>CAVLGL010000092.1:4471996-5849496 GCA_963668995.1 Parnassius mnemosyne
GTTAGGGATTATTAATTATTGTTAAATACTTGATATGACATATTAATTTGTTAAATATGACTGTCATCAAATTGCACAGGTGTTTTTTTTTAGATTTAACTTATAAGTATTTGGCAGTGTAACTCTAACGATTATGAAGTATTAATATTTTTTATTATATCATTTATTAGGTAGGAACGTGACCGTGTGCTCCAAAGTATTCAATATCATCAAAATTTATCTTAAAAGTTGATTATATATTGACATTTCTCAATCAGCCTTCTACTCCTTTACGAAACTGTAAAAGTACACTTCTAGTCATTACTTTTAACGTCATAGAGCAATGCTGCAGCTATATTAGTAGTATAGTTGTAGCACGAATGGGTCGGCTCGGCCGGGGAAGGACCACGCTTTCACAGAATACCAGCGTAAAATTGCCAGCTTGACACTGCTGTGTTTCATATGATGAGTGTAGAGAACCGGAGACCCTTTTTACTGGAAACTAGGCATTCCATTTTAGTCATCACGGGTGACAACGCATCTGCATTTTGATTCGCAAACGAGGATAGATGTAGATGTCTATGGGCCAAAGCAACCACTTAACATCACGTGGACTGTGTGCTTGTTTGTCCCCTATCCTATAAAATTGTTGTGTTATATGTGTGTGAGAGTGAGTGTGTGTGCGTGCGTGCGTGTGTATTAGCTTACAATAGCAACAAATGATTCAGTGTCGTCATAAACAGGCTTTGAAAGATATTTTTTTAAATAAAACTTACGTTCATACAAGTTTTTGGATAGATGTATAGTAATGAATTTATTTTGTTGTATAAATAAGGGGCGAAAAAGCAAGATTGTCTTCTGAAGAAGGCAGTATTATATCTCATTATACTACATATTCTATTGTTTCTTCGCTGGTTATCAATAATTTTAGGGTCATAGGTTAGTTCTCTGTGCTTGCGCAAAGTTAGGTTTAATATGAATAGTTGTCTTACAGTCAGTAATTTACTTTCTTTGTACAAACTGAATGTTGAGTATCGGTAAGGCTTTCTTAGCATCACTTTAAGCAGAGATCTGTGTGCGCGTTCCACCTTAATTATTTTAGTTTTGCACGCTCCACCCCAAACAGAGATGCAGTAGCTTAAGATCGACTGAGCTAGAGCATAATAAACCGTTTTTAATAATGTTAGTTTGAGTACATTTCTAAGTTTTTTAAAGATCCATATTAGCTTAAGTGTTCTTGCAGATAGAAGATCTAAGTGTGAAGTCCGCGAAATAAAAATACTCCCCTTATGAGGTTATCTATGTAAAGGCCTTTATTTAACGGTGGATTATGATAGGCTACATGCCTATCATAATCCACCGTTAATAAATATCATAATATATATATATAAACGAATCAATTTCACCAAAATGTATACGTTAATAATTAAAAAATATTTCTGATTGGTTTAAGAAAGGTACCTATATTAAAAACTTTTGTTTCAATTAAGTATCATGAGCCCAGTGTTAATAAATGTATTTATTTTATTTTTATTTGCGTTAAAAAAAACGAAGTAAAATGGTTTATTAACAAACCCAGCTACTAAATTGGTCAGAAAGACTAGATAAAAACGATACTATTTGAAGAAGTATAATATAAAAGTAAAGTTCATATTCGTGAGTATTTTTACAATTTTTGAAGGGTTCGTTAAAATATATTTTATACATCTGTCCAACTTTGCTGTGTTCTTATTTTAAAAAATACAGGCACTGAATACTCGCATTTTTTTAATATAAAAGACGTTACTCCACACTATTTATTATATATTTCATTTTTAAAAGAAGCGAAGCCTTAGGTAGATTATTTAAATTGCTGCCAGTTACAAAAATACATAAAGTAATTTTAAAACATTAATGTACCCAGCATTAATTTAAAAAAAAAAGCATTTAGTTCTTAATTTGTTTTGAGTAATGGATTTTGTCATCATTATTAAAGACCCTCTACTACGTTAAGTCTACCGATTTTTAAGCCTTTTCCGAGAAAAGCCATAAAGCAAGGTCCAGTCACTCCATGTAGTGGGAGGCTAGCTTCGCTTACCGGTCGTGGCTGCCACTCGAGAAACTTTTTTCCAATCGGTCGTTGGTTCTTCAAGCTAAATGGCCAGGCCATTACAACTTCTGATTACTGATTCATTGGACTATTGTATATAATTAATAAGCCGGTCTCTACTGGGACCGGGCCATCATCACAGATGACTATTCTTGCGAATACGCCTGATATTGTGCTGACGTACCGGGCACAGTCTACACGGAATGGTAATGTCAACCAAAAATATCCTTATTTTTGGTTGACATTACCATTCCGTATGACGAGAACCTCGTTAAAGCCGAACCAGATAAGCAAACAAAATGTTTGGACCATGCTCACGAGATGGGTTAGTTATTACATCATCTTTAGCTATCAAAATTAAACAGCTGAATATAAGCCTCCCCCATAGATTGCCTACTAGGCAGGATATTTGCCAGTTGGCGTTGGCAGTTTGAGTCAACAATCGTAATTTTGTTATTATTACTTTTTATCAGAAAAGTTACTTTCTACTCAAAGATATTTGATGTAAAGCTCAAAATAATTATGAAATAGAATAGATTTTTTTTATTCAATTGATTAAAAGTAATTCTTACTGAAGGTCATTTTTTACTTTACAACTGGTTGAGAAAAAACTTCTGGCCTGGAAAGAACCATTAAGAAACCTAGCGATATTTTTTTATATTTTATTTATAACTTACAATATAATAATTTTACAATTGTTATGTACAAACAGCATGGTAGCGCTCACCTCATTTCCAGGGGTTATTATCAATCATGTAATCTTTAGTATTAGTCGCACCGAACATGCGCTCGAATTAATCTATTCGTATTTATCATAGATGGCGGTGGTGTGAGTAAAAATTGTCACTCCACTTCACCTTCAAAAGGAAAAGGGTCATTAGTTCAATATAGTCTTCACTAACCCGCGCCCGCCGCCCGCTGTTGCACCTTGTTGTGCTCCTACCGCATTATTAATTTAATTAGTTTTAAATTTTATAATCGCTAGTATTTTTCGGCTATACACTATCATACATACAGTAACACATACAACATTACACATCACAATATTTAGAACGAACGCCGATTAGTGATTGTGAGTACGAGCTTCTCGATAAGTAAATTTAATTCCTCTAATTTAAGATACATACATAATATATTCTCCCACGCAATCACGTAATTAACGGCCACGAAGTGATATCTAGTGGCCGGCGTGATTAAGTATTATAATAAACCTTACTTAACAATTTTTATTCACTAAATATTTTAAACCTTTCAATAGATCTATGGATGCGGCCTATGTCAACAGTAAACATTTATAGGGTGGAGCGGTATCGGTAACAGTGCTAAAGTATCAGTATCGACTGTAGGATATTTTGTTTTATTTTATTAATATCTCAGCTTAGATTGCAGTATTGATATATTTAAAAAAAAACATAAATCAATTGCGGTATGATTCCCATAAAGATTTTCACCAGAGCTAGACAATCTAATTTATGGTGCATAATAAAGTTATATTTATTATTATTATTATCAATAATGGCGCATTATGCATCACTTTACCAATAACATAAATCAGTCATGTGGTTGTTGTTTTCAACAATTCCATTAACATTTTAATTAAGTATTATAAATGTAAGCGTGATAGGCTCTAAGGCAACGAACTAATGACTTATATTTCTCAACAAAGTCCCCTTGGAGGACGGAGACAAATGGAGCGTCCATTGTAGGTGCTAGGTGCGACGAATTTATAGCAGTTGCTCCTTGGGCTTCATCCTCCATTATCTGCGAGAAAACCAAATACACCTACATTAAGGGAATTATTCCTAATTGCCATCTCAATTAAACAGCATTCATTCATTTATTCATAACAGCTTATCAAAGTCTACAACTGAACTTAGGCCTCTTCCAAAACTGACCTCACAGAAAGGATATTCGCCATAGTTTCCACGCTGTGATCTCACATTAATTAGGTAATTTAGGCACATCAGCATTTTTATTATTAAAATTATTACAATAACTTTAAATCTTTTTAATCAATGACACTTTAATTACACACTATTCTAATTATTTTGAATATACTTATTTAAAACTATTATGTAATTTGAATAAAATTACTACAAAAAATTTAATTTGGTTCTGAAATACAACTGCGCGAGTATCTTTACAAGAAACCGGTGCATATTTTAAAACGTGGTAGAGCCATGTTTTAGCTATATTTCTGGTATAGATATAACACGAATGGGTCGGCTCGACCGGGGAAGGACCACGCTCTCACAAAATACCAGCGTAAAATAGCAGCTTAATGCTCTGTGTTTCGTATGTTGAGTGTAGAGAACCGGAGACCCTTTTTACTGGAAACGAGGCATGCCATCTTAGTCCTACCGGGTGACAACGCATCTGCATTTTGATTCGTAATCGAGGATAAATGTAAATGTCTATGTTCCACAGCAACCACTTACCATCAGGTGGACTGTGTGCTCGTTTGTCACCTTTGTCATATAAAAAAAATGCATTTGTTAATTTGACAGTTCCGGTTATCGATACACGTTTAATTCAGATGGATTACCAGATCCGGTTTTTGAATTGCAATCTCTAATAATCATACAATCATTTGTAGGCCATACAAATACTTGTTCCGTGCGGGATTCGAACCCGCGCCCCCCAGCGCAGCAACTGATTGTTAAGCCACTGCGCCACGGAGCCGTCAACGTTGTTCTTTAGTATAAGAAATAGACTTCTAACTACAATATAAAAACTACACATTGACATAGTACGTAACGACGTCTTATATATACGCGAGCACTACACATTTAATAAAACACAAATACTATTCGCGAAAATCTATTTATCCATTACAGCATAGCAGGGTGCGGACAGCGAATTCAAAAGGTTGTGGGTTCGAATCCGCCATTCGACTACTGCCGTGAACCACTCCTAACACAAACGTTTTAAGATTACCACGAGTGATTAAAGAGGATATTAGTAATATTTATATATATATATATATATTCGTAGAGGAGGTTTTACCATAGTTGCTACGCTTGGCAGGCGGGTTGGCAACCGCAGTTTGTAATAACATTTTGAGTTGTTATCAGCAAGATGCTGCTGCCCATCTCACGTTTTAGTATCCCTCTGTCACCTCTTACGACACCACGGGACAATATGAGGTAGTGAATTCATATAAAAATCTTGTTTCATTGAATACAGTGTGCATAACAGGATTTTTTCTAGCGTTATCACATGTTATGAATCAAATTATATTCAACGTCGCAAACAAATCACACCCACATGCCTGCCGCATACAAAGTAGTATGTTACTTGACTAGCGGCTATCTAGAATTCAGCGGCGTTTTCTCATGTAAATTGTTGTCACGTGTCAAAATAGATATTTTCCTCAGAACGTACGTCGGCTAAATATATTGAGTCTATTGATGTTATCGCAAATTGGTACACTTCGTCTTGAATGAAACCCTTTTAGAAAGACTTTATGTGATGACTAACTAGCAAAGTATTTTGAATGTTTCGATAATGGGACTGCATATGGGTATTATTTCATTTTAGCCCGATAGGTGACGTTGTTGTCGGGATCTAAAAATCACCCGTGTGAATTCGGGGTGGATCGCTAGTAGTACTATATATAACGTAAGGAAACAAATTTTGTAATCAATGGATCGACAAATTCACAATGTCAATATATATATGTCAATGGTATGGACTCACATTTTAACAATGTTTAGTCTTAATTTAAACTTCAGATTGTCTCTAAATACGGTTAGCGCTCGCTGTAATCTTCACAGTACTCGAGCAACCCGGGTTCGATCCCCGCCGGCACTAATGAAATTGTTAATTGCAATTTTAAGTGCTGATTTACCACGTGCTCGACGGTGAAGGAAAACATCGGGAGGAAACCTGCATGTCTGAGAAATAAGAAAAAAATACAATATAAAACCCTCTCAGAAATGAGAGGAGGCCTGTGCCCAGCATTGACGTAAATAGGCTGCAACTTTATTTATTTTACTTTACTATGGGTATTATTTAATTTAATGAATACATTATTATATTAGTAAATAATATTATTATATACATTAATATATTTTAACGTACCATGTAGTGGCGGGTAAGAATACCGACTACCCCGTATCTTCCGTGGGTGTCGTAAGAGGCGACAGAGGGAAACTGAGGCAGAAGATAGACAACAGCATCATTCTGATAACAACTAAACAAAAATAAAAAACTGCAGTTGCTAACCCGCTTACCAAACGTGGCAACTATGGCAAATAATTCCCCCATGAGGCAATCTATGAGGGAGCCCAATGTTCTGCAGTGGACTTTTGTTAGGCTATAATGATAATGGTGATGGGAAGAGTAAAAGAACAAAGTAAAGGTGTAACTTATATTCGTCCAACAGATTGGCACGGACTCCTCTCATCGTTGAAAGAGTTAAGGGGCAGTTAGTCAGCTATGCTGCTCTAGTGCGTTGACGGAATGATGAAAGTTACGAAGAGACGGCCCCCGGTCCACGGCGGCCCCACTATTCCTGGCTACGGTGGCGATCATGGTAACGGCGGGGCAGGGGGTGCTAAGAATCTCCGGTGGAGGTTCGGTTGCCACCTAAGACGACTCGACCTGACAACATAAAATGCACGCACCCTGGGGACCGACTAGAAGATCCTGGAGCTGGAAGAAGAGATAAACTAGTTGCGCTGTTTGTGTGTGTGTGTGCAAGTGTGCGAGGACATGGTAAACCTCGAATCGGGCAACTTGTTCTTTCACCGGGTGGGGGATAATCTGTTCCAAGGGGGTGTCGAATTTATAGTCCACAAGTCTCTCATTAACAACGTTGTAAAGATTGTGAGTGTGTCGACGAGGGTATATTTCTCTCTTATACTCAAAATCACCAAACGATATTCGCTGTAGGTCATACAGGTTTAAGCACCAACCTCGGCACATCCTGATGAGGAGGTAGAGGAAATATATGCAGATATCTCTAGAGCTATGCATTTCTCCATACCCACTATACGGTGTTAATGAGAGACATCAACGCAAAACTAGGCACAAGAGATAATGGTAAGCTGAAAGTAGGGAAATTTGGAATTAGCCAACGGAACCCAAGGGGCCAGCAACTGGCCGACTTCATGGAGAAAGACGGACTCTTTATGATGAACTCTTTCTCCCAGAAGCGGCCCCAGAGGAAGTGGACCTTGTCAAGCCCAGACGTTTCGACTAAAAATGAGATTGACTTCAATATGACGACCAGACGATAACTTTTCTAAGGTCGAGCCGACCCATTTGTTCTACAACTATACTACTAATATAGCTGCAGAATGGCTCTACCACGCACGTAGAATGGCTCTCCAGCACCTTAAAAACGGCAAAGCCCCAGGCGAAGTTGTAATTACAGCGGAGCTTCTGAAAGCGGATGGAAAACTGGTACATGAAGTACTCCCGAACAAGCCGGTTTTCGAAAGGGTTTTAGCACCATAGACCACATACATACCCTTTGACAAATTGTACAGAAGTCCGAGGATTACAATTTGCCACTATGTCTGGCGTATGTGGACTATCAGAAAGCTTTTGATTTCGTCGAAATTTAGGCGGTGCTGCAGTCCCTTCAGCGGTGCCAAGTTGCCTGTCGATATTTCGAAGTGCTGAAGTGTTTGTTCAATAGGGCTACGATGGCTACTCGAGTACAGATCCAGAACATGAAACCTATCCAACTGCAGAGAGATGTATTAGGTACAGGGTGAATTTATATCCCTGAAACTCTACACCCCTGCATTGGAAGACGTTTTAAAGCTACTGGACTGGAAAAGATACGGTATTAACATCAATAGCGAGTACATCACTCATCTTCGATTTGCCGACGTTATAGTCCTTGTGGCAGAATTGCTGGAGGATCTAAGCCGTATGACCTCAATAGTGCCTCCTAACGGATAGGTCTTAAGATGAACATGAACAAAACAAAGATCATGTATAACGTCCATATCACACTTATGCCGATAGTTGTTGGGATCACTAAGCTCGAAGTTGTTGACGAGTATGTTTACCTGGGACAAAAAATCCGACTAGGTAAGTCCAACTTCGACCGAGCGGTCAATCGACGGATTCAACTCGGCTGGGCAGCGTTCGGGAAACTACGGCACATCTTCTCGTCATGTATACCTCAAAACTTGAAAATGAGACTATACAACCAGTACGTGTTGCCGGTGATGACCTATGGAACTGAAACATGGTCCTTCACTGCTGGCCGTATGAGGAAGCTTAAGGTCTCTCAGACCACTCTACAGATATGTAAAGGGCTATGTTTGGAGTTTCTTTGCGTGATAAACTTAGAAACGAGGATATCCGCAGTAGAACCAGAATGACCAACGTAGCTCAGCGGATTAGTATGCTGAAGTGGCAGTCGATGGATGCATATGCATGCATAGATTTGATTTCTAAAATAGTTATAACATAAACAATGAATGGGCAAACAGGATGCAATTTGCTTTTGTAACGTCCGAGGTGTTTTTAAAACTCGCAGCAATGTTGTTGCACAAAAGGCAAAATATGTAAATAATTGAACTATGCTTTCCATTCGCATTGTTATACTCGCAAAACACTGTTACAATAAACTGTGAAACTGTGGATAGTAGGTCGCTTGTGTCAGCTGTTGTCAAATAATTGACATTGAGCGTTTCTTAAAAATTCATCCCTTTATAAAATTCTTTTATATAAAAAATATCCTCGACATATAGCTAATTACGATTATTTCGAACACTGATTTCAACTATAAGCTACTGAGACGTTTTTCGGCTGTAAAAGGAAAAGGGGAAATCTTCCACCGGGTAAGGTGTTTCAACGGTCTGTGTGTTAGTACAGTACTGTTCTTCACATAGCGCAGTACTTGGGAACTTTGATAGCGTGATTTAGACTTCGGTGCGTTTCGCTTGTGGCGCGACGACAGTGCTCACAGTTTTATAGGGAGGCTTTGCCTTAATCGCCACACTTGCCAGGTGGAGTGGCGATTGCACATAATCGAGGAGCTTGGCAGCTTCTCTGTTACGTTTAAAACATCTTGTAAGAGAATAGAAATGGACTTCTAACGAATTGGGGCTGTGAGTTAAATCCTTACAAGAAAGCAAGAGAAAACGTGCTGTAACATTATTTCTTTGAACATTTGTCATACCAGGTCGTCACTCCATCTAATGAGGGGTAACTTTATAACATGTAATCAAATGATTTGTTTATCGGGCAACTATTGAAGCCGAAGATCATGCTGTGCACTTTGTTGAACTAGCTTCTTTTTTTTAAATTTATTAAGCATAATTATGTTACATTATCCAGTACAATAGTAGCATACAAACCTCTAGGGTTTTATCTACACTAGAGAGTCGTCTTATAAAAACAAAGATGTATTAATATTAAATCACAATAATCCAGTATGAAGTACAATAAGTATGGTTGATTTATCAAATATGATTTAAGTTTACTTTTAAACAGTTTTGATTTACCGTATGTGTTTTGTAATTCTAGTGGCAAGGCATTAATAAAAGTAGGTAGAAGATGGGCCGACATTCTTGCTCTATAGAAATTTTTAGTTTTCGGAAGTACATACATGTTGGATTTATAAGCTATATTTCGTAGATTTACAGGTCGTTTTCTAAGAACTAGGTATTCCGAAATATTAACTTCAATCAGTATATTAAATTTAACTTTATCGAAAACATTTATCACTTTGAAATAATTAAAACGACCCCGGTCATTATTAAGAATCTTGCATAATTTCAAATAGACATATTAGAGTGAATATAAGCGCTTTTCTTCAGTATGCGAACAACCCGGGTTCTATTCCTGGAATGATATATTTAATTTGCAATTATAAGTACTGATTTACCATATGCTCGGGGCATTGATTTAATATTTCAAGGACATGAGAGTATCCGATGGAATAGGAAATTGCTTCTCAATCTTCTTAAAAATGAGAGAAGAACCGCAGGCAGCTGCTTCTGAGCTACCACGCTTCAGATTTTACATTTAATATTAAAATAATTTTAAAGAATTTTAGTCTTAGTTAAAACTCGCTTATAATATTTATATCTAATAAAGAATTATAGCGTACTTAGAGCGAAGCCAAATGGCACATTCGGGTGGTAGCGCGACGCCAAAGCGATGCCGCTAAGGGTGGATTGAAAAGTACTCGGCCTAACCAAGAAAATAAACAAATACTAAATCAGTTATATTTTTATTTTTCTACATAATCACCATCAAGTTCAATACACTTTTGCCACCTCCCCTTCCAAGCATTTAGACCGTTGAAAAAAAAAGATTCTTCCTTAGAGTCAAAATATGCGTCTACAGCTGCTTTGACCTCGTCGTTTATCGAAAATCTTTGACCTCCCAAGTGCTTTTTTAGGTTAGGGAACAGAAAGAAGTTTGATGGTGCCAGATCAGGTGAATACGGTGGATGCGGTAACAGTTCAAAGCCACAGTTGTGAATTTCAGCCATTGACTGTACTGACGTGTGAACACGGGCGTTATCTTGATGAAACAGGACTTTTCTTCTGAGCATTCCTCGACGTTTTTCTTTTATTTCCTCTCGTAAACGACGTAGTAAGGTGCAGTAGTAATCAGAGTTTATATTCTGACCCCTTTCAAGATAATCAATCATAATCACACCTTTCGAGTCCCAGAATACTGAAGCCATCACCTTATTTGCCGACAAAATCGACTTAGCCTTTTTAGGGTGTACAGTAATGAACCCATGTTTCGTCCTTAGTAACAAAACGATTCAAAAAATCATCTGCATCGGCTTCAAATAACTCCAAACCGTCGCGTGAAATAGTCAATCGCGTCCTTTTTTGTTCAACTGAAAGCAGTCGCGGAACCCACCTCGCAAACACCTTGTGGAAACCCAACTCGTTGACAATGATGTTTTGAGTTCGTTCATAAGAGATGCCTATAATCTCGGCTATCTCTCTAATTTTTAATCTGCGGTCTCCCATTATTAAATCAAGTACTTTTTTAATATTTTCGTCAGTAGTTGACGTCGAAGGCCTTCCAGAGCGGGGTTCATCTTTCACACTCTCTCTACCACGCTTAAATTCTGCTATCCATTTTTTGACGGATGAATATGACAGAGCACAATCGCCTAATGTACTGACCATGTCATCATGGATGGCTTTTGATGATAGCCCCTTCTTATGGAGGTACTTAATGACGGCACGATGCTCGATTTGCTCCATTCGCGGAAATTATGTCCGATTACTTTGTTAATAAATTTATAAAATCACAACTAATTATCGCACACGTTTCGAACTTCACACAATGAACTAGTCTGAACTGAACTAAATAATGTGGGTAGATTTGATTTTTAGAATTGAATGGATCTGTGTTAGGCCGAGTACTTTTCAATCCACCCTCGTATATATAATAAACTTACATGGTGAAAAGTATACGGCCACAATATCTTGTGGTTACTCCTTTATACTCGTACATAGCATATTACACAGTGTCCAGTAAGATATATTGCGATCACTGCTATATGCAATGAATTGATGGAGTTGTTTAGCTGCGAGCAATTTCACTTCTTCTGGACTAAGTATGTAGTTTTCCAAATGACCACTATTGGTAATCAAACCGTTGGTTGGTCTTTTAGTGATCGTAAAACTTTTGAACGACTTGACCTTTTGCGTTCATATTTACACAACAACACATTTTATTCGAGACGATGGTTCATAGCTATTCTATGGTTATTGACCAAAATGATTTACAGTTCACAATATAATATGATGTATTTTTTTTTTATAGGATAAGGGTGACAAACGAGCACACAGTCCACCTGATGGTAAGTATTAGTGCCAAAAAAGAAAATCCAAAATCTAGATTCATTATAAGGCACTGTGGTCGCTTTATTAAGTAACTAGCTGTTCCCCCGCGACTTCGCCCACGTGGATTTTATTGCGATTGGATTTCATGGGTTTTAATTTTTTTTGCCTGGAACCCTAATTCTTTTCTTAAAATAAAAGAAGCCTTAGTTACTTCTTATAACATCACACATTTGCTAGTGGAAGTCACATCCAAATCGGTTCACAGGTTTTTGCGTGATGCGTGTTCAGACAGACGTCGTGTTAGAGTTTTATTATAGTATAGATAAATCTTATATTTACACTGTAAAAGTCCGGAATCGAACTTACCGTGCCATCTATTAGAAAGGGCAAAACAACGTCTGTCGGACCAGCTATTACACAGATATGATATTACGTAGTTATTGTACTGAGGAATAGTTTATTGAGTGGAAACATATTTTTCTTGTTATTATTATTCCCGACACATCCCTCGACCCGAGAATAGATAAAAAGGTTTCTGAATTCACTCTCAACGTACATTTATTACATTTATAAACTTTCACTAGTGTTTGCACGGACTGCTAGCATTTTACTTAGAATGCTGATGTTAGTTTGTTTTTTCGAAATTGTTTATGAATATAATATTCTAGCTTTATTTAATGAAACTAGTTTTTGTCGCGTCTTATTAACCCACCACAAGATTAGATTTGATAGACAACAAATACTCACAAAAGAACACCGATTCCTTCTAAGGATGGTTTGCCAGGCTATTGAAATTAAAAAAAAAAATCCTCATTTCAATAGAGATGATAGCTGGATACTTCCATCTGTTTGGGATCCCATACTTAATAAAATTAAATCCCAGCCCAAGAACACAACTGCAAGACTTTACTACATTATAAACTCATTCTGCGTAGATCAGGGAAAAAATTAAAAAATTTAAACTGACTGACTGAGTGACCATGGGTCCTCAAGACCATCCGGGAAATTACCTTAGGTAACAACTACAGAATGGTACAGAATGATGTCTTGTATTCTTTTACGCCGCCAACAAATATAACAAAATAAAACTTTAAATAAAAAGTAAGAGCCGAAATCAAATAACTAATAATAATAAAATTAATTTCCACACAACTGCTTCAGAAGTCGTCATAGTATATACAAGAATTAAAGTCCGACTTCAGAAGGTATTAGGTGGATTTTTTTTAGTTTAGTAACTTCACTTTTTATTAAAAGTTGAATATTTTTACGTCATTTGATGGGAGGGTTGAAGTAATATTACAAGGTCAAGTTAATAACTAGGACGTCATGTCTAAATAGTTACACTAACAACTTCATCCTCTGTTTTTCTACCGTTAGAAATTAAAAAAAATCCACATTTATAAACGTATTTAATAAAAAACGGAACCTGTTCTGTTTCAGTGACGGTGAACGTGTTAAAATCGGTCCCTAATTGACGAAGATATCGTGTTACACACAAACAAAACATAAACTTATTCTTTTTCGAAGTTGGCTAAATATACATTTCTATTTTTTAACATTTTACACGATCTCTTCATATTTTTATCTCTCTATCGTCCAAAGTTTGAATGCCAGATGCTTTCTCTACCTCAGGCAGAGTCCACCTATACAATATTATATTGTATGAAGTTTAACAAATAAATAATTTCTTTTGATTTATTGAAGAGGTAACAAACGAGCGTTTAATTGCATCAATTATGTAACCAAATTGTTGAAATTTTATTCCCGTGTTTGTTGTGTCACATGTTTTCTTAACATATAAGCTTTAACATTGCTGAATTTATATCTAGTGCCAAAATGTCACAATCAACTTGATATAATCAACCCTTATCATCCGACTTCACCTTACAGCTGGCGTGAGTAAACATAATAGGAAATTCCACGTTAGCAAAGGTCGCATGTGTTTGGGAATTTCTTGAACCTAAACGGGTATTGTAAAGACGTAATTAAATGTGACGAAATATGCAAAGTCGTGGATCGTAGATGATGGAGTAACACATTTTGTGGCTATCTAGTGGGAGTCCTTAACAGTGGACTTGCGATAAGTTGTACTGACGATGCTGACGACGACGATGTAAAGAATAGTGTGATTGTGGATGGCGTAACAAGTAGCTGCTTAGACTTTACTTAGACTTAGACTGAAACGGTCTAGATCATCTATAAAATAAAACTATTAGTAACTCAATTGTGCATGCTTTAAGCGCATTAAAAACTTAAGTATAATTTTATGTCAAATTACAATTAAAAAAAAGCTTGGAATATTCAAAAGTGCGCGACTCATAACGCTCATATGATTGTGAAAAATTGAAAAAAAAAATTGTACTTTTATTCGTCAAAGAGTTCCAGCAGCATTCACCGAAGAACATCTTTCACTCCATCAAGTCACTTCATCAAGTCTGAAGGTAAATTCTATTCATAACTAACAAAACGAGCCCAAACTCGGGACATCTACGTCCGAGAGTTCCAGTAGCAGTCGTCAAAGTACAACATTAGGTCACTCTTTCAGTCCAGATGTAAGGTCTCATCATACCTAACAAAACGAGGCCAAACTCGGCACACCTAGTCTTACTCTTTGAGGAGTTCCAGTGGCGTTCACTGAAGTACACCTTCAGGTCATTCTATCAAGTCCGGAAATAAGGTATCATCATAATTAGTGGTGTCTAGACGTGAATTAAGCTTAGGGGTCCAGATGGTATACCAGTTATAGTTCTAAAGGTTTGTGCACCTGAGTTGTATCCTGTGCTGACACGTTTGTTCCACCTCTCATTTAGGACTGGAATATTGCCAAAATCCTAGAAGCTGGCCAATGTGCAGCCTATTCCAAAAAAAGGCAGCCGTGCCGACCCTGACAATTGTCGGCCAATCTCAATTAGCTCCATACTCTGCAAGATTATGGAGCGTACAAAATGACCTCCTTAGTAACCGGCAATATGGGTTTCGCCGAAATCGGTCAGCTGGGGACCTTCTAGTGTATGCCACACACGTATGTGGCGAAGCACTTGAGAACAGTGGGGAAGCACTTGCTGTTTCCCTTGATGTCTCGAAGGCCTTTGACAGAGTTTGGCACACTAGCCTTATGGATAAGCTTCCGGCGTATGGCTTATCCCCTGATCTGATTGAATGGGTAAAGGACTTTCCGAGTGAACGATCTCTCCAGGTCGTCGTCGATGGCTGCTCATCCAATCCTATGGCGACTCACGCCGGTGTTGCTCAGGGGCCCGTTCTCTCCGCAACTCTCTTCCTGCTGCATATTAATGATCTGCTTATGCCCGGTATCTATGGGTATGCAGACAATAGCACAATTATGGAGAGACACCAACCGAGTCCTCGGGCCAGTTGGGATCAAATCCAGTCCGAAAGAGAAATTATGGTAGAGCGTGTGAATCTCACACAACAGGCAGTTTCCGAATGAGGAGATGCCAATCTTGTGAAATTCAACGCCTCCAAAACACAAGCGTGTCTCTTTACTGCAAAAAGGATATATCTCAACTTGGCTCCTTCTTTCTGAAATGTATCACTGGAATACACCGACTGCCTTCAGTTGTTGCGGGTTGAGATATCCTCAAATACAAACTTCGGGCGGTTCATTGAGTCCAAGGTCAAAGCAGCTGCAAGGAAGCTGGGAGTCGGTGCGGCAATACTTCACGCCGGGACAGCTGCTTACTTTATAAAAAGCGCAAGTCCGATCGTGCATGGAGTATTGCTGCCATATATGGGCTGGTGCTGTAAAATGCCACCTAGCAGCTTTGGACTCAATGGAAAGGCGTGCTAAGAGGCTTATTGGTGACCTGACTTTGTTTAAAACCAATTTTCTCGAACACAGACGCAAAGTAGTTAGCCTTTCGGTTTTGTACAGGATGCATTTCGAAGAGTGTGCGCAAAAATTGCATAATTTCATTCCTCCCTCTCCTTTCCACCATCAGACAACCATACTTTCGGCCAGTCTCCGTCCTTTCATTGTTAACTTACCACGCATTCGAACCAAATGGTTCGCTACGTCGTTCATCATGCGTACAGCAAAGGAGTGGAATAAGTTGCCAGCATCTGTCTTTCCATCCGATTATAGTGTGGATGTCTTCAAGGCAAGAGTGAATAGGCTTTTTTTAAGTCATTGCACTTCACGACTTACCTACGATCCAGTGGGATCCTAGGTAAGCGCTGGCTTAGTAGAATATAAAAAAAAACTAACAAAGTGAAGCCAAACTCGGCCCACCTTGTCCTACTCTTAGAGGAGTTCCAGTAGCATTCACTGAAGTACGCTTTCAGGTCACTCTATCAAGTCCGGAAATAAGGTATCATCATAACTAACAAATTGACGCCAAAATTGGCCCACCTTGTTCTAATCTTCGAGGAGATCCAGTAGCATTCACCGAACTAAACTTTCAGGTCATTCTATCAAGGCCAGAGGTAAGATCTCATCATAACTAACAAAACGGGGCCATACTCGGCATATCTTGTTCTACTCATCTAGGAGTTCCAGTAGCATTCACCGAAGTACACTTTCAGATCATTCTATCAAGTCCGGAGGTAAGGTATCATCATAAGTAACAAAACGAGGCCAAGCTCGGCATATTATGTATTTCTACTCTTCGAGGAGTTCCAGGAGCATTCACCAAAGTACACCTTTAGGTCAAAAGATCAAGTCCGGAGGTAAGGTCTCATCATAAGTAACAAAACGCGGCCAAATGCAGCACACCTAGTTCTACTCTTCTACGAGTTCCAGTAGCATTCACCGAAGTACACCTTCAGATTACTCTATAAAGTCCAAGACGTATCATCATTAACATCGTCATCATTATAGCCCTTCACAAGTCCGCTACTGAACATAGGCCTTCCCCAAGTAATGCCACAAATCAAGGCCACGAGCCATCTGCATCCATTCACTTCCTCCATGTCTTACCAGGTCGTCATTCCATCTAGTAGGGGACGCCCTACACTTCACCTGCCGGTACGAATAAGTATAATTATATACGAGTATATAAATCTTACGTAATTTTAGCGACAAAATATTATAATAAAAATCTGTGATTATAAAAGTATAACCTTGGTCAATTATGTATCAAATTTGGTTTTTGGAATATTTTGTATTTTAACCGCGATCGATATTTTTGCTGCCTTTTACCGCTGCTGTAAGCAAACGATACAGCAATCCACCCACGATGGCTATCAAACGCGTAGTTCCTGTATAGGACTGTTACTGTACTTTTTGGCGTGTAGTAACCTGGTAAGGTAGAGAAAAGTGTACTTAGTAAATTTAATTAATACAAGGCTGCTAAATCACCGAAAATTTCGACATTTCGGCTCAATAATGCCTCCTAACGGGTAAGTCTTAAGATGGACATGGAAAAAAGAAAAATCATGTATAACATCCATATCACACCTATGCCGGTAGTTGTTGGGAGCATTAAGCTCAAAGTTGTTGACGAGTGTGGGACCTCGACCTGGGACAAATAGTCCAACTAGGTAAGTTCAACTTCGACCGAGAGATCAATCGACGGATTCAACTCGGCTGGGCAGTGTTTGTGAAATTACGGCACATCTTCTCTCCTCAAAACGTGAAAACGAGACCATACAACCAGTACGTGTTGCCAGTGATGACCTATGGAACTGAGACGTGGTCCTTCACTGCTGGCCGCATGAGGAAACTCAAGGTCTCTCAGCGAGCTATGTATAGGGCTATGCTCGGGGTTTGTTGGCGTGATAAAATTAGAAACAAGGATGTCCGCAGTAGATACAGAATCACCGACATAGCTCACCGGATTAGTAAGCTTAAATGGCAATGGGCGGACCATATAGCTCGAAAAACCGACAACCGATGAGGAAAAAAGGTTCCAGAGTGGCGGCCTCGTACCAGTGGACGAAGTGTAGGGCTTCCCTCCACTATATGGAGAGACGACCTGGTAAAACATGCAGGAAGTCGATGGATGCAAGTTGCTCAGGACCTTTTACGACATTCCTAAGGAGAGGTCTTTGTTCAGCAGCGGACTTTTAAAGGTTGTTATGAAGATGAAATGAAATACACAAGTATTTTTGCAAAATAATACAGGTTTAAATTTGATTTCTAAAATAGTAATAACATAAACAATGAATGGGAAAACAACATGTAATTTGCTTTTGAAACGTCCGAGGTGTTTTTATAAAACTCGCGATACTGTTCTTGCACAAAAGGCAAAATAATATGCAAATAATTGAACTATGTATGATTACCATTCGCATTGTTATACTCGCGCAACGCTGTATCGCGCAAATTTTTGTTATTAATTTAAATCAATAAAATATTTATTATTATTATTATTGTGTAGATAATTTTATGAAATAGTTTCTTGACTTGTTATTTCAGACGTTGTTTTAAAATAATAAATATAATTAGGTGTTACTTTACGAAAGGTTTTTATAAAAAAGAGGTGAAAATTAATTCACTCAAATCCGTATGAAAAATAAAACGGTGTTTATTAGCTAGTAAAGATCACAAAAAATTACAAGTAGTATAGTCACGCTGTAGCTATGTTATGGGTGTAGCATGAATAGGTTGGCTCGACTGGGGAAGGACTAAACACTCACGGAATACCACCATAAAATAGTAGCGTAATGCTGCCGTGTTTCATATAGTGAGTGTAGAGAACCGGACACAACGTTGAATGGCATCTGCATTTTGATTCTCAAGCCAGGATAGATGTAGATGTCTATGGGCTACATAATCCACTTACGATCAGGTGGACTGTGTGCTCGTTTTTCACCCTTATTTCATAAAAAACTTATTTTCCACAAGTGCTGCTTGCTATCTTTAAGATAAAACTTTCGTTTGTCTTCTTATCTTGCTTCAAGTTTTGCAGTTAGGAAACAATTAATTTCAAGATCAAGTTATCCGGGATTATCGTCATCAACCTGAAACTTTATGTAAAGTTATGACAGCGCGACACCCGAGAGCTTTACTGTAATGTTATGCTAATGAATGTTCATTCACTGCCGTTAATGAAATTATCCGTAGTATATAGAATAGTTACCGTGAAAATCTTAACTTAAAAGAAAAATCCATTACCTCCTATAGAAATTTGATTAGTTTCTGTGTTTCCCATTGTAACTATAAAGAAACGGAGATCCTTTTTATTGAAAACGAGTCATTCTTTAGGTGACAACGCATTTGCATTTTGATTCTCCCGGCAGAACTCGCGCCCTTAAATGTTACGCAAGCACTCGCGTATACAGCATTTTGCTCACACTAAACAAACAGTCATTTAAATACCTAAAACATAGCATGTGGATTTTTTTGTTATGAATATAATAATACACATTAGATTTTATGAATTAATTATTTATTGAAAGAAAAAACAATGATATACGTTTTTTACGACATTAACATTTAGGAACTTAGATTTGGCAGTCTTCTGATATAGGGTTTGGGAAAAAATAAAAATTAAATAAACTCAACCTAAAATTTCTTAAAACAAAACATAATATACTGTTCTTGGGTTAGTGTGAGAGACAGCTTTTTCAAATATTCCCTCCTTGTGATCAAATCATCGCAATTTCTGTGACTATTGATACCTGCTATATTCAAAATGGCAAAAAAATCTCAGTGGCCACCTACACGCAACTCGAGCAACAGAATATTCTTCTTTCAATCTATCGATAACATCTTCTGTTCCGTGTCGGTACAATGTTCACTGTGATCACTATCTCCGTCACTCTCTGCTCTGTCAATCCTACTATCTGGGTCCTCTATTTCCTCCGTACCTTCTACCATCAGCCACGCCACTATTTGTTGCTCCTTTTTATCCATCTACAATAAACATAGATCTAATTTTATCATTTTAAATTATAATTTATACACAAACCATCACTGTTAATTTTAAAAAATAACATAAAAGGTAGAATATGAAAATATTAAACATGTGGAAAAAAAACTTACTCACAAAAATAATACTTACATCGATACGCGAAACCCCGCGCGTTGCAGGTGATTTGAACAAACCTTCCTCTATGACTGACTGGAGCACTCTAACCCAAGGCCAACGTATGTTGCGGGACGGAGAGTGAATAAAACTCAGCTACACGGCGCAAGAGACTGTCAGGTAGGTTTTTGACAGAATGGCGCCATTTTTAAATTTACCGTGAGCAAAATGCTCATAGCGCGAGTTCTCGCGGGTTAATCGAGGATATGTGTAGAAATCCATAAGTCACAGTATTCACTTACACATGGACAGTGTGCTCGTTTGTCACACTTATTCTAAAAAAAAACCTAGACCTCTTTTATAGAATGCCTCATTGTGAGTTTACTTGCCATAGATGTTTTATTTATCAGTTTAAGTTCTTATCAGGATGATGCTATTACGAAACCACAGAATATGTGGTAGTGGATCCTCCTACTTCACCACTGCACGTCAAGAAAAACTTCAAAAGAATACTAAGTTGTAAAAAATTTTCAATATATATACGACTAAAACACGCATGAAAAATGATTAGAGTTTGATTAATCCTTTTATTTGAACTGATATATGACGTTAAATGATAAAGAGAAGTGTATAAATATGATGGATCCGTAGCGCAGTGGCTTAGCAGTTAGTCGCAGTGCTGTGGGCCGTACCCGTGTAGTCACTTAGTAAAAATATTCACTACCCTATATCTTCCCGTGGATGTCGTGACTGGCAACAGAGAATAGCAGAGAGAAACAAACTAGGTGATGGGTAGCAGCGCCTTCCCAAAAACGACTAATAATAAAAAAAAACTGCGGTTGCCAACCCACTTTCCAAGCGTGGCAACTATAAACTATGAGGCAGGCCAATGTTCAGCAGTGGATAGGCTGTAACGGCTGTGGATCGTGCGTTTGAATCCCACTCCGACAAATGTTAACAAGGTAAGCTATAAATTCTTACAAATAACTGTTTCAGCAAACCAATGTGGCTTTGTTTTGTGTATTTATACACTCTAGAAACATTTTTTTTAAATCGCAAATTTTTCAAATATAATTACATTCATTTCACTACTAGCGACATCTGATGAGCGTTAAGTTATTACCCCTCAATGAGTACCAGCTTTTCTTCTAAGTAAGCTAAAAATTATTTATATAACAAAACTGATGTCACTCGAGAAAGCCAGTTTTTGTGCAACGACGACCCAACAACATATATCGTCGTCTGTGTGCACAGCAATTCGATTAAATAGCATCTAAATTGAAGTACTGCCATAAGTAGCTTTTAAAAATAAACTCTCAAAAAATATTTTTATTTGAAAATTCCTTATGAAACCATTTACAATATTTCATTTTTGCAATAAACTTGTTGCAGTGTATTAAAAATATATTGATTTTGTTTTATTTAGTGGGTGGTTGTATGATGGAAGATTCTGACGAATTCATTGCGTAGGAAGAACAGAAAGTTGTATTAGTTAGTTGTAAAGTGTTTTTCACTACAGATGAAAAAATATCTAAATAGCACTTCGAGTGTCGTCGTTGCGGGCGAAGTTCACCAGTGAAATAAAATCATCATCATTATCATTACAGCCCATCACAAGTCCACTGCTGAACATAGGCCTCCGCCAAGGAATGCCACAAAGCACGGTCCTGAGCCACCTGCATCCATCGACTTCCTGCATGTCTTACGAGGTCGTCACTTCATCTAGTGGAAGGACGCCCTACACTTCGTCCGCCAGTACGAGGCCGCCACTCGAGAACCTTTCTTCTCCATCGGTTGTCGGTTTTTCGAACTGTATGGCCGGCCCATTGCAACTTCAGCTTACTAATCCGTTAGACTATGCCGGTCACTCTGGTTCTACTGCGAATATCCTCATTTCTAAGTTTATCAAGCATAGAAACTCCGAGAATAGCCCTCTCAATAACTCGCTGAGCAACCTTGAGCTTCCTCATCCGGCCAGCAGTGAAGGACCACGTGTCAATTCCATAGGTCATCACTGGCAACACGCACTGGTTGCACAGTCTTGTTCTCAAGTTTAGTGGTATACCTGACGACAAGATGTGCCGTAAAGTCCCAAAAGCTGCCCAGCCGAGTTGAATTCGTCGATTCAACTTTGGTCGATGTTGGACTTGCCTAGTCGGACTATTTGTCCCAGGTAAACATACTCGTAAACAACTTCGAGCTTAGTGCTCCCAACAACTACCGGCATAGGTGTGACATGGATGTTTAACATGGTATTTGTTTTGTCCATGTTCGTCTTAAGACCTATGCGTTGGGAGGCACTATTGAGGTCATTGAGCATACTGTTTAGGTCCTCCAGCGATTCTGCCATAAGAACTATATCGTCGACAAATCGAAGGTGAGTGATGTATACACCGATGATATAAATAGCGTATCCTTTCCTATCCAGAAGCTTGAAAACATCTTCCAATTTAGCAATGAAGAGTTTTTTGAGATATAACGTCACCCTGTCTTACATCTTTCTGCAGTAGAATTGGTTGCGTACCAGTAACCAGATGGTTCTGTACTCGGATAGCCATCGTAGCCCTACTGTACAAACACTTAAGAACTTTGATATACTGACAGTCAACTTAACACCGCTGAAGGGACTGTAGCACCGCCCAAATTTCAACAGAATCAAAGGCTTCTTCATAGTCCATATTAGCCAGACATATTGGCAAATTTTACTCGGATTTTTCGGAAAATCGGTCTGTAGTTCTTCAAGAGAGCGTTTTAGCCTTTCTTGAAGAACAAGACTATGGTGTAGTGCCAGTGACGAATTGAATTAAAGAGCTTCTGAAGGACTTCAAATACCGATTTTCCACCCGCTTTCAGAAGCTCAGCTGTAATTCCATCCTCGTCTGGGGCCTTGCCATTTTTAAGTTGTTGGACAACCAATCTAATCCCGTTTAGACTGACGTCCGGAATATCGTTGGAGTAGTGTCGGATAAGACTTGCTCTTGGAACGTTACTCACACTTGCATATGGCTTCAACGATGATGTGTACATAGAACCTCTCAATCTCACTCTAAATCTCAGTTGGCCTGGAAACGACGCTGCCACACTCGGTCTTCAGTTTCGATATTTGGCTCTTCCTGGCAGACAGATCTCTAGCAAAGACTTTAGAGCTCTGGTTCCGCTTGATTGCTTCTTCAATACGAGCTGTGTAAAAGTTCCTAAATCCAGCGCAAATGCATTTAGAGATTGGTCTGTTCAGTTGGCTGTATGCTATTAAACCTACTGAAGACTGCAGCTTCATTTCCTGTCTAACAGCCATGAGATCAAGAGCGTGATTGGAGATTTTTTGTGTTCTTCTAAGGCGGGTCTTGCAAAACTTAGCTCAGACTACATTTTAAACGAGCTTGTCATTCATATCGTTCACTGAATTGCAATCATCTAGGCACTGACAATGGTTTTGTAACTCGAGCTGAAAGGTTTTGTAACTCGAGCTGAGGAAAACGGAGCGTTGACTTCGTTGGACGTGACCTCTCCAACTTAACTTAGGTTCAGTGTACCTCTCACCATCCGGTGATTGTTGGCGGTTTTCACCCTCGCTTTTACTGAGACATAACTGAACAGTTGTCGTCTGGTCGTCATAATAAATTAAATCTCATTTTTGTCGAACCTTCGGGACACGATCAGGTCCACTTCCTGTAGGACCGCTTTTAGAAAAAAGAGTTAATCATAAAAGTTCATCTTTCTCCATGAAGTCGGCAAGCTTCTGGCCCCTTGGGTTCCGTTGCCCTTTTCCGACTTTCCCTACTTTCAGCTCGCCGTACTCTTTTGTGCCTAGTTTTGCGTTGAAGTCTCCCGTTAACACCGTTTTGGAGGATTGCATGGCTCTTGAGATAACCTCATATATTTCCTCCAACTCCTCATCGGGGTGTGCCAAAATTGATGGGTAAACCTGCATGTCCTTCAGCGAATATCGTTTGGTGATTGTGAATATAAGGTACGCAACCCTCGTCGATATACTCTTAATTCTTACTACGTTGTTAACGAGAGACTTGTGAACGATAAATTCGACAACTTCTCGGGACAGATCATGGTCGCCATCCGGTGATAGAACAAGTTGCCGCGTTCGAGGGGTTGCCCCTGCCCCGCCGGTATCATGGTCGTTAATGCTTACAATAGCTATTAGTAACTTGTACATCGATTCATAACATCTACCCCTTGAGACGGAGGCGTATCCTTAGCCGTGATTGGAATTACACGTCGGCGGATTGGGACGGAATGCGGTCTTACTTTGCATCTTACTTATGGGAGCGGTTTTGATTTTTGCCAAATGATCCTAGCGCTGTTGCAGACTCTGTCACTGATGTGGTGCTAAAGGGAATGGAACTATTTATTCAATTATCTATGGTAAACATTGGAGGTAGATCTCTGCCTTGGTTTGGCTGCTCCTGTAAAACTGCATTACGCAGTAATCAGGAGTATTATCAGGCCTAGGTTGAGGCTTCGGTGGCTCAGTATGTAAACACCAGCATACTTAAATATAATTATAATTTCACCTCCAGGTTCTTCAAAAGTGTTGTCAAAAGTGTGTCAAGGCAAAGTATAAGCACATTGACAGAATTGGCGAAAAATTAGTTCGCCTTCCTTCGGGAATGCGTGGGGCATTCTGGTCTCTCGACTAGGCTGTTCAAGGGAATTTCTGTAAGCCATTCATGTATGACTCACTGGCCAACAGCGTAAAAGAGTATTCCGAACTTTTAGGCTGCTTTTTGGCGTCCAACTCAACTCCGACTCCAACGAAACAAACCGCCGACTATCCCGTAGTATGAGTGTTCTATGCCTGATGTGTTATTCATATAGCGCTCCGTATGCAAAGGACTCATTTTCCTGGACATACATTAGTCGGGTGGGCCTGACGGAATCCAGCCGATTGTGCTGAGAACGTGCCTTTCAGTATTGGAACCAGTTATAACGCATCTTTTCAGGTATTCCTACGCCCTAGGCATTGTCCCGAATTCATAAAAGACAGTTTTCGTGCACCCAATCCCTAAAAAGGTTAAACCGCTCTGATCAGACCAACTACAGACCTATCGCCATCACCTCTTTGTTCTCAAAAATAATGGATTCTATTATTAACGGCCATCTCATGCGGTACCTTGAAGAGCACCAGCTGATTAGTAACCGTCAGTACCATTTCTGTCGGAGTCACTCACCTGGTGATCTTCTTGTTTACCTAACACTTAGATGGACACAGGCGATCGAGACCAAGGAGGAGGCATTGGCCGTTAGTTTGAACATAGCGAAGGCCTTCGATCGGCTCTTGCATAAAATGCTTCTTTCGAAGCTTACTTCCTATGGTCTTCCCGAGAAATTGTTTAATTAAATCACCAGTTTTCTGGCTGATCTGAGCATCAAGGTCGTAGTAGCCGGTGCATACTCCGATTACAAGCTAATTAACGCTGGTGTTCCACAAGGCTTCGTGCTATCACCAACGCTGTATCTTCTGCATATCAATGATATGTTGCAAACCAGTAACATTCATTGATATGCAGACGACAGCACTAGTGATGCTTTATACACCGGCCATGCCAATATTTCTCGGGAAAACGTCGCCGAGTACCGGAATAAACTTGTGTCTGAAGTCGAGAATTTGTCGAACAAAGTCTCCGACTGGGGGCGACTAAATTTAGTCTAGTTCAATCCGTATAAGACAAAAATTTGCGCCTTTACCGCTAAAAAGAACCCCTATGTCGTATCTCCTCAGTTTCAAGGCACTCTCCTTGTTGTGAAATTGGCATCTAAAAAGCTAAGCGTGCTCAGCAGAGTGGGACAGTATTTCATGCAGTCACACCACCTGCAACTTTACAAGGCGCACGTTTCGCCTCACAAGAAATACTGTTCCCATCTATCCCAGCTCAGATCGGCTCGAATCGTCAACGACCGAGTACTTTCCGATCGGCTCGATTCACTGGCTCTGCGAAGAGATGTTCCATCTCTTTGCATATTTTATCGCATCTACCACAGGGAGTGCTCTGAGGAATTGTTGGGACTAATTCCAGCCGCTCAATTTCACCATCGTACATCGCGACAAAACTCGCAATATCATTCATACCATCTGGATGATGGGAGGTCCACCACTGTGCGATATAAAAGATGTTTTCTTCCTCGCAAAACATGATTGTGGAATCAATTACCACCAGCGATTTTTCCAGACCGATACGATTAGAGAACTTCAAGAAAAAAAGCTTACTCCTTTTAAGAGGCCTGAAACGCATCCTCGATTCACCTGTTGTCGCAGTTGTTCATGGGTGATGGTAGTTACTTGCCATCAGGAGAGCCAAATGCTCGTTTGCCCCCTCTCCTATAAGAAAAAAACCATAAAGGGTAAGGATTGTGAAATTTAACCATTATATGTAAAGGTAATAATTTGTTTTATTTGCATAACAATCAAAATTATATTGCCTATATTATAATAACTGTGCCCAATAAGTAAGGGATTTTATTCCTAAAGCCCGGTCAATTTAATTATTTCAATAGTTTTTGTCACATTACATACGCATTTTAGGCATTTTTCAAACTGTTTGCACATTATGAATCATTCTCTAGTAATCAGTGGGTCCATAACGCTTTCGATTGTTAAGTTCAGGAAATTATAACAAGATAAATCATTGACGTTTAGGCCTAACGACGTAGCAAATGTTTTCCCTTATTTCCTCGTTAGATGTTCTTTTATTTAAAACACGTTTCGATTACATTTAAATTAGCATAAAAATCACAGTCCACTACTGATATAAAAATAAGCAAACAAACCAAACATTAAGCGTGTCTTTTTTGAAGATTTTCAATTTCCTTTTAACTCGATTTATGCATTGTTTATTTTTTTTCTTTTATATAATTACAGATGTAATTAGTCAACCAGTTGTTTTGCTTCTGGTTTTTCTCAAGAAAAGAAATCCTTTTATTTACTTTAAGATCAGATATTTTTAAGCGATATAAAGAAGCAGTTTCTATGTCTAAGTTGGACTGAATTGTACTCGTATGACATCCCGAACTCAGGCAACCTTTAGCAAGTTGTTACTGTTTTTAATCCAATCTGCGCAGAATGGATTATAATTTAATATAGATTTTTTAAAAGAATAGGGTGACAAACGAGCTCACAGTCCGTGTCGATCTATAGACATCTACATCTATCCTCAATAAATAATCAAAATGCAGATGCGTTGTCACCCACGAGGACTAAGATGGAATGCCTCTTGTCAACGGTTTTCTACGCTCACCATACGAAATACAGCAGTTTTAAGCTGATATTTTACGCTGGTATTCTGTGAGAGCGTGTTCCTTCCCCGGTGGAGCCGACACATTCGTGCTACAACTATACTACTAATATAGACATTATTTAAAATTTCGCGGAAACAATTAACTCTAGAAAATATCTTCCTATGAGGCAATCTATTGAGGAGTACAAGCAATGGACTTTTGACAGGCGTTAATACAGATGTAGATGGATGAAGGATTGTCAGAGTATAGGAAGAATACTTATAAATACACACAAGCAGAAGCTGGAGCTAGAAAAATGCTTTACATAAAATTTACTTCACATTATTTCAAAAATGTCTACTTACTTGTACAAAGAAATATTATTTTAAAATAACATACATTAAGTCTGAAGCCACAAGACGTTATTAAGTTTACTATTATGAGGAGCTTTCACAAAGCATTTCAAACCAAACATGATGCTTATATTAATTTAATCAAAAATTCAAGAACCTCAAAGCGAACTTTCACATCCACTGAGACCGGCATTGTTACAATATCGAATAATTGTACATACTAGTGCTTAAGTTTTGCAAGGGGCTTTGGTAACAGACTTACGTAGCATATTTTTCCGGCTTCATAATACATTCGCTGTTCACTGTGCATCGAAATAACTATTAGATAACTATTAGATAAACCAGTTCATGTTTTGAAGTATTTTTGGTATCGTTAGTATCTTATGGAAATTAAAGATGCTAAAATCGCATTAGATAAGATCTGCGTAATGAAATAATGATGTTAAACCTCGTTTGTAGACCACCTCCCGCTCTTCCTCAATTGCGAACACTATACCCGTCACCACTAATCCAAACGCTACCACACTAAGAAAGACAAATCACCATTGATAATATGACACGATTTTCGCCTCTTCTAACCTTAGCTAACTCAGCGGTCAGTTACTGCAGAGTTTACTTCACCTGAGGGTGCCTCGTTTCGAGACAAAACACGTGTCATATTATCGATGGTGGTGTTTTTCCTAGTGTAGTGGTGTTGGGATAAGTGGTGACGGATTTTTTTATTTTATTACGTGAATCTTAGTTAATTTTTCTTTTAAATTATACTAGTAATGCTATTAAACCTTACTTCTGTTTCCTTTAAACGCTTCTGGTAAGCTTAAATGGCTTGTGTTAGAAATGGTTCACGACAGTAGTCGAATGGCAGATTCGAACCCATGACCTTTCGGGTTCGCGGCCCGCACTCTGCCATTAGGCTACTGACGCTTAGATTATTTTGGAATATCTTAATTAATTTGCTTTTTGATTTGGAACATCTTTAATATAATGGATTTCTGCAAAGACACCTGATTCTATTCATTTACTTATAGGCAATCACAGTAGAAGTGCAATTACAGTTCAAATGCATCCCACTGTTGGGCACGGGTCTCCTTTCATTTTTGAGAGAGTTCATTATCATTACAGACTTTCATAAGTCCACTACTGAACGTAGGCCTACCCAAATAAATGCCACAAAGAACGGTGCTGAGCCATCTGCATCCATCGACTTCCTGCATGTCTTACTAGGTCGTCACTCCATCTAGTGGGGGGTCGACCTAAACTTTGCCTACCGGTACGAGGCTGTCATTCGAGAAACTTTTTACACCATCGGCGGTTGATTATTCAACATATATGGCCGGCCCATTACCACTTCAGCTTATTAATCCGTTGGTCTATGTCGGTCACTCTAGTTCTACTGCGGATACACTCATTTTTAAGTTTATCACATACATACGGTCAGGAATGATGGACTTCGTCTCAGATCAATAATTAATCACTGGCAACACCAACTGGTTGTACAATCTCCTTTTTAAATTTTTAGGTATACCTGGCTAGAAGATGTATCTTAATTTCCCTGGGCTGTGCCCAGCCGAATTGAGTACGTCGATTGACCTCTTGGTCGAAGGTAGAGTTACCTACTCGAATTGTGTCCCAGGTAAACATACTCGTCAACAACCTCTCGTCTTATCCTACAAAACCTTTACTTTAACTTTTATTGAAGTTGGGTAAGTCTCGCCACATGCATTTGGAGATCTGTCTGTTCAGTAGCCTGTATGTTGTCCAATCTGCTGAATACTGTAGCTTTATTCCCGTCTAACAGTCATGAAATTAAGAAAATAATCTGATAATTTTATTTAAAAGCTATTTAATATTGCGTTGAATACAGAGTGTGAGATAAGGGATAATTTTTATGGATCTGAACGTGTAATTAAGACATTTGTAATTTTTTTTTTGTATTTCAAATATCATATATGTTCGAAATTAAGCAATACCCATCTGCGTCACGTGTTACAGGATACGCATATCAGTGTTACCACATATCTCTTCATTAACTGTGTCCACTCGGCGTGCACACGGTCGCTGTCCGCGTCTAATGAGGATCGGACTACAACGAGGCGGCATTGTCTACACAACTGTTTTAAAGTTATTTACTCGGAAAAGAGTTTTATATTGTTTATTAGTGAACATTAACCAAATAGGTACAGGTATGATATTAATATTTGTTAAAAGTTTTGTTAATTAAGGGAATACAAGCTAAGCTTGATAAGTAATAATAATAATAATAATATAATTTATTTTCTCACCACATTAAATTAACAAAATCGATTTTTGACAAAAAAGAAAAGGCACAATGTAATGTGAGAGACTGATGCCCAAACTAGGCGACGAACCTGTATTTCAGGTCATTAGGTCTCCCTCCCAGTTGACAAATACAAAAGTATGTAATCTTAGAATACATATTTTAATAACTATGATAAGTAATACTTACTTGTGGTAAGTATTATTATAAGTAAATATTTAATAAATTTAATTTGATGGATGTTTGTGTTTGTGTTTGTGTGTGCGCGCGCGCGTGTGTGTGCGTGTGTGTGTGTGTGTGTGTGTGTGTGTGTATGTGTGTGTGTGTGTGTGTGTGTGTGTGTGTGTGTGTGTGTGTGTGTGTGCGTGTGTGTGTGCGTGTGTATGTGAATGCGAAAATTATAACATTTACACAAGTGTTGTAAAGAGATCTTCTGTATATTTATTTTTTGATCATATTTTAATTGAGCATGTTTTTTAGTACCGTGTATATAATAAACAATTGCCGGACTGTAAGAACTGGAAATTTTATATAGTTGACTGGTTGGAAATTTAAAGGGAAGAGAGTAACTTACCTTTAAGATTAACCTTTGCGATCTTTCAAGTGGGAGAAGCGATGATTTGGTAGCTCCACCCCAGCACGTAATACAATATATTATTAAAGATTTGCATAGAATAAAATAGACAGATTTAATAGTGTTAGAATCTGCTACGCAACGGAGTTTTTTTAAATATATATGTTAATTTCCGTATCCTATTTGAAAGTGTATGTATATGCTCATGAAAAGTTAGCTTATCATCCAACAAAATACCAAGGTATTTAATTGAATTTACTTTTTGCAGAGGTGTGCATGAACATGTTAGGCGATTAGGAAAATTGCAAGAATGAGCAGTAATAACGTGGTCTGTGCAGGTTGCATATTTATTATTATGTTAAGAGAAGGACAAGTATTTTGTTTTTTCCACGTTGAGGGTTAACACATTATCGCGAAGCCATTTGGACACACTATTTAAGCCAATCTGAGCGAAGTTAAACACATCTGGCTATGAATCACCAGTAAATAGTAGGGCTGTGTCATCTGCAAAAGTTACTATTTTTCCGTTCACTAGTTTGAGTTTGCAGAGGTCATTAATGTAAAGAAGAAACAGGATAGGCCCAAGAATACTTCCCTGGAGAACACCATAGCAGATGGGGAGCTCATCACTAACGTGTTTATCAATTTTTACGAACTGTGTTCTATCTGTAAGGTAATCTTTAAAAATTTTCACTGCCCGGAGGGGTCTTTCCATATTTTCCAATTTAGTCTCAAGGGATCTATATCACCTGAGGATGCCTCGTGTAGAGGCGAAACACGTGTCGTATTATCGTCAGTGGTGTGTCTTGCCTAGTGTAGTGGTGTTGGGAGTAGCGGTGCTGGGATTAGTGGTGACGGGGTTAGTGCACGCAATTGAGGGAGGGCGGGAGGTGCTTCTTCATACTAGGTAAGACACATCATTTTATTTTATAACGCGGATATTTGCGAAGTAAAAATTTTTGTAAAAGCTTTTATTAATTTTATTAATTATGGGGTCCTTAGCAGATGGTAGCACTCAGCCATCTTCCATATTAAAATTGGGATATTTTTAATTTCAATAGCCTCGCGAATCATCATTGGTAGGATTCGGTGTTCTATTGCAAGGATTTGCTGTCTATTAGATCCGATATAATGGTTGGGATGATACTAAACATGTTGACACACTTTAGACTTCCCGAAGCTTCGGTGTTTCACATTGACGATATGTTCTTTTACTCGGAACTTTCATCCAAGATGCGTGAAAAATCCCGTAACATTAGTTTTAATCCATGTGTAGTATTCATTATTATAGAACTGTATTTATGAAATTTTCAAGTCTACTCGAAGTAAAAAAATTAACTATTTTATGTTTCCAATCAATATTAAATAGGAACTGTTGAAAATGATACGAGATGAATAAAATGTTTCAAATAAACATTATATTACTTTGTTAAAACTTAATTTACTTTAACTATGAATAAATGTAAAGAGTAAAATGTAAATAATAATAATACATTTTCATTTCAAGACTATTTACGTTTCTTATGGATACATCGGAAGACACGCCCGATATAAAAAATAATAGGTGTTTCTAGACATATATATTCACGTGTTTCTGTAGCATGTTACCAAAGATCCTTCAAAAGAGTTATTGCCAAGGCAAAGTCAGAGCACATAGGCAGAATTGGCGAGAAACTAGTTCGCCTTCCTTCGGGAACCCGTGCATTCTGGTCTCTCGCCAAGGCTGTCCAAGGGAATTTCTGTAAGCCATCACTACCATCTCTGCACAGGGAGGACGACTCACTGACCCACGACGCAAAAGAGAAGGCCGACCTTTTAGGCTCCCTTTTTGCGTCCAACTCGACTGTTGATGACGGGGGGAACACATCGCCGACCATCCCGCGGTGTGAGTGCTCCATGCCGGATGTGCGGTTCTCACAGCGCTCGGTTCACAGAGCACTCCTCTCCCTTGACATCCACAAGTCGAGTGGGCCTGACGGAATCCCCCCAATTGTGCTGAGGACGTGTGCTTCGGAGTTGGCACCGGTTCTAACGCGTCTTTTCCGGTACTCTTACTCCCTAGGCGTAGTCCGGAAATCATGGAAGACAGCTTTTATCCACCCGATCCCTAATAAAGGCGACCGCTCAGACCCGTCCAACTACAGGCCTATCGCCATCACCCCCTTGTTCTCCAAAATAATGGAATCCGTTATAAACTGCCACCTCATGCGGTACCTTAAGGATCACCAGCTGATTAGTGACCACCAGTACGGTTTTCGTCGGGGTCGATCAATCAGCTGGTGATCTTCTGGTCTACTTAACTCATAGATGGGCGGAGGCAGTAGAGTCCAAGGGGGAGGCATTGGCCGTTAGTTTGGACATTGCGAAGGCCTTCGATCGAGTTTGGCACAAAGCGCTTCTTTCGAAGCTCCCTTCCTATGGGCTTCCCGAGAAATTATGCAATTGGATCACCAGCTTTCTTGCAGATCGGAGCATCAAGGTCGTTGTAGACGGTGCATGCTCCGACTACAAGCCTATTAACGCTGGTATTCCACAAGGCTGCGTGCTATCACCAACGCTGTTTCTTCTGCATATCAATGATATGTTGCAAGCCGGTAGCATTCATTGCTATGCGGATGACAGCACTGGTGATGCTCTATACACCGGCCGTGCCAATATTTCTCGGGAAAACGTCACCGAGTACCGGAACAAACTTGTGTCTGAAGTCGAGTCTTTCCTGGACAATGTCTCGGATTGGGGGCGACTAAATCTAGTCCAGTTTAATCCTCAGAAGACACAAGTTTGCGCGTTTACCGCTAAAAAGAACCCCTTTGTCGTATCTCCTCAGTTTCAAGGTACTCCCCTTGTTGCCTCAACCAGTATCGGAATCCTCGGCATCGACATATCGAGTAGCGTGCAGTTTCGTGGTCACTTGGAAGAGAAGGCCAAATTGGCCTCTAAAAAGCTTGGCGTGCTCAGCAGAGCAGGACAGTATTTCATGCCGGCTCAACGCCTGCAACTTTACAAGGCGCAGGTTCCGCCTCACATGGAATACTGTTCTCATCTCTGGGCTGGGGCTCCCCAGTGCCAGCTCCTTCCACTTGACCGCATCCAGCGCAAAGCGGCTCGAATCGTCGACGACCGAGTCCTTTCCGATCGGCTCGACTCATTGGCACTGCGAAGAGATGTTGCATCTCTTTGCATTTTCTTTCGCATTTACCATGGGGAGTACTCTGAGGAATTGTTCGGATTAATCCCAGCCGCCAAATTTCACGAACGCACATCGCGGCGGAACTCCCGATACCATCCACACCATCTGGATGATTGGCGGTCCACCACTGTGCGATTTAGAAGATGTTTTCTTCCTCGCACAACTTCCTTGTGGAATAGTTTACCACCAGCGATTTTTCCTGACCGATACGACTTAGGGACCTTCAATAAAAGAGCCTACTCCTTTTTAAAAGGCCGGCAACGCATCTGCAATTCCCCTGGTGTTGCGGTTGTTCATGGGCGGCGGTAGTCACTTACCATCAGGTGAGCCGCATGCTCGTTTACCCCCTCTCCTATAAAAAAATCATCTACGTCTAATAGTATTTTAGAATGAAAAAAAAAACTTTAACAGATATAGAGACACAGACACCGAGGTGACTCTAAAATTGATCGAATTTTTCTAAATTTGGCACGGAACAGTATTTAATGATGTTCCTAAATTCAAGTGCACGCGAGCGAAGCTGCGGTTAAAAAGCTAGTATAGAATATAATACGGTAATTCTTTATAAGAGAGAGATTTATTTAAATGTTAGATATTAAGCTAGCGTAAAGTACCTACTCAAACGATTTCACATGTACAAGTTAAGTACGTGAGACAGGCGTTGAGTATATTTAGTTTATCTCAAAGTGATGAAGCCACTATCAATCTCTTAGAGAGCCTTTGAATCTAACAAGCAATACATAATTTAAACTTCGCTCGAGCCACTCCTCTGTAGTAACTTATTTTTTAATTTATATTTCAGTTCTAGTAATGCTTTGATATTGAAATACTTTGACTTTGTGTCTTAAATCTCATATCGCATGCAAAATTAAGACGAAACAGGTATTCTGTAATCCAACGTTGCTCATTGTGGTTAAGTTTCGTGTAAGGATTTAGGCTTTTAACTCTTTGAATAAGTTGAATAAAACTAATTTTTCACAGTAGCACCAGAGAAACCGTTATGTCGGTCCAACGGTATAGTACGTGGTAGAGCCATGCTGCAGCTATGTTAATAGTATAGTTGTAGCACGAATGGGTCGGCTCGGCCGGAGAAGGACCACGATCTCACAGAATACCAGCGTAAATAGCAGCCTAACACTGCTGTGTTTCGTGTGGTGGGTGTAGAGAACCGGAGACCCATTTTACTGGAAAAGAGGCATTCCATCTTAGTCCTCAACGCTGACAACGCATCTGTATTTTAGTTCGCAAACGAAGATAGATGTAGATGTCTATGGGCCACAGTAACCACTTACCATCGGGTGCACTGTGTGCTCGTTTGTCACCCTTGTTCTATAAAAAAAAAAACGGATTAATACGCTGAAGTGGCAACGGGCCGACCATATAGCTCAAAGAACCAACAACCCATGGGGATGAAAGGTTATCGAGTGGCAGCCTCGTAACGATAAGACAAAGAGTGGGGTGACCTCCTACTAGGTTGAGTAACGACCTGGTAAGATATACATGCAGTCGATGGATGCAGGTGGCACAGAACCCTTCTTTGTCGCAATTTTTCGTTGAGTCCTATGTTCAGCAGTGGTCTTATGTTAATTTTATCGCGTTTAATTTTACCTACTTAAACTTATATTAATTCCCGACATTTCGAATACTTTACAGCAGCCATAGTGACGCGTGGAAAAAGGTGTTTTACGTTTCGATTTCATAGTCAACCCTCTAGAAACGTCTATCTAGGAAACGTCGGGAATCAAAATTAGTTAAATAAAATGCGATGATATTCGTAAAATTTGTATTATTTAATTTGTAATATTCATGTTAATATAAGAAATTATAATGTTTAAATAAAATTATGTGCATAATGGTTTAAACAACGTTATTTTGACATCCTTGGACCATCAAGCAAATCTACGTACGATTCAGAATGTTACTCCTCACCACCAATGCCTTGCGCTATGTTTTTATTTACAATACAATACAATACTATACTCTTCATTGTACACCAAGAAAAGATAAAAACATCAAAAAAAAATTAAATAAACAACTATTGAGGAAAATACAAAGGGCGGTCTTATTACTACATAGCAATCTCTTCCAGACAACCCAGAAGAAGAAATAAATAAAAATAAGAAAAAGAACAATGGGTAGGGTGCACTAAAATAAAAAAAAAATAAAAACAAATAAAAATAAATCCAAAGTATAAATCCAATAGTGATCCAATTCTCGAGAAGCCCATAGGAAGGGAGCTTCGAAAGAAGCGCTTTGTGCCAAACCCGATGAAGGCCTTCGCAATGTCCAAACTAACGGCCAATGCCTCCCCCTTGGACCCTACTGCCTCCGCCCAACTATGAGTTAAGTAGACCAGAAGATCACCAGCTGATCGACCCCGACGAAAACCGTATTGGCGGTCATAAGTAAGCTGGTGATCCTCAAGGCACCGCATGAGCTGGCAGCTAATAATGGATTCCATTATTTTGGAGAACAAGAAGGTGATGGCGATAGGCCTGTAGTTGGACGGGTCTGAGCGTTCGCCTTTTTTAGGGATCGGGTGGACAAAAGCTGTCTTCCATGATTCCGGGACTACGCCTAGGGAGTAGGAGTACCGGAAAAGACGCGTTAGAACCGGTGCCATCTCCAAAGCACACGTCCTCAGTACAATTGGGGGATTCCGTCAGGCCCACTCGACTTGTGGATGTCCAGGGAGAGGAGTATTTTACGAACTGAGCTCTGTGAGAACCGCACATCCGGCATGGAGCACTCACACTACGGTATGGTTCCCCCTGTCATCAAGAGTCGAGTTGGACGCAGAAAGGGAGCCTAAAACGTCGGCTTTCTCTTTTGCGTCGTGGGCCAGTGAGTCGTCATCCCTGTGCAAAGATGGTAGTAATGGCCTACAGAAATTCCATTGGACAACCTTGGCGAGAGACCATAATGCACGGGTTCCCGAACGAAGGCGAACTAGTTTCTCGCCAATTCTGCTCTGTGCTCTGACTTTGCCTTGGCAATAACTCTTTTGAAGGACCTAGAGGCGAAGTTATACTTCTTTTCAAGTATGCTGGTGTTTACATCCCGAGTCGCCGAAGCCGCAGCAGAGGCTTGATAACACTCCTGATTACTGCGTAATGCAGTCTTACAGGAGCGACCAAACCAAGGCTGAGATCTGCCTCCGATGGGTACCACAGATAATGGAATAAATAGTTCTATTCCCTGTAGCACCACATCAATGACCGAGTCAGCAACAGCGCTGGGATCAACCGGCGAGAAGCAAACCCATAGGTAGGAAGCAAAGAAAGACCGCATTCCGTCCCAATCCGCCGACCTGTAATACCAACGATGGCGGCAACCTGCAGAACGCAACCGCTAGGGGAGCGTGAGCGGCACCACACACCGGATTAGAAAATGGTCCGAAGAGCCAAGAGGGGCATCGACGGAAACCTGATATCCGTCCGGATGAGAGGTCAGCAGAAGGTCCAACAGAGAAGGTGTATGATCCTCAACATCTCGAATCCGCGTAGGCGATGTAACCAGTTGTGTCAGACCATATGCCAAGGCAAAGTTATAAACAGATCTCCCCGCATGATCGGTTAAACGTGAACCGAGCCATTCGGCGTGGTGGGCGTTAAAATCGCCAAGGATCACGATCTCTGCGGATGGGACCTGTTGTAGCAAGGAATCTGTAGCGATTTGGACGTGGTCGATGAGTCAGTGTGTTTCGGCATAACCGCTATGGGACCTATAGAGGCACACGTATACGCGCGGATAGTCGTCGCTGTCTACGTGTAGCCAAAGGATGGACAGGCCCGAACCTTCAAGACTGCCGAGGCGTCGAGAACAGATGTCCTCTCTGACATACACGCAAACTTCAGGCCGAGACACAAACGAGTACTCCAATTTGTACCCCGGGCAGGAGAGATACGAAGTACGAGTATTAGACGCTTATTCATAGTTTTTATCGTTCTGATATTTGTGTATAAGGTATACACAAATATGAGAATATTTGTATAAGGGTGATTTATTAAGTAAAAAAAGTCTTCTCGTTATTATTATTCACGTCACATCTCTCGATCTGAGAATACAAAAATGTTTCTAAATTCGCTCTTAAAACACATTGAATATATTTATCAACACTTACTAGTGTTCGAACGAACTACTAGAGCTTTATTTTGAATATTTAATGTCTGTTTCTTTTGATTTCAGTTCTGCAAGAGGGGTTAAAATATTAAAGTTATTTAAATTTCATCCAATGGATTCATTCAATATAAAAAAACAGAAGGGGGGGGGGGAGTGTAACGCATCTTTGTGTGAATGATGTGTTAATGATCTTTATAAATAAATTCGAGTGGTGAGTGTAGAAAACCGGAAGCCCTTTTTACTGGAAACGAGGCATTTCATATTAGTCCTCGAGTGTGGAAACGCATCTGCATTTTGATTCTTGGTCGAGGATGAATGTGGATGTCTATGGACCTCAGCATCCATTTACTCTCAGGTTTACTTAGTGCTCGTTTTTTACCCTTATTCTATTCTAGTGTATCTGGGTGTGACTGATGGTGATTGACCCGAGTAGGCCTTGGCCGTCGGAAGCAGCCCGGGCGTCGATACCGCTCCAAATTGAGGAAACCTTCCGCGGCGTTGTCCACAGTCACTTTCCTCGTTCGTCACGATGACAGTCCATTAGCTCTATCGTACGATTAACTAACTTACAGAAGCCACTAACTCTCGTTTGTTATAAGGTTAACGCACAAAACGAACACGGAGTGTCCGGATCAAAGGTCACTACTGTTTCGCGTAGCAACAGTTATTTTTAGAATATCAAAGGCCGCACTAGCTAATATTGCCGAATGCACTTATGCAGATTCTGAGTCAGACACAATGAGTCCCTGGGAAGCTCTCCAGCAAGTAATGCGCGTCACAAATCCTAGACCGTATATTTACTGGCCGCGCCTAATTATTCCGAGTTCCCGACAAAAAATGACAGCGTGCTGTCCCAAGCACAGCTGGCAGACGACTGACTTGCACTCGCGCGCTCGACACATCCAACTGTCAAACCGGTATGGCACCGAGCCGCGCGCCCTCTAGACGTCGATTCCGACAACAGCGTTTGGCGCAAACAAACATTACATTGAATATATTTGAAAATAGCGAAAAAAATCTTCGAAATGGTTTGTCAACGTTAGTATAATATTGACGCTTCTTGAAATAACAAGATTTGGGGAACTTTTTAAAGACAACAAGCGGAATAATGGCAGCAAGGAAAAGGAAGAGTATTATTTATGGTTTTGAGGGAATATTTCTTTATCCACAATATTTACAACAGTGAAACCACAATATATTTATCTGTGTACAAAGAACGCTACTACGTTGAAGGAAAGAAATATCTTTTGTAACATAATCATACGTTTTGAAATACTGTTATCTTCCGAAATTTAACCACAAACCACGTGGTTTGGACAGGTTAAAATATTTACTGAGGAAAGAGTCTAAAAGCTGATAAATGTTGCAGAACTGAGTGGCAGAGTCGACAATGGACGCCCAAGACGGAATGGAAGTTTGTCAGCCAAACTAACAGTACAGTATGTGAATGAAGCGAACAGTAATCAGACACGACCGGTGAGAGATCAGGCACTGGACCAACGGCTTCACCTGCTTTCCAAAGCACGGGGTGAATTACCGCCAACTTCCCGCCTCCAGGCTGCAACTGAACATTTTTTGACAGAACAAACCTTTAATTGATTATGGTCCGACCAGGGATTTGAACCCGGGACCTCATGATCAGGAATCGCATTTACGACCACTAAACGAACAAGGCAAAAATGTATTATAAGCTGCTGCATAACACGTCTGGATCGTGCATCTGCCACTTAGATGTTAGAATATTAATAATTTATTACTACCTACCCGCCTGGCTGTGCTTGGTTAGGATCTATTAATATGGCATTATTTAGTTATAAGAAAATTTAACAATTTATTTTATTAATTTTAAATATCATTCGAACAAAATATTCAAGTTTCATGAATACAATATAGTCTAGATCACTCCTGGTATTACTATCTATCTGTTCACGAAGTTCCATTGCAGTCGGTTTAGTCATTTTGAAGATTAGCCCGGGCAGACAGACAGACAGACTAAACTTTTTAAAAATTGTTTTATTATCTAATACATGCCGCATAATATACATCAAACAAATGTTCCACGAGATAACGTGTCAAATAAAAAAATAAAATGCCTTATTTTTATCAAATTTTTGAACTAATCTCTTAATTCAATTACAAAGGTTTTATTAGAAGAAAAAAAGTATACACTTAAATTAAAATTAATACTAATTAAATAAATATAATTAAAGCCTTATCAAATTGGATTAAGGACACAAGTGTACAATAAACAAAAGCCACGCACTTCACACTTTTAACGACCCCTAATTTAACATTTCCTTCAAGACCGTACCCAATGCTCGCTACTTCACAGTAATTTTATTTATTTTAAGCAAAGCGTTTTTAAATTCAAGCCGTAGTATATAAAATGCATCTGATTGTGTGTCTAAGCTTTTTCACTTCAGTCTTTTAATCGTAGGTTTGTTTACTACATGAAATGAGTGTCTGTTCATATATAAAACCAATTATATTCGTAAAGCCTTCAAATGAATTGAGAAAATTTTGTTGCATTAGGGGTTTGAGTTTTTGAACAAAAAATAGTGGCCAAATAAGGTAACAGATTGTATATCTACAAAAATCGGCCATGCAGTGTTTTATCAATGGATTATGATCCGGCTTTTGAATAGTACCTTGAATCCCAATCTTGATCTCTCTTGATTAAAAATCAAATTGGATATGCGTTGTCACATCTGAGGACCAAGTGTCACCTGTAAAAGGAATATCTATTTAGTTGCTAAGTTCAGAATTCGGGTTTATGTTGTTTCATATTCCTCATCTCTTGTTTCATATTCCTCTATCCCTTTATACGGTAACCACAGGTTATGGGGTAGTGGATATCCTTACGCTTACACTGGTGATATTATCGAAGATAGATCGTTAATATTTGGATGTAGTATTTGTGTATCCATTAAGAGAAAGTTAATAAAGCACAAAAGTTACCCAAATCAAAAAATCAAATAATATTCCACGTAGCTTTCAAAATGGATTGGTAATGAAAGAACTTAAGTATTATATGCTTCCTAATAATAAAATCTTAATTGTAAGCGAGCTTATTTGTGAAAATCCAACTCGTTACTTTTGTACGGTAGGAGGACTCTTTTTTATGTCTAAGAGTCCGTTCGGGTAGGTGCCACTCTCTTACTAATTTTTTTTGTTTAACATGGTGTTGGTACGTAGATGTTATGGCAGGTAGACACCTACATTTTTCCTTGATTAATAATCAAAATGCAGACGCATTGTCACCACTGAGGACTAAGATGGAATGTTTCGTTTCCAGTAAAAAGGGTTTCCGTTACCAAATATCAGTACTTTCACGGATGTTTTTCGGTTTTAAGGGTGTAGAGGCCTGTTATAATTACAGGCTATTAGACATTTTATTTTAGTTCTCGAGAGATGATAACGCAGCTGTTTTGTTTGAAGTTGGCTGCAGGTGTCCATGAACTGCAACAGCTACTTTCCATAAGATGGACTGATAGTTTGTTTTTCAGTTCTTTTTCTTCTTCTTTCTGCCCTTACCTCAAGTTATTTGTAGTCGGCATAGCGTGTCCTCTTCTCCCATTCACCTTTACTAGCCGTCATCTCTTCATTCACGCTTTTCTTACGTATATCATACCACATACAAATTATCCATCTTTTCTTAGGCCTTCTTTTACTCTTATATATATTCATCTTTTATCGCCAACATTGTTATTATTACGTGGTATACTTACCTTCGAATAATATGCCTATACCACGCTAAGTTTTTAGTGACTGACATCACTTACAAACTGCATTTGATAAAAAATTGACATAAAAAAATTGAAATCGTCACCACACGCATCCATCTTAAGGCTTTAACTAGCCTGAATGACCTTGACGAAACGGCGATCGCAGAGATTTTAGCCGATGTCAACACCGTTGCAACTACGTTCTGTATTACTTATAAAAGTGCAAAGATTAATAGACTGCAGAAATGACAATTATATAAGTGACATACTGCCTGTTATGCTTGCGCATCACTGAGAATTATGTCGCGGTTACGCATCTTCAATTACACTGTACTGTAGCTTTGTCCGGTAGGCGTCACAAGCTATCAAGTGTTCAAGTTTCAAGTACGTTAGAGTTTTTTATTATATATGGTAAATCGTATTTATTTGTATCGTATTAGTAGATCTGGGTCAAAGCGTTCGCTGTAAATTTTCCCGGGTTTGATCCCCGACAGCACGAATGAAATTTGTAATTGCAATTTTCGTCAACACGCATTGGGGAAACACGGTGGGCATTTCCTTGCCCTAAAACCCTCTCAGAAATAAAAAAGAGTCCTTTGCCTAGTAGAGGGACTTGTATAGCCTTGTAGTATCTACATAGTATCTATACGTATGTTTGGGTATAATATAATATATAAACTTAACAATAACGTAATTACAGACAGTCTTACGTCAACACTCAAGTGTTTCATTTTCCCTCGTCCTTACATGGCGACCCTGCCAGGCGGTGCGCTGCGGCAACGCAAGCGCACCGCCGGGCCTATTTAAAATAAAAAAAAATGGGAATAAATATTGCTAAGTGAAATAAAGAAGACCTGAGTAAAATTATTGACAATAAAGTAATATTACGACGCAATGAATACAACACTGGACGTGACGAAACATAAATAAATATGAATTCGAGAAGAAGCCACAATAACACAATAAGAATTTTATAGAAGCTGACTGAAAATTTAAAATATATAATATATAGTACTATGAAGACAACTAACGAAGAATGAGGAAAATAAAATGTGGATTATTTTATATGATGACCTAAGTTCAAAATTCAAGAAACGGCAGATTAGTTTTCAAAGGAAAGTAACAGTACTTTTGCAAGTTTCATGCAGAAGAATATAAAAATTGAGCCAAAAAAGAACAAAAATGAAAATTTGAGGTAATGGCATTAGCCTACTTTTTGTCATTTCTTTATAAGATTTCTTTAAAAAGTTTTAAATATTATAAAAAAAAAGTTATGTACTGAATATTCTGTATTTCATATATGCTTCAATTAAAATTTATTATTAGATATTTTATATTAACGATTTATTTCTTATTTTATTATTGTTTAAAAAAAATCATATTACAATAATTATAAATTTAGTTGCGTAAGTGCTTCAGTGGCATTTGTATTAAGGCACTAGACTAGACGATTTTATATTCACTTTTATTCAGTAATTGATTTGCAAAAAAAAATTATGAAATAATACGAAAGATAAAAATTTTACGTACTTAATTTCACCAGATTTATGGTTAAAATAACATTGTGATACATTTCGTTGTTTTTTTTCTGTAGTCTTTTAATATAAAATTATACAATTCATTCAACAAACTAATTCTACACATTCAACACCATATTTTTTATTATGTTTTAGACTATATAAAATAAAAAGCACATAATGCATTTAATATTAAATTTACGTTATTTACAAGTAACTTGAAAATATTTGTCACATTTTATAATATTTCTACTATATTCAAAAAACAACAATATATTAAGCTACATTTTAGGATGACCAGGTTCGGATTAAAGCAAATATATTTTTAAATTTAACCCAAATTTATTTCTGTAGTAATTTTTATTTAAATGTATATAATTTTGAAGGATTTAAAAAAATCGCTATTAATAAAAGTCATAATTATTTTTCTTCTTTTCTAAAGGTATGAAAACCTTGAAACAATTTTAAAGTTATAAATAAATAAATATATATTCTTTAATAAATAACCTTAAAGTTAATATAACCTACTTAAATAATGAAAATTGTTTTTCTCAATATTTAAATAAATTAATGTTTAATTTATATAAACCTGGTAGCCGTTATAGTGACGACGACTTATGTTCCCATTATTATTTCTTTGTTTAATTTGAATATGAAATGGAATATTTTTGAATTTCGATTTTATATTTATTGAACTTTTAAATCAAAAACTTTTAATTTTTATAATTTGTTATTTCCTGGGAAAGTAATAAAGTTTGGATTATTTAACTTATTTGTATACATGAGAAAATAATTTCTTCAATTTATTTATTTAAATTTTGTTGTGATCATTGTGAGCCTCATTCCCTGACTGAAAATGATGTATATACCTAAATACTACAAGAGACCATATAAGAGACTCGTTTAATAAATTTGTAAAGACGTGAGTTAATTTATGGCTACTATATTAAAGGCTAATATAATATAACTAAGAAATACGGAATTATAAATGAAAAATATTAATAGAGTGTAGTTGTGAGAGTAAGGCAAGTAAAGAAAATTATCGGAGATTAGCATATCCACATACAATCGGCCTGATCAGCTGAGTATTAGGAAAACCTAATAACCGAGTAATTTTTTAAGGTTGTTCGGATGCGATTAACGACGTAATGAGTTTTAATGACGCAATGATAATTTATTATGTATTGTATCGTATAGGAATAGTGTCCATATTCTTTATCATGTATGTACGCGACCATGTACGTGAAATTATATTATGGTACAATTAAATAATGATTAACAAAATACTATAAATGTAAAGAAATAAATAAAAATAAAACACGTTGACCTTCACGAACAAATAATGGAGAGATACGGGAACGTCCATCACTGGTAAAGCATATAGTCCTCGAACAGGGTACGTTTCCATGATTGGATGATAAAATCGGAAGTAACGGGTACTAGGGAACAATATCTTCAGTACAAGTGAGATGTGAACGAATTTACTCATATTAGTACTGTTGGGGACCAGAGAAGTCTTAAATTTGTTACCCTTAATAATGGTACATAGAGGTCACACCCTTCATTGGATCATAGTGTGAACTTAGTTTTCCTCTGTGACAATTGTTGGAGTCCTTTTATAATGACTTAAAAGTTGACCTCGAGGTTGTGCGCACAACCCAAGGTACAGTATTGCCTTGATATAGTATGATTAAAAAAAGTTTATGTACCAATAAAATAAAATGAATGTAATGAAAATGTAATATGATACCCAAATAAATGGGGGGCGCATATTTATAAAGTACCCGCGTGATAAATATCACGAATCAAAAATAAATGAAGTGAATTAATACTCTGATTCCCGGTATCTAATTAATAAATAAATATATAAGGGAAGAGAATACTTAAAGAAATAAAGCTAGCTAAAGGTCAAAAATATTAAGAAAGAAAAGAAAGTACGTACAAGAATTATGAAATAAATAAATAAGGCCTGACAACCGAAAACAAAGAAAATTGGATTAGTGTTAGCATGAAAATAACTAATATGCAAGGACATGAGAATAATTAAAATGAGGTAATAAGGGGATCCCCGACCAAACCTAAAAGTGAGATATGTAGTTATTTTGCATTTCTGTATTAGAGCTATTAATGCTACCCAAAATCCTACTCACAAGTTACACATGTACCCAGTAACTACATTATCGATCCACATAACCACACGTAAACAAAAAATATTAATCAAAAATTATAGACACATTTTCACGTACATACTTAATTATTTTACCATATTTTATATGAATTTACAAGATTTTTTCATATTTATATTGATTTATATTTATAATAACCATTAGTTTTACAAAAAAAAATGTTTATTTATGTAAAATTTGTATAATTTTAAACTAAAATTCGGTAATCCAAAGTGTATTAATTTGCTATTTATTATAAGTTTTATTTATTTTCTACAATGAAACCAAAACTTATATGATTATATACTTATAAAAAAAAACTTTTCTTTTCTAATATTTACATTTTATTAAAATACAACATATATTTTCTAATACAGACTTATATATGTAATAGCTTATCTTTTTTACAAATTTGTGTTTCAAATAAGATAAACATGTTCCTTAGAAGTCATGAAATCTTAAAAAAAAAAACATAATATGTAATACGTTGCCGACTATTAATGATAAAAATAACACATTTTACTTGATAATGTAAAAGTATTACGACAATGCAATGTAATCTTAACTATGTAAATGAAAACGTGTTTAATACTAGAAATTGTAGATATTTTTAAATGTATTTATAATAAAACATTTTGTAAGTTATCTTGAAATTAGGTATCATCATACGATGTAATCGCAAACCTTCTCATAAACGTACTTTGGAATTGAAAACAAAAGTGTCACAAATCGCTGACGCGACTGGGATTGCAATTTGTATTTTGATCTGGTAGTTGTTATGATAATGAAAATGATTACATTGCCTAACATAGACTCCTTTGTTATGTGTATCTTAAAATGAAATGTAATATTGTCGGTTTTATATTTATTGAACCTTCAAATCATATGTTTGTATCTTTATAAGGCATTATTTTTCGAAAAAAAAGTAAAGTATTAATATTTAAATAATTTGTATGAATCATGAAAGAAATGTTTCATTAAATATAAAGGTATAAATAAATGAAATATATAACTAAAAAATTATAAGTATAAATATGAATAAATATATAAAGGAAGGGCACTATTTAATGTGAATGTCTACATAAATGACTTAATAAGTAACTGAATAACTCAGTATCAAAGTGTGTTACAGTGATGTGTCGACCAAAATAATATACGTTCGCGAATGTACACCTGATTTTGTCAAACATAATGCATCAACAATGCAAAAATGCATTAAGCCTTAAACATACATAATGTGACTACGGAATTATTATGTACTCGTACATAGGGGGTTTGGCCAGCCACCCTACCCAAGCCAAGACAATTATTATATATACATAATTATAATATAAGACTTTATTAAACATTGACTTTTACTATATAAAAAAAAATTATGTTATTTTTATATTTTTTTTTCTCTTTCGGTATTATATTGCAATAATATTATAGTAATTAAGTAATATATTTCAGACATTGTTTATTACTTTACCTTAATATTAATTACTAAGTACTATAATACCAATTGTAATAATTTTAATTTATTATATATATGCATTTTTCAATTTCACTAATCAAAGTCGCCGCGAAAATGTCTTCTTCTTTGGGCACTTTAAAAATTCATTTATTGAGAAAATAATATATACAGTTACCAGTGTACAGATATTAACTAAATTAAGTAATTCTAGTCATAAAAATATTTATAATTGAGTATAAACTTTTAAAAAACTAATATATATTTGAACGAAGTCGCTCCAACATCGACGTGCGGTCCACCCTCGATGATGTCCGAAAACGGACTGTGACAGAGCTTACATAGTGACGGAGCATGCGCGCTCGCGTAAATATATTCAATTTCAGGGAAAAATGATATATTCTCTTATAAAACGGGTAATAAAAATAAAACTCTCAATTAAAAATATTAATATTTTTAAGACCTTTTTTTAGTGCAAGAACTATTTAAAAAGCTTATGCCGTTTTGAAGAAATTTTGCAAAATATGACAAAGATAGGTATTCTTTGGGGATTTTTTTTCTAATAAGGGGTTGACAAAAATACAATTTTGTTAAATTAAAAAAAATTACCAAATCTTCTTCTGTTACCATGTATTTTTTCTTTGTGGATTAAATGAACAGTTATTGAGATTTTTTTATTTAAATATCCTAGATTTAGGCATTTCAATCACTGTTAAGGCCTTAATATTCGCATTTCAGCCCCATTTATTCCTCTTTCAACTATCTCTTTCGTAGCCCAGTACTTGCATTCATACATTATTATACATTATTATATCGCGCATTTATTCCTTACGTCCTCTGTTTTCACTGTGTTTTTGTCACTTGATTTTTTAATGTAATGTTGCCTATTTAATTTTCTTAAGTTGGGACTGTTGAGGAATTGTATGTGATAGAGCTTGTGTTTCTTGCAGAAATTTAATAATTAAAAAAAATAATCGCTAACTCGCTTTCGTGAACGTCTGTTCGCATCCAATGTAATCCAATATGTTATGGACTATATATAACTTTGCATATGTTTGTGGAGGCGCTGTCATCGCGCCACAAGTGAAAATACATCAAAAAATAAATTGCGCTTTATTATGTCCAGGAAATATCAATAATGAAAAGTTTATTATGCTTATAATTTAAAAGAAGGTTTGAGGACTGTATCGCAAAGACAAGGGCAGACAATCATTGACAGACTGATAAGATTCAGGTCGGGTAGTAATAGGCCGAGAATTGTGAGCAATTGCAGACAAAACAATATTAATTGCGCATTTCTAAAACAAAATTTTACCTCTTCTCCTTCTAATAATAGCTCCTGCACCTAACACGGCACACCTAATAGTTATTATTATCTATAAGACCATTTGCGGAAACAGTTTTTGTTAACAGTTATGAGTGTAACATTTTATCAGCTGCTTTGTTTATAGTGCCTTGAGCAACACTTTGCCGGTATCTGTACAGAAAATGATGCTGGCTTTGCAAATATGGATGGCCGCTACCATTGAATATAATACCCACTATGTTACACTTATTCACATAGAAACTTTAATTATCATTTGCATAAAATTCTAAATAGCACTTTTTACACAAGAAAGTAAACTTTTAGATCAGTCCATCTTGTTTTTCACTAGTTAAGTAAAAAGTAAAACAAACCAATAGGGCCGTGATTTAAAATTTCTTGCAACTTTTTATAGAAAAGCATGACCTTATCATAATATAAAAGTCAAACATTTAGCCATGTGATAAAACTTTTAAGTGTGCCAGTCAAACATTAATGATGATATTCGGGTCATTATACTGGAAATAGTCTTTTAAATATTTTGTAGTACAATTGATAATCTTAAGTATGATTGACCGTGTATATGTTATTTTTGATGAAAATTATTATTGCAGATAAAGGCCCTTTCACATTTAATTTTTAATTTAATTTAATTCGAGACTAATTAATTTAATTTAATTAGTCTCGAATTAAATTAATCAAAATGAAAATAATAACTTTGGCTCTTTATAACTGATCTTAAAATGTAAAACACTGACTTGAAATTATATAATTATTGACATTATTTTAATTCATTGAACTTTTTTACGATTTTGTTGAAACTCTACTGGTTAAAAAAAAACAAATATATATATATATATATATATATATATATATATATATATATATATATATATATATATATATTATAGTTCTTGATGAAAATAATGTATGCGCGTTACATCGCATCCCATCAAGAATTTCTAATGTAATTCTTGGTGTAAAGCTAAGACGTGATAATAACTGTAAACAATAGAATAACAAAATAATGAAAACATTTACATTTACATACAAAACATTTACAAAAATACTTGCTTTATAACCTAATAAATATTATTTGACCGTAATAAAATAAAACAAGGTAGTCTTCGACATGAAAGTAAAAATAAATATTTTCGATTATTTTTGCAATATCTAACTGCCGGATCAGCGCGCGATTCTGATCCATCTAAAGATGCTAAATTTCAGCAAGCACTGTCATATTCAATAGGAGTGACAGAAAAACGGTTTATGATATAGTAAGGTAAATAAATTATTTAACCTATAAAATAAAATCACTTTATTACAAATCGAAATAGCCCAATAGCTTTATTAACATGAGACATAATTGTACGAGTGCTTACAACACTTAACATTATTTAACGGAAATCTCAGAAAGTTTTTTTTAATAGAATAAGGGTGACAAACGAGCACACAGTCCACCTGATGGTAAGTGGTTGCTACGGCCCATACACATTTACATCTATTCTCGATTACGTATCAAAATGTAGATGCGTTGTCACCCGTGAGGACTAAGATGTAATGCCTCGTTTTCAGTAAAAAGGTTCTCCGGTTCTCTACACTCACCATACGAAACACAGCAGGGTTAAACTGCTATTTTACATGTTATTCCGTGAGAGCGTGGCCCTTCCCCGGTCGAGCCGACCCATTCGTGCTACAACTATACCTACTACTAATATAGCTGCAGCATGGCTCTACCACATAAGAAAAAATTGACGTTGAAAATTTAAGTATTTTTAGAAGCAACTTTGCAATTATTTTCTATTGAGTTAATTTTTGTGGAACTGTGTTTTGCAAACCGCCACCTGAAATACGTACAATTTTTTTTCGAAAATGACGTGAAATTACAAAACGATCCCCATGCATATCAATGTGGCTCTATTCAGCCTCTTTATATGAATATACCTCGGGATTCAGAGATTTTAAAAGTTTTCATTGGAAGATATAATATTATATTATTACTGTCCCGTGTGAGGCAACCTTTATACTTATATACATATTCTCATCATATTTTTATGGTTGGTTAGAAAAATTATATCTAAATGCAAACTTTCACATGGTAAATTTTTTTTATTATTTTTACCCAGCAAGTAGTAAAGCAACTGTGTGTGTGTGTGTGTGCGTACATGCGTGCGTGTGTGTGTGTGTGTGTGTGTGTGTTTGTATATGTGTATGTGTGAAGAAAAGCGTATGAGAATACGTGAAGAGGAATAAAGGTTGAGTACTAATTGGCTTACCTGTACGAGGTTGCCACTCGAGGACCTTTCTTCCTATTTTTTTATCTGTTTTCCAAGTTATATTGCTAGCCCATTGCCATTTCACTGTATATTCCGTTGGGCTATGTCAGTTACTCTAGTTCTAATGCAAATATCTTCATTTCTAACTTTATCAAGTAGAGTATTTATACTTAGGTAATCACCATTCTTTTATTTATTTAAATTGTTTGATTTAATTTGATAACAGTATACCTAAATATAAGTATCTGTATCTTTATTTCCCTCCCCAATAATATTTTATAAAGTCATACTCATAAAAACAGCGTTTTATTGTAATACATAATTATAAAATTCAGTATCAACTAATTAAAAAAAATATGCAACAATAAAATTACATAGGTATTAAAACTATCGAAATCTAAGTAACGAGAGCATGTTCGTCGTTCCACATCTAAATTATATAAAAATGCATTTTTCAATTTCACTAATCAAAGTCGCCGCGAAAATGTCTTCTTCTTTGGGCACTTTAAAAATTCATTTATTGAGAAAATAATATATACAGTTACCAGTGTACAGATATTAACTAAATTAAGTAATTCTAGTCATAAAAATATTTATAATTGAGTATAAACTTTTAAAAAACTAATATATATTTGAACGAAGTCGCTCCAACATCGACGTGCGGTCCACCCTCGATGATGTCCGAAAACGGACTGTGACAGAGCTTACATAGTGACGGAGCATGCGCGCTCGCGTAAATATATTCAATTTCAGGGAAAAATGATATATTCTCTTATAAAACGGGTAATAAAAATAAAACTCTCAATTAAAAATATTAATATTTTTAAGACCTTTTTTTAGTGCAAGAACTATTTAAAAAGCTTATGCCGTTTTGAAGAAATTTTGCAAAATATGACAAAGATAGGTATTCTTTGGGGATTTTTTTTCTAATAAGGGGTTGACAAAAATACAATTTTGTTAAATTAAAAAAAATTACCAAATCTTCTTCTGTTACCATGTATTTTTTCTTTGTGGATTAAATGAACAGTTATTGAGATTTTTTTATTTAAATATCCTAGATTTAGGCATTTCAATCACTGTTAAGGCCTTAATATTCGCATTTCAGCCCCATTTATTCCTCTTTCAACTATCTCTTTCGTAGCCCAGTACTTGCATTCATACATTATTATACATTATTATATCGCGCATTTATTCCTTACGTCCTCTGTTTTCACTGTGTTTTTGTCACTTGATTTTTAATGTAATGTTGCCTATTTAATTTTCTTAAGTTGGGACTGTTGAGGAATTGTACGTGATAGAGCTTGTGTTTCTTGCAGAAATTTAATAATTAAAAAAAATAATCGCTAACTCGCTTTCGTGAACGTCTGTTCGCATCCAATGTAATCCAATATGTTATGGACTATATATAACTTTGCATATGTTTGTGGAGGCGCTGTCATCGCGCCACAAGTGAAAATACATCAAAAAATAAATTGCGCTTTATTATGTCCAGGAAATATCAATAATGAAAAGTTTATTATGCTTATAATTTAAAAGAAGGTTTGAGGACTGTATCGCAAAGACAAGGGCAGACAATCATTGACAGACTGATAAGATTCAGGTCGGGTAGTAATAGGCCGAGAATTGTGAGCACAGTCAGGATGGCATTTGCAGGTACAAATATCAGTATGTCGCAGCCGGATATAATGCAAAAACTGACTGAGCTCATAAACGACATAAGTTATTGGAGAGACCAGTGGTACATGGAATGGGCAAAGCAACAAATCAGGCCGACACTGTCGCATTCTGGCGCGACCTGTGGTCAGAGCCCGTAAAAAACAGCGAGGGCCCTTGGATAGTATTTGTGGCGAGTCAGTGTGCGAATGTAAAGCCCATGGACCCCGTCCGAACTGGAAAAGTCCGGTGTTCGACAGGCGGCATTACTACTGTCTGAAGGGGTTCGTGGTGTGTGATGCTGTACTCCTCCGATTGTTAAAAAGGGTTCTCGACCAGAAGTCGCTCTCGAGCCTCTTCACTACAGGGATCATTAGTTTGATTCGTAAAGACCAAGATACCACAGGTCCAAGCAAATAACGTCCCATAATATATCTACCTACCATATTCAAGACACTGACATCCATATTAAGTACGAGAATCACTCGTCACCTGAATTCAAATCAGGTCATTGGTAAGGTGGTTAAACGCAACCGTCGGAACCTCTCCGCCGCTTGGATAGACTACAAAGAGCATTGGACTCGGTGCCTCATACATAGCATGGAAGAGAATCCTCGAACTGTACAAGTTGACTGTACTTTTCGAGACTTCTTTGGGCAGTATATGGGGCAGTGGAGTTCGATCCTTTGTCATCTAGGTGAGCGGATGACGACTACAGAGAACCACATAAGGATAAGAAGGAGTATCTTCCAGTGAGATTATTTGAGTCCAATCTGGTTCTGCCTCTCTTTATACTGAAGTGTTCCTAGAGGGGATTTCAGCTTCTGAAAGGAGGTACAAAAGTGATCCACGTTTTCTATATAGATGATCTCAAGTTATTCGCCTCTAGTCGATCCCATCTTATGGAATTACCAAGCATCACTTGTGATCTTATCAATTCTATTAGAATGGAGCCGAAGACCATTTAGAAAGGGGTAGGTTGGCTAATTCTGAGTGCATAGACATATCTATGCCCATCACAAGACATAAGGGCCCCATTCGAGGCTGAAACACTGATACCTGGGTATGTCACATAATATAGGTATCGATAAGGCGGACATAAAACAGTCAGTTTTCTATGTATCTTATTCACGCATGACCAAATTGCTTAACAGTCTTTTGTCGGGCGTTAATAAGATACACGCATATAACGGTTGGATCATACATGTTCTCATGTATACCTTTGGCATACTCAGGTGGACTTAGATCGAAAAGAACGCTCTGGATAGAAAAGTTCACATTTTTATGACGTCCCACAGGATGCATCATCCGTCATCGTCAGTAATGAGGTTGTACTTTCTGCGGAAACATGGTTGGCGCGGCTTTCTAAGCGCTCTCACTATGCATAATCGCGAAGTGTGCAGCCTCCGTAATTACTATCTGACAAAATCAGATGAACTATTCTACAGGGACGTCATTTCGTGTGATAAAGGGCTAACCCCTCTGTGTTTAGCCAACTAGCAATGGCAAGATGCAGCAGTACAGTGCATTTCCCACAGTGAGACCATATGAAAGGAGATGAAGCTCCAAGGGAGGTTCTACAATACTCTTCATGAGCTTTTCGTGGACACATTTGCCTCTCCCCACTGGCTACGTTTTGGTGACCTCCTCGGTGAAATCAAGGGTTTTATTAGTGCAATACAGGATCAGGTTATCAAAATCGGAAACTATCGGAGATATATGCTAGAGGATGGCACGATCGACATCTGTCGAGCTTAACGCCATCCCGCTGAGTCAATTAGGCATGCCATCTCTGGTCGTTTGGCGTTTTCTAACTCTGAGTACCTGCACAGAAATAACCTAGTAGCCAGGATTCTACACCAGGTTCTCGCTCTGAAATACGGTTTCATGGTTCCGAAACTACCTTATTATAAGTGCTTGCTGGAAGCCGTGCTCGAAAATGACCGCACCAGGCTCTACTGGGACTAGACCATCATCACAGACAGGACAATTCTGTGAATAAACCTGATATTGTGCTGATAGACTGGACACAGTCAAAGATATTTAGGTCAATATTACCATTCCGTATGACGGGAACCTCGTGAAAGCCGAAACAGATAAGCAGACAAAATATCTGGACCCGGCTCAAGAAGTGACCGACATGTGAGTTGGTCTTACGACCAAAATTATTCCTGTAGTCATCTCTGCGAGCTTACTAATCCCAGTCAGCCTCTCGGGTCATCTGAGGTGACTGGTACTCCGTGACGGACCACTCCAGGCTAAACTGCAGAAGGCGGTGCTCCTCGATACCGCCCGCATAGTCCGCCGGTTTCTTTCCTTTCATCTAACCCCCGGCCGTTTGGTCTCCTCTGCCCCCCCCCACGGGTGGGGGATCATGTATTGCTGTAAAGCACCCGAAATGTCGGGAATTAAAACAAGTAAATTAAACGAGATAAATCCGTAAACATAATTTTATTCGAAATAATAATTTTTATTCGCTTCAATATGGTACATTAGAGGTAACAAATAGTTGCATGTTATACATAATCCACGTGTTTACTGCGAAAACCATTAATTAAACAAAACAATTAATTAATTTAATAAAAGCACTTTCATTGGCTGTCCAAATACCTACAACGGACGTGACAAAAAAGGGGATAAGAATGCTTGTTTGTAGAGATATCTTAGATTTTATTAATAATTGTACTATATTTTATATAATTAAATTATAACTGTTGGAAGAAATAAAACTTATTGGTTAGTTTCTTACCTCATCTTCTCACAAGGTCTCCTGCAATGGAATGGACTTGTTTAGGGAGTTCCATTCGGTGCTTTTTTTAGACAGAGGAACTTTTTTTCGAAAATTTATCGAATATGTTAGGAAGAAAATAACAACAATATGCCCCTGATTTTTGTTTTGAATTTTGGTCACGGCGACCAGTTCAAACAAGATCTAGACATCTGCGCGGTAGAGGATTAAAGCTCTGGTGTATTCTCTATTCACTCGCTCTCATAGTCCGATGAGACGGTAATCCGAAACAACCGGAGAGAGATCAAGCGCAAGAGCATCGGCCTAAGGTAATTTCCGAGGTACGGGGGTAAAAGAAACAACGCCCACTTTGTGGCTCTAGACTGCTACAGAGAATTTATTGATAGAAAATTCCAATAAATGATTGGCGACCCATTCGAGCCCCGGAACTCACGATCAGCAACCAAGTTTGCGACCGACGAGGCAGTCAGGAGGAGAAAGAAAGTAAAGTTAACGTTAACGAAAAATAACATTTGATGAACGTATTGAAATTATTTAACTATGATATCAATTTTATTTTGTTAAAATGTAATAAAATTTAATTATATAAATCGTTTAATTTAAATATCAATCACTGATTAACATAGGCGTCCCAATAGCCTCATAGAAGAGATGTTTGCCAGAGTTGTCAAGCTTGGCGGACAGATTGGAAACCGTTGTTTTTTATTTTAAGACAAACCTAACTTTATCCTTACAAATCTTATTTTTGTCAATAAATTGTATTTCATTCATTTTATTCCTAACAAGGATGATTCACGAGGCTATAGAAATTAAAAAAATATCCTTATTTCAAAAGAGAAGAAGGATGGGTGCTACCGTATGTTTGGGATCCTATAATTAATACAATTCATTCGAAACCCAAGCATACCACTGTAAGACATCAAGATACTGTAAGCTCTTTCTGCGTAGATCAAACCAAAAAATAATGTTCAAAAAAATATAAGCTAAATTAAACGCGGTTAAATCCGTAAAGTTAGTTTAATTTAAGTCGAAGAAGTAAAGATATGTCCATTTGAAAATTCTAGCTGAATACGACCCGTCATATTATGTACTTGTGTTCGCACTTTGCTACGAGCTTCCATTAAATACACTCCCGCCAGCTGTGTACAGCGAGGTCGGTCGGTGACGAGGGTCGAATTGTAGGAGCTCAATTGCGCTACACATTTTGGTTTTACACATGTAGCAGGCAAAATTATGTTAGTATCATTCTTCAGACTTGTAAATCAAATAGATATAAATGTTCCTACAATTTTAATGAAATACCGTAGTTTATTTAAAAACAAAATAACGAGGCATAAATTGGGGTATCGATGTTTTTATCAGTTTACAGTTTTGTAAATAAAAATAAATGAGTGCGAATGGTTAAAAGTAGACGGCAGCAAATAGGCGTTGTTAAGAAAATTTGTTCCAAGATATGCAATGTCACAATAGCTATGTTACAGCTATATTATAGTTGCAGCATGAATGGGTCCGCTCGACCGGGGAAGGACCACGCTCTCACAGATTACCAGCGTAAAATAACAGCTTAATACTTCAGTGTTTCGTATGGTGAGTGTTGAAAAACGAAGAGTCCTATACTGAAATCGAGGCATTCCATCTAAGCCCTCAGGAGTGACAACGCATCTAATTTTTTATTCATAGTCAAAGATAAATGTAGATGTATATGGTCCACAGCGTCCACTTACAATCAAGTGGACTGTGTTTTCGCTTGTCATCTTTTGTTCCATAATAAACCCTATAAAGATCTTTTAATATACAACCTGTCAAATCTTCTAACAGTTTACCTAATTGGTAAGTTGATGTCTGCTACTCACTTTAATTAAAGAAGGCAACAGAATGAGAAATGCCGCACAGTATGTTATTAGACTGGCTCTCTCACACTTCCAAATATATTCCTCTAAAGAAAAGGAGTTCAACATTTGTTATTTACGATATATAGATTTTTTAATGGGATAAGAAGTGTGTTACCATTTATTATCATAACATTTAAATAATATATAAATTTAAAAATGCACAATAAAAAAACTAGAACTTAAAACTTATATTATCATACAGTCCTACTCCCTTCGGTGTAGCGCCAAGAACTCTGGCTGCGTTTGCTTGCTGAATAATATTTTCTTTAATAATTATACTGTGGTATGCAAAATTCCGTTCGTTTATTCCGAGTGGTGGAGCCTAAGAGAATCCATTACTCTTTGCACTAAGCATACACAGACACACAGCTCTTTGTACAGCTTATTATCATTGATAGAAGATGTACACTTTAACATCACATATCTTCTTGTAAATGTACTAACATCCTCAATCACACAATAATCGAACGCTTGCGTCTCTTCCACCACGCATGGACAGGACGGCACCTTTCTCTCAAGCCACCACATACAGCTGTAAACTAGTATGTCCCTACGACCAACGGTTTGGGTCTGGCCCGGACGATACTGTTATCTGTATTCTGTTCAACCAACCTGTCTGGATCGGACGGGTGCGTCCCTTCGACCAGTGTAACTCCACAAATCATAAGCCTGGACTGGAAGAATGTGTCTTTTCAACAGCCGCGCGCAGCTTGGCCCGGTACGACATTGTCCTTTCGACCAGCTTCACTCGAAGCAAACCCTCAACATCAAACACCAATTCTGTCGGCCACACAATATTCAGAGCAAATCTCCAAGCATAAGTTTCAAAAAACATTTGCGTGACAAAGAAAGGCACCAAGAATAACAGTAACAAAGTTTCCTGTTACGAATCAGTGTAACCCAGCAAATTTATTGCTCCAGAAATTAACTGAGTCAGAAATACCGAGATGACAGCTTTCTTTTATATGACTGTTATCATCGCACGACGAAAAAAAAACACAGTGTCAGTGTGCCATACCTCATTCATTTACCATACCTCCAAATTAATTTTAGGAAATAACTATTCTAAGCCAGTGCTTGACTACAATCCAACTTGATGGTAAGTGATGATGCAGCTAAAGGTGGTAAAGAAATTTATTGTTCTTAAAGTACACTGGCTTAGTTGAACAATTTTTTTTTACTCTTATGCAGTAAGTAACAAACAACCCGTTAGTTACTTTAGGAACGTGTCGATTTACATATTATTAGCATGGAAATTATGACAGTGATTTTTTTGGGTTTTTATTAAAGGGATTTTAGTGTTCACAATAGGTAACTAAGTATTCAGTTTACGTAAACACTACACATTTAAATAAAACTAGCTTTTACGGATTTTAACGCGGACATTATGTTATATTCTCGAGGTATTGAGCACTTAACACCACTCATGGTCACGAGTCGGGGTTACCGTCTCCCCCAATAATCAAAAGGAAATGTAGTATAAAATAAAATAGTATATCTCTATAAGCCACAAAATCCCTTTACCATGACGCCAGTGTTGAGCTTATTAAATATATTTTTTGTGCATAGGACAATTCAGAGCATGCTTCAGCTATATATTATTACAGCCATGGTGGCTCAGATGGTTAGCGCTCGCAGTAAGTTTCACAGTACGCTAGCAGGCCGAGTTTGATTCCCGCCAGCACCAATGAAATTGTTAATTGCAATTTTAAGTTCTGATTTACCACGAGCTCGGCGGTGAAGGAAAACATCGCGAGGAAACCTGCATGTCTGAGAAATAAGAAAAAAAGTATTACGAAGACATATGAAGTCGCCAACACGCATTTGGGCAGCGCGGCTGACATTTCCTTGCCCTAAAACCCTATCAAAAATGAGAGGAGGCCTGTGCTCAGCAATGGAACGTAAATAGGCTGTAACTTTAACTTTTTTTTAAGTTTAGGTATATTTTAATAGAACGCACAAAGTTATTATCAATGATAAAAATTCTTCCGGATCATCTGTACTAATGGGTTTCCTTCAAGGATCAATTCTCGGCTCATTCCTATTCCTAAACTATATTAATGACGTACCTTCCCCTGTAGCGTACAATCATGATTTGGCATTATTTGCTCATGATACTTCCTTGATTTTAAAACTTAAACATCTCTCATTTAAATGTGACGAAGTGAATAATGTTATATCAAAGTTAGTGCTAAATCAATGCACTACAGAAACAGAAACAGAAACAGAAACTTTTTTTTATTCAATATAGATTATAAATAATACTTATTGAAAGTCACTCTTTTGTATGATTACCACTAATTTTGATATAGCATTATTCATTTCATTAATAATATACATTTAAAGGGCAATAAAACTAAAGCACTGTTTATAAAAATCTGAATATCAATGTGTCAATGGGGAGGAATTGAACCCTGTTGAATATATTGTTTTTCTTGGCATAATTCTCGATACAAAGCTTTAGTGGAGCCCCCAAATACCTAAACTAGAGAGCAGACTAAGCTTTGCAGCTTATTATTTAAAAATGATTAGATGTTTCACTAAAGTCGAAACAGCTTTTATTAGTTTATTTCCGTTATTTCCATACCATAATATCATATCATGGCCGTGTAGTGGCGGTCAAGAATATCCACTACCCCATATCCTCCCGTGGGTTTCGTAAAAGGCGACAATGGGAAACAGGCAGGAGATGGGCAGCAGCATCTTCCTGGTAACGGCAAAAATACAATAAAAAACTGCGGTTGCCAATCCGCTGGCCAAGCGTGGCAACTATGGCAATATACCCCCAATGATTAAAGCAACAAACAGTCGGCCCCCAGTCGCCGGCGGCCCCGCTATCCTGGCTACGGTGGCGACCATGGTAACGGCGGGGCAGGTGGTGCTAAGAATACGGTGGAGGTTCGGTTGCCACCTTAGACGACTCAACCTGGCAACGTACAACGCACGCAGCCTGAGGACTGACGAGAAGATCGTGGAGCTGGAAGAAGAGATAGACAAGTTGCGCTTGCATATTATATGATTATCTGAAGTCCGATGAGAGGGGGAGGATACGGCAATCCTCGAATCCGGCAGCTTGCTCTATCACCGGGAGGGCGACCATCTGTCCCAAGGAGGTGTCGAATTTATCGTCCACAAGTCTCTCGTTAACAAAGTTGTAAACATCAGGAGTGTGTCGACGAGGGTTGCGTACCTTATACTGAGAATCACCAAACGGTATTCGCTGTAGGTCATACAGGTTTACGCACCAACCTCGGCATACCCCGATGAGGAGGTGGAGAAAATGTATGAGGATATCTCTAGAGCCATGCATTCCTCCAAAACCCAATATACAGTGTTAATGGGAGACTTCAAAACTAGGCACAAGAGAGAACGGTGAGCTGAAAGAAGGGAAATTTGGAATAGGGCAACGAAACCCAAGGGGCCAGCATCTGGCCGACTTCATGGAGAAAGAGGGACTCTTTATGATGAACTCTTTCTTCCAGAAGTGGCCGCACAGGAAGTGGACCTGGTCGAGCCCCGACGGTTCGACAAAAAATGAAATTGACTTCATTATCACGACCAGACGACAACTGTTCAGTGATGTCTCAGTGATCGCGAGGGTGAAAACCGGCAGCGATCACCGAATGGTTAGAGGCACACTAAACCTAAACGTTAAGTTGGAGAGGTATTGTCTAATGAAGTCAACGCTCTGTCCCCCTCGTGCTCTAATCCAAAGTCCTGAAACCTATCAGCTCGAGTTACAAAACCGTTTTCAGTGCCTAGAAGACTGCAATGAAGTGGACGATTTGAATGACAAGCTCGTGGAAACTGTCCATGCGGTTGGAGCTAAGTTCTGCAAGACCCGCCGCAGAAGAACACAAAAACTCTCCGATCACACTCTTAATATCATGGCTGTTATACGGGAGATGAAGCTACGTTCTTCAACAGACTTGGTAGCATACAGGCATCTGAACAGACATATCTCCAAATGCATGTGGCGGGACTAACGCAACTTCAATAAAGCTCGTATTGAAGAAGCGATCGAGCGGAACCAAGGCTCCAAAGTCTTTGCCAGAGATCTGTCTGCCAGAAAGAGCCAACTGTCAAAGCTGAAGACAGAATGTGGCAGCATCGTTTTCGGGACACCTGAGATTTTGTGTGAGATTGAGAGGTTCTATGGGCAGCTGTACACGTTATCGTTGGAGCTACACGCAAGTGTGAGTAACGATCCAAGAGCGAGTCTCATCCAACACTATTCCAAAGATATCCCGGACGTCAGTCTGAGCGAGATTAGAATGGTTCTCCAGCACCTTAAAAACGGTAAGGCCCCAGGCGAGGATGGAATTACAGCGGAGCTTCTGAAAGCGGGTGGAAGACCGGTACTTGAAGTCCTTCAGAAGCTTTTTAATTCCGTCCTCCATTACAACGGAGGCGTGGAGCAGAAATGCGGTGGTCTTGTTCTTCAAGAAAGGTGACAACGCTCTCTTGAAGAACTACAGACCGATTTCCCTTCTGAGCCGCGTCTACGTGCTGTTTTCGAGAATCATTACGAATCGTCTCGCGCGCAGAATTGACGACTTCCAGCCTCCCGAACAAGCCGGTTTCCGAAAGGGCTTTTGCACCATAGACCACATTCATACCCTTCGGCAAATTGTACAGAAGTCCGAAGAGTACAATTTGCCACTATGTCTGGCGTATGTGGACTATGAGAAAGCCTTTGATTCCGTCAAAATTTGGGCGGTGCTGCAGTCCCTTCAGCGGCGCCAAGTTGACTGTCGGTATATCGAAGCGTTGAAGTGCTTGTATACTACTGTACAAGCACCTCAACACTTCGATATACCAACAGCCCTACGGCTACGATGGCTATCCGAGTACAGAACCAGAGTACGAAACCTATCCAATTGCAGAGAGGTGTAAGACAGGGTGACGTCATATCCCCGAAACTCTTCACCGCTGCATTGGGAGACGTTTTCAAGCTTCTGGACTGGAAAGAATACGGTATCATCATCAATGACGAGTACATCACTCACCTTCGATTTGCCGACAATATAGTCCTTATGGCAGAATCACTGGAGGACCTAAGCACTATGCTCAATGACCTCAATAGTGTTTGCCAACGGATAGGTCTTAAGATAAACATGGACAAAACAAAGATCATGTTTAATGTCCATGTCACACCTATGCCGGTAGTTGTTGAGCACTAAGCTCGAAGTTGTTGACGAAAAAAAAAAGTTATACCTGGGACAAATAGTCCGACTAGGCAAGTCCAACTTCGACCGAGAGGTCAATCGACGGATTCAACTCGGCTGGGCAGCGTTCGGGAAACTACGACACATCTTCTCGTCAGATATACCTCAAAACCTTAAAATAAAATTGTACAACCAGTGCGTGTTGCCAGTGATGACTTACGGAACTGAGACGTGGTCCTTCACTGCTGGCCGTATGAGGAAGCTCAAGGTCGCTCAGCGAGCTATGGAGAGGGCTATGCTCGGAGTTCCTTTGCGTGATAAACTTAGGAATGAGGATATCCGCAGTAGAACCAGAGTAACCGACATAGCCCAATGGATTAGTAAGCTGAAGTGGCAGTGGGCCGGCTATATAGCTCGAAGAAGCGACAACCGATGGGGAAGAAATGTTCTCGAGTGGCAGCCTCGTACCGGTAGGCGAAGTGTAGGGCGTCCCCCCACGAGATAGAGTGACTACCTGGTAAGACATGCAGGAAGTCGATGGATGCAGGTGGCTCAGGACCGTGTTTTGTGGCATTATTTGGGGGACGCCTATGTTCAGTAGTGGACTTGTGAAGGGCTGTAATGATAATGATGATGATGATATCATATGGGATTTTGCTATAGGGAAAAGCGGCTGATTTAGAAACTACTTTTGTTTTGCAGAAGAGGGCCATTTGAGCTATTTACAACCTGAAACGGAGTCTCTCAGTGAAAATTTTACAAAAATATATATAATAATGACTTTGGCCTCTTAGTGTATTTGATCATCATTATTTTCATCATTACAGTCCTTCACAAGTCCACTGCTGAAAATAGGTCTCCCCCAAGAAACGCCACAAAGCCCCTGCATCCATCGAATTCCAGGCCGTCACTCCATCTAGTCAGGGGACGCCCAAATCCCCACTGCCACTCGAGAAAGTTTCTTCGCCATTGGTTGGAAATTTAGTGTCTGTTCACAAAAACATATTAAGTAGTTTTAATAAAAAAGTGATATACACTCTGTTAACACTAGGGACAAACACAATATAGTGATACCGGTTTCTCGATGCAAAGACTCAGTTATGCATTTATGGGGCAATGAATATGCTATTATAACAAAGTCCTAGAAAATTTACAAGCTTTGTCTTTTACCAAGTTTTTATATTTCATTAATCAAAAACTGTATGAAAAGGTTTCTCATATTATATCACGAACACTACACATTTAAATAAAGTTTTACGGATTTTATCACTTATATTAACCCATAGTCACGGGACCATGGGTGCTGTAAAGTACTCGAAACGTCGGGAATATAAAATCAGTTAAAAACGCGATAAAATCCGTAAAACTAGTTTTATTTAAATGTATAAAAAAGGTTATTATAATGTAAATGAATACATGATTGATAGCTCCTGTGAAATAAGTGGTCGCTTCTAAGCTCTTTCTAAAATTAATTTTGTAAATAGAAGAGAATAGAATAAAATATTTTTTATTCAATATTTATTATAAGTAATTACTGAAACTGAAAAAGAAGTATAATTACCTAATAATGAAAATAAGTTCATGGCATATATAAAATTAGTTTCTTTTTTGGTTTCAGACCAGGCTAAAGCTAGAACTTTCTTAATTTTGGCAAATGAGTCGGCGTGAATGTCAACTAAGTCAATATGTCCATTGACCAATTTACACAACCTTGGAATTGGGGAATTTGCGCCTAAGACAGATTTCCTAAAAGAAGGACAAAGCGGAATAATGGGAGCGCGAGGAATTCTCAATGGAACACGAAATTTAAATTTTTAGAGCAATGGGGGACAGTTAATTTTTTGGTTAAAAATTTTAACAAGAAATGACATGTCAAGCAAATTTCTCCGATTTTCCATTGATAACATTTTAAAGAGTCTTTATCGTTTTTTGTAAGACCGAATTTTTTTGTGAAAACGCACTTTTCCGACGGCAGAAATAAGTAAGAGATAAGTATCCAGTTGGACTTTTAGAACTTAGAACGTCGCCGAACTGGTTATTTAGAATTTGAGAAATAGTTATGATATATCACCTGGTACTTATCTTGACGATTTGACTGCCTCGTTAGGCAAGTGGTTGTAAACGCAACTGCTGATCATGAGGTCCCGAGTTCGTAAACCGGGTCGCTCCAAAAAAATTAGTTATTGTGTTTTTTGTCCACAAATTCTCAGTAGCTGTCCGAAGTCAAGAAGTTAGCGGTGTTTAAACCCCGTGCCTCGGAAATCACGTAAACTGTAGGTCCTACACTTGATCTCTCTGCGGCTGTGTCGGTTTACCGTCTCATCGGACTATGAGAGTGAAGGAATAGAGAGAGTGCACTTGTACATGCACATACACTTGGGCACTCTAACGAGTGTATAATTACAAGATTTAATTTAATATCGTGGCTTATGTTGCTTTAAAATGTTTTAAAATTACGACATTATTTATATAACGATAACTTTTAACCAGTCGCTAAAAGCCCAACAATAAATCACATTTAAGAACGAATAGATCCGGCCTTGCAGACGGACCCGCAACGTGATTGATATCCACTTATCGATTATTAGTGTTGATAAACTGTTACAAGGATTTAGTTTGAGATTGAATACGTGTATTTATCTTAACGCTGCGTCCTTCTTAATGTATATATAATAACTTTTACCATAACAGCTTATCAAAGGTCCATTTCAAAACATAGGCCTCCCTCATAGATATCCTCATAGGGTGGATATTTGCCATAGTTGTTACGCTTGGCTGGCGCGTTGGCAACCGAATTTTTTTAGTTTTTTTTTTTGTTTTAGAAAGATGCCAGCGCTTGACTTCTATCCAACGTGATGGTAAGGGGCGATGCAGCCAAAGATGGTAAAGCGCACTGATTTAAACAAAGCGTATTTTTTCTTGCCTTGAAGATGCCCAGTTTATAATCAAGTAAAAGACAGATCCTAGAAACTTATTTCATTATTTTGGTGTACGCATTGGGCATCTTTTGGTTTGTTTCTCTCTTTTGCATTTTACCACACACGAGACGATTATAAAATAACTTGGTTATAAAATAACTTTTCCTTCATGATTCTCTTTTTATCACAAAATATTCCTGTGAGACTAAAACTAATATGTTACCCTACTAATATTCAATTCACTATTACTACTACTAACACTATTATACTAATATTTGGTTTTACTTTATACTAAAAATGTAGTCGGCGTACATTGTGAGCAATCATCCAGAAAATGTATAGTTAAATTATTTCATAAAGATTAAACCTACGTCATGAGTTCAAGTACGTGAACAGCTTCAAGAAAAACACTTATGACGCCATTAAACCCTTTTAAACCCAAAAAATTATAAATAACTTCCTGGGAAAGGCAAACGGGAAAGAAAAAAGAAGGTGACATATGAAAACTTGTTTTCAACAAAATTAACGTATATTATTTGATAATCTGCAGCACTATATCCTTTGAAGCGTATAACTCCTCATACATAAATGTCAGTCTCTTCCATTGTAATAAGTATTTGTCACAAGAAAGTGTCTATTCATACTCATTCATTCATATTCATTGTTTATTTTTTTATTTATGCGATTATCGTATATATTTTATTCGTCCGATATATTTCTAATATTTAATATTTATAATTTAAATATAGAAAAAATATTTTTAGAAAATTTAATAAAATAAAGTACATAAAATATTAAAAATATATACACATACATATATATTTGCTTACCCTTACCGTGCGATTAGTACAAGTCTTTTCTAAATCGTCATGACTGGCCACCTGCCTGGTAACAGTACCAGATGTTTCGCACCTGTGGCGCTGATTCCAGTAATTAACTGTTAATCACTGTTATTTGTTTGAGTTTTACTATGACCCATAGAAATCTACATATATCCTTAATAAAGACTCAAGATGCAGATGCGTTGTCACCCGTGAGGACTAAGATGGAATGCCTGTTTGCCAGTAAAAAGGGTATCCGGTTCTCTACACTGACCATACGAAACACAGCAGCGTTAAGCTGCTATTTTACGTTGGTTTTCTGTGAGAGCGTGGTCCTTCCCCGGTCAAGCCGACCCATTCGTGCTACAACTATACTACTAATATAGCTGTAGCATGTCTCTACCACGTAAAAACAACGTTGATGGTATACCGTTATTTATCGAAGGCGTTGAAGTTTTTCTGATTTTTCCCTATGGTCACCACTTTCACACTCAGGGAACGTTTTTACGTGGTAGAGCCACGCTGTAGCTATATTATATTTGTAGTACGACTGGGTTGGCTCGACCGTGGTAGGACCATGTTCTCACAGAATACCAGTGTAAATTAGCAGCTTAATGCTGCTGTGTTTCATATGGTATGTGTAGAGAACACCAGACCCTTTTTAATGGAAACGAGGCGTTTCATCGTAGGCCTCAGGGGTGGCAACGCATCTAAATTTCATGATTTTGAAAGGTTTTTAAAGAGAGAAAGAACACTAGACGAATCTCTTTTTCCGACTAGATACTCGTAGATCGTCTGAAAGGGAACCACTTAAACAGAGGTGCTTGAACTGCTGTGTTCCGTTCCTAAAGGTTTTTGAAAACCAGTATATTATAGAAAGTTACTTAAGCTTACATTAAAATTTGAGTTAATTTGGGTACTAACTTACGTACTAAACTACGTCTTTTAAAAGCACTATTAAAATGATTTCGAGAATTTTGACATATGTCAGTAAATATTAATATCAAATATTTTGAGTTTTTTTAATATTCAGGAACAGAAAGACGTACTACCATGCTAAAAGAGTAAAAGAAGCTATAGAAAAAGCTATGGTCAAAGTTTCTCTGCGTGATAGAATAAGTGGGGAAGCAATCCGCAGTAGAACCGAAATTACCGTCTTAGCAGACCCATTGTTAAATCAGCTTAATAATCCGTTATCATTAAGCTGATTTAATAATGGGCCGGCCATATAGCTCGCATTTTGATTACTTATCGATAGTAAGTCATCCAGACCCAACGACTAGTCATATGCAAATTACTGGATTATAGGGCAAGAGTGTGTGCGCGGTGGTGAACACTGCCACCTCCCTAACTCAGGGTGAGATATTTTTACAGTAAACCCGACCCCGGCATTCAAACATTAAGTTATAAACATCATATTATAGTGTCTATGAGCCACAAAATTCACTTGCCATTAAGTGGATTGTGTTCGTTTGTCACCCTTATTAACTCTCTCAAAAACAGCAGAAAGCCTGTCTCTATCATTGGTGAGTACATTTTTCTGTACTTTTATATTCAAATAAGCGATTCTTTAATAAACAGTCCACTCTATGTAAGAAAGTTGTTACTAAGCAAACACGATGTATTAAGGGCCTAAACAAATAGGATCAAACATCTAAAGAACAAGTAAATGAACGAACTCAATCTTTGGAACAATGTAATGAATATAATATTGTACATATTCGACTCAATTATACTTGAGAACCTATATTATAGTTTATATTAAACTTGTAATGAAACAGTCTCCGTAATTCAAAAATTTTTTTTTTTATAGGAGAGGGGGCAAACGAGCATGCGGCTCACCTGATGGTAAGTGACTACCGCCGCCCATGAACAACTGCAACACCAGGGAGGGAAATGCAGATGCGTTGCCTGCCTTTTAAAAAGGAGTACGCTCTTTTCTTGAAGGTCCCTAAGTCGTATCGGTCCGGAAAAATCGCTGTTGGTAATCGATTCCACAAGGAAGTCGTGCGAGGAAGAAAACATCTTCTAAATCGCACAGTGGTGGACCGCCAATCACCCAGATGGTGTGGATAGTATCGGGAGTTCTGCCGCGATGTGCGGTCGTGAAATTTGGTGGCTGGGATTAATCCGAACAATTCCTTAGAGCACTCCCCATGGTAGATGCGAAAGAAAATGCAAAGAGATGCAACATCTCTTCGCAGTGCCAATGAATCGAGCCGATCGGAAAGGGCTCGGTCGTCGACGATTCGAGCCGCTCTGCGCTGGATGCGGTCAAGTGGAAGGAGCTGGCACTGGGGAGCCCCTGTCCAGAGATGGGAACAGTATTCCATGTGAGGCCGAACCTGCGCCTTGTAAAGTTGCAGGCGGTGTGCCGGCATGAAATACTGTCCCGCTCTGCTGAGCACGCCAAGCTTTTTAAAGGCCAATTTGGCCTTCTCTTCCAAGTGACCACGAAATTGCACGTCACTCGATATGTCGACTCCGAGGATACCGATACTGGCTGAAGCAAGAAGGGGAGTGCCTTGAAACTGAGGAGATACGACAAAGGGTTTCATTTTAGCGGTAAACGCGCAAACTTGTGTCTTCTGAGGATTAAACTGGACTAGATTTATTCGCCTCCAATCCGAGACTTTGTTCAGCAAAGACTCGACTTCAGACACAAGTTTGTTCCGGTACTCGGCGAAGTTTTCCCGAGAAATATTGGCACGGCCAGTGTATAGAGCATCACCAGTGCTGTCATCCGCATAGCAATGAATGTTACCAGTAAGCAACATATCATTGATGTGCAGAAGAAACATCGTTTGTGATAGCACACAGCCTTGTGGAACACCAGCGTTAATAGGCTTGTAGTCAGAACATGCACCGTCTACAACTACCTTGATGCTCCGATCTGCAAGGAAGCTGGTGATCCAATTGCACAATTTCTCGGGAAGCCCATAGGAAGGGAGCTTCGAAAGAAGCGCTTTGTGCCAAACCCGATCGAAGGCCTTCGCAATGTCCAGACTAACAGCAACGCTTCCCCCTTGGACTCTTCTGCCTCCGCCCATCTATGAGTCAGGTAGACCAGAAGATCACCAGCTGATCGACCCCGACGAAAACCGTATTGGCGGTCACTAATCAGCTGGTGATCCTCAAGGCACCGGATGAGCTGGCAGTTAATAATGGATTCCATTATAGATCGTGATCCTTGGCAATTTTAACGCCCACCATGCCGAATGGCTTGGTTCACGTTTAACCGATCATGCGGGGAGATCTGTTTATGACTTTGCCTTCGCATATGGTCTGACATAAATGGTTACTTCGCCTACGCGGATTCCAGATGTGGAGGATCATACACCTTCCCTGTTGGACTTTCTGCTCACCTCTCATCCGGACAGATATCAGGTTTCCGTCGATGCTCCTCTTGGCTCTTCGGACCATTGTCTGATCCGGAGTGTGATGCCACTCACGCTCCCCTCGCGGTTGCGTTCTGCAAGTTGCCGCCATGTTTGGCATTACAGGTCGGCGTATTGGGACAGAATGCGGTCTTTCTTTGCATCCTACCCATGGGGGCAGGTTTGCTTCTCGCCGGATGATCCCAGCACTTTTTGCTGACTCTGTCACTGATGTGGTGCTACAGAGAAGTTATTCCATCGTCTGAGGTACCCATCGGAGGCGGATCTCATCCTGGTTTGGTCGCTCCTGTAAGACAGCATTACGCAGTAAGCACTGCCCATGCCGCAAAAGAGAAAGCCGAACTTTGAGGCTCCCTTTTTGCATCCAACTCGACTCTTGATGACGGGGAGAACACACCGACGACCATTCCGCGGTGTGAGTGCTCAAAGACGGATGTGTGGTTCTCACAGCGCCCGGTTCACAAAGCACTTCTCTCCCTGGACATCCACAAGTCGAGTTGGCCTGACGGAATCCCCCCAATTGTGCTGAGGACGTGTGCTTCAGAGTTGTTACTGGTTCGAACGCGTCTATTCCGGTACTCTTACTCCATAGGCGTAGTCCCGAAATTATGGAAGACAGCTTTTGTCCACCCGATCCACAAGACAGGCGACCACTCCGACTCGTCCAACTACAAGACTATCGCCATTACCTCCTTGTTCTCCAAAATAATGGAATCCTTTATAAACTGCTTGCTCATCCGGTACCTTGACGTTCACCAGCTGATTAGTGACCGCCAATACGGTTTTCGTCGGGGTCGATCAGCTGGTGATCTTCTGATCTACCTGAGTCATTGATGGGCGGAGGCAGTAGTGTCGAAGGGGGAGGCATTGGCCATTAGTTTTGACATTGCGAAGGCCTTCGATCAGGTTTGGCACAAAGCGCTTCTTTCGAAGCTCCTTTCCTATGGGCTTCCCGAAAAATTGTGCATTTGGATCACCAGCTTTCTTGCAGATCGGAGCATCAAGGTTCTTGTAGATGGTGCATGCTCCGTCTACGAGCTTATTAACGCTGGTGTTCCACAAGGCTGCTTGGTATCACCAATGCTATTTCTTCTGCATATCAATGATATGTTGCAAGCCGGTAGCATTCATTGCTATACGGATGACAGCACTGGTGATGCTCTATACACCGGCCGTGCCAATATTGCTCGGGAAAACGTCGCCGTGTACCGAAATAAACTTGTGTCTGAACTCGAGTCTTTGCTGAACAAAGTCTCGGATTGGGTGCGACTAAATCTGTCCAGTTTTATCCTCAGAAAACACAAGTTTGCGCGTTTACCACTAAAAAGAACCCCTTTGTCGTATCTCCTCAGTTTAAAGGCACTCAAGGGGAGTTGCCTCGGCCAGTATGGGAATCCTCGGCGTCGACATATCGAGTGACGTGCAGTTTCGTGTTCACTTGGAAGAGAAGGCCAAATTGGCCTCTAAAAAGCTTGGCGTGGTCAGCAGAGCGGGACAGTATTTTATTTAGGCACAACGCCTGCAACTTTACAAGGTGCAGGTTCGGCCGCACATGGAATACTGTTTCCATCTCTGGGCTGGGGCTCCCCAGTGCCAGCTCCTTCCACTTCACCGTATCCAGCGCAGAGCGGCTCGAATTGTCGACGACCAAATCCTTTCCGGTCGGCTCAATTCATTGGCGGTGCGAAGAGATGTTGTATCCTTTTGCATTTTTTTCGCATTTACCACGGGGAGTACTCTGAGGTATTGTTCAGATTAATCCCAGCCGCCGAATTTCACGAACGTACATCGCGGCAGAACTCCCGATAACATCTACACCATCTTGATAATTGGCGGTCCACCACTGTGCGATTTAGAAGATGATTCCTTCCTCGCACAACTTCCTTGTGGAATTGATTACCACCAGCAATATCTCCGGACCGATACGACTTAGGGACCTTCAAGAAAATAGTCTACTATTTTTTTAAAGGCCGGCAATGCATCTGCAATTTCCCTGGTGTTGCAGTTGTTCATGGGCGGCGATATTCACTTACCATCAGGTGAGCCGCGTGATCGTTTGCCCCCTCTGCTATAAAAAAAGACTATTTCATGCTTAAACTAATGATAAATGTATAAATTAAACATTTATTTCTAAAATATTATTTTAAATTAAAGAGAATAATTGCGCTCGATAGAATTCCATAGTACGCGAGGAAAATAGAGTTTTATCGGTGCCAGTACCAACTATATTGTAAATTTTGATTTTATGTTATTAACAACGGTTTCAGAACCTAAAAAATGAACGACAGGTAATGTCATTGGTGCGACAACTAAAATTAAAATCTAGCTTCGGTGTTGATGAGCTGCCGTCCACTCTTATTAAAAAATGTGCCGAAGAAATAGTTCCGTCGTTAACTTTAATCATAAATCAATCCTTTTCTGAAGGAGTATTCCCTGACCTACTAAGAATTGCTATTATAAAGCCAATACATAAAAAAGACAAAAAAACGGACCCCAATAACTACCGACCCATTGCACTCTTACCTGTAATTTCAAAATTTTTTGAAAAAGCTATGTACAAACGATTATACTCATTTTGTGAAACGTACAATATTTTCGACGACGCCCAAAATGGTTTTAGAAAAAACCGCTCGACAACCCTGGCCGCATTTAAATATTTTAATGAAGTCTTGAACATATTAAACGATCAGAAATACGCAATAGGAATTTTATTTGACATGACAAAAGCATATGAAAAAATTAAATATGACATTCTCTTAAATAAACTTTATGACATTGGTATCTGTGGTGTAGCTCATAAGTGGTTTGCTTCTTTTCTCAGCAATCGTTCACAGTACGTCGAAATAGAAAATGTAGATCACGATTCAAAAACCATAACATGTGGCAGGTCGAGGGCCCAGCCGGTGCGGGACTTTATCCCTCAGGAGTCCGTACTCGGATATGTCCTTTTCCTTATTTACATCAATGACCTCCCCAAAATCATTGACGAGCTTTGTGTGATGTTTGCCGACGATTTTTCCGTTGTGTTTCCTTATATTAATAGTACCAAACTTAATGAAAGAATCGACAAAATTATAAACAAAGTAAAACAATGGCTAAGCGATCATAATTTAGAAGTAAATTTCAAAAAAACTAAATTAATACAATTCAGACCACGACAAAAACATGAACTAGATATAAATTATACATATAATCAAACAAAATTAGAATGTGTTCAAAATTTTTCTTTGCTGGGTATTAATATAGATTCGAATGTTAATTTTAAATCACATATTCAAAAAATTAAGTTAAAATTATCACAATTTATATATGCTTTAAGAGAATTAAAAAAATCTACAAATTTAAAAACGGCAGTGACAGCCTATCACGCCTACGCTCAAGCGTGGCTAAACTACGGTGTCATACTGTGGGGCAACAGTGTAGAATCACACGAACTTTTTATTTTACAAAAAAAATGTATACGCGTACTTGCAAATATCAAACAAAGAGAAAGCTGCAAACCTCACTTTCAAAGGCTCAAAATTCTAACATTACCGTGCCTATTATATTAGAAATATGTAAATTTGTAAAAAGACACCCAAGTTTTTACATCAAAATCATAGACGCGCCCCGACACATCGTACCTCGCTATAAGAATAACCTTTTGCAACCAAAATGTAAATTAAAATTACACAGTACAGGTCCTTATCCGATGTCAATAAAAAATTTTAATAAATTGCCGGAATACATAAAAGCCGAAACAAATATTAATAAATTCATTAGATTTTTAAAAGCTATACTCATAAAAAAAGTTATTATTCAATTAATGAATACATGGAGGAAAAGAATTTTTAAGTGTCTGCCCCTCTCCTGTTCATTGCTATGCCTTTCGAGGTGCATGTGATTGTTAGAACTTGCATGTTTTGTTTAGTCTCTAAGTCACATGTAACGCAATTTGTGAATAAATAAATAAATAAATAAAAATTACGGTAAATGTAAAAACTCATTGTAAACTTACGAGTATTATATGATAGTATTTCTTTTCGACCGGGGAAGGACTACGATCTCATAGAATACCGTGAATAGCATGAAATATTAGCTTAAAGCTACCGTGTTTCGTATGGCGAGTGTAGAGAACCGGATAACCTTTTCACTGGAAACAAGGCATTACATACTAATCCTCACGCAAGCGCCTCCGCGTTTTGATTTCTAATCGAGGATACCATTTCACTTCAATATGATGAGACCCAACCTCTAAGTAGAAGCGATAGGGTGACTCCCGACGACGGTGCGTGATATAAGAGGGACGGATGCGGACATGCTTGTACCGGTACATCGTGGACACTCTCATCAGCTTTTTTTTAATATAAAACTGAAGTGCCAAACGAACTTACAGTCCCGAGGCACGTCCGTAGCAGTGTGTCGGTTCCATCGCAAGTCAATAATTTCGAAGGTGCGATGCACGATTGATACACCATTCAATTGAAAATATAACTTTTATTGAATAAAACAAAGATCACCGACTGTTTTGTCGAGTCTGTCGTTATCGAGCGAAGTCTGAGAACAGATTGACAATAAAAATAAATTATAACTTATATATAGTTGGAAACAACTGGGAACAAAACTGATTCTCATGAACGTCAGCATAATTTGTTCCATAGAATCTTATTATGTATTTCGCAATATTCAATGTAATTTCTAAAGTTGTAAGAGTGTCGTATAACTTATTCTCATAGATGTCAGCATAATTTGTGGTAGAACAATTTATTATGTATTTTGAAATATTTTATACACATGTAAAGTAAATGCTAAGCCAACCCTTTCAACTTGTTGCTATGCTGTGCGATGTGCTGACAAGGCATATATCTACAAGGTGATTATCCTTAACTAGCTCGAGAGAGAACATGAACAAACCGGTCAATACTTGTTAATAAAACTGATAGTCATGCACGCGTATAGTGGAGTTTCCTTGTTTGGGTACTATGTAAAATGCAGTGGACAAATTATCGTATTTTTATTCATGTCAATAGGAGGCGACATTATCAAATTATCTACTTGTTTTATTTCAATACCACAAGAGTTGCAGCTTCAGTGATACGTTCTTTTTTTTACTTGGCTTGCGCAGACTAACATGCAATTTTAGAAGAGTTTTGATGCAGTGAGTACCTTCCGTAGTCATTAGCATCAGCAGTCCGTATGATCATCCGCAACGTCACTTACCATGTTAAGCTACCCTTATATCTCTCTCCCCGAAAAAAAAAAGTATTTTGACGTCATTTTCACGCCGCCATAGCTTAAATCAACCGAATAACAATCAAATCCCTAATCATGATATCGAAGTTTCTTGAATGATCTTACCCAGGTGAAGTCAGCGCGATTCACTACTATCCCTATAAGTTCCGTACATGCACAGAGAGCGGTGACCGCTCCCCAGATTGAACACCTTACCCTGTGGGAGATCTCGCTTTTTCCTTTGACAGACAAAGTGTGATATAATATGAAGGAAATTCAATTAAAAGTTCGCAGAAAAGATTAGCGTTGTGCTAAATCATCTTATTTTAAAAGTATTATGACCTCCAAACTTTCAAGTATTCAATTAAAATTAATGAGCTGGCGGACGTATCTCCCGAATTACAATACCCCTCGTGATAAGAAGCTACTTGTAACTTAAGTAAAGTGATATGAGTTGCTGCATAAGTTATTACCACTTTTCACGGTTTTTACTAAGCTACATAAATCAAAATACCCAGAGCACAATTTTTTTTGCAAATTACGTTTTAAAATATAAGGGTGGAGAGTCCCCATTGTAATAAATGAAATTATATGAAGTGCTGACTTACCACGTGCTCGGCAGTGAAGGAAACGTCGTGACTAATTAAGCATTTCTGATATAAAAAATCAGGACATATGAGTTCGTCATTGCGCACTGGATCAGCGCGGTGGACTGATTGCCGTCAGTGAGCATTCATCGTCATCATCATCATTACAGCCTCTCAAAGTCCACTGCTGAACACAAACCTTCTCCATAGATTTCCTACATACGCTGGCGGGCGAGTTGGTAACTGCAAATTTTTATAATTTAGTTTGTTATCAGGCAGATGCTGCTGTCCATCTTCCGTTTCAGTTTTTTCTGTCGCCTTTAACGACATCCACTGGATGATATGTAGTGGATATTATTAAGTCGTCACTACACGGCATTTCAAACTGGAAAAGAAAATTTATACTTTCTCAGAGAGGAACCGTGTGTTTCCACTACATTTTTTTTAAATTTATTTAGAGAGAACCACAAACAAGTTTACAATATATCTTACGCTAAGGCTTTCTATTACAATTTATTACTTATCATAAACTCAACGACGATGGTCACATATAGAGTATAAGACATATAATAAATATGTGAGGGACCTAATTTTTGTAAAAATAAAGTTCCTTAATTTCTAAAATATTGTTTAATATGTATTAGAGGTTAAAGTTTTGTGTGTTTGTGAGTTAGGATGTGTGTGCGCGCATATTTGTGTGTCTGTGCATGTACATATATAGTCATTGGTTAGATAATTTATAGTAAGTGTTAGTAGTTAATGTGTTCAAGACTTTAAAAGAGACATTAAGTGTTTAACAGCAAGTTAACTATCTGTCTATTGTATGATCTGGTACTGCAAGAAAATAAATCTACTGAATTAAAATTTTTGTTGTATGTGTCAACCATACGATGAAGGGGCGATCGGATACCGGCGTTTGTCCGAGATCTTGACACAGCAAAGAGTGAGTGAGGACGCAAAGAACGCATACGTGCGCGAGGTGGTACGGAGTAAATAATACGATTAATTATATCTGTGCAATCATACTTGTTATTGCACAGATCATAAAGTAATCTTGCCTCAAGTTGAGTGCGTCTAGACCTTAAGTCTAAGAGTTTATATTTTGTTAAAAGGAGCACAAACGATAAACGCTTACGGTGATATTTGTAATTCACGCGACGCAAGAACTTTTTTTGTACCATTTCAATGCTATGATTATATTTTTTATAAAGTGGGTTCCATATAGGTACTCCGTACTCCAATTGAGACCTGACCAAAGATTTAAAAAGATAGACTAAAGTGGTGGGGTTTCTAAATTGAGTAGAAGAACGCATAACAAGTCCGTACATTTTAAAAGCTTTACCAATTATGTTTTGTATATGAATATCAAAATGTAGTTTGCTATCAAAAGTCACACCCAAATCCCTTATATTATTCACCCTTACAATATCTGTACCTTTAATAGAATAGTTAAAGTAGCTTATATTCTGTTTTTTTGTGAAAGTGATTACTTTACATTTATTTAAATTGAGTCGTAAATTATTAAGAGCACAGTAATTGTTAAATCTGTCAAGGTCTTCTTGAAGCAAATAGTGATCCTCTATCCTGTCAATGCATTGATATATTTTAAGATCATCAGCATATAAAAGGAACCGACTATTTTTAAAACAGTTTTTAACATCATTTATGAAGATCACAAACAAGAGAGGACCAGAATGGAGCCCTGTGGGACGCCAGAAGTGACATTAGCAACATCGGACTCTGAACCTTTAATAACAACCCTCTGCGTTCTATTAGAGACATACGATTTAAACCACCGCCAGAGATTACCACGTATACCATTGAAAGCAATCTTCTCCAATAGTATTTTATGATCAACAGTGTCAAATGCTTTCCGGAAATCAGTATAAACACTGTCAGTTTGTGTATTGGTGTCAAGCGCGTTAAATAAATCTGATGTGTAAGTGATAAGATTAGTTATTGTAGATCGCCGTTTGACAAAACCGTGTTGTTCATCTAAGATAACATTGTGCAAGAGGGGGTAAATAGCATCATGCACCAAACGCTCAAAGACTTTAGAAAGAATGGGCAGTATTGATATTGGTCGATAATTCATAACGTCACTTTTTGATCCATCCTTAAAAACTGGGACTATTCTTGCACTTTTCCAAATGTCAGGAAATATTCCATCGGATAGGCATTTATTGTAGAGGTAGCATAAAGGAAGATCGACTACAGATGCAGTTTTCTTGAAGAAAACACCTGGTATGTTATCTATCCCAGCGCCTTTCGATATATCTAACATTTGCAGGGCTTTACGTACCTGAAATCTTGTCACTTCGATGTTATGAATAGTAAAGTCAGATGTATTTTCAAGTGGTATGCAAATATCATCAATATCGAAATCATCTGATACAGATGATCGTTGAAATACAGATTGAAAGAAATTGCTAAATAGATCACAAGACTCTTTAGAACTATGAGCAATTGAACCTTTATATTGTATACTACTTGGGATCTCTGAAATGTTACGGCGTTGAGATATGAACTTCCAAAAGTATTTAATGTTATATTTTATGCTATTTTCAACCTTCGCCATGTATTTTTTGTAGCATTTATTTGATAATGTTTTAAACTTTTTTCTATATATTGAAAATATATTATAATTAGAATTATTGTTATATTTTTTCATTTTAACCCAAGCTCGATTTTTTTTATTAAATAGATTTATTAATTCAGGAGTAAACCAGGCAGGATACGAAGAAGACCTAATATATCTTTTGGGTACATGTAAATCAATAATACTGTAAGTTTTTTCATTAAATAATAAAACCGCTTCCTCAGCACTTTTATTTAAAAAGAAGGCATCCCAATCAATATTCGCTAATTTTTGCATAATTTCATTATAGTCCGCGTTCCTGTAACAGTAGTTAAGATATGGTTTAAGTGGGATGTATCCATGATTTTCATCATACGCAGCCGACACACAAAAAGGTGGGTGATGTTTATCCGCAGGAACTAACGCATTTAATATTGGTGACATCTCACAGTCTGTTTTATTAGTGAAAAAAAGATCTAAAATACGGTCTTTGTCATTTCTTAAGGAGTTTAATTGATAGCAATTTAATACCGCCATAAAATTATTTATTTGTATGTGAGATTGATTAAGATCGCTGATACAACGAGATACGTATATAAGCTGAAAGTTTATTTTTTACTGGTATCATGTTACGCCCACTGATTTTTAATTTACTACTGGTCACAGAACAGTATAACCTAATAATGCGCCAGCAAGTAAGTGTTAGTTTAAAGATTTGGCTATATTCTTACCACGTTGCAGGGACCGATGAACGAAGATCCCATGATTGACCTAGTTGTTGTTGTTGCGACAGAGAAAAAAAATAAGTTTCCCTTTTCACTCCTTTCTTTTTTCTGATCTCTGGTCCCACGGTTGGGCCCCCTATCATTTTCCATTACTTGTCCACTGAAATTCTCAGTATTTCGAAATATATTTATTTCTCAAACGTGTACCATTCCTCAAGATGTTTTTCTTCACCGCTCTAACGTGTGGTAAAACAGTTCTTAAAATTGCATTTAACTATTTCACTAGTGACGAAGGGATCAAACCCGAATTGCTCACCTACTGTTAAATTTACGACGTGCGCTTAGTCACTAAACTAACATGGCTCTTTCTCGGCTACTTGTATGTGTACGTATCGAAAATTATAGCTGTGTTCGTAATTTTTTTTTAAGGAAGAGCCCCGCTTGCTAACGAGCATGCGGATAACCTAATGGCAAGTGTTGACCCCTGTTTATGAACAACTACAACACCAGGGGAAAGAAGTCATGTATGGAAGAAAATTTATAATAATAATTAATAAATTAGTTAACGGTAATCTACTTATAGTTACCCAAAGACAATAATCTGTCTATGGGTGGTTAACTATAAGAACGCAACTGCTGAAAACTCATATTGGATATCTCTAACAAACTTAAAAGAAGTCAAGGAAGCGTTAAGTCCGTCAACAAGTAAATACACTGAAACACGGAAAGCGACAGAGCAAGACCTTTTTTTTCTGTCTATAGTTAATTGACATGTACATAAATACCGAGTAACAGTTATTTCATATTAAACTCCACGTGAACAAAAATATGGACTATTATTATCTATCACAACATTAAGTTTACTTAAACGTTACAGATGTGAGCGGGAAGGCGTCAGAGCTAATTGTCATATAAGGTCGTATGCGCCAGCGATGCGCAGACACAGACAAATATGAACACACCGTCGCACAACCTCTCTAAACCTGTAAAATGATTTATGTTACAGACAATTCAAGAAGAATATGAAACAAATGAATTGTTTTCGTGGCATTCCTCGAGGGAAGGCTATGTTTAGTAGATTTCATGCAAAGAGCTATAATGATAATGTAGAATTATAGGATTATTTTTACGGTAACGGCAAAATACTGCGTGTATCGAACGATGCAAGGAGATATCCGAAGTCCATTTCTTACTAGTAATGAAGTATTTCATCTTAGTTTGCAAGGGTGCAGTACATCAATTTCATTATTTAAATGAAACACTTATTATCAGGTAGAGTCCACCTCTGCACTGCTGTATTCGTCAGTAATTCCTTCTTGTACACATAATTGCATCCATTCATCCATAACTGTCATTTAACTCCGCCATTGCCGGTCCCAAGCCCGGATGAGAAAGGAGGAGGGGATAGTTCAGCCGGAGAGAGTGGGTGTATCCGGTGGACTAACACACCCACCTGCGCTAGGACCTGCGCAGTCGAGCGCCGTACGCGGGGATGAAGGAGTCCTGGAGGGTTGAGCCGATTGTCGCTGGGGTATATAGTGGCGAGACGCAACACGCCCTCTTTAGGCCGGATTCCAAGCTAAACGGTGGCCCTATCTGCTAGCCACAGATAGGAAAATGGCCAAGCGCCCCGTCAGAGGGTCGCAGGCGAGGGATGTGGGGTTTTCCTGAAAAGGGGGCTAGGTGGTGGTAAAGGCTATGCTGACGGGGCAAGTCACAGTTTATTCGGGTGGTGGGGATGGGCCTTGTCAGCCCCATCTACCGGCTGGATCGAGCTCCCGATGTCGCGCTGTGAGCCAACTTCGCGTCCCTATATTCTCCCGGTAATCCTAACGCCTGAAATTATTTTTAAAGTAGGGCGTTCCCAAAGGTGCGGGCTCCATGGAGGGTGGGAAGCCGGGGGGATGAATTTTAAAGTACAAAAAATTATGGACAATTTAAGGCCCAATAAGAAAGAGAGAGAGGTGTCAGAGGTGCTTACCAGAGACACCAAAGAACAAGGGGGAACCGTCACTAAACCGACGGTTCCACGGACAGTACCGTCCAGCGTAGGTGCCCCCACCAAAGGGACAACTACCTCGCTGATCGTTTCTAAAACCAGTTCCAAGGAGCTGGACGAGAAAAAAGAACAAGTGCCAGCGAGTAACAAAACTGCGGAGCCAATACGAACTGACGACCTTTTCTCTGCTGCCTGGCAAGTGGTGAGCCGTAAGGGGAAAGGCAAGGCACCCAAAAAAGTGACTTGCCGACCTGACGGGCCATCAGGAGGGTCTATCCCTGCAGGCAGTAGTGGAAATGCCAAAAAGAAGAACAAGAAGCAGCCGGAAAAAGGCCGAAGAGAACGAGCCTCATTAGCTGCTTCCGAAACTAAAACCAAGGAGGCAGGGCAAGCTACTGCGACTGGTATGCTTGGCGTTGGAACGAGTAGCCGCTATGAAGCTGGGAAGGATAAAAATCCAGCCCAAGTGGAAGTAGCGGCCGCGGGAACCAGCTCTGGGATATCCGCCAGGAAGCAGCGAGCGGCCAAGCGTCCTGGGAACAAGGAAAGAGCAGTCAAAAGTATGCTGGAAGAGTCCACCCCGCCTAGAGGAGAACACAAAAAAATGCGACTCGAACAGCAACCAAAGGCTGCAAGAACGAGCTACGCTTGCGCTGCTAAAGCAGATTTGGGTGTGGCCTTATCATGTGCGCGTTCAGGTCACATTACGAAGTAAGTAGCAGACGACATCCTCGTGGCAATACAGAGCAAGATGATCAGCGAGGCTTGGAGTAGCCAGAACCCTGATGCGTCGGTCCCAGTTTTTAGGTTCAAACGGAGGGTGTCCTGAAACTGTGGTGCGGCGATCAGAAGGCTCTGGACTGGTTGAAGGGGAATATTGCTACCCTTGACCTTAAATCCAACACCTTGCTTACAATAAAGAAACAGTCAGAGATACCACAAAGATTCAAATGTGGTATCCTTATTCCTGATGCCCAAGCAGCCTGGAAAGACTCACGCGACATTGGTCGCGTCCTGGCGTACCAGAACCGCTGGGTTAATATCAGGGACTGGCTGTTAATCAAGGCTGATAAGCAGACGGACGGGTGGTTCCTCGTTGTTTCGGTGCCGGAGGATCATATCCCGACCCTGATGAAGGCCGGACGCCTTCTCGCATGTGTATGCGGGGCGGTAGTAAAATTCCAGGGTCGTGGAGGTAAATTCTTTGACACTCCAACGAGCAAAGAGGTAGAACACAACCCGAAAGTTATGGATACCGTGGCCATGGTTACCGGTACAGCGGAATAACTAGAGGCCAAGTCCAGTGGAAAAACGGCCTGCACAATTGAGCTGAAACCCCCAGTGGAGATCAGGCTCAGCGGCAGCTCTTTGAGTGACGAAGAGGACTGCATTTTGCCGACCACTTCCGAATCGGTGGCTGACGATGAGACCCGAGATCGTCTGGCAGGCCTATGTTTTGGCGGAGACGGGGAGGACGCGATCAATGATGGCATGCCCTTCGTCCAAAACCAGCCTAGTGCAGGCCAACCTCCACCATAGCGAAACTGCGTCGGCTCAATTACGCAAGTGGTTGGAGGTTCAAAGGACAGCCATAGCCCTAATCCAGGAGCCGTGGGTTGGGGCTGGTGAAATTTAAAGCCTAAACAACCTAAAAGGTAAGCTATTCTATAGCTCTGAACACGACAAGCCTAGAGCGTGTATTTACACTACTAAAGATATCTGTGCACAACCATTAACAGATTTCTGTTCTAGAGACATGTATGCCGTGGATATACAATACACACGGGAGGGAAGATTAGTCGTCGCCTCGGTCTACATGCCGGAGGAAGACACTCCTCCCCCTCATGACCTCGGTAGGCTGGTGAACTTCTGCGAGAGGACCGGACTAGAGGTTGTGATCGGGACAGACTCCAATGCACATCATCCCCTTTGGGGAATGGAAAAACCAAATGAACGAGGTAAGGTTTTAGTTGAATATTTATTTAGTACTAATCTAACCATTTTAAACATAGGTTCTGAACCTACTTTCATAAACAAACGCTGTCGCACTATAATCGACCTCACACTTGCAACAGAAGGAGCAGCCAAACTAATTACGGGATGGCATGTGTCGAAAGAGGCCTCATGCTCAGACCATAGATGGATTTGCTTCGCACTACAGGTCGATATCCCCTCTACACCACCATGGAGAAATCCCCGCAAGACGGATAAAACAAAATATCTAAATAGGCTGACGTCTTCGCTCGCGGGTTTTGAGGGGATAAATACTATAGCAGATAATTCGCTCCTAGAAGAACAGGTAGCAGCTGTTACTAAGGCCATGATAGACAACTACCATGAATCATGTCCAGAAATCACTCCACCAAGGCATGCCGAGGTAAAGCAACCGTGGTGGGGTAAAGACCTCGATAGGAAACGTAAGAAGGTAAGAAAGGTCCTAAATAGGGCCATGAATACCTCAATGGATGAAGACTGGCTACTATATAAGATAGCTAAGTCTGAATACAATAAATGTATCAGGTATCGACGCTCGACTGGGTGGCGTAAATTCTGTGGCAACATAGAAATCTGCGAACAAGCAAATAGGATAAGGAATATTCTAGCTAAACAGAACACGTCGGGATCCATGTCTCTAAAGAAACCCGACGGTAGCTACTCAACATCGCCGGATGAAGTCCAACGCATCCTAAATGAAACGCACTTCCCAGGTTGCTGCGTAACCCAGGAGCCAAACCGGCATGACGATATACTGACACCAACAGCACAAGACTGGAATTTAGCACAGAGAGTGGTAACGATGGAAAAAAAGAGGCCATTCGCAGTTTACTCCCCTATAAGGCGGCAGGACCTTACGGCATATTCCCGGCTCTCCTACAGTGGGGGGGGGGGGGGTAAAGCCCTAATAGTCAGACTTGTTGCCATAATGAGAGCCTGTCTGACTCTTAAATATGTTCCTAGGGGATGGAGGGAAGTGAATGTCACATTCATACCCAAACCAGGTAAGAGCGACTACACTGACCCTAAATCCTACAGGCCCATTAGCCTCACATCCTTTCTCCCAAAGACGATGGAGAGGATGTGTGAAAGGGAATTAAGAGGGTCAACTTACCACTACACGACAAGCAATACACCTAGAGTTTAGGCAAATCAACAGAATCGGCACTTCATCAGGTAATTACAAAGATTGAAGAGGCCATCCAAAACAAAGAAATATGTCTAGGTTCCTTCATAGATATAGAAGGTGCTTTAGACAGAACGAACTTCTCCAGCATAAAAGGTGCACTCAGTAGACATAAAGTTGAACCGGCACTGATTGACTGGATAGTTTAAATGCTCAGTACACGAATTATAATAAAGATTGCTGGTGAATCTCAACCAATCCAAATTAAGGCTGCCCGCAGGGTGGGGTTCTCTCACCTCTCCTGTGGAATATGGTCATTAATGAACTCATCAGCAATTAAATGCCAATCAATTCTCACCTTCGATTTGCCGACGATATAGTCCTTATGGCAGAATCGCTGGAGGACCTAAGCACTATGCTCAATGACCTCAATAGTGTTTCCCAACGGATAGGTCTTAAGATGAACATGGACAAAACTAAGATCATGTTTAATGTCCATGTCACACCTATGCCGGTAGTTGTTAGTTGTTGGGAACACTAAGCTCGAAGTTGTTGACGAGTATGTTTACCTGGGACAAATAGTCCGACTAGGTAAGTCCAACTTCGACCGAGAGGTCAATCGACGGATTCAACTCGGTTGGGCAGCGTTCGTGAAATTACGGCACATCTTCTCGTCAGGTATACCTCAAAACTTGAAAACGAGACTGTACACCCAGTGCGTGTTGCCAGTGATGACATACGGAACTGAGACGTGGTCCTTCACTGCTGGCCGGATGAGGAAGCTCAAGGTCGCTCAGCGAGCTATGGAGAGGGCTATGCTTGGAGTTTCTCTGCGTGATAAACTCAGAAATGAGGATATCCGCAGTAGAACTAGAGTGACCGACATAGCCCAACGGATTAGTAAGCTGAAGTGGCAATGGGCCGGCCATATAGCTCGAAGAACCGACAACCGATGGGGAAGAAAGGTTCTCGAGTGGCAGCCTCGTACCGGCAGGCGAAGTGTAGGGCGTCCCCCCACTAGATGGACTGACGACCTGGTAAGATATGCAGGAAGTCGATAGATGCAGGTGGTTCAGGATCGTGCTTTGTGGCATTCTTTGGGGGAGGCCTATGTTCAGCAGTGGACTTGTGAAGGGCTGTAATGATGATGATGATGACTTCTATACAGTAGGTTATGCTAATGACCTGACAATAATAATAATAATAATATTTTTTTTTCAGACTCAGTCCGTAGAGATGTTAGTTTAATAATAATAATAATAATAATAATAAAGGCGTAGGGAAGTGACGACCCCATCGCCCGCTGACGTAACGGTTATGTGACAAAACTGCTACGTCAGCGCAGTCAGTCAGCACCTTGCCAAGAGGTGTTAGCGCCGTGCCTCGGCAAAATTGGAGGTGCAAAGGCCCGATTGTGCACATGGCCTCACCATGAAACGGTGCCGGGTCTGGGCGTCTCCCGTTAACTGACGCCCAAGTAATGGATAATGGAACTAAGAAATACGCGCAAAGGGCCGCTGCCTGGAGGTCGCCAGGGCGCGTCTGGAGCTGGCGCTGGACGCGGCAGCATGCGAACCGCCAGTCGAGCGCGAGGTGCTGCACGATCACCCAGCAGCCCCTCGCATCCATCATCCCCACCAGCTGGCTTGGTGTTGGCAGGGTCTTCGTTGGCCCAGCAATCAGCACCCGCCACTGGTGGAGTACGCCGCATGCGTTGGTCAATGCAAATGAATAAAAATGCATTGCGGGCGTATTTTGGGGCGAAAGGGAGAGAAATTGGAGGTTTTGGGTATCGGGCTAGGATGCACCGACTATTTGCTGAGCTGGAGCCATCTATTACCGTTACCGAGCAAAATCTGGCAGACCGAGTTCGGTACATCATGCGCTCAAAAATATTTGTTGACGCCGAACTCGAACGGCTACGACGTGAGGCTATTCCTTTGTCGAATGAAAATGCTACGACAGGAGATGCGGCTCTACGAGTTGCAGAGCAACCCGCACATGTAGATGCCGCCGTTGATCTCCTTGTAGTTGACTCAGGCGACGATGGAATAGTCGCCCCAGAACTAGAGCAAATGAGGAGCATAGTGGAAGAGGCGATTAGGGAAACGCGCAGTACGCCTCTCGAGAATCGACCGCGACTTCCCCGTATACCCCTAAGCAAGCGGAATCGGGCTGTCGTGAGGGCTCTCAACCCAATGCTGGTGACCTATTTGGAAGCCAGCCGGGACCTTTGCGAGACGGACTCAAATCTTTTTGGCGCCGCACTGGCAGTTTGCCGTATTATTGGCGCCAAACTTCCCAAGGCTGGACGCGCTACTAGACAAAGTAGCGCCATCCCAGCCTGGAGAAGAAGAATTGAGGACCGTATCGCAAAGGCAAGGGCCCTCATCGGCAGGCTGATAAGCTTCAGGTCGGGCAATAATAGGCCGAGAATTGTGCGCACCGTCAGGATGGCGTTTGCTGGGACAAACATCAGTTTGTCCCAGCCGGATATAACGCAAAAACTGACGGAGCGCATAGACGACCTGAAGCAGAGAATCGCTGCTTGGGGGAAGCGGATTCGGCGATATACCGAGAGGTCAACACGGTTCAACCAGAATCGTCTCTTCCAGAGTGATCAGAAGAGGCTCTATAAATCATTGGAGCGACCAATGGTACGTGGAACGGGCCCAGCACCGAATCAGGCCGACACTATCGCATTCTGGCGCGGCCTGTGGTCAGAGCCCGTAAACCACAGTGAGGGCCCTTGGACGGAAGTTGTGGCGAGTCAGTGTGGGAATGTTACGCCCATGGACCCCGTCATCATTACGCCGGATGACGTAGCTGACGCGGTCCGTAGGGCCCCGAACTGGAAAAGTCCGGGACTCGACGGACTGCATCACTACTGGCTGAAGGGGTTCGTGGTGTGTCACGCTGTTCTCGCCCGACAGTTTCAAGAGGCTCTCGACCAAAAGTCGCTCCCGAGCCTCTTCACTACTGGGATCACTCATCTGGTTCCTAAAGACCGAGATTCCACAGACCCGAGCAAATACCGCCCCATAACGTGTCTACCTACCATATACAAGACACTCACATCCATTTTGAGCGCGAGAATCACTCGTCACCTGAACTCAAATCAGGTGATGTCGCGCGCTCAAAATAGATGTCGGGGCGGTGGTCGTGGAACCAAGGAACCACTCCTCATTGACGCGGTCATTGGCAAAGTGGTTAAACGCAACCGACGGAACCTCTCCGCCGCCTGGATAGACTACAAAAAGGCATTCGACTCGGTGCCTCATACATGGCTGAAGAGGGTCCTCGAGCTGTACAAGGTTGACTGTACAGTTCGAGACTTCCTCGGGCAGTGTATGGGGCAGTGGAGTACGATCCTTTGTCATCTAGGCGAGCGGATGACGGCTGCGGAGAACCACATAAGGATAAGAAGGGGTATCTTCCAGGGCGATTGTCTGAGTCCAATCTGGTTCTGCCTCTCTCTGAACCCTCTTAGTACCTTACTGGAGGGTTCCGGGAGGGGATTTCAGCTTCGGAGAGGAGGTACAAAAGTGACCCACCTTTTCTATATGGATGATCTCAAGTTATTCGCCTCCAGTCGCTCTCATCTTATGGAATTGCTAAACATCACTTGTGATTTTAGCAATTCTATTAGAATGGAGCTGGGGACGGATAAGTGTGCGGTCCTCCATGTCGAAAGGGGTAGGGTTGCTAACTCCGAGGGCATAGATTTATCTATGCCCATCAACATAAGGACCCTTTCCGAGGCTGAAACATACCGATACCTGGGTATGTCACAGAACATCGGTGTAGATGAGGCGGGTATGAAACAGTCAGTTTGCGATGTGTTTTATGCACGCTTGACCAAAGTGCTTAACAGCCTTTTGTCCGGTGTGAATAGGTCGCACGCATATAACGGTTGGGTCATGCCTGTTCTCATGTATACCTTTGGCATACTTAGGTGGACTCAGACCGAACTAAACGCTCTGGACAGAAAAGTCCGCACTATAATGACGTCCCACAGGATGCATCATCCGAGATCGTCAGTAATGAGGCTGTACTTGCCGCGGAAGCATGGTGGGCGCGGCTTTTTAAGCGCGCTTACCATGCATAATCGCGAAGTGTGCAGCCTCCGTAATTACTTTCTGACGAGAGCGGATGATCGATTCTATAGGGACGTTATTTCTTGTGATAAAGGACTTACCCCTCTATCCTTAGCCAACGAGCAATGGCAAGACCCGGCAGTACAGAGCATTTCCGACCGGGAGACCGTATGGAAGGAGAAGGAGCTCCACGGGAGGTTCTACAAGGCTCTACATGAGCCTTGCGTAGACACAGTCGCCTCCCTCCACTGGCTACGTTTCGGTGACCTCTTTGGGGAAACCGAGGGTTTTGTCTGTGCGATACAGGATCAGGTTATTAAGACCAACAATTATCGGAGATACATCCTAAAGGATGGCGCCGTCGACATCTGTCGAGCTTGTCGCCATCCCGGTGAGTCACTTAGGCATGTCATCTCCGGTTGTTCGGCGCTTTCTAACTCTGAGTATTTGCACAGACACAACCTAGTAGCCAGGATTCTACACCAGGAGCTCGCTCTGAAATACGGTCTCGTGGATCGGAAACTGCCATATTATAATTACTTGCCGGAAGCCGTGCTCGAAAATGACCGCGCCAGGCTCTACTGGGACCGGGCCATCATCACGGACAGGACTATTCTTGCGAATAAGCCTGATATTGTGCTGATGGACCGGGCACAGTCAAGGATATTTTTGGTCGACATTACCATTCCTTATGACGAGAACCTCGTGAAAGCCGAAACAGATAAGTTGACAAAATATCTGGACCTGGCTCACGAGGTGACCGACATGTGGGGTGGTCTGCCGGCCGAAATTATTCCTGTGGTCGTCTCTGCGAACGGGTTAATCCCAGTCAGCCTCTCGGGTCATCTGAGGCGACTGGGACTCCGTGACGGATCGCTCCAAGCTCAAATGCAGAAGGCGGTGCTCCTCGATACCGCCCGCATCGTCCGCCGGTTTCTTTCCCTTTCTCCCTAACCCTCGGCCGTTTGGTCTCCCCTGCCGAGGGTTTCCATCTGGTTGGGTTTTTATATATTTATGTAATTTTTATGTATTTATTTTATTTTATTGATATTTATGTAAGTTTATCATTTTCATTTACAATTATATATTTATACAGCCCAACCAGACGAGTAAACTATACAAATACCCCATAATAATAATAATAACCCCTATATCCTTAGCCAACGAGCAATGGCGGGACCCGGCAGTACAGAGCATTTTCGACCGGGAGACCGTATGGAAGGAGAAAGTCTGCGCGCGCGCACTCAGCGTACGGACGTGTTGCTCACTATTATTTCTGTATTTCGTAGGTAGTACCAAGTAAAATGGTTCAGTGTAAAAAGTGCAAGTTATTTGTTTCTTTAGCAAAAGATGATGTTATTAAGTGTAAAGGTTCATGTGACTCTGTGTATCACAAAAAATGCTTATCGAACGTAAAGGAGTTCCAAAGAACCCAGCTGTGTGAATCATGTCACAAAAGTGAAATCAGCCCTAAAACGCAAGTACCTAAAATTAATGTAGATATCGAGAAAGCTAGTGCCGAAACGCTTCTAGCAGAGGTCAATAAAAAACTGGAAATAATTTATCAAACACAAAAGAAAATTGATGACCTAACAGAGGCCGTGGATTTCTACGCTGAACAGTACCAAATGATGCTTAACTTTAAGGAAGCCGCGGAGAAGAAAATGACTGCTTTGGAAAATAGAAATAAGTATTTACAAAAGTGCAACGACTCCTTAGAAGAGAGGATAATGTTTTTAGAACAAAGGGAAGTGGAGAAAAATATTGAAATAGCGTGCCTGGATGAGTCAGAGAAGGAAGATACAAAGAAAATTGTTGAAATTGTTGCACAAAAATTAAATTTAAACATTGGTAATATAGAGAACGCAAATAGGGTAGGTCGAGAAAAGAAAGGAGAGGGTAGGCCGAGACCTATAGTCGTTACCCTACGAACCAAGCAAGCTAGAGATGAATGGCTAAAGCAAAGAAAAGTGTTAGTATATAATAAGGAAATTCTCGGCAACAGCAATGGCAAGCGGGTGTATATAAATGAAAATCTTCCTAAAAATACGAGACAATTGTTAAGGAACGCGAAGAAAATGTTAAAAGACGTTTATAAACACATATGGCCACAAAACCTTAAGGTTTTGGCTAAAAAAGACGATAACTCGAAAATACGCTGGATCCGTTCGGATGCAGATATCAATAATATGTGTTTCAACACTGATAACAGCAGCGTATAGTAAAATAAACACAATAAATTAATATTGTGGAAGCTCACTGTATGTGAATACCTAAATACACAAAATGGATGATATTTTATCACACATCGAGGATAAATATGAGTATAAAAAATTTCTAGATGCAGGTACGTGGAGCACACACTTAAAAACAACCACGGAGGACCTAAAAATAATTCACCTAAATATTCGTTCTCTTAGGAAGAAGTTTAATGAATTGCTAATACTGCTTGAGCGCACTAATTTTAGTATAGACATTATATTATTAAGTGAAATAAATATCAGACAAGCGGAGCTGCCGTTATATTGTATAGATGGGTATGATATGCACGGGTATACAAGAGAAAATCGACGAGGAGGAGGCTTATTAGTGTACTCTAAAAATGAATTGCGCCTGCAAACAGTAAACCCGCAAAGCTGTGGTTTGGAAATATTGCACAGTCAACTTAAGAGCTCTGACACCACCATACACATAATCACCGTATACAAACCGCCAAACACAAATAAGTTATGCTGTATTCAAGAATTATCTGTACTAATTAAGCAAATTCCCGAATACGAGGACGTCGTTATTGCAGGTGATATGAATATCAACTTATTAGAAAAAAATACAACCACCGACAAATACAAAAACGCAATGTATAGTTACGGAATGCAGAGCGTTATCAATGACTTTACTCGCGAGGAAATATTAGCCGGTAGACTCGTAACGTCGTGCATCGATCATGTATGGGTACGTACACGCAGCCGCCGATTCGCTTCACATATGTTTACGTGCAAGTTGTCGGATCACTATATGGTAGGTGTAAGTATTACCAAAGAATCAAAAGGGGTAAATAGAATAAGTCTTACTAGTGGCAAATATAAAATGTATACTTTGAATAATAAAGTAATAACTCGTGAGTTAGAGCAGGTTGATTGGAGTAAGCTCGTAGAGATAGACTGTCCTTTGATAATTTATGAACAATTGTGTAGTGTTTTTGCACCTATCTACGATAAAGCTAAAGTTAGTCTTAATTGTAATAGAAAAAAACGGGTAATACAGCCGTGGATCTCTAAAAAAATTAAATTATTGATAGATAGAAGAGATTATTTATTCCGCAGGTGAAAGACTAGTCCTCAAAATGTTACTTATAGATTAGAATATACGAAACACAGAAATCAAACAAATAAAATTATTAGCAAAGCTAAAAATAACTATAGAAGGCAGGAACTATCACGCTGTCAGGGAGACTTTAGGAAATTATGGGAAACAATAAATTGCTGGCTAGGAAATAGTAAAAATAGCTTAGATGACGTAGTAATTAAGTATCTAGGAAAAATCAATAGTATAAGTGATATATGTTCAAAATTCTCAGAAACATTTACAAAAGAAATTGATAAAATAAAACATCAATGTAATATTAAATTACTAAATCGCCTATGTAAAATCGAGTGATACCACTTTCTATTACAAAAAGGTAACCGAAAATGAAATAAAAAAAATAATTAGTCAACTAAATAGTAAAAAATCGCCAGGTTTAGATGGAATAAGGCCGCAAGACCTAATTTTAGTTAAAGAAAAAATAAGTCCAATATTAGCAAAATTTGTGAACCTTAGTTTTAAAACAGGCTTATACCCAGACAGTTTAAAAAAGTCTATTATCCGCCCTGTTTATAAGCAAGGAGACCATTGCAATTATTCAAACTATAGACCTATTGCAATATTGTCTGTTATTAATAAAATAGTGGAGAAAGTGATAGTTACTAGAATTAGTGAGTATCTAGAAAAAAACTGCATAATTACAGAAAAGCAGCACGGATTTAGAAAATTACGTAGTACATCGACGGCCTTATCAAATTTCACCGATGATATCAACGAATGCTTAGGTCGTAAGCAGTATGTATTTCTTTTATTCATAGATTTTAAAAAAGCGTTTGATACGCTGGACCATGAGCAGCTGTTGGTAGCTATGGAAGAGTGCGGAATCCGCGGTCCAATCAGTTCATGGTTTCGTAACTATTTACACAACAGAATGTTGTGCACAAAGATAAAAGAAACCATTTGTCATGGTAAATTAGTTAGTACTGGAGTTCCTACTGGCTCTGTGTTTGGCCCTGTGGGCTATATCATGCATGTAAATAGCATGGTAAACGTTGTGAAAAACTGCAGAGCATACATGTATGCTGACGACACATGCATGATGTATGCTGACAGGGATATGAAGGTGATTGAGAACAAAGTACAATCGGATTTTGATAACGTAATCAAATGGTCCCACGATAATGGAATAATCTATACATATAATAAAATTGTAAATAGCAGATGTCTGTACATTTTATATTTTTGTAATAAAAGGGATTGAGGGGTACTAAAAATAAGTAATTAAATACATTTCTACCATTTTTAGAATTTTCTGTCTGTCTGTCTGTCTGTCTGTCTGTCTGTTTGTTTGTTAACGTATCACGTTTCAAGTACTAATTTATATCATAAGAATTGTTAAGGAAATTATAAAGTAAACCTTCGGGTTACATTTAGTCTTTATTTCATTAAAATCGGTTCATTCCATCAAAAGTTATGATAAATATTCTGAAGTATGGGTAGGGAATTTGCTCAACGGTGGCTTTGTTTGAGTTGTTCTCTTGAGGATGTTAGCAGCGCCATCTCTCTTTAAATATATACATATAATAAAAATGATGATAACATGTGTCTCTTTCTGTACATTGTATATATATATATTATGGTGACTAAAATCATTATGGGGAACTAAAAATAATTAAATAAGTACATTTTTATAATTTTTAGAATTGTCTTTCTGTCTGTTTGTCTGTTTTTATATGAAAGCATCACGTCTAAAGTAAACATCTTTTTTTTCAAAGAAATCGTTAAGAAAATCATAAAGCGTTTCTTCGAGTTACATTTAATCTTTGTTTTATTAAAATTGGTTAATTCTATCGAAAGTTATGATTATTATTTTGAAATGTAGGTTCGAATTTGTTTAATGGCGCCACAAAATCTCAGAAATAGTAATAAAAAGATACGTGTGTAAAAAAAAACGTTCTGTTATAATATATTTATACTTAAAACACAGTAAAAAAAAATATGTTTTCCTTAAATTAAAAAAGGATGTTTTCTCACAAAGAACGTAATAGATGGCGTTGTACAAATTACAACCTTTTCTGAATTGCGGTGTTAAGATTTTTCGCAGGTGAATCGTATTGACACTCACTGAAAAAATTTATGTTCATGAGTTCGACGAAGCTGCAAGACTGTTAGAGCCGTGTAGGCTAACAACACAAAGCACAAACACAGACAGAAACAGAAAAAAGAGACGTACCGCGTACGTCGAAATTATTCAACAAATCTCGAAAACTCGACTAAAAGTAGTAAATTTGCAATAAATGTCGTGATATTGTTTTATACCCAGAATCCCTCTAAACCTCTAATACCAAATAACTTTCCTTACAGTTTTAAGATAGGGATAATAACATCGATGATGACATCGATGTTGGCATCGATAGCTCAACATCGATGTTCGATGTTTAGGCTACTCAAAACATCGATGATGACCATTATCGATGGTTTTTGTATATGTGTAGATACTTACACATTGTTTCAAAATTATGTGGGTATACACATCAAGGGAAAAGTAACTATTAACTTGAATATCAATTTACGTAGAATAGTTATTATGCGACAACCGACAACGACACTACAAAATAAAGCGAAAGCAGTGACCATTGTGACATCACAGGTGACACTTGACAATTAAGTTTGACTCACCATACTGACATTTTTTTAGGTTAACGATGCGTTCAGGAATTCTGAATTATTCAAAATTTTTAATCTTCAGAGCAGATGCAAGATTTAGTTGATATTGATTTCGCGAGTTCGCATTGTTTGCAAGTTCCCAATTATCGATTATGGGTTCATTGACGTCGATGTTTCGATGTTTGACATGTGTCAACATCGATGTTAAAACATCGAAGTTTTAATTTTTAACATCGATGATCATCTAACATCCCTATTTTAAGTGTGTTTCCCACTCAGCGTGTGTTATGCGACGATCGTAAATAAAGCGCAAGGTCAAACTTTACGCGTTGTAGGAGTGGACCCCAGTACTGATTGTTTTGCACATGGCCAACTCTATGCCAACCTTTTTCTGTACGCCTCGGCTAAGTCTACTTCTATCGTCGTTTACACGGAAGCTCTATCATAAACGACTTAGAACTTTGAGCGTATCGATTTATTTTGTTACCACTTATTCATACAGTATTGATATAAATCGTTTAATATTCTCTTACCCTAAACGTCAAATTCTTTAAGTAAAACCTATATTCGCGAGCTACGCCGCGGGCACAGCTAGTTTTAAATATAGAGAAAACGAAATGTATGCTCATACAATCGCCATACCTGCATAAACCATGTATACCTACAAGTATAAATATCATAGGCCATTCGTATGATTGCTTGCATAGAAATAAACAATGCATTGGTTGTAATTCGATTGAGCTTGTTGAGAATTACAAATATCTAGGATTAACCATAGATACTAAGTTTAGTTGGAATTTCCATATAGAACGAGTATGTAATAAATTAAGATCGTTATTATGTACGTTTGTACACCTTAAAAGCGTAGTTGATAAAACAACATTACGCATTCTGTACTATGCTCTCGTGGATTCTGTAATTAATTATGGCCTTTCAGCATATGGACGTACGTTCCGAACGTACATGGATAGGATACATAACCTTCAACTAAGATTTATTAAACTGTTAGTTAGTAAGCAAGCTAAAGAGAAAAGTAAGGGTAACTATAATCTATTGTTTAAGAAATGCAATATTCTACCAGTAAGTGAAAAAACAAAGTATTTATTAGCAATTGAAGGATACAAAAGTAAATTTTTAGTTAGGAAATCAATTTATGGTAATTTAAGAAAGAATACACGTAAATTGTTTGAGGAACCAAGTGCGCAAAACTACTTTGGTGAAAGGACGCGTAGGTATTTAGTGCCAAGAATATTTAATTGAAACGTGCCACAAGAGGCCTGTAAGACAAAACAAATTTTTAAAAACAAATTGAAATATTGGCTACTGAATGCCATCGGCGACCTGTAGTATTAGAGTAGTAATATTTAGTTTATTATTAATTATTAATCTTAATTATTTTTTATTAATCTTTATTCATTATTAATTTAATTTAAGATATTCGTTTTCTGTCTTTTATAGCTTTGTTATTAATTTAGTGATAAGTGTACTTTACCTACTTAGTCTTTAATTTTTTTTAATTACTTTATAAGTTTACTAATATGTTTTGTTTTAAAATTTATTTTAGAGAAATATTAAAATGCAATTGTAAACCTTAATGAGTGCAGTTTCGCCAATAAACTGTATTCTCAGTTTGGCGAACTTAATGTTTTTTGAACCAATTGTATTTACTATGATAATAAATAAATTAAAAAAAAAAAAAGAAGGAGCTCCACGGGAGGTTCTACAAGGCTCTACACGAGCCTTTCGTAGACACAGTCGCCTCCCTCCACTGGTTACGTTTCGGTGACCTCTTTGGGGAAACCGAGGGTTTTGTCTGTGCGATACAGGACCAGATTATTAAGACCAACAATTATCTGTGCAATACAGCATCTGGTTATTAAGACCAATAGCTATCGGAGATACATCCTAAAGAATGGCACTGTCAACCTCTGTCGAGCTTGTCGCCATCCCGGTGAGTCACTTAGGCATGTCATCTCCGGTTGTTCGGCGCTTTCTAACTCTGAGTATTTGCACAGACACAACCTAGTAGCCAGGATTCTACACCAGGAGCTCGCTCTGAAATACGGTCTCGTGGATCGGAAACTGCCATATTATAATTACTTGCCGGAAGCCGTGCTCGAAAATGACCGCGCCAGGCTCTACTGGGACCGGGCCATCATCACGGACAGGACTATTCTTGCGAATAAGCCTGATATTGTGCTGATGGACCGGGCACAGTCAAGGATATTTTTGGTCGACATTACCATTCCTTATGACGAGAACCTCGTGAAAGCCGAAACAGATAAGTTGACAAAATATCTGGACCTGGCTCACGAGGTGACCGACATGTGGGGTGGTCTGCCGGCCGAAATTATTCCTGTGGTCGTCTCTGCGAACGGGTTAATCCCAGTCAGCCTCTCGGGTCATCTGAGGCGACTGGGACTCCGTGACGGATCGCTCCAAGCTCAAATGCAGAAGGCGGTGCTCCTCGATACCGCCCGCATCGTCCGCCGGTTTCTTTCCCTTTCTCCCTAACCCTCGGCCGTTTGGTCTCTCCTGCCGAGGGCTTCCATCTGGTAAGGTTTTTATATATTTATGTAATTTTTATGTATTTATTTTATTTTATTGATATTTATGTACGTTTATCATTTTCATTTACAATTATATATTTATACAGCCCAACCAGATGAGAAAACTATACAAATACCCCATAATAATAATAACAATAATAACAATGAAAGCCGAAACAGATAAGGTGACAAAATATCTGGACCTGGCTCACGAGGTTACCGGCATGTGGGGTGGTCTGCCGACCGAAATTATTCCTGTGGTCGTTTCTGCGAACGGGTTAATCCCAGTCAGCCTACCGGGTCATCTGAGGCGACTGGGACTCCGTGACGGACCGCTCCAGGCTCAAATGCAGAAGGCGGTGCTCCTCGATACCGCCCGCATCGTCCGCCGGTTTCTTTCCCTTTCCCCCTAACCCTCGGCCGTCTGGTCTCCCCTGCCGAGGGCTTCCATCTGGTTGGGTTTTTATATATTTATGTATTTATTTTATTTTATTTATATTTATGTATGTTTACCATTTTCATTTACAATTATATATTTATACTGCCCAACCAGATGAGAAAACTTTATAGATACCCCAAAAATAACAATAATAAAAGAAATAAGACTAGTGTTAGTATATGACTTCTTTTTCTTTATATTCTTAACTTAACAAATTAACCATCCCGCGTACATTAAATATATCTTACTTATTTAGTTTTACATGTAGACTTAACCAATGCCTCATAATGGCTGAGTCCCACCAATCAGCAAGTGTGATTAGGATGCTGTTGGTAGAGTTACGCAGAAGACTCAGTAACAAAGCAGACCTTTTACTAATAACGGCATGAAAGCCATCCGTGTGTGCCTCAGCGAACATGGCAGAGGCACTACAATAACGCGGCAATCCCAACAGCACCCTGAATCCATTATTTTATTGGACACGCAGGACGTTGTATGCCCGCTGCGTATATCTAACCCACAAGTTGCATGTGTAAAAGCACTGACAATACGCTTTAAAAAGCGTTATTTTTACTTCTTTAGTACATCGTGCAAACCTGCGGGCCAGCATACTACAACGAACAGCCAACGCCCTGCGTTCCCTTTCTATATCTAAGTCATCGTTTAAGTCCTCTGTTACGCAGTGGCCTAGGTACTTAAATTTGACGACTCTCTTTAAAGGACTATCACAGAGTTTAACAGTAGGCATGGTGAGCTGCCTTTTAGTGCCTGAGTTAAAAACCATAAGCTCGCTCTTTGTTACATTATATTTGAGCCCATGGGCCTTTGCATAGGATTCACAGATCCCTAGCAGCCTTCTGAGTGCACCTATCGTGGGACTCAGCAGCACCATGTCATCTGCATAGCTTATATTAGTTATACAAATTCCGTCTATAGAACAACCGACTTTAGTGCTGCTGAGCTCCACAATCAACTGATTTATGTATATGTTGAAAAGCGTAGGCAAACTCAACCCTCCTTGTCTGACCCCACACTCCAGCCCATACCTCTCAGAAAAGCTACTACCCCATCGAACATAGTTTATTTGGTTACTATACCAATATTTAAACACGGAAATAATCTCCTGGGGCAAATTAGTCTACTTCTGTAACTTTTGCTATAAAATATCATAAGAGACTAAATCGAAAGCTTTTGATAGATCTAGAAAACAGGCATACACCGGTGTATATTTCTGTCACCCCAAATTATTTTATTATTACAGAAATAGCTTATTGCATTCTTTTCTCTCAATAAGCTTATATTGCACTCGACCAGTAATAGAACATGATCCGACCAGTAACTATCATACATTACTCTGCAATCTATGACTGAGCGCCTTGCGGCCTCAGTTACAACGCAATGATCCAACCAGCGCCGACAACCATGCGCGTCACTAGTGTAGGTAAAACTGTCCGCTGGGAGGACCTCCAATTCAACACAAAACAACTGCAGATCCGTGCAAAAATTTATCAATTCATTATGAAATAATGTACCGGGATGCGAATTAAAGTCACCTAACGCAAATACATAGTCGACATTTTCATTTTCAATAATAGCACTTATCTCGCTCATACACGATGTAAATTCTATTAAATTGTCTACTGAATCCGTTGGCATATAAACGAAAAATATTATGTAAGTTCGATCACTATGGAACACTTTAATTTCCGTGAGATGCACACTACTACATTCGATCACACTGACACAATCAAACGCGTTATTTCTCCACAAGAGCGCCATGCCACCATAGGGTCTACCCGTGAGTATACCGGCCGACGTATCAACTGCTGACTTACCAGTGTAGCTGAAGTCTTGATGCATCTCACCCAAAAACGTTATGTCATCAGGTAGAAGCCATGTCTCCTGTAGCGCTAGCACGTCGGAAGTTGCACACAGGTGTCTTACGCATTCTAAAGAGCGTTTAACAGATTTACAGTTGAAGCTAGTAAATACTAGTCTCTGGAAAGACAGCAAGCATAATGTGCGACCTGACTCAAGCGGCTCTCCGTATAATGGAGAGATGGTGCAGGGAATACGACTTAACCTTCAATCCAAATAAAACGGTTTTAATAATGTTCACACAAAAACGAATGCTGAATAACTATCATCTTCCAAGTCTTTTCAGCACTAAACTCCAGCTATCCTCTGAGGTAAAATATTTAGGTCTTACCTTGGACAGCAAACTTAACTGGAATAAACACATAGAAAACAAAATCAACAAAGCTAGTATAACTTTCTGGCAATGCAGAATCATGATTGGCAAAAGATGAGGACTGACGCCAAAAATCATACTGTGGCTTTACAAAACTGTAATTCAGCCCATGATCACCTACGGCGCTCTGGTATCGTGGACCAAGACAAATGAAGCCACCACAATTAAGAAGCTTCAGCGCTACCAGAGACTGGCATGTATGGCTGCCACAGGCTGCATAAGAACTACGCCAAGAGCAGCCTTAGAAGCGATCCTGGAGCTAACTTCTCTTCATCTACATATACAACAAGAAGCGACTTTAGCTGCCATCAGACTCAAGACCCTAATTCTTTGGAGTAAGAATAGTGTCCCTCATACAGGCATAATTGATAGAATTCACTCAACAATTCCTATCCTACAAGCGAAATACGATAACATTCCTAAACAATTTGTTTTTGATAAGAATTACAAGATACAATTAAATGAAAACAGCCAGCCGGAAGGATTAAGCCCAAAAGAGCTTAGAGTTTTCACCGATGGTTCTAAAACAAATGAAGGTGTAGGTTCTGGAGCTTTCTCTGAAGACCTCAATATTCTCATTTGCACACCGCTGGGTACCTATATAACAAGGTCTTTCAGGCGGAATGTATGGGTATCATTCAAGCGGCCATAGCAATAGATGCTATGAAGGTTAGTGACTTCCCCATGAGAATACTGACCGACAGTAGGGCGGTACTACGAGCTCTGAGTTGAAATGATGTGAACTCGGGACTAATATATGAATGCCATCAACGATTAAATGAGGTATATAAAAACAACAATGTGACTCTGCAATGGATAAAGGGACACAGTGGATCCAGCGGCAACAATTCAGCAGACGAACTGGCCAGAAGAGGATCGGCTCTGGCCACTATATGGCCGGAACCAATCATACCAATCCCCTTTGGTAACGTTCGTTCACTGGTACGTAGACACTTCACTAATCAACACGCTCAGCTTTGGAAAAATCTAGTAGACTGTAGACAAGCTAGGGAGGCCCTGCCTGAAATAAACAGTTGCTTAACCAAAGTTTTAATGAGACTGAACAAGCCACACATCAGGATAGTAACAAGTGCTATCACAGGACACGGCACCTTTAACAACCATTTATTTACTATAGGTATTACAGATAGTCCCCTGTGCAGGGCATGTATGGGGGAGGAAGAAACGGCGGCCCACATGCTACTAAAATGTCCGGAGGTCGCTACGTACAGGGCTAAACATCTCGGTACGCCAGGATCACTCCCCGAAGTTGCATGCAACATCAAGGGACTGTTGAGCTTCTTCGGGGAGATCTCATGGCTCGAATAATCACATTATTCCTGCCCACACGCAAAATACGCGCATAGACGTGGAGTTGCGGAAAACAGCCCATCGTAAACTAAACTAAAATAAACAAACTGTCATTAAAATTCCACTGCTGAAAATAAGCCCCCACCATAGATTGCCTCATAGAGGGGATTTTGCCATGGGTAATCGTAGTTTTTAATAATTTCAGTTATTATCAGGAAAATGCTGATACCCATCACTTGTTTCAATGCCCCTAGGTTACCTCTTACGACATCCAAGGGAAGATATCGGGTAGTGGCTATTCTTAAAAAATATTTTTCTTTATAGAATAAGTGTGACAAACAAGACACAATCTACCTGATAATAAGTGGATAAGTAAGTGGATAGTGTAACCCATAGAAATCTAATCTGTCCTCGATTTAAAATCAAAATGCGTGCAGATGCGTTGTCAGCGTTTAAGACTAAGATGGAATACCACGTTATTAGTAAATTGGGTCTCCAGTTCTTTATACTCATCGTAGGCAAGACAGTAGCATTAAGTTCTTTTTTATTTAGAATAGGGTGATAGACGAGCACACAGTCCACCTGATGGTAAGTGGTTAATGTGATCTATAGACATCTACATCTATCCTCAATAAAGAATCAAAATGCACCCGTGAGGACTAAGACGGAATGCCTCTTTTCCAGTTAAAAGGTTTTTCGGTTCTCTACACTCACTATACGATACACAGCAGTGTTAAGCTGCTATTTTACGCAGGTATTCTGCGAGAGCGTGGCCCTTCCCACGTCGTAATGACCCATTCGTACTACAACTATACTACTAATATAGCTGCAGCATGGCTCTACCACGTGTAAAAATTATGTAAGAGAGTGGTCTTACCCCGGTCAAGCCGACTAATTCGTGCTACAATCATAATATAGCTCTAACACCACGTGGCTCTACCACCTACATTAGGGTATATAGTGCCACGTACATTAGGGTATATTGTATTTTAGGGCAAGGAAATGTCCAACGCACAATGCGCGCATGCAGACTTCACAAGACTTCAGTTTTGTTTTTCTCAGATGTTCACGCCCTTAGTTGCCCCGACAAAAGACGACTGGACCAGGGCCCATGAGTGATCCCCTCGACGAGCAACAGAGGGCGGGCCCATTGGCCTATGGATAATTGTTCTAAAACGGCTGACAAGCAAACAAAACTGACCGCTTTCCGGAGGTAGGGTTAACCACAGGGTACCAGTCAGGTGGTAAGTGATGTGTATGTAAGTAGTGTATAGTAGTGTGTAAATGTAACCTGACTTAACCGATGTAGTCTGACAGCAGATCCACAGGCGCTGCTTTTCTCCAAATGTGCGATCTCTCCAGGGGGGCGTTCACCAATTGAAACCTTCTGCTTTATTTCACTATATTAGTTCATCAACTTTATTGTACATTTAATTAACTTCAAAGTCAACCAAATCAACGTTCATCGAAAGTAAAACAAGTGACACGCTGCAAACTTAAGAACGCTCGGTCCAGGTTCAATGTCCCAGGTTCACTTAGCACAAAATTATAAACACGAGAACGAACGGAGTCTCTTCTCGGGGCACAAAGTTCAGCGTTTTCCCGACAAAGTAAAAGTCTTATATGCACGTCATTGCGTGTTGACTAGTATTTCGTAAAAGATAATTAGTTTGATATTAGGTTAGTGATTATGCGCTGGGTTAGCCACCTATCACTTATTTTCCGAACCTATATTTTTGTGTAGTGCAATTATCTCGCTGCTCCATATCACACCGTGAGTGTTGTAAAAGGCGTCAGATTTTTTTCATTTTTATAGAATTTTAGTAATATATTTTTATTAGTTAACAGGCTTTGGTTACATCAAAAGTAACAGGAAAGTTTCAAGTAATTTAAAAAACAAAATTAGAATTGCATGCTTATGTTTATACGTGGTAGCAGGAATGGATAAGCTCGGTCAAGAAAGGACCATGCTATCACAGAATACCAGCGTAAAATAAGTGTACGTGTTTCGTTTGGTAAGTGAAGAGAACGGGAGGCCTCTTTTACTGTAAACGACTTATTCCATGTTAGTTCTCAGGGGTGACAACGCATTTTGAATCTTAATTGTGGGTAAATGTATATATCTATGGGTCATAGTATGTACTTACAATTAGGTGGACTGTATGTTCGTTTGGCTCCGGAACCTAAAAGTTTACCTGGGGCCTCTAACTACGTACACGTAACGTACGATAGTATAGTGTAAATCGTGAATAAATAGACAGATTACACTTCTAAATTCACTTACTTAGATTAGACAGTATTATAAAGGTATATATAAGTAAAGCAATTTTAGAATTACGGGGACTGTTTCATTACAAGTTTAATACTCGTATAAACTATAATATAGGTTCTCTAGTATAATTGAGTCGAATGTGGACAATATAATATTCATTACATTGTTCCAAAGATTGGGTTCGTTCATTTACTTGTTCTTTAGATGTTTGATCCTATTTGTTTAGGCCCTTAATACGTAGTGTTTGCTTAGTAACAACTTTCTTACATAGAGTGGACTGTTTATTAAAGAATCACTTATTTGGATATAAAAGTACAGAAAAATGTACTCACCAATGATAGAGACAGGCTTTCTGCTGTTTTTGAGAGAGTTAATAAGGGTGACAAACGAACACAATCTACTTGATAGCAAGTGAATGTTGTGGCTCATAGACACTATAATATGATGTTTATAACTTAATGTTTGAATGCCGGGGTCGGGTTTACTGTAAAAATATCTCACCCAGAGTTAGGGAGGTGGCAGTGTTCACCACCGTGCACACACTCGTGTCCTATAATCCAGTAATTTGCAGATGGCTAGTCATTTGCAGTTTCCAGTAAAAAGGGTCTGGGGTTCTCTACACTCTTCATATGAAACACAGCAGCATTACGCTGCTATTTTACACTGGTATTCTGTGAGAACATGGTCTTACCACGGTCGTGCCAACCTAGTCGTACTAGAACTATAATATAGCTGCAGCGTGGCTTTACCACGTAAAAACGTCCCCTGAGAGTATATATGTGGTAGAGCCATGCTGCAGCTATTAGTATTATAGTTATAACACGAATGGGTCGGCTCGACCGGGGAAGGACCACGCTCTCACAGAATACCAGCGTAAAATAGCAGCTTAACGCTGCTGCGTTTCGTATAGTGAGTGTAGAGAACCGGAAATCCTTTTTACTGGAAACGAGGCATTCCATCTTAGTCCTCACGTGTGACAACGCATCTGCACTTTGATTCGTAATTGAGGATAAATGTAGATGTCTATGGGCTACAGTAACTACTTACCATCAGGTGGACTGTGTGCTCGTTTGTCACCCCTATCCTATAAAAAAGTGGTGACGATAGAAAAAATAACAAAGAAGAAACAAATAACAGTGATTAACAGATGTTAATTACTGGAATCAGCGCCACAGGCACGTAACATCTGGTACTGTGATTACCAGTATACCTGCCAGGCATGACGATTTAGAAAAGACTTTTTATAGAAGAGGGGACATACGAGCATGCGGCTCACCTGATGGTAAGTGACTACCGCCGCCCATGAACAACCGCAACACCAGGGGAATTGCAGATGCGTAGCCGGCCTTTTAGAAAGGTGTAAGCTCTTTTCTTGAAGGTTCCTAAGTCGTATCGGTCCGGAAAATTCGCTGGTGGTAGTTGATTCCACAAGGAAGTTGTGCGAGGGAGAAAACTTCTTCTAAATCGCACAGTGGTGGACCGCCAATCATCCAGATGGTATGGATGTTAACGACTTGTACTAATCGTACGATTATCGTATTATTATAAAATTCTTATTCCTCTGATAATGTTAAAATTAAAAAGTGTAATGAGGATCACGAGTCTTTCTGCCACCAGGGCGGCATAATATTTGACAGATTTCATAGCGGGGAAGTTAATTTGTTCGAAAATGTAAAGGTTATTGTTTCTTTCTGGACTATTGGCTATATTTTATATTGATAAGATTAAAAATAAATAAACCAAACAACATACGTTCATAAAAGTAGATAAATTAAAAAAAAATGTTAGAAAATGTGCTAAAAATTAAAGAGCAAATCTCTGACGCATTCTTTTGTGTATTAATATAATACACTAAAAACTGATAAAGTTTTATTAAAAACCAACTTAAAAAAAACTTTACCTCAGTGTCAACTGGCGATATCGGGTGAGCAGAAATTAGTAGCCCTCATTCTTTCAATATTATATTTTACATCATTATAGTATACGCAGCTTTAGGGTGCCCCATGGTAAGGGTAAGCAAAAATATATGTATGTTTTTATATACGGGTGACAACGCATCTGCATTTTGATAGATGTAGATGTCTATGGGCCGCAGCAACCACTTACCATCAGGTGGACTGTGTGCTCGTTTGTCACCCTAATCCTATAAAAAAAAAATATATATATTTTAAATATTTTATGTACTTCATTTTATTAAATTTTCTAAAAATATTTTTTCTATATTTAAATTATAAATATAAAATATTAGAAATATATCGGACGAATAAAATATATACGATAATCGCATAAATTAAAAAATATACAATGAATATGAATGAATGAGTATGAATAGACACTTCCTTATGACAAATTATTTTTTCAATGGAAGAGGCTGATATTTAGGTATGAGGAGTTATAAGCTTCTAAAGATATAGTGCTGCAGATTATCAAATAATATACGTTAATTTTGTTGAAAACAAGTTTTCATATGTCACCTTCTTTATTCTAGCGTTTGCCTTTCCCAGGAAGTTATTTATAATTTTTTGGGTTTACAAGATTTTAATGGCGTCATAAGCGTTTTTCTTGAAGCTGTTCACGTACTTGAACTCATGACGTAGGTTTAATCTTTATGAAATAATTTAACTATAAATTTTCTGGATGATTGCTCACAATGTACGCCGACTACATTTTTAGTATAAAGTGAAACCAAATATAATATTAGTATAATAGTGTTAGTAGTAGTAATAAAGAATTGAATATTAATAGGGTAACATATTTATTTTAGTCTCACAGGAATATTTTGTGATAAAAAGAGAATTATGGAGGAAAAGTTATTTTATAACCCAAGTTATTTTATAATCGTCTCGTGTGTGGTAAAAGGCGAAAGAGAGAAACAAACCAGGAGATGCCGAATGCGTACACCAAATAATGAAATAAGTTTCTAGGATCTGTCTTTTATTTAATTATAAACTGGGCATCTTCAAGGCAAGAAAAAATACGCTTTGTTTAAATCAGTGCGCTTTACCGTCTTTGGCTGCATCGCCCTTTGCTATCAGGTGGGATAGAAATCAAGCGCTGGCATCTTCCTAAAACAAATAAAACTAAAAAAAATGCGGTTGCCAACGCGCCAGCCAAGCGTAACAACTATGGCAAATATCCACCCAATGGACCTTTGATATGCTGTAATGGTAACAGTTATTATATATAAATTTAGACGGACGAAGCGTTAAGATAAATACACGTATTTAATCTCAAACTAAATCCTTGTAACAGTTTATCAACACTAATAATCGATAAGTGGATATCAATCACGTTGCGGGTCCGTCTGCAAGGCCGGATCTATTCGTTCTTAAATGTGATTTATTGTTGGGCTTTTAGCGACTGGATAAAATTTATCGTTATATAAATAATGTCGTAATTTTATAACGTTTTAAAGCAACAAAAGACACAATAATAAATTGAGTCTTGTAATATACACTCGTTATAGTGCCCAACTGCATGTACAAATGCATTCTCTCTATTCCTTCACTCTCATAGTCCGATGAGACGGTAAACCGACACAGACGTAGAGAGATCAAGCGCAGGACCTACGGTTTGCGTGATTTCCGAGGCACGATGGTTAAACACCACTAACTTTTTGACTTCGGACTGCTACTGAGAATTTCTGGACAAAAGACTCAATTACTGATTTTTTTGGCCCGACCCGGTATTGAATACCCGGGACGTAATGATCATCCGTTGTGTTTACTACCTCTTGCCTAACGAGGCAGTCAAAACGTCCAGATAAGTCAGGTGATATATCATAACTATTTCTCAAATACAAGATCTACTACAGTATACTGGATCTAAATAACCACTTCACAGACGGGGAGCAGCTACAAAGATGTGAGACGCCTGGTTCTGCGATCGACAGTCCACCTGGCAACCTTAGCGATTATGGATTATTTATGCTCAGCAGTGTGTTGTTACGGGAATAAGAAAAGAATGAAAATAGAAACGAAAGAAAAGGAAATAAAAATAAAATAAAAGAAAGAAAGTAAGCAACGATAATAATGTATTTGCTTTTGTATTTTAAATTAAAACCAAACAAGTTATTTTAAATATGTATTTTGTTTTTCATTCATTCATTCATTACAACTCTTCACAAGTCCAGTGATGAACATAGGTTTCCCCCAAAGAATGCCACAAAGCACGCTCCTGAGCCAGCTGCATCCAATAACTTCCTGCATGCCTTATCAGGTCGTCACTCGACCTAGTGGGGGGAAGCCCTACACTTCTTCCACCGGTACGAAGCCGCCACTCGAGAACCTTTTTTACCCATCGGTTTTAGGTTTCAAGCTATATGACCGGCCCATTGCCACTAGCTTACTAATCCGTTGGACCATGTCCGTCACTCTGGTTCTACTGCGGATATCCTCATTTCTAAGATTATCACGCAGAGAAACTCCGAGCATAGCTCTCTTCATAGCTGGTTGAGCCATCTTGTGCTTCCTCATCCGGCCAGCAGTGAAACACCACGTCTCAGTTCTAGTTGTCTCGTTTTCAAGTTTTGGGGTATACCTGACGAGAAGATGTCCTGTATTTTCCCGAACGCTGCCCAGCTGGGTTGAATCCGTCGATTGACTTCTCGATCGAAGTTGGAATTACCTATTCGGACTATTTAATCCAGGTAAACATAGTTTTTTACGTTGACGCGAAACTTCAATGGGGCCCCATATATCTAAATTAGCAAGCAGTCTTAGTCCTGCAGCATATGCTGTAAGAAAGATTAGAAGTCTCACAGATGTTGAGACAGCTAGATTAGTGTATTTTAGTTACTTTCATAGCATAATGTCGTATGTCATTTTGCTATGGTACCCCATACCATGCGACTGATATTGAAGCTATATTTGTTTTGCAAAAGGAAGCCGTACGGGCGATTTATAATCTAAATTGTAAGGATTCGCTCAGAGAAAAATTTAAAGAAATAAACATATTAACTTTGGCATCGTAATATAATTATGAAAATAAAATGTATGTACATAAAATCATAAATAGCTTTAAAAGAATAAGGATGTTCATACCTTAAACACTAAGAAGAAACATAAGCTTGTAATGCCAGGTACAAGACTCCACAGAATTAGTAATTCATTTATGGGGCAATGTATACGCTACAACAAAATTCCAGAACATGTTTAAGGTTTGTCAATAAACAAGTTTAAAAGTTTTATTAAAGAAAAACTGTACAAAAGAGTTATTATAATATCAAGGAATACATGAATGAAAATAACCCCTGGGAATAAGGTGATCGCCACCATGCTGGTTCTATGAAAATTCTTTTAAAATTGTATAAATAAAATTATTGTTTAGTGAAATTATGTTTAAAAAAAGAGTCCCGCTGGGTTTCTTGCTGGTTCTTCCCAGGACAGAGGTATTTTCCAAACCAGTGGTAAATAAAAAAATGATATTCAATAAGTATTATGTTATAAATAACAATATTGAATACAAATTATTCTTTTCTATTTTATTCTATAGTCGTCAACACTGGACTGCAGCATCGAATAAATTTCGACAAAATGAAAGGCTTTCTCATATTTTACATACTCCAGACAGTGGTAAATTGTACTCCTCGGACTTCTCTACAATTTGCCGACGGGCATGTTTGTGATTTATTGTGCTAAAGCCATTTCGGAAACCGGATTGTTCGGGAGGCTGGAAGTCATCGGGTCTGCATGCGACACGATTAGTAATGACTCTCGAAAACAGCACGTAGACGCGGCTCAGAAGGGAAATCAATCTGTAGTTCTTCAAGAGAGCGTTGTCGCCTTTCTTGAAGAACAAGACCGCCACACTTCTGCTCCATGCCTCCGGATCCGGAGTAGTGCCACCATGTAGGACGGAATGAAAGAGCTTCTGAAGGACTTCAATTAACGGTTTTCCATCCGCTTTCAGAAGCTCCGCTGTGATTCCATCTTAGCCTGGAATACAAATACAATATGTATATATGTATATATACATATTGTATTCGTGTAACTTATATGTCTGTGTTACGAATGTTGAGTTTGAAGAACCAACCCATGGACGTGCCTCGTTTTCAGATAAATGAGCCTTAATTTATCTGAAAACGAGGCATGTCCATGGGTCACAGCAACCACTTACTATCAGATGTGGTCGTATTTTCTGTGTTGTGTGTGAATTATTATTATATTTGAGTTTATATGGCGTTTTTTATATTAAATTTAAGATATACAGAACGCGGTCCCACATATATGCAATAAATGAAACCATATATTTGTTATCACCTTTTATAACGATATACAAAATATGAACGTAATCGGTCCAGTAATTAGGTCAAAAAGTAGAGTTTTAATTTTAAGCAAATTTTAACTTTCTATAGGATTGGATCACTAAGTCAATGATTTAATGAACTTGAATCCTTGAACATTAAAAAGCGACGTTGCCACGTAGTGCAAACTATTGCGACGTATCGACAGCGGTGTCTTTTGGCGGCGTCCATAAACAAGCGGCACGAGGCACGCGGTGTTCTTCAAAGGCGACGGCGCAAGCCCGTTTCCCAAGAAGTCACAAATCGGTTGTTTCGTAAGTTGAATTGTACAAAAATAAACTTTTTTTTAACAATCAATAACTTGTCGATTGTTATCAAATCAAAAATCAAAATTAGTTGTATTCAAATGTAGTAGGTAAGTAAGTGTAAAAAGAAAAGTATCGATAAACGATAATTGCACATTGTGGCCGCCTTATTTATTAATTACTTTTATTATTTTCGCCATTTTGGAATTTGAAATTTTGGCTTCCAGTTCACGCGCAATTCTTCCAGAATACAGGTGCGTTTCGCTGCTTACGCGCATCGTAATTATTTATCGTAAGATAATTATCGTATTATCGTAAGATAAATACAACAGGTCAAACAATTCTTTTACGGTGAAATAGACACGTATTAGTTAATTAATTGACTTTGTGTGTGTGTGTAAATAGTGTTTTTAAGTACGTTTATTTTTAGTATTTTTTTTTTACTGTGATATTGACACTACTTGACTTTTGTGTATACGTTATGGCGGCGAAAAATGCCAAGACAACAGCACTTTTATAGTGCGGCAGAGTATACAGACATGGTTTTATTGTATGGCGAATGCCGCCAAAATTCAGCGTTAACTCTGCGTACTTATTGTGAGAGATACGGCGCAACTCGCGTCTGCCCTACTAACGTCCGGACAATCCTAGGTGCTGTCCAAAGAATCAGGGAAAATCAGCGGATAGTGCCCAACACTCAAGAACGAGTTGCTCCACGTCACTTTCCACCCTCGTTCAAACAACGAGTTTTAGACCATTTCCGTTTAGTTCCTAAAACCTAAACAATAAAATACCTAAACAGTTTAGTGAGTAAGTTTTTATTTCGTCGCACATTGTCCAACGAACCATAGGCCGTGCCGACAATAACGCTGCTTGCCGCCAACCGCCATGCCACCCGCGTGCAACGTTGTCACTCTTCCAAGGGGTCAAGGTACGTTGTCTAAACAGAGTGTTTACTTTTACTGAATATATTTTAATATTTATTATGTTTGAAAATTTCACTTTTTTATTTTACGGGTTTTAATTTAATGTTTAATTTTTCTACACTTCTATGAACTAGTATTACTTGTGGTTTCATTTATTGCATATATGCGGGCCCCCATTTTGTATAATCAAAGGCCATTTTGTTTCAAGAATTTTTAGATTTATTTTTAAATATTAAATTTTTTCGGATAAAATATCTACCACAATACCTGGTATTTATTTTTATTCGTTAGCAAAGTTTCATCACAATCGGTTTAACAATGCCGAAGTAATCTTCGGCATTTTTAACGTTTTGGTGCCGGCGCACATTGAACACGGGTCGACCAAACTGTTTACAACAAAATGGTTATTTTTATGCTAATCACTATTTGCTTATTTTAAACTTATTGAACATTATTTACACTTTTTAGTGCGGTTATCTAAAAAGTGTCTCATAGTGTGTGTTTTTTTTAGTTTTTTTTAAACTATTATTTATCTAGCTAAAAGTCCAACTGTATACTTACCACCCTATTATCTATTTCTGCCGTCGAACAAGTACATCTACAAATGTATTTCAAACTAAAGGGCAAAGCAGGGGGGGCCTGTATATTTACAATCTGTAGGGCATTCGAATTTAGTATTTCTTAAAAGTGAAATTTCCTACATGTGACGCAAATATAGATTTCCTTATTTGATTTGATTGCAGTTGCAGTTGCTCCTTACCGGGTTCGTTTGCCGCTTCATTTTTATAAAAAAAAGCTTTGGAAACTAATTCATAACTATTAAACGACGGTGGCGTGTCTTTCCTAGTGTTGTGGTATTAGGGGTAGTTGTGTTGGGATTAGTGATGACGAGAATAGTGTACGTAATTGAGAGAGGACGGAAGGTAATCTTCAAACTAGGTACGATAAGGTCAGGGTAGGGGATACATTAAGTAATAAAGTTTTGGTAAGTGAAGGTACAGCACAGGGTTCAGTATTAGGACCGCTATACTACATCAATTACGTGAGTAATATGATTAAATTGATTAAAAAGTCAAAATTTTCCAATTTGCCGACGATACATGCTGGTGGTAGCCCACCACAATATGGATAAGGCAGTAAAACTGTTACAAGAAGACTTTACGAAGCTCATGCAGTGGTCACATGACGCAGGTCTAGTACTTAATTTGAATAAAACTAAAATAATGTACGTTAGCTCGAGTCAAAATAGATTAAAACATAACATTACTTTTATAACTCATAATCACACATGTCTTCATAATATCCAAAATTCAGCTCATAATAACAACTGTGAATGTCCCCAAATTGAAATAGTAGAAAAATGTAGGTATTTAAGTTTAATAATTGATGATCGTATGAAATGGACTGATCACATTGAATCTGTATGCGACAAGCTACGAGCAATCCTTGCAAAATTTTATCTCATCAAGATTAAAGTACTTTACCAGATGTTACTGTTACTATATAATGCACTCGGCGAATCAATTAAATGTATCACCCCTCTCAAAATAAAAGATAAATATAAAAAAATCCTTATGGTCTTTTCCATCATTGCAAAATATTACCAGTACACGACAAAGTGAAATACCTATTCCTACTTGAAAATTATGGCAAGGAAGAATTGAAAATTAGCCGTATTTATACAAAACTTACTCGACTAGCCTGCAATACATATCTGATTATCCCAAAATACAAAAATATGTACGGAAAATTTAGATCACAATATCGAATTCCCGCTCTTTTGAACTAAATTCCCAAACCAAAAAAAATGAACTTACTGAAAAAAATATTAAATATATGCTTAAACAGTATTTTATCGACAAATTGTTAATGATACCTAATAATTTAAACTAAAATATAAAACTATATCCACTAACACACATCATAATATAATATACATAAATAAAATTTTACTAATAAATATATACATAGATACACACAATTATAACATTATTATCTCAATTACTAATTTTGGTTTAATACTAACCATATTTTGCTTTGGTTAACACACCTCTAACCCACCTAGTTAAAAAAAAAACTTGCTATTTTGTCACACCATTTATATACGTAATAAGTTGTCGCAACGCGAACCAATTGAACATGATCGAAGTTACGAATGGCGGTACATGTAAAAACTATTGTAAGTTTATTTGTACTGTCCTGTGTTTTTTTTAACGGGGGTAGAGCCACGCAGCAGTTTTTGCTGTTGCATGTATGGGCCGGCTCGAGCCGGGTTGGTACCACGACCTCACAGAATACTGGCGTGAAGTAGAAGCTTTGCTTCTGCGTTTCGTCTGGTGAGTGCAGGTGGCCGGAGGCCCAATTTCCCCCCCCCCCCCCCCCATCAACATGGTAGCGGAATTACACGAAGAACTACCCCAGGAGGGTACCAGCACCCCTGGAGAATCCCTCGCTGAGCATCCACGACCATGTTATCCCGATCCTGAGCGTGGGTGCTCAGGCTGCCCCGCGTATTCTGGGGGGGGGGGGGGGCAAAATTCCGCTTAAAAGCATTACTGCTAGAGGCAAACTGAGCAAAAACACCAAGGCGACCCCTGCCACGCTATCCGTGAATTTCTGCAACATCAGGGGACTTCACTCTAACCTAAACGCCGTCCACTACCATCTCGAGACGGCGAAGCCGGCCTTGCTCTTTCTGACCGAGACGCAGGTTTCCTCTCCGGCTGATATTTCGTATCTCTCCTACCCGGGGTACAAATTGGAGCATTCCTTTGTGCCTCGGGCTGGAGTTTGCGTGTATGTCAGAGAGGACATCTGTTCTCGACGCCTCGGCAGTCTTGAAGGTTCAGACCTGTCCATCCTTTGGCTACGCGTAGACAGCGACGACCATCCGCGCGTCTACGGGTGCCTCTATAGGTCCCATAGCGGTAATACCGAAACAGACCGACTCATCGACCACGTCCAAATGGCTACAGATTTTTTGCTACAACAGGTCCCATCCGCATAGATCGTGATCCTTGGCGATTTTAACGCCCACCATGCCGAATGGCTCGGTTCACGTCTAACCGATCATGCGGGGAGATCTGTTTATGACTTTGCCTTGGCATATGGTCTGACACAAGTGGTAACTTCGCCTACGCGGATTCCAGATGTGGAGGATCATACACCTTCTCTGTTGAACCTTCTGCTGACCTCTCATCTGGACGGATATCTGGTTTCCGTCGATGCCCCTCTCGGCTCTTCGGACCATTGTCTGATCCGGAGTGTGGTGCCACAGCGCTCGGTTCGCAAAGCACTGCTCTCCCTGGACATCCAGAAGTCGAGTGGGCCTGACGGAATCCCCCCAATTGTGCTGAGGACGTGTGCTCCGGAGTTGGCACCGGTCCTAACGCGTCTTTTCTGGTACTCCTACTCCCAAGGCGTAGTCCCGAATTCATGGAAGACAGCTTTTGTCCACCCGATCCCTAAAAAAGGCGACCACTCAGACCCATCCAACTATAGGCCTATCGCGATCACCTCCTTGTTCTCCAAAATAATGGAATCCATTATTAACTGCCAGCTCATCCGGTACCTTGAGGATCACCAGCTGATTATTGACCGCCAATACGGTTTTCGTCGGGGTCGATCAGCTGGTGATCTTCTGGTCTACCTGACCCATAGGTGGGCGGAGGCAGTAGAGTCTAAGGGGGAGGCGTTGGCCGTTAGTCTGGACATTGCGAAGGCCTTCGATCGCGTTTGGCACAAAGCGCTTCTTTCGAAGCTCCCTTCCTATGGGCTTCCCGAGAAATTGTGCAAATGGATCACCAACTTCCTTGCAGATCGGAGCATCAAGGTCGTTGAAGACGGTGCATGTTCTGACTACAAGCCTATTAACGCTGGTGTTCCACAAGGCTGTGTGCTATCACCAACGCTGTTTCTTCTGCATATCAATGATATGTTGCTAACTGGTAACATTCATTGCTATGCGGATGACAGCACTGGTGATGTTCTTTACACCGGCCGTGCCAATATTTCTCGGGAAAACGTCGCCGAGTACCGGAACAAACTTGTGTCTGAAGTCGAGTCTTGGCTGGACCAAGTCTCGGATTGGGGGCGACTAAATCTAGTCCAGTTTAATCCTCAGAAGACACAAGTTTGCGCGTTTACCGCTAAAAAGAACCCCTTTGTCGTATCTCCTCAGTTTCAAAGCACTCCCCTACTTGCCTCAGCCAGTATCGGTATCCTCGGAGTCGACATATCGAGTGACGTGCAGTTTCGTGGTCACTTGGAAGGGAAGGCCAAATTGGCCTCTAAAAAGCTTGGCGTGCTCAGCAGAGCGGGACAGTATTTCGTGCCGGCACACCGCCTGCTACTTTACAAGGCGCAAGTTCGGCCTCACATGGAATACTGTTCCCATCTCTGGGCAGGGGCTCCCCAGTACCAGCTCCTTCCACTTGACCGCATCCAACGCAGAGCGGCTCGAATTGTCGACGACCGAGCCCTTTCCGATCGGCTTGATTCATTGGCACTGCGAAGAGATGTTGCATCCCTTTGCATTTTCTTTCGCATCTACCATGGGGAGTGCTCTGAGGAATTGTTCGGATTAATCCCAGCCGCCAAATTTCACGAACGCACATCGCGGCAGAACTCCCGATACCATCCACACCATCTGGATGATTGGCGGTCCACCACTGTGCGATTTAGAAGATGTTTTCTTCCTCGCACGACCTCCTTGTGGAATCGATTACCATCAGCGATTTTTCCGGACCGATACGAGTTAGGGACCTTCAAGAAAAGAGCGTACTCCTTTTTAAAAGGCCGGCAACGCATCTGCGATTCCCCTGGTGTTGCAGTTGTTCATGGGCGGCGGTAGTCACTTACCATTAGGTGAGCCGCATGCTCGTTTGCCCCCTCTCCTATAAAAAAAAAACTGTCGGATGTTATTAAGTAACTATACTTTGTAATAAATAAATAAATAAATAACATAATTTTATTTAACTATCTTAGTTAATAAATTTTTAATATATTTAATTAATTTCTGAAAAGTTACGCCTGATTCTACTAAATATCTAATTCGTCACCTAAATTTATAAGACATAATTTCCGTTTCTTCATTATTTATAAATGTGAATCATTGTAACACTATTTTTATTAATAATTATAACTGAAACAAAAAAGTAAAAACCATTGCTAAAAATTTATTTATTTGCTAGTCTTAGCGGTGAAATTTTTCTCCAAATTTTTATAGGACCAATTTTGAAGTATGACCTATTTATTTACATCGACATTGGTTCACAATCTGCGAAGATATCGCGTTAGAGACATACAAAAAAAGAAAATTCACTTGATTTCAGTACCTCCTCTTTTTCAGTTAAAAAGTAAGCAAAATCTATGTAAATATTATTATCGGCTTCTTAGCACGCTGCACAAAAGTATCAACTACAATTGAAATGGAACAGCGGCTCCTCATCGCCCACTCTGCAGCAGAGATCGAACAATTAGTGACCTTCTATTCACAGATCCTAATACCAAACCACGTTGGGTTCGCGAACAACGAGGTGGGCGTGACCCCTGAATAGGTGTGCCACTCAAAGTCCGTCTGCGCTCTCTCAAAAGAAAGGTTAGACCACTAAGATTAAGGATCCCTATGGAACCTATATTATATGATATTGCCGCGTAGTTGCGTTTAAGAATATTCACTACCCCATATCTTCTCAAGGTTGTCGTAAAAGGCGACAAAGGGAAACAGGCAGGAGATGGGCAGCAGCACCTTCCTGATAACAGAAAAAATACAATAGAAAACCCGCTCGCCAAGCGTGGCAACAATGGCAAATACCCCCCTATGATGAGAGTATCAAAGAGACGGCCCCCAGTCCCCGGCGGCCCCGCTATTCCTGGCAACGGTGGCGACCATGGTAACGGCGGGGCAGGGAGTGCTAAGAAACTCCGGTGGAGATTCGGTTGCCACCTACGACGACTCGACCTGGCAACATACAACGCACGCACCTTGAGGACTGACGAAAAGATTGTGGAGCTGGACGAAGAGATAGACAAGTTGCGCTGGCATAATATAGGATTATCCGAAGTCCGAAGAGAGGGGGAGGACACGGTAATCCTCGAATCCGGCAACTTGTTCTATCACCGGGAGGGCGAACATCTGTCCCAAGGAGGTATCGGATTTATCGTCCACAAGTCTCTCGTTAACAACGATGTAAAGTCTGAGAGTGTGTCGACGAGGGTTGCGTCCCTTATACTCAGAATAACCAAACGGTATTCGCTGAAGTTCATACAGGTTTACGTACCAAACTCGGCACACCTCGATGAGGAGGTAGAGGAAATGTATGAGGATATCTCTAGAGCCATGCTTTCCTCCAAAACCCAATATACGGTGTTAATGGGAGACTTCAACGCAAAACTAGGAACAAGAGAGAACGGTGAGCTGAAAGTAGGGAATTTCGGAATAGGGCAAAGGAATCCAAGGGGCCAGCAGCTGGCCGACTTCATGGAGAAAAAGGTACTATTAATAAGGAACTCTTTCTTCCAGAAGCGGCCCCTGAAGCCCCAGAAGTGGACCTCGTCGAGCCCCGACGGTTCGACAAAACATGAGATTGACTTCATTATGACGACCAGACGACAACTGTTCAGTGATGTCTCCGTGATCGCGAGGGTGAAAACTGGTAGTGATCACCGAATGGCTAGAAGCACACTCAACTTAAACGTTAAGTTGGGGAGGTCTCGTCTAATGAAGTCAACGCTCCGTCCCCCTCGTGCTCTGTTCCAAAGTCCCAAAACCTTTCAGCTCGAGTTACAAAACCGTTTCCAGTGCCTAGAAGACTGCAATGAAGTGGACGATATGAATGATAAGCTCGTGGAAACTGTCCATGCAGTCGGAGCTAAGTTCTGCAAGACCTGCCGCAAAAGAACACAAAAACTCTCCGATCACACTCTTAATCTCATGGCTGTTAGACGGAAGATGAAGCTACATTCTTCAACTGATTTGACAGCATACAGGCAACTAAACAGACAGATCACCAAATGCATGCGGCAGGACTTACGCAACTTCAATACAGCTGGTATTGAAGGAGCAATCGAGCGGAACAGAGGCTCCAAAGTCTTTGGCAGAGATCTGTCAGAAAGAGCCAACTGTCAAAGCTGAAGGCCAAATGTGACAGCATCGTTTCCGGGACACCTGAGATTTTGAGTGAGATTGAGAGGTTCTATGGGCAGCTGTACACGTCATCGTTGGAGCCGCACGCAAGTGTGAGTAACGATCCAAGAGCGAGTCTTATCCGACATTATTCCGATGATATCCCGGACGTCAGTCTGAGCGAGATTAGAATGGCTCTCCAGCACCTTAAAAACGGCAAGGCCCCAGGCGAGGATGGAATTACAGCGGAGCTTCTGAAAACGGGTGGAAAACCGGTACTTGAAGTCCTTCAGAAGCTCTTTAATTCCGTCCTCCATGGTGGCATTACACCGGAGGCGTGGAGCAGAAGTGCGGTGATCTTGTTCTTCAAGAAAGGCGACAACGCTCTCTTGAAGAACTACAGACCGATTTCCCTTCTGAGCCGCGTCTACGTGCTGTTTTCGAGAGTCATTACGAATCGTCTCGCGCGCAGACTTGACGACTTCCAGCCTCCCGAACAAGCCGGTTTCCGAAAAGGCTTTAGCACCATAGACCACATACATACCCTTCGGCAAATTGTACAGAAGTCCGAGGAGTACAATTTGCCACTATGTCTGGCGTATGTGGACTATGAGAAAGCCTTTGATTCCGTCGAAATTTGGGCGGTACTGCAGTCCCTTCAGCGATGCCAAGTTGACTGTCGGTATATCGAAGTGTTGAAGTGCTTGTACAGTAGGGCTACGATGGCTATCCGAGTACAGAACCAGAGTACGAAACCTATCCAATTGCAGAGAGGTGTAAGACAGGGTGACGTCATATCCCCGAAACTCTTTACCGCTGCATTGGAAGATGTTTTCAAGCTTCTGGCCTGGAAAGGATACGGTATCAACATCAATGGCGAGTACATCACTCACCTTCGATTTGCCGACGATATAGTCCTTATGGCAGAATCGCTGGAGGACCTAAGCACTATGCTCAATGACCTCAATAGTGTTTCCCAACGGATAGGTCTTAAGATGAACATGGACAAAACAAAGATCATGTTTAATGTCCATGTCACACCTATGCCGGTAGTTGTTGGGAACACTAAGCTCGAAGTTGTTGACGAGTATGTTTACCTGGGACAAATAGTCCGATTAGGTAAGTCCAACATTGACCGAGAGGTCGATCGACGGATTCAACTCTGCTGGGCAGCGTTCGGAGAACTACGACACATCTTCTGAGACGTGGTGCTTCACTGCTGGCCGTATGAGGAAGCTCAAGGTCGCTCGTCGAGCTATGGAGAGGGCTTTGCTGGGGGGCCCTCTGCGTGATAAACTTAGAAATGAGGATATCCATAGTAGAACCAGAGTGATCGACATAGCCCAACGGATTAGTAAGCTGAAGTGGCAATGGGCCGGCCATATAGCTCGAAGAACCGATAACCGATGGGGAAGAAAGGTTCTCGAGTGGCAGCCTCGTATTGGTAGGCGAAGTGTAGGGCGACCCCCCACGAGATGGAGTGACGACCTGGTAAAAGATGCAGGAAGTCGATGGACGCAGGTGGCTCAGGACCGTGCTTTGTGACATTCATTGGGGGAGGCCTATGTTCAGCAGTGAACTTATGAAAGGCTGTAATGATGATGGAATGATCTCGGTCTTGACGTCAGTCTTTTCAGTGAATTGTACTTTGGGTACTGGGTTCGACGCTTACTTGCCTATTTAATTGAAACATCAATTATCCTACAAATCTGTTGAAATGTGTTGTCAATATTTAACGGAATTTTGTACATTGTTTCAAATATTTTAGACAACTTTAACTTTGATAGATATGTGTTATACCGGATATTCGTCATTACCGGATGTAAAGTAAAGATCATCAGTTCAAGTATAATCAAAGTTAAGCTTGGTGATTATAACTTTCTGATCGCAAAAACAGGGTGTCAAAAATTTTCCTTATTAGAACTCTAGCCCCGGAGAGAACTGTTAAGACCAGACAAAAATATCTTATTTCAAGCACGTTTTTACATCATTTATTTTTATATAACCCTCATATCACCTAGAAGAATAGGCAAGGACTGTCAACTTCCATTTTTAATTTTTAGATATATAACTATTCAGTTTAAATGATCCAAGGAAAACAGTGTCGCTAACAGATTCAGGCAACGTTAGCATAATATTGACGCTTCTTCAAATAACAAGGTTTGGGCAACTTTTCAAGTCGGCGTTGTTAGTGGAACGTAGAAAAGTTTTTTATTTCTTTTGTTGAAAATATTGCCATATTTTTTCTTATTTCAAAATTTGTTTTTCGAATGATGGCATAATTTCTTTTTAATATGTATATCATATAAAGTCAAAGAAAATAAATAATTTATTCGTGTATAATTTTCATGTTATTACGAGGTTGGCTCTTTTTCTGCCTAGAAGCTCCCACCTTCTTATCTAATTGTATACTATATATGTATACCTGTTTAAAAAGAAGAGAGCTAGTTTATTTAATTTTTAAATTACAGGCTGAAGTAAAGGTGACAAACAAGCACACAGACCGCGACCACGAACAAGATCGGATGAATAGAAGAGAAATATTTTTTTTTCAATATATATTACATGTAATTCTTTTTGAAAGTTATTTTTTACTTTTACTACTGGTTCGTAAAATAACCTCTGACCTGGGAAGAACCACCAATAAACCCAGCGGGACTTTTCTTAAAGCATTATACAATACTCGTATGTATGGTTGTAAAAACTATTTTGGGTCCCAGGAGTCCCAGAGGTTATTATTATGGTTGATAATAACCCCTGGGAATGACATGCTCGCTTCCAAGTTGTTTCTACAACAAATTTTGTAAATAGTTTGTAATCGTTTATACTGTAAAATTTATTTAAAAAAGTCCCGCTGGCTTTGTTGCTGGTGTTTCCCAGGACCGATTTTTTCAGACCATTGGTAAATAAAAAATTACTGCCAATATGTCATTTTTTATAAATAAGTTTCAGTAATTACTTATTATCGATATTGAATAAAAATATTCTATTCTATTCTATTTATAAAAATTATTTTAGAAACAGCTTCGAAGCGACCACCTATTTCACAGGGGCTATCATTCATGTATTCATTTACATAATAATAACCCTTTTTATACATTTAAATAAAACTAGTTTTACGGATTTTATTGCGTATTTTAACTTATTTTATATTCCCGAAGTTTCGAGTACTTTACAGCACCGTTTAGGTATTTGGGGGCCCCACTAAAGCTTTGTATCGAGAGTTATGCCAAGAAAAACAATATATTCAACAGGGTTCAATTCCTGCCCATTTAAAGACACGTTGATATTCAGATTTTTACAAACAGTCATCATTATCATTACAGCCCTTCACAAGTCCACTGCTGAACATAGGCCTCCCCCAAGGAATGCCACAAAGCACGGTCCTGAGCCACCTGCATCCATCAACTTCCTGCATATCTTACCAGGTCGTCACTCCATCTAGTGGGGGACGCCCTAGACTTCGCCTGCCGGTACGAGGCTGCCACTCGAGAACCTTTCTTCCCCATCGGTTGTCGGTTCTTCGAGCTATATGGCCGGCCCATTGCCACTTCAGCTTACTAATCCGTTGGGCTATGTCGGTCACTCTAGTTCTACTGCGGATATCCTCATTTCTGAGTTTATCACGCAGAGAAACTCCGAGCATAGCCCTCTCCATAGCTCGCTGAGCGACCTTGAGCTTCCTCATACTGCCAACAGTGAAGGACCACGTCTCAGTTCCGTATGTCATCACTGGCAACACGCACTGGGTGTACAGTCTCGTTTTCAAGTTTTGAGGTATACCTGACGAGAAGATGTGCCGTAATTTCCCGAACGCTGCCCAACCGAGTTGAATCCGTCGATTGACCTCTCGGTCGAAGTTGGACTTACCTAATCGGACTATTTGTCCCAGGTAAACATACTCGTCAACAACTTCGAGCTTAGTGTTCCCAACAACTACCGGCATAGGTGTGACATGGACATTAAACATGATCTTTGTTTTGTCCATGTTCATCTTAAGACCTATCCGTTGGGAAACACTATTGAGGTCATTGAGCATAGTGCTTAGGTCCTCCAGCGATTCTGCCATAAGGACTATATCGTCGGCAAATCGAAGGTGAGTGATGTACTCGCCATTGATGTTGATACCGTATCCTTTCCAGGCCAGAAGCTTGAAAACATCTTCCAAAGCAGCGGTAAAGAGTTTCGGGGATATGACGTCACCCTGTCTTACACCTCTCTGCAATTGGATAGGTTTCGTACTCTGGTTCTGTACTCGGATAGCCATCGTAGCCCTACTGTACAAGCACTTCAACACTTCGATATACCGACAGTCAACTTGGCATCGCTGAAGGGACTGCAGCACCGCCCAAATTTCGACGGAATCAAAGGCTTTCTCATAGTCCACATACGCCAGACATAGTGGCAAATTGTACTCCTCGGACTTCTGTACAATTTGCCGAAGGGTATGTATGTGGTCTATGGTGCTAAAGCCTTTTCGGAAACCGGCTTGTTCGGGAGGCTGGAAGTCGTCAAGTCTGCGCGCGAGACGATTCGTAATGACTCTCGAAAACAGCACGTAGACGCGGCTCAGAAGGGAAATCGGTCTGTAGTTCTTCAAGAGAGCGTTGTCGCCTTTCTTGAAGAACAAGATCACCGCACTTCTGCTCCACGCCTCCGGTGTAATGCCACCATGGAGGACGGAATTAAAGAGCTTCTGAAGGACTTCAAGTACCGGTTTTCCACCCGTTTTCAGAAGCTCCGCTGTAATTCCATCCTCGCCTGGGGCCTTGCCGTTTTTAAGGTGCTGGAGAGCCATTCTAATCTCGCTCAGACTGACGTCCGGGATATCATCGGAATAATGTCGGATAAGACTCGCTCTTGGATCGTTACTCACACTTGCGTGCGGCTCCAACGATGACGTGTACAGCTGCCCATAGAACCTCTCAATCTCACTCAAAATCTCAGGTGCCCCGGAAACGATGCTGCCACATTCTGTCTTCAGCTTTGACTGTTGGCGCTTTCTGGCAGACAGATCTCTGGCAAAGACTTTGGAGCCTTGGTTCTGCTCGATCGCTTCTTCAATACGAGCTGTATTGAAGTTGCGTAAGTCCCGCCGCATGCATTTGGAGATCTGTCTGTTCAGTTGCCTGTATGCTGTTAAATCTGTTGAAGAATGTAGCTTCATCTCCTGTCTAACAGCCATGAGATTAAGAGTGTGATCGGAGAGTTTTTGTGTTCTTCTGCGGCGGGTCTTGCAGAACTTAGCTCCGACCGCATGGACAGTTTCCACGAGCTTGTCATTCAAATCGTCCACTTCATTGCAGTCTTCTAGGCACTGAAAACGGTTTTGTAACTCGAGCTGAAAGGTTTCGGGACTTTGAATTAGAGCACGAGGGGGACGGAGCGTTGACTTCATTAGACGAGACCTCTCCAACTTAACGTTTAGGTTCAGTGTGCCTCTAACCATTCGGTGATCGCTGCCGGTTTTCACCCTCGCAATCACTGAGACATCACTGAACAGTTGTCGTCTGGTCGTCATAATGAAGTCAATCACATTTTTTGTCTAACCGTCGGGGCTCGAACAGGTCCACTTCCTGTGGGGCCGCTTCTGGAAGAAAGAGTTCATCATAAAGAGTCCCTCTTTCTCCATGAAGTCAGCCAACTGCTGGCCCCTTGCGTTCCGTTGCCTTATTCCAAATTTCCCTACTTTCAGCTCACCGTTCTCTCTTGTGCCTAGTTTTGCATTGAAGTCTCCCATTAACACCGTATATTGGGTTTTGGAGGAATGCATGGCTCTAGAGATATCCTCATACATTTCCTCCACCTCTTGATCGGGGTGTGCCGAGGTTGGTGCGTAAACCTGTATGACCTTCAGCGAATACCGTTTGGTGATTCTGAGTATAAGGTACGCAACCCTCGTCGACACACTCTCAATCTTTACAACGTTGTTAACGAGAGACTTGTGGACGATAAATCCGACACCTCCTTGGGACAGATGGTCGCCCTCCCGATGATAGAGCAAGTTGCTGGATTCGAGGATTACCGTGTCCTCCCCCTCTCTTCGGACTTCGGATAATCCTATAATATGCCAGCGTAACTTGTCTATCTCTTCTTCCAGCTCCACAATCTTCTCGTCAGTCCTCAGGGTGCGTGCGTTGTATGTTGCCAGGTTGAGTCGTCGTAGGTGGCAACCGAACCTCCACCGGAGATTCTTAGCACCCCCTGCCCCGCCGTTACCATGGTCGCCACCGTAGCCAGGAATAGCGGGGCCGCCGGGGACTGGGGGCCGTTTATTATTGTCATTGCTCATGGGGGGTATATTGCCATAGTTGCCACGCTTGGCGAGCGGGTTGGCAACCGCAGTTTTTTTATTGTTATTTTGGCTATTATCAGAAAGATGCTGCTGCCCATCTCCTGCCTGTTTCCCTTTGCCGCCTTTTACGACACCCACGGGAAGATATGGGGTAGTGGATATTCTTAACCGCCACTACACGGGGAGTGCTTTAGTTTTATTACTCTCTAAATGTATATTATTAATAAAATGAATAATGCTATATCAAAATTAGTGCAATGATTTATCACTAACTTTGATAATGCATTATTCACTTCGTCACATTTAAATGACAGAGGTTTAAGTTTTAAAATCAAGGAAGTATCATGAGCAAATAATGTCATATCATGATTGTACGCTACAGACTACATCTGTACGTCATTAATATAGTTTAGGAATAGGAATGAGCCGAGAATTGATCCTTGAAGGACACCCATTAGTACAGATGACCCGGAATAATTTTTATCATTGATAATAACTTTGTGCGTTCTATTAAAATATACCTAAAAAAAGTTAAAATTAATACGAGTAAGTTAAAGTTAAGCCTATTTACGTCCCATTGCTGGACACAGGCCTCCTCTCATTTTTGAGAGGGTTTTAGGGCAAGGAAATGTCAGCCGCGCTGCCCCAATGCGTTTTGGCGACTTCATATGTCATGCTAATACTTTTTTTCTTATTTCTCAGACATGCAGGTTTCCTCACGATGTTTTCCTTCACCGACGTGCACATGGTAAATCAGCACTTAAAATTGCAATTAACAATTTCATTGGTGCCGGCGGGAATCAAATCCGGGTTGCTCGCGTACTGTGAAACTTACTGCGAGCGCTAACCATCTGAGCTGCCACAGCTGTAATAAAATATAGCTAAAGTATGCTCTGTATTGTCCTATACACAAAAATTATGTTCAATAAGCTCAACACTGGCGTCATGGTAAAGCAATTTCGTGGCTTATAGAGACACTATACTTCATTTCCTTTTGATTATTGGGGGAGATTGTAACCCCGACCCGTGACCATGAGTGGTGTAAAGTGCTCAATAAGACGAGAATATAAAATAAATTAATGTCCGCGTTAAAATCCGTAAAAAGCTAGTTTTATTTAAATGTGTAGTGTTTGCGTAAACATAAGAAATCATCATATTATGTGAATTACTTTTTTCACTTGATTGAATTTTGTTAGTTACCTATTGTGAACACTAAAATCCCTTTAATAAAAACCCAAAAAAAAATCACTGTCATATATGCCATGCTAATATGTAAATCGACACGCTCCTAAAATAACTAACGGATTGATTGTTACTTACTGTATAAGAATTTTAAAAAAAATTTTTTTGTTCAACTAAGCCAGTGTACTTTAAGAACACTAAATTTCTTTACAACCTTTAGCTGCATCATCACTTACCATCAGGTGGAATTGTAGTCAAGCACTGGCTTAGAATAGTTTTTTACTAAAATGAATTTGGAGCTATGGTAAATGAACTGAAATGCACACTGACTCTGTGTCTTTTTTTCGTCGTGTGATGACAACGGTCATATAAAGCTGTCATCTCGGTATTTCTGACCAGTTAATTTCTAGAGCAATAAATTTTCTGGATCACGCTGATCGTAACACGAAAGTTTGTTACTGTTATTCTTGGTGCCTTTTTGTGTTACGAAAATATTATTTTGAAACTAATGCTGATTTTAGACAAGAGCCTAAGTTTAACTAAAATGGCATATTATGTCTCTTAGTAAGGAAATCAGAGTTAAAGAAACAGCGTCTGAGACTAGTTAGTATTCACTAAACTAGCGGTATTCATTTATGATCCCTCACCGAGTAAATTCCTGAAACAATCATGTCTGATGATGCCATTACTGGATGTGCATGGAAAATATGATTTGCATGGGGTACATTTTAAAGTTCAAAATATTTAGCAATGTACCGAAAAATGTTTAACTTCAACGTGCTATGAATTAAGAGAATAAAGGGCCTTTTTGTGTTCTAATGTGGTAATGAGTGTAGCAGATTTGCTCTGAATATTATGTGGCCAACAGAATTGGTGTTTGATATTGAGAGTTTGCTTTGAGTGAAGCTGGTCGAAAGGTCAATGTCGTACCGGGCCATGCTGCGCGCGGCTGTTGAAACGACACATTTTTCCAGTCCAGGCTTATAATTTGTGGAGTTACACTGGTCGAAGGGACGCACCCGTTCGATCCAGTCAGGTTGGTTGAACAGAATACAGATAACAGTATCGTCCGGGCCAGACCCGAACGGTTGGTCGTAGGGACATACTACCCAAGCAGCACACAAGCGTTATGAACATCAATATACCAGACCATATAGAACTGAGAGTTCTATTAGAAGCGTATATTATATCGAAAAGAGATTGTATACTTATAAGAGTGGCTTATGAGTTATTATACAGCTCAAGCTGTATAAAGTCTGTATTATGGGATCTGAGTAAGGTCGGTTTACTGACGATAGTTGAACGTGACAACGTCATAAGAAAATGTTGCTATAAACAATTGACACCACATTCACTTTTCACTGCACTTCACTTCATTCTTGAAGAAAACACATAAATGTATTATTGTCATAGAATTATTACGTATAGAATACTAGTACGCGCACCAAAAGCGAAGCAACTAAAACTAACGCGAAACCGCGTAAGTTCACTCCGCGACACGTCAGTGTGCAACGTCACGTCTTATGGAGAAAAGCTCGCGAAAAATTGTAAATATGACCGTTTGTGTTGTAAAATATTGTCTCAACAGTGATGACAAACATAAAAAAGTGATGGTATTACACTTTACATATAAGTTTATATATATAATTAATTATAAGTACGTAAAACTAAAAAATACTTACGTAAGATATCATAATACGAATGTTGCTAGTTGTGGGGAAAAAAGATCACAATTTTCTTTTAAACATATTTATTTTCTATTTGTGTTTAATAACGTTTAATCGCAACGCTCTGTGTAAAACTCAAATGTTTATATATAGATACCTACTTCTCTAGGTATTATCATAATATTAACAATGGGTACCTATTTAAAATTAATATGGAGTGATCAGCTGATCGCGATCCGTCGATGCCATTTTAACGCAACTATTTTATATTAATTGCTTGGTTTATTGGCTAAGTCGACGTTTTAAAGTTTAGAGTATAGAATAAAAACTTTTTTTATTAACAACATCAAGAGATTATTAATAAGTTCGCCTTTACTAACCAGATGTCACTTTACACCCAAACATTTACCAGATGTCATTTTACACCCAAACACAGTATGTATATTTTAACCGACTCCCAAAAAGGATAGGTTGTCAATTATGCATGTACACTGATTTCTAAGACGATTCTAGATCAATTCGTATATATATGTTTAAATTTTAGTGGTTGTTTTCCCGCAGCCAAATTATTCTGTCTCGATAGTAGAGTCAATGTATTAAAATAAAAAATATTACAATTAAAAAAGTTTTGCTTTTCTCGATTGTAAAATCGGCCATTTTTGCATCCTTATAATTTTGATTTTAATAAATCTGTTGTACTACCAAGACAAAATCATTTGACTTCGGGAAAACAACCATTAAAATTTCAGCGTGTATATTGGATCAATCTGTGTGTATATGCTTTCAAAAATAAATCTTATTTGGTTTAGAAATTATAGAATTCTAAAGGTAAAAAAAATAAAAAAAAAATAAACCGAATTGAGAACCTCCTCCTTTTTTGAAGTCGGTTAAATTAAACATGACACGATGTGCTTATTGTATTCGAGCAAATTAATTGTGTTTAATAATATTCTTAAATTTTATTACGTCTGCATTTTTGTACCATTAAAATATGTATATACTATATTAGTACCATCATTATCGTGTTTATTTTATTCCATTTTATATTATCATAAATACGTCTTCGTAAGTAATACGTAATCTTTATTATGTCGATTATTTTAAATTAATCAATAATATAGTGATTTGCACAATTTGATTGCAAACGCCAGAAACTGGTATCACTGAATGGCGTGTATGTGTGCGTGTGACGAGCGTAAGCACATTCGACTCGTGCCCACTAACATAATGACCTTGCGTCACTTTAACGCTCGTGTTTTGTACTAGAATGCGTTTCTATTGGGTAATAATTCTATGATTATTGTATAGCAGCTGTCCATGCGGACGCATCGCTCACTCAAGTAGGAGAGAGACAGATGTCGAACGCTGTCGAACGCAGAGGCCGATTGTGCCTCTTTGTCGCTCAATCCGCGCTTTCTGTTGCACTTCGAGCCTTAAATGGAACGCCTCAGAACGAGGTAACGTCGCATGAGTCATGTTTTTTTGTGCATGCAGCCAGCTTCATCGAATTATAAGACGTTGTCACGTCAAAAAATAAATAACAGCTATAGTACAGATTAAGTCTGTATAAGTGATAGAATATCGCCATTTTGAATGCGTAATTGCGTGTTTAATATATTTGTGATATAGTGAAGAAATTAATTTGTTATCAATATGTGTAAAAAAAGAAAAATATTTGATGTAGTTACAAGAAGGATTAAAAGGAAATATTTAAATATTACAAATTATTAACGAAATAATAGTGATACCGAAGAATATAGAAATACTTTAATAAATCAGACAAGCTACAGTCAAGCGTCAATCCCATCGACTACATCAACAAAGAGGGTTCCGTAACAAAAACATTAAACAGTGTTAATCATGATCACAGTTATGTCAAATGTAACTTAGTTTTCGGCACCTGATTATGATGATTTATCATGCAGCAGCACAAGTGGTTCAAATGATAATAACGGCCAATTTTCAAAAAAATCTATTTATTTTGCCAGCAATTTGAAGAATTGAGCAACAGAAAGAAATATATCTTAAGTAGTTTTAAATGATTTAGCTACAATTGCAAATTGTAGATTTTATTAGCTAGATATATTAGCATCTAATCGCTTTTTTGGCTCTTAAATCTTAAAACATCTTTTGATTCCCACAAACTTGGTACAATGAAAATGCAATTTTTCCCTTTCTCTATGGTTTCCAAAATTTTAAACGGTATATTTTCCTAAAAAGTAAAATAAAACCAGTATAAGATACACTCACAGTCAAATTACTTCATAAAAGTTAAATTATGTATCAAATAAAATAGTTAACTCTTTTGGTTTTGCCGTACCTACGTGTCGTAAGAGTATGAATAGAAAATGATATGCGTATGCGCTTGCCAGGATTTACCTGTCAACTAAACACAATAACAAAATAAACAGCATGCTCGTACTGGTACCGTCCTGCTGAGCGAGATAAAATATTCTGTCATAAAATGTGGTTTCCTTAATATTGTTTGGCAAAGAAAGAGATAACTTTAATTCTTTACTCCACTTTTTAACATTAGAAAGAAAAGATGTATAGCTAATCTTTATTTGCTAAAGGTAGTCATATTTTTGGTTTGGTTTGTGAATTTAAATGAATCAAAGGGGTAGTAATTTATTTCCAATAAATACAATCATTTCGATTAAACCGATGGTTTTAGGTTGGTACAAAATTAAAAAAATATATTTTTTCAATTTATTAACTTCGTCTGTGTGGCTTTATAAAGTCTCTATCTTAAAAGAAGTGAAAGAAGTAAGCAATTTTGTCCTTGTCCATAAAATAAAACAACAAAATTACTTAAACACGGTTACATCTTAAAATATTATTATTTAAATGAGATAAAGTGAAGAAAGGATAAAAGTGTTGTTTATAAGACAAAGGTTTTTCATCTTTTATACATATCTCTAAAGACAATTATCTGTGATGTTTTAAAAACTACTATACAGCGTTAGTAATCAAAATATTCTATTATACAGCTGATTAAAAACTAATGGCTGTATAATAGAATCCATAACATACATAGTACAGCTACTAAGACTATAAGATCCTCGAAATATACTTCAGGCTGTTTAGCAAATTGTCGCCATTTTAGGACCTATAAAAACACAATTTAAATTGTAAATTTAGGAATATGAGACACTAGTTTTAGCCTAAACCATTATTTTTAGTTTGACTAATGATCACCTTGCCCCAATATGCATTCATATTCACTAATTTAATTATTTTCTTATTCTAACCTATAAAATCAATGTTTACTTACCATATTTAGTATTTTGTCCTTATATTATTTCGTTATTTTGCTGGCTCGGAAATTTTTTTCATAGAAATTATTTACAAGTTTACCGTAAATCTAATTTTGCACTTTCTATTCACCTGTTATCACCGTCAAAACTCAACTTCAATCCAAGTAATATTAATATGTAATATAATCTTTCACTCACTTAATGTCGCCAATATTCAATAAAGTATATAAATAAATATATTAAGTTATTTTTGTCATAAATTAATTTGTGATACCGTTCAAACACCAATTTAGAACATTTATCTTTAAAAGATACTTATAAGATAGTATTTGTAGTGTAATTGTTTCCTTGTACACCAAATAACAGCTATAATACAGATATTATACAGCCCCTTTTGTGCTTGTACAGCTACTGTATAGCGCTACTAACGCATAAAGCTGTATAATTTGTGCCAACTTTTAACTTATAAGAGCCGTATAAGCGCTTATACAGCCTTTGTAAAGCCAGTAATTAAGGCCTGTAGTATAAAAAGGAACTCCAATACAGCTCGTATACAGTTTGCATGCTGCTTGGGTAGTTTACATTTGTATGTGATGGCTTGAGAGAAAGGTGCCGTCCTGTTCATGTGGCGTGGTCGAATAGACGCACGCGTTCGATTATTGTATGATTGAGACAAAGATATGTGTTGTTAAAGCGTACATCTTCTATCAATAATAATAAGCTGTACAAAGAGCTGTGTGTCTGTGTATGCTTAGTGCAAAGAGTAATGGATTCTCTTACGCTCCACCACTCGGAATAAACGAACGGAATTTTATTTATTATTTATTTACTCTTTATTGTACACCAAAAACAAAACAAAAACGAATACAATTAAATCTAAATTAGAAAATGTACAACAGGCGGTCTTATCACTCTGAAAGTGATTTCTTCCAGACAACCTTAGTGTAGAGAACTGATATAAATAATAGTTAAAAATAGAGGGGGGCGTACAAAATAAAAATAAAAAATATAAAATACATACAAATAAAGGCAAGTGAAGATTATGTATGATATAATATAATAGATTAAATGAAAAGAGTACGAAAAAGGAAAAGTAATTTATCTAATAGTGTTCTAAGTAATAGGATTTAACAAGACATTTGAAAGAATGAAGAGATTGAGCACGACGAATGTGGAGAGGTAAAGAGTTCCACAAACGTACAGCAGTTACACTAAAGGATTTCTTAAAAAAGGAGGAAGAGTGCGAAGGAGTAGAGAGAGAAAGATTGACGGAGGATCGAAGGAACCGATTATGGGTAAGGGAAAGATACTGGAAACGGTCTTTTAAATAATGAGGAGAGGAAGGATTAAAAAGCACGCTATACAAAGTAGAGAGAATGTGAGTATTCCTGCGAAGGCGGATCGGGAGCCATTTGAGCTGTTTGCGAAATTCAGAGATGTGATCATATTTGCGAAGCCCAAATATGAATCTAATACATAAATTTTGAATGCGCTCAAGCTTATTAAGCTGCTCCTCGGTAATGTCAAGATAGCATATGTCAGCATAGTCAAGGATAGGTAGAAGTAGAGACTGGGCGAGCGTAACTTTAGTTACTGTGGGAAGAAAATTACGTAATCTACGTAAAGAGCTTAAAGCAGCAAACATTTTTCTACTAACCTCATTAATCTGTGAGGTCCAAGACATACAAGAGTCGAGATACAACCCCAGGTTTTTAACCTTGTTACTGTAAGGGATTTGAGTGCAGTCTAGTAAAATAGGAGGTAGGGAAGACCAGTCAATTTTTCCAATTAATCTAGAACTACCGATGATAATTGCCTGAGTTTTCTTGGGATTGATCGTTAAACCATAACGTTTACTCCAATTCGAAATACAAGTCAGATCAGCGTTAATAGTGTCAACTGATTTAGACAAATCTTCAAGAGAAGATTGAGTATAGATTTGGAGATCATCAGCATACAAGTGGTATGCTGATGATCTCCAAATCTATACTCAATCTTATATACTATAGTATAATAATTAAAGAAAATATTATTCAGCAAGCAAACGCAGCCAGAGTTCTTGGCGCTACACCGAAGGGAGTAGGACTGTATGATAATATAAGTTTTAAGTTTTAGTTTTTTTTTGTGCTTTTTTAAATTTATATATTATTTAAATGTTATGATAATAAATGGTTACACACTTCTTTTCCCATTAAAAAATCTATATATCGTAAATTACAAATGTTGAACTTCTTTTCTTCATAGGAAAATGTTTGGAAGTATGAGAGAGCCAGTATAATAACATACTATGCGGAATTTCGCATTCTGTGACCTTCTTTAATTAAAAGAATAGCAGACGTCGACTTACCAATTAGGTAAACTGTTAGAAGTTTTGTCAGCTTGTATATTTAAAAAAAAACCTTTGCAGGGTTTTTTATGGAACAAAAGTTGACAAGTGAGAACACAGTCCACATGATTGTAAGTGGATGCTGTGGACCATATACATCTACATTTTATCTTTGACTATGAATAAAAATTCAGATGCGTTGTCACCCCTGAGGGCTTAGATGGAATGCCTCAATTTCAGTAAAGGGCTCTCCGTTTCTCAAAACTCACTGTACGAAACACAGAAGTATAAAGCTGTTATTTAATGCTGGTAATCTGTGAGAGCGTAGTCCTTCCTCGGTCGAGCGGACCCATTCATGCTACAACTATAATATAGCTGTAACATAGCTATTGTGACATTGCATATCTTGGAACAAATTTTCTTAACAACGCTTATATGCTGCCGTATGCTCGAAACCTTCGCACTCATTTATTTTTATTTACGCTGCAGTACCTATTTACTATCGATACCCCAATTTATGCCTTGTTATTTTGTTTTTAAATAAACTACGGTATTTCATTAAAATTGTAGCAACATTTATATCTATTTAATATACAAGTCTGAAGAATGATACTAACATAATTTTGACTGCTACATGTGTAAAACCAAAATGTGTAGCGCAAATGAGCTCCTACAATTCGACCCTCGTCACCGACCGACCTCGCTGTACACAGCTGGCGGGAGTGTATTTAATGGAAGCTTGTAGCAAAGTGCGAACAAAAGTATATATGACGGGTCGTATTCAGTTAGAATATTCGAATGGAAATATTTTTACTTCTTTGACTTAAATTAAACTAATTTTAGGAATTTAGTCGCGTTTAATTTAGCTTATTTTTTAACAGTATTGTTTGGTTCGATCTACGCAGAACGAGCTTACAGCATCTTAATGTCTTACAGTGGTATGCTTGGGTTTCGATTGAATTGTATTAATTATAGGATCCCAGAATGAACAGTGCACGCCTTGCAATACATAACGCAGTTTTGGTACCGACTTTGTTATTTGGCAGCGAAACCTGGGTATGCCAGAAGAAGCATAGAAGTAAGTTGAATGCAGTGGAGATGCGGTCTCTTCGTAAAATTTGCGGCGTTACCATGGCCGACCGAAAGCGAAACGAAGAGATTCGCAATATGGCAGGTTTGGAAGATGACCTTATCAGAAAAATTGATACGGGCGGGCTTCGATGGTTTGGGCACGTTGAGCGAATGAGTGAAGACCGAATTGTGAAGAAAATATATAGCGCGAAAGTAAATATTAAAAGGTGTCGAGGTAGACCGAGACTAACTTTCGAAGACCATGTGAGCAAATTGCTCGAAGAGGGGAGGGTCAAGAGTACTCGGATACCTAGACGTGCATGTATGTAGAAGATAATGAATCTGAAAGAAGCGAAAGAGGTATGTAAGGATCGTGACACTTGGCGATCTGTTCTCTGTGGCTACCCCGTCAGGGATTGTGCGTGAAGATAAGTATAGGATCCCAAGTAGACGGTAGCACCCATCCATCCTCTCTTTTGAAAGAAGGATATTTTTTAATTTCTATAGCCTCGTGAATCATCCTTGTTAGGAATAAATAGAATGAAATACAATTTATTGACAAAAGTAAGATTCGTAAGCATTAAGTTAAATTTGTCATAAAATAAAAAATAAACTACGTTTTCCAATCTGTCCGCCAAGCTTGGCAAATCTTGTAAACATCTTTACTATGAGACTTGTGGAACGCCTGTGTTCAGCAGTGATTGATAATTAAATTATACGATTTATATAGTTAAATTTTATTACATTTTAACAAAATAAAATTGATACCATAGTTAAATAATTTCAATACGTTCATCAAATGTTATTTTTCGTTAATGTTAACGTTACTTTCTTTCTCCTACTAGCTGCCTCGTCGGTCGTAAACGTGGTTGCTGATCGTGAGTTCCGGGGCTCGAATGAGTCGGACCCAAATAATTTATTGGGAATTTCTATCAAGAAATTCTCTGTAGTAGCCCATAGTCACGATGTGGGCGGCGTTTCTTTTAACCCCGTACCTCGAAAATTACGTGAAGCCGATGGTCTTGCGCTTGATTCCTCTCCGGTCGTGTCGGATTGCTGTCCCATCGGACTATGAGAATGAGGGAATAGACAGTGCACCAGTGATTTAATCCTGTACTGCGATATGGCTAGATTTTGTTTGGACTGGCCGCCGTCACAAAAATTCAGTCAGGAGGACATTATTGTCACTTTCTTCCTAGTATAGTCAATACCTTTTCGAAAAAAGATTTACTGTCTATAAAAAAGCATAATATGGAACTCCTCTAGTATCCACAGCTTCTAAAAGCTACACCATTGTTTCAACCAGTCCATTCCATTGCGGGAGACCTTGTGAGAAGATGGGGTAAGAATCTAACTAATAAGCTATATTTCTTCCAACAGTTGTAATTTAATGTAATTAAATATAGTACACATATCAATAAAATCTAATAGAAATCTCCACGTCCAAGAATTCTTATCCCCTCTCCTGTCACGTCCGTTGTAGGCATTTCGACAGCCAATGCAAGTGCTTTTATTTATGATTTTCGCATGCCAGATGTGGTTAACATGTGGATTATGTACAACTTGCAACTATTTGTCACCTCTAATGTACCATATTTAAGCGAATAATCATTATTATTTTGAATAAAACTATGTTTACGGATTTATCACGTTTAATTTAGTTGTTTTAATTCCCGACGTTTCGGGTACTATACAGCAACCTCTGGTGCCTGCGTGGGGAGCAGAGGAGACCAAACGGCCGAGGGTTAGGGAAAAAGGGAATGAAACCGGTGGATTATGCGGGCGGTATAGAGGAGCACCGTCCTCTGGATTTTAGCCTGGAGCGGTCCGTCACGGAGTCCCTGTCGCCTTCAATCATCCGAGAGGCGGACCGGGATTAGCACATTCGCAGAGACGACTATAGGAATAATTTCGGTCGTTAGACCACCCCACATGTCGGTCACTTTGTAAGCCAGGTCCAGATATTTGTATGCTTATCTGTTTCGGCTTTCACGGAGGTTCTCGTCATACAGAATGGTAATGTCAACCAAACATATCCTCAACTGTGCCCGGTCCATCAGCATTATATCAGGTTTATTCGAAGAATAGTCTTGTCTATGATGATGGCTTGGTCCGAGTAGAGCCTGGCTCCGTAATTTTCGAGCAAGGCTTCCGGCAAGCACTTATAATATGGTAGTTTTCGAACCACGTAACCGTATTTCAGAGCGAGCACCTGATGTAGAATCCCGGCTACTATGTTGTGCCTGTGCAGGTAAATCAGAGTTAGAAAGCGCCGAACAACAAGAGATAACATGCCTAAGTGACTCACCGGGATGGCTACAAGCTCGACAGATGTCGACAGTGCCATTCTTTGAGATATATTTCCGACAGCTTTTGGTCTTAATATCCTGATCCTGTATTGCACAGACAAAACCCTCGATTTCGCCGAAGAGGTCACCAAAACGTAGCCAGTGGAGGGAGGAAACTGTGTCTACGTAAAGCTCATGAAGAGCCTTGTAGAACCTCCCGTGGAGCTCCTTCTCCTTCCATACGGTCTCCCAGTCGGAAATGCACTGTATTGCTAGGTCTTGCCATTGCTCGTTGGATAAAGTAAGAGGGGTTAGCATTTTATTACGAAATGACGTCCCTGTAGTTGGTTGGTTCACCGGATTTCATAAGAAAGTAATTACGGAGGCTGCACACTTCGCGATAAAGCATAAGAGAGCGCTTAAAAAGATTCCGCAGAAAAAACACTATTTCTTTTTTTGTTCAAAAACTCAAACCCCTAATGCACTAAAATTTCTCATTTAATTTGGAGGTTTTATAAATATAATTGGTTTTATATATGAACAGACACTCATTCATGTAGTAATCAATCCTACGATTAAAATACTGACGTGAAAAGCGTAGACACACAATCGGATGCATTTTATTTACTACGGCTTGAATTTAGAAACGCTTTGTCTAAAATAAATAAAATTACTGTGAAGAGGTGGGCCTTGAGTACGGTCTTGAAGAAAATGTCAAATTAGGGGTCGTTAAGAGTCGCTCAATGAAGTACGTGGCTTTTGTTTATTGTACACTTGTGTCCTTAATCCATTTTGTTAAGGCAAAGAGCGTTTATATTTATTTAATTAGGATTTAGTTTAATTTAAGAGCATACTTTTTTCTACAAATAAAACATTCGTAATTTAATTAAGGCTGTCATTTAATTAAATTAAGCTCTCTACGTGGTAGAGCCATGCTGCAGCTATATTATGGTTGTAGTACGAATGGGTCGGCTCGACCGGGGAAGGACCACGCTCTCACAGAAAACCAGCGTAAAATAGCAGCTTAACGCTGCTGTGTTTCGTATGGTGAGTGTAGAGAAAGGTGACTACGCATCTGCATCTTGGGTCTTTATTGAGATAGATATAGTTGTCTATGGGTCACAGTAACCACTTATCATCAGGTGGACCGTGTGCTCGTTTTTCACCCGATCCTATAAAAAAAGCAAATTAGGCATTTTAACTTTTTATTTGACACGTGCTCTCGTGAAACATTTGTTTTATGTATATTATGCAGCATGCATTAGATAATAAAAAAATTTTTTAAAAAGTTTTGTCTGTATGTCTGTCTGCCCTGGCTAATCTTTAAAATGGCTAAACCCACTGCAATGTTAATTCATGAATAGATAGATAGCAATGCCAGGAGTGATCTAGAATATATTTTATTCGTGAAACTTGAAGATTTTGTTCAGAAAAATATTAAAAATCAATAAAATAAATTGTCATTGTTTTCCTTATAACTAAATAATGCTACATTATTATTTTCCTTTCGAAGCTGTCTTCCTATGGGCTTGCAGAGAAATTGTGCAATTGGTTCACCAGTTTTCTAGGAGATCGGAGCATCAAGGTCGTAGTAGACAGTGCATGCTCCGATCACAAGCCCATTAACGCTGGTGTTCCACAAGGCTGCGTACTATCACCAACGCTGTTTCTTCTGCACATCAATGATATGTTGCAAACCGGTAACATTCATTGCTATGCCATCGACAGCACTGGTAATGCTTTATACCCGGCCGTGCCAATATTTCTCGGGAAAAAGTAACTGCGTAAAGTCTGAGATTTTGTTGGACAAAATCTTAGACTGAATTCAATTCCTAGAAGACACAAGTTCGCGCGTTTACCGCTAAAATAACCCCTTTGTCGTATCTCCTCAGTTTCAAGGCATTCCTCTTGTTGCCTCAGCTAGTATCGGAATCCTTGGTGTCGACATATCGAGTGACGTGCAGTTTCGTGGTCACTTGGAAGAGAAAGCCAAATTGGCCTCTATAATATAAGATACTTAGGGACCATCAAGAAAAGAGCCCACTCCTTTTTAAAAGGCTGGCAACGCATCTGCATTTCCTCTGGTGTTGCAGTTGTTCATGGGCGGCGGTTGTCACTTACTATCAGGTGAGCCGCATACTCGTTTGCTCCCTCTCGTATAAAAAAAAAACATTAATACATCCTGCTCTAGCCCAGCCAAGCGGGTAGCTAATAATAAATTATTAATATTCTAAGGCCTGAATTCCTCCTACGCTGACGTCGGTTGCGTACGGTCGGTTGCGTACGCGTACGTAGCAAACTACAAGCCGCTGTCGTCAGCGTCGTAGTATAGGGCTATATAGGACACAATGTACATTATTACGTGCAGCCAATGTACGCGAACGACGTACGCGACCGTACGTCAGCGTAGGAGGAATACAGGTCTGATATCTATATGGCAGATCTACGCTCCAGACGTATTATGCTGCAGCTTATAATAAGTTTTTTTACGACTGCCTTGTTGGTTTAATGGTCGTAAACGCGTTTGCTGATCATGAGGTCTCGGGTTCGAATCCCGGGTCGGAGCATAATCAGTTATTGGTGTCTTCTGTCAAGAAATGTTCAGTAGCAGCCTGGAGTCGGGAAGTGGGCGGTGAGTCACCCCCGTTCATTGTTCATTCCCCGTATCTTCGGAAAGCACGTAAAGCCGTTGGTCTAGTGCCTGATCTCTCACCGGTCGTCTCTGATTATCGTTTTATCGGACTATGAGAGTGAGGGAATAGAGAGTGCACCCGTGCTTGCACATATGCTTGGGCACTATAATTCTGTCCTGCACAGATGGCTAGTCTCTGTTGAGACTGGCCGTTGAGACGTAAATTCGGTCTGGAGGACGTTATAATATGTTGGCACAAGCGGTAAAGAAACGTACTCTCCCACGATACTCACGCACAATAGCAGCGTGCTGTGTTTCGTATGGCGCGTGACGAGAACCTTTTTAATATAAGGTTAATGTAAGTTATTTTAATGGGTTTATTAACTTTCGTTAAAATACGTAAAATGTATAGCTCCGCTACTACTGTAAGAATATCCACTACCCCATATCGTCCCATGGATGTTGTATGAGGCGGCAGAAGGAAATATAAATAACAGGTTCAGCATCTTTCTGATGACAATCAAAAATAATAGAAACTGGGATTGCCAAACCGCTAGACTAGCAAGGCAACTACGACAATTATCTCCTATGTAAGGCAATCTATGTGGGAGATCTATATTGAGCAGTAGATTTTTAATAGGTACTAATAAAGTATTCTCAATGAATGGAAATCAAAATTTATGTCATCATATTAAAGTGCGGTTATATCGCTGACATAACAAGCTTCCCCGAACATTGCCATGTAATAAAATGTACTGATGAAATAAATGTATTAATTCTGTGTACAAAATAAATTTATGGTATCTGGTTTTTTTTATTGACTAAAGAAAACATAATCGTGAACTCTGTTTGAAATATTTACTTATAGATTTTTTATAGAATAAGGGTGATAAACGCTAAGTCAACCTGATAGTAAATGGACGCTGAGCTCCATAGACATCCACATTCATCCTGGGCCAGAATCAAAATGCAGATGCGTTTCCACCCCCCTGAGGACTAAGATGAAATGCCTTGTTTCCAGTAAAAAGGGTCCCCGGTTCTCTACACTCACTATACGAATTGATTTATAAAGATCATTAACACGTTATTCACGCAAAGGTGCATTATACTCCCCCCTCCTTTTTCTTTACATTGTAAGAATCCATTGGATGAAACTTAAATTACTTTAATATTATAACCCCTCTCGCAGAACTTAAATCATAAGAAACAGATATAAATATTCAAAACAAATCTCTAGTAGTTCGCTGAAATACTAGTAAGAGTTTATTTGAGTAGAGTTTAGTTGAAATACTAGAATGTATTTAATGTATGTTAAGAGCGAATTCAGAAACCTTTTTGTTTTCTCAGATCGAGAGATATGACGCAAATAATAATAAGAAGACGCTTTTTGCTTGTACGCGCGTCTGTAGAATACCGGTTGGATCGAAAGTGAGCGAGAGGCTACGGATACTTTATTGGAGCATCATATCGATGGTGGCGAGTTTGAATTGAGGGTATTTCGAGAACCCCCTTCCACTCGTTTGTGTAGTATAAAGTTCAGTGTAGGTGCGAAGCGCGAGAAATCCATCCATCTTCTTGGATTTCCACTGCTCTTGGGCGACTCTGAGGAATTTTCTTCGTATCTTACGGGAGTAGGCCCGGCAGCGTGATTCCCTGCTTCCTTGCAATCCTCCTCAGGACTGGACAGCAGTGATCTTTTGCGGTATGGTTTTTGGCGCGATTTGCGGATTTCGGTTTTTCGTCTCTCCCCTAGGGCATTGACTTGGTATATTATGGCCCCCGACACAACGAACGCAATTCACTGGCCTGATGCAGTTGGCAGATACATTCACGAAAGCTTGGCAGCGGTCCATGCCAGGCTTCGAAGACGAACCTTCTCATGTAGAGGAGAACCTCGATCTGGAATAGTTGGTTTAGGCACTCCAGGCTCAGGTGGTCCAGCTGCGCATAATAGAGGCACCCAGGTCTGACGTTTTATAAATAGGACTCGCTACTATTGTATCGGAGAAGTTTTACCGTAAGGAGAACCGCGCGCCTAAAGCCATTTCGATATAAAGTAGCTGTAAATTTTCACTATAGTATTAATTATCCAATATCTTTATTGCCCATTTGGTCATGAAAGGAAAATAGGAGATCTCCCGCCCGGTAGTTAGGAACTATACCATATATACTGTTACTTCGGAAATTTGATAGCGCGAGTTAGATTTCGTTGTGTTTCGATTGTAGAGCGACAACAGCGCCGCCACAACCATAACAATACATAACATCACTTTAAGGAATAACAAAATATTTAACAAAATATCACAATTGCACTAGTTATTTCTTAGAGTCGTAAATATTAAATGTCTCTTGAAACTTTATTAATACAATTTTAAGCAATAAACATGAATATCTTAAACAATACAACATTAAAAATGTTCAAAAAAAAACATTTAACGCTTAAATATACTCCAATTTTTTACATTGATTTTTATTATTAATTCTACATTTTATCATTCGAATTAAATGCTTTTTTACATATTCCTTGTCTTATTATTTTATAAAATAGAATAGAATAGAATAATTTTTATTCAATGTTGATTACAGGTGTAATTCTTATTGAAAGTCATTTTTTACTTTAACACTGGTTCGAAAAAATCCCTCTGTCCTGGAAAGAACCACCAAAAAACCCAGCGGGACTTTTTTTAAATAAATTGTACTAATAAATAATTACAAACTATTTACAAAATTTATTTTAGAAACTGGATGGAAGCGATGACCTCATTTCCAGGGGTTATTATCAACACTGTATTCATTTATATATAATAACCCTTATTATACAGTTTCAGCTTAACAAAAAATTTAAACTTGGTAATAGAGAGAGCCTGTACACTTTCCGGGACCTTGTTGTAATAGCGTATACATTGCCCCAAGAATGAATTACTGACTCTATGGAGTCGAGAAACTGATATCACTTGCTTGTGTTTGTTCCTAGTGTTTACAGAATTTTTATCAGGTTTTTTTTTACTAAAACTACCTTTGTTTTGTGAACATAAATTAACTTTTCGTAAATATACTGAGAGGCCAAAGTTAATATATTTATTTCTTTAAATTTATCTCTAAGAGACTTTCTCGGTTTTATATTGTAAATAGCTCTAATGGCCCTCTTCTGTTAAACAGAAATACTTTCTGAATCAGCCGCATTTCCCCATAGCAAAATCCCATAAAACATTATGCTATGGAAATAACTGAAATAAACTAATCTAGCTGTCTTGACACTCGTGAGACTAATCTTTTTTACAGCATAGGCTGCAGAACTTAGTCTGCTTGCTAATTTGGATATATGGGGGCCCCACTGAAGCTTTGTGTCGAGAGTCATGCCAAGAAAATAGTGGATACAACAGGGCTCAGTTCCTACACATTTAAAAACACATTGTTATTCAAATTTTTAACATCCATTGTTTTAAATTTAACACAATTAGTTTTATATCCGTTTAAATGTAAATTACCGTTTAACCAATGCACTAATTTCGATATACCATTATTCACATCGTAACATTTAAATGATTGACATCTAAGTTTAAAAATCAACCTCTACAAGGGAAGGTAAGTCATTAATATACACTAGAATCAGGAATGGGCCGAGAATTGAGCCCTAAGGGACACCTATTAGTACAGGTGACCGGGAAGAACTTTTACCATTGATAATAACCTTCTGCATTCTATTACTTAAATTTCAAATTATAAGTTTAAGCGCTGTGTTCTTGACACCATAGTACTGTAGCTTCCTGTTTTATGTCTCATGGTGAACACAGTCGAAGGCCTTGGAAAGGTCACAAAATATACCCAAAGCATTCTCTAAATTCTCCCATGCACAAAAAATAAGTTTAATAAGCTCAACTCCAGCGTCAGTTGTCGAGCGACCCTTTGTAAAACCGAATTGAATTTTATGTAGTAATTTATTAATATTAAAGGAACTTTACGTCTGATCTAAAATTATATATTTATAAATTTTACTAAATATTGGTAGTACAGAAATTGGTCTCAAATTGGTGGGGTAATGTACTACCAGATTCAAATAAAGGTATAATTTTACTATGTTTCATTAAATCTGGAAACACACCAGATTCGGCGCTTGTATTAAATATGGTGGCTAGATAAGGTTTTTTTTTTTTTTTTTTATATGAGAGGGGGCAAACGAGCATGCGGCTCACCTGATGGTAAGTGACTACCGCCGCCCATGAACAACCGCAACACCAGGAGAATTGCAGATGCGTTGCCGGCCTTTTAAAAAGGAGTAGGCTCTTTTCTTGAAGGTCCCTAAGTCGTATCGGTCCGGAAAAATCGCTGGTGGTAAACTATTCCACAAGGAAGTTGTGCGAGGAAGAAAACATCTTCTAAATCGCACAGTGGTGGACCGCCAATCATCCAGATGGTGTGGATGGTATCGGGAGTTCTGCCGCGATGTGCGTTCGTGAAATTTGGCGGCTGGGATTAATCCGAACAATTCCTCAGAGCACTCCCCATGGTAAATGCGAAAGAAAATGCTAAGAGATGCAACATCTCTTCGCAGTGCCAATGAGTCGAGCCGATCGGAAAGGACTCGGTCGTCGACGATTCGAGCCGCTCTGCGCTGGATGCGGTCAAGTGGAAGAAGCTGGCACTGGGGAGCCCCAGCCCAGAGATGGGAACAGTATTCCATGTGAGGCCGAACCTGCGCCTTGTAAAGTTGCAGGCGTTGAGCCGGCATGAAATACTGTCCCGCTCTGCTGAGCACGCCAAGCTTTTTAGAGGCCAATTTGGCCTTCTCTTCCAAGTGACCACGAAACTGCACGCTACTCGATATGTCGACGCCAAGGATTCCGATACTGGCTGAGGCAACAAGGGGAGTACCTTGAAACTGAGGAGATACGACAAAGGGGTTCTTTTTAGCGGTAAACGCGCAAACTTGTGTCTTCTGAGGATTAAACTGGACTAGATTTAGTCGCCCCCAATCCGAGACTTTGTCCAGCAAAGACTCGACTTCAGACACAAGTTTGTTCCGGTACTCGGTGACGTTTTCCCGAGAAATATTGGCATGGCCGGTGTATAGAGCATCACCAGTGCTGTCATCTGCATAGCAATGAATGCTACCAGCTTGCAACATATCATTGATATGCAGAAGAAACAGCGTTGGTGATAGCACGCAGCCTTGTGGAACACCAGCGTTAATAGGCTTGTAGTCGGAGCATGCACCGTCTACAACGACCTTGATGCTCCGATCTGCAAGAAAGCTGGTGATCCAATTGCATAATTTCTCGGGAAGCCCATAGGAAGGGAGCTTCGAAAGAAGCGCTTTGTGCCAAACCCGATCGAAGGCCTTCGCAATGTCCAAACTAACGGCCAATGCCTCCCCCTTGGACTCTACTGCCAACGCCCATCTATGAGTTAAGTAGACCAGAAGATCACCAGCTGATCGACCCCGACGAAAACCGTACTGGCGGTCACTAATCAGCTGGTGATCCTCAAGGTACCGCATGAGGTGGCAGTTTACAACGGATTCCATTATTTTGGAGAACAAGGGGGTGATGGCGATAGGCCTGTAGTTGGACGGATCTGAGCGGTCGCCTTTTTTAGGGATCGGGTGGACAAAAGCTGTCTTCCATGATTTCGGGACTACGCCTAGGGAGTAGGAGTACCGGAAAAGACGCGTTAGAACCGGTGCCAACTCCGGAGCACACGTCCTCAGCACAATTGGGGGGATTCCGTCAGGCCCACTCGACTTGTGGATGTCAAGGGAGAGGAGTGCTCTGCGAACCGAGCGCTGTGAGAATCGCACATCCGGCATGGAGCACTCACACCGCGGGATGGTCGGCGGTGTGTTCCCCCCGTCATCAACAGTCGAGTTGGACGCAAAAAGGGAGCCTAAAAGGTCGGCCTTCTCTTTTGCGTCGTGGGCCAGTGAGTCGTCCTCCCTGTGCAGAGATGGTAGTGATGGCTTACAGAAATTCCCTTGGACAGCCTTGGCGAGAGACCAGAATGCACGGGTTCCCGAAGGAAGGCGAACTAGTTTCTCGCCAATTCTGCCTATGTGCTCTGACTTTGCCTTGGCAATAACTCTTTTGAAGGACCTGGTTGTCTCAGTGTGACAGGTGCTATTATATCTATTATAAGTAAAACAACTTTAACGGAAATCCCCCATAAGCCCGCAATTTTCTTAACATCAATAGTTTTTAAAATATTTAACGATATATTTTGGTAATACTCTATGGTATTTAAAAGTATTTGAACAAGCCTTTACATTTTGTTTCAGCAATGATTCGGCGACAGTAGGAGAAGAATTTAAATATTTTGTTGTCAAAAAAGAAAATTTAGTAAATTATTTTTTGTTGCGCGGTTTGACCTTGCCCGTTTTACTATTTATTATTCTCCAGGTCATTTTAATATTATCGAATGCAGTTTTAACTCTTAGTAGGTATCGTGGGTAAAATTTGACCCAGAAGCGAACATTTTCGGTTATTATTCTTTTAATATTTATGCTACAACTGCGCGCTTCTACGTATTCTCAGCGTGTCGCTAGCTGCGGCGGGGGGCAGACGTGTAGCGCTCCGACTTTCTTAGGAGCGGAGATAAGTAGCTGGCTGGGTCACGTTCGACCCACGACACCAATAAAGTAACTTTTTTCACTGAGTGTAATTTGTAACTTTTTGTTTTAGTGAATATTTGTACTACAATGGGGGGCATTTTGAACGATAGACAAATCGAAGAGTTGATGGACGACTTAAATGATGATTTGGAATCGGAAAATGAAAGGACACCAAATATAAACCAACTTTGTGACGACGAAATCATCAGCGATAGAGACAGTCCCGAACCTGTTAGTTGCTCAGAAGACAGTGTATTTGGAATAAGTTCTGACGACAGTGAAAACGAAGAGGAAAATACGAGAATAAGAGAAAATATGAGGAACGAAAATACGAAAGATGAGGGCGAAGAAGATGAGGATGATGGAGGGCGGACGTCAAATTGTTATCGAGGTAAAAATCGTTACAAGTGGCCTAAAACAGCTCAAAGTAGATCCCGAACGAGGATGCATAACACACCTTCCTGACTTAGTAGGCCTAGCTCTTGTAAAAACTAATATGTCAGAGTTGGAGTCATGGCAGTTGTTAGTGACAAATGAGGTACTTGAAATAATTATTTTACATACCAACAAAAAAATTGCGGAATTTGGAGAGTCTAATTCAAGCACTGGTGCTCATAAAAATTCCATACAAAAGACTAAAATGGACGCTTTTTTGGGTCTTACGATTTTGGCTGGAGTTTTTAAATCGAGACATGAAGATCTTGAAGGTTTATGGAATTCGGATGGTACAGGTAGAGATATTTTCAGGTTGACTATGTCTCTAAAAGGATACCTTTTTATTGCGTCAGCTTTACGTTTTGATGACATTGAAACGAGGACCGAAAGAAAAGCAAAGGATAGAGCTGCACTAATATCTGAAGTATTGAGTATGTTTATACAAAACTGCCAAAAAAACTACATTTGATCTGAATATATCACTGTAGATGAGATGTTGTGTCCGTTTCGAGGAAGATGTTTATTTAGAGTATACATGAAATCAAAACCTGCGAAATATGGGATCAAAATTTTATGCCTTTGCGATTCTAGAACTCATTATTTGTACAATGCTTTTATATATACTGGTAAAACAGAATCAATAAGAACTGATGTATCTATACCTACACGCACAGTTTTGGAATAAGTCGGACCTTTGAAGAATTCAAACAGAAATATCATGGCAGACAACTGGTTTTCCTTGATCGAACTAGTCGATAAACTGAAAGAAGAGGGCTTGACATATGTCGGAACATTGTGTTAAAAATAAACGCGAAATCCCTCCAGAATTCTTACCGCATAAATCTCGTCGAGTAGGTTCCAGTTTATTTGGTTTCACAAATGATAAAACTCTTTGCTCCTTTGTCCCTAAAAGAATCAAAGTGTAATCATGATTTCAACTATGCACCATGATGAATCCGTCGACACTGAAAGCGGCAAACCAGAAATCATTCAATTTTATAATAGTACCAAAGGCGGTGTTGATTCATTAGACCACAAATGTGCGAACTACTCGGTAGCAAGAAGAACTCAGAGATGGCCATGTGTAATTTTTTGGGCAATATTGAATATTTCTGCAGCTAATGGATATGTACTTTGGAAAGCCTCCAATCCTGAAAAACGCATGAAAAGGAACAAATATATTAGGAAAATAGGTTTAGACTTGGTAACACCATTTATATTGCAACGGAAAACAGGGTATGCTAATTTTTCCAATGATCTAAAAAGGAGGATTGATAACATTTTGGAGCAAATACATAAGCAGCCGGAAAATCAATCCCAGTTTGAATAACCAGTTGCATCGACCTCTTCTGCAGCTTCAATTTCAAATAGGAAAAGGGCCAGATGCTACCTATGCGATTGGAATAATGACCGAAAACATTCCCTAAAATGTTCTAAATGTTTACATATTATTTATAAGACACATTCCGTCCAAAATGTTAGTTCCAGTTACAGTTGTCAGAAACTATAAAGACTAAAATATGTTATCTTGTTAGTTTGGAAGAAGTCGTTTTGATTTTGCTTGTCATTTTTTTTATTTTATGCTGATCTCAGAAGTAATTTATTTTTTTGTTAGTTTAGTTAGTGATAGTTTAGAAACTATATATCATTGCGTCCTCTCTCTTGAGGTTTATTGAGCTATGTAATCGCTGTCTGAGTGCGGGAGTGCATACTACTTAGCTGACTACTTACCCGGTGTCGGTCGATTTTCTGTGCGGTGAGAACCGCCCAGGCACGCGGATGTACGGTGTGTAGATGCCTTGTGCTGGAACGCGTCGTACCTGCCTACGAGTGCGACGCGCCCCATCCTTTACACTACTTATGCTTGTCCTATTTGCTGTGTCGCTTACGCTTAAGCCCATGAGTGGAGAACGCAAGGCATACGCGACCTCATAAATTGTATCTACGGACACGGGGGCCGCAGGTCCAGTGCTAGGACACATTGGGGTCGAAACGCACGATCGGATATTCAGCAGCGGTCATGTCTCGCTGCGGTAAAAAGGTCACCCAATCGTCGGGGCAAACGCGACTGAGAAAGTCGGTGAGTTCGTCTATAATAACAGCCGCCATCTTGTCAGAGTTTATAGGAAACCAACGTTGTGTACCAAGCCCTCAAGAGCTTGGTACACAACGAGGTGTGTGCTTAAGACGGCGTCTTTACACCTAGCGCAATGGTACGCTAGGATGTGTACCTAGCTATTGCTTAAAGTGACAATCAAACGCAGGAATCAAACAATAGAATAGCCGCCTCTAAGGCGGTGAGAACTACTTAATTTTTACTGAAAATCAGCAGAGAGTAGGGCACTACACTAAACACAAACACAAAGGGACAATGGGCCGGCAGGGCCAGTGCAACCTGATGGCAGCAATGATGCACAATACCACTGAATACTGAGTAACGTCCCGGGAATTGTGCTTTGCTCAAAAGCATTTTATAACTCGCGAGCGTATGGGCTCGACCGAAGGAACAAGTGCGCAGCTTGAGCGTAGACAACACGATGTTAAATATTACATTGCTGAATTCCATCAAATAAACGTTTTTCTTATTTATTTTCAATATCCCTTAACCTCTAGTAAAAACCGTTGACCTTTTATGTGAAGAGTTGATAAAAGCGCCTACGGTAAAAGTTTACGTAGCCTTTGATATATTATATTTGTGATAAGTAAATGATTTAATGAAATTCTTTAAAATAATTCGCATTAGTCTCTATAAATATCTCGTCAAGTATTTAAGGCATTAAGTTTGATCATGTTTAATATAAAAATTACAATATCACGTGGTAGATCCATGCTGCAGCTATATAACTGTTAGAGTTATAGCACGAATGGCTCAGCACGATCGGGGCAGGACCACGCTCTCACAGAATATCAGTGTAAAATAGCAGCTTAACGCTGCTGTGTTTCATATAGTGAGTGCAGAAAGCCGGCAGTTTATGAAGGATCCATTGTTTTGGAGAACAAGGAGGCGATGGTTCTGAAGTTATACTCAATTCCACTGATGGTAAACGGCTACTGCAAACCCTTGGGCATGGACTTCAACGCATTGTCACATGTCTCATACTGACTCTCTATACTCTTCAGACCGAAATACAGCAGTGCAAGCGCTATTATTTGGCGACAGTAATAGCTAAGAAGGCTGTACCTATATACGTGGTAGAGCCATGCTGCAGCTATATTAGTAGTATAGTTGTAGCATAAATGTGTCGGCTCGACCGGGGTAGGACCACGCGCACTCACAGAATACTAGCGTAAAATAGCTGCTTATCACTGCTGTTTCGTATAATGAGTGTACAGAACCAGAGACCCTTTTTACTGAAAAAGAGGCATTCCGATTTTCAAACCAGGATAGATGTAGATGTCTATGGACCACAGCAACCACTTATCATCAGGTGGACTGTGTGCCCGTTTGTCACCCTATATTATTAAAAAAATCTGCCCATACGGATACCTCGACAGAAAAGGAGTGCTATGACCTAGTAAAATATAAGTTGGAAGCCATATGATATTTTTGACGTATTCAATAAATCATAGTCGAGTAATTATAAGCGTATTCTCTTACACCGCCACCAGATGGCATTAGCAAACATATACTTTAGATATTTCAAAATTGGAGATATTATGTTGAAATATTTGACGTGGTAGAGCCATGATGCAGCTACTTGTATATTATGGTTGTGGCACTAATGGGTTAGAATGAACGCGGAAGGACCACGTTCTCACAGAATACTATCAGCATAAAATAGCAGCTCAATGCCGCTCTGTTTCCAATGGTGAATATAGAGCTGGAGACCCTTTTTCCTAGAAACTAGGCATTCCATCTTAGTCCTCAGGGGTGACAGCGTATTTGAATTTCGTTTCTTAATCACCCTTATTCTATTTTAAAAAATCAAATTTTTAAAAATTGCGCCCATTACGAAAACTTTCCTATGAGAAGTTATAAATTAGGCTATAACTCTGTAAATACTGTTTAAAATATTGCATTATCCAACCGTGTGTTCCGATAGCACGAAACAAAACAAATAAATCGCAAACAAGTTTGCAATACTGTTAATGCACTCTCAAGCGACTAAATGCTGATATATTATTACAATTAAATAAGTTTAACTAGAACCTTGGAACTTATTGCAGTTGTTTTAATGGCGAGGATTTGGTGTCTTCTGTTAACAAGAAAGATAAAATAGAGTTGAAAAATCTTGCATTGATCATGTGCTGTTCAGATCTTATTGAGAATAACAGGTATAGTATACTTTTTTTGCATCTTAACTATCACCAGTATGCTTCTCTCATGTTATAGCCACAAATGGTGGCCCTGCATGCCGAAAATAACTCCGCCGGTTTAATAGAAGCCACAGTTATTTCAATATTATAAATAAGCACTTCAATTTGAATCATATGTAAAAATTACCGTGTAGTGGTGGTATAAGAATAACCACTACCCATATCATCCTGTGTGTGTCGTAAGAGGGAAAAAAACAGAAGACGGGCAACAGATTCTTGCTAATAATGACTAAAAAAACTGCAGTTGCCAACCCGCTTACAAAGCGTGGCTACTATGGCAAATATCCTCCTATGAGGCAATCTATGGGGGTGGCCTATTTTTTGCAGTGGACTTTAATATGCTGTAACGGTAACGGGAAATATTAAAGTGGCAAACGAGCCTGAAGATGGCATTTATTCTTACTCCTCCAACTGATATCATTAACACTAATTTATATTTTAGTTACATTTCATTCCACAATATATACATTACGATAATATTTCTGAATTGTAATCAAAACTTTAAAAATTGATAACAAATAAATTTTATTAATACATTCGTTACCACAAGCTACAAGTATTTGGTGTGTAGGGAGAATAGTCACATTGTTTTCTTGTTAAATAGACAATGCGGTAACATCAATTTACCAGGCGAGCTCCGGCGCCAAATTGTCTGTACAAAACTTTCACGCGTACAGCTAGCGGCAAATAACTAGAGATCAAGGCACATACGTTTTATTCATGAAATAAATATCTTATACTTTCAATATTATATCGGGAAGTAAAAAAGAAAAATGATGTTGTGACACGGATTAAGCATGGAATATTAAGGTGGTTTGAACAAGTAACAAGAATTCATTAGATATAATAATAGTACTACGAGTAAGTATAAGAGAAGTTGCTAGACTGGTACCTACCTTGTAAGAGACTGGTGCCTGATGCGTGTAGGTATAAAAGTATTTTATACATGGTAGAGCCACACTGCAGCTTTATTATGGTTACAGTTTGGCTCGACTGAGGAATAACCACGCTTTCACAGAATACCAGTAAGCATAATGCTGCTGTGTTTCGTTTTTTGATTAAAACGCATAAACCAGCTAAAATATCATGATGTTATTAAAAAATATATTGTGTTGGAAGCCCACATAAAAATATTACCTTCAGGGTCTATAGTAATAACGCCACACTTTTAACTGGAATCGAGGCATTCCATCGTAGTCTCCAAGGGTGAGAACGGACCTGCATTAAATATTTGAATCTTAATCGAGAATAGATATCTATCTATGAGTCACAGCATCCACTTACAATCACATGGACTGTGTGCTCGTTTGTCACCATTATTCTATAAAAAAAAAAACAAAGAATATGACGGCGAGCAGCGTCGGCTGCGGAGAAGGTATAATCTTTACATCGAAATTTTTTTTATTTGACGACTTAAAGTTAATACATAAATATAATAACATATATTGGAGTAACGATTGATTAAGTAATAGATTCGACTCTAGAGCTACATTTTTTACCACCAAAAATGTAGCTAAAGTCATTAAGTGCATGGCGACGGGCAAGTCGCTTGGGCATGACCACCTCAGCATCGAACACCTGCAGCATGCTGGAGTTCATTTGCCAAGGGTTTTGTCTTTGTTGTTTAATTTGTGTATTGGGCATTCTTATCTCCCTGACAAATTGATGCGTACTATTGTTATTTCTTTTTCAAAAAACAGGACCGGTGACGCCTCTGACGTGTCCAACTATTGGCCTATCTCCCTTACTTCTGTGATCGCTAAAGTACTGGATAGTTTGCTAAACGGTCTCCTGGATAAGCACATCTCGCTTAATGACACTCAAGTCGGCTTTAGACCAGGTCTTTCTACCGAGAGTGATATCCTGCGTCTCAAGTAGACTGTCCAGTATTACATAGCAAGGAAGACACCTGTGTTTGTTTGTTACCTGGATCTATCAAAGGCGTTGGACCTAGCTTACCAACATCTGTGGGACAAGATGAGATCTGAGACTAGCCTGTCCGAAGAAGTTATATTGCTCTTTCAGCACTGGGATAGCAACCAAAACAACAATGTCTGATGGGCAGGCTCGCTCTCAGAAGAATACAGATTGGAATGTGGCATGAGGCAGGTCGGTCTAAGCTCTCCTACGCTCTTTAACTTATATATGAATAGGCTCCTTAATGAGCTCAGCAGAACCGGTATCGGTTGCCACATCGGTTGAGTTTGTGTTAATAACATAATTTATACAGATGATATGGTGCTGCTGAGTCCATCAAGTGCAGCCTTAAAGAAAATATTAACCATATTCGAGTCTTATGCTGTGGCCCAGGGGCTCAAATACAATGCTGTCAAGAGCGAATTCATGATGTTCAATCCGGACCACAAGCGAAACACTAATGTGCCACTTTTTAAGCTCTGTGGAACCCCCTTAAAAAAGTTGAGACTTTTAAGTACCTGGGTCACTGGATCACAAAAGACCTGAAAGACAACCAGAATATTGAGAGGGAAAGGAGGACGCTGTCTATCCGCTAAAATATGTTGGTCCGCAGATTTGCTAAATGTACTGACGAAGCAAAGAGTACACTTTTCAAAGCGTACTGTCAGCCATTGATACCTAGTCTGTGGGTTAACTTTACTCAGAGGACATACAGTGATCTTCGCGTAAAGTACAATAACGCGTTCCGGGTATTAATGGGGCTGCCGCGTTTCTGTAACGCTTCTGCTATGTTTGTGGAGGCTCACGTAGATGGTTTCGCCGTCATAATGCGTAAACGTTGCGCTTCACACCTCAGGGGCATTCGCGAGAGCCCCAACAGTATCTTGCGCGCGTTGACAGACCGTTGGGACTCGCCGATGCTTGCTCGATGGATACGGCTGCACGCAGTCAAGTATCCATCTTGCTGGCAGCGGTGGGTGCTATGTTTGTTTGTATGTGTGTTTTGACTGTTTGTCTGTGTTTTATGTTGAATTATCCAATTAATAACTTTATTTATAAGCTCATTTGTTACTAGCCCATATGGATCATGATGTCCGAAATAAAGGTTTATTATTATTATTATTATTATTAAAGCTCCCAATGGCAGAATCTACTCCCTGCAGTTTCACATTTTCCCCGTCTCCAACTAGTGACGAACAGTTTCGTCACCAACCGGAAGTAAACCTTGTCAACTACGTTAATAAAATTAATTATTAAAAGAAATATTGTTTACGGCAATAATTTATTTTAAAACATATACATGGTTATATTAATTAATTTTCAAAGTATAATGCTGGTCACTGTAATAAATAATTTTGTAAACATAACACCCAAAATGAAGGCAACACTTCAATCTTAAGCACAATCGCGAATTCAAAATTCAAAATTAATATATATATATTTAAAATAAAAAAAAACAATTTCATCACAAAACTTAAATTAATTAGATAGTTGATTGGGGTCTCCATTTAAGCAAGTAACGCTTGTGTTTGGAAACCCCGCTCTTCCTTATCTAAACATACATTTTAATTCTAAAAACCAAAAATGACAAACCAATTACTCTGTTTTAACAAACAAAAAATAACAAAAACTAATTTATTCTATTTGTGTTGTAATTCTGTGTGTGTGTTTGTGCGAGTGTCTGTGTGTATGTACGTGTGTGCACGTGCGTGTGAATGTGTGTGTGTGTAGAGAAAGTATTATTATGTTATATATCGTAAAGAACGGTGAATTATGAAATGCGTTCCATTAGAAATTCAGTTTCGTCATATGTTTTCGACTGCACCCATTTTAGTATAAGGTTTTTACACTCCTTGTACGTTTTGTCATATATGTTTAATTCTCTATTTATAAAATTATATAGGAATGTAGAACGGGAGCTAAATTGCCTACTAGCAAACACTGTTTTGGAACCAGAAGACACAGCCACAACATCTTTTCGCCACTTTTCCAAGATGCATGGGTCAAAGGGCACGGATTTGTGTGCTTTGATCATTGTCATAATAACGTATAATTTTCTAACTGAGAGTAGACCACTTATTTGATACAGTTTTTCAGTGGAGAAACGTCTTTTTTTAAAATACATGACCTTAAGAAGGATTCGCTGAGCTCTTTCCAAGTTAAGAAATTGGGTCTTTGTAGCTCCACCCCACATCGGAATGCAATAAGTTATGATAGATTGTGCAAAGGATATGTATATTTGGTTTAGAAGATATCTGGGAGAGTCCGACTGTTTAGTATTATCTGGTATTACGTGTCTTAGGGTTTTGAATATCCAAATCAATTTTCGAGTCCTACTGATGACATGCTCTAGGTGTGAGTACCACGATAGCCTCTAATGAATGACGCCGAGATATTTAGTGTGAGAGACTTTTTAATTGATGGGCAGTCATAAGCTTTGTTTTTAGCATCCTCATTACATGCATGAATTTTAAGGCAAAAGTCAATCTGTGGTTGCGAGTTGTTAGTTATACTAAAGCAAATAAAATTTATCTTAGCTGTATTTAGAGTGAGAAGATTTTGTTGCAACCACAGAGCGACTCTATCTAGACCACTTTCAGCACTAGTCTTGACAACCTCCCAAGATTCACCAGCAAAAACCACAGCCGTGTCATCGACGTACGACAGGATTTTAACATTTGGTATGGTCATGCTGCATAGGTCGTTGATATAAATTAAAAATAAGGTTGGCCCCAGAACGCTACCCTGTGGTACGCCATATTATGATACTCCTGCATCCCCACCAGTGAACTCAGGAAGCTTTACCTTTTGTTTTCTCTCTGACAGGTAGCTTTCGAAGGAGCAAGCGGGGTCCCTCTTATTCCAACTTTTTCAAGCTTGTGCACAAGCATAGATACAGAGATGGTATCGAATGCTTTCTTCAGATCAAGGAAAACTGACAAATATTTTTTACTGTGGTCGAGTTGTTCTGTTACAAATGTGCTTAATTTAAGAATTGCATCTTCTGTCAATCTTTCTTGTCTGAAGCCAAATTGTGTGGGTGTCAATAGAAAAAATAGAAATTGAATAATTTTTATTCAATATTGATTTCATGTAATTCTCATTGAAATTCATTTCTTACTTTACCACTGATTCGGATAAAACCTCTTTCCTTGGAAGAACTAATAAGAAACCTTGCGAGACTTTTTTTTAAGTAAATTATACAATATGAAAGGTTGTACAAATTATTTACAAAATTTATTTTAGAAACAGCTGGGAAACCACCACCTAATTACCAGGGGTTATTACTAACCATTTATTAACATTATAATTTATATTTTTATTATGTTACGGCCCCCAGCTGCCCCTGCAAAGGTCGCCTTGGCCAAGACCCATAGTAGCCTCCTCGACGGGCAGCCGAGGGTTCGGGCCCAAATGGCCTTATGGACAATTGACCTATCGTACTACACATTAGAAATAAGGCTAGGTAAATAAATAGTACGTACCTGGATCCGAAGCTAAGACCGTACCAAGGCTCGGTCAGGTCGTAGGTAGAGGTAGGTGCATGTAAAGTGGTGTTTAGTGGTGTATATATTTATGTGATCTAGCCCAGCTGAGGTGACCGGGCAGCAGCGTGGTCTCATGCTGCCGCACAATGCTGCATCACTCCAGTAGGCGTCACCAAGTGACAACTTCTTTCTTCATGTCACTATCTCAGTCTATCAACTTTATTGTACATTTAACTTTTTTTTTTCATAGGATCAAGTGACAAACAAGAACACAGTCCACCTGATGGTAAGTGGTTGCTGTGGCCCATAGACATCTACATTTATCTTCGTTTGCGAATCAAAACGCAGATGCGTTGTCACCCGTGAGGACTAAGCTGGAATGCCTCTTTTCCAGTAAAAAGGGTCTCCGGTTCTCTACACTCACCATACGAAACACAGCAGTGTTAAACTGCTATTTGACGCTGGTATTCTGTGAGAGCGTGGTCCTATCCCGGTCGAGCCGACCCATTCGTGCTACAACTATACTACAAATATAGCTGCATCGTGGCTCTACCACGTAAAAAACTAACTTCAACTCAACTAATTCAACGTTAATCGTAGAATCAAACACGTGATACCCGACACAAGTAACGAACAGTAGTTCAAAGTTCAACATTCAATGATCCGGAATCATTTATCACCAAATTACAAATAGGGAACTAACGCGATCTCTTCACGAGTCACAAAATTCAGCGTTACAAACAACAACTAAATTCCTACGTACGATATTAAATACTACGCCGCAAAAAGAATTAAAAATTAACCTAGCTGACACGCAAACTAACTACAGAGTCAACACACAAAAGGCTCTTAACGCGACGGTACAACCAAACAATGATTTGCAAAAACAATCAACCGGGCGACGCCCTCGAAATGGCATGCAAGCTACAAATTCCAGACCGTATCTCTACTCGGCGCGCGCGCAAGATTCCACGACACACAAGCAAGTTAAATATTGCAAAATTCACTTCAACACGCAATCACTATATAATTGGCGCAATTACTGTCCAACGAAATTACTTTAATCAGTCAAATTCAATACAAGCCTCTTGTCACAAACTTATAACTTAGACAAACTAAACCGAGGCGGTCTTCACGAAACCACAATTCAGTAGCGAAGTAACGCGCACAAATACTAAAAATCTAGACCATAAACCCAAAAAACTGGTCACGCGAAATATATGCAGAGGTCACCAAAATACGCTAATTGACCGCACCGCTGCTCTCAAGTCACTGTCCTTCGCCCACGAGCGCCAAACGCCGGGACGCCGCATACCGCTGCCCGCTGCCCGCGACGCGCGTGTTCCCTCACACATCGGGCGATTCGCTAAGTCAACGCTATTGGATGGCGTTTCAAAATGACAATTTTTGGGCCTAAATATATTAAAATAATATAATAACCTTTTCATACAGTTTTTGTTTAATAAATTATTTAAACTTGGTAATAGAGAGACCTTGTATATTTTTTTAGACTTAACAGCGTATACATTGCCCCAAGAATGAATGACTGACTCTATGGAATCGAGAAACTAGTATCACTAGCTTGTGTTTCTTTTTAATGTTTACAGAGTGTATATTTTACTAAAACGCTTTTTTACTAAAACTACTTTGTTTTTGTGATCGTTCATTAAATTTTCGTAATTATATGTACTAATAGGCTAATTATACCAAAGTATTATTTTGAATAAAAAAAGTAATATTATGGCCCATTTCTGCAAAACAAAAAGTTTTTAAATCAGCCTCATTTCCCCATAGCAAAATCCCAAAAAATATTATGACAAAGAAATAACTGAAATAAACTAATAAAAAACTAAAGCTGACTCGATATTAGTGAGTCCTCTAGTCTTTTTAGAGCATTAGCTGTAATTGTATATTAAAGTGGATGGATTTATAGTTCACCTTTTATTAACCGACTCAAATATAAATATTTATTTAAGCTCCACACGCCAGCCGTTTGATGTTTACGACTTGTCTCCGCATGCTAGATCCGTAAAGCAGTCGAATTAAGAGTCGATTAGTGCGTCTATAAATCGAACAGAAAATCAGTAAAATATAACATTTTGAAGTATGATTGTACGCGATTTTTGGATTTAACGATATCTAAAGTTAAACTGTTACTGTCTCAGTTAGAGCTTTAGGTTTTCCCATATATTGCTTAATAGGATATTCCCATAGGATAGTGTGATCGGAGAGTTTTTGTGTTCTTCAGCGACGGGTCTTGCAGAACTTAGTTCCAACTGCATGGACAGTTTCCACGAGCTTGTCATTCATATCGTCCACTTCATTGCAGTCTTCTAGGCACTGAAAACGGTTTTGTAATTCGAGCTGAAAGGTTTCGGGACTTTGGCACAGAGCACGAGGGGGACGGAGCGTTGACTTCATTAGGTGAGACCTCTCCAACTTAACGTTTAGGTTCAGTGTGCCTCTCACCATTCGGTGATCGCTGCCGGTTTTCACCCTCGCGATCACTGAGACATCACTGAACAGTTGTCGTCTGGTCGTCATAATGAAGTCAATCTCATTTTTTGTCGAACCGTCGGAGCTCGACCTCGAAAGTCCACTTCCTGTGGGGGCGCTTCTGAAAGAAAAAGTTCATCATAAAGAGTCCCTCGTTCTCCATGAAGTCGACCGGCGCTGGCCCCTAACGTGGCGTAACACACGTGTCAAGCTCAGAATAATAAAAATCTACGGTTGCCAAGCGTGGAAACTACGGCAAATATACTCCTATTGGCAACCTAGGGGGGCCTATATTCAGCAGTGGATTCATGTAAAAAATAAATTTAACATATCATAATTTTGTTTAAGGACGTATTTACTTATTCACACACACACACACACGCACGCATGCACGCACGCACGCACACACATACACAAAATTAATAAAAAAAACACGCTGCTTCTTCCCCGGTCGAGCAGAGCTATTTATGCTACAACTATAATAAAACAGCAGCGTGACTCTACTTCGTACAAATCTCACAGAATACAAGAGTGAAATAGCAGATTAATGCTGGTTTGTTTTGAGTGGTAAGTATAAAGAACCAGAGGCACTTTTACTGGAACCGGTTTCTTTACTCATATGCTAGAACCAATGGATGCCATCTTAGTTTTTAGTGGTGTCAGCCCATCAGCATGTTGTTTCTTAATCAATGATTAGGATGTCTATGGTCCACATCATCCACTTACCATCAAGGTGACTATGTGCTCGTTAGTCACCCTTATCAAATAAAAAAATATGAAATGAGTTATCATTTATCTCCAGGCTTTAGGTTCTTTCACATTCATCAAAAACTAGAAGCTATAAATAAACGACTGGATTTTCAGGAGGAATGCTTAAAAACTTAAAACAATATGACTGTCGTTGGTTATTGATTAGTCCTTTCGTAACTGATCAGTATTTTATGTTTTATTAAAATAATGTGATATCTATATTATTAATTAAATAGTTAAACCTCTTTTTAACTCGTACAATAATACTTTTAAAAAATTTAGCTGATTTTCTTGCTGGTTCCTTTAAGAACAGAGTTTTTTTTCTAAACGAGTAGTAAAACTAAAATTATTTTCATAAAGAATAAGGTTGAACGACCACGCAGTCTACCTGGTGATAAGTGGATACTGTAGCCTAAAGACATCTACATCTATTCTCGATTAGGAATCAAAATGCAGAAGCGACTTGGGACTAGTTCACTTGACTTGTGGCTCATAGACATCTACATTTGTCCTATATTCAATCAAAGAATAGATTCGTTGTCACGCCTAAGAAATAAGATGGATTGCCTCGTTTCCAGTTCAATGGGTCTCCCGTTCAGTACACTCACCATACGTACACAACAGCATTAAGCCGTTATTTTACGCTGGTATTCTGTGAGAGCGTGGTCCTTCCTCGGTCGAGCCAACTCAATCGTACTACAACCATAATATAGCAGCAGTATAGCTCGACCACGTTCAAAAACGTACTTTAAAGAACAACAATTTATAATTTGTTTTAAATTTACATAATATCCACATGTATTTAATTGACAACAATATACATTTCTATTAAATAACTAAGATTCTAGTAAATAACGAAGCTCGTTAGCCGTAGCGCTAAAACCAACAACACAAATTGTCTCTGGAAGCGTTTGCTCTGCTAATTATAAATTCGACATGTCAGCTCTAATGAGTATGTGAAGCTGTAGTCATTACGACTATAAACGTTTTTATTAAAGGTTATGACCAGCCTTATCCTTGAAGTTTCATAACAATCGGTTCCGTTGTTCCGAAGATAAGGCCAATGAGACACACCGATAGACAAAAATTTAAAAAATGGTGATTTATGACTTAATAACATGCAAATAACTCCTTCAGCTAATAAGGCAGCTATTTCAATATTACCGACATACACTCCTTTTTTATTTATACGTATAGATTTAGTTCCTGTTTAAGAATCAAAACGTAGATGCGTTGTTAACACTGTTAACTAAGTAATAAGGGTCTCAAATTCCTGGTACACACCTTACGCTTACGCTTACGCTACGAACGGGGTCGATTCACCGTCGTGCTTACCCGTTCGTGCTGAAAGCAGCTGTAGACTTCCACTAACACGTACTAATTTCATTTATACATGAACATTTATGAACTATACATAAACATTCCTTACAGCCAATAAAAGTCCACTGATCATAGGGTACGGTCATAGGGAGGATTTTGTTATAGTTGCCACGCTTGGCGGGCGGGTTGGCAACCGCTGCTTTTTATTATTTTGAGTTCAGGAAGATGATGCCCATGTTCTATTTAAGAGTCACTTCTTAAGATATCCACGGGACGATATGGGGTAACGGATATTCTTACACCGTCACTATACGGTTTGCACATGCATACATTAAGACAAATATGACTTATGAAGTAATTATTAATAGTAATATTATTTATTAATAAACTATCCTTATTCACGTATTGTCTGCCTCGTGTTTCTGTGTGTGGTATTACGTAAAAAGTCTTCCTTTATGAAGTTCACAATTTGGCACTTTATTTATTTTTATTTATATATTTATTCAGCCAATCTCATCACTAATATTATCCTAATGCGTTAGTGTAAACATTTTACTTCGCTATTTTAATTATTGTAATTTGCGTGGTAGAGGCACGCTACAGCCATATTATGGTTGTAACTGAAATGCATCGGCTCGATCGGGGAACCAGATGTAGAGAACCAGAGAGACGAGGCATTCCATCTTAGTCCTCAGCGGCGGTATAGCACCAGCATTTTGATTTTGAATAAAGGATAAATGTACCAGGGCTGCTGAAAAGTTCTCGGCTTAGGATGAGTAATTATCTTGTTACGCATGTCACTAGTTGCAACACTCAGTAGTTTTATAAAAGCAATTACCTATTAAGTTTGCCACCATAGTTCAATTATTTATGGAACAACAAACATCACCATGTCTGCCGAATCTAGAAATTCTTGAAATTTTGAATACCAGCGTAAAATAGCAGCTTAACGCTGCCGTGTTTCGTATGGTGAGTGTAGAGAACCGGAGATCCTTTTTACTGGAAACGAAGCATTCCATCTTAGTCCTCACCGGTGACAACGCATCTGCATTTTGATTCATAATCGAAGATAGATGTAAATGTCTATGGGCCACAGCAACCACTTACCATCAGGTGGACTGTGTGCTTGTGTGTCACCCTTATCCTATAAAAAAAAGAAAAAATAAACCGTGATAAAATTCCTAGTAAAGTAGGGAAATACACCGAGAGATTTTTTGAAGACATGTCATCGGTTCTTCAGTATTCTCCGCCTTCATATGCGATGGTGAAAAAATGGGCCCTCATATTTCAACAAGGACGAGAGAGAGAGAGAGAGAGAGAGAGAGCCGCCCTGTCACGGTACTGACCGAAGAAAACGTCCGAAAAGTCGAAAACATCGTTTTGGCCGACCGAAGAATTAAATTGTGGCGGATTGCTTAAGAACTGCAGATTAGCATAGAAAATGCTCACACGTAAGTCGATCCGCGTTTTTGAGAACTCTATGACACTACAAATTGATGAAACTCAGCAGAAAAGAAGGAATACAAAAACTTCGTCTGTTATTAATGTCACCTCGATTGTGCCCGCAATTAATTTCCCCGGACCTAGTAAATTCACAGTGGTAGCTATGACATTAGATAGATACGGAATTTCAGATCGTGCTAGTGCTGCCATCATGTCGGCTACGTTTAAAGATATCGGTCTGGTTACTGAGAGTGACACGTCAAGTGTTATCAATCGTAGCAAAATTCGGCGCGCTCGCGCACAAACGAAAAGTTCAGGGGCTGCAGTTAACGTGATAGATGGCGATGATTCATTGGTTTGTATATCGTTTGATGGCCGCAAAGATAAAACTATGTTATATGAAGATAATCGCAGAAAAACCGTTGTTGAAGAGCACATAACCTTACCACAGTAGATGCACTCACAATTTCAAAAAACTTTACCTTTATTTAGCGTTGAAGTGTGATTTGAAGCAAATAATAGCAATTGGGTGCGACGGTACGGCAGTCATCACTGGCAAGGCTGGAATCATTTGTCTTCTAGAAAAGAAACTTCATCGCCCTCTACAATGGCTCGTGTGTCTATTGCATGCCAACGAACTTCCTTTACGACATCTGTTTGGGCATCTTGATGGGAAAACTACAGGACCAAAAAGTTTCACAGGCGTCATTGGTAAAGCGTTGAAGGGTTGTAAGAATCTTCCAGTGGTTCAATTTACACCCATCGCATGTAAACTACCAGATATTTCAAAATCACGTAGTGATCTCAGTACAGATCAGCTTTACTTGTATGAAATATGAGACGCAGTTAGCAGAGGACAATGTGACGTAAGTTTAGCCAAGCGAAACCCCAGAAAGATTGTTCATTCACGGTGGCTGACAACAGCTAAGAGGATACTTCGACTATATGTTTCCACTAGTGAACCTTCACATAATTTGCGTATCTTAGCAGACTTCGTCATCCGAGTGTATGCTCCGATGTGGTTTGAAATTAAAACAAAACCATTTTGCGTGTACAGATCGAAACACCTGCACAAAATGATTACATTATCGAGATATCTTTCTGCAAACCTTATGACAATAGTTGACCCTGTGCTTCAACGCAATTGTTACTTCGGCCACAGCGAAAACATTTTGCTTAGTATGCTCGCAGACGATCGCAACCATATCAAAGAATTTGCACTCCGGCGCATTGTTAAAATACGAGAGCAGACTTCGGGCTTGGCGCCGATACGAGTGTTTAAATTACCATCATTTAACTTCTCTACCGCTGAGTATACAGATTTGATTGATTGGAGCTTTGTTCCCCTGATCAAACAGATACAAACCAACGTAATTTATAGAGTTATTCGGAATATTGAAATACTCGAAACGGAGATTCTCCCTACATTTTGCAAAATGTCATGCCACTCACAAGCTACTGAAAGATGCATTAAGCTGGTCACTGAGTCATGTGCTGCTATGTGTGGACCAGATAAACGTGAAGGATGAATCTGAAACAATTTAAAATCGTGCAATATCATGCCGGTCTTCAACACAAAAAAAGAGTTCGTAGCCTCAGTCGTAGCTCACCAAATGGCGAAAAATTAATAATTTTAGATGTTTTATTTTATTTTAATGGAAAGTACGTAAGTTTTTGTATTTTTTTCACTCTATATAATGAATAGTGTTAAATTATTTAATAAAACATACGATTTTCTCAATTTTTTGTACCTGTTTCACATTTACCAAAATCCCTTATTTTCAGGATTTTTGAAATTTTCAATGGCCATGCGGCAGTACTTCCAGTCAAAATTCATGTTTGCTGTCCTGATATATTCTAAATGTATCAGTACTGGGCACCATTTCCGCACTCCGCCGTATCTAAAATGTAAAAAAAACACTCCACCCTATTCCCCAGTCCAGCCGACCCATTCGTGCTAAAACTATATCACTAATATAGCTGCAGCATGGCTCTACCACATATATAAATATTATATTATCATATAAATATATAATATAATTCAATCGGAAGAGGCCCGTGACATCTACCGCATAAACACTAAGAAAGAAAGAAACAGCCAATAATAGCGGAATTTTCAACAGTTTTCTTAAAGAATAAAATATTTGAGCCCATCAAGGCATAAACAAAAAAATATACGACCTCCAAGTTGAATACATCTAACTTTATACTTGATGGCCCATTCAAACCGATTTTCGTGTCTGAGAGTTTGACTATTAGGATGAACAGACTACTTTTGGCTAGAGAATTCGCTGAGATTAATGCCTTTAAATATTGCTGCGCATCAAGGGGCACAATATATGGTCGGGGTATTCTATCACTTGTAAAGGTCAATAGCGAGAGCGACCTAGAAAACATTGTTTGAATGTTTTCAATATTTAATAAGATTTTTTGTTTAAACTTAATTATGTGTAACATTAATTAGTAATTGTATATCACTGATACCTATTCATATACTATTACCGACAACTCAACACTTCACGTTAATACACATAAATTTATATCATAAATTACTTCCACTTCATAATCTACAACACAAATTGCACACTTGCACTTTATTACAGTCAAGATTAACAAATATTAGAAACTCCAGTAATATGTTAATTTTTTTTGGTTCTTATGCCCGGACATCTAATATAATACAACCAATTACTATTTCAATTCGAAATCGATGATAACTCTATTATCACAGCCAAAGTTGATATCTCAAATAGGATAGAATGTCTTACACTAAATGATCTAAACAGCCTTAAATTTTTAAATTCGGATATAAATATATAATACATAATAACTAAAGTGCTGGACAATCTCCTTGACAGACAATTGCGAAAGCATATTCATCTGCATGATGCACAATTTGGTTTCAAACCTGGACTATCCACAGAGAGCACAATATTACGTCTCAAGCAGACTGTAAGGTACTACAGAGATAGAAAAACACTGGTGTATGCCTGTTTTTTAGATCTATCAAAAGCTTTCGATCTAGTCTAGGAGACTGGTTTGCCCTAGGAGATTATTTCTGTGTTTAAATATTGGTATAGTAACCAAATAAACTTATTGGTATAGTAACTATGTTCGATGGGGTAGCAGCTTTTCTTAAGATATGGGCTGGAGTGTGGGGTCAGACTGGGAGGGTTGAGTTCGCCTACTCTTTTTAACCTATACATAAACATGAACTGGTTTATGTATAGGTTAAAAAGAGCTCAGCAGCACTAAAGTCAGTTGTTCTATAGACGGAATTTGAATGAATAATATAAGCTATGCAGATAACATGGTGCTGCTGAGTCCCACAATAGGTGCACTCAGAAGGCTGCTAGCGATCTGTGAATCCTATGCAAAGACCCATGGGCTCAAATATAATGTAACAAAGAGCGAGCTTATGGTTTTTAATTTAGGCACTAAAAGGCAGCTCACCATGCCTACTGTTAAACTCTGTGATAGTCCTTTAAAGAGAGTCGTCAAATTTAAGTACCTAGGCCACTGGGTAACAGAGGACTTAAACGATGACTTAGATATAGAAAGGGAACGCAGGGCGTTTGCTGTTCGCTGTAATATGCTGGCCTGCAGGTTTGCACGATGTACTAAAGAAGTAAAAGTAACGCTTTTAAAGCGTATTGTCATGTTTTTACACATGCAACTTGTGGGTTAGATATATGCAGTGGGCATACAACGTCCTGCGTGTCCAATATAATAATGCGTTTAGGGTGCTGTTGGGATTGCCGCGTTATTGTAGTGCCACTGCCATGTTCGCTGAGGCACACACGGATGGCTTTCATGCCGTTATTCATAAAAGGTCTGCTTAGTTACTGAGTCGTCTGCGTAACTCTACCAATAGTATCCTAACTACACTTGCTGATAGGTGGGACTTGGCCATTATGAGACACTGGTTAAGTCTACATGTAAAACTAAATAATTAAGATATATGTAATGTACGCGGAATGGTTAATTTGTTAATTTAAGAATATAAAGAAAAAGAAGTTAAATACAAACACTAGTCTCAAGTTTTTTATTTTTATAATAATTATTGTTATACTAATATCTCTGGCTGAGTATAATGACTGATTCTGAATGAAAATATTATATTATTATTATTTACTATATTATTATAAACAGTAAACACACACTTTCAATTCTGACATTGAATATACCAAGCATTAATTGTAACTTTGATTTATCTAAAGCATTTATATCTTTTCTAGATATGTCCATAGATGTATTTTTGTATTGACAGAATGTTGGCAAGTAATCCACCACCGAGTCTCAATAATTATAACATTTTCAGGACGCAAAAATATCTAAACCAGAATGATGGGGTGGTTGTATACCGAAAAGAAATTAAAACATCCAAGTATGAGCCAACATTTAACAAGGGAAACTGCCTAAAAATCTCGCCAGATTATACAATAATATGCTCATACCGTCCGCCTAGTTTTCGTAATGCTAGTAAATATTTAGAATCTAATGACACGGTTTTAGCTTTAGCTAGTATTTCAACTAAAAAAATTTATATTTACTGGTAATACTAATTTAGACATTATATCATGTAACTTATCAGTATACTCACGAGATTATTTAAATATGATGGCTATGCACAGTTTAAGACAAGGCAAGGACCATTCAACTAGAGTCTATACTTGCTTTGATAATTTCATGATCAAAAGTTGTAGCTCTCGGAAAACTATAGTTTTTTAACAGCAAATAACTGATTATTCACCTATAATGCTATATTTAAACAATGCTGGAGTTAATGAAGACATATACAAAATCTAAAAAAAATAATGTTATAAAAATATATCACTAAAAATTAGGGAAATACAAAAGAATCGTGGAAGATAATCAAAGAAGTGTGCAATTTAAATATAGCAAAAATGCCTTCTTGCAATTTACTAAATATAAATAAAAACCCTATACAGACGCTGAATGAAATACATATTTTACCTCTGTCGGTGAAATAAAAAAGAGAAAAGATAAGTTATTATTCTGATCGTGAACGTGCAGTATTGGGATATACAGCTAACCCACCAGTTGGCTCTATATGCCTTACACCGACTGATCTGGCGGAGGTCAGGAATATAGTTCTCGGACTCAAATTACGTAGTGCTCCTGGTTGGGATAATATCACAGTTCAATTCTAATGAAATTTATAATATTCCTCGCCGATCCTATCGCACATATATGTAATTTGAATCTTGAAACAGGCATTTTTCCCGCAGCTTTCAAAGAAGCTATTGTGTGTCCTATTTATAAAGCAAGTGATCCCTATAAACCTAAACATTATAGACCTAACTCGATCCTTTCAACTTTTTCTAAGGTGTTAGAAAAGATACTTAAAAAGAGGCTCATGCGATATTTTGAGCATAATAATCTACTGAGTAAAAATCAATTTGAATTTAGAAAAGGTAAGTCAACCGAAGACGCAGTTGTATGAGCCACAAGTCAAGTCACAAATGTCTTGTTAACAACTTTGTAAAGATCGGCAGTGTGTCGAAGAGGGTTGCGTACTTTATACTCAGAATTACCGAACGGTATTCGCTGAAAGTGATACAGGTTGACGCAACAACCTCAGCATATCCCGATGAGGAGGTATAGAAAATGTAAGGCAAGGTAACCCTCGCATACGGCAACTTGTTCTATCATAGGGATGGCAATCATGTTTCCAAAGGAGGTGTCGGAATTATCATCCACAAGTCTCTCGTTAACAACGTTGTAAAACTAATTTTACGGATTTTATCGCGTATATTAACTTATTTTTATATTCCCGACGTTTCGGGAGCTTTCCAGCACCCTTGGTCACGGGGGACTGAGGTGTTTGGCGTCCTGCTGTCATAGTTACAAACCCTAAAATACAATTCACAATGGAGTTAGGGGCAAACAATACTTTAGCTTTCCTAGATGTTTTAGTCATCCGAAATCCTGATAACACTATTGGTCATACTGTGCACAGAAAAAATATCCATACCAACCGATATTCAAATGGTGAATCTCACCATCATCCTTCATAGTTAGCTACCGTGGGAAAATCTTTGTTTCAGAGAACACGAGGGATCTGTGACAGAAAACATCTGGCCGCCGAGCTTCAGCACGTCGAGCAAGTACTGCAAGACAACAAGCTTCGGGTCCCACGCCTACGTCACAGTGACCGAGTGAAGCCAGCCACAGTCGAGCGTGTGCCTGCTGTACTACCCTATGTCAGAGGAGTCACAGACAAGGTTGGCTACATCTTGAAGAGAGCTTCCATTAAAACATACTTCAAGCCGCTGAAGAAGATTGGTCAATTTTTACCATCCGTCAAGTGTCATATCCGTCTACAAGATGCAGGAGTGTACAAGCTGGATTGTGAATGTGGTCTCTCGTGCATAGGACAAACAAAAAGATCTATTAAAATCCGCGTTAAAGAACATATAGCTGACGTGAAGCACCGACGTATCGGGAAGTCTGCAGTTTGTGAACATGTTCAAGATCGACCCGCCATTACATAAGATTTGATAGACCACAAATCCTCGCAAAAGAACACCGATTCCTCCCAAGGATGATTCGCGAGGCTATTGAAATTAAAAAACATCCTAATTTCAATAGAGATGATGGATGGGCGCTGCCTTCTGCTTGGGATCCCATAATTAATAAAATCAAATCCAAACCCAAGTATACCACTGCTAGACTTCAAGATACTGTAAGCTCATTCTGCGTAAATCGAACCAAAAATTTAAAAAAAAATTAATATTAAAAAACTGAAGGTAGCCGGGCTAACTATGACAGCAGGACGCCAAACACCTCAGTCCCCCGTGACCACGGGTGCTGAAAAGCACCCGAAACGTCGGGAATATAAAAATAAGTTAATATACGCGATAAAATCCGTAAAATTAGTTTTATTTAAAAACGTTGTAAAGTTGAGAGTGTGTCAACGAGGGTTGTGTACTTTACTCAGAATCACCAAAGGGTATTTGCTAAAGGTCATAAAGGTTTACGCACCAATCTTTGCACATCCCGATGAGGAGGTCGAGGAAATGTATGAGGATAAATGTAGAGCCATTCATTCCGCCAAAACTCACTATACGGTGTTAATGGGAGACTTTAACCGTAAACTAAGCTCAAGAATGAACGGTGAGCTTAACGTAGGGAAATTCGGAATAGAACAACGCAACCCAACATTGCAACCCACCACAACAATCGATTTGACTGGTGATGATTATGTCATATCAAGAACAGCAGCAAGGACTACCTGCAGTAGAAGAAAATTAAAGAAATATATAAAAATTAATAAATATATTAGAAAACTACAAAAAATCATTAAAACTAAAATTAATGTTAAAAATTATATAAATGTATGCAAAGAAAAGCAAGAACTAATTAATAAACTTAAAATATATTCAATTGAGGTGGAAAACATGAATCACTGTTATGGGACTGATATAGAGTGTCTAAATTCAACAATTTTATCACTTAAAAGCTCTCTACAAATTTTATCAAATAAATATGCATCGGCTCAAGATGAGATAAAAGAACACATATTGGCCATGAATGATCTGGTAAAATCATGTAAATATAATGAGTAGCGCTTTGAATCCTTAATAAAAAATCAGAGTGAATATCAGCGCTCCATACCAGGTTCGTCGGGACCAATATGTGTAAAAAACAAAGTTAACAGTAAAACCTCATTACTTTCACCTGTAGGTGAGATAGAGTGTACTCTATGACTGTGCCATGACAAAGGATATAAGCATAAAAAGCAATGTAAATATTAAAAAAAAATAAAGTTATTAAGAATTGTGATGACATAGGCAAAAATTTGGGCATGATGTTAAATAACTGTTTAAAAGGACATCTGATCAGTAATTATAGCATGCCTGGAGCATCCTTTAGTCATTTAATGAATGCAGTTTTGTCCTAATAGCACATTAATAATTCTTGTTGGAAGAAGAGGCAATGTAAACAAAAATCAATTATTAAAACATATTATTAATCTAAATATTTTAAATGTACATAAAATTATCTTGTTTACATTGCTTTACATACAGGGTTAGCCGCAGGAAAATAAAATAAGATATGATTTAAATTTATTAATGAATATTTTTTCATGTAATAATAATTTAAACTTGACATTTAATTGTTACAATTATAATAATAGAATTAATTTAATAGATATAAATAATTTAATTAAGAAATTTTTGACTAGAGAAAGGTATTACCTATCAAAATATAATTTAAGACAGATAGCAAATGTGCTATCTTATTATTTATATATTAACTCAGCCAAGGACTTGGCTACACAGACATCTGCTTCTTTTGAGCAGTGTAATGACTTAATATGCAATTTGGAATCAGTTCCAAGTAATTTAAATTAGAAAATGAGACAATAGAGGTAATCTATAGCAGTTACAATAACTTAAATAATTTAGAATGTGCCTTACAAATCTTTAATTGTATGACTCCACAGAAAGATAATGCAAATTGTTTACACCTGGTGCATCAAAATATACAAGGCATGATAGGCAAAGAGCTAGAAATTGAGTTGTTCTTAAATAGCAACAATATTCATATTTTATGTATTACTGAACATTTGTTAAAAGCTTATAATTTAATGTTTAACTTCAGTAATCACCAGGTGGTCAGTTCTTTCAATAGAGATACGGTTTTAAGAGGGGGGTCCTTAATATTAGCTAGTAAATTATTATCATGTAAAGAACGTAAAGATATTGTGAGCCTCTCTGTTAAGCGAACTGTAGAAATGGAATGTGTTGAGTTTGAGCACCTCATTGTTGTGAGTGTCTACAGACCCCCACGTTCTATATACGATACTTTTGAAAAAAATATGGAGGAAGTTTTTGCTAAGCTTAATAAACAGAATAAATCTGTTGTAATATCTGGAGAATTTAATATCAATCTCCTAGAAGCTTCCTCCATCAATATTAAATTTAGATCATTGTTTAAATCATATGGTCTTTTTAATTTATTTATAGAGCCAACGCGTATTTCTCAATATAGTGCAACATGTATAGATAACATTTTTACAAATGTGAAGCCGTTGCATAAATGTATAATTCAAAATTAAGTTCTGATCACTGTGGACAAGTAGTTTCGTTACCTTATGTTCACAATAAGCAACTAGATGAGAAAGTTGTGTCTGTTCCAGTAAATGCACGTCGCTTGGAGAAATTTAGAAGTAACATAGTGAAAAAACTTCCATCACTTTCATATCAAAATGATCCAAATTTTTTGTATGGAACATTATTTAAGCTTATTTGCAATGAATTTAATAATACTTTTACTTCTAAAACATTCTCCTTGAACAGTCTGAAGTCATTCAATGAATGGGCGACAGTAGGAGTCCATAAGAGCAGGCATAGGTTATATGATCTTTACCATGAAAGGTCATATAATCATAGCGTCGAATTTAGGGAATATGTAGAAAAATATTCAAAAATATTTAAAAGAGTGTGCTCCATACCCAAGTCTTTGCATTTGAGCAACAAAATTAAGACGGCTTCCAATAAAATTAAAATGACATGGAGTATAATTAATAGCGAAACTGGTAAGATCAACTCTCGCACTTCAAATTACCATTTAAGTGTTAACAACAAATTAACTGTATCAGATCAGGACGTAGCAATGGTTTTTGAGAAATATTTCACTGATATTCCGATCTTGAACACTAAGTCACTGAATTCTTCTCCTGCCGTCGCCGAATCATTATTTAAACAAAATGTAAATGCGTGTACAAAGAATTTTACATTTCATAAAGTGTCATCAAAAGATATTGTAAAATATTTTGAAACTATTAATGTTAAGAAAACTGTGGATCTTTGGGGGATTTCCGTTAAAGTTATTGCGTCTATAATAGATACAATCGCAACTCATTTAGCTATTATTTTTAATAGGAGTATCGAATCTGGTGTGTTTCCTGATTTATAGAAGCATTGTAAAATAATACCTTTATTTAAATCTGGTAGTACATTAGACCCCGCCAATTTTAGACCTATTTCTGTACTACCAACACGTAAGATTTTTGAAAAAATTGTTCTTGATCAAATGTAAATTTTTTTTAATATAAATAATTTACTTCATAAAAATCAATTTGGTTTCACAAGGGGTCGCTCGACAACTGATGCCAGTGTTGAGCTGATTAAATATATCTTTAATGCATGGGAGAATTCACAGGATGCTTTGGGTATATTTTGTGACCTATCCTAGGCTTTCGATTGTGTTCACCATGAAACATTAATCAGGAAACTTCAACACTACGGTGTAAGAAGTGATGCTCTTTAATTAATTATTTCATATTTAAGTAAGAGAACCCAAAAAGTTGTCATTAACAATATGAGCTCTTCCGGATCGATAGTACAAATGGGCGTGCCTCAAGGCTCAATTCTCGGCCCCTTTCTGTTTCTTGTATACATTAATAACTTACCTTACATAGTAGGGGATAACCATGATATAGTATTATTTGCAGATGACACTTCTTTAATTTTCAAATTAAGTCGACAATTACTAAAATATGACGAAGTAAATAATGCTATATCTAAATTAGTAAATTGGTTCAATGCTAATATTTGCATTTAAATGGCACTAAAACGAAATGTATGAAATTCATGACTCCAAATGTCAAACAATTAAATACTAATGTAATTTTAAATGGGGAGAAACTGAGTCTTGTAGATACCACCATTTTTCTTGGAATCACACTAGACGCGAAGCTTCAATGGAGCCCCCATATATCAAAACTAGCAAGCAGACTTAGTTTTGCAGCATATGCCGTAAAAAAAATTAGAAGTCTAACTAGTGTTGAAACAGCTAGACTAGTTTACTTTAGCTATTTCCATAGCATAATGTCGTATGGTATTTTGCTATGGGGACACGCAGCTGACACTGAAATTAGATTTGTTTTACAGAAGAGGGCCATAAGAGCAATTTATGATTTAAAGCCTAAAGAGTCGCTGCGAAAAAATTTAAGGAAATTAATATATTAACTTTGGCCTCTCAATACATTTATGAAAATGTAATGTACGTACACAAAAATAAAAGTAGTTTTACAAAAATAAGTGATATTCATTCTGTAAATACTAGGAACAGACACAAGCTAGTAGCACCAGTTACTCGACTCCATCGAGTCAGTAATTCATTCTTGGGGCGATGTATACGCTTTTACAACAAAATTCCAGAAAATATACAAAGTTTGACCTGCTCAAAGTTCAAAAATTTTAATAAACTAAGTTTGTATAAAAAGGGTTATTATAATATTAAGGAATTTATGGATGATAATAACCCCTGGAAATGAGGTGATCGCTACCAAGCTATTTCTAATTTGTTGTGTTGTTAATTTGCGTAACATCATGATTGTAAGCTGTTATTTAAAGTCCTGCTGGGTTTGCTGGTTCTTCCCAGGACAGAGGTTTTTTCCGAACCATTGGTAATCAAACAAAAGAGTGACTTTCAATAAGTATTATTTATAATCTATATTGAATAAAAAAGTTTCTGTTTCTGTTTCAACCGGCCAGAAGCTGTCCAACTTCATGGAGAAAGATGGTCTCTTTATGATGAATTCTTTCTTGCAGAAGCGGGCGTACAGAAAGTGGAATTGGTCAAGCTCCGACTGTTCAACAAAAATGTTCAGTTATGTCTCAGTAATAGCGAGATTGAAAACCGGCAGTGATCACCGAATGGAGAGAGACACACAGAACCTTAACGTTAAGTTGGAGAGGTCACATCTAATGAAGTCAACGCTCGATCCCTCTCGTGATCTAAACAAAAAACAAAAAATAAAGATGATAATGCTCTCTTGACAAACTACAGATCAATTTCCTTTCTGAGCCGCGTCTACGCGATGGTTTCGAGAGTTATTACGAAACGTCTCGCACGCAAACTCGAAGGGTTCGATACACCACATACATACTTTTAAGCAACTTTTACAGAAGACCAAGGTGTAAAATTCGCCACTAATGTTTTGCGTATTTGAACTATGAGAAAGCCTTTGATTCTGTCGAAATTTGGGCGGTGCTGCAGTCCATGCAGCGAAGCTAAGTTGACAGTCGGTATATCGAAGTGCTGAAGTGTTTGTGCAGTAGGGTTACGGTAGCTATCCAAGTACAGAACCAAAGTAAGAAACCAATCAAACTGCAGAGAGGTGCTTACACGTGTAAAGTTTATTCCCGAAACTTTATTACGTTATATCACCGAACCTTTGCACCACTCCATTATTAGACGTTTTCACTACTGAACTGGAAAGGATACGGTATTTTTATGAATGGTGAGTACATCACTCACCTTCAATTTGCTGACGACATATTTCTTATAGCAGAATCGCTGGAGAACCTAAGCATAAGGCCTATGTTCAGCAGTGGTCTTGTGAAGACCTGTAATGTTGATGATGAGCCACAGCATCCACTTACCATCATATAGATTGTGTGTTCGCTTGAAACCATTATTTTATAAAATAAAAATATATAAAAATTTAATGATTATTATTTCTTTGAAACATCGATAGGAGATAGTGTAATCTTGTGTAAGTACAGGTAAAAGAATTAAAATGGATATCTATTAAGCGATATGCGATTAAAATATTTTAAAAATGACGTCAAAATAACGTAGTTCAATATTATTCTGAAGCACACCGTGCGCAAGCAAACTTCCATTACGCGGCCATTGTCAATGCACTTTCACCGGGATTTGCTGCTTTTGTCACTTGAAGCGAAGTTTTCGTTTGAAATATTTCAACACTGCTTTTTTCACTCGGGGGAAATTAATTGTATAGAGACAGTGTATAAAAAAACCTAAATAATGAAAATGTTTGTTAGAAAAGCGCTACATCTTTTTATTATCATAATTTTAGTAAACCGTGTAATGACGGCGTAAGAATATCCAATACCGCATATCATCCCGTGGGTGTCTTGAAAGGCGCCAGAGTAAAACTGCACCAACGTAGTCTTCCTGATAAGGTCTGAATGAAAACAGCAGATGGCGACATCCATAGTTGCCACTATGGCAAATATTACCCCCATAATGCAATGTATAGGGGTGCCTTGTTCAGAAGTGGACTTTCTACAGCCTACGATGGTTATGGTAATGGTTAATAAAAATTTAATACCTATCAAAAACAAAATAAAAGAATTAAATCTATTACTTACTTATTTATAAAAGGAAAGCTAACAAAGCCTACACTAAACATGTGGCGAATTGGAGTTATTTGATTAGATATGTATAGTGGACTGTATTGAGATTCTAATTCCCCGGAAACGTTCAGTTACCGCAGTCACAAAACTACACCAAAAACAGCAAGAAACTACTCACGGTCTTACTTAACAGCCTCCCAATATCAGCAAACGTTGACAGCTCCTGGTAGCTTCTTCTACACGGTAGAATACACTACTAATTAGATTGTACACGGTACACTCTGCAGTAGTCTCTTTTTAAAGTTTTTTGAAAAGATATTCACCTCACGATAACACAAAGAGAACGTATTGGTTCTCAAGCTTCCTACACTCTTCTTCGTTTTTTTAACTCCACAGATTTTTACAACGCATTATACGTCGCTATGTTGCTACTAGGTGTAACCGGCGCACAGATCGCAGCAGATCATTGTGCCTCGGTATAAATTTTGTGAGCTGCCGCTTATTACTGACCAATACCGTACCAGTCCGTTGGGACGGTAATCAACATGACCGGAGAAAGATCAGGCGCAGGACGAGACTCAGAGCGCCTTTACATGCTTTCCGAGGTAAGGGGTAGAAACATCGCCAATTTTCTTAATCCGCGCTACTACTGAGAATTTCTTGACAGTAAAACCCAATAATTGACCTCCTGATCAACAAGCGCATTAACGACCACTGGAACAACGAGAGCAGACCTTAAATGTTATGCGGTCTACTCAGTGTAATATTGAAAAGATATGCATACACAAATGGACTGAGAAAAGAAACTCTAAGAGCGTTTAATAATATCAGATAAATACGGCAGTCGAAGTCAAAACACAGCTGCTACAAATTCGTCACACCTGACTTCCATTTGTCTCCGTTCTCACCGGAGGCTTGATGGAGAAATTGACATAGTAAGTAAAAAGTTTTAATACCTTATTGTGAACTGACGCAAGTATACATTTACAATTTTTACTTCAGTGAGTTGAATTTAATTTTTTTTAACATTAAAACAAATGATAACCATCGTCATTAAATTAAAAAAATCTCACATTACATGGAAGTTATGTGGGCATTGTTTTTATTTTAAAACATCTTGACCACTTGAAAGCATCCCCAATTTTCCTTCCATTCATGTTTTCTTCAAATCATATGGGATCAACCTCATGGTATAGCATAATCTAAGGAGATAAGGAATAACATACATTAAAAATATATACAAATTGGGAGTGTCTTCCTTTTTTGCACGTGAGACGTAAAAGAGGAAGCATGTGAATAAATAATATTAAAAATAATATATCAAAATGTTTGAAGCCGATCGCAGATAAAATCTTTAAGGATTCTAGTTGAAGTAAAATGGGAATACATACATACATAGCATTTTATGCAGCATTTTTTTTACATAAAACTGAAGTAATAATCGAACTTATAGTGTATATGAAGATAAGAAGTTACTGTAGTCCATGAACATCTGCAAACAAAAAAGACTACACAGTCATTTTTGATGAATAAAATGGAATTCCTCGTAGCCTGCCGAAGGCTCTTTATAGTATACTTACGTAGTTGAATGATTTTTTTAATAGTATAGAATGACAAACGAGCACACAGTCCACCTGATGGTAAGTGGTTGCTGTGGCCCATAGACATCTACTCATTCTATAAAAAAATCACCAACTTATGGTAAATGGACGCTGTAGCCAATAGACATCAACCATTAACCAAAAATCAAAATGCAGATTTGTCGTGACTCCAGAGGTCTTGTATAGAATGCCTCGTTTGCAGTAAAAAGAGTCTATGGTTCATCATGCATACGAAACACAGCAGCATTATGTAGCTATTTTAAGCTGGTATTCTATGAGAGCGTGGTCCCACCCGGTTGAGCCGACCCATTCGAACTACAACCATAATGTAGCTGCAGCGAGGCTCTACCACGTTTAAAATGGATCAGGTAATGGATGAAGTATTGATGGGAGTGGTAACATACGACAAATAAAAGAAACAATGTTAATTAAATAATGCAACGTTAAAAGATCCACTCTATCCTATGAAGCTATGAAAAGAGCTATATTATATAGGGTGGAATAATTCGTAAATATTCACAACAAAATGAGATATACTATTTAATCTGTAACCTAAAATCGTCAAAACACAGCAGTATTAATAAGCTGCTATTTAATGCTGGTATTCTGGGAGAGCGTGGTCCCTCGAGCCAACCCATTCCTACTACAACCATAATATAGTTGTAGCGTGGCACTACCACGTAAATACAGCCAAGTAAACCTAGATTAAAAGAAACTAAAATATATTATACTACTACTAAATATAATATTTGTGAAAAGAGGGAAATATTTGAAATACACTCGATGAATCCAAGTGACATAAGCAGCAAATCTCTGCGAAAATTAAGTGAATGTAATGGGAGTTTGCACAGTGTACTTGGAAATAACGTTGCAGTCCGTTGTTTTTTTCCATTAGTTTTAAAGTATTATACTCACAGCCATATTCATTTCTATTCTCTTTATATTCTACTGTGCGGCAAGTATTAACTAAAATTTAGGTCATTCTTTCACTAAATCATCGTCACTGTAAAGGAAAAACTAATTAAGAGACAATGACATTAATTTTTGTTATATTAATATAATAAATGTCACGGCTAAAAACCGGAATGTGGTTATATCTACGTTATAAAATAAAGCTAGGCATAGACGTCTAGAAGTATATAGATGATTATGGTTGATTAAATTAAGATATATTCGATTTATTCATGTCTGTTATTAATCTTGCAACCAGAGGAACACTTTCAGGAAAAAACATCCTATAAGTCATATATACATCACATACATTCATTTTAAATAGAACACGCTCAAGAAAGGACATCCTATAAACTAGATATATATCTATCAGAGACATAAATAAGAAACCGCTCAGATATAGACATCCTATATCCTATACATCCATTTATCACCATTCTTGTATACGCGTTATTCATCAAAGAAAAGTTTTCATTAAAACTTATTTATTTGAATTTTTCTTTTATTATTATTTTAATTCTGAGTTAATTAATAACTGTTGTCACCCGCGAACTACTTTACACGCCTGCTGAGAAACTTCATACGTATAGTTCATTACGACATGCTTTGTGCGAGTAACAAAGTGAATGTCAGTACTTCTTTGTTGAATTATTAACGTACTTAGTCTTTTGTACATAGCACTAGGAAATTTCTAAAGCTGTATACTGAAATGCTCATAATTTTTTTTATTTGAAAATCTTTCTATAACAGTTTGCCATAACGCTGTGATATGTAGTATATAGGTTAATATGAAATATATAAGTTAAAACGAAAACTATATTTTTATACAAATGGGGTAAACTGACATGTGGCTTACCTGATGATAAGTGACGAAGAGAAGATGAGAAGAAGATAACGGCTCCGTGACAAAGTGGCTTAAATATGAATTGCAACGCTTGGGATAAGTATTTGTATGGCCTACAAATAATTTTTCTGACCCAACAGCTAGGGGCGTGTACACTTATTTATTTGAATTTTTCTTTTATTATTATTTTAATTCTGAGTTAATTAATGACTGTTGTCACCCGCGAACTACTTTACACGCCTTCTGAGAAAATTCAAACGTATAGTTCATTACTACATGCTTTGTGCGAGTAACAAAGTGAATGTCAGTACTTCTTTGTTGAATTATTAACGTACTTAGTCTTTTGTACATAGCACTAGGAAATTTCTAAAGTTGTATACTAAAATGCTCATTATTTTTTTTTTGAAAATCTTTCTATAACAGTTTGTTACAATCCTGGACATGCGTCTTTCACATACATGAGAGGGTTTGCCATAACGCTGTGATATGTAGTATATATGTTAATATGAAATATATAAGTTAAAACAAACACTATATTTTTATACATATGAACTATACGTATGAATTTTCTCAGCAGGCGTGTAAAGTAGTTCGCGGGTGACAACAGTTATTAATTAACTCAAAATTAAAAATATAATAAAAGATAAATTCAAATAAATAAGTTTTAATGAAAACTTTTCTTTGATGAATAACGCGTGTACAAGAATTGTGATAAATGGATGTATAGGATATAGGATGTCTATATCTGAGCGGTTTCTTCTTTATTTCTGTGATAGATATATATCTAGTTTATAGGATGTCCCTTCTTGAGCGTGTTTATTTGAGATGAATGTATGTGATGGATCTATGACTTATAGGATGTTTTTTCCTAAGAGTGTTCTTCTGGTTGCAAGATTAATAACAGACATGAATAAATCGAATATATCTTAATTTAATCAACCATAATCATTTATATAATTCTAGACGTCTATGCCTAGCTTTATTTTATAAAGTAGATATAACCGCATTCCGATTTTTAGCTGTGACATTTATTATATTAATATAACAAAAATTTATGTCATTGTCTCTTAAGTAGTTTTCCTTTACAGTGAGGATGGTTTTGTGAAAGATTGACCTACATTTTAATTAATACTTGCTGCACAGCAGAATATAAAGAGAATAGAAATGAATATCTACCAAGTAAGGGCCGTGAGTATAATACTTTAAAACTAATGGAAAAAACAACGGACTGCAACGTGATTTCCAAGTACACTATGTGCAAACTCCCATTACATTCACTTCACTTTCGCAGAGATTTGCTGCTTATGTCACTTGGATTCGTCGGATATATTTTAGTTTCTTTTAATCTAGGTTTATTTAGCTGCATTTACGTGGTAAGACCACGCTACAGCTATATAATGGTTGTAGAAGGAATGGGTCGGCTCGACCGGGGTAGGACCATGCTCTCTCAGAATTCCAGGATTAAATAGCCACTTAATGCTACTGTGTTTCGTATGTTGAGTGTAGAGAACCATAGACCCCTTTTACTGGAAACGAGGCATTCCTTGTCATACCTCAGGAGTTACAACGCATATGCATTTTGATTTTTAACTTAGGATAAAGGTAGATGTCTATAGGCTACAGCATCCGTTTACCATCAGATGGACTGTTTGTTCGTTTATCACCCTTATTCTATAACAAAGGTGGTAAGACTACTTTTCTGCCTACGGATACGTCTGGGTAGGTTTATATGTGGTAGAGCCACGCTTTTGCTTTATTATGGTTGTAGCATGACATGACACCCGGAAAGGAGCATGCTCACACATAATGCCAGGGTAAAATAGCGGCTTAATGCTGCTGTGTTACTTACGGTGAGTTTAGAGAACTGGAGACCCTCATCAAGGAGTGACATAACATCTTCATTTTGATTCTTAATAGAGTATAGATGTCTATATACCACAGCATCTAACTGCTGGTAAGTATAGTATAAAAAGCCTTCGGCAGGCTACGACACAATCCCTTTTAGTCCTTAAAATGACCGTGTATTCTTTTTTGTTTGCAGATGTTCATGGACTACAGTAACTTGTAAAAAAATTGGTAGTATAATGTAAATGTATGGGTTAATGTTTGAACTCCTCATTAAATTAAAAAGGTTTAGAATAACGAAAATATTTAAGGAAAAAATTTTAAAGCCTGAAATTGTATCCAGTACCGCAGTTAGAACAGCTTGTGTAGGGTCTGTAACGAACACCATTCCGCTTCTATATAATGTGCGATGCCTTATGTTTTGTTATAAATTATCCGCCGCTATGCTGTTTTATTAAAAAAATGCTGCGTAAAATTTTATGTATGTATTCGCATTTCACTTCATCTAGAATCCTTAGAGATTTTGTCTGCGATCGGCTTCAAACATTTTGATATATTATGTTTAATATTATTTATTTATTTGCTTCCTTCTTTAAATCTCTCTCGAAAAAAGGAAAATGCTCTCAAGTTTTATCTATATTTTGATATATGTTACTCCATATCTCCTTAGATTAAGCTATACCACGAGGTTGATTCTATATGATTTGAAGAAAAGTTTCCACTCCTTGAGGGAAGGAAAATTGGGGATGTTTTCAAGTGTTCAAGATGTTTTAAAATAAAAACAATGCCAACATAACTTCGATGAAATTTGGGATTTTTTTCAATTTAATGGCGATGGTTTTCATTTGTATAAATGTTTAAAAAATTAAAATTCAACTAACTAAGAACACATTATAAATGATTACTTGCGTTAAATCACAATAAGTATTAAAACGTTATACTAACTATGTCAATTTCTCCATCAAGCCTCCGGAGAAAACGGAGACAAATGGAAGTCAGGTGTGACGAATTTGTAACAGTTGCGTTTTAACTTCGACTGCCGTATTTATCTACTATTATTAAGCACACTTAGAGTTTCTACAATGTCTAAAATAAAAAGTATGATAACACGGGAAGTATATTCATTTAAAATTACTAAGTGAACTCTAAAAGAGGAACTGGTTTGTATCTATCGGTGAAAATAATTATAATGAAAAGTATGGTTTCTTTTGATAACCTCCTGACAAAGTTAACAAAGAAACTCAAGATAAATTAAAATTAATATTTAATTAACCGTTCGATTTTGCCACGCCTTACCCGGTTTATCAAAGACCCACGAAACAGGATTTATTTGTGTGTTGATTCTCTTCATCATCATTCTAGTCTATTAAAGTTCACTACTGAACCCAAGCCTCCGCCATAGAGTACTTATCTGTGAAGATATTCTCAGCAGTAGCCAGAAGTCCAGAGTTGACGGTGTTTCACCCCCGTGTTTAAGAAAGCACGTAAAGCCGTTGGAACTGCACATAGTCTCTCTCCGGCCGTATCAGATTGCCGTCCCATCGGACTATGAGAGTATACCTGGGCACTATATACCTGTCTTAAGATGGCATTAGGAACAAATACTACTTTGAGGCTAGTCGCCGTGATCGAAATTCATTCCATACAAAAAACCACAATCTATCGAAAGTAACAAAATTGTTTTGCAATTTTTCGTATTAGCCTCTTACGATACCCATATGACGAATGAGGTGATGAATTTCTTTATATCATCACAGAACGGTAAATTCTAATATTGCAGAATAACTGCATGCAGTAACATATATATATATATATATGTTACGGCATGCAGCTGCCTATTTAATGGTAGGATTCTCCTAGGCCCATAGTAAGAAGACCCTACAGGCAGATACAGGTCCGGCTTTTTAGGCCAAAGTGGAAGTTTCTAATTGAAATAAACGAGGGGGAAAGATCAATAAGAGAAAGGCACTTACTTGCTTCAGGAGCGGAGACGGTTCACCAAGACCGGCCCGGCTGATGACAGTGTCATGAATGTATGTGTGATTGTATGGATATGTGTGAGGGCGTGGCCTGGTCTGGATGACACAATGCCGTCCTGGAGAAGGTATCCGCTGGTAGCCATGGAACTATTCCCCTCTTGAGGCACTCTTTCTGTTTTGTCACGCAATGGGACAGCTACACGTAGAACTTCAGAAGTAAATCGCTATTGTAGTTGCACAATTAATTTAACAGAGTTAGTAAGTCCTAATGAACGATACGGGTTCTCACAACGATTTACGCGGGTTGATACTTTCGTAACAAAGTTAGGCGCTAAAAACAGACGTCAGTATAGATCGCAAAGAACTTTACAATGAATGTCGAGAAGTCCGTCCGATACCGCTGCGGAATGCAGCCGGGTGGGGGCGGGTGACCTCGCTTTCGAGGCTACGCGCGCACGTTAAAGAATACGTTTCGAAGGTATAATATTATTGCCTAAACAAACCCCCGCCCCGGACATAAGGCATTATGTCCGCGAGTAGATTGGCAAACGGGACAAGGTCGCGACGGCACGTTGCAAGACCGAATCTCCGACCAAAACCTCGGCCACTCTAGGCACCCCATCCGCTCCATACGACAACTTAACAATTCGCCCACGGCGCCAATACAAAAGTAGAGCGTTTGGTTCTTTAACCAACACGAGGTCTCCCACCCGAGGAGGCTCCGTCTTGTCAGACCACTTAATGCGCTGCTACAAAAGATGTAGGTACTCCAGAGACCATCGGTTCCAAGAGCTCTGAGTCATCTGTTGCAGCAGGGCAAACCTGCTAAGCCACGAAGCGCTCGTTTCCCTGAAGGGGTACTCGGGCAGAGCGTTAAGAGGCTGACCAATCAGGAAGTGTCCCGGGGTTAGAACTTCCAAATCATTCGGGTCGTATGAGAGGGGACAGAGGGGCCGAGAGTTGAGTCATCATCATCATCACAGCCCTTCACAAGTCCACTGCTGAACATAGGCCTCCCCCAAAGAATGTCACAAAGCACGGTCCTGAGCCACCTGCATCCATCGACTTCCTGCATATCTTACCAGGTCGTCACTCCATCTAGTTGGGGGACGCCCTACACTTCGCCTGCCGGTACGAGGCTGCCACTCGAGAACCTTTCTTCCCCATCGGTTGTCGGCTCTTCGAGCTATATGGCCGGCCCATTGCCACTTCAGCTTACTAATCCGTTGGGCTATGTCGGTCACTCTGGTTCTACTGCGAATATCCTCATTTCTGAGTTTATCACGCAGAGAAACTCCGAGCATAGCCCTCTCCATAGCTCGCTGAGCGACCTTGAGCTTCTTCATCCGGCCAACAGTGAAGGACTGCTGCACCGCCCAAATTTCGACGGAATCAAAGGCTTTCTCATAGTCCACATACGCCAGACATAGTGGCAAATTGTACTCCTCGGACTTCTGTACAATTTGCCGAAGGGTATGTATGTGGTCTATGGTGCTAAAGCCTTTTCGGAAACCGGCTTGTTCGGGAGGCTGGAAGTCGTCAAGTCTGCGCGCGAGACGATTCGTAATGACTCTCGAAAACAGCACGTAGACGCGGCTCAGAAGGGAAATCGGTCTGTAGTTCTTCAAGAGAGCGTTGTCGCCTTTCTTGAAGAACAAGACCACCGCACTTCTGCTCCACGCCTCCGGTGTAATGCCACCATGGAGGACGGAATTAAAGAGCTTCTTAAGGACTTCAAGTACCGATTTTCCACCCGCTTTCAGAAGCTCCGCTGTAATTCCATCCTCGCCTGGGGCCTTGCCGTTTTTAAGGTGCTGGAGAGCCATTCTAATCTCGCTCAGACTGACGTCCGGGATATCATCGGAATAATGTCGGATAAGACTCGCTCTTGGATCGTTACTCACACTTGCGTGCGGCTCCAACGATGACGTGTACAGCTGCCCATAGAACCTCTCAATCTCACTCAAAATCTCAGGTGCCCCGGAAACGATGCTGCCACATTCTGTCTTCAGCTTTGACAGTTGGCGCTTTCTGGCAGACAGATCTCTGGCAAAGACTTTGGAGCCTCGGTTCCGCTCGATCGCTTCTTCAATACGAGTTGTATTGAATTTGCGTAAGTCCCGCCTTATGCATTTGGAGATCTGTCTGTTCAGTTGCCTGTATGCTGTTAAATCTGTTGAAGAATGTAGCTTCATCTCCCGTCTAACAGCCATGAGATTACGAGTGTGATCGGAGAGTTTTTGTGTTCTTCTGCGGCGGGTCTTGCAGAACTTAGCTCCGACCGCATGGACAGTTTCCACGAGCTTGTCATTCAAATCGTCCACTTCATTGCAGTCTTCTAGGCACTGAAAACGGTTTTGCAACTCGAGCTGAAAGGTTTCGGGACTTTGGATTAGAGCACGAGGGGGACGGAGCGTTGACTTCATTAGACGAGACCTCTCCAACTTAACGTTTAGGTTCAGTGTGCCTCTAACCATTCGGTGATCGCTGCCGGTTTTCACCCTCGCGATCACTGAGACATCACTGAACAGTTGTCGTCTGGTCGTCATAATGAAGTCAATCTCATTTTTTGTCGAACCGTCGGGGCTCGACCAGGTTCACTTCCTGTGGGGCCGCTTCTGGAAGAAAGAGTTCATCACAAAGAGTCCCTCTTTCTCCATGAAGTCGACCAACTGCTGGCCCCTTGGGTTCCGTTGCCCTATTCCAAATTTCCCCACTTTCAGCTCACCGTTCTCTCTTGTGCCTAGTTTTGCATTGAAGTCTCCCATTAACACCGTATATTGGGTTTTGGAGGAATGCATGGCTCTAGAGATATCCTCATACATTTCCTCCACCTCTTGATCGGGGTGTGCCGAGGTTGGTGCGTAAACCTGTATGACCTTCAGCGAATACCGTTTGGTGATTCTGAGTATAAGGTACGCAACCCTCGTCGACACACTCTCAATCTTTACAACGTTGTTAACGAGAGACTTGTGGATGATAAATCCGACACCTCCTTGGGACAGATGGTCGCCCTCCCGGTAATAGAGCAAGTTGCCGGATTCGAGGATTACCGTGTCCTCCCCCTCTCTTCGGACTTCGGATAATCCTATAATATGCCAGCGTAACTTGTCTATCTCTTCTTCCAGCTCCACAATCTTCTCGTCAGTCCTCAGGGTGCGTGCGTTGTATGTTGCCAGGTCGAGTCGTTGTAGGTGGCAACCGAACCTCCACCGGAGATTCTTAGCACCCCCTGCCCCGCCGTTACCATGGTCGCCACCGTAACCAGGAATAGCGGGGCCGCCGGGGACTGGGGGCCGTCTCGTAACTTTCATTATGGGGGGTATATTGCCATAGTTTCCAAGCTTGGCGAGCGGGTTGGCAACCGCAGTTTTTTATTGTATTTTTGCCGTTACCAGGAAGATGCTGCTGCCCATCTCCTGCATGTTTCCCTATGTCGCCTTTTACGACACCCACGGGAAGATATGGGGTAGTGGATATTCTTAACCGCCACTACACGGAGAGTTGAGTACCGCCTCAATTTTACAGAATACAGTGGCGAGCTCCTCAAATGTCATAATAGTTTCACCAATAACGCGACGGAGATGCGTTTTTGCCACTTTAACCACCGCCTCGAAAATACCGCCCCAGTGGGGACACGCCGGAGGGTCGAATTTCCACTGGATGCCCCTTTTTGACATAGCATTGCCTAAATGCCGGTGGCTAGACAGAAACTCGACGACCTCCTTTAGATACCTATCCGTGCCCTTATAATTCGTTCCGCAATCCGACCGGATCAAGTCCGGCAACCCGCGCCGCGATACGAAACGGCCAAGCGTGGCCAAGAAGGCTTCCGTGCTGAGGGCGCTTACAAGTTCCAAGTGAACGGCTTTAGTGGAGAGGCACACGAAGACGCAAAGATAGGCCTTATGCGAACGCGCGTTACGAAGGTTAGAGGACTTGACGAGGAAGGGGCCAGCAAAGTCGGTTCCGACTCCAGCAAATGGTCAAATGGCCCTGACGCGGTCGGACGGCAAGTCACACATGAGGGGCTGCGATATGGTGGCCTTCAGTTTATAACAGGGTATGCACTTAAAGATTACGCTCCGGATGATACGTCGGCCAGCCAAAATCCAAAACTCCCGCTGCAAAATAGCCGAAAGAGCGTTGCATCCTGCGTGGGCATTCTTAACATGGTGGTGGGCTACCAGCAATCGGACCAGGGCGCCGTCCTTAGGGAGCAGCAACGGGTGTCGAGCCCCGTACGGCAGTTGAGAATTTATTAAACGTCCGCCAACTCGCAGCATCCCCGCGTCATCCAGAAAGAGGTTCAGGCGGGCCAGGGCGCCTTTGATAACGGAGCCACGCTTCAAGTTTTCAATGACGGGCTTAAAGTGCTCCGTTTGGACCATACGGGTCCAGTGCATCAAAGCTTCACGACGCTCGCTAGGGGACAAAACGCTATCAGAGAGTCGGTTGGATGGGTATCTCGAATTGCGGACAAAGCGGCGCAACCAAGCAGTAACTCCCAAGAGCTTATCGAGGGAGCTGTACCGTTCCAGAAGAGAGAGATCCCGAGTGGGCTTATCCTTGCCCACTCCTACTCGGGCTCGTAGGCCCGGCAATTCGGTAGGTTCGGAGTAATTGCCCGGGGGCCAGAATGACTGAGACCCCGATAACCAACCGGGACCCCACCACAGTGGGTGGTCAACCAGCGATGGGGCCTCACAGCCGCGAGAAGCGCAGTCCACGGGATTCAACTCTCCTGGGACATGTCTCCAGTTGAGAGAAGTCTCAGAACTCTGGATTTGAGACACGCGGTTCGCCACAAAGACTTCAAGATTGTGAGGTGCAGCTCGGAGCCAACAAAGTACTATCTCACTGTCCGACCATGCGTAGACGCCTGTAATGTCGATTACAGGCTTCAAGGAAGAGTGAACGTTGTTGAGGAGTCGCGTGAGGAGAGCGGCACCGGACAGTTCCAATTTAGGGATAGTTAAGCGGGACCTAAAGGGAGCAACCTTGCTTTTAGCGAGAACGAGATGGACGGCAGTATGACCAGAGGAACTCATCATCATCATCATCATTACAGCCCTTCACAAGTCCACTGCTGAACATAGGCCTCCCCCAAAGAATGCCACAAAGCACGGTCCTGAGCCACCTGCATCCATCGACTTTCTGCATGTCTTACCAGGTCGTCACTCCATCTCGTGGGGGGACGCCCTACACTTCGCCTACCGGTACGAGGCTGCCACTCGAGAACCTTTCTTCCCCATCGGTTGTCGGTTCTTCGAGCTATATGGCCGGCCCATTGCCACTTCAGCTTACTATACACCGTTGGGCTATGTCGGTTACTCTGGTTCTACTGCGGATATCCTCAGTCCTAAGTTTATCACGCAGAGAAACTCCGAGCATAGCCCTCTCCATAGCTCGCTGAGCGGCCTTGAGCTTCCTCATCCGGCCAGCAGTGAAGGACCACGTCTCAGTTCCGTATGTCATCACTGGCAACACGCACTGGGTGTACAGTCTCGTTTTCAAGGTTTGAGGTATACCTGACGAGAAGATGTGCCGTAATTTCCCGAACGCTGCCCAACCGAGTTGAATCCGTCGATTGACCTCTCGGTCGAAGTTGGACTTACCTAGTCGGAATATTTGTCCCAGGTAAACATACTCGTCAACAACTTCGAGCTTAGTGTTCCCAACAACTACCGGCATAGGTGTGACATGGACATTAAACATGATCTTAGTTTTGTCCATGTTCATCTTAAGACCTATCCGTTGGGAAACACTATTGAGGTCATTAGGCATAGTGCTTAGGTCCTCCAGCGATTCTGCCATAAGGACTATATCGTCGGCAAATCGAAGGTGAGTGATGTACTCGCTATTGATGTTGATACCGTATCCTTTCCAGTCCAGAAGCTTGAAAACGTCTTCCAATGCAGCGGTGAAGAGTTTCGGGGATATGACGTCACCCTGTCTTACACCTCTCTGCAATTGGATAGGTTTCGTACTCTGGTTCTGTACTCGGATAGCCATCGTAGCCCTACTGTACAAGCACTTCAACACTTCGATATACCGACAGTCAACTTGGCACCGCTGAAGGGACTGCAGCACCGCCCAAATTTCGACGGAATCAAAGGCTTTCTCATAGTCCACATACGCCAGACATAGTGGCAAATTGTACTCTTCGGACTTCTGTACAATTTGCCGAAGGGTATGTATGTGGTCTATGGTGCTAAAGCCCTTTCGGAAACCGGCTTGTTCGGGAGGCTGGAAGTCGTCAAGTCTAAGCGCGAGACGATTCGTAATGACTCTCGAAAACAGCACGTAGACGCGGCTCAGAAGGGAAATCAGTCTGTAGTTCTTCAAGAGAGCGTTGTCACCTTTCTTGAAGAACAAGACCACCGCACTTCTGCTCCACGCCTCCGGTGTAATGCCACCATGGAGGACGGAATTAAAGAGCTTCTGAAGGACTTCAAGTACCGGTTTTGTCAATTTTTGTAATTCCATCCTCGCCTGGGGCCTTACCGTTTTTGAGGTGCTGGAGAACCATTCTAATCTCGCTCAGACTGACGTCCGGGATATCTTCGGAATAGTGTCGGATGAGACTCGCTCTTGGATCGTTACTCACACTTGCGCGTGGCTCCAACGATGACGTGTACAACTGCCCATAGAACCTCTCAATCTCACTCAAAATCTCAGGTGTCCCGGAAACGATGCTGCCACATTCTGTCTTCAGCTTTGATAGTTGGCTCTTTCTGGCAGACATATCTCTGGCAAATACTTTGGAGCCTTGGTTCCGCTCGATCGCTTCTTCAATACGAGCTGTATTGAAGTTACGTAAGTCCCGCCGCATGCATTTGGAGATCTGTCTGTTCAGATGCCTGTATGCTGTCAAGTCTGTTGAAGAATGTAGCTTCATCTCCCGTCTAACAGCCATGAGATTACGAGTGTGATCGGAGAGTTTTTGTGTTCTTCTGCGGCGGGTCTTGCAGAACTTAGCTCCGACCGCATGGACAGTTTCCACGAGCTTGTCATTCATATCGTCCACTTCATTGCAGTCTTCTAGGCACTGAAAACGGTTTTGTAACTCGAGCTGAAAGGTTTCGGGACTTTGGATTAGAGCACGAGGGGGACGGAGCGTTGACTTCATTAGACGAGACCTCTCCAACTTAACGTTTAGCTTCAGTGTGCCTCTAACCATTCGGTGATCGCTACCATTTTTCACCCACTCGATCACGGAGACATCACTGAACTGTTGTCGTCTGGTCGTCATAATGAAGTCAATCTCATTTTTTTCGAACCGTCGGGGCTCGACCAGGTCCACTTCTCCATGAAGTCGGCCAGCTGCTGGCCCCTTGGGTTCCGTTGCCCTATTCCAAATTTCTCAACTTTCAGCTCACCGTTCTCTCTTGTGCCTAGTTTTGCATTAAAGTCTCCCATTAACACTGTATATTGGGTTTTGGAGGAATGCATGGCTCTAGAGATATCCTCATACATTTCCTCCACCTCCTCATCGGGGTGTGCCAAGGTTGGTGCGTAAACCTGTATGACCTTCAGCGAATACCGTTTGGTGATTCTGAGTATAAGGTATGCAACCCTCGTCGACACACTCCCGATCTTTACAACGTTGTTAACGAGAGACTTGTGGACGATAAATCCGACACCTCCTTGGGACAGATGGTCGCCCTCCCGGTGATAGAGCAAGTTGCCGGATTCGAGGATTACCGAGTCCTCCCCCTCTCTTCGGACTTCGTCCTATAATATGCCAGCGCAACTTGTCCATCTCTTCTTCCAGCTCCACGATCTTATCGTCAGTCCTCAGGGTGCGTACGTTGTACGTTGCCAGGTCGAGTCATCTAACCGAACCTCCACCGGAGATTCTTAGCACCCCCTGCCCCCCCTTTACCATGGTCGCCACCGTAGCCAGGAATAGCGGGGCCGCCGGGGACTGGGGGCCGTTTCTTTGTTACTGTCATTCATAGGGGGGTATTTGCCATAGTTGCTACGCTTGGCGAGCGGGTTGGCAACCGCAGTTTTTTTTATTGTTAGTTTGTTGTTATCAAGAAGATGCTGCTGCCCATCTCCTGCCTATTTCCCTTTGTCGCCTTTTACGAAACCCACGGGAGGATATGGGGTAGTGGATATTTTTGACCGCCACTACACGGCAGAGGAACTCACCGTCCGCAAATATACGACAGCACCATAGTCCTTCTCAGAGGCGTCGCAAAACCCATGTAGGGTAGCCCGGCATTTCCCGGGGGGAAGGAAGCACCTTGGCATGGAAACCCGGTTGATATCCGGAAGGGAGGAGAGCATGGAGAGTCACTCTCGCAAGAGGACTCCGCTAATAGGCTCGTCCCAACCCAACCCGGACATCCAGAGCTTTTGAAGAAAGCACTTAGCTAAAAAGATGACCGGGGTGATCCACCCATTAGGATTGAAGGTGCGGGCTACGGTGACCAGCACGAAGCGTTTGGTCCATGCTTTTGGCGGTGGGTCAAGTTTTACTCTATACGTAAAGGTGTCCTGAACAGGCTGATATTGAATGCCCAGCACAGTCAACAAATTAGGATTCTCAGGGTGCTCGAACAGATGAGGGTCTTGTTGATCCTCTCCTGGGAGGTCCTTCAAAATATGAGGGGAGTTCGACTTCAGGATGGCAATTAATTCGTCTCGAAAGACCAGAGCCTCCTCGACGGTGGAAGTGCCCGTACAAATGTAGTCCATGTAGACCGAAGTCTCCAAAATAGAAGCTCCCCGAGCGTATCTCAGGCGCTCTCTCGAGTTCAAGGAGGGTTCGCATGGCGATATACGGGCTGGACTGGAGTCCGTATGTGGTGGTGTTCAACTCAAACACCTGTATAGGATCGCTGGGCTTCTCGCACCTTAATATCAGCTGATATCGGCAGTCATCACGATGGACCAGTGATTGGCGAAACATCATCCGAATGTCCGCGACAAAAACCACTTGGTGTCGACGGAATTGGGTCAAGATGTCGGATATGTCCTTGATCAGTTAAGGACCCGAGTGAAGACACTGGTTCAGAGACACACCGTTTGATGTGGTGGCGGAACCGTCAAAAACTACCCGAATCTTACTCTCAGGGGTCCTCAAGACCGCATGGTGAGGGAGGAAGTAGTGCTCCTGTGAACGCCATTCGAAGTTGGACGGTGACATGTGACCCAGCTCCTGATACTCGCGCATGAACTCGACATATTTGTCGCGAAAGGCTGGGTCGCGCCGCATGCGGCGCTCCATGGAAAGCAACCTCTTCTCGGCCAGAGCACGAGATTGACCCAAAGAGGGACGTGAGTCCAGAAAGGGTAAGGTGTAACGAAACGACCCTCAACTCGCCGGCCGGTATTGTTCTGGTAGAACAACTCACACTCACGGTCCAGAGGGTCGACTCGAGCTACATGTGGTGGTTCCTCAATTTCCCAGAACTGCTGGACGGCGTCCGATAGGGACACGCCCATGACGGAGAGCGGGTCGGCCGTCGGAGGGGGAGGAGACCACATAACCGGTCCAAAGAAGCTGTGCCCAAATATCGTGGAAATGGCTGACAGGCCATCGGGCTGTAGAGCTCGTATCTCACCTAACAAGAGGACACCCAGCGTGTCAGCCCCCCGTAACAAATCTATAGGCCCAGGTTGGGCCCACCGAGGGTCTGCCGGTCTCAAAGCCGACGCACAGCGAACCGCGCTGTCATTTATACGAACGTTAGGGAGATACCCCCTACAATGTCGTTGAGGACATTTACCTTGACTAAAATACGAAGGTGTTCGCTGGCAGGGCTGAACACCAACTCCGCTTGTCCCCTAGGAGCAGGAGGCTCGGCACCTCCGATACCTACCATCGGACGTGATTCAGAGCTCCAGGGGAGCCCCAGTCTTCCCACCAACCAAGTAGAGGCCACACTACGTTGGGAACCCGAATCCAATAGAGCTCGAACCGTTAAGCGGTCGCCGCTCGGGTTGTACACCTTCACTGAGGCCGTCGGCAATAGAAAAGTTTGACAGGTGGACTGCTGACGGCTTAAAGGCTCAGTGGAGGCGGCCATGGCGGGAGCTAGGGCGGCAGCCTCCTATCTGGAGCTGCCTCTGTCGGACCGGCACCCGAAACGGGGGCCCCGAGAGCGGCACTCCGACTGCATCCCGATGACCCTTGACTGGAATTCCCCGAACGGGCCGACCTGGGGAAACTCGGGGATCCTCGGCTCCAAGGCCCGGGGCTGATACGCAGTCTCCGGAACCCGGTAGTACCGGCACCGACCAAAGGGGGGCGGGCAGCGTTCCAGTCGCGGCCACTCAGCCAACGGGGGTGAGAACGGTCTAGCTGACCGTTGAGTGGCTGCGAATCCAACTAAAATCCACTATCAACCCGCTGAGGGGGGGTGAAGACCCCCTGCCCCTGGGGGAACGACTCCCTGACCGATCGGGGGATGGACTCCCCTCAGAACGAGGGGCGCTGTGGTCCACCGGTGAGCGCCGAGCGTCGCCCGACAGTGGGCGTGGCTGGGCGCCCCCGCCCGTGGGAGTCGAGGGGCTGGCAGGGCCCTGAGAGGACGAGCCGCGCGCACCCAGGCACAACATGACGTGGTGGTTGCCCTGGCAGTGCGTGCAGGGCCGCTGGTGCTGGCAGTCTCGTTGTAAATGCCTCTCCAGGCACGAGAAGCACCAGCGGCGCTCCCTGGCGATGGTTCGCCTCGCCGTAGCAGGCTTGCGCAACAACTTCGGGTACGACGCCGCCCGGTGGTCGGATGCTCGACAATAGGAGCAGGGAGGCGCCTCCCGGGCCGCTAGGCCACTATAGGAGGGTACGGGGGGGCGCACGAGCAACGAATTAGTAGCTTATGTGACGGCATCCCTACTAAATACAATAACAAAATAACAGAAATAATAAATACAGTTCCTATCAATCAAGTTAGATAAAATTACACAATTATTAATCGAGTTAGATAGAAATTACACAATTATTAAATACAAGTTAATACGAAAAAACACAAATCAAATTAGTACGTAACAACCCTAGTACGATCAACAATTATCCCATTACGTGACAGCCTTATGTACCTAATCAAAATACTTCGCCTCAACAATTCTCGCTTGTTAACCTACGGGCGTGGCGTTAGCAAACTACCTCCTAACAACAGAAAAAAAGCGAGCCACAATGCAACAAGAAAAAATTATTATTTATATTAATTATTATTATATTAATTTTACGTATTACGGCCGGGCGTGATTGTAGACACAATCAACCACGCTCTGCTACCAATTGTTACGGCATGCAGCTGCCTATCTAATGGTAGGATCCTCCTAGGCTCATAGTAAGAAGACCCTACAGGCAGATACAGGTCCGGCTTTTTAGGCCAAAGTGGAAGTTTTTAATTGAAATAAACGAGGGGGAAAGATCACTAAGAGAAAGGCACTTAGTTGCTTCAGGAGCGAAGACGGTTCACCAAGACCGGCCCGGCTGATGACAGTGTCATGAATGTATGTGTGATTGTATGGATATGTGTGTGGGCGTGGCCTGGTCTGGATGACACAATGCCGTCCTGGAGAAGGTATCCGCTGGTAGCCTCGGAACTATTCCCCTCTTGAGGCACTCTTTCTGTTTTGTCACGCAATGGGACAGCTTCACGTAGAACTTCAGAGGTAAATCACTATTGTAGTTGCACAATTAATTTAACAGAGTAAGTCCTAATGAACGATACGGGTTCTCACAACGTTTTACGCGGGTTGATACTTTCGTAACAAAGTTAGGCGCGAAAAACAGACGTCAGTATAGATCGCAAAGAACTTTACAATGAATGTCGAGAAGTCCGTCCGATACCGCTGCGGAATGCGGCCGGGTGGGAGCGGGTGACCTCGCTTTCGAGGCTACGCGCGCACGTTAAAGAATACGTTTCGAAGGTATAATATTATTGCCTAAACAATATATATATATATATATATATATATATATATACAACGTAGAAAATATAAAATAAGTTAATTAAACACGATAAAATCCGTAAAAAATAGTTTTATTCAATGTGTAGTGTTCGCGTAAATATGAGAAATCATTATATATATATATATGTTTTGAATAATTGAATACACAAACTGGTTAAGTTGGATTCAAGCAAGGCTACGAGGTTCAACGGATGCAGATGGTCCAGTTACGTGCCTTGTGGTATTCCTTGAGAGGGCCCTATGTTCAGCAGTAGACTTGTGGAAGGCTGTAATGATTGTTATGACGATAATAAAGCAAATCTGCAGGTGTCCGTGGACTGCGGTTGCGACTTACCATCTAGTGAACTATACTGTATTTGTTTGTCACTTCACCTTTATAAAAAAAACACCCACGATAAGAAATGGAGATAAATTCTCTTACATCGCCTACCCTGACATCTGTTAATATAGGGCGTATGTGCTGGAGATTGGAGAAATAGAGTAATTTATGTAATTATTATATTGTAAGTTATAAATGATTGTCTTTTTAATTATTATAAAACTTGTAATATCTAAATATCTCTTTTTATTTTTTTAAACACAATATGTTTATGTGTGGTTTGTGAAACAGTTGTAGTGTAGTAATAGTTATATTGGTGTTGCATATTCGTATGTACGTTACTCACTAGAGGACGCACTAAAACCAGCTTCATGGATAATACCACGAAATTGTGCTGAATGTCCTCTTATATCAAACCCGCACACATAGTAAGGCTTATGGTATTGCATTCCTTCTATTTCATTTAGTATAGTAAAGTATTTATAAGTTCTGTAGTTATAAGTTGTCTAATCTATGATATTATCTTTTGTAGCATGTGTTTTGGTGTTTGTTTTAGTAAATATTTTATTCTTGCTTTCTAAATATAGACAGCTGATTCGAAATACAAGAACATTTTTATTCGGCAAACTCGGCTTATTGTCTTTACAAAGAAAGTAATCACTATGGTACGTCTTAAATTCTTCAGTCCTCTATGACCGACCGTCTTTTCAATTTCATAACAAATAATAAAATCAAAATAAACGCTTGTGTACATATAGCAATATAACATTTCATTACTACACCATTTATAATTTCATGAAAATATACATTAATTTATAAATACTTATAAAAATATCTAATCTCCTTTCGACGTATATTATACTTTTATAAAAAGCGTTGACATTTTCTGTAATGCGTTGACAAAAAGAGCTTACGTTAAGCTTTTAGTAGTCAGATTACGTATTCCTTCCTCAATACATAATTAAATAACTCCATTTAGAAGTTGTTGTAATAATTTATTTATTAGTCCGATATTTGCAATTTTTAAATAAAACTAATTTTACGGATTTTATCGCGTATATTAATTTATTTTTATACTAGCTTTTTACCCGCGGCTTCGCTCGCGTGTGCTTGAATTTAGGAACATCATTAAATGCTGTTCCGTGCCAAATTTAGAAAAATTCGATCACCTTTAGTCACCTCGATGTCAAAGATTTTTTTTCATTCTAAAATATTAGACGCATATGATTGGTAACATGCTACAGAAACACGTGAATATATACATATATGTCTAGAAACACCTACTATTTTTTATATCGGGCGTGTCTTCCAATTCCGATGTATCTATAAGAAAGGTAAATAGTCTTGAAATCAAAATGTATTATTATTTACATTTTACTCTTTACAAATTATTCATAGTTTTTTAAACTAACTAATTAACTTTAATTTAGTTTTAACAAAGTAATATATTATTTATTTGAGACATTCATATCATTGGTCCTATTTAACATTGATTGGCACCATAAAATAGATGTAGATTTTTTTACTTGGAGTAGACTTGAAAACATCACAAATACAGTTCTATAATAATGAATACTGCACATGGATTTAAAGTAATGCTACGGGTTTTTTTACGCATCTTGGATGAAAGTTCCGAGTACAAGAACATCCCAGCAAACATTTTTGTCATATAATCAAACATTTATATGACCTTGAGTCTTATTAAAGTTATTTTACAGTAGTTTTTTTTTACTCTTCGTCATGTAACGGTGCATTATGTGTCCGAATAGTCATATACATTTTTGTCGTATATTAATGTCATATAGACGTTCTTTCGACAATTTTTTACAACCGTCATATAATAGCGTCGACGACGACGTCTATAAAACTTACTTATACAACTTTTCGTCGTGTAAACGTTTTCGCAGTATAAACGTGATAATACTGTCAATTTTGTCATATAATTACCTTTTAAATATCTGCTAAACTGATAGTAATTGTTTACACGTAGTATTTGTAACCATTATATATAAGTCGAATAAGTATAACGAGTGCAACTTGTATACATCCTAAAGTATCACAAACATGATAATACGACCGTTATTTAATTAATACTCATATTAAAGGTTTAAAATAGCCTTATATACAACTTCTATCATTTTAAAATCTAATTTATCATATTTATTTACTGTTCGGTACAACATGAATCTTAAAAAGTGGAAAAGTATTAAAAAGAAAAGTTAAAAATAACTATCATTCGCTTCAAGCGCGTACTTTAATACAAAGTAATAGAGCTCAAGCTGAGAGTGAGGAAAATGAGAAGGGTTCCGTATCATATTTAAATTCAAACTTAACCAATCAATTTAACCAAATTGCAGTACCTACTACCTACTATACCCTGCAGTTCATTTGCCGAATTTCAAGAGTCTTGTTCATTTTCCGAAGTTAAAGACATTTATACATCGTCCGAAAATGAAGATAATATTGATAAAGAAGACACTACAATCCAAAATGATAACTTCAGATACCATTATAAAAAGTGGGCTATTGATTTTAATATTCCACAAGTTGCATTAAAACAATTAAATGTAATTCTGAACAAAATAATGCCCTGTATAGTCCCTTTAGACCCAAGGACGCTTTTAAAAAGTAAAAAAGATGTACAAATAATTCTTATTGATGATGGTCATTATTAGCATAATGGTCTCATTGAATCTTTAAAGACGATTTTACAAAACCTATATGATAAACCGAAATGCGTTTCGCTTGATGTAAATATAGACGATCTACCATTGTTCAACAGTTCTAAGCATCAAGTGTGGCTTATATTATGTAACATGCACGAATCACCAAATTAGCCCTCATTTGTTGTGAGTATTTATGAAGGTACGAGTAAACCATCGAATGTATCCGCATTTTTTCATTCTTTAGTACGTAAATTACAAGAAATAATGTCTAATAATTTGAAAATTGCATCGCGATATGAAGTCCATACATTGATCGAAGTTAAATTCAGAGCCTTCATATGCGACTCGCCAGCGAGAGCCTTGGTTAATGGTGGTTTTCCTAGTCCCAATTGTGTAATTTAAAATTTTCTGTTAATAATTAAATTTTTAAGTACCGTTTTATTCGTTATACTTATATATGTTAAATTACGTGGTAGAGCCATGCTGCAGCTATATTAGTAGTATAGTTGTAACACGAATGGGTCGGCTCGACCGGGGAAGGACCATACTGTCATAGAATACCAGCGTAAAATAGCAGCTTAATGCTGCTGTGTTTCGTATGGTGAATGTAGAGAACCGGAGACCCTTTTTACTGGAAAAGAGGCATTTCATCTTAGTCCTCACGGGCGACAACGCATCTGCATTTTGATTCGCAAACGAGGATAGATGTAGATGTTTATGGGTCACAGCAACCACTTACCATCAGTTGGACTGTGTGCTCGTTTGTCACCCTTATCCTATCAAAAAAATATCGAATATTGTACCGGCTCAGATGGTTGAGTGGCAGCAAACGCTATTGCATAAAAACGATTCTGAGTTGGATAACCAACGAACGAACCAAAATAAGGAACATAGTGAAAGGTTTTCGTTTAGTAGTAGTAATTTAAATAAAAGTCAATTAATTATATTTTATATTTTATAGGAGTATGCAACATTAATACTAAACATGGTTGCTTGAAATGTATATAATGTTCCACGTTTTTCCCATTGTGCTGGCACAGTTGTTAATAAAGATTTACCATTTTCTGTGGTCTCCACTATTTTAAAAGACATTTGTCTAAAAAAAAAACAATTTACTATAGACAACAAAAACTCCCAAGTAACAATATGGTCTTAAATTATCTTATTAAAAATTAAACATTAGCACTTTAATAATTCTACCTATTATATTTTGTTGCTTCTTGATATATAATCTTAATATCAAATAGCCAAGCGCCCACTCGCTATTACCGACAACGTACTATTACCTACAACTCACTGACTAAGCGAAAATGCGTGAGCGAGAAGCAAACCTATTAGAGGAGATATTCCTGCAATCGAAACATCGCAGCATCGGCCGGACTAAAGAGCGAGCGAGCGTGGCATATTGGCTCCGTGTTAGTACAGTGCGCCATCTAGTGACTCGGTACGACAGTTAATCTATTCGGATTCAATAGATGAATTACGCTACTAATTTTTAACAAGCTATAATTGTACATTTTCTAACAGAATAAATAAAAGTAATGAAAAATGCTAAACTTTGTTTTTATAGCTAATTGTCTGAGAGACGAAAAATAATTGCAACTGTAGAGATTTTTTTAACAATAGTAGTAAAATATAATAAGTACTAGCTTTTTATCCGCGGCTTCGCTCGCGTTGACTTCAATTTAGAAATATCATTGATACTTTTGATAAAGTGAAACAATTTTCGGCGTAGTTAAAATTATTACGCAATGATTAAAACTAATTTTAGGATTTAAATTGATATAATAATAAATTATATGAGATTCTATATAGTATATATAGATATAATTTAAATTGAATGTGTTATTTAAAAAAACACATCAATAATCAATAATATAAAATAGAAATTAACATCTTCAGGAAGGAAGATACTTAACCCTCTTTTTTAACTTCCGCAATCGGATAAAAAGTAGCCTATAAGTTGCCCCTATTTCCTAACTAATTATACACAAAATTTCATGGAAATATGTCTAGTAGTTTTTGCGTGAATCGGTAACACACAGACAGACAGACAGACAAAATTCTAAAAACAACTAATTTGGATTCAGTGGCCTTTATTTAGTCCCCTGGAATTGTTTTTCCAGAAAATATTAGAATTGCACATACGACTTTACTACAGATTTAATATATGTATAGATTGATAACCCATTAAGTTGAAGCGTGTTTCCAAAATTCTTACAATATATTTAATGATTCAAATTTAAATAGGTAAGTAGGTATGATTAACTGACTAATTACAATATTCGCATTCGTCTTCTGGAAAATGATTATAGATGGCAAAATATTTGCAATGGGTGCACCAAAATAAACCGTAGCGTAATAATTTTTTTACATTGTTGTCTGTTAAAACAAAATGTAACGGTCTATTTCGACGGACTATCAGGGAACCACATCCATAACATTGAGAACAAAAGATAAAATGAGTAGATGACCACGGCCATTTCAAATGTGCACGTATCATTTCGATGAAGTCCATCTTTGATAAAAACTTATCAACATCCGCATAATTGTAGATCATTGTGAGATTTACCTAAAACAAAAGGATTATTTAGACTTAACCAAATTTTATTTTAAGAACAGAAGGATATGCGTGATATATACGCATATCCTTCTGTTCTTAAAATATAAATTCTTTAAACTAAGTTAGTTAGGCGTTTAATGATTTTATTATTGATCCCTAAATCAACTGTCATGGCGTACACATTTACAATTAACATTGTGAACACGCACTTTATAGGTCGGAAAGTTCTATAGTTGTCATATAACGCAGTCACTTAATAAATTATTAATAAATATATGTGAAAACATTAAAATTTTAAAAGCGCATAAAAATTTTAATACAAAATTACCTCACATTAATCAGTAAACTCGATTGCACAATGGTTTACAACTGATGAAATGGTTCTATCACCTCAAATAACAAAGAAAAAATGCAATATTAACTCAGCTGTCAAAAACACTGCCGAATTAAGTTAACGTGATATATAATTTGTAATATTATTCGTTCAATACAAGTGGCATCATCTTTAAATGACAATAATACAACGATACATTATATAATAGTCATATTGTTCGCCATTACTCGATACGAATATCGACACGAATTTGACGCGATAACTATCGTTACATGACATGTAGTCAAATCGCCGACGTATATATGACGACTATGTGACTAAGTAGGTATTTATATGACTATAACGCCAAACTCTTAGCATCTTAAGTTGAATAAAATGGGCCCTAATGCCGTCGAGTAAACGTACTTAAAACATTTATACGATTATACTAAATAACACTAAGTTGCCACCAAAACGTCTACTCAACGTGCTAAATGTTTGTTGGGATATTGTTGATGTGAAGCACCGAAGCTCCGGGAAGTCTAAAGTATGTCAACATGTTTAGTATCGTCCCAACCATTATATCGGATCTGATAGACAACAAATCCTTGCAATAGAACACCGAATCCTACCAATGATGATTCGCGAGGCTATTGAAATTAAAAATATCCTAATTTTAATAGGGAAGATGGTTGCGTGCTACCATCTGCTAAGGACCCCATAATTAATAAAATTAAATTCAAACTACTACTGCATTTATTCTATTCTATTTTAACGATGACATCAGGTCGTCAAACACCTCAGTTCTCCAGTCCCTCCCGTAACCATGGTTGCTGTAAAGTGCCCGAAACATCGGGTTTTTGTAAAGTTAAAATTAAACGCAATATATTCCTTAAAATTAGTTTTATTCCTTATATACATTTTATTCACAGTGAACGTGAGGAACACTACACTCATGAACGGGAGTAGAAAAATGTTCGCCCTGTTGTGGCGGTGAAATAAAATCCACCACCTCATATCGTCCCGTCGTAAGAGGTGACATATTATGAAAACAAACTGAAGATGGGATGGGCTGCATCATCTTCTTGACAACAGATCAAAATAATAATAGCTGCGGTTGCCAACCCGCCTGCCAAGGGTGGCAACTTTAGCAAATATCCAGCTACTTGACAATTAATGGGGGAGGCCTATATTATTTTCAGTGGACTTTTGATAGGCTGACGATAATGAGTTCTACTCATCTTTGCAAGCCTTATTTACGGCAGAGTGAAAACAAAAAGTAACATGCCCTAAAACACGAATGAAATAAAAACTGCATATATTGCCCCATGAAAAGTAAAAAAGCAGCAGCTTACATACATGTTACTACTGGGCACAGGCTGCAGAGATTTTGGCCAAAAAAGTGTTCGCTGCGCTGATTCCAACGTGGGATGAATGTAATGTAAATGATTCAATTATTTACATCGTTTATTTAGTAGCCTTGTATTATTTCATTTTATCAATGACTTCCCATTTTAGTTTATTTAGAAGAAAGTAGGTGGCGCTAATATTAGATGAAATAATGGAAGCCAAAACTATACCACTGTAACGGTGTACCACTGTATGTAACGGTGGTAGAGCCTTGCAGCAGCTTTTGCTGTTGCACGTATGGGCCGGCTCGAGCCGGGTTAGTACCACGACCTCACAGAATACCGGCGTGAAGTGGAAGCTCTGCGTCCGCGTTTCGTCTGGTGAGTGCAGGTGACCGGATGCCCAATTCCCCCCCCCCCCATCAACATGGTAGCGGAATTACGTCAAAAACTACCCCAGGAGGGTACCAGTACCCCTGGAGAATCCCTCGCTGAGCATCCACGACCATGCTATTCCACTCCTGAGCGTGGGTGCTCAGGCTGCCCCGCGTATTCTGGGGGGGGCAAAATTCCGCTCAACACAATAACTGCTCGGGGCAAACTGAGCAACAAGACCAAGGCGACCCCTGCCACGCTATCCGTGAATTTCTGCAACATCAGGGGACTTCACTCGAACCTAAACGCCGTCCACTACCATCTTGAGACGGCGAAGCCGGCCTTGCTCTTTCTGACCGAGACGCAGGTGTCCTCTCCGGCTGATACTTCGTATCTCTCCTACCCGGGGTACAAATTGGAGCACTCCTTTGTGCCTCGGGCTGGAGTTTGCGTGTATGTCAGAGAGGACATCTGTTCTCGACGCCTCGGCAGTCTTGAAGGTTCGGACCTGTCCATCCTTTGGCTACGCGTAGACAGCGACGACCATCCGCGCGTCTACGTGTGCCTCTATAGGTCCCATAGCGGTAATGCCGAAACAGACCGACTCATCGACCACGTCCAAATGGCTACAGATTCCTTGCTACAACAGGTCCCATCCGCAGAGATCGTGATCCTTGGCGATTTTAACGCCCACCACGCCGAATGGCTCGGTTCACGTTTAACCGATCATGCGGGGAGATCTGTTTATGACTTTGCCTTGGCATATGGTCTGACACAACTGGTTACATCGCCTACGCGGATTCCAGATGTTGAGGATCATACACCTTCCCTGTTGGACCTTCTGCTGACCTCTCATCCGGACGGATATCAGGTTTCCGTCGATGCCCCTCTTGGCTCTTCGGACCATTGTCTGATCCGGAGTGTGGTGCCACTCACGCTCCCTTCGCGGTTGCGTTCTGCAGGTTGCCGCCGTGTTTGGCATTACAGGTCGGCGGATTGGGACGGAATGCGGTCTTTCTTTGCTTCCTACCCATGGGGGCGGGTTTGCTTCTCGCCGGATGATCCCAGCGCTGTTGCTGACTCTGTCACTGATGTAGTGCTACAGGGAATGGAACTATTTATTCCATCATCTGTGGTACCCATCGGAGGCAGATCTCAGCCTTGGTTTGGTCGCTCCTGTAAGACTGCATTACGCAGTAAGCAGGAGTGTTATCAAGCCTGGGCTGCGGCTTCGGTGACTCGGGATGTAAACACCAGCACACTCAAAAAGAAGTATAACTTCGCCTCCAGGTCCTTCAAAAGAGTTATTGCCAAGGCAAAGTCAGAGCACATAGGCAGAATTGGCGAGAAACTAGTTCGCCTTCCTTCGGGAACCCGTGCATTCTGGTCTCTCGCCAAGGCTGTCCAAGGGAATTTCTGTAAGCCATCACTACCATCTCTGCACAGGGAGGACGACTCATTGGCCCACGACGCAAAAGAGAAGGCCGACCTTTTAGGCTCCCTTTTTGCGTCCAACTCGATTGTTGATGACGGGGGGAACACACCGCCGACCATCCCGCGGTGTGAGTGCTCCATGCCGGATGTGCGATTCTCACAGCGCTCGGTTCGCAGAGCACTCCTCTCCCTTGACATCCACAAGTCGAGTGGGCCTGACGGAATCCCCCCAATTGTGCTGAGGACGTGTGCTCCGGAGTTGGCACCGGTTCTAACGCGTCTTTTCCGGTACTCCTACTCCCTAGGCGTAGTCCCGAAATCATGGAAGACAGCTTTTGTCCACCCGATCCCTAAAAAAGGCGACCGCTCAGATCCGTCCAACTACAGGCCTATCGCCATCACCCCCTTGTTCTCCAAAATAATGGAATCCGTTGTAAACTGCCACCTCATGCGGTACCTTGAGGATCACCAGCTGATTAGTGACCGCCAGTACGGTTTTCGTCGGGGTCGATCAGCTGGTGATCTTCTGGTCTACTTAACTCATAGATGGGCGTTGGCAGTAGAGTCCAAGGGGGAGGCATTGGCCGTTAGTTTGGACATTGCGAAGGCCTTCGATCGGGTTTGGCACAAAGCGCTTCTTTCGAAGCTCCCTTCCTATGGGCTTCCCGAGAAATTATGCAATTGGATCACCAGCTTTCTTGCAGATCGGAGCATCAAGGTCGTTGTAGACGGTGCATGCTCCGACTACAAGCCTATTAACGCTGGTGTTCCACAAGGCTGCGTGCTATCACCAACGCTGTTTCTTCTGCATATCAATGATATGTTGCAAGCTGGTAGCATTCATTGCTATGCAGATGACAGCACTGGTGATGCTCTATACACCGGCCGTGCCAATATTTCTCGGGAAAACGTCACCGAGTACCGGAACAAACTTGTGTCTGAAGTAGAGTCTTTGCTGGACAAAGTCTCGGATTGGGGGCGACTAAATCTAGTCCAGTTTAATCCTCAGAAGACACAAGTTTGCGCGTTTACCGCTAAAAAGAACCCCTTTGTCGTATCTCCTCAGTTTCAAGGTACTCCCCTTGTTGCCTCAGCCAGTATCGGAATCCTTGGCGTCGACATATCGAGTAGCGTGCAGTTTCGTGGTCACTTGGAAGAGAAGGCCAAATTGGCCTCTAAAAAGCTTGGCGTGCTCAGCAGAGCGGGACAGTATTTCATGCCGGCTCAACGCCTGCAACTTTACAAGGCGCAGGTTCGGCCTCACATGAAATACTGTTCCCATCTCTGGGCTGGGGCTCCCCAGTGCCAGCTTCTTCCATTTGACCGCATCCAGCGCAGAGCGGATCGAATCGTCGACGACCGAGTCCTTTCCGATCGGCTCGACTCATTGGCACTGCGAAGAGATGTTGCATCTCTTAGCATTTTCTTTCGCATTTACCATGGGGAGTGCTCTGAGGAATTGTTCGGATTAATCCCAGCCGCCAAATTTCACGAACGCACATCGCGGCAGAACTCCCGATACCATCCACACCATCTGGATGATTGGCGGTCCACCACTGTGCGATTTAGAAGATGTTTTCTTCCTCGCACAACTTCCTTGTGGAATAGTTTACCACCAGCGATTTTTCCGGACCGATACGACTTAGGGACCTTCAAGAAAAGAGCTTACTCCTTTTTAAAAGGCCGGCAACGCATCTGCAATTCTCCTGGTGTTGCGGTTGTTCATGGGCGGCGGTAGTCACTTACCATCAGGTGAGCCGCATGCTCGTTTGCCCCCTCTCCTATAAAAAAAAAAAAAAAAAAAAAAAACATCTAGTAATATCAGCAATAGAAGCGAACATTTATTTATTATATCAATTAGGAATAAAGTGATGTCAATTCTCTTAAAATTTCTGTTAAAAAATGCGCTATCAGCGCCGGTAGCGGTGAAAAACGATTTAATGATATCGTCCTATGCCCATATTATGAAATAGCATTGTGTTTAGTTATTAATATCTTTAAACGATTTCTATTCATTAATATAGTCAAGCTATAGTGTCAACAAATAGTGTTAAATATCGTGAAATGACCACACCATTTCACGAAATGATAGACTACTTTATGATATATGATCAATTCTACGATCTGGCCACGACATACATAAAAATCTGTTTAATAAAACTATAATAATAATGAAAATTTTGCAACAATTGCAGACAGACCGGTTTTAATTACTTTACATATTATATATTAGTAATTGAAATAAATACCTTATCAATTTTCATATTTTGATATACGTCACAATTATCTATTGAAATTACACTTTTAAAATAAAATAACAAAAATACTAAAAAACTAAACGTAGAGTTTTTTAATAATTTTAAAAATCTTTTAATCATATAAATGTAAGTAATTTATATTATTTCATTTATTAGTAACTGAAAGCAAAATATACTCCTTTTTCCATTTGATGATAGATGGCGGTGTTTTGAATACCAAATCGGTGTAGTTTTAAATTATTTTACCAAGATTATAACTATATGTTAAACTATATTTACAAATATGGTTTTTATTTGAAAAACACCCGTCATCCCGCCTATAACTAAGATATAATAGCTAAATTAACATCTAAAGGAAATAGAATACATAACCTTCCTTTTTTGAAGTTCCGTAATCGGATAAAAAGTACCCTATAAGTTGCCCCGGGTTACTCACTACCTATATACAAAATTTCATGTTAATCGGTTCAGTAGTTTTTGCGTGAATCCGGAATACACAGACAGACAGACAGACAGACAGACAGACAGACAGAAAAATTCTAAAAACCACTAATTTAGCTTCAGAACCCTTTATTTAGTCCCCTGGACTTATTTTTTCAAGAATATATTAGAATTACAGACACGACTTTTCTACAGATTTATTATATGTATAGATTTCCGACGTTTCGGGTGCTTTCCAGCACCCGTGGTCACGGGGGACTGAGTTGTTTGACGTCCTGCTGTCATAGTTAGCCCGGCTACCTACAGTTTTTTAATATTAATTTTTGGTTCGATTTACGCAGAATGAGCTTGCAGTATCTTGAAGTCTAGCAGTGGTATACTTGGGTTTGGATTTGATTTTATTAATTATGGGATCCCAAGCCGATGGCAGCACCCATCCATCTTCTCTATTGAAATTAGGATGTTTTTTAATTTCAATAGCCTCGCGAATCATCCTTGGGAGGAATCGGTGTTCTTTTGCGAGGATTTGTGGTCTATCAAATCTAATGTAATGGCGGGGACGATCTTGAACATGTTCACAAACTGCGCAGGGCAGGGCACTGTCCATCCGATGTAACATGGTGGCCCAAAGGTTTGCTCATTGCACTAAGCAGGTAAAGATTACTATTTTCAAAGCCTACTGCCAGTTTTTTTACACGGGCAACCAATAGGTTAAATATATGCAGCGAGTGTACAGCGCTTTGCGTGTCCAGTATAATAATGGGTTTAGGATGCTGATGGGGCTGCCGCGCTTTTGCAGCGTGTCAGTAATGTTTTCTGAAATGCACACTGATGGTTTCCACGCCATTATTAGAAAGCGTGTTGCATCGATGCTGAAGCGTTTGCGTGGCAGCTCCAATAGCATTCTCATCACAATGGTAGATAGGTGGGACTCGCCGCTGCTTGAGCGCTGGATGCGGCTACATGCCATGGTATAAGACACCGGTACCCTCGTGACGGCTGGTCTCAAACATCTCCACTTTCATTTGCCATCATTATTTATGTAAATTTATTTAATTACTAACACTATAATTTATTTATACTTCTTTTCAATTTTACTAACATTCATGTATGGGTCCTCTGTTGCCTGAAATAAAGATATTTTATTTCATTTTATTTATTTTAAAAGAGACACATTCCACTTGATGGTAAGTGAATGTTGTGTCCAATAGATATCTACATTTCTATCCTCGATTAAGAATCAAAGGGCAGATGCGTTATCACTCCCGAAGACTAAGATGGATTGCCTCGTTTCAAGTTAAAAGAGTTTTCAGTTCTGTACACTCACCATACGTAACACAGCAGCATTAAGCTGCTATTTTTCATACTAATATTCCCTGAGAGCGAGGTACTTTCTCGCTTGGCCCTACCAGTTCATGCTGCAATCATAATATAGTAGCAGCGAGGCTCTACCACATACAGTAAAATAAAGTTACAGCCTATAATACGTCCCACTGCTATGCTTAAGCCTCCTATAATTTTTAAGAGGGTTACAGCACTTAGTTCTCTTCAGTGTGTTATTGTTTTTTAATTTGTTATTTTATTCCTCAGATATGGCTTGCTTATAAATGATGTTTTACTTTTCTGAATAACACGCAGTATATGCGTTACTGCCTCGTTGTGGCCGGTTTTGTAGCTCAAGCTGAAAGGTTTCTTGACTCTGGATTAGAGCACGAGGGGAAAGGTGCGTTGACTTCATTAGACGATACCTCTCCAACTTAACATTTTGATCCAGTATGCCTCTAACCATTCGGGTTTCACAGCCGGTTTTCACCCTCTCGATCACTGAGACATCACTGAGAAATCACTGAACAGTTGTCGTCTGGTCGTCATAATGAAGTCAATCTCATTTTTTTTAAACTGTCGGGGCTCAACCAGGTCCACAAACTGTGGGGCTGCTTTTGGAAGAAAGAGTTCATGATTATGAGTCCCTCTTTATCCATGAAGTCGGCCCAGCTGCTGGCCCCTCGGGTTCCGTTGCAATACTCCAAATTGCAATACCTTCAGTTCATCGTTCTCGTTATGCATAAATGTGCGTGTTGGTATATTTGTTTGAGATTAATAGACTACAACACTGTTAAAACAATGAAAGTTGGCACATTATTTGTGTTTATTCAATTAACGTGTTTATGTCATCCACTTTGTGTTTGTGTTTATGTCATACACTTTATTATAGTTATTATTATTATTATTGTTATACTAACATCTCTATGGACTGAGTCTGAATAAAATATTATTATTATTATTACTTTGTGGCAACTCACCTTAAGATAGTGCTTTAACGTTTAACCAATCAGGCAGGACAACGTCTGCTGAGTTTTGCTAGTCTTAACATATAAAAATCCCGTGTTACGATGTTTGTTCTCGCTTATCTACGAAATTGCTTACTACTTGAGAGATAGGTTAGTTTTTAAGCGAGACTTTTCATAATCTTTATTACTAACTTAACGATTTTTTGTAGAACAAATCGTCAATGGAAAAGGCAAAACAAGTTCCGTGTGGCCAGCTAGTATAATATAATATAAAATCGAGCATTATGTTTAAGTAATATGCACAGACCTCTCCAGTCAAAAAAAAAACTACTGGACAGTTTGTTTTTACTGTTTAAAAAGAAATATAAATTTAGGAACACAACAGACGCAGAAACAGAAAAACAAGCTATTTTATTCAATATAGATTATAAATAATACTTTTTGAAAGTTACTCTTTTGCTTACTTACCACTGTTTAAAACCTCTGTCCTGGGAAGAACCAGCAAGAAACCCAGTGGGACATTTTTTTTAATAACAGCTTACAGTTATGTATGTTACACAATTAACCACACATAATAAATTAGAAATAGCTTGGTAGCGATCACCTCATTCACATGGGTTATTATCATCCATAAATTCATTAATATTATAATAACCCTTTTTATATAAACTTTGTTTAATAAAATTTTTAAAGTTTTAGCAGGTCAAATTTTGTATATTTTACAATGTATCTATATGTTAAAAATATGGAAATAAGAGGGTTGGTGTCCGAAGGTCGCAATAAAACCGCTCAGAAAAGGTTGGAGGGAAACGAAATTATTTCGAGTGACATTATATAGACTAGAATACGTATTCGTGGGCATTTTTACAGCTTTGGAGGGCTTACAAATGACAATATTATTCTCTAACGATACCTTTTTAGAATACTTCGAAAGAAAGTAGGTCCTAAGTTTCACTGCATTTTATGTATGTATGTTACGGGTTATCTTCGCCAATTAGGAAATGCACAACTTTTTCTGTCACCAGGACAGCGTCACTTGCGAAAGATGTGAAATACATGACAAATTTCACAGCGTGGGAAGTCAATTTGTTAGAAAAGTGTAGAGATTGGTGTTTCTTTCTAGTTATTATTAGTTATATTAAATATTATTTAGATTAGAAATGGATTACCCAGCTACGGATATTTCTAAAAGTTGAAGAATTAAAACAAGTGGAAACTGAAGAACTTATATTTAAATCGGTATTGTTTCATATTGCTAGAACCGTGTACGCAGATGGCGTAACAAATAAGTGCTATCACCGACGCTGTTTATTCTGAATATCAATGAAACCGGCAACATTCATTACTATGCAGATGGCAGCACTGGTGATGCTCTATACGCCGACCGAGCCAATATTACTCGGGAAAACGTCGCCGAGTACCGTAACAAACTTGTATCTGAAGTCGAGTCTTTGCTGAACAAAGTGTTAGATTGGGGGGGGATAAATTTAGTCCAGTTTAATCCTCAGAAGACACAAATTTGCGCGTTTACCGCTAAAAAGAACCCCTTTGTCGTATCTCCTCAGTTTCAAGGTACTCCCCTTGTTGCTTCAGCCAGTATAAGAATCTTCGGCGTCGACATATCGAGTGACGTGCAGTTTCGTGCTCACTTGGCAGAGAAGGTTTAAATGGCCTCTAAAAAACTTAGCGTGTACAGCAGAGCGGGCCAGTATTTCATGCCGACACACCGGCAACTTTACAAGGCGCAGGTTCGGCTTCACATGGAATGTTCCCATCTCTGGGTTGGGGCTCTCCAGTGCCAACTCCTTCCACTTGACCGCAAAGCGGCACGAATTGTCAACGAAGCGCCGTGAAGAGATTTTGCATCCCTTTGCAATTTATCACGGGGAATGCTCTAAAGAATTTTTCGGATTAATCCCAAATTTCACGAACGAACATACGCGGCAAAACTCATGATACCAGTCACACCATCTGGATGCTTGGCGGTCCACCACTGTACGTTTCACTAGGAGTTTTCTTCCGCGTACGACCTCCCTGTGGAATAGCTTACCACCGGCGATTTTTCAGGATCGATATGTCTTAGAGACCTTCAAGAAAAGAGCTTACTCCTTTCTAGAAGGCCGCAACGTACCTGCAATTCCCATGGTATTGGAGCTGTTCATGGGCGGTCGTAGTCACTTATCATCAGGTAGCTCACCATGTTCGTTTGCCGCCTCTGCTATAAATAAAAAAAAATAAGTTTACCTTAGTCCAGGGGTCGGCAACCTGCGGCTTCCGAGCCACATGCGGCTTTTTGGATGTGAAGCTGCGGCTCTTTATTTTCATACGTAAATATTATTTATTTTATAAAAAAAATCGATCCACACTGAGCCATTTAGAGTTGATAATGGATCTCTAGAAATGCAATTGATCGATTTTAAAAGTAAAGCTTTGTGGAGTTGAAAATTTACAGAGCTGAAAAGCAAGCAAGCAAAACGCAATAAAAATGAACAGCTTTAAAAGAAATGCCCCGAGCTGAGGCACTTATATTTGACGCATGGAATAGTCTTCCGGATTGCTATAGTGAGGTGAAGAAGTTGGCATTTGGAGTGTTGAGTATCTTTGGATCGACATATTCGTACGAGCAAGCGTTCTCTTGCATGAATATAATTAAAAGTAAAGTAAGAAGCCAACTAACAAATCAAAATTCAGAGCCGTGTTTGAAAATTAAAACAACAAGTTTTGAGCCAAATTTATCCAAATTGTTAAAATTCGTTTAAAAAAAATAGAAATTAGATTCTAATTTATCGTGAAAAACATTTTTTGCTTATGAATAATTAGATTAGTTTTTTTTTTTTATCAAACAACTTTATTTATGCAAGTACTATTTATGGTGAGCAAGAACAAAATTTGTGGCTCTTTAAAAACTTTGAAGTTTTGTAAATTGTAATTTATGACTCTTCCGACTCAAAAGGTTGCCGACCCCAGCCTTAGTACCAACTAGCGACATTTGATGAGTGTAAGATTATTAGCTCTCGTTATGAACAGATTTATTGTGAATCAAAAATTGAAGAAAAATAAATTCGTTGGTGGATGTCGTGGTATTACATAGTGTCGGTTAATTAAGATGTTCACACAGAAAAAAATTATGAGGTAACACACATAAAAAAACATACAGTCGAATTCACCCTTCCTTTTTAAAGTTGATAGAAAAATATAAGTAAGTTCTTTAGTGATGAATAGGATAGGATTCTTTCGTTTTCCTCGCAAAGAATATTAGCATAGCTTACCACGATGCTGACGCCAGCACCTTCCCAATAAAAACTCGAAATTATAGAAAAAAATAGCGATTGCCAACCCGCCTGCCAAACGTGGTAACTATGTCAAAATTCCTCCTACGAGCCAATCCGTGGGAGAGGCTAATTCCGCAGTGAATTTTTATACTCTGTTGTAGATGATTGTGTTATTATGTTTATAATCCTTACTACTACAAAAATACCACGAGGCATACGTGGAGTCAATATTAGAAAGACCTCGGCTAGACTGATGTTCTATTGCTGTAGTGGCGACCAAAAAATAAAAGGGCCTTAAAACTATTAAATACAAAATAAACTTGCTAAGCCTATTTGCGTCCCACTACTAGGCACAGGTCTCTTCACATTTCAGAGAGGGTTTTAGGGCAAGGATATCAGATTAAGCGCTTTCATGTATGATTTTTTTTAAATATATTTTTCGGAAAATACACTACAAACAAAGCAACTATTTAGATTTAAATAACAAAAGCAGTAAAACCGATGAAGTGTAGTTGCAATGCCTACACAATGGAGATATGGCTGTACACAATATGCTCTGAAATAAGTTCCTAATTAATTCGTCGGCACTTTTCAAAGGCTTTATACTCTCAGCCCTAGTATATTTGAAGCTCATTTTAGTTCTTATTGTTTGTCAACAGACGTTAATTATGTCAATGAACATTTATTATATTAAATCAGGGCTTAAAACATTTGTTTTGCACTTTTCATAAGAATGTAAAAGAGAAACAATTTTAGTAGAATCAAATAAAACCATAGGGTTTAATAAATATGTTTATTTATTTATCTTAACCCGGAGTGGCCATGGGCTAGCTATATAGCTCGAAGAACCGACAACTGATGGGGAAGAAAGACTTCCAAGTGGCAGCCTCGTATCGGTAAGAGAAGTGTAGGCCGGCCCCCCACTTGATGGGGTGACGACCTGGTAAGTTACAGGAAATCGATAAATGCAGTTGGCCTTGGACCGTACATTACTGTATAGATTTGCCTAATAGAGCAATAAATAAATCAAAATATTTGGCATAGTTGCCACATTTAGCAGGCCGTTTAGTAGTCGCAGCTTTCTATCTGCCGACTTCAAAAAGGAGACGGTACTCAATTCGTCTGTATGTTTTATTTATGTGTGTTACCTCATAACTTATTACTGGGTGAACCGATTTCGATGATTCTTTTTTTATTTGAAAGCTAGTGCTTCACATGCAGTCCCGTAGAAATTTCATCAAGGTCTCGCCAATAGTTTTTGAGTTATCCTTAAGAAGTCGGTTGTACAAATTTTTTTAATTTTAATTTATCTATTTGTTAGGAAGACGCTGTTGTCAATCTCCTGGTTGGTTTCTTCTCTCTGTCGCCTCATACGAAAGCCACAGGATGATATGGGGTAGTGTTTAAACACTGCGACTAAAGGATTAGTTACCGAAATCACATACATCCATCCTAAAGCTACTTTGTAAAATACGTTTTTGTACGTGGCTGCTACTACGCTGTAGCTATATTATGGCTGCAGATATAAAATGGGTAGGCTTAACCGGTAAAGAGCCATGCTCTCGTAGAATACTAGCTGCAAGTAACAGCATAGGCATATTTTAATGGTTATTGTAAAAAAACCGAAACCTTTTAAAAGATTGTGCACCTTTCTAGTCCTTAGGAGTGACAATGCACCTTCATTTTATTGATTCATTGATTATAGATGTAGATGTCTATTGACCACATTATCCACTTACCATAATATACTTTTTTTTTATAGGAGAGGGGGCAAACGAGCATGCGGCTCACCTGATGGTAAGTGACTACCGCCGCCCATGAACAACTGCAACACCAGGGGAATCGCAGATGCGTTGCCGGCCTTTTAAAAAGGAGTACGCTCTTTTCTTGAAGGTCCCTAAGTCGTATCGGTCCAGAAAAATCGCTGATGGTAATCGATTCCACAAGGAGGTCGTGCGAGGAAGAAAACATCTTCTAAATCGCACAGTGGTGGACCGCCAATCATCCAGATGGTGTGGATGGTATCGGGAGTTCTGCCGCGATGTGCGTTCATGAAATTTGGCGGCTGGGATTAATCCGAACAATTCCTCAGAGCACTCCCCATGGTAGATGCGAAAGAAAATGCAAAGGGATGCAACATCTCTTCGCAGTGCCAATGAATCGAGCCGATCGGAAAGGGCTCGGTCGTCGACAATTCGAGCCGCTCTGCGTTGGATGCGGTCAAGTGGAAGGAGCTGACACTGGGGAGCCCCTGCCCAGAGATGGGAACAGTATTCCATGTGAGGCCGAACTTGCGCCTTGTAAAGTAGCAGGCGGTGTGCCGGCATGAAATACTGTCCCGCTCTGCTGAGCACGCCAAGCTTTTACTTTTTAGTAGCATTACTTCAAGCACGTATACACGTAAATGACTATAAATGAAAAATTGTGAAAAAAGTGATAGGTGGCTAGCATATCGCCATCACTATCACAACCACAAATCCACTATCCTTTAAGGCATTTCTTACGATATGTAAGGCAAGTGACAGATTTCTTGTAACATTATTTTTTTGTAATAATTCGGTCAGAATTTCTCTGCGGGATAGAATCTGTATCGAGGATACTTGCAAAAAAACAAGTGCAACTCAGTTCGCTGAAGTGACAATGGGCCGACTATAAAGCTTGAGCGACAAACAACTAGTGGTTCTCACAAAACATTCTTGCAAATACAAGGTCGACACCTAAAGAAGTGGCTGCCTATATTTGCCGATCGATCGATCTATTAGACGATTCCTCACTAATTGGAGTGACCAGCATCTGAAACATGTAGGTTATGTTCAGCAGCAGACTTGTGATGGACTGTAATAATGAGGATAATAATACCAACATTGTGTTTATACTAGTATAGTTGACAATGGTAGCTTACTATCCACCTGTATGATTACACCCATAATCGATTAAGCGAAATGCATATACGTTTTCACCTCTAAGAACTAATATGGAATGCTTAATCACCTATAAAAAGAGTCTACTTTCAAATTTTATTATTAAGTACATTCAATAATAACCGACCCGAATTGCAAACGTGACTATCTCAGAGAGGTTTTTGTGGGCTGGATCCTAAGTTCGTAACGTTCAGTTGTCAACATTCTGTCGCTTAGTGAACCTTAACCGATAAAGTTTTATGAGCAAGTGCTTATCGCTGTAACACGTTCAAAATACGAATATAGTGTTTGTATACGAAGTGTTTATCAAGTTCTCAGTGGTAATACGCAGAATACAGGGGGGCTTTTATCACCTCAGCATAATGATCCCTTGGGCTATGTCGCGAATTTTTCATAGATTAATGTTGACAAACGAGCAGACAGTCCTGAAGGTAAATAAATTCTGTAGTCCATACACGCAGACTACTTCTATCCTTGATTAAGGATCAATACAGAGACAGTGAGGTCTAAGATGGAATATCTCGTTTGCAGTAAAAGGGTTTTTGATTCTCAACGCTCACTGTACAATAACAGCTGCATTGAGCTTGATTTAAACTCTATTTATGCAGATTATTAATCCAAACTGTGTAATTTTGATCTATGAGTATACTAACGCAATGAGGGCATCCACAACTTTTTCTGCCACCAGGGCGGCGCCACTTTACAGTGAGGTAAAATATTTGACAGATTTCATAGCGGGGACGATAATTTCTTATGAAAATGTAATATTTATGGTTTCTTTCCGTATTTTTAGTTGTATTTTATATTAATTACATTAGAAATGATTAAACCAAACTATAAATATAACTTAAAGTAGAAAAATTAAAAAAAAAGAGTTATATAGTGCAAAAAATTAAAAATCAAACCACTGACGCATTGTGTTGTATATTAATATAATACTCCAGATAATGATAAACTATTGTTTAAAACTAATTTCTCAATTAACTGACACTATGTAACGAAAAACTTTACCTCAGTCACAACTAGCGACATCTGGTGAGTTGAAGATTATTAGCCCTCATTAATGTGACATTTATTTGTTTTTTTTTTTATAGGATCGAGTGACAAACGAGCACACAGTCCACCAGATGGTAAGTGGTTGCTGTGGCCCATAGACATCTACATTTATCCTCGTTTGCGAATCAAAACGCAGATGCGTTGTCACCCGTGAGGACTAAGATAGAATGCCTCTTTTCCAGTAAAAAGGGTCTGCGGTTCTCTACACTCACCATACGAAACACAGCAGTGTTAAACTGCTATTTGACGCTGGTATTCTGTGTTGTTTATTTTGTACTTCATCATCATCATTAATACAGCCTTTTACAAGTCCACTGCTGAACATAGGGGGAGGCCAAGGAATGTATGTACACAATTTATGTACGAAATATATGTGTGTATGCACTTATAATAAGCCAAAGCTGGATTACTCGTGCCCAAAGTCTATCGCATTGTCTTATCGTAAAAAAAAACCTATTCTCTCTTGCTTTGATGGCGCCTAGATTTTAATCAGCTCTAAAAAATTTAAATTTGATTTGAAATAAGTAAAACGTAACGCGTGCAGGTGGCCCAGGATTGTGCTTTTTGGCATCCCGTGGGGCAGTGGACTTGTGAAGGCCTGTAATGATGATGATGATGATGAAGTAATACAAAAATGTCCTTCAGACCGAATATTCGGTCACGACAGCCAGTTTCAACAGAGCTTAGCCATTTTCGTATGATTATAGTGCCCGACTGTATGCGAAAGCACAGGTACAGTCTCTGTTTCCTCACCCTCATAGTTCAATGCGATGCTACCCGACACGACTGGTAAGAGATCAGGCGCAGGACCAACGGCTTTACGTGCTTTACAGAGTTGAAATACCGTCATCTTCCTGATACCGGGCTGTTGCTGAGATTTTCTTGACATAATAAGCTAATAAGTAATTTTGCCCCGACGATTTTGTCTACAGGGACGTAGCTACCGCCGTATCAGTCGTATCAATGATACGGGGCCCCTGCGCTACAGGGGCCCCAAACGTGTATAAGGGAAAGTTCTAAGTACTTCTACGGGACAGGAAAGGCTATCAGACTTGTCACTATTTTGTATTGAGGCAGAAAATTTTGAAAAACTGATATCGTCTTCAGCTATGAATGATAGAATATAATAAATTGTATACTTGTAAAAAGTATATATTTAATTTGAATTATTTGACTAGTTTGTTTCCTAGAGTATTAATTGTAAGTAATAACTTATAACCAATATAATATAATTATTTAATTCAATGCGACCGTTTTTGTTCCTTTTGTGAAAAATCTTCACTCTTGATTTGGGCCCCCTAATAAATTTTGATACAGGGCCCGCCTAAGGCACGCTACGCCACTGATTGTCTACCAAGTCGTACGTAACTTGTAATATTAAATTTCATATAGAAATAATATTAAAAAAATAGACAAAATGGCAATGAAACTTTCGAAGACTTGGGAGTTGAGACTACAGTTTTCACAGGTATCATCTATTTCAATTATGTACACGAAAGTTAAACTTAAATTAGGCACCGTTCAATAACGGGAAAGCATGACGCAAGTTGCCAATGATGGAAACTTTAAATGAGAAAAGTTTTTGTACAACTATTCGACTTGAAAATACAACTTTCAATCTTTTATAATGATAAAATCAACTCATCTCATTGAATGACTTTTCCTCTTATCACTGTGACTCACAGTTGATCAAATTGTCACGTAAGAAAATTAATTTCATCCCATCAGTGTCGTAAGAGGCGCCTTGGCAAAATACATATAGTAATTTTTGTTAAATATTTTTTTTATTAAAAAATTGCTATTATTTTTTATTTGCTATTATTATAGCTATTAAAGATTACTAATATTTCCTTTAACCACTTCTGGTAAGTTTAAAATGCTTGTGTTAGAAGTGGTTCACGACAGTAGTCGAATGACGAATTCGAACACACGACCTTTCGAGTTCGCGGCCCGTGCCCTGCCATTAGGCTACTGACGCTTTTTATACGTTACGTGTATCTAATAATTTATCCTTTTGAGTAAAATTCCAGTGTACATGTGTATGTAATTCTTCTTCTCCTAAACGGCTTGACGAATGGTACTTATGGAATCACCTGGACAGTTTTCAGCTATAGTTGGAACCCTTAGGTGGCGCTGTTGTCGAGATCTAACAATTACCAGTGCGAAGCCGGGGCGGATGGCTAGTATTATATAAATATCCGCGGCTTTGTGCGCAAGAATACAACATTATTAACCTCCATCTACTGTCTGTCATTTTTGACAAACTGAAAATTAATCAATAAAATATACTTTATTGTACAGTGTACACTAATAAACAAAAAAGAAATAAATAGAAGAATGACTTAAAATATATAAGGTTACACTAAGCGGCCTTATCGCTTACAAACTTTCTACATCAGATAACCAGTGTGTGCAAGGGCAAACAGGTCTTCTTTTGTATTGTATATATAACTCCTATTTTTTATTTAATTAGTCATACAAAGTTAGGTACATTATTTTTGAAACTGTCTCGCCAAAATGCAAATAGTTTGTGTGGCTACTTATAGCAAGAATGTGCACTTATAGCTCAGTTAATAATGACTTATTTAGAGAGAATTTTAAGAATACTTTGCTTAATTTATTATTGTGAAGATGCGTTTCTCTTAGCCATTCATTTTCTTATTTTATTTTATAGGGATATGATATTTTTTAATAGGATAGGGTTACAAATGAGCACGCAGTCCAGCTGATGGTAAGTGGTTGCTGTGGCCCATAGACATCTACATCTATCCTCGTTTGCGAATCAAAATGCAGATGCGTTGTCACCCGTGAGGACTAAGATGGAATGCCTCTTTTCCAGTAAAAAGGGTCTCCGGTTCTCTACACTCAGCATACGAAACACAGCAGTGTTAAGCTGCTATTTTACGCTGGTATTCTATGATTGCGTGGTCCTACCCCAGTCGAGCCGACCCATTCGTGCTACAACTATACTACTAATATAGCTCCAGCATGGCTCTACCACATAGAAGAATAAAAGAATATATATACAATGAGAAGATATACCAAGAAGATTTAACGCTCATATTTAAAGCCCCTGTTTTTATATTATCATTATAATATACAAACAGGGTCCTCAAATATTATTATAATAAAATTTCATGCCTAAGTTTCCAGACATTTTGAGAATATGATAATTTTCTCATTTGAAGTTTTACTACATAAACCTTTCGACAGACGATCGTTTTTCTACATTGATATTTCACTAATACGAGTAAAACATATTGCTCATTAGTCGTTTTGCGCTGTAAGACGTTTTTCTACTTAGAACTTTTGATAGTGAACCGTTTCGAGGACACACAATCTGGGAGCCGCGAGTTCGATCAATTATTTTTATATCCTACAAATAATTGTTCCGGGTATATGGATGTTTTTTCTTGTGCAATTTATGTCTGTAAACTGTTTCCACAATAAAGGAGAAAATTCTGGTGAGGGGATAACTTTTTTTTTAATTTAATTGAAATTGGTATTAGCTAATTTGTTTTAACATTCTTAACATTTTTTTGCCTTTGGAACTCCTTGCCCGATGACATCAGAAAAGCACCCAATAAGTACGCTTTTAAAAAATTGGTCCGTAATCATCTATTGAAGACAACACATTTTACATGATTCATCCATTTAATATGCTTAACATATATACTCATAGGTATTTGTATGTACTAATAATATATGTATTTAAATACGTATATTTGTATATGTATGTCTTATATTTGTATATATATATATATGTATACGTCATATATGTAGGTGCTTATGGGGGCTGATTAATTAATAGTCCGTTTTCTCACATTTATATTTTTATTGCGCTAGGCACACAGAAATAAAGTTCAATAACAGCACAATACAGAAGGTACAAATGAGTAGGCAGGAATACAGTAATATATATGTACAAGGAAGAATTAAACTATCGAACTGCATAAGCTTGGGTATTAGGCAGACAATGGGTATGGGATACGTATAACGTGCAACGCGGAAGCGGACGAACTGGCGATCTGCTGTCCCGAAGGCGCGGGCTCAGCGACCGAACCAGTTTCACATTCCTTCGTTATGCAGATACATAAAAATGCATGGCGCGTGTCTGCTTGTACATAATTTAATTTATTAATAGGTAATATCTTACAAAATTTACGCATATTTATTAACAATTGAAAAACCTTAATAAATAATAGAACATAGATTAATAATACTTAAAATTTATTTATAAAATATTAATATTTTAAACTTTCAACAAATAAAGTGTAAAACTCGCCACATATATGTATAGTTTATTTTTTTTAGTAAAATGTATGTATTATGTAGTTAATTATAATTTTGTGTAGTGTTATTTTATTCTGTTATCTATTATTTTATGTTATTTTATTATATTACCGTACCTACGTCAAATTCTCACCAATCCATGGGTTGACTGGTAGAGAATGCCTCAAGGTATTAAGTCCGCCCTTTGTATTCTTTTGTTTTAAGGAATGCAATAAAAAATAAATAATAATAATAACAATATTTAGTGTAGGTACTAGTTCGATGCCCATGTTTTGTACAAGCGATTTCTAAGCGTAATAGGTTTTGACCTTATAGGTAGAGGACAATGAGTTTGTGTAGGTATATTTTTTAATAATTTGTGTTTAAATTCTCCTCGTTTTTTAATTGATTCATCAAACCGTTGAGCTAAACTTAAAAATATGTTTTATAGAAATTCCCTCCCTTTGACTGCCTCGATATGTCTCTCATTAGTTACACTCTTCTTTTATGAGTTAACATAAAAATAAATGTGTTCTAAGACACGCACGTGTAGAGGTAATGATGCCGATATGTTGTGAGGTCAGAATGTTTTATTCATGACATTTTGAGTGAACAGAGCGCTCATACATTTAAGACATTCGGATCAAATACTTGACGAACGAAACCTTCCCGCTTCCGAGAGAAATCTTTCGAGACACTGTGAATAGCCTGGCTGATCTAAGTTATTTTAATTATCAACATCTGTTCCTTTATATAATTCTCTGGTCAGGTCGCATCTTGAGTATGATTCATCCGTGTGAATCCGCAATATTCGATTTATAAGGACGCCCGGCTTAACTTAAAATCGACCATTATCGATATTCGATCGACCTAAATCGATATTCCTGTTTTAAAGACTATCTTAGCTAGAAATCGATTTATTGTTAGAGCCTGTAATTTCTATAACCAAAGTTATAATACTTTAGATTTTTTTTATAGGATAGGGTGACAAATGAGCATACAGTTCACCTGATGGTAATTGATTGCTGTAGCCCATAGACATATGTCTATAGGCTTCAGCAACCACTTACCATCTTGTAAGATCAATTACGAATCAAAATGCACAAATAAAAAGGGAGACCCTTTTCTAGAGGGTTCTCTACACTCACCATACGAAACACAGCAGTCTTAAGGTGCTTATTTTGTGAGAGCGTGGTCCTAGCCCGGTCGAGCCGACCCATACGTACTACAACTATACTACTAATATAGCTGAAGCATGACTCTACCAAGTATAAAATATATATATATATATATATATATATATATATATATATATATATATATATATATATATATATATATATATATATATAATCTTAGATTCGTTTTATGTAAATATTCAATTTAAACATTAAGTATGTGTTGCTATAGCCGTATATTTCCTTAAATAAAAAGAGAAAAAAGAAATGAACAGATATTATTTAAGTTATGTTATTTTAAATCTTATGTAAAAATTAAAGTGGCCTAATGGTTAAGGGGTATAGACTGTAGTGTTATACTACTTACGTATCATTTTACATTATTTTAAATTCATTTTTCCATTCTGTTTCGATTTTCTGCATTCACCTCAAAACTGGATATTTTACATCACCTTTATTTCCATAGGATCCTGTAACGATTTTAAACCATAAGAACACAATAACAAATCATTTCTACTTCGTATTTTCACATTATCAGCACTTTTAAATTGGTGTCAATGGAGTCTACCTTTTTTCGATCTTTTAGCTAGTTTTCCGTAACTCTACAATCTTGGGCTTTGTGTGGGCAGCTGCGCTACTTTTTTTCCTATATCAATAATATCTCATTTTCCACTTAAATCTTACCGTTTTCTTATTATAAACCAAAAACAAAAATTTGACATGTTTTGTCTTTCTTATTTATATCGTTTCCATGGTAATTATATTCAAATTTGCTACCGATCTGTTATTCCTATTTCGATAATTCCACATAAATCTTCTTTTCTCTTGACCATTTACAAAAAATTTGCGTATAATTTAAATAATTTTTCCGTTCTCTCTAGAAAGGTATAAAAGCCGAACAATCGGTGAAGAAAGGCAGTCTCGCTTCAGTTCGCGAATTGGAAGTATCTCCTAAAGGCCTTATCCCGGGGCCGCACTGCCCCGGGATCCTGCAAGCCTCCACCTACACGTGTAGTCTTCGGCGAAGCCTTCTTCAAACGTGGAGCCGCACCACTCCGGATTCCTACAAGCCTCCATCTACCTCGGAAGTCGCTTCGAGACTACTACAAGCGCGGGGGCCACACTACTCCGGGCGCTACGACTACTTACTCCAGGCGCCGAGTGCACCTACCGCCGGCGCTACCTTTGGGCGCTGCAACTGCTGGCTCTAAGCGTTGCGCGCCCCTTCTCCAGGCGCTACGTGCGCCGGCTCCGGACGCTGCGTGTACTGGCTCCAGGCGCTGCGCGCCGTCGCTGCTAAGAAACCTACCTCTACAAGCGCAAACGGCGTGTGCTGGCTTCAGGCGCTGCGTGCCGTCGCTGCTAAGAAACCTACCTCTACAAACGCAACGTGTGTCGCTTCGACTTTTAGGCCCCACTACAACACTATATTCCCCTATTCTCTTACCTTTATTTTTTTTTTATAATCTAATTGTACTCTCACTTCATTCATCATCATCCTCATTTCATTTTTTTATAAAATTGTAAATACCTTTAATAAATTTAAATATATTGTTTTCTGGCTCTACTTTTGTTGTTTTGTTGTACTTAGGTTAGGTTCTATTTTTTTTTTTAATTGTCGCTTCACGACAAGACTCAGACACTAAAAAGTTGTTAGTTCGAATCCTCTATTCGAAAACTGACGTGAAATACTTCTGGTATTTTTTTTTGCAGGGGCAAAGATGGGCTATGTCGGATTCGCACCGATCAAAACATCGTGGTGTTTCACCTTCGCTCCACATTAACAGGGCCACGAGAAGGTTTTCGCAAACATACGTGGTCCTACCAGCGGCACCTCCACAGGAAATGACTACTCCTCCTTCTTCATTTAACGCAAAGTGCACCCGAACACCATGCGTCTTTCTCTGCAGCTTTAAACTCCACCTACGCAATGGAAACCTCCCTACTGAGTCCGGAAAGCGGAGGCCATGGGGCCAGGGGAAAAAGCGGCCTTATTAGCATTCCCGAAACCAGCGGATCTGGTCTATGGCTCCACTGCCAACCATGTTTCGGCAGGGTAGATAAAGCGGAGCCATTTTTATTTTAACATTTTACGTTTCTTATACTCCCCTTTTACGACAACCACAGGGCAAAATGTGTTGACTAACCCCACTATAACACAGTGTTATGAATAGTCATTATAAAATGAAAAACCTTATTACAAAATTTTTAACTGTATAATTATGTTCAATGCACAATATTTTCGATCTAAGTTATGATCAATCTTTGATCCGGTCAGTAAAGTCTAAATTTATAGAGATTAAACCTCCGTTTTCACGCTAAATTGAATTCAAATAATTTTCTTAACAGCATTTATTCCGCGAGGGACTAGTATTTTAAGAGAACCAAAACGACGTGTAAGGGCTATATTTTTTTATTTTTATGGGCGCTAAAACCCTTGAATAATAGATCTTCAACAGATCTATTGTTTTCACTGTGTGTCCGAACGATTGAGCTATATAACAGAGAGAGAGAGAGAGAGAGAGAGAATTGTAGCTCAGACGGATTAAACGTATAATCCGCCTGTTTAATATTAAAAATTGACCCGTGTTTCCATCACCAAAACTGAACCGGTTTCTTTTTTCAAGAACTATTAGGATTATGGCTGTCTTTCTTTTATTTTATGTTTTTATATTGTTTTGCTGAATGAACATCCATTCACCAAAACAAAAATACTCGATTATTTGAAGTTAAGTAATATCCGTTCACGTAAACTGTCAAAATATACTCGTACTTTACATACATTCCCACTTAGTTTCACATCAACAGCTCCCATCGACCGTGAACCGCCTGCCGCTGTGACGAGGGTCGAGTTGCGGGATGCTGTATTCATGTACCAAATGACGTGTTGCTATATATTATCGTTTGATTCACTCGTTGTCTTCTTTAAATCAAACACGAAAATGGGACGTGTAGGATTTTGGATTATTATTTGGAAACCATTTTAAGTCATGATCATAATAAAGCACTTCATAAGTCCACTTCTGAATAAGCACGATCCAGAGCCATCTGCATTCAACGACTTCCTGCATGTCTTGCCAGGTGGTCGAAAAGTTGTCAGTGTTTCGAAAAGCAAGTAAAACCGTTGATCTTGCGCTTCAACTTTCTCCCACCGTTCCATCGGACTACGAAAGTGAGAGAATAGAGAATGAACTTGTATTTGCGCATAGACTCGCGCGACGACAAATCCTTACAAAAGAACCTACCAAGGATGATTCGCGAGGCTATTGAAATAAAAAAAAACATCCTAATTTCAATAGCGTAGATGGATGAGTGCTGCCATTTTCCTTAGAATTTTATAAATAATAAAATTAAATCCAAACCCAAGCATACCCCTGCAAGACTTCAAGATACTGTAAGCTTATTCTGCGTAGATCAGACCAAAAATTAATATTCAAAACCTGAAAATAGCCTGAAAATAGTTATGACATCGGGACGTCAAACACCTCAGCAAACCCCCACACCCCCCCCCCGACAATGAGTGCTATAAAGCACCCGAAACGTCTGGAATAAAATTTAAATTAAAAATATATAAATATAAAAAGACAAAATCCGTAAAAAATTGTTTATTTTAATTGCGATTTAATTATAATACTACACTCCAGTTGCCGTCATGAAGCTGCCACACTTAAACCTTTATTCTTAATCTGTTTTCATGTGTAACATCCGTTTCACACATATACTGGAAGTTGTACTGGACAATACGCTTAAAGTTAGGAGATACTATCTGGCTATACAGGGTTATTTTGCAATAACGGCCAAATTTGCAGAGGGTTCGGAATAAGTAATATGGACAAATGATGAAGAAAAATTAAAATAAAAAGATCTTTAACATTCTGTCCTTTTTATCTTTTAAATTTAAAATGCATGGTAATGCATTCTTTTAACTGATTTTCATAAGTATCTAACGCCTACTATTTTACTACACACGCATACATTCGTAACGGTCGATCAGTCGGCAAAAATATTGTGAATTGAGTGGCACACAGAGAAGCGCACGTACGCGTAGTTGTTGCCCATATATTTTATTCATAATATACAATTAGTATAATTTCAAATAAAATAAGAAGCCTTATTTACTAGTATTTTCAAAAACTGCAATTAAGGTATTCACCGTAATTGCAGTTTTTGAATAATCATACGATTATTTATATATTTGAACTTAAATTTAAAATTTGCTTACTGTTTGAAAGATAACGGCTCCAACTGTTTAGCGTTCATAGATTACAGTACATCCTTCTATTACCTATTTCTTAAAACTTGAAAAACTGATTGTAATCAGTGCGTGTTTCAATTTGGCAAAATATGTAAGATATTTTCCATAGTTTCCAAGCTTGGTGGGCAGGTTAGCAACCGCAGTTTTTTATTGATTTATCAGTTATCAAGGAGATCTATAAACTGTTTCAGTTTCTCTGTCACCTCTTGTTTGTGTTGTGTGTTGTTAATTGATTGATAGAGGTATACAAAAGCCTGAGAATCCACTTACCTGCTGATAGACTGTGTGATCCCTTATATCCTTTAGTTCTGTAAAAAAGGTTGTCCAAGATTTTAACAACTGAATAGAAATTGCGATAATAATAATCTTTCCAGCCGCGAGAAATGCCCAGTACTTGTGGTTAAACAGCGCTACTACAATGCAAATATAAGAACATCTTACATTAAATCGTAAAGTTTGATACGTTACTTCAGAAACGTACAAATATGTAACGTAAGCGACTAGCAGTTATTATTTGGAAACTTTAATTAAGATAATTTTAGGCAATCTGAACACTGATTACTAAAACCCCCCTGAACATTCCAACTTTCTACTTGATCCCTATTCATTTCAATCAATAAAAGCAATTAAAATAGACGGCATACAATATTACAATTTGTTTTTAATAATTCTTGAATTTCGCTTCAATTAGTAATAATATTTTCGTTTTGTCTTAGCGGTTAGCCACCACAGAGCGTACTTCACCTAAAGATGCCTCGTTTGGAGGTGAAACACGTGTCGTATTATTGACTGTGATGTGTCTTTCCTAGTGTATTGAGTTACTCTGAGGACTGAGATATAACCTAATATTACAATTAACAACTTCATTAGTGTCGACAGAGATCGAACCCGAGTTGCTCGCGTATTATGTAATTTACTTTTTTTTTCTTTTTTTTTTAAACTGACGTGACAAATGAACTTACAGTACACCTTATGGTGAGTGGCTACTGAAGGCCATGGACACGCGCAACCAACTTCAAATAAAGAAACCTACAGATTGGCTGTCACCTGAAATGCCTCACGGCCTGTAATAACACTGGCTTACATATAGCCTGCAGACCAGTTTAAGTTTTAAGTTTAACATTTGGCTACTCTCTGAAAAAGTTGGACCCGTCGATTGTCAATCCACGGATCCAACTCTCCATCGTTCGTGGTTTATAGTACATCTTCTTGTCACATATTTCTCAAAACTTAAAACCATATTACAACCAGTGCGTGTTTCTATATGGCAAAATATTTTTTTATGGAATAGGGTGACAAACGAACGCACAGACCACCTGATGATAAAAGGTTGCTGTGGCCTATAGACATCTACAGTTTATCCTCGTTTGTGAATCAAAATGCAGATGCGTTGCCACCCGTGAGGACTAAAATGGCATTCCTCGTTTCCAGTAAAAAGGGTCTCTGGTTCTCCACGCTCACCATTAAGTGTTAAGCTGCTATTTGACGCTGGTATTCTGTGAGAGCGTGGTCCTTACCCGGTCGAGCCGACCCATTCGTGCTACAACTATACTACTAATATAGCTGCAGCATGGCTCTACCACGTGTAGATATAAGATTGCCTTAGTTTCCAAGCTTGTCGTATAAGTTGGCAATCGCAATATTTTATTGATTTATCAGTTATCAAGAATGCTACTTCATAACTGTTTCAGTTTCTCTGTCACCTCCAACTACACCCGCAGGATGATATGGAACAGGTGGTGGATTATTTTACACCGTTACTACACTGCTTTGTAGAATTATATTTTTATGTTATATTGCGCGGAATCCTAATTCTTTTTCTAAAATATAAGTAGCCTAAGTTACTCCTTATAACATCAACTATCTGCCAATGAAAGTCGCGTCGAAATCGGTCTAGCCGTTTCGGAGATTAGCCAGAACAAACAGACAGAGAGACAGACAAAAATTTTAAAAATTGTGTTTTTGTTATAAGTGCTGTTATTTTGATATTACAAACAGACACTTCAATTTTATTTATTTGTATAGATTATAGAGGTAATCCAAGTTAATGCTTAAGTCCTCACTTTCCCTCACCTCCCGACACTCGTAGCTTTAATACAGAGCAGTTTCAAAGCTGCAAAGAGTTTTACATCGAATAATAAAATAGCTTTCATTAAATGGAATACTGAAATACGCTTGTGAAATATAATATCATTATTCTGAACTTTTATAGCCGTGAATGTTTTAGCGAGTGCTTATAGGCTAAGCACTCGCTAAAACATTCACAGTACGCGATCAATCAGGTTTCGATCCCCATCAGCACCAATGAAATTGTTAATGGCAATTTTATGTGCTGATTTACCACGTGCTTGGCGGTTAAGGAAAATATAGTGAGGAAACCTGCATGTCTGAGAACAACAAAATAAAATTCGAAGGCATGTGAAGTTCGCCAACTCACCATCAGGTGTATTGTAAGTTCGATTATCACGTCAGTTTTATTAAAAAAGGAACCTTGGCAGAAAATTAGAACTAAGTAAAAATAAAATAAAAAATAAAAAAATAAAATATCTTTATTTCAGGCAACATAGGACCCATACAAGAATGTTAGTAACAGTGAAATGAAATAAAACTTAAATTATAGTATTAGTAATTAAATTAATTTACATAAATAATGATGACAAAATGTAAAATGTAAATGGAGATGTTTGAGACCAGCCGCCACGAGGGTACCGGTGACTTATACCGTGGCATGTAGCCGTATCCAGCGCTCAAGTAGCGGCGAGTCCCACCTATCTGCCATTGTGTTGAGAAAGCTATTGGAGCTGCCACGCAAATGTTTCAGCATCGATGCAGCACGCTTTCTAATAATGGTGTGGAGACCATCAGTGCACATTTCAGAAAACATTACTGACGCGCTGCAAAAGCGCGGCAGCCCCATCAGCATCCTAAACTCATTATTATACTGGACACGCAACGCGCTGTACACCCGCTGCGTATAGTTAACCCATAGGTTGCCCGTGTAAAAAGACTGGCAGTAGGCTTTGAAAATAATAATCTTTACCTGCCTACTGCAACGAGCAAACCTACGGGCCCCCATGTTACACCTGATGGACAACGCCCTACGTTCCCGCTCGATATCCATATTATCACGCAGATCCTCGGTGACCCAGTGACCCAGATACTTAAAATGTGAGACACGCTTTAGAGGTGAGTTGTTGAGTGTGAAGGTAGTCGCACATGGTCGGGATTTCACTCCCGCCTTGAACATCATAAACTCGCTCTTTTTCACATTGTATCTGAGTCCATGGGACACTGCATATGCTTCACATATATTTAATAATTTCTGCATGGCACCAATCGAAGGGCTGAGTAGCACCATATCGTCTGCGTAACTTATGTTGTTAACACAAACACCATCAATATGACAGCCGACATTTGTGCCGCTCAACTCCTCGATCAGGCCATTGACATACAAATTGAAAAGCCTAGGAGATGTAAGACCACCTTGCCTCACCCCACATTCAAGTCTATACACATCGGAGTATGAGTTCACCCATCTAACACAGTTGGTCTGCCGTTCATACCACGATCGTAGCACCGCGACTAACTCGTACGGCACATCAGTCTCACTTTGAAGTTTTTTCCATAATAAGTCATATGACACTAAATCGAAGGCCTTGGACAAGTCAAGAAAACAGGCAAAGACTGGAGTGCTCCTATCAGTGTAGTATTTGACAGTTTGCTTGAGACACAAAATAGCGCTTTCGGTGGACAGACCTGGTTGAAAACCAAATTGTGCATCATTAAATTTTATATGACTACTTAAGTGTTCATCAAGCAAACCGTCCAGCACCTTTGCCACCACAGTAGCTAGTGAAATTGGTCTGTAATTTGTCAAGTCCGACGGATCCCCCGACTTGTTCTTAATAACTGGCACAACTATGGTTCGCATAAGGTCATCAGGCAGGTAAGAGTGGCTGAGACAGAGATTATACAACAAAGATAGGACCCTAGGTAGATGTATTCCCGCACACTGCAGATGCTCTACGCTGAGGTGGTCATGACCAGGGGATTTACCCCGTACCATGCCCTTAATTACGCGGTCCACATCCTTCGCCGAGAATCTACCATTAAGTTTGTCAGTACGATACCCATCATCACACATCGCAGCTGCAGGCCCAAGAGGCGAGTCCACCCTGAAGTGAGCTTGGAAGGCCTTCGCTATCTCACTGTGCTCATGAAGGCCAGCGACGCTCACCGGAAGGCTCAATGTTGGGTTTAATTTATTTGTAGCCTTCCAAAAGCGCTTAAAGTCCTTACTAGCACGGTGTTGTGCAATCATATCCATTTTAATTTGTTGCTGATTATTTTAGCACCATTTCAGCTTAAGTGCTCACCGTAAATTACATATTATCCGAGCAATCCGTGTTCGAACCCCGTCGGCACTAATGAAGTTGTTAATTGCAATATCAGGTTATATCTCAGTCCTCTAAGTGACACCACTACACTGGGAAAGACACACCACAGTCAATAATACGACACGTGTTTCACCTCTAAACGAGACATCTTTAGGTGAAGTACGCTCTGTGGTGGCTAACCGCTAAGACAAAACGAAAATATTATTACTAGTTGAAGCGAAATTCAAGAGTTATTAAAAACAAATTGTAATATTGTATGCCGCCTATTTTAATTGCTTTTATTGGTTGAAATGAATAGGGTACAAGTAGAAAGTTAGGATGTACAGGGGAGTTTTGGTGGTCGGGGCTCAGATTGTCTAATATTAATTTAATTAAAGTTTCCGAGTAATAATTGCTAGTAGTTTACGTTACTTATATGTATGTTTCTGAAGTTACTTCTTATATTTGCCTTGTGGTAGCGATGCTTAACCACAAGTCCTAGGCTTTTCTCGTAGTCGGGAAGGTTGTCGTTACTCAAGTTTTATTCAGTAGTTAAAATCATGGACAAGCTTTTTTATGGAACTAAAAGATATGAGGGAACACACATTCTTTCAAAAGTGAATTCTCAGGCTTTGCGCCCCAAAAGGTGGTTGCCGTAAGAATGGTTCGCGGCTACCGCACGATCTCCCGCGAGGCAGCGTGCCTCCTTGCCGGATTGCCACCATGGGATCTGGAGGCGATAGTCCTCGCGCGCCTACACGAATGGCGCGCGGAGGCACTATGCCGGGGGGAAACCCCGCTGCCACGGCAAGTTGTCGTGCAGCGGACAGACTTCCGGCATGATCTCATGGCGACATGGAGAGAGCGACTGTCGCAACCCCGTGCTGGGCACGCCACTATAGCGGCGATAAGACCCCTCTTTGAGGAGTGGCTTGAGAGACGCCACGGCGTCCTCACCTTCCGCCTGACGCAGGTCCTCACCGGACACGGTGTGTTCGGGAGGTTCCTGCACCGAATCGGGCGGGAGGAAACGCCCGGGTGCTCCCACTGCGAGGATCGACCGGAGGACACGGTGGAGCACACCGTGGAGGTGTGCCCTGCCTGGGCGGAGCACCGCCGTGTCCTCGTAGCGGCGATAGGCGGCGGCGACCTCTCGCGTCCGGCCCTGGTCGAAGCCATGGTCCGGAGCGAGACGGAATGGGATGCCGTCACCACCTTCTGCGAAGCAGTGATGCTAGCGAAGGAGGTGGCGGAGCGGGAGAAGGAGAGAGCAGCAGCTTTCCTTCCCGGCCGCCGCGGGAGACGCCCCGGGCGTCGGGGGCTACGTCGTGGCCCCCGGCCACCGTAGGCGCGGGCCTGTGGACGGCGAGCAATGGGTAGCTCGCCGTCCGTCCGTCTAACGACGACAGGCCGTGTCGACGGCGCGTTTTGTTCCACGCGCGCCTCAAAGAGTTGTCAGCAGCGTGAAGGGGCCCGCAAGGGCCGACGCCTGCCGGGGCTGCAGGCTGTTCGAAAGAGATACCGCGGCTCCGGAACGTAAGGGCACTGAAGGAACACGGATGGTTTTTAGTCAGTAAAAGTCTGACACTCCCTTCCGCTCCACCCAGAGCGAAAGGCGTCATTTGATGATTTTCCATCCGCAAAAAAAAAAAAAAAAAGGCTTTTATATATCTCTACCGTCAATTAATAACCTAAATGCAGAGCCGTTGTCATCCCTGAAGACTGAAATAGTATAATGTCCTCAAGAGCAAATTTCAGTCACTGCGACCAGACTCAACGGAGATTAGCCATCTGCGCAGGACAGGTTTATGGTGCACGAGTGTGAGAGCAAACACACATACACTCTCTAGTCATGAACTTTCATAGTCCGATGTGATGGTAATCCGACATGATGGTAAGGAGATCAGAATAGTATAGAATAATTAGAATAAAATATTTTTTATTTAATATTGATTTCAAGTAATTCTTATTGAAAGTATTTTTTTTTTACTTTACCAGACCCAAGACCAACGGCTTTACATTATTTTCGAGGCACTTGGGTGAAACGCCGCTCACTTTCTGTCTGCAGGCTGCTACTAGGAATTTCTAGACAGAAAAACGTAATAACTGATTTCTAGCCAGACCCGAAATTCAAACCATGATCAGCCTGGCACTCAAGATACTATACACAACGGCACAGTGATTGTATCAAATATAGCCATAGTTTTCTTAGTCTTAACTGATGGCAATAATGACGGACTGAAATATGTTTTTTCACTGCTGTTCATATGAGAAAGCTCAAAGTCACTCGTGCGAAGGAAAGACCTACGAGTATACATTTGCTCGGAATCTCTCTGTGGGATAAAATCTATAACAAGGGTATCCTCAGAATAATAACAACAGCTAAACTTTTTGGTTTTCTTTGTAGCTTGAATTTATTTTAGAACATTTTATTATGCACTGTATTGTGTGTGACAAGTAAATCATTTATTTATTCATTCAACTAGTTACTGGCATAGTCCAGAGAATCAGTAAGTGGCAATAGACCCGCCATATAGTACGAAAACTGTTAACCCATGAAAATAATGGTTTTCGATTAGCGGTAGTCTTGTACTGGAAAACGCAGTTTTGGATGACGGCCCACTAGGTGGAGTGACGACCTAATGAAACAAGTAGTTAGTGTTTAAATGGTTTAGGACCGTATCTTGTAGCAATCTATGTGGAGGCCTATTTTTAGCAGTTGACATGTGTTGTGCCGTAATGATAGTGATAGTGAAGTCTAAAATAGTTTACCATACAAACGCTCACTCCTTTTGTGTACGTGATCGTTTTTTAAGTACTGCTCTGACAGCAAAGTCTAAATTACAAAGCGTCATCCATTCCATTATAGCCTATTAAAGTCCACTGCTGATCATAGGCCTCCGCCATAGATTGCTTCATATGGGGGAATTTAGCCATAGTTAACGTGCTTGACAGGCGGGTTCATAACCGTAGATTTTTATTATCTTCTGTTGTTCTTAGGAAGGTGCTGCTGGCCATCAGTTTCAAATTCTTTTTGTCGCCTTTGGCGACATTCACGGTACGACATGATGTAGTGGATATTCTTACACCGCCGTTACACGGTATGTTAATTTTTTATAGGATAGGGGGTAAACGAGCATGCGGCTCACCCATGAAGCAAATATAAAAAGGAGACGTTTTAATTAAATTTCACTATGTAACAACGCGTGACAATTTGCGGGACGAGGGGATGCAAAGCCCCGCCCACTTTACACTATATCTACATCTACCGATAGATAGTAAAACTACTCGAATCTTTCCATATCGATGTTACAATGTAGCTTAGCTACCTTGACGGTAGATGGTGGCATGTCCACAAAATGTTATAAACTATAAAAATAATATATTGGCGATTAAAATTTCTTTATGTGTGAATGCAAAACAAATTTCAGCACCTTCGTATGATTATTTTATCATTACTGAGCTCTACGTACCTTTATATTTTTAGTTCACAGGACACAAAGTGTCGCCATCTAGTGTCGAATATATTTAATTATATTTGAAAGCCCACGCAAAGAGATTTTTCTAGAACTATTTTAATAAATTAGGTGTAAAATTACTTACAAATGAAATGTGATGCCATCCATAACATCAGAGCGTCTATCTGAGTAGTTTTTACACAATAAAACACAACACTTCGTCCTTTTCTTCTTAATACTAAGAAAATACACCGATTTGCAATTTTTTCAACACATAAGCGCACAGGACGAATGCTGACAGTATACTAACTAAAGCCACGCCCACTATGATGACGTCAGGACCTACTTAGAATCACAGTGCACAGTTGCTTATGCCGTCTCCCCTTTGTATTAGCTTCATGGGCTCACCTGACGGTAAGTGACTACCGCCGCCCATGAATAACCGCAACACCAGGGGAATCGCAGATGCGTTGCCGGCCTTTTAAAAAGGTTTAGGCTCTTTTCTTGAAGGTCCCTACGTCGTATCAGTCAGGAATAATCGCTGGTGGTAATCGATTTCACAAAGAAGTTGTGCGAGGAAGAAAAAATCTTCTAAATCACACAGTGGTGGACAGCCAATCATCCAGGTGGTATGGATGGTATCGCAAGTTTTGTTGCGATGTGCGATGGTGAAATTGAGTGGCTGGAATAAGTCCGAACAATTCCTCAGAGCACTTCCCGTGGTAAATGCGACAAAATACGCAAAGAGATGCAACATCTCTCTACGCAGTGCCAGTGTATCGAGCCGATCAGAAAGAACTCGGTCGTCGAAGATTCGAACCGCTCTGCGCTGGATGCGGTCAAGTGGAAGGAGCTGACACTGGGGTGCCCCGGCCCAGAGATGAGAACAGTATTCCATGTGGGGCCGAACTTGCGCTTTGTAAAGTTGCAAGCGATGTGCCGGCATGAATTACTCTCTCTCTAAAAAAAAATATATTTTATTGGACAGTTGGTAATATTTAATTATTTTCCGTGATAGAGCTACACTGCAGCCGGCAGACTTTAGTTTTTATAGGCTGTAATGAATGAATTGATGAATGAGTATAAAAAAATTTATGCAAGTATTATAAATATAAAATTGAAGTGTGTTATTTGCATACTTTTACCAAATAAATAACCATTTTTAAATTTTTGTCTGTTATCTGTCTTGGCTAATTGCTGCATCGATTGTGATGAAACTTAACGAACCTAACCTGTAGAGCAAAGTCCTATCCAGACGTAGCCGGGGCGGGTCGCTAGATGTACTAATAAAGTTCATCCGAATCAGCTGAAGATGATCGTATTGTTACTGTTTTTTATGTTCTTATTGTGTTTATTTTTATCACAAACACACATTTGCAACTGTAAAAGCCAGCGGAGAATATCGAGGGAGAAAATTCAATTTCCTAAAGCTAAAAGCATCGTTAGTTCAAGTTGTCGTATTTAATAATAGTACAGTAACAAAGATGTTAAAACAACATATTAACCGTCTGCTTCGCTCACGGAGCAATTGTTCCGTAGCCTCGCTGTTCTCGTTGTCTTTAGTGCGTCCGCTAATCATGTGGGATCTCTGGTTCGAATCCCGGGTCGTGGCAAACCCAGTTATTGGATTTTTTGTCAAGAAATTATCAGTTAGAAAACAAAAATGCAAGCACCGATGTTTGTTTAGGCAGAAACAATTATAATTATTAAATAGTAATAATAATTAATAAAAAAAAATAATCAAATAATAGAAGTGGAACGGTAGTGTACTAGTAGAAGTTGTACAAATATATGATGTAAAAATAATATTATAAAATTACATTAAAAAAAATTATGGCGCCTCTGTAGTACAGTGGCTTTGACGTCACTGTGAGTAGCGGGTTTGAATCCCGCCCGGAACAATGATTGGTATGGTCTATACATAATTGTTCCGGGTCTGGGTGTGTATTGTGTATAGAATAGAATAGAATAGAATAGAAAAAACATTTATTCAGCACAGGCAGTTCATACACATGAAAGTAAAAGCACATATTGATATATATAAAAAAGGTCGCATTGTGCCGAAAAGGGGTTGGCTCAGCATGTGTTGTGTGAGTATGGCCTCACACAGCGCTGATTTTCAGCCAAGAAACCTATTCATTGACGTCACGAACGTAGCACAGCTGTTACGTGTAGTTTAGTCCTTCGATAAAACGAAAAAGGCCTAAACCTTCTATATAATTATAACACAAAATTTAAAATAAAGCAAAAAGCAGCAAAAAAAAAAGTACAATATAAGACATTAAATATAACCTTATACATAATTGTGTGTGGTAACAACAACTATCAATTATATTAACTATTATTATTATATCAACTATCACTAGGATTATCCCCTGTATACTTGATACAGGGGATAATCCTAGTGTGGTAGTAGATATTCAAAAACATGTTTACAAACAAAAACAACATATAATACTACCGTTACCGTTACAGCCTATCAAAAGTCCAGACATCCCCCATATTTGATATAGTTGCTACGCTTAGCAGGCGAGTTGGCAAAGGCAGTTTTTTTATTTTTTTATTAATTATTAGGAATCCGCTGTTGCTCATCTCTTTGTTTTTTTCCTCTCTGTCGATTCTTACGACATTAACGGGACGATATGGAGTAGTGGATATTCTTACACCGCCACTACACGTACGTATAGTATGGTTACGTATAGTAGCGGATGTCACACGTATAATATTACGTACTCCAAAATCTGAAAATAAACTAAGCAGAACTTGGAAACCAGCGAAAAGTTTAACAATTTCAGCATGTCATCTTGCACTTAAAGTTTTAATGCATATTTGAACCGTGAGAGGAAACATGCTGCGTATATTATTTTTGTCAATAATTCAAGAACTATTGAACACAAGTTTCCCGTTTATTTATATCCCCTTAGTAACATGCGTATAACTTACAATATTGTAACCGTATGTACTTATATTTAAAATAAATATTATATATTTTTATTATTTATATATTATTTTTAAAATAAATATTATATTTAAAATAAAATAAATACGTGTATGTACTTACATTTAAAATAAAAAAATCTAAATAATAATTTAATATTAAACATTTTGTACAACCGAATTCAATATAAATTATTAAGAATAACTCAAAAACTATTAGTCAGACCTTGATCAAATTTATAAAAAAAAACATGAAAATCAACACCTTTCAAATAAAAAAAGAATCATCAAAATCGGTTCACGCAGAAAAAAGTTATGAGGTAACACACATAAGAAACAGTGGTAACAGTTTAACAGTGGTAGAGCCAGGCAGCAGCTTTTGCTGTCGCACGGATGCGTTGGCTCGAACCGGGGTGGTAACACAACCTCACAGAATACCATCGTGAAGTATAGGTTTACATCTGCGTTTCGCTTGGTAAGTGCAGGTGGGCGGAGGCCCTTTTGGAAATGAGGCATTTCATCCTAGTCCAAATGGGTGAAAACGCATCTGGAATTTGATTTGTAATAGAGGATGTAGATGTCTATGGACATCAGCAACCACTTACCATCAGGTGGACTCTGTGCTCGTTTTTAACCCTTATCCTATAAAAAAAATACCGTCGAATTAAGTACCGTCTCCTTTTTGAAATCGGTAGAAAAAAGGAAAAAAGTTGGGTCGTTTAGAAAACTTTGTATATTATTTTACGTGGTTGAGCTATGCTGTAGCTACAATATGGTTACAGTACGAATGGGTTGGATCGACACCCCGGTTGAGCCAACCAATTCGTACATACGTAATGGGCGCTTTCAAAGAATACTAGTTATAAGTAACTGTTAAATGCTGCAAAAACAACTTATTAAATCATCTAGGTGTTTGCAAGTCTCTCTGTACATATCGTGAATCTTGACGGGCGCTTCCATTGCTATTTGAGCTCTACATAAATTTTAAAAAGATGTATAATTTCAACATACATTTATTTTCGCCTCGATTAGCCACGTTGCAGCTATAATATAGTCATCATCATCATCATTACAGCCCTTCACAAGTCCACTGCTGAACATAGGCCTCCCCCAAAGAATGCCACAAAGCACGGTGCTGAGCCACCTGCATCCATCGACTTCCTGCATGTCTTACCAGGTCGTCACTCCATCTCGTGGGGGGACGCCCTACACTTCGCCTACCGGTACGAGGCTGCCACTCGAGAACCTTTCTTCCCCATCGGTTGTCGGTTCTTCGAGCTATATGGCCGGCCCACTGCCACTTCAGCTTACTAATCCGTTGGGCTATGTCGGTTACTCTGGTTCTACTGCGGATATCCTCATTCCTAAGTTTATCACGCAGAGAAACTCCGAGCATAGCCCTCTCCATAGCTCGCTGAGCGACCTTGAGATTCCTCATACGGCCAGCAGTGAAGGACCACGTCTCAGTTCCATAAGTCATCACTGGCAACACGCACTGGTTGTACAATTTCGTTTTCAGGTTTTGAGGTATGTCTGATGAGAAGATGTGTCGTAGCTTCCCGAACGCTGCCCAGCCGAGTTGAATCCGTCGATTGACCTCTCGGTCGAAGTTGGACTTACCTAGTCGGACTATTTGTCCCAGGTAAACATACTCGTCAACAACTTCGAGCTTAGTGCTCCCAACAACTACCGACATAGGTGTGACATGGACATTAAACATGATCTTTGTTTTGTCCATGTTCATCTTAAGACCTATCCGTTGGGAAACACTATTGAGGTCATTGAGCATAGTGCTTAGGTCCTCCAGCGATTCTGCCATAAGGACTATATCGTCGGCAAATCGAAGGTGAGTGATGTACTCGCCATTGATGTTGATACCGTATCCTTTCCAGTCCAGAAGTTTGAAAACGTCTTCCAATGCAGCGGTGAAGAGTTTCGGGGATATGACGTCACCCTGTCTTACACCTCTCTGCAATTGGATAGGTTTCGTACTCTGGTTCTGTACTCGGATAGCCATCGTAGCCCTACTGTACAAGCACTTCAACACTTCGATATACCGACAGTCAACTTGGCACCGCTGAAGGGACTGCAGCACCGCCCAAATTTCGACGGAATCAAAGGCTTTCTCATAGTCCACATTCGCCAGACATAGTGGCAAATTGTACTCTCCGGACTTCTGTACAATTTGCCGAAGGGTATATATGTGGTCTATGGTGCTAAAGCCCTTTCGAAAACCGGCTTGTTCGGGAGGCTGGAAGTCGTCAAGTCTGCGCGCGAGACGATTCGTAATGACTCTCGAAAACAGCACGTAGACGCGGCTCAGAAGGGAAATCGGTCTGTAGTTCTTCAAGAGAGCGTTGTCACCTTTCTTGAAGAACAAGACCACCGCACTTCTGCTCCACGCCTCCGGTGTAATGCCACCATGGAGGACGGAATTAAAGAGCTTCTGAAGGACTTCAAGTACCGGTCTTCCACCCGCTTTCAGAAGCTCTGCTGTAATTCCATCCTCGCCTGGGGCCTTACCGTTTTTAAGGTGCTGGAGAGCCATTCTAATCTCGCTCAGACTGACGTCCGGGATATCTTCGGAATAGTGTCGGATGAGACTCGCTCTTGGATCGTTACGCACACTTGCGTGTGGCTCCAACGATGACGTGTACAGCTGCCCATAGAACCTCTCAATCTCACTCAAAATCTCAAGTGTCCCGGAAAAGATGCTGCCACATTCTGTCTTCAGCTTTGACAGGTGGCTCTTTCTGCCAGATAGATCTCTGGCAAAGACTTTGGAGCCTTGGTTCCGCTCGATCGCTTTTTCAATACGAGCTGTATTGAAGTTGCGTAAGTCCCGCCGCATGCATTTGGAGATCTGTCTGTTCAGATGCCTGTATGCTGTCAAGTCTGTTGAAGAATGTAGCTTCATCTCCCGTCTAACAGCCATGAGATTAAGAGTGTGATCGGAGAGTTTTTGTGTTCTTCTGCGGCGGGTCTTGCAGAACTTAGCTCCGACCGCATGGACAGTTTCCACGAGCTTGTCATTTATATCGTCCACTTCATTGCAGTCTTCTAGGCACTGAAAACGGTTTTGTAACTCGAGCTGAAAGGTTTCGGGACTTTGGAACAGAGCACGAGGGGGACGGAGCGTTGACTTCATTAGACGAGACCTCTCCAACTTAACGTTTAGGTTCAGTGTGCCTCTAACCATTCGGTGATCGCTACCAGTTTTCACCCTCGCGATCACGGAGACATCACTGAACAGTTGTCGTCTGGTCGTCATAATGAAGTCAATCTCATTTTTTGTCGAACCGTCGGGGCTCGACCAGGTCCACTTCCTGTGGGGCCGCTTCTGGAAGAAAGAGTTCATCATAAAGAGTCCCTCTTTCTCCATGAAGTCGGCCAGCTGCTGGCCCCTTGGGTTCCGTTGCCCTATTCCAAATTTCCCTACTTTCAGCTCACCGTTCTCTCTTGTGCCTAGTTTTGCATTGAAGTCTCCCATTAACACCGTATATTGGGTTTTGGAGGAATGCATGGCTCTAGAGATATCCTCATACATTTCCTCCACCTCCCCATCGGGGTGTGCCGAGGTTGGTGCGTAAATCTGTATGACCTTCAGCGAATACCGTTTGGTGATTCTGAGTATAAGGTACGCAACCCTCGTCGACACACTCCCGATCTTTACAACGTTGTTAACGAGAGACTTGTGGACGATAAATCCGACACCTCCTTGGGACAGATGGTCGCCCTCCCGGTGATAGAGCAAGTTGCCGGATTCGAGGATTACCGTGTCCTCCCCCTCTCTTCAGACTTCGGATAATCCTATAATATGCCAGCGCAACTTGTCTATCTCTTCTTCCAGCTCCTCGATCTTCTCGTCAGTCCTCAGGGTGCGTGCGTTGTACGTTGCCTGGTCGAGTCGTCTAAGGTGGCAACGGAACCTCCACCGGGGATTCTTAGCACCCCCTGCCCCGCCGTTACCATGGTCGCCACCGTAGCCAGGAATAGCGGGCCGCCGGGGACTGGGGGCCGTCTCTTTGTTACATTCATGGGGGGTATTTGCCATAGTTGCCACGCTTGGCGAGCGGGTTGGCAACCGCAGTTTTTTTATTGTAATTTTGGCTATTATCAGGAAGATGCTGCTGCCCATCTCCTGCCTGTTTCCCTTTGTCGCCTTTTACGACACCCACGGGAGGATATGGGGTAGTGGTTTTCTTGACCGCCACTACACGGCAATAAATAATATAGTAGCAGCATATAATATTTCAGCTGCTGAACTACGCTCTCACAGAATACCAGCGTAAAATAACAGCTTAATGCTGCTGTTTTGTATGTGTAGTCTAGAGAACCGGTGGTCTATCTCACTGGTAACGAGGTATTTTATCTTAGTCCTCAGGAGTGATAACACATCTACATTTTGATTCTTAATCCAGGTGAAATGTAAGTGTATATAGACAACAACATCAACAAACCATCAGATGAAATTTCTCTTTGATTTTAACCCCTAATAAATAAATAAAAGTTTGTATCGCAAACAAATAATTGTTCAAGTGTTCTTTAATTATCCAGATAGAAAACAAAAAATACGTTTATATGGACAGAAACGTCGTTCGAGTATCCTCTTGAGTGTTGGAATTGAGTGACAAGCGGTTAGGAGGGCGTTGCGTTAGGTATGCTCTTATGAACCGTGACCCGAGTACCAGCTACTCGAAGTCAAATATTAGCAGATACTCACCTGAGTTTTCTAATACCGTAGGATAATGATTGATAAAAAGATGTTCTCTTTATATTGTTTTTTAAAACTGAAGTGAACTTATGTATACGAATGTATGTATATAAACCTTGGCGATTTGCTACTGCAGTCAATGGACACCTGCAGACAACTTCAAAAACGAATGCTACAGATCCTTCGTCACCTCTGAGGGCTATGATGGAATACCTCACAGCCTGTTATTACACTGGCTCTCTAACCTTTCGACTGGAACACAGCAGTGCTATTTGGGGACAGAAAGAGTTAAGAAGGAGGTCTTACTTAGACTTGGACGGACTTTGCGGCAAAACGGAAACATTTACGAACTGGAAGCTGATCTGCAAAATATAAGATGGCAAATTGTAGGGTTAGGTGAAGTCCAAAGAGACAGGAAGGACACACTTACACTGTAATCGGGCTATCTGCTCTACTTTCGGTAGAGGGAGACGGCCTTACATAATACCACTAATGCCGACTACAATATTGTTTTGGGGGATTTTAATGCCAAGGTGGGAAAGCACACGAGCGTCGAATCGATTTTGGGACCCCACGGTTTTGGAAAATAGAAATCTAAGGGAACAAATGCTGGTCAACTTACTCGAGAAAGAGGGGCTATTTCTGATCAATTCCTTTTTGTAGAAGAAGCCCCAAAAGAAGTGGACCTGGCGCAGTCCCGATAACATTATAAAAACAAGATTCACTTCATCATGACGAACAAAAGGCATAAAAGAGAAAGAGAGAGGAGGGGGATCTATCTCTATCTTAGACAGCGACGACCAACCGCGCGTCTACCTGTGCCTCTATAGGTCCCATAGCGGTAATGCCGAAACAGACCGACTCATCGACCACGTCCAAATGGCTACAGATTCCTTGCTACAACAGGTCCCATTCACAAAAATCGTGATCCTTGACGACTTTAACGCCCACCACGCCGAATGGCTCGGCTCACGTTTAACCGATCATGCGGGGAGATCTGTTTATGACTTTGCATTGGCATATGGTCTGAAACAACTGGTTACATCGCCTACGCGGATTCCAGATTTTAAGGATCATACACCTTCCCTGTTGGACCTTCTGCTGACCTCTCATCCCGACGGATATCAGGTTTCCGTCGGTGCCCCTCTTGACTCTTCAGACCATTGTCTGATCCGGAGTGTGGTGCCACTCACACTCCCCTCGCGGTTGCGTTCTGCAGGTTGCCGCCGTGTTTGGCATTACAGGTTGGCGGATTGGGACTGAATGCGGTCTTTCTTTGCTTCCTACCCATGGGGGCGGGTTTGCTTCTCGCCGGATGATCCCAGCGCTGTTGCTGACTCTGTCACTAATGTGGTGGAGATCGGAGGCAGATCTCAGCCTTGGTTTGGTCGCTCCTGTAAAACTGCTTTACGCAGTAAGCAGGAGTGTTATCAAGCCTGGGCTGCGGCTTCGGCGACTTGGGATATAAACACCAGCATACTTATAAAGAAGTATAACTTCGCCTCCAGGTCCTTCAAAAGAGTTATTGCCAAGGCAAAGTCAGAGCACATAGGCAGAATTGGCGAGAAACTAGTTCGCCTTCCTTCGGGAACCCGTGCATTCTGGTCTCTCGCCAAGGCTGTTCAAGGGAATTTTTGTAAGCCATCACTACCATCTCTGCACAGGGAGGACGACTCACTGGCCCACGACGCAAAAGAGAAAGACGACCTTTTAGGCTCCCTTTTTGCGTCCAATTCGACTGTGGATGACGAGAGGAACACAGTGTGAGTGCTCCATGCCGGATGTGCGGTTCTCACAGCGCTTGTTTCACAGAGCACTCCTCTCGCTTGACATCCACAAGTCGAGTGGGCCTGACGGAATCCCCCCAATTGTGCTGAGGACGTGTGCTCCGGAGTTGGCACCGGTTCTAACGCGTCTTTTCCGGTACTCCTACTCCCTAGGCGTAGTCCCTGAAATCATGGAAGACAGCTTTTGTCCACCCGATCCCTAAAAAAGGCGACCGCTCAGACCCGTCCAACTACAGGCCTATCGCCATCACCCTCTTGTTCTCCAAAATAATGGAATCTGTTATAAACTGCCACCTCATGCGGTACCTTGAGGATCACTAGCTGATTTGTGACCGCCAGTACGGTTTTCGTCGGGGTCGATCAGCTGGTGATCTTCTGGTCTACTTAACTCATACATGGGCGCAGGCAGTAGAGTCCAAGGGGGAGGCATTGGCCGTTAGTTTGGACATTGCGAAGGCCTTCGATCAGGTTTGGCACAAAGCGCTTCTTTCAAAGCTCCCTTATTATGGGCGTCCCGAGAAATTATGCAATTGGATCACCAGCTTTCTTGCAGAAGATGTTTTCTTCCTCGCACAACTTCCTTGTGGAATAGTTTACCACCAGCGATTTTTCCGGACTGATATGACTTAGGGACCTTCAAGAAAAGAGCCTACTCCTTTTTCAAAGGTCGGCAACGCATCTGCAATTCCCCTGGTGTTGCGGTTGTTCATGGGCGGCGGTAGTCACTTACCATCAGGTGAGCCGCATGCTCGTTTGCCCCCTCTCCTGTATAAAAAAAATCAACATATGTAGTAAGTTAGAATTCTTAAATATCTAACACATAAGATTGGAATAATATCCTTTATTTGAAAATACAAATATCTTAACTAATAAAATATTTTAATTCACATTTTTTCACACATTTTATTATTTGAAACACTTTTAAATTTCTTATACAAAACAATCAATATTTCACTATTCCAAAAGAACATGTATACAAAACTAACACAAAATTCACCTATTTTGCTCATACAGTCAACCTTAAACATTTTGCATGTCAATTTTACTTAAATTGCTGAAATTTACCAACATTTCAATTATCATTTATTAGACCTCTAATTTTACAAATTAGCTTTTCGGCTTTCGTCCAGAACTAAGTGAACAACCAATCCTAACACGATCCTCAACTGGTCGGTATAGTAGATGCAAATTAGCACGTGCGGCTATTATCCAATACTAGGTGAGCAACTAATTCTCACACGGCCCTCAACTGGTCGTTAAAGTAGATGCCAAACAATGTTCTTATCAGTTATCATGTTTCTTATCAGATAACATCATCATCATCATCATCATTACAGCCTTTCACAAGTCCACTGCTGAACATAGGCCTCCCCCAAAGAATGCCACAAAACACGGTCCTGAGCCACCTGCATCCATCGACTTCCTGCATGTCTTACCAGGTCGTCACTCCATCTTGTGGGGGGACGCCCTACACTTCGCCTACCGGTACGAGGCTGCCACTCGAGAACCTTTCTTCCCCATCAGTTGTCGGTTCTTCGAGCTATATGGCCGGCCCACTGCCACTTCAGCTTACTAATCCGTTGGGCTATGTCGGTCACTCTGGTTCTACTGCGGATATCCTCATTCCTAAGTTTATCACGCAGAGAAACTCCGAGCATAGCCCTCTCCATAGCTCGCTGAGCGACCTTGAGCTTCCTCATACGGCCAGCAGTGAAGGACCACGTCTCAGTTCCGTAAGTCATCACTGGCAACACGCACTGGTTGTACAATTTCGTTTTAAGGTTTTGAGGTATGTCTGACGAGAAGATGTGTCGTAGCTTCCCGAACGCTGCCCAGCCGAGTTGAATCCGTCGATTGACCTCTCGGTCGAAGTTGGACTTACCCAGTCGGACTATTTGTCCCAGGTAAACATACTCGTCAACAACTTCGAGCTTAGTGCTCCTAACAACTACCGGCATAGGTGTGACATGGACATTAAACATGATCTTTGTTTTGTCCATGTTCATCTTAAGACCTATCCGTTGGGAAACACTATTGAGGTCATTGAGCATAGTGCTTAGGTCCTCCAGCGATTCTGCCATAAGGACTATATCGTCGGCAAATCGAAGGTGAGTGATGTACTCGCCATTGATGTTGATACCGTATCCTTTCCAGTCCAGAAGCTTGAAAACGTCTTCCAATGCAGCGGTGAAGAGTTTCGGGGATATGACGTCACCCTGTCTTACACCTCTCTGCAATTGGATAGGTTTCGTACTCTGGTTCTGTACTCGGATAGCCATCGTAGCCCTACTGTACAAGCACTTCAACACTTCGATATACCGACAGTCAACTTGGCACCGCTGAAGGGACTGCAGCACCGCCCAAATTTCAACGGAATCAAAGGCTTTCTCATAGTCCACATACGCCAGACATAGTGGCAAATTGTACTCTTCGGACTTCTGTACAACTTGCCGAAGGGTATGTATGTGGTCTATGGTGCTAAAGCCCTTTCGGAAACCGGCTTGTTCGGGAGGCTGGAAGTCGTCAAGTCTGCGCGCGAGACGATTCGTAATGACTCTCGAAAACAGCACGTAGACGCGGCTCAGAAGGGAAATCGGTCTGTAGTTCTTCAAGAGAGCGTTGTCACCTTTCTTGAAGAACAAGACCACCGCACTTCTGCTCCACGCCTCCGGTGTAATGCCACCATGGAGGACGGAATTAAAGAGCTTCTGAAGGACTTCAAGTACCGGTCTTCCACCCGCTTTCAGAAGCTCTGCTGTAATTCCATCCTCGCCTGGGGCCTTACCGTTTTTAAGGTGCTGGAGAGCCATTCTAATCTCGCTCAGACTGACGTCCGGGATATCTTCGGAATAGTGTCGGATGAGACTCGCTCTTGGATCGTTACGCACACTTGCGTGTGGCTCCAACGATGACGTGTACAGCTGCCCATAGAACCTCTCAATCTCACTCAAAATCTCAAGTGTCCCGGAAAAGATGCTGCCACATTCTGTCTTCAGCTTTGACAGGTGGCTCTTTCTGCCAGATAGATCTCTGGCAAAGACTTTGGAGCCTTGGTTCCGCTCGATCGCTTTTTCAATACGAGCTGTATTGAAGTTGCGTAAGTCCCGCCGCATGCATTTGGAGATCTGTCTGTTCAGATGCCTGTATGCTGTCAAGTCTGTTGAAGAATGTAGCTTCATCTCCCGTCTAACAGCCATGAGATTAAGAGTGTGATCGGAGAGTTTTTGTGTTCTTCTGCGGCGGGTCTTGCAGAACTTAGCTCCGACCGCATGGACAGTTTCCACGAGCTTGTCATTTATATCGTCCACTTCATTGCAGTCTTCTAGGCACTGAAAACGGTTTTGTAACTCGAGCTGAAAGGTTTCGGGACTTTGGAACAGAGCACGAGGGGGACGGAGCGTTGACTTCATTAGACGAGACCTCTCCAACTTAACGTTTAGGTTCAGTGTGCCTCTAACCATTCGGTGATCGCTACCAGTTTTCACCCTCGCGATCACGGAGACATCACTGAACAGTTGTCGTCTGGTCGTCATAATGAAGTCAATCTCATTTTTTGTCGAACCGTCGGGGCTCGACCAGGTCCACTTCCTGTGGGGCCGCTTCTGGAAGAAAGAGTTCATCATAAAGAGTCCCTCTTTCTCCATGAAGTCGGCCAGCTGCTGGCCCCTTGGGTTCCGTTGCCCTATTCCAAATTTCCCTACTTTCAGCTCACCGTTCTCTCTTGTGCCTAGTTTTGCATTGAAGTCTCCCATTAACACCGTATATTGGGTTTTGGAGGAATGCATGGCTCTAGAGATATCCTCATACATTTCCTCCACCTCCCCATCGGGGTGTGCCGAGGTTGTTGCGTAAATCTGTATGACCTTCAGCGAATACCGTTTGGTGATTCTGAGTATAAGGTACGCAACCCTCGTCGACACACTCCCGATCTTTACAACGTTGTTAACGAGAGACTTGTGGACGATAAATCCGACACCTCCTTGGGACAGATGGTCGCCCTCCCGGTGATAGAGCAAGTTGCCGGATTCGAGGATTACCGTGTCCTCCCCCTCTCTTCAGACTTCGGATAATCCTATAATATGCCAGCGCAACTTGTCTATCTCTTCTTCCAGCTCCTCGATCTTCTCGTCAGTCCTCAGGGTGCGTGCGTTGTACGTTGCCTGGTCGAGTCGTCTAAGGTGGCAACGGAACCTCCACCGGGGATTCTTAGCACCCCCTGCCCCGCCGTTACCATGGTCGCCACCGTAGCCAGGAATAGCGGGCCGCCGGGGACTGGGGGCCGTCTCTTTGTTACATTCATGGGGGGTATTTGCCATAGTTGCCACGCTTGGCGAGCGGGTTGGCAACCGCAGTTTTTTTATTGTAATTTTGGCTATTATCAGGAAGATGCTGCTGCCCATCTCCTGCCTGTTTCCCTTTGTCGCCTTTTACGACACCCACGGGAGGATATGGGGTAGTGGTTTTCTTGACCGCCACTACACGGCAATAAATAATATAGTAGCAGCATATAATATTTCAGCTGCTGAACTACGCTCTCACAGAATACCAGCGTAAAATAACAGCTTAATGCTGCTGTTTTGTATGTGTAGTCTAGAGAACCGGTGGTCTATCTCACTGGTAACGAGGTATTTTATCTTAGTCCTCAGGAGTGATAACACATCTACATTTTGATTCTTAATCCAGGTGAAATGTAAGTGTATATAGACAACAACATCAACAAACCATCAGATGAAATTTCTCTTTGATTTTAACCCCTAATAAATAAATAAAAGTTTGTATCGCAAACAAATAATTGTTCAAGTGTTCTTTAATTATCCAGATAGAAAACAAAAAATACGTTTATATGGACAGAAACGTCGTTCGAGTATCCTCTTGAGTGTTGGAATTGAGTGACAAGCGGTTAGGAGGGCGTTGCGTTAGGTATGCTCTTATGAACCGTGACCCGAGTACCAGCTACTCGAAGTCAAATATTAGCAGATACTCACCTGAGTTTTCTAATACCGTAGGATGATGATTGATAAAAAGATGTTCTCTTTATATTGTTTTTTAAAACTGAAGTGAACTTATGTATACGAATGTATGTATATAAACCTTGGCGATTTGCTACTGCAGTCAATGGACACCTGCAGACAACTTCAAAAACGAATGCTACAGATCCTTCGTCACCTCTGAGGGCTATGATGGAATACCTCACAGCCTGTTATTACACTGGCTCTCTAACCTTTCGACTGGAACACAGCAGTGCTATTTGGGGACAGAAAGAGTTAAGAAGGAGGTCTTACTTAGACTTGGACGGACTTTGCGGCAAAACGGAAACATTTACGAACTGGAAGCTGATCTGCAAAATATAAGATGGCAAATTGTAGGGTTAGGTGAAGTCCAAAGAGACAGGAAGGACACACTTACACTGTAATCGGGCTATCTGCTCTACTTTCGGTAGAGGGAGACGGCCTTACATAATACCACTAATGCCGACTACAATATTGTTTTGGGGGATTTTAATGCCAAGGTGGGAAAGCACACGAGCGTCGAATCGATTTTGGGACCCCACGGTTTTGGAAAATAGAAATCTAAGGGAACAAATGCTGGTCAACTTACTCGAGAAAGAGGGGCTATTTCTGATCAATTCTTTTTTGTAGAAGAAGCCCCAAAAGAAGTGGACCTGGCGCAGTCCCGATAAAAGAGAAAGAGAGAGGAGGGGGATCTATCTCTATCTTAGACAGCGACGACCAACCGCGCGTCTACCTGTGCCTCTATAGGTCCCATAGCGGTAATGCCGAAACAGACCGACTCATCGACCACGTCCAAATGGCTACAGATTCCTTGCTACAACAGGTCCCATTCACAAAAATCGTGATCCTTGACGACTTTAACGCCCACCACGCCGAATGGCTCGGCTCACGTTTAACCGATCATGCGGGGAGATCTGTTTATGACTTTGCATTGGCATATGGTCTGAAACAACTGGTTACATCGCCTACGCGGATTCCAGATTTTAAGGATCATACACCTTCCCTGTTGGACCTTCTGCTGACCTCTCATCCCGACGGATATCAGGTTTCCGTCGGTGCCCCTCTTGACTCTTCAGACCATTGTCTGATCCGGAGTGTGGTGCCACTCACACTCCCCTCGCGGTTGCGTTCTGCAGGTTGCCGCCGTGTTTGGCATTACAGGTTGGCGGATTGGGACTGAATGCGGTCTTTCTTTGCTTCCTACCCATGGGGGCGGGTTTGCTTCTCGCCGGATGATCCCAGCGCTGTTGCTGACTCTGTCACTAATGTGGTGGAGATCGGAGGCAGATCTCAGCCTTGGTTTGGTCGCTCCTGTAAAACTGCTTTACGCAGTAAGCAGGAGTGTTATCAAGCCTGGGCTGCGGCTTCGGCGACTCGGGATATAAACACCAGCATACTTATAAAGAAGTATAACTTCGCCTCCAGGTCCTTCAAAAGAGTTATTGCCAAGGCAAAGTCAGAGCACATAGGCAGAATTGGCGAGAAACTAGTTCGCCTTCCTTCGGGAACCCGTGCATTCTGGTCTCTCGCCAAGGCTGTTCAAGGGAATTTTTGTAAGCCATCACTACCATCTCTGCACAGGGAGGACGACTCACTGGCCCACGACGCAAAAGAGAAAGACGACCTTTTAGGCTCCCTTTTTGCGTCCAATTCGACTGTGGATGACGAGAGGAACACAGTGTGAGTGCTCCATGCCGGATGTGCGGTTCTCACAGCGCTTGTTTCACAGAGCACTCCTCTCGCTTGACATCCACAAGTCGAGTGGGCCTGACGGAATCCCCCCAATTGTGCTGAGGACGTGTGCTCCGGAGTTGGCACCGGTTCTAACGCGTCTTTTCCGGTACTCCTACTCCCTAGGCGTAGTCCCTGAAATCATGGAAGACAGCTTTTGTCCACCCGATCCCTAAAAAAGGCGACCGCTCAGACCCGTCCAACTACAGGCCTATCGCCATCACCCTCTTGTTCTCCAAAATAATGGAATCTGTTATAAACTGCCACCTCATGCGGTACCTTGAGGATCACTAGCTGATTTGTGACCGCCAGTACGGTTTTCGTCGGGGTCGATCAGCTGGTGATCTTCTGGTCTACTTAACTCATACATGGGCGCAGGCAGTAGAGTCCAAGGGGGAGGCATTGGCCGTTAGTTTGGACATTGCGAAGGCCTTCGATCAGGTTTGGCACAAAGCGCTTCTTTCAAAGCTCCCTTATTATGGGCGTCCCGAGAAATTATGCAATTGGATCACCAGCTTTCTTGCAGAAGATGTTTTCTTCCTCGCACAACTTCCTTGTGGAATAGTTTACCACCAGCGATTTTTCCGGACTGATATGACTTAGGGACCTTCAAGAAAAGAGCCTACTCCTTTTTCAAAGGTCGGCAACGCATCTGCAATTCCCCTGGTGTTGCGGTTGTTCATGGGCGGCGGTAGTCACTTACCATCAGGTGAGCCGCATGCTCGTTTGCCCCCTCTCCTGTATAAAAAAAATCAACATATGTAGTAAGTTAGAATTCTTAAATATCTAACACATAAGATTGGAATAATATCCTTTATTTGAAAATACAAATATCTTAACTAATAAAATATTTTAATTCACATTTTTTCACACATTTTATTATTTGAAACACTTTTAAATTTCTTATACAAAACAATCAATATTTCACTATTCCAAAAGAACATGTATACAAAACTAACACAAAATTCACCTATTTTGCTCATACAGTCAACCTTAAACATTTTGCATGTCAATTTTACTTAAATTGCTGAAATTTACCAACATTTCAATTATCATTTATTAGACCTCTAATTTTACAAATTAGCTTTTCGGCTTTCGTCCAGAACTAAGTGAACAACCAATCCTAACACGATCCTCAACTGGTCGGTATAGTAGATGCAAATTAGCACGTGCGGCTATTATCCAATACTAGGTGAGCAACTAATTCTCACACGGCCCTCAACTGGTCGTTAAAGTACCGACTTCAAGTACCGGTGTTCCACCCGCTTTCAGAAGCTCCGCTGTAATTCCATCCTCGCCTGGGGCTTTACCGTTTTTAAGGTGCTGGAGAGCCATCCTAATCTCGCTCAGACTGACATCCGGGATATCTTCGGAATAGTGTCGGATGAGACTCGCTCTTGGATCGTTACTCACACTTGCGTGTGGCTCCAACGATGATGTGTACAGCTGCCCATAGAACCTCTCAATCTCACTCAAAATCTCAGGTGTCCCGGAAACGATGCTGCCACATTCTGTCTTCAGCTTTGACAGTTGGCTCTTTCTGGCAGACAGATCTCTGGCAAAGACTTTGGAGCCTTGGTTCCGCTCGATCGCTTCTTCAATACGAGCTGTATTGAAGTTGCGTAAGTCCCGCCGCATGCATTTGGAGATCTGTCTGTTCAGATGCCTGTATGCTGTCAAGTCTGTTGAAGAATGTAGCTTCATCTCCCGTCTAACAGCCATGAGATTAAGAGTGTGATCGGAGAGTTTTTGTGTTCTTCTGCGGCGGGTCTTGCAGAACTTAGCTCCGACCGCATGGACAGTTTCCACGAGCTTTTCATTCATATCGTCCACTTCATTGCAGTCTTCCAGGCACTGAAAACGGTTTTGTAACTCGAGCTGAAAGGTTTCGGGACTTTGGAACAGAGCACGAGGGGGACGGAGCGTTGACTTCATTAGACAAGACCTCTCCAACTTAACGTTTAGGTTCAGTGTGCCTCTAACCATTCGGTGATCGCTACCAGTTTTCACCCTCGCGATCACGGAGACATCACTGAACAGTTGTCGTCTGGTCGTCATAATGAAGTCAATCTCATTTTTTGTGGAACCGTCGGGGCTCGACCAGGTCCACTTCCTGTGGGGCCGCTTCTGGAAGAAAGAGTTTATCATAAAGAGTCCCTCTTTCTCCATGAAGTCGGCCAGCTGCCTGCCCCTTGGGTTCCGTTGCCCTATTCCAAATTTCCCTACTTTCAGCTCACCGTTCTCTCTTGTGCCTAGTTTTGCATTGAAGTCTCCCATTAACACCGTATATTGGGTTTTGGAGGAATGCATGGCTCTAGAGATATCCTCATACATTTCCTCCACCTCCTCATCGGGGTGTGCCGAGGTTGGTGCGTAAACCTGTATAACCTTCAGCGAATACCGTTTGGTGATTCTGAGTATAAGGTACGCAACCCTCGTCGACACACTCCCGATCTTTACAACGTTGTTAACGAGAGACTTGTGGACGATAAATCCGACACCTCCTTGGGACAGATGGTCGCCCTCCCGGTGATAGGGCAAGTTGCCGGATTCGAGGATTACCGTGTCCTCCCCCTCTCTTCGGACTTCGGATAATCCTATAATATGCCAGCGCAACTTGTCTATCTCTTCTTCCAGCTCCACGATCTTCTCGTCAGTCCTCAGGGTGCGTGCGTTGTACGTTGCCAGGTCGAGTCGTCTAAGGTGGCAACCGAACCTCCACCGGAGATTCTTAGCACCCCCTGCCCCGCCGTTACCATGGTCGCCACCGTAGCCAGGAATAGCGGGGCCGCCGGGGACTGGGGGCCGTTTTTTTGTTACTGTCATTCATAGGGGGGTATTTGCCATAGTTGCCACGCTTGGCGAGCGGGTTGGCAACCGCAGTTTTTTTATTGTAATTTGGCTATTATCAGGAAGATGCTGCTGCCCATCTCCTGCCTGTTTCCCTTTGTCGCCTTTTACGACACCCACGGGAGGATATGGGGTAGTGGATATTCTTGACCGCCACTACAGGGCGTAGTAGATAACACAAACAAATATTTTTATGAATTAAACCTTGAAAAATAGACATTTTATTTTTCATAAAAAACGTATTTAACTTACATAAACAATTATTATTCAATTCTACTTTACATTAATTGCACTTAACACAAAGTGATCATTTCGACCGGGGAACAAATCCTGGTCTAACCTTATTTTAATACTTCTTTAAATCGATAAGGAAACTTAAAAATTCCCTCTATGAATTTATTAAGAAAATATTACAAAAAAAAAACGACAAATTAGTCTGACCTGGGAATCAATGGGCCCTTTTTACTGGAAATGAGGCATTTCATCCTAGTCCTCACGGGTGACAACGCATCTATATTTTGATTCGCAAACGAGGATAAATGTAGATGTCTATGGGCCACAGCAACCACTTACCATCAGGTGGACTGTGTGCTCGTTTGTCACCCTATCCTATAAAAAAAAAAAAAATCAAACCCAATACTTCAAAATTATTAATTCGATATTTCTTTAAGATTTAACTAAGCGTTTTCTTATAAGATATTTGTTTAGGCTAAATATAGGCATTTGAGACGCCACCCAATCACGTTGGACTTAGCGAATCACCCGATGGTACCAGGTGTCACGCGTGTCGCGGGGAGGGGGCAGCGGAAGGCAGCTTTCCAGCGTTTGGTACTGGCGGGCGAGAGACAGTAGCTCGCGGTCAGCGGTGCAGTTAATTAGCGTATCTCGGTGACTGCTGCAGAAGTTTCGCGCGACCGGTTTTGGGTTATGGTCTAGATTTTTAGAATTTGTGCGCGTTCCTTCGCTACGTAATTGTGGTTTCGTGAAAACCGCCTCGACCTGAGTCTCAACGCCACGTCCGGGAAAAATCGATGTAGCTCACGTCCTTTTGTATCACACGTCCATCTATCCTGCCAGGCGTCGATCATCTCAGTCCAGATATCGCGATTCCGTCTGCTCAACTCCTCATTGTACGCGGTTAAACGTTATATACCCATCCTATCAGCACGGATGACCTCTAGGTCAGCAGGGAGAACGACAGCCAGCACCGGTAAGGCCGCCGTGCTAGCGGATCGGTACACCTTGGTTAACAATACAAGAGCGGAATGCTGCGATCTCAGTAGTACGCTACGAACTGTGTACATGTTCGCACGCTCGTACCAGTACTCTTCCGCATACGTAAGCGTGAATACAATCACTCCTATATAAATTAATTTTAAACTTAACAGTGGTAGAGCCACGCGGCAGCTCTTGCTGTCGCACGGATGGGCCGGCTCGAACTGGGGTGGTACCACGACCTCACAGAAAACCAGCGTGAAGTAGAGGTTTCCCTCTGCGTTTCGCTTGGTGAGTGCAGGTGGCCGGAGGCCCTTGTTATTGGAAATGAGGCAATCCATCTTAGTCCTCACAGATGACAACGCAGCTACATTTTGATTTGTAATAGAGGATAGATGTAGATGTCTATGGGCCGCAGCAAGCACTTACCATCGGGTGGACTGTGTGCTCGTTTGTCACCCTTATCCTATAAAAAAAAAAAAAAAAAAAAAAAAACTTAGATATCGTACACCCCATGATGATGTAGATACGCGAGACATCTTGTCGAAGCCCTTGGTCGCTCTTTAAGAGATATCGGATGCATCTTGCACAAACGATAGTCCCGGGTCTAAAACCACGCCTTATACCTTAACGTTAGTCACAGACTTAATAGATTCCCCACCAAGTTTAATAACGGGGGAGCGCTGAAGTTTCCCTCTAACAGTCATGGTGGCCGACTTTGAGGAGGAAAACTCCAGTCGATTTCTTAGCCCCCACTCCCGTACAAGGTCCAGAGTGACTCTGGCCCTGGATTCGATACCCGCTTTCGTTCCCGATTCAATCAAGATTGTAACATCATCGCCATAGGCAGTCATGGCTACTCCCTCGGGCAGAGTGAGTCGGAGCAGGTCATCCATCAGCACATTCCACAGTGTTGGGCCCAGCACGGAGCCTTGAGGACATCCCATGTTCGACGTCTTCCACTTTACCCGGTCTCCGATGTAGAGGCCCACACGCCTGGAGGTGAAGTAGTCCGCCAACATTCTATAAATGTTGGGTAGACATCCACCCCTTTTGGCCTTGACCATCATCATCGGCCACCAGGCATTGTCGAAGGCGCCGGAGATATCTAAGAATATAGCTTGCACGTAGCATGCCTGAGAATACCTTGCCGTGCTGAGCAGTACACGCAGCGCTGTTACTGTAGACCGCCCCGGAGAAAATCCGTGCTGGTACTCGGATATCCCGCGTTACGTATATAAAATTATATATTATATAAAATAACTCGTTCCAATAATTTTCCCAAAACAAGGAGGAGTGTTATTGGACGGTTTGCCTTGACGTCGGTGAACGGCTTGTCATTACCCTTGGGAATGACAATTAGTCTTTCGTCCTTCCATAACAGAAACAGAAACAGAAACTTTTTTATTCAATATAGATTATAAATAATACTTATTGAAAGTCACTCTTTTGTTTGATTACCACTGGTTCGGAAAAAACCTCTGTCCTGGGAAGAACCAGCAAGAAACCCAGCGGGACTTTTTTTTAAAAAATAATAGCTTACAATCATGATGTTACACAAATTAACAACACAACAAATTAGAAATAGCTTGGTAGCGATCACCTCATTTTCAGGGGTTATTATCATCCATAAATTCCTTAATATTATAATAACCCTTTTTATACAAACTTAGTTTAATAAAGTTTTTGAACTTTGAACAGGTCAAACTTTGTATATTTTCTGGAATTTTGTTGTAAAAGCGTATACATCGCCCCAAGAATGAATTACTGACTCGATGGAGTCGAGTAACTGGTACTACTAGCTTGTGTCTGTTCCTAGTATTTACAGAATGAATATCACTTATTTTTGTAAAACTACTTTTATTTTTGTGTACGTACATTACATTTTCATAAATGTATTGAGAGGCCAAAGTTAATATATTAATTTCCTTAAATTTTTGTCGCAGCGACTCTTTAGGCTTTAAATCATGAATTGGTCTTATGGCCCTCTTTTGCAAAACAAATATAATTTCAGTGTCAGCTGCGTGTCCCCATAGCAAAATACCATACGACATTATGCTATGGAAGTAGCTGAAGTAAACTAGTCTAGCTGTTTCAACACTGGTTAGACTTCTAATCTTTTTTACAGCATATGCTGCAGAACTAAGTCTGCTTGCTAGTTTTGATATATGGGGGCTCCATTGAAGCTTCGCGTCTAGTGTGATTCCAAGAAAAATGGTGGTATCTACAAGACTCAGTTTCTCCCCATTTAAAATTACATTAGTATTTAATTGTTTGACATTTGGAGTCACGAATTTCATACATTTTGTTTTAGTGCCATTTAAATGCAAATTATTAACATCGAACCAATTTACTAATTTAGATATAGCATTATTTACTTCGTCATATTTTAGTAATTGTCGACTTAATTTGAAAATTAAAGAAGTGTCATCTGCAAATAATACTATATCATGGTTATCCCCTACTATGTAAGGTAAGTCATTAATGTATACAAGAAACAGAAAGGGGCCGAGAATTGAGCCTTGAGGCACGCCCATTTGTACCATCGATCCGGAAGAGCTCATATTGTTAATGACAACTTTTTGCGTTCTCTTACTTAAATATGAAATAATTAATTTAAGGGCATCACTTCTTACACCGTAGTGTTGAAGTTTCCTGATTAATGTTTCATGGTGAACACAATCGAAGGCCTTGGATAGGTCACAAAATATACCCAAAGCATCCTGTGAATTCTCCCATGCATTAAAGATATATTTAATCAGCTCAACACCGGCATCAGTTGTCGAGCGACCCCTTGTGAAACCAAATTGATTTTTATGAAGTAAATTATTTATATTAAAAAAAATTAACATTTGATCAAGAACAATTTTTTCAAAAATCTTACTAAGTGTTGGTAGTACAGAAATAGGTCTAAAATTGGCGGGGTCTAATGTACTACCAGATTTAAATAAAGGTATTACTTTACTATGCTTCATTAAATCAGGAAACACACCAGATTCGATACTAGTATTAAAAATAATAGCTAAATGAGGCGCGATTGTATCTATTATAGACGCAATAACTTTAACGGAAATCCCCAACAGATCCGCAGTTTTCTTAACATCAATAGTTTTAAAATATTTTACAATATCTTTTGATGACACTTTATGAAATGTATAATTCTTTGTACACACATTTACAATTTGTTTAAGTAATGATTCGGCGACAGCAGGAGAAGAATTCAGTGACTTAGTGGTCAAGATCGGAATATCAGTAAAATATTTCTCAAAAACCATTGCTACGTCCTGATCTGATACAGTTAATTTGTTGTTAACACTTAACTGGTAATTTGAATTGCGAGAGTTGATCTTACCAGTTTCGCTATTAATTATACTCCATGTCATTTTAATTTTATTGGAAGCCGTCTTAATTTTGTTGCTTAAATGCAAAGACTTGGCTATGGAGCACACTCTTTTGAATATTTTTCAATATTTTTTTACTTATTCCCTAAATTCGACGCTATGATTATATGACCTTTCATGGTAAAGATCATATAACCTATGCCTGCTCTTATGGACTCCTACTGTCGCCCATTCATTGAATGACTTCCGACTGTTCAAGGAGAATGTTTTAGAAGTAAAAGTATTATTAAATTCATTGCAAATAAGCTCAAATAATGTTCCATACAAAAAATTAGGATCATTTTGGTATGAAAGTGATGGAAGTTTTTTCACTATGTTACTTCTAAATTTCTCCAAGCGACGTGCATTTACTGGAACAGACACAACTTTCTCATCTACTCGCTTTTTGTGAACATAAGGTAACGAAACTACTTGTCCACAGTGATCAGAACTTAATTTTTGAATTATACATTTATGCAACGGCTTCACATTTGTAAAAATGTTATCTATACATGTTGCACTAGATTGAGAAATACGCGTTGGCTCTATAAATAAATTAAAAAGACCATATGATTTAAACAATGATCTAAATTTAATATTGATGGAGGAAGCTTCTAGGAGATTGATATTAAAGTCTCCACATATTACAACAGATTTATTCTGTTTATTAAGCTTAGTAAAAACTTCCTCCATAATGTTTTCGAAAGTATCATATGTACAACATGGGGGTCTGTAGACGCTCACAACAATGAGGTGCTCAAACTCAACACATGCCATTTCTACAGTTCGCTCAACAGAGAGGCTCACAATGTCTTTACGTTCTTTACATGATAATAATTTACTAGCTAATATTAAGGAGCCACCTCTTAAAACCGTATCTCTATTGAAAGAACTGACCACCTGGTGATTACTGAAGTTAAACATTAAATTATAAGCTTTTCACCAATGTTCAGTAATACATAAGATATGAATATTGTTGCTATTTAAGAACAACTCAATTTCTAGCTCTTTGCCTATCATGCCTTGTATATTTTGATGCACCAGGTGTAAACAATTTTCATTATTACTCTGTGGAGTCATACAATTAAAGATTTGTAAGCTACATTCTAAATTATTTAAGTTATTATAACTGCTAGAGATTACCTCTATTGTCTCATTTTCTAATTTAAATTACTTGGAACTGATTCCAAATTGCATATTAAGTCATTACACTGCTCAAAAGAAGCAGATGTCTGTGTAGCCAAGTCCTTGGCTGAGTTAATATATAAATAATAAGATAGCACATTTGCTATCTGTCTTAAATTATATTTTGATAGGTAATACCTATCTCTAGTCAAATATTTCTTAATTAAATTATTTATATCTATTAAATTAATTCTATCATTATTATTGTAACAATTAAATGTCAAATTTAAATTATTATTACATGAAAAGTTATTCATTAATAAATTTAAATCATATCTTATTTTATTTTCCTGCGGCCAAACCTGTATGTAAGGCAATGTAAACAAGATAATTTTATGTACATTTAAAGTATTTAGATTATCAATATATTTTAATAATTGATTTTTGTTTACATTGCCTCTTCTCCCAACAAGAATTATTAATGTGCTATTAGGACAAAATTTACTAGCTAAAACTTTATTCATTATATGACTAAAGGATGCTCCAGGCATGCAATAATTAGTGATCATATGTCCTTTTAAACAGTTATTTAACATCATGCCCAAATTTTTGCCTATGTCATCACAATACATAATACCTTTATTTTTTTTAATATTTACATTGCTTTTTAAGTTTATATCCGTCATCCGGTGTTATGATGACGGGGTTCATGGGCGTAACATTCGCACACTGACTCGCCACAACTTCCGTCCAAGGGCATTCGCTGTGGTTTACGGGCTCTGACCACAGGTCTCGTCATAATGCGAGAGCGTCGGGCCAGTTTCGGTACTGGATCCGTTCCATGTACCATTGGCTGCTCCAATGATTCATAGAGCCTCTTCAAAAAAGATCATATAAGTGCTCGGGTAGCACACTGTAGTACTGGCAAGTGCCGTGTAGTGCGAAACCCTATACATGGACTGACGATTTTACCATCAAATCGCTTGTGATGGACGGCAAAGATGCTGGATATAAAACTTTAGAACCTACGTACTCTTTTGTTAAAAAAAATGTGTGTGTATTTTATGTACGCAGATAAGAAGTTACACTTCTTTAGCGTAACAAAACAATAATAAGAAAAGTAAAACACTTTTTATTGATTTATATATATTTGAATAACTACCTTGAGTATAGTTATCAGTTCTAACGAAAATTTGATAGTTGACAGACGATTACCAACTGAAGTTGTCGCTTTTTCAGTGTGCGCGTGCATCGTAACAACTTCATGCTGTTGTTATATAGGCGTCGGTGAGCTCATACACCGTAAAAAAATCACTCTCATCATTTTTATTAAACGCGCATAAAGAAATATACTTCAAAAATTAAATAAATTTGAACTTTCTAAAAGCTTTTATATAATGGATTTCCGCAAAGTAACGCCTGATTCTATTAATTAAATTTGAACTTTATGTTGACACGTTATACTCATAAGATTTTGCAACCAGCTTACATTTCTTTATTAAAAAATTACATAAACTGCGGTTGCAGTAACTTAGCGCTATATTACAAAACACGTTAATCTACACGGTGCGTTGTGAACTCTGAATTTTAATAGAACATTTTCTCACTTAACAAGTAACTATTTGTTCCATTTACAATAAATATATATGAAAACATTTTTCTATTTAACGTTTTCAAAATTCATAAGAAATAATTTAGTTGAATTTAATTACTATAATTTTTATTAAAATTATTAAAATATTATCATAATTTATAAGAAATTATTTAGTTTAATTGGTTTACCAACTTTATGTCGATACCTCGGGGCTCAAAGGGCGTGTAGCACAAAACGCGACTTTTCAGAAGATCGAAAAAACTAAAAAAAATAAAAAATTTCGCCGATATATTTGTATTTGAAGTGCTACCTAAATATAATCTATGACAAAAGTTCTTACAATTAGTTGTATTTTCATGTAATATCTAAAAAAATGCCTCTGCCTAGTCGTTACAGAAATAGCTATTCATATACGACCAAAAAGAAAGAAAGAAATGTTCTTTACACCCCTCAAAAACTAACTTGTGTAGGAATTTTAGGGCGTAAGTCTTCCTTGCCGGATTGCCGCCATGGGATCTGGAGGCGATAGTCCTCGCGCGCCTGCACGAATGGCGCGCGGCAGCACTATGCCGGGGGGAAACCCCGCTGCCACGGCAAGTTGTCGTGCAGCGGACAGACTTCCGGCATGATCTCATGGCGACATGGAGAGAGCGACTGTCGCAACCCCGTGCTGGGCACGCCACTATAGCGGCGATAAGACCCCTCTTTGAGGAGTGGCTTGAGAGACGCCACGGCGTCCTCACCTTCCGCCTGACGCAGGTCCTCACCGGACACGGTGTGTTCGGGAGGTTCCTGCACCGAATCGGGCGGGGAGAAACGCCCGGGTGCTCCCACTGCGAGGATCGACCGGAGGACACGGTGGAGCACACCGTGGAGGTGTGCTCTGCTTGGGCGGAGCACCGCCGTGTCCTCGTAGCGGCGATAGGCGGCGGCGACCTCTCGCGTCCGGCTCTGGTCGAAGCCATGGTCCGGAGCGAGACGGAATGGGATGCCGTCACCACCTTCTGCGAAGCAGTGATGCTAGCGAAGGAGGTGGCGGAGCGGGAGAAGGAAAGAGCAACAGCTTTCCTTCCCGGCCGCCGCGGGAGACGCCCCGGGCGTCGGGGGCTACGTCGTGGCCCCCGACCACCGTAGGCGCGGGCCTGTGGACGGCGAGCAATGGGTAGCTCGCCGTCCGTCCGTCTAACGACGACAGGCCGTGTCGACGGCGCGTTTTGTTCCACGCGCGCCTCAAAGAGCTGTCAGCAGCGTGAAGGGGCCCGCAAGGGCCGACGCCTGCCGGGGCTGCGGGCTGTTCGAAAGAGATACCGCGGCTCCGGAACGTAAGGGCACTGAAGGAACACGGATGGTTTTTAGTCAGTAAAAGTCTGACACTCCCTTCCGCTCCACCCACAGCGAAAGGCGTCATTAGATGATTATCCATCCGCAAAAAAAAAATGAAGATGAGAGATCCGGCATGAGATCATGCCGGAAGTCTGTCCGCTGCACGACAACTTGCCGCGGCAGCGGGGTTTCCCCCCGGCACAGTGCCTCCGCGCGCCATTCGTGCAGGCGCGCGAGGACTATCGCCTCCAGATCCCACGGCGGCAATCCAGCAAGGAGGCATGCTGCCTCGCGGGAGATCGTGCGGTAGCCGCGAACCATTCTCACGGCAAGCACCTTTTGGGGCGCGTTCAGGTGGTGGACGGCAAGCCGCGCCAAACCACGCGCCCACACCGGGGCCCCGTAGAGGGCCATGGACCGCACAATCCCCGCGTAGATCCTCCGGCAGGAGGCGTTTGGCCCCCCTAGGTTCGGCAGGAGCCGCCTGAAGGCAGCCCCGGTCCGTTCCAGTTTGGGAGCCAAACGTCGGAAGTGCTCAACGAAGTTCCATCGGCTGTCGAGGACGAGTCCTAGGTACTTCAACGTCGACTCGACGCCGATGGATACCCCTCCTACCATCGCTGAGGATCCCGGTGGTGGCCTGTTCCGAGGACCATGGAAGTGCATGGCCTCGGACTTGTGCAGAGCCACCTCAAGACCCAGCTGCCGGATCCTCTCAACGACTATCGCAACCCCGCGTGTCATAGTTTCCGCCGCCGCCTCGTACGACCCCCCTTGTGCCAGTACCAGCGTGTCGTCAGCGTAGCAAACTACGCTGACGCCGGTAGGGAGGTCGGCGCGCAGCACCCAGTCGTAACCGATGTTCCACAGGGGCGGCCCCAGAACCGAACCCTGTGGGACACCGCACGACATCTCTCGCCGGTTCCAATCACCGTTGCGACCGGGGTAGATGACGGCCCTATCCGTCAGATAGTCCCCGACTATACGACGGAGATAGGTCGGCACCCGGTGATACCGGAGTGCCTCCCTAATGCAGCTCCAGGGCATGGAGTTGAAGGCGTTGGCGATGTCGTGAGACACCGCCAAAACAACCCCCCCCCCCTGGCCACTGCATCCCCCGTCGTGAGGGCTCTCACGCGCATGATGGCGTCCACCGTAGAGCGCCTCTTGCGGAAACCAAACTGGTGTTCCGCAAGATCCGGCCCCGTCCCCGCAAGGTGCTCGGCGAGGCGGTTTGCAATGACTCTTTCAAAGAGCTTGCCCACCTCGTCGAGCAGCACCACGGGCCGGTATGCGGACGGAGAGTCCGCAGGGCGCCCCGGCTTCCGAATGAGGACCAGCTTCCCCGTCTTCCAACGAAGCGGGAATTGGCCTCTCTCCAAGCATGCGCTTAGGAGCCCCTCCAGTCGGGGCCCGAGAGCCTCCGAGGCCAGGACCCAGGCTTTGCCAGGCAAGCCATCGGGTCCTGGGGCGGTATTCCTGGCCTTGAGCCTACGTACCGCCACTCTCAGGTCTACCCCGGTCCCTTCCGGAATGCCGTCGTCGTCGTCCTGGTGGTCCGCTTCCGGCACCGCAGGTGGCGGAGCCATAGGCGGGGGCGGATGTTCCCCTCGCGCAGGAAACAGAGCGCTCACCACGTCCTCCACGAGCTGAGGCCGGAGACTCTGCGTTAGCGGGGGGGGGCCCAGGTGCGGAGTTTATACCGCACCATCTTGTAAGGGCGCCCCCACGGATCTCTGTCGAGAGTCTCCAGCATCTCCTCACGGGCCCGATCCCGGGCCCGCATGACAGCCTCCCGGAGGGCGGTCTTCGCCGCTCTGTATCCCTCGTACAGCTCCGCCTCAATGGCTGCCGCATTCGGTGGACGAATGCGGAGCCTGCGATGCCTGGCGTACAGGTGCCGCGCGGCGACACACGTCTCGCGCAGAGACGTCAGCTCACGCGACCACCAATACACCTGACGCCGGGCGCTTCCTGGCCGGACGCGGGGCATTGCCACGTCACATATCTCGGACATGGCCTCCTGGAACCACCCTGCCTCATCATTGACGTCGGCAGGCCTATCCGGTGATGATACCCAGGCCTGCACGATCGAGGCTTCCAGGAGGAGCTCCCGGTCCAGCTGCTTCAGCGCCCAACGCGGACCACTCGGGGCCTGTTGGACTGGCGCGCTCGAGGGCTGGGTGGAGACGTCAAACCGGATGTACCGGTGGTCGGAGTAGGTCTCCACCCCCTCCATGACTCGCCAGTCAATGGCACGCGGCGACAGAGCGGGGCTAGCGAACGAAATGTCCACCACCGACTCGCCCCGCATCCGCACACACGTGGGGACAGAACCCCGATTTAGGACGACCAGGCCTGTCTCCAGAGCCCAGTCTTCCACCATCCTACCCCGCACATCTGTACGACGAGAACCCCAAGCCAAGTTCTTGGCATTAAAGTCCCCGAGGACAAGCACGGGGAGGGGATAGCTTCCGACGACGACTGCTCTCAGCTCTGCAAGAGAGTTGTGGAGCTCGGCGAGAGATCGGTTCGGGGAGAAGTACACCCCCACAACGACGAACTCCCCGAACCGTGCTGCTACGCACCCCTGACCCCTCCTGACACCTTCAAGGGTCGGGGTACCGGCGGCGGCCGAAGAAATGATGGCCACTGAGCCGTTAAGGTCCGCCACCCAGTCCTTTCTAGGCCAGACAAAATACGGCTCAGCGACCACAGCGATGTTAATCGACCACTGCGCCATGCTCTGGAGCAACAGATCCTGAGCGCAGGCGCAGTGGTTGATATTCGCCTGGAGGAAGCTTAATGGGGCCGTTATAGGCATTCCATTTCAGCTTCCTCCACGGGGCGCCCCTCTGCAGGCGTCGGTGTCGCGGCGGCGGCGGCAGTTGCAGCTGCGGCGGTGGCTATAGAAGCGGTGGCGGCGGAGGAGGGCCCTCTCCTACCCGCGGCCTTGGCCTTGGCGGGTGACACGCAGGCCCTGCTTCCCGCCCAGTGATCGGCTGGCTTGCCGGTCGCCGCACATGCATCACAGTGCGGCGTAGCGCAGCAGGTCGCCGATATGTGTCCGGGCTGACAGCAGCGGAAGCAGAGGCCACTGCGGTCAACCTCCGAGGCGCATTTCACTGACACGTGATGCCCCACGAGACAGCGGTAGCACCTCAGAGGTCTGGGCTCCAGCAGCTTAACCTGCGCTGAGACCCAGCCCACCAGACGCCTTCGGCCCTCCACTATGGTTTTGGCCGCCGTAACAGGGCAGCACACCGTGGCGGCATGCATACCCTGTTGGTCCGGGCGTATGGCACCTGACCTGACCTGGTCAGTAGTGCACCCCCCGGACCTGGCGACGGCGGCCACCAGCTCCTCCTCCGATACCGAGTCGTCCAGACCCATGATGCGCAGGTCTGCGCATCTGACGGGCCTGGACACTCGGGCCTCGTCCGCGTTCAGGGACGCTCTGAGCTTCGCAGCCAGAGCGTCCGCAGTCGCGCCACTGGATTTCCCGGGGATCTCCAGCATACGGGCCCCCGTCTGGGTGACTTTGAGCCGGAGGCCCCCAGAGATCCCGAGCTCCCCGAGATCCACCGCCTCTTTCGCCTTCGCGAGCAGATCGCGGTAGGTAACGCCCTTCTTTTCCGCGTCCGGCTGTAGTGTAATCACTACAGCTGCGGTCTTCGGGGCGCGGAGCCTAGCCGCGATCTTGCGCGCCCTGAACTGGCGCTGCCGCTCCTGCTCTTTGGCCTTTTTGGCTGCCTTCTTCCCCTTCTGTTTGTCCCCGACCAACCGGCTTCTGCCGCGGGAGGTGTAGGGAGCTGGGGGGGCGGTGGCGGCGGCGGCAGCTGGCTTGCCGCTGGCGCTGGCCCATTCGCCGCAGGCACTGGGGCTGGCGCAGCCATCACCTGTGCTGCCGCCTTGCCCTTTTTTGCCTTCGCCTTGCCTCTCTTTCCTGTCGCCGGCTTAGCCGGAGCCGGTTCAGCCGGTATCGGTTTTACCGGAGCCGGCTTTTCAGGGGGGGGGAGGGGCAACTGCAGCCCCACCCGAGGGCTGGCTGGACGGCCCCGGCCTGGATGCGGCAGCCGTGGCCGTCGCGTAAGAAACCGTTGCCGGCCTCGCCGCCGTCTTGTTTGCCCCTAGGGGGGGGGGGGGCGCAGGACGATGCCCTCCAGCACGGAGAACCGGTGCTGGAAGGCAGCCAGCTCCTTCCGGACCAGGTTCAGAACCTGGTCCTCCACCGGCACGGGCTGGCTTGGGCGCTGCGTCTGGGGCGCCGCGCGAGAGGCAGGCTCCTGTAGACTGGCCAGGTCTGCGCGGAGCTTCTCATTCTCCTTCTGGAGAGTCTCCATGGCGGACGTCAGGCGGGCCACGTCCGCCCGCAGCTTCGCCACCTCGTCCGCATTAGGCCCGGCCCCAGCAAAGTTGGCCTCCGCAGCCGCCATGATGGAGGCGGAGGCCACAGGAATGGCCTTGCATTTCGAGGAGGACTTTTGCTTGTTGGCCACGACCTTGATCGCGGCCTCCACCTCCTTTACGAATCTGGCCTTACGCTCCACCTCGGAGCTGCCAGTCGCATCTGTTTCTTCGCCTGATTCCCGAGCCGTATCGTCCGGGTGGCGCCCCTCCTCGGCAAGCTTTGCCGCTCGTTCGGCCCTCTGATTGGCAGAGAGCTCCCTCCCCTTGCCTCTCAGCCCGCCCCGCCTGTTGGTGGGGATTTTTCTGGCCGAAACCTCCTCTTCACCGGATGCCGACCCCTGGTCGCCATCCCGCCTGGACCGCTTGCGGAAGAACTTGCTGGTCTCCGCGGTCCCAGGCTCCACTTGTCGGGAGCTCTCTGAGCCTCCCTCGCTGCTCGATGCGGCGTCGGACTCTGTCCCCGCATCGTTCCTCCTCTCCTCTACGTTGCCGTTGCCGGCGGTTTTCGTTTTTTGTTTGTTTTGATTTTCATTTTCCATTTTATGTACCCACAAGTATGGGGGAATTAAAGGTCCACCTTGGCAGAGACCCCTTACCAAGGTAAGCAGATTTAGAGGATTTATTACTCGCCAGGGGGTCTGCAGGTACCCTGGCGAGGAGCGCACTAACGACTGATTTGTTCATAGAACCCCGTCAGCCATCCATCCTCTCGCGGTGCGTCGCCGCTTGAGATTCGGGGTAACTTTTTATAGAGGTTTTCTCCCTCGCGGTCCGGGCGGTTAAGCCAAGACCCTCGGTCCCTATCAAAGCCGCGAGACGTGCTCCACGACACTTCGATACTGGGATTACGAGACCGGCGGTGACAGCAGAGGATGAATCCTTCACTGTCTGCCCGGAGGCAGGGTAAGTGCACCCCGAGCCCGCCCTCACTCCTCTGCTATGCCCTCTGCTGATCAGAGGGTCACGCAGTGGAACGCACCGTTGGTCCGGGACGGATCCCCCCCCCCATGTCAGAATAATTAGCCGCGGCAGTACCATTCCCCAAGGAGTAAGAATTTCTTCTCATTTCTCGAGGAAGATTACTGCCGCGCCCAGGGTGCACCGGCCCAGTATCTGCTCTTCCCTCCAGACGTATCGAGAGGGACCCGCAACTACCAGGCACACGTGGAGGACTTCTGACTTCGCACCCCACATCCATATACCTACGCATACACACTCGTCGGTTAAAGGTACTCTTGATTTGGCCCATTTTTAATATATCGCCAATTTGGTCGATAAACTTTCGCCTAGGGTGACCCTTCCCGACTATGCCGTTCACCTCTGCAACATAAATTTGCTTAACTGCAATCCTACATGACGTGAGTGGTGATTGTAATCGGATGGAAACACAGATCACACTCTCCCCATGTGTAACAATAAACGTCTTGTGTACCACTTTCATAAAATGTTAAGTTGTAAACTGCATATTTACGAGAATAATTTAGCAGCATACTTCCCCATCCGGTGTGTTTCAAACCTTCTCTAAGTCAAAACTAGAAACGATTGTTTCATTATTTAATTTCCGTATATTTTGATGGATCTTGAATCTCAGTTTTGTAGCATTTTTTTCTTCAATATGCGCGTTCATTGACTCTTTATCAATATCAGTCATCGTTTCTTTGTTGTTTTCAGCGTTGATACATGTTATGCACTTATCTTTTTTTGGGATATGGAAGCTGATATTGTATTCCCTAAAAATAATTTTGAATACAGTCTCACTAACATTTTCTTGGCCGGTTTCATAGCAATCTTATAAATAAATACGATATAACTTTATTTCGGTTTTCAGTTCTTGTTATGTTGGAGATAGGTTCTGTTAGTCCTTTTTCTGTTATAGTGCAACTGCACTGCAGGAAGTTTTTCAATGAAGCTCGTCACGTAATTTTTTGCAGCTTCTGTATATTTTGGTGGAGAATTTGGTGTTCTATTATCTTTTTGGGCCATATCCTCTGTAGCATGTGATACGGTGTAGGCCATATATTTTTAAGTAATGTCTAAGATATCGAGCAAAAACTTCTGACACAGTTGTTTGTGGCCTTCGCTATGGTTAATTAAATACTCGTACGTTGCGTTTCTTCGATTGGATGAACTTTCCTTTTTTCTCCTTTTTATGGAAACTAATTGAGAACAACGTACTCGAACTATCCAATCCCGTTTACGTTGCGTGTCTAAACTTCAAAAATATTGATGGAAAGAGTAACGTCTTTCTTCAGACACGTTAAAACATCCTCTGGTACACTTACTAGGAATACATGGATTAGGTTTCTTTTTTTTCCGGTACAAGTTTTCCACTTTTGTTTTCATAACTTTTTTCCTGCATCTTTTAAGGTCTTTGTAGTTTTACGTTTATTTACTGAGTTCTTCTTTTTTCTTATTTGTTTATTTTTCCCAAGTTTTACACTGGCACGTTTCTTAACTCTCTTCTTCATCTTATTGGCAACGTGTTCTTCCCAACTGCTTGAGTTTGATTCCTTGAATGACCAATTGTCAGAACTACTCGACGAGAAGTCTAGTTTTTCTTCGTCGAACAAATAGTTTATAAAAGATTTTTTCACTGTTTTGTTCCTCTTTCTTTTTCCTGATTTTGTCCTTTTATTGATTTTAGCATGATTAACCGCTTCGTCCAAGGTAGTTCTGTGAAGTTCAGGGCCGACAATGACATGCATTGCAGTTTCAACCATATGATCTTCAAATAGACTAATATTTGTGGCATCAGAATCTGAGTTTTCTTCGCAGGTTTTAAACTCGATAGTTCTTTTAGCATCAGATGGTATTGGTGCTTGTAAGTGTGAAGATTTAAAGAGAATATACGTGGTATATATACGTGGTAGAGCCATGCTGCAGCTATATTAGTAATATAGTTGTAGCACGAATGGGTCGGCTCGACCGGGGAAGGACCACGCTCTCACAAAATACCAGCGTAAAAAAGCCGCTTAACGCTGCTGTGTTTCGTATGGTGAGTGTAGAGAACCGGATACCCTTTTTACTGCACAAGAGGCATTCCATCTTAGTCCTCACGGGTGACAACGCATCTGCATTTTGAGTCTTTATTGAGGATAGATGTAGATGTCTATGGCTTACAGTAATCACTTACCATCAGGTGAACTGTGTGCTCGTTTGTCACCTGATTCTATAAAAAAAAGAATTCGTCCTTTTGGAAATTGTATAAGTGACAAAGACTAATAATGTTGGTTAGGTTGTATTTATTTAATTATCTTTTAACTGTTACTAGTAGTAAAGGTCAATTTAGTTATAGAAGGCGTATAAGATAAATCTTCAAATTTGCTAGATAGTAACGCACAATGCTAGTTTCTCTAAAGACGTAGTTAGGTAGTAAAGGACAATATGGTTTTCGTTTAAAATGTAATAAGGTTGTAAAGAAAATTTTTTAAACATTATGTGCTTTAGATTCTTAATCTTTAAGTAAACTCAATTTATACAACCTAAATGATACGTAATCTTGAATAATTTGTCATTATCAGCCATAATCCATGTTAAAACTGCACGAAAAGCCCCAAAATTTTTGGGTAGTAAAGAACATTTTTTCGAGAATTTCGCTACTTTGAGTATGCAGTTCGCTAGAGAATGTAAAACTGAATAAGTTGGTGTAAATAACTCTATTTGACCAAAATGTGCTATACGACCTTTGAGAGCCGAGGTATCGATATACAAAATTCAGGTCCATGCTTGAACAATTTTGTCGAAATTATTATGCGATACTTATGGGGTAGCCTGGATGGGTCTTAGCTACAATTGGACGCGGTAGGTCACGCTGTAGCCGACATCCATAAATCACCGGTGCGATGCAGGGGTGGATCTGTGTAAAATATATACTATGGCATTTTTATAAATAAAAAATAATTGCATCCGCAATATTTTCTTTTGAGAATTCAATAACTGTGAACTATTTCATTTATTTAGATTAATATAAAAAAGAAATATTAATTGTGATATACTTGTATCATTTCGTAGTTGTCCCGTAAAAGTCCTGGGCCTCTCTCGCTGTCAGGATGATTTTCGTTAACTCTTTTAACTGGCGTATTGACGATCGCCGTACCAGACGCTTGGAGTATGTACAAGCATACATAAGTATTTTTATTATTATTTTAAGACCAGATGTCTTACACTGATGACGCTGCAACCCGTCGCCAGCATGGTTAATGACGTTTTGCCTAATCAAGATCGAACTAAAATTAAAAAATTGGTAAATCCTATTGAATGTAACGTCAATAAAGGGCAGAGTTGAACAGCGAACTGGAAGCTTTATTGATACCAACTACCTACATACCCAATAACAAAAATAACTATAATATACCCTACACATTCCCCCTTTAAATGACTAAGTGACATAACATTTAATAAAAACATCTAACTCTATCATCCAACAAAAGGATTTTATGTTATTGTACATTAATTCCGATTCTTTCCTATTACACAGAAAAAAGAAAATAATTACAATTCCTTTTTCTTGGCTCGAATATAAGCACGCAGTGCTCTAGCCGATACACTCGGTGAAGGCGGTGACGAGGAGTTTCTCTCTGCATTATCTGTAATATTCGAACTGCCTTTTTCGTCCTGGTCATTGCCCTCTCCGGTTGCATCTTCAAATAAGTCATCGGTGCCACTATCAGGCCTCAGGTGTGGGGTCTCCTCGGTCTCTTTTAATTCGCTAATGCTAGGCCTCGAAAGGGAATAACGACTTTTACGATTGGTTGGTATCACTTGGTCGATATGTCTTTTCCACTCGATTCCATCCCCCATGCTGACCCTATAAGAAACGGGTCCCGTTTTTTTTACTATCTTTCCTTCACGCCACTTGCCCCCTTTTGGTGTATAATTTCTAGTCAACACCCGGTCTCCTATAGCTATATTCCGGTCCGAACCCCCGGAATTGGCAACCTGCTGATATTGAGCCCTTCGCACCACCTCAGCCGTGTTGGGACGTAAAGCATCCAGGCGACTGCGTAGACGGCGACCTAACAATGCCACTGCAGGTGACACCGCGGTTGTGGCATGTTCGCAGTTGCGGTATTGAAATAAAAATCTGTTTATTGCCTGTAATATATCTTCTCCTTCAAAAACCGCCCGTTTTATAACTTTTTTAATGGTTTTCACCGCATTTTCCGCCGCACCATTTGCCTGAGGTCTGTAGGGAGCCGATGACACATGCCTAATACAATTTTTTTTACAATAATTTTTAAAATCTATGGACATAAAAGGCGGTCCATTATCCGTGACCAATTGCGACGGCAAGCCAAATCTTGCGAACATACTTCTAAATGCGGCGATGGTCTCTTTGGCATCCGTCCGACCCATCGGTACTACCTCTATCTATTTCGAATGGGCGTCTATAACTATGAGATATTTCTTGCCCACGTATTCGGCAAAATCTGCATGCAAACGTTGCCACGGATTTAGAGGGAATTCCCATGGATGCAGAACGGCTCGGGGAGGACTATCACGAACTGAGCAACACGCTTGGCAATTACGACATAAGTTTTCTATGTCCTGGTCTATACCAGGCCAATAGATGTAATTTCGAGCTAGATTTTTCATTTTATTCATTCCTAAATGACCCTCATGAATTTCCAATAAAACTCGTTCCCTTAGTGAGGGAGGGATTACGACGCGATATTTATAAATCAAGCAGCCTAGATCAAGCAACATTTCTTGCTTTCTATCAAAGTACGGCTTCTCGTCATCGCATTTGGTCGAGAAGGGCCAACCGAACATTACATAGCCTGTAATTCGGCTCAATACCGTATCCTTTTTTGTTTCTATACTAATATCCTTGAAGTTTACCGGGATAGTATCTTCCAGTAAATTAATGTAGGACGTGACCGCGGACTGGTGACGTTCGGTTGGCAGAGGAAGGCGGGACAGCGCGTCGGCCGGGCCGTTAGCAGCCGAGCGAACAAACTCCACTGAAAAATCATAGGCGGCCAATCGGGCAGCCCACCGCTGTAAGCAACTGGCTGCCGTTTGTGGTATCCCGCCTCTTTTCCCAAAAATGTAACTTAACGGCTGATGATCCGTTCGTAAAACAAAGCGTCGACCGAATACATATTGGTGGTGTTTCGTTATTCCAAAAAATATGGCCAGAGCCTCTTTATCTAATTGACTATAATTTTTTTCTGAAGCATTAAGCGTACGCGATACACAGCTGACCGGTCGCTCGGTGCCGTCGGGGTATACGTGTGCTAGGACTGCGCCCAGCCCATACGCACTGCTGTCCACCGACAGAACCAGTGGCCGCCCTTCCTCATAGTGAGCCAAAACCTTTTCGCCCAACAAAGCTCTTTTAGCTTCTCGGAAGGCCTGCTCGCATTTTGAAGTCCATTTCCAATTAACTCCTTTGTTTAATAACAAATGTAAGGGATGTAAAATGGTACTGAGATTAGGAATAAACTTGCCATAGTAATTAAGGAGACCAAGAAAACTTTTTAATTGGGTCACATTCAGTGGTGTCGGAGCATTAGAAATGGCTTCCATCTTTTTCGGATCGGGGTGCAATCCCTGCTTGTCAATAATAAAACCTAGGTACTTTACACTTTTTTGTAAGAACTTACATTTTTCGGATTTAACGGTAAAGCCCATAGTTCGCAACCGTTCAAGTACAGCTCGTAAATTACTCAGATGTTTATTTCGCGTAGCTCCCGTGACACAAACGTCGTCCAAAAAAACTACCGTACCGGGTATACCGCTGAGTGTCTCTTCCATAATTTTCTGGAATTTTTCGGGAACACACGACAACCCAAATGGGGTTCGACGATATACGAATGTGCCTAGATGGGTAGTAATTGCAGTGTAACGCCGAGAATCCTCCGTTAGCCGTAATTGTTGATAGGAATTTTTTAGATCAATTTTCGAAAATTCTTCACCACCACTTAATTTGGCAAAAAGTTCTTCAATTCGCGGTAACGGATGAAACTCCCGCTTGAGCTTTGGATTTATCGTAATTTTATAATCTCCACAAATTCGTATATCGCCGTTTTCTTTTATAACCAGTACTATAGGAGTACCATACTCGGAGTGGTCCACCTTAAAAATGGTACCCTCGGCCTCAAGCCTCCTCAGCTCCTGTTCGACCCGGGATCGAAGCGCCAATGGCACGGGCCGCGCGCGCACGTACACAGGTTGTTCGTCACTGAGCTGTAGTTGAACGCTTTCGGTACAAGTGCCTAACTTATCTGTAAACACTTCGGGGAATTCGCTAATGAGTCGGCTCACGAATGAATCATATAGAATTTCATTAACACTAATATTAATTTGATTTATTTCAAGAGCTCGAATCCATTGTCTACCTATTAAAGGGCATCCTCCGTTACGAATTACATATAAAGAACAATTTTTTTTTCTGACCTCTCCCAATGCTACATTGACCGATATAAAACCCAAAGATTCGATTCGCGAACCGACATAACTATGTAATCTTACATTATCTTTGATAAGGGATTTATACGGAAAATGACACAAATAAAACCGTTCACTTATTGTGGAAATGCGACTACCGGTATCGACTTCGAAAACTAACGGCTGTCCATCTACTTTCAAAGTTAATTTATAAGACTCGTTACCTTTAGCATTCAGCTGGATATTAAAAAAATCCTCTCCTTCAGAACTCACGTCACTCACATAATGCTGGGGGCCGCTCGACTGCCTCCCGTCGCGCACTTCTTTGCACATCACCTTAAGATGTCCGCGCCTACCACACTTATCACAATTGTATTGCGCAAATCGGCACTTATCCGCCCTATGTGGCTTTCCACAACGCCAACATGGCCCCGAGCTTCGCTGACTCCGTCGCGTCTCCATGGTGCCTCCTCTAGAGACCGAGCGTAGGTCTCGCCGCCCCCGGCGCTCCCCGGCCTGATGTAAACCTTCGCCTCTTTCTAGACTGCTGCTCCGAACACCTGAGGTCGAAGCTGGTGCCGTGGCACCACTCACCTCCGCGTGTCTCTCCGCAGCCTCCAGCGCAAAAGCCAACTCCACCGCCTCCTTGTACCGAATGTTTCTTTCCGCAAAAATACGGGACCGCATCGCCTCGCTCGCAAGACCTGATACAAATTGGTCCCGCAAATTCTCTTCAAGTGTCACTCCAAAATTGCAGGTCGAAGCCAAATGTTTCAGATTTTGCAAATATTCGGCAAGTGATTCACCTCCGAGTTGCCTGCGCAAGCGGAACACGTGGCGCTCTGCAATCTCGGAACGCTGTGGTTCTAAGTGACTCGACACTAAACTCACTAATTCTTCGAAAGTTTTGTCTTCCGGGTGTGCAGGAGAACATAGATCGCACATCAACGAATATGTCGCCTCGCCGACCACGGTTATTAACATAGGAACTCGTAATTCAGACTTGATTTCGTTTAGCAATATAAATTGTTGAACTCGACGAATATACGCGGGCCACTGTTTACTGGCTAAATCGAACGGCTCTAATTTACCAATAGGCATAATTACGACCACTTTATAACGTTTTGGATAATACGAAACAACGCGTGGTAACGGACTCGTCGCCAATGTAACGTCAATAAAGGGCAGAGTTGAACAGCGAACTGGAAGCTTTATTGATACCAACTACCTACATACCCAATAACAAAAATAACTATAATATACCCTACAAGCATGACCTAAGCCCATTAAAAAAATTACGTATAATATGATTATACGGCATTTTTAATGTATTTTATATACATTTTGACAGCACTATCAGCTTCAACACCCTCGAAAACCATGAAAATGACACCCATGATGAAAAAATGATACCTATTACAGCCGCCAACTTGGATTTACATTTCGACAGCACTATCGGCTTCAGCACCCTCGAAAACCATTAAATGACACCCGTGATGAAAAAATTGATACTTATTGCAGCCGCCACCTTGGATTTACATTTCGACAGCACTATCGGCTTCAGCACCCACGAAAACCATGAAAATGACATCCATGACGAAAAATTTGATATTACTTACTTTTAGTACGTACTACTATTATTTATTCTAAGCTTTTAAAATATTGTAATAAAAAAATCTCTCATTATTATTATAATCAAATATTTAAGTAATTTGGATATTCGAATATTGTATATTTATACAGCGATCTTTTTGAGCCGCTGCAAATAACCGTAACAATATCCACTCACGACGGCGACTGACGCCGAACTAACTCAGTGAAGCAGTCTCTATTAAGTAATAATTTATTCATAGAAGGCTGCGCAAAACATCGAAAATTTCGCCATTGCGCAGCAGAAAAAAATTTATTATAACTAAACTAAACAAAATTAAACTGCAATTTACATTCAATGGTTTCCCACATTATAGATAAAAAGTTTTAAAAATATATTGAGTTGAACAATTGATATTTTCAAAATGTATCGTGTTTACAAGCTGTACTCGCCCCTAGCTGCCCCTACAAAGGTCAAAATATCCCGGGGCCTATCAGCGGTAGATTCGACGGACAACTAAGGATGGGGCCCAACGGCCTATGGACAGTTGACCTACACGATAGTGATATAGCTAGGTAAATAAATAGTACGTACCTGGATCCGAAGCTAAGACCGCACCAAGGCTCGGTCAGGCCGTAGGTAGGTGTAGGTGCATGTAAAGTGGTGTGTAGTAGTGTTTATTTATGTGACCTGGCCCAGCTCAGGTGACCGGGCAGCGGCCTGGGCCCATACTGTCCCACAATGCTGCATCACTCCAGCAGGCATCACCAAGTTACAACTTCTTTCTTCGTGTCACTATTTCAGTCTATCAACTTTATTGTACATTTAACTAATTTCAACTCAACTAATTCAACGTTCATCGTAAAATCAAACACGTGATACCCGACACAAGTAACGAACAGTAGTTCAAAGTTCAATATTTAATGTTCCGGATTCATTTATCACCAAATTACAAATAGGCAACTAACGCGATCTCTTCACGAGTCACAAAGTTCAGCGTTACAAACAACAACTAAATTCCTTCGTACGATATTGAATACTACGCCCGCATTAAGAATTGAAAATCCGCCTAACTGACATGCAAAGTAACTACCGAGTCAACCCACAAAAGGCTCTTAACGCGACGGTACTATTAAACAATGACTTCCAAAACCAATTAACCGGGCCACGCCCTCGAAATGGAATGCGAGCTTCAAATTCCAGACCGTATCTGTACTCGGCGCGCGCGCAAGATTCCACGTCACACAAGCAAGTTAAATATTGCAAAATGCACTTCAACACGCAATCACTATATAATTGGCGCAATTACTTTCAAACGAAATTACTTTAATCAGTCAAATTAAATACAAGCCTCTTGTCACGAACGTACAACTTAGACAAACTAATCCGAGGCGGTCCTCACGAACGACAAATTATACGCGCACAAATACTAAAAATCTAGACCACAAAAACCAAAATTGGTCGCACGAAAAACCGCTGCAGCGGTCACTATTAAATACGTTAATCGACCGTGCCGCTGCTCTCAAGCTACTGTCGTCTCAACCCAGCGCCGGAATCACCGGAGCCGGCACACTGCCCCCCCCCCCGGCGGCGTTTACCACACCTCAACACCATCGGGTGATGCACTAAGTCGAACGTGGTTGGATGGCACTTCAAATGCATATATTTGGCCAAAACACAAGCCTTGCGGACTTGATAAATCCACACCAAAAGCCACTAAAACCCTTTTTTATTTCATCATCATCATCATTACAGCCCTTCACAAGTCCACTGCTGAATATAGGTCTCCCCCTAGGAATGCCACAAGGCACGGTCCTGAGCCACCTGCATCCATCGACTTCTTGCATATCTTACCAGGTCGTCACTCCATCTAGTGGGGGGACGCCCTACACTTCGCCTGCCGGTACGAGGCTGCCACTTGAGAACCTTTCTTTCCCATAGGTTATCGGTTCTTCGAGCTATATGGCCGGCCCATTGCCACTTCAGCTTACTAATCCGTTGGGCTATGTCGGTCACTCTGGTTCTTCTGCGGATATCCTTATTTCTGAGTTTATCACGCAGAGAAACTCCGAGCATAGCCCTCTCCATAGCTTGCTGAGTGACCTTGAGCTTCCTCATACGGCCAGCAGTGAAGGACCACGTCTCAGTTCCGTATGTCATCACTGGCAACACGCACTGGTTGTACCGTCTCGTACTCAAGTTTTGAGGTATACCTGACGAGAAGATGTGCCGTAATTTCCCGAACACTGACAACCAAATTGAATCCGTCGATTGACCTCTCGGTCGAAGTTGGACTTACCTAGTCGGACTATTTGTCCTAGGTAAACATACTCGTCAACAACTTCGAGCTCAGTGCTCCCAACAACTACCGGCATAGGTGTGACATGGACATTAAACATGATCTTTGTTTTATCCATGTTCATCTTAAGACCTTTCCGTTGGGAAGCACTATTGAGGTCATTGAGCATAGAGCTTAGGTCCTCCAGCGATTCTGCCATAAGGACTATATCGTCGGCAAATCGAAGGTGAGTGATGTACTCGCCATTGATTTTGAAACCGTATAATTTCCAGTCCAGAAGCTTGAAAACGTCTTCCAATGAAGCGGTGAAGAGTTTCGGGGATATCACGTCACCCTGTCTTACACCTCTCCGCAATTGGATAGGTTTCGTACTTTGGTTCTGTACTCGGATAACCATCGTAGCCCTACTGTACAAGCACTTCAGCACATCGATATACCGACAGTCAACTTGGCATCGCTGAAGGGACTGCAGCACCGCCCAAATTTAGACGGAATCAAAGGCTTTCTCATAGTCCACATACGCCAGACATAGTGGCAAATTATACTCCTCTGACTTCTGTATAATTTGCTGAAGGGTATGTATGTGGTCTATGGTGCTAAAGCCTTTTCGGAAACCGGCTTGTTCGGGAGGCTGGAAGTCGTCAAGTCTGCGCGCGAGACGATTCGTAATGACTCTCGAAAACAGCACGTAGACGCGGCTCCGAAGGGAAATCGGTCTGTAGTTCTTCATTAGAGCGTTGTCGCTTTTCTTGAAGAACAAGACCACTGCACTTCTGCTAGACGCCTCCGGTGTTATGCCACCATGGAGGACGGAATTAAAGAGCTTCTGAAGGACTTCAAGTACCGGTTTTCCACCCGCTTTCAGAAGCTCCGCTGTAATTCCATCCTCGCCTGGGGCTTTGCCGTTTTTAAGGTGCTGGAGAGCCATTCTAATCTCGTTTAGACTGATGTCCAGGATATCATCGGAATAATGTCGGATAAGACTCGCTTTTGGTTTGTTACTCACACTCGCGTGTGGCTACAACCATGACGTGTACAGCTGCCCATAGAACCTCTCAATCTCACTCAGAATCTCAGGTGCCCCGGAAACGATGCTGCCACATTCTGTCTTCAGCCTTCACAGTTGGTGCTTTCTGGCAGACAGATCTCTGGCAAAGACTTTGGAGCCTTTGTTCCGCTCAATCGCTTCTTCAATACGAACTGTATCGAAGTTGTGTAAGTCACGCCGCATGTATTTGGAGATCTGTCTGTTCAGTTGCCTGTATGCTCTCAAATCTGTTGAAGAATGTAGCCTCATCTCCCGTCTAACAGCCATGAGATTAAGAGTGTGATCGGAGAGTTTTTGTGTTCTTCTGCGGCAGGTCTTGCAGAACTTTTTCTTATGGAAATCCAAAAAAAGATAGCTTAAAAAAAAAAGCACAACTCCCATAAGAAAAAACTAGGTTATATTATATGTTCAGTTTACGATTTTATGTAAAAATCGTTGATTGATTGTTAATTATACAATTCTCAAATACTATTCAATTTTATTTATGCCTTTGTTACATTAAGAGATTCGCTGGAAATGATTAATATTCAATTTTATTTACGCCTTCGTTACATTAAGAATTTCACTCTCGCATCTGCCACTGACCGACGCGTTAACACACACACGGGTTTCTGCAGAATACCAGCGCTGGTCATCCCAATAGGGGTGTCAGCTTATGCTGAGCAGCTGACCCTATCGACTCAGCATTGCAACGCTCACATTTCCTGTACATTGTTTTTATTTATTGTTGAATGTTATAGTTTTTCTTCTTTTATTTTTTTTTATTTTTTATTTTTCGCTAATATTAATTATACTTGCTGTTTTCTACATATGTACATGTTGATTGTTTATTTTTTGCCAGTGCTGTTTGTTGAGTTGATTAAATGGTTTTATTATATTATTATTATTATATTATTATTTAACTTAACTCCGACCGTATGGACAGTTTCCACGAGCTTGTCATTCATATCGTCCACTTTATTGCAGTCTTCTAGGCACTGAAAATGGTTTTGTAACTCGAGCTGAAAGATTTCGGGACTTTGGATTAGAGCACGAGGGGGACGGAGCGTTGACTTCATTAGACGAGACCTCTCCAACTTAACGTTTAGGTTCAGTATGCCTCTAACCATTCGGTGATCGCTACCAGTTTTCACCCTCGCGATCACGGAGACATCACTGAACAGTTGTCATGTGGTCGTCATAATGAAGTCAATCTCATTTTGTGTCGAACCGTCGGGGCTCGACCAGGTCCACTTCCTGTGGGGCTGCTTCTGAAAGAAATACTTCATCATAAAGAGTCTTTCTTTCTCCATGAAGTCGGCCAACTGCTGGCTCCTTGAGTTCCGTTGCCCTATTCCAAATTTCCCTTCTTTCAGCTCACCATTCTCTCTTGTACCAAGTTGAAGTCTCCCATTAACACCGTATATTGGGTTTTGGAGGAATGCATGTCTCTAGAGATATCCTCATACATTTGCTCCACTTCCTCATCGGGGTGTGCCGAGGTTGGTGCGGAAACTTGTATGACCTTCAGCGAATACTGTTTGGTGATTCTGAGTATAAGGTACGCAACCCTCGTCGATACACTCTCAATCTTTACAACGTTGTTAACGAGAGACTTGTGGACGATAAACTCGACACCTCCTTGGGACAGATGGTCGCCCTCCCGGTAATAGAGCAACTTGCCGGATTCGAGGATTACCGTTTCCTCCTTCTCTCTTCGGACTTCGGATAATCCTATAATATGCTAGCGTAACTTGTCTATCTCTTCTTCCAGCTCCACAATCTTCTCGTCAGTCCTCAAGGTGTCGGTGTTTTGTATGTTGCCAGGTCTAGTCGTCGTAGGTGGCAACCGAACCTCCACCGGAGATTCTTAGCAACCCCTGCCCCGCCGTTACCATGGTCGCCACCGTAGCCAGGAATAGCGGGGCCGCCGGGGACTGGGGGCCATCTCTAAGTAACTTTATCCATTTGAGGGGGTATTTGCCATAGTTGCCACGCTTGGCGAGCGGGTTGGCAACCGTAGTTTTTTATTGTATTTTTGCTGTTATCAGGAAGATGCTGCTGCCCATCTCCTGCCTGTTTCCCTTTGTCGCCTTTTACGACACCCACGGGAAGATATGGGGTAGTGGATATTCTTAACCGCCACTACACGGCAAATAATTTAAAAATAGCAATTTATCGATTTAAAAAAATATTAATAAGTTCAACAATCATTTATGTTTCTGACAATGTGCTTCTTACATCACTTATAAGTATAGTATGATTGCTAGATACGATTTCATGCGAGAAAACTTTGGAATCTTAATTTTTATGCCCTAGTAGAACATACCAACGCGCTTAGGCGCTTACGGCATGCAGAAGCCATGTGAACAACTAATTTAAACCTTAAGCTGTTAAATATTTATGGCATTCGGTATTCAGACTCAAAATTAAAATAATAAAATAAATAACAATCACTTACGTGATTTTTTATAATGTTTGATCTAACGTTTGTTGCAACGTATCGCAAAGGCTAGGACCCTTATAGGCAGACTGATATGCTTCAGGTCAGGCAATAACAGGCAACGGATTGTGCGCATCGTCAGAATGGCGTGTGCGAATATTACGCCCATGAACCCCATCATTATAACGCCGGACGACGTTGCTGGGGGGGGTCCGATGGGCCACGAGCTGGAAAAGCCCGGGCTCGATGGACTGGCTGAAGGGATTCGTGATGTGTCATGCTGTGCTCGCTCGACAGTTTCAAGAGGCCCTTGACCAGAAGTCGATCCCGAGCCTCTTCATTACTGGGATCACTCATGAGATTCACTCGTCACCTGAAATCAAGTCAGGTGATATCAGGTGATGTCAGGGCGGTAGTCTTGGAACCAAGGAACCACTCATCATTGACACTCTCCGCCGCCTGGGTAGATTACAAAAAGGCATTTGACTCGGTACCTCATAAAGATTCCTCGAGCTATATAAAGTTGACTGTACATTTCGAGACTTCCTCGAGCAGTGTATGGGAAAGTGGAGTACGATCCTTTGTCATTTATGCGAGCGGATGACGGCGGCGGAAAATCACATAAGGATAAGAATGGGTATCTTCCAGGGCGATTGTTTAAGTCCAATCTGGTTTTGGCTCTCTCTAAACTCTCTACTCGTAAGTATCTTACTGGAAGGTTCCGGGATCGGATCGGATTTTGGCTTCAGAAAGGAGTTATAAAAGTGACCCACCTTTTCTCAATGGATTATCTCAATTTATTCGCCTCCAGTCGTTCCCATATTATGGAATTGCTAAACATCAGTTGTGATTTTCATTCATCAGGGACAGATAAGTGTGCGGTCCTCCATGTCGAAAGGGTTAGGGTTGCTGACTCTGACATAGACTTATCTATGCCCATCAACATTAGAACCCTATCTGAGGCTTAAACATACCGATACTGGGGTATGTGACAGAACATGGTTATCGATGAGACAGACATGAAACTGTTAGTATGCGAAGTGTTTTATGCACGCTTACAAAAGTGCTTAACAATCTTTTGTCGGGCGTTAATAAGACACACGCATATAACGGTTGGATCATGCCTGTTCTCACGTATACCTTTGGTATACTCAGGTGGACTCAGACCAAACTGAACGCTCTGGATAGAAAAGTCCACACTGTTATGACGTTCCACAGGATGCATCATCCGAGATCGTCAGTAATGAAGCTGTACTTGCCGCGGAAACATGTTAGGCGCTGCTTTTTAAGTGCTCTCACTATGCATAATCGCAAGTGTGCAGCCTCCGTAATTATTTCCTGACGAAATCGGATGATCCATTCTATACGGACGTCATTTCGTGTGATAAGTAACTCCTCTACTTTTTATCCAACGAGTAATGGCAAGACCCAGCAAAACAGTGCATTTCCGACCGCGTGACCGTATGGAAGGAGAAGGAGCTCCATGGGAGCTTCTACAAGGCTCTTCATGAGCCTATCGTAGACACAGTTGCCTCCTACTGGCTAAATTTTTGTGACCTCTTCGGGGAATCCGAGGGTTTTGTCGGTGCAATACAGGACCAAATTATAAAGACCAACAACTATCGTAAACAACAGCGCCACCTACCAGGTTCGATTTTAAATCTAAACCATCTTTTAAATAAAACTAATTTTACGGATTTTATCGCGTATATTAACTTATTTTACTTTCCCGACGTTTCAAGCACTTTACAGCACCCATGGTCACGGGGGGGACTGAGGTGTATGACGTCCCAATGTCATAGTTAACCACGGCTACCTCCAGATTAAAAATTATTAATTTTTGTTCCGATCTACGCAGTATGAACTTACAGTATCATGAAGTCTTGCAGTTGTATGCTTGGGTTGGGATTTAATTTTATTAATTATGGGATCCCAAGCAGATGGTAGCACCCAGCCATCTTCTCTATTGAAATTAGGATGTTTTTTGATTTCAATAGCCTCGCGAATCATCCTTGGAAAGAATCGGTGTTCTTTAGCGAGGATTTGTGGTCTATCAAATCTAATGTAGTGACGGGGGCGATCCTGTACGTGTTCACAGACTGCAGACTTCCCGGAGCGTCTATTCTTCACATCAGCTATGTGTTCTTTAACGCGGGTTTTTATGGATCTTTTAGTTTGTCCTATATAAGAGAGACCACATTCACAATCCAGCTTGTACACTCCTGCATCTTGCAGAGGAATATTACACTTGACTGATGGTAAAAACTGACTAATCTTCTTCGGCGGCTTGAAATATGTTTTAATGGAAGCACGCTTCAAGATGTAGCCAATCTTGTCAGTGACACCTCTGACATATGGCAGTACAGCAGGCACTCGCTCGACTGTGGCCGGCTTCACTCGTTCACTGTGACGTAGGCGCGGGACCCGAAGCTTATTGTCGTGCAAAACTTGCTTGACGTGTTGGAGCTCGGCGGCCAAGTGTTTACTGTCACAGATCCCTCGTGCTCTCTGAAACAAAGATTTACCCACGGTAGCTAACTGTGAAGGATGGTGGTGAGAATCACCGTTTAAATATCTATCTGTATGGGTCTTTTTTCTATACACAGTGTGGCTCAAGGTGTTGTCAGGATTCCGAATTACTAACACATCTAGAAAAGCTAAAGAATTGTTTGCCTCTAACTCCATTGTGAACTGAATTTTAGAATTTAAGGAGTTAAGATGGTCTAAAAATGCAGTTACTTTATCTAAAGGTAGAATTGTGAAAGTGTCGTCTACGTACCGCTTGTAGAATCTTGGCTTTATGGGAGAAGTAAGCAGGGCTTTCTCCTCAAAGTCCTCCATGAATATATCGGCAACAATGGGAGATACAGGTGAGCCCATCGCCACACCATCTACTTGCTTGTAGAACTCCTCCTTCCACAATAGGTAGCCAGATGTAAGGCAGTGTCTGAGTAATACTGCATATTCTACGGGCATGTTGTTTTCCTCTAGCCTTCTAGTAACAATCGAGATGCAGTCTTCAACAGGTAGGCATGTGAACAGAGACTGCACATCAAAACTCACCATAGTTTCATTGTCTGCCAGATGTAGGTCTTTAATCTCGCTGACAAAATGGTAGGAATCCTTTGTGTGTGCTCTTGTATGTCCCTTGAGCGGTGAGAGTATATTCGCTAAGTGTTGAGCCAATCTGTAAGTTGGTGAATCGATTTGGCTCACTATAGGACGTAGTGGAGCATTGGGCTTGTGTATTTTTGGTAACCCATACAACTTCGGTGGTTTAGCACACGTAGGTATTATCGATTTTACGTCTAGATTTAATTTTTCGGAGTGTTTCTTTATGAGATCACTAGTTGTTTTAAGTGTGTTATTTGTTGGGTCATTTTTAACCTTTTTATACGTACTTGCATCCGACAACTACTGACAAAGCGCGCAAGATATATAACAGCATTAAACTTTGTCGGAAACTTTGTTGTAAACTTTGTTGTTGAAGTTAGCTATATTTTATATTTATACAAGTTATTAAGTTCCAAAGTAGACAATACACTTGGTAGTTTGAGTTAGTAATAGTAGTAGTATGCCATATAGGCATCGATCTATTATGTAATATTAAAGGTTGTTTTGTATGTCCCTTACGCTTTCCTATACAATTCATCCGATTACAAAGAAACTGAATATTTTAAGTTATAGATAGGCTTTTAAAATTCTTTTGTCAAATTACTTTCTCTTTTCTCAAATTCTATATCCACTAATGTTTTGTTTACGTTCCATTTTTTTAGGTACTTGAAATGATTTCCAAAAATATTGTACTTCGCATGCCCACAGGGTAGGACATAGTTGAATATGATTATATAATAATGTATCTAACATCTATGGAATACCTATGATAAATATGTACGTTATACAATTTTATTTGTACAACGTACATATTTATCAAAAATGTATCGTTCGTAGTTTGTATTTAAAACACTAAGACGCATTGCAAATAAAAAGTTACTTGATCAGATCTATATTGCGTTGACACAATCTGTTTTGATTTATTGTATAACAATATGGGGTGGTGCTGTAAAAACTTATTTTATACAATTAGAACGAGCTCAAAGGGGATTGTTAAAATATATCTATTTCAAAACATGTCAGTTTGCAACAAATTCATTGTATTTATATGCAGATTTATTGACAGTTCGTAAACTTTACATATTGCACGTTGTTCTGAAAAAACATATGTCCTTTAATATTGACACCAATATTTCAACTAAAAGAAGAAAAGATAAAGTCGCCACACTAAATTACACCAAGACTAAATTTGCTCGCAATCAGTGCAAAAACATCTCGTCTCATTTATATAATAAAATAAATAAAATACTAGATATATATCCTATGAATTATAGAAACTGTAAACTAAAACTCACTGAATAGCTGAAGACATTAGAATTTATTGAAGTTGAAAACCCGTTAAAATTAGAATTTTGACATGAGGATATTTATATGTAAATCACTCATTCATTACATACATACACACATAACCTTCATGTAGTTGTATATGTAACTACCAACTCTGCTCAGTGGCTTAACGCTGATCCCAAGACTTTTCTGTCGTAGGGCTGTGCAGAGGGAAAAGTATGAACTCTTTCACACAACACCTTACACGCACATACACTACACACATATTACACACACACTACACATTCACTACACACACACACTACATTTATTTCCTTTCTTTAAATTTAGTACAAACGGTCCTTGCTTTAGTAAATTGTATGATATGGAAGAGAGGCTTACTTCCGATACGGGCGCATTATGCGTTCAATAGAAGAAGTCTACTATGGTATATATATTTGTAAGACCGTGTTTATGAATAAAACCTTTATTACTATTATTATTTCAACACGGATCTTATTTTATTCATTCTCATTTACTTGATTACATATATTTTAACGAGATCATTAGACTAAAATGCCCATAAAACTTTTTCCTCAATTATAAATTTTATTTGTAGTCAGCAATCTGTCACAATTTGTCCAGTGCGGCACTGCGATGATAAATGAATGAAAATACCAAACACGCTGAGCCGTTTTCTTTTCGCGCCCCGTGAAATGACAGCCGATATGTCTCCGCCTCGGCCGCGTTTCCTTTCAATAGATTTTCGGAACAAAGAATATGCTAGCTCATGTTGATTTCAAATAGAAAACTTGACGCATATTTTTTTTGATTCCACTATCATAAAAGATACCTTAATAGATTTTTCTGTCTATTTTCCTGGAATTTTGACCGTTTTATAGCTAAAATTTAGTGTTGATTATTTTTATATGGTATATTACGATATTATGTGACGTCATACGACCTATAGCCCGTGGACGAGAACGACGCTTCCAACGATACCTAATTCATCAAAATACGACGAGTAGTTAGAAGATCCATGGGAACAGATGAACAAACAAAGATTGTTTATATCATAACCCTACTTTCAGCTCTGTAGACAGGGAAATAGGTATATTATAATGTTATAACTTTCGATTTTAGAATAGAATAGAATAATTTTTATTCAATATACATTACATATGTAATTCTTATTGAAAGTCATTTTTAACTTTACCACTGGTTCAATAAAAACCCTCTGTCCTGGGAAGAACCAGCAAGAAACCCAGCGGGACTTTTTTTTAAAATAAATTTTACAATATAAATGATTACGAACTATTTACAAAATTTATTTAAGAAACTGCTTGGAAGCGACCACCTCATTCCCAGGGGTTATTATCAACCATGTATTCATTTATACTATAATAACCCTTTTTATACAGTTTCAGCTTAATAAAAATTTTAAACTTGGTAATAGAAAAGCCAAATTTAGCCGCCAAATTTCACGAACGCACATCGCGGCAGAACTCCCGATACCATCCACACCATCTGGATGATTGGCGGTCCACCAATGTGCGATTTAGAAGATGTTTTCTTTCTCGCACGACTTCCTTGTGGAATCGATTACCATCAGCGATTTTTCCGGACCGATACGACTTGGGGACCTTCAAGAAAAGAGCGTACTCTTTTTTAAAAGGCCGGCAATGCATCTGCTATTCCCTCCCAGGTTTTGCAGTTGTTCATGGGCGGCGGTAGTCAATTACCATCAGGTGAGCCGCATGCTCGTTGGCCCCCACTCCTATAAAAAAAATAGAAAGAAACTGTACACTTTCTGGGACCTTGTTGTAATAGCGTAGGTATACATTGCCCCAAGAATGAATTCTGACTCTGTGGAGTCGAGATACTGGCATCACTAGCTTGTGTTTTTTCCTAGTGTTTACAGAATGTATATCACTTTTTTTAATAAAACTATCTTTGTTTTTGTGAACATAAATTGAAATATAAATATAGATGTTATATCAATTACATCTATTAGCCTATAAAAGTCTACTGTTGAATATAGGCCTCTCCATAGAACATAGGCCTCACAGGGCGGATTTTGCCATAGTTGCCACGCTTAACGGGCGGGTTAGCAATCGCAGTTTTCATAATTTAAAATTGTTATCAGGAAGATGCTGCTGCCCATTTCCAGTTTCAGTCTCTTTCTGCCGCCTCTTACGACACCCACGGGACGATATGGGTTAGTGGCTATTCTGACGGCACCTTTACCACGGCACGGTTACCGGAAATGTAGGTAAAGAAAGATATTATATTGATAACGATTAATGTAGTGTAATTAATTAATCTCAAAATTATGTGAAAAAGGTAATTATTTCCAATGTATAATTCTGGAATAAAGAGACTTTATGACAAAATTACATTAATGAACGATACAAGCCTTATTCTTATAACTTTGGTTAGAATAATTTAGTTATAAAGTCTCTACTTAGAAGTAAAAAAATAATAAAGTAAAATCCGAGTACGAGTTACCTTCTACAAGAATAAAAAAATGATTCCCAATTTCCACCCTTAGTGTAAGAATGTTTTCTTCAAATTGAAATATATGTAATTAATAATATTTTATTCATTATTAAATAATAATAAATTTTTAATTAAAAAAAATATTCGCAAGTCAAATAACAGTTATTATTATTCTTCATGGTTTTAACAGTGATAAAAGGGGAATGCCCACCGTCCATAGACACTTCGGCCATGGGTGCCCATGTATAAAAGCATATGCAAATGATAATAATATGCAATGAAAAGAATTAAATGGTTAAAGGATTGGTTTAAGAAAAGTCCGGATTTTTAAGATATAAAGGTTTTTTATTTTCACAAGAACAGTTTTTAACAACAAATTACTTCGTACTTTCGTGACATTTAAACCACAATTGACACAGCGTATTTACGCTGTGTCAATTGTGGTTTAAATGGTTTAAAAGGATATTTATCCTCTTGTATGAGTTACTGAGAGCTAGGAAGAACTCTGGCCATTGTGAAAGCTGGGGTCATCGTTAATAGTGGATATCGAGTCCAAGTTCCAAAAAAAACAAACACAAATGCAAAGGAATTCGACTTGTGAATATTTAGTTTTGATAATTATGACATAGGCCTAGCTGTCAGATTCAATGTTGCCAATTAACAGACATAAAATCGATAAATAGATAGCGATTTTTATTTATTCGATTTATAATTTCATAAAAAAGAACTTCATAAAATATATTTTGTTTTATTTATTTAAATTCCATTTTAAATGTATTTTGAAGAACAGAAAAGAATAACAGTTAAATTGTGCAGTTCTAAAGAGTTCATGGTAAATCAACTAGCAAGTTGCTTTTTTAATTATCATAACATCATAATAATTATTGAAAAATAATATTACCATATAATAATGACATCATAAAAATCGATTGAAAAAACAGAATCGACTTTTTAAAGAGATTTGTGATTGGCAACACTTTTTACTTTATCCACAAACTAATGACTTGCGGATTTACCTAATTTCATTTTAATCTTTTCGGTACTTTTTTTGTGCAAAAATATTGCAATCTTTTCTGGATACATAACTACCACGATTAATTACCATAAAAAAGATGCATTTTTTAACAAATGCAAATGGATGGGCGTTTCATGGCCAGAATTGAGCATTCCTTTTTCCTAGTCCGGCTCCAGTGATTTTGGGCAATGCGTAGGGCGAGGCGACGATATTAAAATTAAAAATGTGTACTCACTTTAACAATTTAGTTTAATATGTAAAGACTTACAAAAATTAGTGCAGTTCAGTAGGCTGTTAAAATCAAAAATAAAGAATATTTATCTATGGAGCAAATGGAGTAAAAGTTGTCAAATTAAGTCACTAATCATAGACAAATCACAGATAATCGTAGAAAGCGATACAACAAAGATCACCATCTGCATCATCATCATCATTACAGGCCTTCTCAAGTCCACTGCTGAATATAGGCTCCCCAAGGAACGAAACAAAGCACGGTATTGAGCCACCTGCATCCATCGACTTCCTCCATGTCTTACCAGGTCGTCACTCCATCTAGTGGGGGGACGCCCTACACTTCGTCCGCCGGTACGAGGTAGCCACACGACAACCCTTTTTCACCATCGGTGGTCCACTTTCTGTGGGGCCGCTTCTGCCAGAAAGTGTTCATCATAAAGAGTCCCTCTTTCTCTATGAAATCGGCCAGCTGCTAGCCCTTTGGGATCCGTTGCCCTATTCGAAATTTCCCCACCTTCATCTCACCGTTCTCTGTTGTGCCTAGTATTGTGTTGAAGTCTCCCTTTAACACCGTATAGTGGGTTTTGGAGGAATGCATGGCTATATATATCCTCATACATTTCTTCCACCTCCCCATCGGGATGCGCCGAGATTGATGCCTAAACCTGCATGACCTTCAGCGAATACCGTTTGGTGAATTTGAGTGTAAGGTAAGCAACTCTCGTCGACACACTTTCAATCTTTGCGACGTTGTTAACGAGAGGCTTCTAGACGAACAAATTTGGAAACAGCAGAAAACGAGAAATTGCAGCATAATAATTATGTATTTTTTCGTAAGGTGATAGAGGCAGAGGACCTTTTTACTGGTAGCAGGTAAATCATATTAGTCCTCAGAGGTGACTACGCATCTTCATTTAAATAAAACTAATTTTGCGAATTTTATCGCGTATATTAACTTATTTTATATTGCCGTTACATTTATATTTATTTTAAACTGAAGGTAGCAGGGCTAACTATGACATCAGGACGTCAAACACCTCAGTTATCCATGACCACGGGTGCTGGAAAGCACCCGAAACGTCGGGATTATAAAATAAGTTAATATACGCGATAAAATCCATAAAATTAGTTTTATTTAAATGTGTAGTGTTCGCGTAAGTATGAGAAATCATTACGCATCTTCACTTATAAATCTTAATCGAGGATAGATGTAGATGCTAATGAGCTACAGCATTTACTTACCTTCAGGTAGACTTTGTGCTTGTTTGTCACCGTTATTTCATATAACAACATTAAGAGTGCAGTATCTTATGAATATTATAAGTCTTATCTCTGGTGTAGTTGCCCACAGCCCACACATTTGTGTTTAGTAATAGGAATTTGTCTAATTAGTCATTGAAGAAGACGCGTGTTTGACAAGACCTCATTTGACAACTCCTACAATTCCACATTACATATATTACTTTTATAATAAATACTAAAATAACGTACGACAATTTACGACGTTCAAGTATTAATGTAACAATTTACGAGCTACACTAAACTCGAAACAAAACTGTGAGAACTGTTGATCCGTTTTATCAAATACACAATTTTCTCGTCATCCCTTTTCTATATCCCTTATTCTTTATTCACTGATAAAAGGCTTCGACGTTTGCTTGATCCTTTTTATACGAATATTTTACATAATAAATTATTATGTAGTGAATTTTGCATGAATGTTTTTTTTTTATTTTCTTTACTACGTCTTCTTCCGGACGAAAAAAATATTGTTATTAAAATAATTTCAAATAAGGCGATAGATCACTACCCTATTTTATCCGAAACGAAGAATAGAATGGAATTGATTATTTTAATCAATGACCGATTGCTGGTTCAAAGTTATTAAAAGGATGGTTTTACGTAAATTAATGAACTGTATGGTATTGGTGGAATTTACTATTTCGCGATATTGCAAATGTCCCTAAATCCGGGCTACAGGAAGGATGTGATGAAATGTATGTGCACTCACCTAGACTTCTGCTAATTTGCCTCGTTTCTCAAGGGCTGTGGCCACGAAGGTTGAATGTCAGCTGTCTTCATACATATAAATTTTACTGAGTATCGCAAAATATAACGTTATAGCAAATATCTAAGAAATTTACTTTAGTTTTGTATATTTTAATATCTAAATTACACAACGGTGGGATGGATGACGCGAGATATAGGCGAACACCTAAATGTTCGAGTATTTTCTGAACTTGTGAGAACCCCTTTGACATCAAACTGCCATGTGCACACAGGTGCTAAATTGAAGGCATAAAAGGCGGTGGATAGGAAACCCAAAACTGGGCTTTGCTGTACTCTTATGGGATAATGATTAACGAATCTCATAAGCGTTAGGCGGTGGTACAAAGTCGCGTGGTAGTGCAAAATACAATATGTAATTCTTATTGAAAATATTTTTTTTCTTATGCCACTGGTTCCGAAAAAAAAAACCTCTGTACTGGCAATAACTAGCAAGAAATACAAAGGACCTTTTTTTCTGAGTTGAAAAGTTGAGAAGAGTCTACTATTATATATATTTGGAGATATTGGGTTCGCTATCCACTGAAAAGCTCCAAATTTTAACATTCTTAATTATTTAAAAATAATAAATTTTTAAATAATTAAGAGCTGCTGGTAGAGCCCTGCAGCAGTTTTTAGCTGTTGCACGTATGGGCCGGCTCGAGCCGGGTTGGTACCACGACCTCACAGAATACCGGCGTGAAGTAGAGGCTCTGCTTCTGCGTTTCGTCTGGTGAGTGCAGGTGGCCGGAGGCCCAATTCCCCCCCCCCCCCCCATCAACATGGTAGCGGAATTAGACAATAGACTACCCCAGGAGGGTACCAGTACCCCTGGAGAATCCCTCGCTGAGCATCCACGACCATGTTATTCCAATCCTGAGCGTGGGTGCTCAGGCTGCCCCGCGTATTCTGGGGGGGGCAAAATTCCGCTCAAAAACAAAACTGCTCGGGGCAAGCTGAGCAACAATACCAAGGCGACCCCTGCCACGCTATCCGTGAATTTCTGCAACATCAGGGGACTTCACTCTAACCTAAACGCCGTCCACTACCATCTCGAGACGGCGAAGCCGGCCTTGCTCTTTTTGACCGAGACGCAGGTTTCCTCTCCGACTGATATTTCGTATCTCTCCTACCCGGGGTACAAATTGGAGCACTCCTTTGTGCCTCGGGCTGGAGTTTGCGTGTATGTTAGAGAGGACATCTGTTCTCGACGCCTCGGCAGTCTTGAAGGTTCGGACCTGTCCATCCTTTGGCTACGCGTAGACAGCGACGACCATCCGCGCGTCTACGGGTGCCTCTATAGGTCCCATAGCGGTAATGCCGAAACAGACCGACTCATCGACCACGTCCAAATGGCTACAGATTCCTTGCTACAACAGGTCCCATCCGCAGAGATCGTGATCCTTGGCGATTTTAACGCCCACCATGCCGAATGGCTCGGTTCACGTTTAACCGATCATGCGGGGAGATCTGTTTATGACTTTGCCTTGGCGTATGGTCTGACACAACTGGTTACTTCGCCTACGCGGATTCCAGATGTGGAGGATCATACACCTTCCCTGTTGGACCTTCTGCTGACCTCCCATCCGGACGGATATCAGGTTTCCGTCGATGCCCCTCTCGGCTCTTCGGATCATTGTCTGATCCGGAGTATGGTGCCACTCACGCTCCCTTCGCGGTTGCGTTCTGCAGGTTGCCGCCGTGTTTGGCATTACAGGTCGGCGGATTGGGACGGAATGCGGTCTTTCTTTGCATCCTACCCATGGGGGCGGGTTTGCTTCTCGCCGGATGATCCCAGTGCTGTTGCTGACTCTGTCACTGATGTGGTGCTACAGGGAATGGAACTATTTATTCCATCATCTGTGGTGCCCATCGGTGGCAGATCTCAGCCTTGGTTTGGTCGCTCCTGTAAGACTGCATTGCGCAGTAAGCAGGAGTGTTATCAAGCCTGGGCTGCGGCTTCGGTGACTCGGGATGTAAACACCAGCACACTCAAAAAGAAGTATAACTTCGCCTCCAGGTCCTTCAAAAGAGTTATTGCCAAGGCAAAGTCAGAGCACATAGGCAGAATTGGCGAGAAACTAGTTCGCCTTCCTACGGGAACCCGTGCATTCTGGTCTCTCGCCAAGGCTGTCCAAGGGAATTTCTGTAAGCCATCACTACCATCTCTGCACAGGGAGGACGACTCACTGGCCCAAGACGCAAAAGACAAAGCCGACCTTTTAGGCTCCCTTTTTGCGTCCAACTCGACTCTTGATGACGGGGGGAAAATACCGCCGACCATCCCGCGGTGTGAGTGCTCCATGCCTGATGTGCTATTCTCACAGCGCTCAATTCGCAAAGCACTTCTCTCCCTGGACATCCAGAAGTCGAGTGGGCCTGACGGAATCCCCCCAATTGTGCTGAGGACGTGTGCTCCGGAGTTGGCACCGGTCCTAACGCGTCTTTTCCGGTACTCCTACTCCCAAGGCGTAGTCCCGAATTCATGGAAGACAGCTTTTGTCCACCCGATCCCTAAAAAAGGCGACCGCTCAGACCCGTCCAACTATAGGCCTATCGCGATCACCTCCTTGTTCTCCAAAATAATGGAATCCATTATTAACTGCCAGCTCATCCGGTACCTTGAGGATCACCAGCTGATTAGTGACCGCCAATACGGTTTTCTTCGGTGTCGATCAGCTGGTGATCTTCTGGTCTACCTGACCCATAGATGGGCGAAGGCAGTAGAGTCCAAGGGGGAGGTGTTGGCCGTTAGTCTGGACATTGCGAAGGCCTTTGATCGGGTTTGGCACAAAGCGCTTCTTTCGAAGCTGCCTTCCTATGGGCTTCCCGAGAAATTGTGCAATTGGATCACCAGCTTTCTTGCAGATCGGAGCATCAAGGTCGTTGTAGACGGTGCATGTTCTGACTACAAGCCTATTAACGCTGGTGTTCCACAAGGCTGTGTGCTATCACCAACGCTGTTTCTTCTGCATATCAATGATATGTTGCTAACTGGTAACATTCATTGCTATGCGGATGACAGCACTGGTGATGCTCTATACACCGGCCGGGCCAATATTTCTCGGGAAAACGTCGCCGAGTACCGGAACAAACTTGTGTCTGAAGTCGAGTCTTTGCTGGACAAAGTCTCGGATTGGGGGCGACTAAATCTAGTCCAGTTTAATCCTCAGAAGACACAAGTTTGCGCGTTTACCGCTAAAAAGAACCCCTTTGTCGTATCTCCTCAGTTTCAAGGCACTCCCCTTCTTGCCTCAGCCAGTATCGGTATCCTCGGAGTCGACATATCGAGTGACGTGCAGTTTCGTGGTCACTTGGAAGAGAAGGCCAAATTGGCCTCTAAAAAGCTTGGCGTGCTCAGCAGAGCGGGACAGTATTTCATGCCGGCACACCGCCTGCAACTTTACAAGGCGCAGGTTCGGCCTCACATGGAATACTGTTCCCATCTCTGGGCAGGGGCTCCCCAGTGCCAGCTCCTTCCACTTGACCGCATCCAGCGCAGAGCGGCTCGAATCGTCGACGACCGAGCCCTTTCCGATCGGCTCGATTCATTGGCACTGCGTAGAGATGTTGCATCTCTTTGCATTTTCTTTCGCATCTACCATGGGGAGTGCTCTGAGGAATTGTTCGGATTAATCCCAGCCGCCAAATTTCACGAACGCACATCGCGGCAGAACTCCCGATACCATCCACACCATCTGGATGATTGGCGGTCCACCACTGTGCGATTTAGAAGATGTTTTCTTCCTCGCACAACTTCCTTGTGGAATAGTTTACCACCAGGCATTTTTCCGGACCGATACGACTTAGGGACCTTCAAGAAAAGAGCCTACTCCTTTTTAAAAGGCCGGCAACGCATCTGCAATTCCCCTGGTGTTGCGGTTGTTCATGGGCGGCGGTAGTCACTTACCATCAGGTGAGCCGCATGCTCGTTTGCCCCCTCTCCTATAAAAAAAAAAAATTCTTTTTTGGTTTATCACAGAAAATGCTTGACTTACCGATAGGTCTATATGTTATTATATAATATGGCATGTTGTTATAATAACGTAATCTTTAAAAAATGACAAAACAAAAGAGGATACCTGCGGAGTTTCCAGCGCCGTTTATTCTCCAGTCTAAGATACACCATTTTGAAACGACAGTAGATTTGAAGAAATAATGACAATTAAAAAATAATACTCTGATTTCTTAAGTCGATGAATTAATTATATTTCATTTTATTTCATAACGATAACTCAATGAAGCATTGTCAAAAAATATTATTTTTTATAAAAGAGGGAGCATATGAGCATGCACAAGAATTACCACGTAATTTGATTATAATTAAACTGTTAAAAATTAAAACAAAAGAAGTTCAAAGATTTACAAAATATATATTCACCGAAATCTTATTTAAAACTTATTGAAAATTATTTTCTACATTTTAGTTCGGTTATCTACAAAAGGGTTTTTTTTGTTTTATCAAACTGTTATTTATCTTCTATTTTTTAGTGTGGCTAACTACAAAAGCGTATTATTTTTTGAAACGAAGTTCTTTTACATGGCTAACAGTAGATTGTAGTGGCATAAATCGTAATTGTTTTATGAATTATTCGAAAATCCTGAGGATCCTGGCAAGGATAATGGAATAATCTATTTAAATTATTATTAATTAATCTATTTAATTAATAATAATTTAAATAAATAATCTATTTAAATTAATTATTATTGTCATCCGTTAAATAGAATTATACCAAGCTAATAAAAGTATGTCAATAATTGAAATCGGTAATTGTGGTATACAATCATTGCTACACATATTCCAGTGAATTGAAAAATGTCTCTGAATATGGTGCATCGAAAAGTATTCGTTATATCTCGGAATGAAAGTGAACTCACTAATAGTATTCTAAAAGTATTTTCACTGGCATACGTTTTCTTTGTTCATCGGAGATGGATTGCATGGTTCTTTGAGTAAATATGTACAAGTAAATATTTACTCGCGTATTTTAAATTTTTACAATACATAAGTACAAGTGAATATGTATAGTATTATGTGAAATACACTTTCTTAATGTAATGTGCTCGTAGATAAACGTACGGGTCTTTTAATAAAAGCTAGGGTTAGGTATTGCGATGCTATAAAGAGTTCGGTAGTTTTAAACGTAAAGAATAGAGAGCAAATAATTGTAAAATTTTACCCTACTGCGATAAATCTCACAACACAATTTACGTGTATGAAATTTGTGAATAAAATAATTATAATGTGACTTACTGTCTCGCATGATGACTCGATAATTTCCAGCCTCCCGAACAAGCAGGTTTGCGAAAAGGTTTTAGTACCATAGATCACATACATACCCTTCGGAAAATCGTACAAAAGTCCAAAGAGTACAAACTGCCACTTTGTCTTGCTTATGTTGACTATGAGAAAGCCTTTGATTACGTCGAAATTTAGGCGGTGCTGCAGTCCCTCCAGCAGTGCCAAGTTGACTGTCGGTATATTGAAGTGATGAATTGATTGTCTTGAGTTTTGATTAACTTAACTTCGGTTGCCATTAATTTGCGTCGACGAGTTGCTTGTGTGGCATTTTAATATCGTACGAAGGAATTTTTGCTTTGTCGGGTGGAACGCTAAAACTTTGTGACTCGGGAGGAAATCGCGTTCGTGCTCGATTATAATTTTGTGCTAAGTGAACATGGGACATTGAACATTGACAGACAGTTCTTAAGATGTGCAGTAAGTCGCTTGTTTTAAGTTCAATTAACGTTGATTTAGTTAAATTTGAAGTTAAATAAATGTACAATAAAGTTGATAAACTAATATAGTGAAATACAATCAGAAAGTCTCAATTGGTGAACGCCCACTGGAGGGATCGCACATTGTGGAGAAAGGCAGCGCCTGTGGGTCTGCCGTCCGATTACATCGGTGACGTCAGGTTAAATTTATACACACTTTCGCACACCACTTACACACTCACATATTTACCACCTGACTGCGCCTTGTGGTCGACCCTACCTCCGGAACTAGGTAAGTTGTGTTTGCTTATCAGCCATTAGTTAATAATTATCCATAGGCCATTTGGGCCCGAACCCTCTGGTTGCCCGTCGAAAGTGTTACTCATGGGCCCTAATACAGTCGACTTCTGTCTGGGCAACTGAGGGCCGTAACACCTGTTTCTACATAACTTTCAAACTATATATATCAAACTGGATGAAATTGAAACAGGGGTAGCTTTTAGTAAACTAGGAAAATTGCATCAGTCTAATATGGCTGTCCGATGTAATATGTTGGCTTGCAGGTTTGCACGCTGCACAAAACAGGTTAAGGTTACGCTTTTCAAAGCATATTGTCAGTCCTTCTATAAATGCAGCCTGTGGGTTAACTATACACGGAGGGCATACAATGATCTGCGCGTCCAATACAATAATGCGTTGAGAATTATAATGGGGTTGCCTCGGTATTGTAGCGCCTCTGGCATGTTAGCAGAGGCTCATGTTGATGGGTTTGAAGCCATAATGCGCAAAAGATATGCCTCCATGCTGAATCACATGCGGACGAGCACCAACATGTGTTCTCAGTGTACTAGCGGACAGATGGGATTCAGCAATGTTAGGGCGTTGGATAAATCTGCATACTGTTAGGCACGCCACGACCTAGAGTAGTATTTTAATTATAATTTTAATTTTAAATGTAATTTTATTATTTTTTTATGTTTTATATTTATTAATTTTAATTTTCTTTAATGTTATAGGTATTTATATTATAATTTTTTAACAAATATGGATAATTGGTCTGAAATAAATGAATTATTATTATTATTATTAGTAATATTGACACCGATGAACTCTTGTCATTGTTAAAAATTATTGAACCAAGAAATAATCTTGTATTTCCTGTAAAAGTAGAAAATATTTTCAAATTAGAGCAAAGTATAGATTTAAAAGTATATGCAAAGGAAAATCAAATAACCTTTATTCTAGATATACCCCTAGTTTTCGAATACATACGTATATTACAAAATTCTTCCTTTACCTACCACTGAGCCACTTTACCTTCCATGAAACAAACATCCCTTAGTTTACCCAAATACCTTCTGATGAAAGGGTTGAAAGCGCTGTCACTTCTTCACCCATGTAAAGGAATTGATGACTCACTGTTCCTGTGTGAAGAGGATTATTCATCCATTTTAATTAGAAATAATTGTTTTATCAGCCTAATGAATTTTGCAGCTAACACCACCCAATGCCGGCCCCTATTTGTAGAGTTTGATGATGTAAAGATAATGAAAATAGAAACCGATCCATGGATATTCTATTCAAAAATTACAGTATTACTTACCAAACAATGTGGAAATGATATATCATACTATAATTTGATTGGGACATACATAATCTCAGCCAACGATAACTGCGAAGCTAAAATTAGAGAGGAATACCCGTTAACTCCCTTACCAATAATAAATCTTCCGGAAACATCACAGCTGTTAATGAAGACATCTTCAAATCCAGTAGTAGTAAACCTGGATAAGCCACATATTAACCAGTGATAGTGTAAAAAGTGAGCAAAGTGAAAGTGTCATAAATGTGAAGGACATAAATATCAGGACATTAATTTTATATGTAATTTTACTTATAATAATTGTAATCCTTTGTGAAAAATATTTGTATCAAAATTATCGGACTCGGAAAACTTCGCCCGGTAATTTCGAATCTGAGGCGGGAAGAGTTATGCATCCTGGTATTCCCGGAATTGCACCGGTAACCATCACAATTCAAGCGTAAGCGTGGGCGTAGATTGCTGAATTGTGTCTGGAAGGCAGGTGGTCTTTCGTGTGAATACTGATAACTACTCTTTAGGTTAAATATCATGAATTATAATTAGGATAGTCATAGTTAGGCTCTCACATGTATCGGACATGTAGCTTTAAGTTAGAATCCATCGCGGATTATTTAAGTAGTATATAAGTAATGTATCGCACATTAATAGTAATAAGTTTAAAATAAAGTTTTTTAAAAACGTCCTGAGTCAATTTCAAATATTGACTAGCTACTGAAGCCCACCAACACGTTAGAATATATATATATATATATATATATATATATATATATATATATGTAGAAAGGGTAATGGGCAAAGTACAGAGACTGATTTTGTAGTTACGAATAATAATTAATTCGTTTACACGAATTAATTATCCAACGAGTCGAGGATAAACAGTAACGGAATACGACACGCGCACCGTTCCACGTCAGAGCCAAGACTGTCTTAACGGCGGCCGCTCCGTCCGTTTTATACAAGCAGGACGGGTGGCAACGCAGGTGCAATGCCGCAGGTGTGCGGTACACGTGTCGTTTACAAGAATTCTGTCTAGCTAGACCGACGCCACCGCACCTACAACGGTGCAGGTGCCGTCACGGCCATACTGACATGCGTGCGTCCTCGCACGCGCTCCATCACAATTTTAGTTATCTGTAGACAAAAAAACATCGTTCGACTATCCTGACATGACAGCGTCTGGTCCGGTCTATATTGACCCTTCAGATTTGGGTGACAGTCAGTTTTGTTCCGGCAGTAAGCCCTACAAAACTTTAATCATCTTTATGTTAGATCGGAATAATTAGTCTGTAGCTTTTTCTATTTTCTCTTTTTTTTTTCAAGTACTGTTTTCGCTAGTCCGGAATAACTATTCCCTATAGCCATATCATTGGACCGGCACAAAGCCCTGCAATGATAGTAAGAACTATTTTTTTTCTTACGCTTTTTTTTTTCAAGTACTATTTATGCTAGTCCGGAATCACTATTCCCTTTAGATATCATTGGACCGGCAAACGCCCTGCAATGATAGTAAGAACCACATTTTTTTTCTTACTCTCTTTTTTTTTTTCAATTCAGTATAGAACAGTTACAGACCAACCATACCGCAAACATGTCCCCGTCACAATCACACAAAAGTGTATCGTGAGGGACGTAGTGACACACGATAACACCTAAGTATGTAAACCAACAGCAACTCGACACATATCCCAGTGCAGCACAGACCAGCCTCCCTGCAACTTCATGTTCCTTTCCTGCACTGGAATAATTACTTCGCTAGAGTGTTGCAACGTCTGTAGTATTTTCTAGATGCACAGACACGGCTACCTCTGACTGTCGCACGTCCTCGTGCGGTTGACAGTGAACAGCATACGGTCTATCAGTTATCACCACTTGCTAACAGATATAAACTCTTGTTAAATATTACAACGGTCGACCATCCCAGACTTCATTTAAGTCTGGAACGCGCGGATATGGCTACCTCCAGGCAAACGCACTACAGCTTTTCGTTCTGCTGCGATCGTGCTACATTCGCGGCAGCAAGCCGTCGCGCCGTACTAGCGCTAGCAAATCGTCGCACTCCTTTGCAAAATTAAAAGAAATCGAGATAAATGTATTGCGAACCATGGAATTCCGAGCTTCCGAAATTCATCACATATTCTCTTAAGAAACGGCAACTGCACGACATTTGAAAACATTGCAAAAAAAATGGAAACTATGTGTAGAGACAGATACCACAACATATTTTGAAGCGAAGGAGGAAACTGCGCAAAATCTACGAAAGCCGTCCATTTACAGCGCCAAAGCACCATTTGTTCGGCGGCCGCTTGAATTGCCCTGCCGTAAGATCAGCCGATATGTAACCGACTGTAGCGGTGTAGGCTCAATCTAACCAGCGCTCGGCCGTACCTGACCATGTTCGATTAGCCATCACAACGTCTTCCTCATTGATCATTGTTGCAGAGACTTCTACGAATCCCTCGAAATCAAACCCCAATCTTGTCAACGACACAATATTCGGAGCAAACTGCAACAGTGAACACATAAGAACACAAAAATGTCACTTATTATTTTTAATTCATAGCGTGTTAAAGTTAATCCTTTATTGTAGTACAACCCTTAAAAGTTTTGAATTTCAAAATATAGCAAATGATAATCATGTTTCGCGTGAACTATCAAATTACAACAAAACGAGAGCAGCAGGAGCACCTGAGGGTTTAAAAGCATCGTCGGGGTTGTAGTCATCATGATCTGCGTGAAAAACAAATTGTTAACTATAAGGACAACATACACAGTTGCCTGTTCTCTCATCTATCACACATACGAGGCCCTAAAACAGAAATACGTTCTCATTCCTTGGACTATAATAAAGCACTTCGCTTTCACAAGTAAACATGGGTCTTCATACGAAGTATCTGACACATACTCTTACTTGAACTTGCGAGATCCACATTAAAAACGTGAACCAGGACAGCGCCTGCCAGGACAAAGCCTAATACATGTTCAGAAAACATTACCGTGCACACAGCATACGACTTCCGCGCACACAGTGTGACTCCCACGCATACAGAGTACACGACTTCCGAGGCATCGCCATGTACAGCATACGCGCGCTCCGGGATGGCGCCTGAACCAGGCCATGTTACAGCTGGACCTGGCAGTCCGTTACGACCAGCAAGGCACACACTCACGCACTTGTAATCACATCACACGTGCTACTGTAACACATAAAAGAAAACATTAAAAATACTCAGTCGGAACTTGATTTCAAGAAATGCAGCACCACTCTTGGTACACGATTCGCCTTTCTAGGGCACCAAATACTGAGCTGCGGCTACACGACAACCTCTGGTATGGTTCGATCCTCATGTAGACTTAAATACTCTCTTCAATGTCAGAACTAATTGGCTCTACTTCACTTTCATCAGTTATACTTCGGTTTTCCGGCACTTTTCGCAACCAATTAAAAATGTAAACACTCATTCTTACAAAATAGTTTCTGAGCCAATGTTTAGGATAAATTTACTTTCCTCGTGTATCTAATGGTGATCAGTAGCAGCAACAAATAATAAGTCTGCGGCGTCATAAGCCGACATCATACTCAAAAGCGAGCGCTACAGCTCCACGCTTTCCACTAAACCATTCCAAGTTTGTCGACTACGTAATGCTCGGAGTAAACTGTAACACTTATCATCACATTAGATCACAAAAATACTACTTAGTGTTTTTAAGTCATAGCACGTTAAAGTAATCATGTTCTTTTTTTCAGTACATAGTTTAAACATTTTGAACTTTAAAACTAGGCCATGTAAATCACACCTCGTGTATCAAATTATAACATTAATTGAGCAAGTTAAACTTCCACTGAATGCAAACTATAACTCATTCATAATATCTCCAACATTTCTTTCGACATTTGTTATCATATTTGGGTACGTTAAGAAATAATGAAATTACTTGCGGGTACTTTATATTATAAATTGTATAAAAAGATTTAACTTTTGACTTAAAACATTTCACTTTAAACTTTTACTCTACACTTTAATGATTGGTCAATGTCGTAAATACGACAACAAACTTGATTTAAGAAATTGAACACAAAAACAAAACGCGAGGCACATAATAGTATTTCACCAACGTTATAACCCTCACACTATTCAAAGGTTATAGCAGGTGGGCAGTAACAGGGACTTTATCCCACTTCTGATGTAGAAAGGGTAATGGGCAAAGTACAGAGACTGATTTTGTAGTTACGAATAATAATTAATTCGTTTACACGAATTAATTATCCAACGAGTCGAGGATAAACAGTAACGGAATACGACACGCGCACCGTTCCACGTCAGAGCCAAGACTGTCTTAACGGCGGCCGCTCCGTCCGTTTTATACAAGCAGGACGGGTGGCAACGCAGGTGCAATGCCGCAGGTGTGCGGTACACGTGTCGTTTACAAGAATTCTGTCTAGCTAGACCGACGCCACCGCACCTACAACGGTGCAGGTGCCGTCATATATATATATATATATATATATATATATATATATATATATATATATATATATATATATATATTTATATTTATATATTTATATATATTTGACTTTGCATAGATTTAATTATAAGGTGAAAATAAAATTATAACATGGCATTTTAAAAATGTTTCTTTATCTTGTTGTCTTATTTGCACGCGTCCTGTGTTACATGATATGGAAAGTCGGTAGAATAGAACCTATGCTACCAAAGAGAACCTGACAGGAAATAAGATTTGGGACTCACACACACATCCTTTTTTTACTTTTTTTAAATATACTTATATGATGTAAATTGTGCAATGACATTAGTTCTCTTGTTTGTTTTACTTTGTTATAAAATCGTGTGGACACATTGTAAATTCACGCTGCGCCAGTAAATATGACGACATAAAACTTTATGGAGTTCGATAAGCGAGCAGAAACATGGAATATTTTTATGGCTAACAAATTTCTGGAAGAATGTTGTGTCCCAATTTCTCCTTTTTGGATGGAATTCCGTTTTACTTTAAGTTATTTTAAACGCTTTCAATACAATTCAAGTATTATACATAATTACATATTTAATTTTTTTCATCTCGTTACATCCAACGTTAGTTTAAGAAAACGTCCACCGCGCTGCCTTAATGCGTGTTGGCGTATTTCACATGTCTTTGATTTTTTGTAATTTCTCAGAAATATAGATTTTCTTATGATGTTTTCAATCTAACAGACTTATACGCTGTACGTAAATTGTTAAAAATTTTAGAAATTAGGTTTTAGAAGTTTTTTCAACATAAAAATTCACATTTGAATTAAAATATATTCAACAGAACCTTAGTAATTTTTAAACAATTTTTTTTTAAGATATAGGATTATATACGCCTGATTGGGTAGATTAAGCGAAATGTATCTAAAATTGAGTTTACAACTAATATGTATATTATTCCAGCCAACAAATTCATTTATTGGCCTATTAAAATTCAATTTCCATCAAATTGTAGTAGGTAGTGACATAATCCCGTTGCTGTAGAAATTTTGGTATTATTAATACTAATACACTTGTCAAACCACATATTGACTACGAGTATTTAATCGAGGTTTGGGGATCAGCACATAAAACTAATTTACGTGGACTACAAACTACCCAAAACAAATTAATCAAGACACTATTTCATTATAAATATTTAACACCATCTACTATTATATATAAAGAAACCAAATTATTAAATATATCACACATATATTAATATAATACTTGCATGTTATTACGTAAAATGCTTAATAACGACATTCATTTGCAAGTACTGTTTAAAAAATATAAATATTCACAAGCGTAACCTAAGACGAGCCCATGATTTTGTCATGCCAATTTTCTTACATTGCCATGCTTTCAGACAACGGATACTTAGACATTTACGTTGTAACGCTACGCTGCAGCAATATAGTTGTAGCACATATATTTCGGTTCGACCTAGGAAGGATTAGTAATAGTAAATTAGCAGTTTAATGCTGCTGTGTTTCGTATGGTGAGTGTAAAGAACCAGATACCCATTATACTGAAACGAAGTATTCCATCTTAGCCCTCAGGACTGGCATCGCATCTGCATTATGATTCTTACTCCAGGATAGATGGAGACAGGCCTCAGCATCCACTTACTATCAAGTGGACATCTATCTTCGATAAAGAATCAAAATGCCAATACATTGTCATCCGTGAGTATAAAGATGCAATGCCTCATTTTCAGTAAAAAGGGGCTCCGGTCTACACTCACCATACGAAACATAGCAGCGTAGAGTTGCTATTTATTTATATAATATGCATGCCACAAGAAATTACACATTACACATTAAGTGCCGCCCCGTAGGGCCATAGCAATATATAAGAGGGTAGTTTTTATTTTAAATACTAAATGTTAACTACTAAAAATACCAAGTAGCATATTTCTTAACATTACTAGTTTAACTTATTACTTTCTATAAAAATTACATATGAATTTATTATTTATTCGCATTTTTAGGAATTTCACTTAAATTATAGTAACTTTTATCAGTTAAAATTACTTTATTTTTTTATAAAAGATTTAGTGTTGTCTATATATAATGTTGTTTTATACGTGGTAGAGCCATGCTGCGGCTATATTAGTAGTATGGTTGTAGCACGAATGGGTCGGCTCGACCGGGGAAGGACCTTGCTCTCACAGAATACCAGCGTAAAATAGCAGCTTAACACTGCTGTGTTTCGTATGGTGAGTGTAGAGAACCGGAGACCCTTTTTACTGGAAAAGAGGCATTTCATCTTAGTACTCACGGGTGACAACGCATCTGCATTTTGATTCGCAAACGAGGATAAATTTAGATGTCTAAGTGCCACAGCAACCACTTACCATCAGGTGGACTGTGTGCTCGTTTGTTACCCTATCGTATAAAAAAATATATATTTTTGAGGTTATTTGGAACATTATTGTTATTTTACGCTGGTATTCTGTGGAGCGTGATCCTTCCCGGGTCGAGCCGAAACATTCCTACTACAACTATAATATAGTTGCAGCATGGTTCTGTCACATTACTTATAAACTTTTTGTAGTTTCGTGTGTTCTTAGTGCACTAGTTAATCAAAGCTCAATCTACTCTTTGAATAAGCCACTATCGATTCAATGAAACAAATTTGTACTGTCGATGAATATAGATTTTAATAAAAGAACCTACATATTGCATAATAATGGAGGTTTTCATTAAAAAAAATGCTTATTAATACCTACCGTGAATAGTCCGCTTCTAGTGAATGTAAAATTTGCATTTTAAAACTGGATGCAGTGAATTGATATCGCAAGGATAAATGATAGTGCTGTTAAATTGGAATGAACTTTATATGTGATTAATATTTATGAGTAACAGACTGACGTTGGAAAATAGAATTAACACCACGTTAATAACAAAAAAAGCCTTAACGAATAGGATTTTGTCCCTAATTATTTTTACACACACATTAACTATTAATAACACACACATGTTATTACTATGTGTATATAATTATTGTTCTCATGTAAGTGGCGATTGTCTTATTGAGAAATTAAGATATTTATACCGAATTATAAAGACGTATAGAAAAACATTAATTTGTAAAATTTGTTTGTTTTGTCAAAAAATTCTCTTAAAAAAAAGCTCTTGGAATTGTATTCCGCTCAAAGCACAACGAGCTCAACTCATTGCTGCTGAGAAAACTATTCAGGAAGAAGAAGAAATCACGTAAAGAGGAGAGTACAATCAAATTCTGGAGTCAGGCCTCGAAGCTGGCAGCTTTTTTTTACAAGAGTGACCTCTGAGTGTAGAGAGCCGTAACAGCTGTAATCTGTCTTCTCCGTGAAGTCTTTGTGACTCTTCAGACTAGAGAAGGTCCTATCATGGTGATAATTAAACACCATAGCTAACCTGTTTCAGCAGAAATACAAACTGTAAGTTTAGCTTATTCGCTGTCCGCTCGCAGATAGTTTAGTTGGGCCTCATCAATGGGGTCTCACCCGATATGGCGGTCCGAGTTGAGTAATAGGAGAAGAAACCACTAGCTCCATGAGCAATCCAAAGTACCATACGATTTCACGTGCGGCGGAAGTAGCAAGAGGCGTGGCCTCAACCCAGTTTCTTCGGCAGCCACCAGGTGGTATTGCTAAAGACGACGGACACGACGAATGTATTACTGATTGAACAGTCTATCGTGCCGTGTAAATAATATACACCCGTTCACACACACACACACACACACACACACACACACACACACACACACACACACACACACACACACACACACACACGCACACACACAAGTGCGCATGCACTCATGCACGCGAACATGTACATAATGTATTCTGTGGCGCGCTCACACACACCACACACACGCAAGTGCGCGCGCGCGCGCGTTCACGCACGCACGCACGCATTCAAACACGCATCACGCACGCAAGCACGCATTCACACATGCACGCTATCACACACGCAGGCACGCAAGTACGCAAGCATACCCGCATTTACGCAAACATGCACGCACGCACGCAATAACACGCACCCACACACGCACGCACGCACGCACACATACACACACACGCACACGCACATGCACACGCACACGCACATGCACACGCACACGCACACGCACACGCACACGTACACGCACACGCACACACACCCCCCCACACACACACACACACACACTCATGTTATATGTACAGTGTTATTTTATTTATTTTGCTATATACTATGGTACCGATAAGCGTCGCTCTTTCTTTTTAATTATGTATAGATATCATAGGAAAACCTGTAATACTGCTTATGTTAAGATAATTCAAACTGATGTAATCTTTTTTTTAAAGCTGTTTGTTTTCAAATCAATAAATAAATAAAAAGTATATAAATAAATAAACATTAGCATTGCTAGTATTTTATGTGTTTGATGCTTGGCGGTCCACTATTGCGCAATTTACTAAGAGTTTTCTTGCTCGCACGACGCATTTGTGCAACGTTTACCACCGGCGATTTTTCAGGACATGTACAACTTAAGGGACCTTAAAAACCAGAGATTACACATTTTTAAAAAGCCGGCAACGCAGCTGCAATCGCGTTGTTGTTGCAGTTGTTCATGGCCGGCAGTTGGTACTTGCCACCAGTTGAGCCGCTTGCTAGTTTGCCCCCTCTTCTATAAAAAAATAACATACATTCGAATTGCGAACTTCCTCCGCTTTTGTCTCTTTAAATGAAACCGAGAGTTTTTCATATTTCAAGTATATTAAGACCACGACCAAGACTACTAGCAACACGTGTCATGTTGCTTACTTGACCCTTGTCACAGACCGGCTGCACTGTACACATCGCGCGAAAGTATTTAATGGAGGAACGTTGTGTACTCTACTATAGTACGAGTATATACTCTTTGCCTAATACAACGTCTTAGAACTAATAGTTGTAAGGCTTTGAAGATTTCGGTCGTACATTCTGGACGTATACCAATATAATTTCCTGATCTATTATGATTATAACTATTATTCTCATTTTAAATTTTTACATTAACAACCGGACATTGTACGTAAATCAAATTAAGGTCGCGATTGAAGACCAATTCTGTGGTACCACACAGCTTACCACTGAGCCGGGATCCTTTTTGTATGTACAAAACTGTATAATTACCAATTTGTAATTTGAACAAATTTAATGTTTCTTAATGTTAAAAAATTTCTTTCTTTCATTCTTTTGGCATCATTTATCCAACTCTTGTTAAATTTATGGGTTTTAACTGTATCACCGCAATCCAAAACACCGACCTGGTACTATCTAAACTACCACCAGAGAGTTTGTTTCATTTAAGTTGCTTATTTACAATCGCGTAGTGATTGTGTAAGAATATACGAGTACAGTATATATCGTTCCGTGAGTGTCGTAAGAGGCGACAGAGGGAAAGTAAAACAGGTGATGAGGAACAGTCTCAATCTTCCTGACAACAACTCAAAATAAATAACAGCGGTTGTCAACCCACTTGCCAAGAGCGGAAATTATGGAAATATCCCAAACAGGCAATCAATGGGGAGGCCTATGTTAAGCAGTGGACTTTATGCTGTAATGGATGGATGGATTTATCACATGTTTACCGGTAAAGGAAAACATTTTTATTTTTTCTTTTTTCTTTTTCTCCTCTATTGTAGATGAAGTTTGCATACATAAATTACACAATAACAAACATGCAGACCCGATTTAATTACTTCTAGGCCATAATAATACTTGTTCCGTGCGGGATTCGAACCCGCGGCCCTCAACGCCATAACAAATTGCTAAGCCACTGTGCCACGAAACAGTCAAAAATATCTTTAGGAGACCTTCATGTATAAGGAATATAATATTTCGAAGCTATTGAAGCCCGCCAACACCTTTGAGTATACATAAGGCCAACATGCATTGGAGCAGCGCTACTGACTTATTGCTCCATAATCCTCTGAAAATAATAATATTATATGTATATTTGACATTGCATATATCTTATTGGAACGGTGCGTACACATTATATAACATAACATGTTATAAAATGTTGTTATATATCATGTTTCAGCAATATGGACGCTGAATGTTATAAAATGTGTTATATAACGTAATACACATGTTATATAACTCGAACGGCAGAACGACAAACGACAATGTCATACGACAATTTACGTGGTAGAGCCATGCTGCAGCTATATTAATAGTATAGTTGTAGCACGAATGGGTCGGCTCGACCGGGGAAGGACCACGCTCTCACAGAAAACCAAAGTAAAATAGCAGCTTAACGCTGCTGTGTTTCGTATGGTGACTGTAGAGAACCGAAGACCCTTTTTACTGGCAAAGAGGCATTCTATCTTAGTCCTCACGGGTGAAAACGCATCTGCATCTTGAGTCTTTATTGAGGATAGATGTAGATGTTTATGGGTCATAGTAGCCACTTACCATCACGTGGACTGTGTGCTCGTTTGTCACCCTATCCTATAAAAAAAATATAACGTTGTTATATTGCATTGTTATTCTAACGTCTACATTATTGTTATATGTTGCAATGTTAAAATGTTACATAATATGGACGTGTTATAAAACAAAAGTTATACCACATGTTATTTGATCTGTACGCACCCTAAGGTGAAAACAAAATTGTAACATGGCATTTAAAAAAATATTCTTTATCTTGTTGTCTTATTTGCACGCGTACTGTGTTACATGGTATTGCAAAGTCGGTAGAATACGAACCTATGCTCCCAAAGGGAACCTGACAGGAAATAAGATTTGGGACACACACACATATGCTTTTTTACTTTCTTTAAAAATACATGTTGAAACTTATGCAATGACATTAGTTCTGTTGTTTATTTTACTTTGTTACAAAGTTGAGTCTACACATTGTAAATTCACGCTCCGCCAGTAAATATGACGACATAAAACTTTACGGAGTTGGATAAGCGAACAGAAACATGGAATATTTTTATGGCTAACAAATTTCTGAAAGAATGTTTTGTCCCAATTTTTCCTTTTCCGGATAGAATTCCGTCTTACTTTAAGTTATTTTTAACGCTATTAATAAAATGCAACTATTATACACTTTTACGTTACATCCTATATACGTCCCACTTTTCAACACAAGCCTCGTCTCATTTATGAGTGGCTTTTAGTTCAAGGAAACGTCCACCGCGCTGCCTTAATGCGTATTGGCGTATTTCAAATGTCTTTGATTTTTCGTAATTTCTCAGAAATATAGATTTTCTTACGATGTTTTCACTCTTACAGTTTTATACGCTGTACGTAATTTTTTTTATAGAATAGGGTGACAAACGAGCACATAAGTCCACCTGATGGTAAGTGGTTCCTGTGGCCCATAGACATCTACATTTGTCCTCGTTTGCGAATCAAAATGCAGATGCGTTGCTACCCGTGAGGACTAAGATAGAATGCCTCGTTTCCAGTAAAAGGGGGTTCCGGTTCTCTACACTCACAATACGAAACACAGCAGTGTTAAGCTGCTATTCGACGCTGGTATTCTGTGAGAGCGTGATTCTTCCCCGGTCAAGGTGACCCATTAATGCTACAACTATACTACTAATATAGCTACAGCATGGCTCTATCACGTAAAAAATGTTATACATTTTAGATAGTAGGTGCTGGAAGTTCATTCACCATAAAACTTAACATTTGAATTAAAATATATTCAAAATGCCCTTAATAATTGGCTAACAAAATTTCTTGAAGATATATATATATATACGAGTATATATTATATTCTAATATATGTACGCCTGACCTAATATACCCTATTGAGTGAAATGTGTATAAAATGGAATTTACAACTAATATGTATATTATTTAAGCCAATAACTTCATTTATTATTATTCAATTTCCATTAACATACTTAATTTGTCACTGCCAAATTTCCGTCATTGCCATGCTTTGACTTAGACACTTACACACCTACTTGGATACTTAGACATTATACATAGTGGAGCAACGCTCCAGCTATAAAACGTTAAGCTAAATAATAGAAAGCAGAAGGTTATTATCAATGGTAAAAGTTCTTCTGGGTCACCTGTACTAATGGGTGTTCCTCAGGGCTCGATTCTCGGCCCATTCCTGTTTCTGGTGTCTACCTCACCTTGTAGGGGATAGTCATGATATAGTATTATTTGCTGATGATACTTCCTTGATTTTTAAACTTAAACGTCAATGATTTACATGTGACGAAGTGAATAATGCTACATCAAAGTTAGTGCATTGGTTTACCGTTAATAATCTGCATTTGAAGAGAAATAAAACTAATTGTGTTAAATTTACAACAACGAATGTTAAAAATCTGAATACCAATGTGTTTTTAAATGGGGAGGAATTGAGACCTGTTTTATCTACTGTTTTTCTTGGCATCACTCTCGACGCAAAGCTTCAGTGAGGCCCCCATATATCCAAATTAACAAGCAGACTAAGTTCTGCAGCCTATGCTGTAAAAAAGATTAGAGGTCTCACTAGTGTCGAGACAGCTAGATTAGTATATTTCGGTTATTGCCATAGCATAATGTCTTATGGGATTTTGCTATGGGGAAATGCGGCTGATTCAGAAACTATTTTTGTTTTACAGAAGAGGGCCATTAGAGCTATTTACAATCTAAAACCGAGAGATCTCGTAGAGATAAATTTAAAGAAATAAATATATTAACTTTGGCCTCTCAGTATATTTACGAAAATTTAATGTATCTTCACAAAAACAAAGATAGTTTTAGTAAAAAAGTGATATACATTCTGTAAACACTAGGAATAAACACAAGCTAATGATGCCAGTTTCTCGACTCCACAGCGTCAGTAATTCATTCTTGGGGCAATGTATACGCTATTACAATAAGGTCCCGGAAAGTGTACAGTTTCTCTCTATTACCAAGTTTAAATGTTTTATTGAACTCAAACTGAATAAAAAGGGTTATTATAATATAAATGTATAAATGGTTGATAATAACCCCTGGGAATGAGGTGGTCGCTTCCAAGCAGTTTATAAAATAAATTTTGTAAATAGTTCGTAATAATTTATATTGTAAAATTTATTTTTAAAAAAAGACCCGCTGGGTTTCTTGCTGATTCTTCCTAGGACAGAGGGTTTTTTTTCGAACAAGTGGTAAAGTAAAAAATGACTTTCAATAAGAATTACACATGTAATGTATATTGAATTAAAATTATTCTATTCTATTCTATTCTATATACTTGTAACACAAATGCGTCAGTTCAACCGGGTAAGGACCGCACTCTCACAGAATATCAGCGTAAATTAGCGGCTCAATAAAACGGAGCATTCCATCATAGCCCTCAGGAGTGGCAACGTATCTGCGTTTTGACTCTTACCCGAGGATAGATGTTGATAGTCTGAGGCCATCCACTTATCATCAGGTGCACTGTGAGCTCGTTTGTCACCAGAACTACGGAAGTTAGTAGGAAACCCTTGTAAAATCGTACAAGGGTGCGCAAGATAGAAAGCAGCAGTGCAACGCCACATGAAATGTCGGAGCCAGCTAGTGATTCAGAGAGACAGTAAAGGTTCAATATAAAGTATAATAAATATTGAAATAGATGCACAAACTTCGAGCTATAGCTAATAGCTCGAAATAAGCAAAAACTAAAACTATGCTGGACAAAACAACGATTTTATTAACATTTAACAATTAACATTCACCCTAATGAGATAGTCCATGGGGGTAGTCTATGTTCAGCAGTGGACTTCTGATAATCTGTATTTAATTTTTGATTTAAGATGCATGTCTACGTGAGCATGTGTGCTTATAATAATTTAAGCATGGTTTCTTTGTCACGCACACAAATCACAGAGTAAGTAAAGGATATATTTCAGTTTTGTTTTTTAATAGAATAACTGTGACAAACAAACACATAGTCCACCTGATGGTAGGTGGATGCTGTGGACCATAGACATCTACATCTATCCTCGATGAAGAATCAAAATGCCAATACATTGTCATCCGTGAGTATAAAGATAGAATGTCTCGTTTTCAGTAAAAAGGGGCTCCGGTTCTCTACACTCACCATACGAAGCATAGCAGCGTAGAGTTACTATTTATTTGATTATTTATATATTTTGCATGTCACAAGAAATCATACATTATACGATAATCATACATTGTACATACAAGTGACGCCCCGTAGGGCCATAGCAAATTATAAGATGGTAGTTTTTATTTTAAATTCTAAATATTTACTACTACTAAGTACCAACTAGCGTATTTCTTAACATTACTAGTTTAACTTATTGTTTTCTATAATAATGACACATACATTAACTATTTACAGGCATCTTTAAAGAATTTCACTTAAATTATAATAACTTTTATCAGTTAAAATTTTATTTAATTTTTTATAAAAGACTTAGTGTTGTCGATATTTTTGAGGTTATTTGGAACATTATTGTTATTTTACGTTGGTATTCTGTGGAGCGTGATCCTTCCCCGGTCTAGCCGAAACATTCCTACTACAACTATAATATAGTTACTATACTAATAATATACGAAACATCAAACATGTATATATATATATATATATATATATATATATATATATATATATATATCTGTTTGATGTTTCGTGTATTCTTAGTGCATTGATTAATCAAAGCTCAATCTACTCTTCAAATAAACCACTATCGATTCAATGAAACAAATTTGTGCGGTTAATGAATATAGATTTTAATAAAAGAACCTCCATATTGCATAATAACGGAGGTTTTGATTTTAAAAAAAATGCTTATTAATACGTACCGTGAATGGTCCGCTTCTACTGAATGTAAAATTTGCCTTTAAAACTGGATGCAGTGAATTGATATCGTAAGGCCAAATGAAAATACAGTTTAATTGGAATGAACTTAATCGTGATTAATATTTTTCAGTTAAAGACTTATGTTGGAAAATAGAACTAACACCACGTTATTAACAAAAAAGGCCTTAATAAATAGGATTTTTTCCTTAATTATAAAGACTTATGACTTATGAGAGCGCTGGGCAACGTCGACCGCGGAGGTCGCGTACATTTTCCCAAAGTTGTATTTAATTCGTTTTACTCGATTAAAGTCAATTATTAAGTGATAAATATACACCAAACTATCAATACAAGTGTTTTCAACATATTGTTGTGATTTAAAAACGATGTCACGTGGCCTCTACAAGGAATTTGAAAATAGAACCTAGCGCATGCATTTTGTACTCGTATAACGAGTTTGGTTCGCGCAAGCAAACACTCTCCCATGACAATATCAGCATAATTTAGAAATTATAAGTACGTCAAAAGTAATTTGTTTACGCATCACTGGATGCCGCTGCCCTCCAAACAAGAAATACCCTAAATAAGCGTCATCTATCTATCGGTAGTGTTACTGGAAATAGTTTTGGTAAATTCCGCTAGGGTTAATAGAAACCAGACCATTCAACTCTTGAAACAATAACGACATCTATTAATATATTACTGAATTAAACGCATTGTATAGATTTACATTGATACATTGATAAAATGACAAAACCCAATTTAAAAAGTACAAGCAATGACCGTAAGATGGCACTACAAGTTATATGTTCCAAATGTAAGCGCAAGGTTGACTCAAAAAATACAATGTTATGCTCGCTATGCCGGAACAACTTCGAATTTGATTGCGTCGGATACTCGGAGAGACTATACCGCTTAAAGGACGCAGCAGCTAAAAAAAATTGGAAGTGCAAAGACTGTAGCCAAAAATCAAAAAGGACTTCGACACCTTACTCCGCCTTATCCCATGTAACCACAAGGAAAAATAAAACTGCAAAGAAATCTGACGAAAGCCCTTCTACTTCTAGTGCACTTTTTATGCCGACTGAGATCGAATCTTCAGGAATGGCGTCTGCAAGTATTTTATCGCAGCTGGACGAATCAGAAACAATGCAGGCAAGCATTACTCAACTGAATGCCTCACCAATAAATCAAATAGGCGACTCACAAGCATTAACTTCATCTCATGATTCGTACGAACCTGATGACTCACATGTGCTGACTACCTCCCGCGACCTGAGTGAGTCTGCGTATTCCTTTCATAAACCACTATCAAAAAGCTTAGACCACACTATAACAGACTCTATGGCAGTACAGGAAATGAAGGACACAATTAGCCGACTCCAAACGGAATATACCATACTACAGAACGAATTCGAAAACATAACATTAGAAAATAACGATCTCCGACAGAAAATAATCAAATTGACAAAGGAAAATAAGACGTTGACAGCCTTATGCCAATCTTCACATAACGTTAGCCAAACAATCCAGAGCGCCGAAAAAGGTAATAGACGTTCCAAACCACAGTCAGAAGTATCTTCTCCTCTCACTTCTCACTATCACACTGGTTTTATTTCTCCAGCATATAGAAAAACAGCTGGTACCAACAACATACCCGTGGCACTCCAACTAAAAATTAAAGACTTAGAGAAACAGCTTAAATATACTGAAAACCAGGTAATTTGTCTAAAACAATATATAAATACTCTGGAACAAAAATTGACATCAGCCTTGGACAACACACAAACGCCTTTACAGGCTAAATCCACGAGTTTAGTATGCGCTGATAAAGAAGATGATAAGAACCGGTTATACATCACAGGAACTCAACGCTGCACCGGTCTCGCCACCGCCCTAATTCAGTCGCGAGCGAACACGCCATACGAGAAATACGTCATCACAGCAATAACAAAACCATATGCACCGTCCGCAGATTTTATCGTGAATATTCGAAACATAAATGTAAAACCGAAAGACAAAGTTATAATCTGCATTGGCGAAAACGACTATGATATTAATATACTATCATCACAGCTACGACGGTTTCTTAGATACTTTCCTGATAATGACACAATTGTATTAAATATATTAACAAATATATACCTAAGTGTTACTGACATAAATAAAACTATAAAGAGAATTTGTAATGGACATCAAAATTACCATTTCGTTGAATGTAAACACAGGAATCCTTTTCAATTATGTAATTCGATTAATTATTTGATAGATTGCATTGACTACGAAAATGAATATCTAAATCCCAAACAATTGAAAAAAATAATAGCACGTAGTAAGCCAGCGCCTGAAAAAGCTCTCTCTAAAGTGGTACAGTATTTAAAGGGAACAATCCCGTACTATTTTTCCAGGGCTCGATCGGGGGCTAATGCCTCTATTAGTGGATCTGATGCCAATAGGCAAACGCGTTTAACTCAAAGTACTTTACTGCATTTTTTTCCAAAAATAGATAAGCCTTTCTTTCGTGCCTCACAGTAAAAAAACTTTTAAAGTTTTGCACCAAAACATTGCGAGTGTCTTGGCAAAGCAGGAGTTACTAGAAATAACATTACAAGAACTTAAAAAGACGAATAATGATCCATATCTTATATGTTTATCTGAAACTTTTCTGCGATCTGGTAGCGAGAAGTACCTAAATATTTATAACTATGAGTTAGCAACAGCCTTTTGTCGGGACAAACTGAGGGGAGGAACCTGTATCTTAGCCAAACAAAATAGTATCTACAAAGAAATGGAAAAACTAAAAACGTACGCATCACAAAAGAGCTTTGAGGTCTGCGGCATCGAGTTGCCTCTACATAAATTAGTGGTTGTATGTGTTTATAGAACACCTACATCTGATCCGAATGTTTTCTTAAACAAATTAGACCTACTATTGCACGACTTATTAAGAAACTGTAAGCCTGATACAAAAATGGTTTTGACGGGTGATTTTAACATCAATACGCTGAAACAGGGAAAAATAACAAATTACCTCCAAGATATTTGTCTAAGTCATAACTTAAAAATGCATATTAATGTACCAACACGCAAAAACTCGTGCATAGACCACATGCTAAGTAATATTATAGACGCTAACGCTACGGTACTACCTTTATACTTGTCCGACCACGATACAGCTCAGTTATTATGTATCCCTGTGCAAAAAGAAATTGAAAAACCAAAAACGTACACAGTACTTAAAAAGGACTATAGTTGCGAAAATATTTTCAGATTCAAGGAATGCCTGAAAAGCATAACTTGGTCTGAGGTATACGCAGATATTAGTCTGAACTCTGCCTTCAATAACTTTCATGAACTACTGTGCATGTTTTATAATCTGTGTTTTCCTTTAATTAAAATTAAAGTTAGCACTCATAAGAACACACAAGATTGGATTAGCAAAGGTCTAAGAACAAGCTGTAAAACTAAACGGTCACTAAGATGTAATTATTATAAAAAAAAAACAACATACAATAAAATCAAATATATAAATTATTCGAAAGTATTAAAAAAATGTATTAATACCGCCAAAAGGATTTCACACATAAAATATATAAATAAAAGTAAAAACAAATGTAAAGCGACATGGAATATAATAAAAAAGGAAATCAGTGGCTTAAAATGTGACAATATCATAAATGCAATAAATTTAAACAAAAAACAGTTGACAAATCCTTTTGACATAGCCTCAGCTTTTAATGACCATTTTATTGAATTGACTAATACATATAATCTGACGACAAATAAGACACAAAAAACAACTACTAAGAGCAAAATTATACCAAACACGATGTTTCTTCTTCCAACTTCAAAAGAAGAAGTAAAAAAAGAAATTATGGGTTTGAACAACACCAATTCAGAAGGCTTCGACGGAATCAGTACAAGAATAATTAAAATGTGTACTGATGAACTAGTGCCTGTATTGACGTATTTAATTAATTTATCATTTTCATCTGGTACGTTTCCGGAAGCATTAAAACAATCAGTCGTCAAACCATTGTATAAGAGAGGTAAAAAAAATGATGTCAACAATTATCGCCCGATTGCTCTTATACCTGTTCTATCGAAGGTGTTCGAGAAATGCATGCACCTGAGAATACTTAATTATTGCAACACATACAACATCATTAATAAAGATCAATTCGGTTTCCAAAAAGAAAAGTCGACAACTCTAGCAATATTTACTCTTGTGCAAACAATACTCACAAAATTAAATAAAGGTTACCTAACAACAGGTCTATTTTTTGACTTGTCCAAGGCGTTTGATTTTGTAGACCACGAACTCTTATTAAATAAAATTGAAACGTTTGGAATAAGAGGACCTACACTACAGTGGCTATCATCCTACTTGAGGAATCGGTGTCAGTGCGTCACTGTTAATAAAATCATAAATAGCGAACTGATAACATGTTCTTCTACCCTAAAAAATAACACGTGTGGTATCCCTCAGGGAAGTGTGCTAGGTCCACTTATGTTTATATTATACATAAATGACATAACCAGAGTGACTGGTCATAAATGTATCTTGTTTGCAGATGACATATCAGTAATTGTGACATCAGATAAAAATAAATATAATTCAATACATGACCATGAAATTGAAATTAATAATACTATTGACAACATTATTAAATGGCTCGAGGAAAATAATCTAAAATTAAATTTAAATAAATCAAATTTCATACATTTTAATAAACCCAAACATGATAAACACAATTTTAACCTCAATATCGAAAAGATTAAAGAAATTACACATACCAAATTTTTAGGTGTAACGATAGACCAGGATCTAAACTGGAAATTACATATTGAGACCTTATGCAAGCGTATCAACAGCTTTGTTTATGCTCTTTATAAAACAAGGAGCGTAACTAACTTGCAAACAGCTATTACCACTTATCACGCGTATGTAGCCTCCATTCTACGTTATGGGGTGATGATATGGGGTAATAGTACTGAGAGACAAAGAGCATTTGTAGCGCAAAAAAAATGCATCAGAGCCATATGTGGGATTCCACCGGGCGAGTCCTGTAGAGCATCTTTTTGGAGCCTGGGCTTACTTCCGTTGCCAGCACTATACATTTTTGAAATGAGTTGCTTTGTCAAAAGTCATACTGAGCTCTTCCAGAAAGCCAGAGATATAAACTCTAGATTGAAAAGAAATCCGGATAGATTAGTGTTAAGCGTCATTCCGAGATCTGCTAAATTCAGAAAAAGTTGTGTAGCAATGTGTGTTAAGATATATAATAAGATCCCCAATGACATTAAAAACCTTAAAATGAATTTATTTAGATCGAGACTATATAGGTGGCTTATTGAACTAAAAGTGTACGACATTAAAGAATTTATTGACCTTAGGCTTTAATAATTATTGATTTGTTAATATTAATTTTATGAATGTATTTGACCCTTTTTTTAAATAAATGTAACTTTAAATGTATATAACACAAACTTAAATTTGCATGCTAATTATAAGCAAAACATGTGTACTTATTTTACTGTACCACCTACAAATACCATGTTTTAAGCAAATAAAGAATTTATTATTATTATTATTATTAGCTTTGAGAGTATTAGTGACTCACAAAGTTGAACTCTCAATTCTTCACTTAGGTATTGCCGAATGTTATATAATATTTTTAATCTGTAAAAACAATTTTTACTGTATGGGTAACAAACAAACCTTAGTCTGCTATCCACAATTATACCCAAGTTACGAACTTCGGATACCTGTTCAATATGGTTGCCACCAACAACAATTTAAGACTTATGAGCATTCGTTCGTTTTATTAATATCTTTAACCCCAAAATCATGAACTTCGTTTTATTTGAATTTAAGATGAGTTCATTATTATTCGCCCACTCAGCGATCATGCTTAAATCCAGATTTAGTTTGTTAACTGCCTCATTTGTATCATCCGGTCTAAATGATATGTAGACTTGAAGATTTTCGGCATATAAATTATACTGACAATATTTAAAACAGCCCGTAATATCGTCACTGTATAGGGTAAACAGTAAAGGACCTATAAATGACCCTTGTGGAATGCCACGAGCAACAGGTTACGAAACAGAAAAAATGTTGGTACCAGTTTCATTTTGTAGTCTGACTCGCTGTGTACGACCTTTTAAATAACTTTCAAACCATTTTAATGCATTAATATGCATTAAATATATATAGCAATAATGCAAACAGTCAAAATCGTAATACATCAACTTCGACAGAATTAAAGTAGTATCTATTGTGTCAAATTCACGCGAAAAGTCCAGCAGAGTCAAAATTGTAGCCTCTCCTTTATCTTACGCTATTAGAATATCATCGACAACACTCAATAGCGCTGTAACCGTGCTAAGTACAGCCCTGAAACCTGATTGTTTTAGAGGTAAATTGTTGCTCTGGTTTAGATATTCCATTAATTGCATATAAACAGCCTTTTCAGCGATTTTTAATAAAAAGGCAGTGTACTTATAGTTCGAAGATAATTTAGTTCTACAGGCTGATTATTTTTTTGGTATTGGACTTATTACAGCTTCCTTCTAGGTGTCCGGAAAACCTCCTGTCCGTAGCGACGTATAATAATGGTGGTTATAGCACTCAAAGTCCGTGACAATGCTAAGAAAACCATATTTTTAGTAATACCATCTACACCCATAGCATTTGTGGTAATATTTTACAAAATTTTTAATACGAAGTTTTCATCCACTAATTTTAAAGTAAAAACCGACGAATTGAAACGGTTAGATTCCAAATAGCATAATGTTGAAGAACTTACATTATTGCTTCCTGGTATGTGTAGAAAATGACGATTTATGATGTCAGGATCATTCAAGTTTGATGGCAAATCAATATCTTTATTTTTGAAATCTACCACATTCTTCTTTATATTTCCCTAAAGTAATTGAGGATTTTTTGAATAGATATTAATAAAGTAATGTAAGTAGGCTGGTTTTTCACTCAGTATAGAAGCATTAACAGTACTCTTCAGATCTTTATAATATTTTTTGTCTCCTTTTAGAATTAATGCTTTTACATTTTTCGTGAGCTTTAACTCTTAGCTTCATCATTTCCTTCGTTGGTGTGATCCACGGATAGCTATGGCCTTTTATGTAAGACTTTCTTATTGGTGCATGAATAATTGTAATGAATTATAATGAATAATTCAAATTACTCAAAAAAAATAGTAAAATTTATCCACAATTCAATACACAATCATCATCATCAGCTGGCCCATTGCCACTTCAGCTTACTAATCCGTTGGGCTATGTTGGTCGCTCTGGTTCTACTGCGGATTTCCTCATTTCTAAGTTTATCACGCAGAGAAACTCCGAGCATAGCCCTATCCAAAGCTCGCTGAGCAACCTTGAGCTTCCTCATTAGGCCAGCAGTGAAGGACTACGTCTCAGTACCATAGATCATCACTGGCGACACGCACTGGTTAGACAGTCTTGTTTTCAAGTTGTGAGGTATACCTGACGAGAAGATGTGCCGTAATTTCCCGAATGCTGCCCAACCGAGTTGAATCCGTCGATTGACCTCTCGGTCGAAGTTGGACTTACTTAGTCGGACTATTTGTCCCAGGTAAACATACTCGTCAACAACTTCGAGCTTAGTGCTCCCAACAACTACTGGCATAGGTGTGACATGGACATTAAACATGATCTTTATTTTGTCCATGTTCATCTTAAGACCTATCCGTTGGGAAACCCTATTGAGGTCTTTAAGCATAGTGCTTAGGTATTTAGTAGCTTTAGGTTCTCCAGTAATTCTGCCATAAGGGCTATATTGTCGGCAAATCGAAGGTGAGTGATGTACTTGCAATTGATGTTAATACCGTATCCTTTCCAGTCCAGAAGCTTGAAAACGTCTTCCAATGCAGCGGTGAAGAGTTTCGGGGATATCACGTCACCCTGTCTTACACCTTTCTGCAATTGTATAGGTTTCGTACTCTCATTCTGTACTCGGATAACCATCGTAGCCCTACTATACAAGCACTTCAGCACTTCGATATACCGACAGTCAACTTGGCATCGCTGAAGGGACTGCAGCACCGCCCAAATTTCGACGGAATCAAAGGCTTTCTCATAGGCCAGACATAGTGGCAAATTGTACTCCTCGGACTTCTTTACAATTTGCCGAAGGGTATGTTTGTGGTCTATGGTGCTAAAACCTTTTTAGAAACCGGCTTGTTCGGGAGACTGGAAGTCGTCAAGTCTGCGCGCAAGACGATTCGTAATGACTCTCGAAAACAGCACGTAGACGCGGCTCAGAAGGGAAATCGGTCTGTAGTTATTCAAGAGAGCGTTGTCACCTTTCTTAAAGAATAAGACCACCGCACTTCTGCTCCACGCCTCTGGTGTAGAGCCATCATGGAGGACGAAATTAAAGAGCTTCTTCATTAAATGGATCGTCTGTTCTTGCAGTTTTTGCCAGATTAATTTTGGCTCCTAAATTATTATATTTATACGTGAACGTAGAAAATTGTTACACGTTTTGTATAGTATTTAATATATTAAGAGGGGATATTTAATGTGTGAGTGTAGAAGGTGTCAAACGAGGTCTTGTAAAACGTGTATCTACTTTATCACAGATGATTTAAATAATTTCAGTTCAGTGATTCTCTTCACCTTCTATTTGAAACAGCAGGTACTCTGTGAGAGCGTGGTGCTTCCCCGTACGAGCCAACCCATTCATGCTACAACCATAATAAAGCTCTGCAGTATGGCCCGACCACGTATAAAATAACAATTATTAATATATAGAATAAAATCATGTTCGTATTTTACCGCTAAGGCTATCTTGTAGTACGATGTGTAGGTAAATATTTACAACTTTATCTATTTTTTCAAAATTATCGAGCAAAAAACAAACCAAGGAAAATTTTAGAATAAATAATGTACGTTAATTCTAAAATATATCTCACAAAGTACTCTGTCGCTTCGGCGGGCAGTGGTTGGCGCGTGCGTAACGCTTACGCTATTCGATTTTTTTTTTTTTTTCAAAAGACATTATAAAAATTAATGATTTCTTATATTTACGCGAAGATTATACATTAAATGAAACGAATTTTTACGGATTGTATCGTGGTTTTATTTAACTTTTTTTAGTTCCCGACGTTTCGGAGGCAATACAGCACCTACGTTCACGGGGGGAGGGGGGGATGATCAGGCGCAGGCAAGACCAACGGCTTTACGTGCATTCCGGGGCAGGGGGTAAAACATCGCCAACTTCCGGACTCCGAGCCGGTACTGAGAATTTCATGATCAGCAGTTGCGTTTACGACCACTAGACCAACGAGGTAAACAAATAACACATTAAAAGATTACCCTCCTCCTGTGGGAGTCGGGTATATATACAAAATATACTATGAATACGTATGTACGTAAAACTAGTCAAATAATCAAAATTCCGGAATTAATTATCTAATTAAGAACTCTCTATCCGTGTACTGTTTTTTCTCTCTATCAAAACACCATGTTTTCAAAGATATAAATACAATTAATAAATTCAACTTTAACACTAACTACAGAATGGTAAGGGTAACTATTTATCTTAAAAAGGTCAAAGAAAAAAAGTCAGTGCTCCCAGAAAAGTTTTCAACCAAATCAAATCCCTCTCCATCCCAGAAAACTTGATGACAATGCTGAAGAATAAAATATTGACTTGTAACAGGATAAAAGACACACAAAAAAAATATAATCTAATGGAAGAAACGATGCAAGAAAGAGGAAACCTATAAAACTGCACACTAAGGAAACAAGATGCCTTAAAGAAGCCAGAAAATCTCCTTTATAAAACAAATTAAAACAAAAAATAATAGAAAATAATGCAGTTAAGAAAACACATAAACGAAAAAATCAGGACGCACAGAAAATAAATAATAAACAGTATTTTTCAATACCACATTGATAAATTGGTACGAATAAAGAGAGAACGGATCCCATGCATTAAAGAATAAGAGAGGAAGAAAGAAACAAAGCGGCCTGCAATCATAGAAATAGCGACAGAATTCTATAGCAAACAATATTATGACATGGACTGCACGAACACACAATACATTCAGGGAGACAATGGAGAAGCTATCCTTCCAATACTTGAAACCGAAGTAAGAAAAGCCATACTGTCTCAAGGAAAGTATAAGGCTCCCGGAGACGATAAATAAAAAATGAAATTCCACGTTGTAGGGGCCATTTCAAGTATGTTCAACAATATTCTATCTGAATAAATAATACCACAATAATGGACATCATCAACTATCATATTACTCCATGAGAAAGGCAACAAAAGAGAAATATATAATTACAGGCCGATCAGCCTAATCTCCAATCTATACAAGGTATTTTCAAATGTAATACTACTAATAATACTAACTAAACAGAGTTCAGTTGGAGTGATTTTTAGCGGTATTGGAACACATATTCAGGAGAATTTATTACAATAGATTTGGAATAAATAGAAATGGCGAAAAGCTTAATCACCTAAGATCAAGAAGAAACGAGAAGCCTTAGAAATAATGTTGTGAGTAAAGTAAAATATTAGGGTTGACTATGAATCTAAATAAAACAAAAATAATGTATAAAAATATAAAACACACCTATCTTTCTAAATTCTAATCAAATAGAGTATGTTGACAAATAAACACATTAAGCATAAGTTATTGCAGCAGAGAATCAAATGCAGAAAGAAATAAATCTCACAATAAGTAATCTTGGAAAAAATTCTGGTCCCACGAATAAATTATGAAGAACCCACATATACCCGTAAAAGACAAAACTAGAGTATTCCACTCATGCTTACCACCATGTTTAACCTATGGAGCATAAACCTGGGCCGTCACTAAGAAGCAGAGTACTAACACTAACAGTGTTTCAAAACAGAATGGAAAGAAGCATTCTAAATATCAAGCTACGGGACAAAATCAAACTAACAAATGTAAAAAGCAAGACAAAAGTTACAGATGATGAATACACTGGTAAAAAAAACTTAAGTGGAAATGGGTAGGCCATATGATGAGGAACGGAACGGACAAATGGACAAAAATTGTTACTATATGAAATAGAAACAGAAAAAGAAATAGAAACTTCTTTATTCAATATAGATTATAAATAATACTTATTGAAAGTCACTCTTTTGTTTGATTACCACTGGTTCGGAAAAAACCTCTGTCCTGGGAAGAACCAGCAAGAAACCCAGCGGGACTTTTTTTAAATAACAGCTTACAATCATGATGTTACACAAATTAACAACACAAGAAATTAGAAATAGCTTGGTAGCGATCACCTCATTTCCAGGGGTTATTATCATCCATAAATTCCTTAATATTATAATAACCCTTTTTATACAAACTTAGTTTAATAAAGTTTTTGAACTTTGAACAGGTCAAACTTTGTATATTTTCTGGAATTTTGTTGTAAAAGCGTATACATCGCCCCAAGAATTAATTACTGACTCGATGGAGTCGAGTAACTGGAACTACTAGCTTGTGTCTGTTCCTAGTATTTACAGAATGAATATCACTTATTTTTATAAAACTACTTTTATTTTTGTGTACGTACATTACATTTTCATAAATGTATTGAGAGGTCAAAGTTAATATATTAATTTCCTTAAATTTTTGTCGTAGCGACTCTTTAGGCTTTAAATCATAAATTGCTCTTATGGCCCTCTTCTGCAAAAGAAATATAATTTCAGTGTCAGCTGCGTGTCCCCATAGCAAAATACCATACGATATTATGCTATGGAAGTAGCTGAAGTAAACTAGTCTAGCTGTTTCAACACTGGTTAGACTTCTAATCTTTTTTACAGCATATGCTGCAGAACTAAGTTTGCTTGCTAGTTTTGATATATGGGGGCTCCATTGAAGCTTCGCGTCTAGTGTGATTCCAAGAAAAATGATGGTATCTACAAGACTCAGTTTCTTCCCATTTAAAATTACATTAGTATTTAATTGTTTGAAATTTGGAGTCCCGAATTTCATACATTTTGTTTTAGTGCCATTTAAATGCAAATTATTAACATGGAACCAATTTACTAATTTAGATATAGCATTATTTACTTCGTCATATTTTAGTAACTGTCGACTTAATTTGAAAATTAAAGAAGTGTCATCTGCAAATAATACTCTATCATGGTTATCCCCTACTATGTAAGGTAAGTCATTAATGTATAAAAGAAACAGAACGGGGCCGAGAATTGAGCCTTGAGGCACGCCCATTTGTATAATCGATCCGGAAGAGCTCATATTGTTAATGGCAACTTTTTGCGTTCTCTTACTTAAATATGAAATAATTAATTTAAGGGCATCACTTCTTACACCGTAGTGTTGAAGTTTCTTGATTAATGTTTCATGGTGAACACAATCGAAGGCCTTGGATAGGTCACAAAATATACCCAAAGCATCCTGTGAATTCTCCCATGCATTAAAGATATATTTAATCAGCTCAACACCGGCATCAGTTGTCGAGCGACCCCTTGTGAAACCAAATTGATTTTTATGAAGTAAATTATTTATATTAAAAAAATTTAACATTTGACCAAGAACAATTTTTTCAAAAATCTTACTAAGTGTTGGTAGTACAGAAATAGGTCTAAAATTGGCGGGGTCTAATGTACTACCAGATTTAAATAAAGGTATTACTTTACTATGCTTCATTAAATCAGGAAACACACCAGATTCGATACTAGTATTAAAAATAATAGCTAAATGAGGCGCGATTGTACCTATTATAGACGCAATAACTTTAACGGAAATCCCCAACAGATCCGCAGTTTTCTTAAAATCAATAGTTTTAAAATATTTTACAATATCTTTTGATGACACTTTATAAAATGTAAAATTCTTTGTACACACATTTACAATTTGTTTAAGTAATGATTCGGCGACAGCAGGAGAAGAATTCAGTGACTTAGTGGTCAAGATCGGAATATCAGTAAAATATTTCTCAAAAACCATTGCTACGTCCTGATCTGATACAGTTAATTTGTTGTTAACACTTAACTGGTAATTTGAATTGCGAGAGTTGATCTTATCAGTTTCGCTATTAATTATACTCCATGTCATTTTAATTTCATTGGAAGCCGTCTTAATTTTGTTAGTCAAATGCAAAGACTTGGCTATGGAGCACACTCTTTTAAATATTTTTGAATATTTTTTTAAATATTCCCTAAATTCGACGCTATGATTACATGACCTTTCATGGTAAAGATCATATAACCTATGCCTGCTCTTATGGACTCCTACTGTCGCCCATTCATTGAATGACTTCCGACTGTTCAAGGAGAATGTTTTAGAAGTAAAAGTATTATTAAATTCATTGCAAATAAGCTTAAATAATGTTCCATACAAAAAATTTGGATCATTTTGGAATGAAAGTGGTGGAAGTTTTTTCACTATGTTACTTCTAAATTTCTCCAAGCGACGTGCATTACTGGAACATACACAACTTTCTCATCTACTTGATTTTTGTTAACAGAAGGTAACGAAACTACTTGTCCACAGTGATCAGAACTTAATTTTTGAATTATACATTTATGCAACGGCTTCACATTTGTAAAAATGTTATCTATACATGTTGCACTAGATTGAAAAATACGCGTTGGCTCTATAAATAAATTAAAAAGACCATATGATTTAAACAATGATCTAAATTTAATATTGATGGAGGAAGCTTCTAGGAGATTGATATTAAAATCTCCACATATTACAACAGATTTATTCTGTTTATTAAGCTTAGCAAAAACTTCCTCTATAATATTTTCAAAAGTATCATACAACATGGGGGTCTGTAGACGCTCACAACATTGAGGTGTTCAAACTCAACACATGCCACTTCTACAGTTCGCTCAACAGAGAGGCTCACAATGGATTTACGTTCTTTACATGATAATAATTTACTAGTTAATATTATGGAGCCACCTCTTAAAACCGTATCTCTATTGAAAGAATTGACCACCTGGTGATTACTGAAGTTAAACATTAAATTATAAGCTTTTAACCAATGTTCAGTAATACATAAGATATGAATATTGTTGCTATTTAAGAACAACTCAATTTCTAGCTCTTTGCCTATCACGCCTTGTATATTTTGATGCACCAGGTGTAAATAATTTTCATTATCTTTCTGTGGAGTCATACAATTAAAGATTTGTAAGCCACATTCTAAATTATTTAAGTTATTATAACTGCTAGAGATTACCTCTATTGTCTCATTTTCTAATTTAAATTACTTGGAACTGATTCCAAATTACATATTAAGTCATTACACTGCTCAAAAGAAGCAGATGTCTGTGTAGCCAAGTCCTTGGCTGAGTTAATATATCTATACATATAATAAAACTGTAAATAGCAGATGTCTGTACATTTTATATTTTTGTAATAAAAGTGATTGAGGGGTACTAAAAATAAGTAATTAAATACATTTCTACCATTTTTAGAATTTTCTGTCTGTCTGTCTGTCTGTCTGTTTGTTTGTTAACGTATCACGTATAAAGTACTAATTTATATCATAAGAATTGTTAAGGAAATTATAAAGTGTATCTTCGGGTTACATTTAGTCTTTATTTCATTAAAATCAGTTCATTCTATCAAAAGTTATGATAAATATTCTGAAGTATGGGTAGGGAAGTATAGGTACGAATTTGCTCAACAGTGGCTTTGTTTGAGACATCAAGTGCATTTTAAACTAATATCATATTATGATATTAGTTTAAAATGCACATAAATCATAGTTAAATTATGTAAAATAATGATATAATTATGTATATCTAAAACGCAGTAAACAAAAGTATTAAAGAACGTATTAAATATATTATACAAAAATATATTAACCTTATTAACTAAATCTGAAGCACAATAGTTAACCCATTTCTTCGATAGATGGTGGTGTTGTGAAAATGTAATGCAATTGCAATGTGGTTTTTTCCTGTAGATGAGTTTTCATATTTACTGCTAATTTTTATTATATTACTCGCCCTAATGCGTGTTGACAAACTCAATTTATTCTTTACCGCCGAGTACTCTATGTGGTAAATCAAATTTTAAAAGAGCTATTAACAATTGCGTTGGTTTTGGCGAGAGTCAAACTTTATTTTTTGCTTACTGTGCAGGCACTGATTTATAAGTTCTCTTGCGTTTTATATAATGTATCAATCGCGTCAATTAATCTCTTTTATTTTTAGAATTGATGTTAGCAGCGCCATCTCTCTTTAAATATATACATATAATAAAAATGATGATAACATGTTGTGTCTCTTTCTGTACATTGTATATAATATATATATTTTGGTGGCTAAAATCATTATGGGGAACTGAAAATAATTAAATAAGAACATTTTATAATTTTTAGAATTGTCTGTCTGTCTATTTGTCTGTTATTATATGAACGCATCACGTCTAAAGTAAACATCTTTTATTTTCAAAGAAATCGTTAAGAAAATCATAAAGCGTATCTTCGAGTTACATTTAATCTTTGTTTTATTAAAATTGGTTAATTCTATCGAAAGTAATGATTATTATTTTGAAATGTAGGTTCGAATTTGTTCAATGGCGCCATAAAATCTCAGAAATAGTAATAAAAAGATTTGTGTGTAAAAAAAAACGTTCCATAATAATTAATATATTTATACTTAAAACACAAAAAGAGATTTAAAAAGGATGTTTTCTCACACAAAGGACGTAATAGATGGAGTTGTACAAATTACAAACTTTTCTGAATTGCTGTGTTGAGATTTTTCGCCGATGAATCGTATTGAAACTTACTGAAGAAATTTGTATCCATCGAAGCCATACATCGGAACCCCACCAAAAATAAAAATTTTGCAACGAAATGTCGTGATATTGTATTTATAATATACGCAAAATCAGTACTGTCATTTTAGCGCTTTGGGAAGTGGGAACTAGATTTAGTGCTTTTTTGGAATGTATAGCGCGCATTTCAAAATTTTAGCACCTAGCTTAATCCAGCGCTTTTTGGTGTATTTAGCACACATTTCAATATTTTAGCGACTAGCGGGTTATTAACTCTTTTATAGCAGCACTGTTAGTCCACATTACCGATAATAATAATAATGACCTTTATAATTTTTTCCCACAAATAGTACATTGCAGTTTATCTTTTTCAAACATATTTTTTCCACAAAACAAAGAGCATGGGAGACGAGTCCAAACTAGGATACCCTGTGCTATGGATCTCCTGGCTTCCCCTTTAGGATGATCAACTTGATTTTTTTACCGACGACTATAAGCGGGGACTATTAAAGGGGAAATCCCCTTTATTAAAGTTTTCGTTCATGGTTTTGGCAACGCATTTATTTTGCTTTATTTAGTTTCAGTCAGTTGCTTAGAGCACAGCTAAGTTAAAAGTTACTTAGAAGTTATAACACAAAGAAACTGTGTAGCATCCGCAATCAGATGCTGACATCTGAAACTAAGTTGCGAAATACATTGCACTTTAAAACAATTAATGACATTTTTATTGTTCGTACAGTACTAACTACTGGTGACAGCAATTGCCATAATTATAAGTCAATGTCCTGCGAAGTATTGATACATCAAAAAAATATTGCCAGAAAAAAACTTAATGTTGTTTTCTTTATTATGATTATATAAAAAAACACAAACTTTGTTTGTAGTTAATTTAGCGCGAAATCTAGGGCTTTTTTAAAGCGCTGTTTTCATGAAATCTAGCGCTTTTTGTGTTGTCCTAGAGCTGAATGAGTTTTTTTTTATCTGGCAGCACTGCCCAAAAACCCTCTATTAAGAAGTAACTTTCCTTTCAGTTTTAAGCGCGTTCAGTTCCCAGTTACAGTGAGCGTGTGTTATGCGATGACCGTAAATAAAGCGCAAGGTCAAACTTTACGCGTTGTAGGAGTGTACCTCAGTACTGACTGTTTTGCACATGGCCAACTCTATGTTGCTTTTTCCCGCGTTAGTAGCCCCCGTAACCTTTTTGTGTACACCCCGGCTAAGCCTACTTCTAACGTCGTTTACACAGAAGCTCTATCATAAATTCATAAACGACTTAGAACTTTGATGATAATGATTTATTTAGTTACTACTTATTCATACAGTAATGAAATAAATCGTTTAATATTCTCTTACTACCTAAACGACAAATTCTTTATGTAAATCCTCTATACGCGAGCTACGCCTTGGGCACAGCTAGTAAATAATAAGATAGCACATTTGCTATCTGTCTTAAATTATATTTTGATAGGTTAAACCTATCTCTAGTCAAAAAATTCTTAATTAAGTTATTTATATCTATTAAATTATTTCTATCATTATAATTGTAACAATTAAATGTCAAGTTTAAATTATTATTACATGAAAAGTTATTCATTAATAAATTTAAATCATATCTTATTTTATTTTCCTGCGGCCAACCCTGTATGTAAGGCAATGTAAACAAGATATTTTTATGTACATTTAAAGTATTTAGTTTATCAATATATTTTAATAATTGATTTTTGTTTACATTGCCTCTTCTCCCAACAAGAATTATTAATGTGCTATTAGGACAAAATTTACTAGCTAAAACTTTATTCATTATATGACTAAAGGATGCTCCAGGCATGCAATATTTAGTGATCATATGTCCTTTTAAACAGTTATTTAACATCATGCCCAAATTTTTGCCTATGTCATCACAATACATAATGACTTTATTTTTTTTAATTGGTAATTATGGTAAGTATAGTGGTAATTATGGTACCCCAGAGACGGACAAAAGATGGAAAGGACGTCAGAAATTAAGATGGGAGGATGAAATCAAGCAGACAGCCACAACAACATGGCAAAGGAAAACTGCAAACAAGGAAATATAGAAAACCCTAGGGGAGGCCTATGCTAAAGGGCAAGCTGATAATAACGTAACCGATGGCGAAGATTAAATTTAATTGTAATTATACAATATAATTTAGTATGTACAATAATTTATAAAATGTGTCATTACTAATAATGATTCTCCAAATGTTTATTATATTCAGAAATAATTAACAATTAAAAATTTTGTACAGCCGATTTCAATATAAGTTATTAAGAATAACTCAAAAACTATTAGTCTGACCTTAATCATTCAATTCATATGGGGCAACAAGAGAAGTATCAGCTTTCATATAAAAAAAGAATCATCGAAATCGGTTCACCCAGTAAAAAGTTATGAGATAACACACATAAAAAAAACATACAGTCGATTTCAGTACCGTCTCCTTTTTGAAAGTCGGCAGATAAAAGGACCACCGTGTATAAAACTGCATGCAATAATAAAAATGTCGGATAAAACTCGATCTTGGATCATTACTCACACTTGCGTGTGGCTCCAACGATGACGTGTACAGCTGTCCATAGAACCTCTCAATCTCAATCAAAATCTCAGGTGCCCCGGAAACGATGCTGCCACACTCGGTCTTCAGCCTTGACAGTTGGCTCTTACTGGCAGACAGATCTCTGGCAAAGACTTTGGAGCTTTGGTTCCGCTCGATCGCTTCTTCAATACAAGCTGTATTGAAGTTGTGTAAGTCTCGCCGCATGCATTTGGAGATCTGTTGAAAAATGTAGTTTCATCTCCCGTCTAACAGCCATGAGATTAAGAGTGTGATCGGAGAGTTTTTGTGTTCTTCTGCGGCGGGTCTTGCAGAACTTAGCTCCGACCGCATGGACAGTTTCCACGAGCTTGTCATTCATATCGTCCACTTCATTGCAGTCTTCTAGGCACTGAAGATAAAGGCTATTTCAATTAAAATTTGAAAAAATTTGAAAACTACAATGTACAATAATACTGCAAATTAAAACTATAAGCCGATGCTTTAGTGGGTTTCCATTCATAATTAAAACTTTTTCTAGAGTGGCAACTCTTTGTTTTAGCTGAATACACATTTTTATAAGTTTGGTCTATATTTTAACTAGCCAATTAAGGCGCGCGCGGGTCTGTATTTGTGTGTGCGTGTGTGTGTGTGGGTATTTATGTGAGTGCGTGTGTGCGTGCATGCGTGCGTGCGTGCGTGTGTGTGTAGGTGACTAAAACTTTCATTTAGCAAAATTATAATTATATTCCAATTAACAAATTAATAGGTATACTAGTATGTAATAACTTGCTCGAGACACACATCTAATTACAGAAATAATGAAGTCAGTAAGGTCTTCTAATTATCTGTATCCGACGGGTCCAACGATAGTTTGCAATAAATAAAGATCGCTTTGTTTATCTCTTATATGGCTGGTAGCTTTTTTTAGTATTTTTAACCGACTTCAAAAGGAGAAGGTACTCAATTCGAGTTTCGATGTCGCGAGTCGAACCACAGCATCATTAAGCTGCCATTTTACGCCGGTAGTCTGAGAAAGCGTGGTCCTTCCCCTACTAAGTACCTGGGAGTGATGGTAGACCAACGGTTGTCCTGGCATCCACATCTTGAGCAAGTAACAGATAGGGTTAGGAAACTGATCGGGATATTTAAGGCCCTAAGATGTGTAGTGCCGGGAGAACAATTGGGTGACCAGTACTCCCAAAGAAATATACTTATGGAAATCTATGTGGCTTTAGCACTGTCTCTACTAACATATTGCATCCCAAAACGGGGAGGGACGGTAAAAAGTAAAATGTTGGAGGTGGAACGTGCATAACGTGCCCTTTTAAAAGTAATGCACTTCAAAAAAAAGAAGGTTTTCAAATGATAAACTTTACTCCATCAGTAAAGTCCTATCAGTGAGAAAGCTGTACATTCTACACACTATTTAAAAAAAACATAAAACCTTAATCTATGATGTCAATATAAAACAAAAAAGAAGAAAATCAGTTGTTGCATTAAATAAAACCAAAACTGCATTTGCCAGTAAACAATACTGAAGTCGCTCCGGTTTGCTATATAACAAATTGAACAAAGAACTAGAGATCTATAGCAAAACATACAAGGAATGTAAGAAATTGATTAAAATTTTTTAACTCCTTTAAATTATGAGGAAACAAAGACAATGCAAATACTAAATGAACATATACACATACATACACCCATACTTAATACATCCTCGCACACTACTCATACAACATGTACAAACTCACATACGATACCACTGTGATGTCGGCAGGTGTTAATGAAAGAGAAGACGTGTTGCTGAGACTAATTCTTTAATTATACTGATCAATAAACTTAAAAGTACATGTATTTCTTATACTACTAGTAGGGTGGAGGCACATACACTACACCTCCCCCGATATTTTAAGAAAAAAAAAAGAAATGTTCTCTATTTACTTTTTTTTTACATTTTATTTTCGTGATAGATATAATAAAAAAATTTGATTTACGATTACATGTAAATTACATTGTGAATTGAAATCTTTAATTATAATATTATATGAACCCTGAACCTTATTACACAATAATAAGTTTAATATTGAAGATTAAAATAAAATACAATATTACTTAGCCATTAAATTTATATAATTTCTCAATTGAGTAAAATAAAGCAGTTAAACAAAATATAAAATTAATTCATTAAATAAAAAATCGATTATAATCTCATGATCATGATCAGGTCAGGTTATACATAATATTATTGAGTCAATCCAGGATACGCATGCGATTTTATTTCGTACGTCATTAAACCTGTCGTATTTTTGGTACCTACTAACCAACGTTACAACAACATGTTAACATTATCAAGTAGGTATATAGGTGGGCAACAATAATAATGCGTTTTGCAATTAACTTGACATCATACTATATGTACTTTATATCCTTTCTAAAACCCTGATGTCTACGAAAAGTTCTCATTGACTTTTTAGCATTTCCATCATACTCGTTTGTGCACCCGACTATCACTGAAATAGCTAATTATCTATCAGATTGCTTTAGCTTATGCTTTACCTATTAATATTCCAACATTTTTTTTTCATTGCTGAAATAAATTAATATTTCAATTTACTCCAACCAATGTGTATAAAACACTCACTGAATTTATTTTTATCAGTCAAATCTCTCAATAAATTATACTTAAATCCTTGCCATTCAACACAAAACTTTGAGTATCTTAACCCGTCTTATCACATTAGTGAAATAAAAGAAAAAAGAACTTGCCAAGGAATTACCTATTACAAGTGTTGGAAATAGGTTTTATTATGATCTGCCTAGATGGTCATTTAATATTAAAATATTCGAATCAAATTGCAACACTGATCTATATTTTCTTAAAAGATCTCGACCGATGATAACATTCGTCATAATTGGTAACGAATTAAAAACATAAATCTTGTCCTCAATTAGTAGATTGCTTGTGTCCAATTGTTGAAATATAATAACATACATATTTGACATAATTAGGCAATATAATAAATATAAAATATTTTTTTTACTATTTTACAGGCATTACAAATTTATATCATAATATAGTCTCGTATAATATTTAGATACATATATCATTGTCAGTCAGGGATTGAGGCTCACAATATTTTGGTCACAACAAAATTTAAGTTAATTAATTGCAAACATCGGTAATATAATGAATTTCAAAAACGAATTAAATAAAGTAATTGTTTATGATTTGAAAGTTCAATCAATATTATACCGAAAATAATTGATTACATTTCATATTTAGATATCCAGAACAAAGAAGTCAGTAGCAAAGCAACGTACCTAATCAATTTCGCTAACATAACAACAGACAGATCAAAATACATGTTGTGATCCCAGCTGCGTAAGCGATTTATGACACCTTTGTTTTAAATTCCAAAGTACACGTATATGGAAACGTTTGAGATTCCATCGTATGATGGTACCTACTTTCAATAATACGATAAAACGATACCGTGAATAAAATAATTTATCTTTCCTAATAGTTAACAGTTAAATATTTGTTTTAAACATTTTTTCTTAATTTACACAGTTTAGGTAGTTACATTTCATTATGATAATAGGTTTACATGAATTATCGAGTATTCATTATTTAAGTTATTTATGATAGTCGAAAACACATTACTACTTTTTTATTTTATGACTTTTATGGAATATGTTTACCTTAATTGAGACAGAAATTTAAAATATACAATATTACACACCTAAAGTTTGTTTAAACAAAATATTTATTAACATTAGACGAGACAATTTTTTTTTTAAAAGCAGATACATAATTTTATGTTTCGTTGTCCATAATAAAAAATAAAACTATTATGTTATGAAGCTTATAATAATAGAGTAGATACACTTTCGACTTGTTTTTAGTAACTAATATACAAAATTTGGTTTAAAATTGTACAAATTTAACATTAACAAAAAAACATAAAAGAGAAATTTAGGGTAGAGTTATTGAAAATATGAAAAAGTTTTGCAAATTCGTATATAATATATCTAAGCGAAAACGTATTTATCATATTTAATTTTTTTAAGTGTGGTTGTTTTTGTTTTGGGCGGGGATCCCCCTTATTATCTCATTTTAATTGTTCTCATGTCCCTGCATGTTAATTATTTTCATACTAACACATCTCATTACATTCCTTTTTGATTGTCAGGCCTATTTTTTTTTTTCATAATTGTTGTGCGTACTTTATTTCTTTCTTATATTTTTGAATTTTAGCTAGCTTTATTACTCTTTTAGTATTCTTTTTCCTTAAATATTTATTTATTTATTAGATATCGGGAATCGGAGTATTAATTCACTTCATTTACATTTTATTTCGTGATATTTATCACGCGGGTACTTTATAAATATGGGCCCCCCATTTACTTGGGTATTATATTTCTTTTTCATAACATTCATTTAATTTTATTGGTACATTAACTTTTTTATCACAAGGTAGAACTGTACCTTGGGTTGTGCGCACAACCTTGAGGTCAACGTTTAAGTCATTTTAAAAGACTCCAACAATTGTCACGGAGGATAACTAAGTTCACACTATGATCCAACGAAGGATGAGACCTCTATGTACCATTATTAAGGGTAACAATATTTAAGACTTCTCTGGTCCCCAACAGTACTAATATGAGTAAACTCGTTCACATCTCACTTGTACTGAAGGTATTGTTCCCTAGTACCCGTTACTTCCGATTTTATCATCCAATCATGGAAACATACCCTGCTCGAGGACTATATGCTTTGCCAGTGATGGACGTTCCCGTATCTCTCCATGATTTATTTATCAAGGTTATCTTTTATTTTATTTTGATTGTCTTCGTAAATTTTTATTTCTTTCTTTATCTTTATAGTACCTGCTGTTATCTACTTGACTGTATCGGTAACTTTTATATACTTTCATACTCCATTTCCATTACTAACTTTCATAATTCTCGCTCATAATGGTTTCAATACCAGGATTTTAAGCATCATCAAATATTTGGGTGATCAGTCCAATATTGACGAAACTTAGCAATTCAATCATTCGTATCCACACATTTGAACATTCCTTCTCTCATTCCTCACGCCTTTTAAATATATACTTTTTAATATTGTACAAAAAAATGAGGTAATATATGTCAACTTTTCATCTCCATATTTAACTTTGTTAAGAAACATTATTATTTAAACCTCTTTTAATGATTATTTTTCTTATCACATTAAAATGATACTTTTAAATATTTTCTGACACAGAAGTTTATAGTATAATTACATCGCATCGCTATTACTTTTAATTATAACGAAAAATATATTAGTATTAGTTATACATTTAATTTACATATAAAAATTTAGGATTTCTAGAAATTTAAGAAACCGTATAACCTACAGAAAATAATTTGTAATCACTATTACAGCTAAATTTATATTAAACAAAACATTAATTTATTTCCAATTTTTGATTTTTAAGCAGGTTATATAAACTTTAAGGTTATTTATTAAAGGTTATCTATTTATTTATATAGTTACTTTAAGGTTTTCATGCCTTTAGAAAAAAAGAAAAATAATTATGACTTATTAATAGCGATTTTTTTTTTATAAAACCCTTTTCAAAATTGTATACTTACATTTAAATAAAATTTATCACGGAAAAATATTGGGCTGAATTTAAAAATGTATTTACTTTAATACGAATCTTGTCATTGTAAAATATAACTTAATATATTGTTTTATTTTTTTAATACAATACCTACTAAAATATTATAAATATTATAAAATGTTAAATTCAAGTTACTTGTAAATACCGTACATTAAATATTTAATGCATTACTTATTTATTTAATATAAAACATAATAAAACATTATTAAAATCAAATGTTAAAAATTACGCTGAAGCGATGTTACCTCTTAAATCTTCTTTTTCCTTTTCGGTTTAATTTTCATATCTTACTGGACAAAGCTCGCTAAAGTACAACTGCTCCTTTCCTTATTAAATTAATTTGCTGTTTCTTGAGTTTTGGTCTTTGGTCATTATTTAAGAAATCACTTTTTATTCTTATTATTATTTCTTAGTTGTCTTCATAGTTATGTTAAAGATAAATACATTATATACGTTATAGTTTTTAAATTTTCAGTCAATTATTATTGTGGCCTCTTCTTGTATTCATATTTATTAATATTTCGTCACATCCGGTATTGCGTCCATTCCGTTATAATATTTTTTTTATCTTTTATTTCACTTCATTATTTAATTTAAATTTCTTATAATATTTTTATTTATCTTTTTTATGTAGTAGGCCCCGGCGGTGCGCATGCATTGTCGCAGCGCACCGCCTGGCAGGGTCGCCATGTGATGTCGGCAGGTGTTAATGAAAGAGAAGACGTGTTGCTGAGACTAATTCTTTAATTATACTGATCAATAAACTTAAAAGTACATGTATTTCTTATACTACTAGTAGGGTGGAGGCACATACACTACACCACATACTACAAATACCTAATACACTTCACTACATATATGAAATACCATCTAATAATTATTGATTTATTAATATATTAATGCTATGAGACTAGGTAGGATACTAAAATTAAATTTAAAGGTAGGATACTAAAATCATGGTTTTACTGTCTTTATTATTCCCTATTAGTTACTTTATTTCGTTAATACTGTAATTTTTAGCTATGGAAAAGCGAAGTCACCTGTTACAGGCATTATTTTGCTTACTAGGTGAACTCGATCACTGATCATATTATAATGAAACTTTAATGTTTGACGAAATAAATTATTTATTATTATTATTATATTATTCCCCGGTCGAGCTGACCTATTCCTGCTACAACTCTAATATAGCTGCGGCATGGCTCTACCTCATACCTTTGCCCGACTTCTGTTTCCTCAGTCAGCTTTTTACCAGTACTCTGTTTGAGTATTGGCTTTTGTTTGCGCAGATCCGAAAGTTTTAGAATTCGATTTAATCAACATGAATAGCACAAAATACGTCGAGTCATTTTTATATACAAATTCTAAACGTCTATTTATCATACATTGTTTGTCGTGTCTCACACATATATAAAGTGGCTGAATTCACGACAGAAATGCTCTCGTTTTTAATGGAGCAAATATTGGAGATGACTAAACATGCTTCAGCATTGTATATGTCACAGTCAAAATTCATAACCAGTCAAAACCACTTTTGACTGCAAAACTCAGGCAAAAGTTGTTTCCAACCAACCAACCAACGTCATTAGTCAAAACCACTGTTGCCTGATTTTTTACAGTCAAAAGGAGTTTTGACCTCTTATAAGTTTGACTGTAACATATATAGTGTAGAAAAATTCAACACGCGCAAAGTAAGTAAGTAAGTAAGATAGCGAACGTTTATTTCTTTCTTAAGAAGTATCGGTTAATTATTCTTATGTAAATATTTATCTACTTCGAATTTTATTTCAGCAATAACGTCTTATAACCATCTTATTAAAAAAATATATAACAGTTAATAAATCTTTTTATTGTTTTACTCATTCTCGATCCTCTAAGATTAAACTCATATTAAAATAAAGCAATACGTGGTAGAACCATGCTACTATATGACAAGAACAAATACCAGCGCAAAAAAAAAACAGCGTAATACTGCTGTGTTTCCGCAGCATCCACTTATTATCAAGGGGACTGTGGAATCGTTGTTACCTTCATTCTATAAAAAAAATAGCTAAAATAATACCGTTTCATCGTTGTATTTATACTTTCATAGCGAACCATTCTGCGACAAAAATGAGTCGTACTGATCGGAGATGAACAAAGCTCTCATAGAACACCAGCACACAGTAGTGTAACACAGGCTCGGCACGCACTTAACTAAACACGTCCACTCTCGGCCGAGGCTCTCGTGTAACTGACGCGGTGCGCTCGAGACAGTGACTTATATATATGCAAACACTACAAGCAACATAATATAACTCTGTTTCATATGATAAGAGACGAGAAAACGAAAATGGAGCCGATGCATTTTAACTTCATCCTCAAAGGTGACAACGCATCTGCATTTTTTTTCTTAATCGTAAACTGTGTACTTATACAGAAGAACATCTACACAGACACGTGATAATATAGCTGCAGCGTGGCTTTACCATATAAAGAGCTCCTAAATATTTCCGCTTCGATCTCATTACAGAAGATACTATCTTAAAATAATAATTTAATTTTTACGCAAGACTGACTTCCATTGACGTCAATCCTTGAAGTTGAAAGCAGTAAAACCGTTCGACTCAAAATTTATTACACTGATGTAATTTTTGACAAAGTACGTCCTTGGCATAAACTTATTGAGCGTCATTATGTTAAAGATAAGAGAAACGGTTAGGTTTATTAAATATTATGACTTTCCTATTTAGTGAACTACAATATTCATTCATTCGTTTTATTCTATCAAAAGCCAATTACTGAACATAGATCATAGTTTGTCATATCATTGTCATGAAATCAACATATTATCATAGTCCATCTTAGGTTACAGATTCCCTCTATCAGTCACTTCTTACGAAACCCACGGACTGATATAGGAGATTGTCTTATACCACTATTACACACGGTGAACACTATACAGCTACAATAAATACACGCACCTAGTCTTTTGGTACTTGGGTGCGCAAGTTAGAGAGCAGCAGTGCGACGTCACATGAGCCGGCCAGTGGTTCAAAGACACGGCAGGGAAGTTACGCTCCAATATCGCAGCTATTTACTAGCTAAGATAGGGTGCGGTTTATTAGAGGTGCAATTAAAGTAACGTAAATATAGGTGTAGCCGTCCTTAATGCCGGTGGGGAATGGATGCTTTGTGCGTAAGGGCAAACGCCAAGACGTCGGTGCAAACGATATGCCGGTGCGTAATGCATGCCGTACTTCACACATCATGAGAATACCTCATCCGAGGCAGCGTCGTGCCATCTGATTCAGGCCATCTAAACACATACTTACAAACACCACTTATACGCACTACACCTTCAGCCTGACAGATCCTGGTGACCAGTCTCCGCTTCTGAAACAGGTAAGTACTCTCTATTTGACTAGCCTTCCCCTTAAAGTGTAGTAGGATAGAACATTTTCCATAAGGCCACTTGGGCTCCGTCCTAGATGTTCGAGCTCCTCAAATGTCAAAATAGTTTCGCCAATAACTGCGAGAGTGCCGTGAAGCAGAGGCGATCAGTAAGGCTCAGAGCCGTGCCGAACACTGTAGCGCAGAGAGTAGCTTAAAAGAACAAGAAGCATTATTATTCCAGTGCTACGATGAACCTTTGTAAAGCTAGATGGCTTGCAGAATGTGAAGACTGCAGACAATATCTGCTCGGACGCAAATGAATGGGGTACTTGAGGATGATGACGAAGATTTGAAGTTGTAGTTTCCGAAGGTTGTTGGTTGCATGTTCATATCACGTCGGGTGGTAACCACTGTGACGGGTAGATGGAAAAGGGGAGATCTTCCGCCGGGCAAAGTGTTCTGCCCGGGTAGTGGCCAACGCTCCGAGTGGTAGTTCGGAGCTATTCTATATATACTGCTTTAACTTCGGAACTTTGTTAGCGCGATTTAGGCTTCGATTTGTTTCGCTTGTGACGTGACGACAACGCCGCCACATAGGAAAAGATGCACATGCTTGAGCTATAGCTCAAAAGAAACAAAAACTAAAATTATGCTGGCAAAACAATGATTTTATTAACATTTTTAACAATAAGCATTCACACTTATATATATTCATTTTTTTAATCAGCAATTAATTTTTTATTTAAGATACATGTCTGTGTGAGCTCGTGTGCTTACAATAATTTGAGCAAGGTTTCGCTGTCACGCACATAAATTACAGAGTAGGTGTAGGATATAGTTCAGGTTTTTTAATAGAAGTAATGTGACAAAAAAACCTAGTTCACCTGATGGTAAGTAAATACTGTGGCCCATAGTTATCTACATCTATCCTCGATTAATAATCAAAATGCCGATACATTGTCACCCCTGAGTACAAAGAAGGATTGCCTCGTTTTCAGTAAAAAAGATCTCTACATTCACCGTACGATACACAGCATCATAGAGCTGCTATTTTACACTTTAGAATACCAGCGTCAAATAGCAGCTTAACACTGCTGTGTTGCGTATGGTGAGTGTAGAGAACCTAAGACCCTATTTATTGGAAAAGATGCATTCCATCTTAGTCCTCACGGGTGACAACGCATCTGCATTTTGATTCGCAAACGAGGGTAAATGTAGATGTCTATGGGCCACAGCAACCACTTACCATTAGGTGGACTGTGTGCTCGTTTGTCACCCTATCTTATAAAAAAAGGCATGGCTCTGTCACATTACTTAAAAACTTCTGATGTTTTGTGTGTTCTTAGTGCACTGGTTAATCAAAGCTCAATCTACTCTTTGAATAAGCCACTATCCATTCAATGAAAGAAATTTATATTCTCGATGACTGTTAATAAAAAAGCCTCCATGTTGCATAATAACGGAGGTTTTGATTTAAAAAAAATCTTGTTAATACTTACCGTGAATGGTTTGCTCCTAGTGAATGTAAAATCTGCATTTTAAAATGGAAGCAGTGAATTGAAATCGCAAGGATAACGGAATGTATAGTTAAATCGTAATGAATATTATCTGTGATTAACATTTCAGAGTTAAAGACTTATGTTTGATAAATAAATAATTCCACGTTATTAAAAACAAAGTCCTTAATGAATAGGATTTTGTTTTCACACGTCTTCAAAATATGTATTTTTCTTATTTCTCAGACATGCAGATTTTTTTCTTCGCCGCAGAGCACGTGATAAATCAGCACTTAAAATTGTAATTAACAATTTTATTGGTGCTGGCGGGGATCGAACCAGGGTAAAATTGAATTATATGTAAAATCATTTAATTATGTACTTCTTTTTTTGGAAACAATCTATACCATTTTATATTTTACGTTTATTTTAGTTATATTTACCTTTTCTGTGTGAACAATAAAGAGTATTGTATTGTATTATAATGTTTTGTAATTCAGCTTATTTTCACATTTTAGGAATACTGTAAATCATGTTAAGCACCAAAGTAATAATAAGTAAAACAAACTTTATAATAAATATCATCAGAAATTGATATTGGAGGTTAGATGTATGATCTCATTTCTTATCGCTGCTAGACAACAAAAACTATTGGTAAATCTAATTGTGCATGCCTTTAGCGCTTTAAAAAAATTACGTATAACATGATTATACTTCATTTTTTTAAGTAGTTCAAATACACACAAATTTTCACTAATAACCATATAACTATACTTCCAATTATCTGATATCTTTATGTCAAACTTCAATTAAAAAAAGGTTTGGAAAATCCAAAAGTGCATGACTCACAATGCCTAACGATTGTGAAAAAAAATGAATAAAAAGAAATTGTAAATTGTAGTTCTATTTGTCAATGAGTTCCAGTAACAGTCAACGAAATACACCTTGATGTCAGTCCGTCAAGTCCGTAGGTAAGGTCTATTCTATATCTATTATATTCTATAACTAACAAAACGAGGCTAAACTCGGCACATCTAGTTATCTTCGTCGAGGAGTTCCAGTAGCAGTCATCAAAATACACCTTCAAGTCACTCTATCAAGTCCAGAATTAAGGTCTCATTATAACTAACAAAACGAGTCCAAATTCGGCACATCTAGTTCCCTTCGTCGATGAGTTCAAGTAGCAGTCATCGAAATACACCCTCAAGTCACTCTATTAAGTCCGGACGTAAAGTCTCATCATAAATAACAAAACGAGGCCAAACTTGGCACATCTAGTTCTCTTTGTCAAGGAGTTCTTGTGTGATAAATTTTAAAAATTCAGTTAACCTAAGTGAAAATCCGTTATTAAACTTCAAATTTTTTTTAAAATTACAGTATGTGAAAATTTATTGTTTGAAAGGGGTTAATAGAATCTGTTGAAGGGGGAATAGAACAGTAGTATGGCTTTAATGGAAACATAGTAGGGAATAATAGAAACGCTTAATGTGTAAATATAAAATAATGAGGGATAAATAAATAGGGTTATCAAAACCATTAAAATAACTAAATTTATTGTTTTAGTATTAATAAATAGTATCTTAGAGCTGTGGATTTAGTGATTAATAAATAAATAATAATATTAAAGTGATAATTTTAATTTACATGTCGGCCGACCCTGTGCGGAAGAAAATTTTGGTCAAGTGCGGGTACAAGTACCCTGAAAGGGTTTTAAACCATACCAAGGCTTCCGTATCTATTATGATGACTGATACTGCAGATGGTGAAATGTTACCGCCATATGTGGTACAAAGCAACTCTTTTATATGATTCCTCGGTTCAACAAGGTCCTGACGGTACTCGATATAACAGGTCGACATCTGGATGGTTGATGGAACCACTTTTGAGGACTGGATGCAAAATATGTTGGTCCCTTATTTTAAAGATTTACCAGGCAAAAAATGCTTAATTGGAGACAACCTTTCTTCACATTTATCAGCATATTATGGAGAGTAGAATAAAAATTATATCCAGTGAGATAGTGAATGACGGTCAGTATTACAAAAAATACAAATTACCTATTATAAAAAAGCTCTGACTGTAGCGGTACAAGATCTTATTATATTGCCGAGGAAAAACCTAATAAATAATTACTACAATAATAGTGACGAAATATTAAAAGCTCTACAAGAGGATGATGTCAACTAGAAGATGTAGATAGTTAAGTTTAGTAATTTTTAAGAGTTTTTATTATTATTACATAGTAGTACTGGTTCTATACAAATCTATAAAGTAGGCTCAAGTTGATCACCTGTGATAACTTTGTTATGATAATTGAATATATATATATATATATATATATATATATATATATATATATATATATATATACTTTTAATTCAGAAAATTGTTTTATTTCATTCAAATAAAAACACGAATAAACTGTTATGTACTTTGTTTAATTTATTAAGTAGAGTTAAAAATTTTTGAACACAGAACCTTAAATTTTTGCATGTTGGATAAAAGTAATTTTTGGCAGCCCTAACAGTTTTTCCATTCACCCCTTTACGCGTTTCTATTGACCCCAGTTGTTCGGTGAATAGAAATGGTAAATATTTTACAAATTTTCTGGAAAACCTATGCTTATAGTTAAAAAAAATAGTGTTATGGCTCTTTTTACACGGTACCGGATATGATATAAAATCACCTAGGGTAAAAAAAAAGTTATTGACAAGAAATTCTTTGGAAAAAGTTGAAATTCGTTGCTATTCACCCCATTTTATGGTACCATCCTTACCTGTCCATGTTTTTTGCAAATATATCTAATAAATCTAAATATAAATCAACAAGCGCCTCGTACGACACTGTTGGGATGAAGTGAATTGTCTTACGTGACAATTTGTTAAAGTGTAATACAGAGTGACGAGAGGAAATGTCATTCAATGAGATGAGTTGATTTTATCGTTATAAAATATTGAAAATTGTACTTTCAAGTCGAAGAGTTGTGCAAAAACTTTTCTCATTTAAAGTTTCCATCAATGCCAACTTGTGTCATGCTTCCCCATTATTGAACGGTACCTAATTTAAGTTTATTTTCGTGTAGATAATTGAAATAGATGATACCTGCAAAAATATAGTTTCAACTCTGAAATCTTCTAAAGTTTCATTGCCATTTAGCCAATTTTTTTTGGTGTTATTTCTATATGGTATTAAATCTTACGAGATCCGTTATAAAAATCTTAAAGTTTGTTCAGATTGGAATGGCTGGATGGATCGTAAAATAGCTGACTTGGTAGACGTTGTTCTATCCTTCCCGGTATGTACTCGTAGCGATTGAAATTTCAGGTAAATATTGGTACAGTTCATTAATAACTGGAGTCACCTATCGAGTTTAGACTTTTGTTATATTTTAGGCACTAAACCAATATGACCGCCACGTTGGTCCAGTGGTCGTAAAGGCGGTAACTGATCATGAGCTCTCGGATTAAAATCCTGGGTCAGGCCAAAATTATATGATTGGTTTTTCTGCCAAGAAAATTTCGGTAGCATCCCGGTATCAGAAAGATTGTGGTGATTCACCCTCGTAAAGCAGGTAAAGCCGTTCGTCTTGCGCCTGATCTCCTTCCAGGGGATAGCGTCACATTGAAATATGAGGGTGAGGGGATAGGAAATGTAACTCCGTTTAGACTGGCCGGCGTTACCAAAATTCGGTCTGGAGGACATAAATATAAATTTGACACATTTTAGTTAGTAAATAGCAATTTTTTTAAATAATTTCTTATCGTATCTTTTGAATTTTTGTTATTTTGTAATTGATTTAGCCATGTAAAAATCTGATTCACGATTGCAAAGTGGTGTAGACATTTTCTAGTCACACATACGCATAGGGCTGTGTTAGTATACGCACCCTGGATATAAATTAATTAATTACCGGTGCTTTGCACAAATTACATATTCATCACGCGTTCGTCTTCGTAGGATGTTCGTGATTTGAAAATAAGTCCTTCATTTGCCATCGTTCTATTTAAGCCCATTTTAGTCGTAATAGCGGTCAAACCGCGAACTCACTTAATATATTGATTATCAAGAAAGCCCACATATTATGACAGACAACTACGAAAACCTACCTCCACATTGTGTGTGTATGTGTGTTCTTCGTTAGATTCACTCATTTTGGCGGACAGAAAAACAATTACAAAATGGCGGGAAAGTGTTTTTTACTTTTTATTTTTCTTTTACTTAACAAATTGGGATGAGACTTTGAGCACGCTTTTTCCTCCAAGTGTTGCCATATCTTGTAATCTAACGGATTCAAATCTGGACTGGAGGAGGGCCAGTCTTCGTGCCGGATGAAGTCGATTTCATGCGCCGCTAGCCAATCTTGTGTGCTCTTCGCTCTATGAGCTGGCGCCGAATCTTGTTGGAATACCCAGTGCCTGTTATTGAACATGGTATGAGAAACAGGTTCCACAAGATTCGTCAGGACTGTATTTTGATACACAACTGCATTCGTTTTTACACCTTTCTCACAAAAATGTACCTCTGTTAAGCCCCAATAAGAAACTTCCAACCATAACATGAGCGAGGATGGAAAATGACCTCGTTGGACACGCGTAATACAGTTGCTCGCTTCTTCACTACTGTTCGCGTACACCTTATCATTTTGTTTGTTGTAGCTCTCTTCTACGGTAAATTTTTTTTCATCCGAAAAAAGAATTTCCCTATATTTTATTCCCGCGTTGCGCTTCAACAAAGCGCGGTATCTCTTCAGTCTCAGGTCCATTAGACGAGCATTCAAACGATGTCCTGTTTTTATTCGATATGCCTTAAGCCCTAAATCTTCATTTAATACCCCCTTTTCACCGTGGTTCTGCTTAACCCCATCTGAAGGCCCAACAGTTTCTGCTTACGTTTGGGATTTCTTTGAATTCGCACCTTCACAGCTTTTATCACTGCTGGAGTTCTAACAGACCGAGGCCGACCACTTCTTGACCTGTCATCTACACTAGAGTCTTCATTGTATAGTTTGATGGTACGATGAATGAATCTTTTGGTTATATTCAAATTTTTCAGTATGTCAAAAATTTGAATTGGCGCGTAACCGCAACGATGCAATGCAATAACTGCAACACGGTCTTCTTTAAGCGTCCACTCCATATTTAAAAATGAGTAAAATTCTAAAAAGTATACAGTTTTATTTTCAATTCAATTCGAAATTCGAATTCAATAAACTTTTTTGTGGCCAGCATTCTAAAAGAAAAGTTTTTACTGTGTGACAATACTTATGACCTGACTAGGTATATATATATTAATATTAATAGCAGCCAGATACAAACAGTACAACCGAAAACATTTTACTTCAATTTTATACAAAAAACATACAAAGAAACTTTTTCCCCCGACCTATTATGCGATCTTGACCTCAATCAGTCAAATCAAATAACAGACATACTATCCATTATAATATGTGTAATGATTGGACATATAAAATACATACAACAATAACTATTTCTTACGTTTTACCTACGTCTATTCAAATTCAAAGTCTTTCCATCCATCTGATTAGAATCTGGGCGCCTTCAAAGCAAGAGAAAATAGGTTTTGTTACGATACGACAATGCGATATACTTCAGGCTTCATCGCCCCTTACAACCAGGTGAGCTAACAGTCAAGCATTGGCTTTTTATAAGTAAAAAATAAATTGCAAATTAATTACAAGCAGAGATAAAAATTACACAGGTTGAATTAACACGATTCTTCATCAATGTAGTACTAATTAAGGCTTACAACGTCAAGAGACGCAAGGGGAATTATAAAGGAGTTTTGACACACGCGCACAGTAATATTCTTGATTGGAATCACAGAAACTTTAGTAGGTAATTTTAAATGTTGACTTAATTTAGATAAAATTATAAAATAAACAGCTAACTGCCCCGGATTAGCACGGGCAGTATCTCAGATAGGTTAAAGACAATTTATGAATTTTTCGACTTCTCATTATAATCTCCAAGTTTTTCGGTTAAAATATTTCCTAGATTTATTCTCTGAATTGATATATTCTCTAGTCATGATGTTTCGTTGCAATAAGATCAGCCTTTTTAAAAAATTAGCCAGGACAGTTCGACAGACAGACAAAAATACGTGGTAGAGCCATGCTGCAGCTATATTAGTAGTATAGTTGTAGCACAAATAGGTCGGCTCCACTGGGGAAGGACTACGATCTCACAGAATACTGGCGTAAAATGGCAGCTTGACACTGCTGTGTTTCATATAGTGAGTGTAGAGAACCGGAGACCCTTTTTACTGAAAAAGAGGCATTCCATCTTAGTCTTCACGGGTGCCAATGCATCTGCATATTGATTCTTTATTGAGGATAAATGTAGATGTCTATGGGTCACAGTAACCACTTACCATCAGGTGGACTGTGTGCTCGTTTGTCACCCATAACCTATAAAAAAATTAAAAATGGTTATGCATGTTTTAATGGCATGCAAATTATTTCGATCTTAAAAAAAGCTGTTATTTCGATATTACAGACAGACACTTTAATTTTATTTGTACGTTTATATAAGGACGAAGTTACAATTCTCATTCCTCATAGATCCCAGCGCTAGGCATAAGTAGGAAGCTATAAAAATCCCGCAAAGCCCACTGAAAATTGTCAAAACTTTAACTTTTCTGAATGTTTTGTGATTATACTAGTAATATTAAGGTTTTGAATTCATACACTATAAAAATTAATAATTTTACACTACGCCAAAATCAGTTATTTTGTTTCTTTGTCAAGAAATTCTCAATAGCCCGAAGTCAGGAAGTTGGCGGTGTTTTACCCCCGTGCCTCAAAAATTACGTAAAGCCATTGGTCCTACGACTGATCTCTCTCCGGGCGTGACGGATAGCCTATACTATAAGAGTGAGAGAATAGAGAGTGCATTTGTGCTCGCGATTACACTCGGACACTATAATACTGTCGTGCATAGAGAGTCTTCGTTTAGACTGGCCGCCGAGACCGAAATTCAGTCTGGAGGACATAATTATGCAGCGATTATTGCACGCCTCACAACGCGCGAGCGTGTGGAAGTGCTATACTCTCTACATGTGAGGATTTTCCAAAATAAAATTGTTAATTAGTTACAATTTAGACACTAAATGAATAAAAAAGGGATGTTTTAAAAACTAGATATATTAAATTACAAAGTTAGCTTATTCTTTTTAATGATAAAAATGTATTTAAAAAATTATTAGTACGGCTGTCAGTTAGTCTGTGCAATTGTTTGTTTTCACGTTTTAGAGAAATATGCGCAATGAAATGAAATAAATCTTTATCAATAAGTTTCCATTTATCTTCAGGATTATTCCTGATGCTGTTTGTTATTAGACTCATGAACTTTTAAAATATATTTATTTTTACATCAAAATTAAAGACGAAGAAGAAGGAGGAGGTGGCTAATGGCCATACTTTGTGACATTCCTTGGTAAATTCACACGTGTAGTTTACACTCAAAATATAAAAATATTAAATCAATAATAAAGATAAAATATTAAATCACTGCGTTGCATTCGATAATAGTAATATTTTCATAAAGCGCGAAACATCCTCACTGATAGGCATTGGGTCAAAATCAAACGTAATCTACCTACGTTAATTTTTTATTCAAAGGAAATCACTTAAGGAAACTACTTTCTTTTGTTGTATTTCTTTCGTGGCTGTCGAAGTATAAATCAATTACATCAATACAATTTACATCATTATTAATATTAATACAGCATTTACTTATTGCTTTAGTAACTAAATATTTTAGAGGAAACATTTCTAAGCAAATAATGATAAAGTAATGATTTCTTATATTTACGCGAACACTACACATTTTTAAATAAAACTAATTTTACGGATTTTATCGCGTATAATAACTTATTTTTATATTCACGACGTTTCGGGTGTCCCCCGTAACCACGGGTGCTGGAAAGCACCCGAAACGTCGGAAATTTAAAAATAAATTAATATACGCGATAAAATCCGTAAAATTAATTTTAATGATAAAGTAATTAAGTAATTTAACTAAGCGTTAGGATTCCTTCTGTGTTTAGGAGTATATTTGGATTTTTTTATAGGATAGGGTTACAAACGAGCACACAGCACACCTGATGGTAAGTGGTTGCTGTAACCCATAGACATCTACATCTATCCTCAATAAAGAATCAAAATGCAGATGCGTTGTCACCCGTGGGGACTAATATAGAATGCCTCTTTTCCAGTAAAAAAGATCTCCGGTTCTCTATACCCACTATACGAAAAACAGCAGTGTAAAGCTGCTATTTTACGCTGGTATTATGTGAGAGCGAGGTTCATACCCGGCCGAGCCGACCCATTCGTGCTACAAGTATACTTCTAATATAGCTGCAGCATGGCTATACCACGTATAAAATAGTTTAAAACTCTCACCTAATACTGCTATCAAGCTGTTGTGCCTGCACTGCTTTTGGAATCCAACCTGAAGGGTGTAGAGAGTCAGTATAACTACAGGCTGTGAGGCATTCCATCTTTGTTCTCAGAGATGACAACACATCTATAGACTTCTTTGTTTGAAGTTAGTTACATGTGTCTATTGGCTAAAGTAGCCACTTAACATCACGTGAACTGTAAATTCATTGGACTATTTAATGATATAAAAATATGAAATACCATCCTTCAATATTCTAGCAGATGAAACGCATTTGCTCGTTATAAGTGAAAGCGAACCCCGTATTCGTAAACTGAGCATTAATTTGGGAAACTTCTTTATAAGTCCAGGGCTAAGATGCTCGAAGTTAAAATGCTCGCAGCTAAACAACTTCTGCAACGCATTGAGAATTAATGATGTAGTATGATGAATAAGCAGTGAATGGCCATAGCAGCGATCACAATAAATACTGGTCTTTAACATCGGCACCAATGCAACGCATTTGCAAAAAAATATAATTTTCTCACAGCATGGTGATTCCAATACGTGTTAGCAGACATTATGCAATTTTTAACTAATTTTTTTAATTTGTCTAATATGCAGATTACGTAACAATGTTTTCCTTCACCACAGGAAATATAAGCACTTAATACGTCAAATAACCATTTCGCCAGTGCCAGCGGGGATCGAACCCAAAATAAAATGTATGCCAAGCACTTAGCCTATAGCTATGCTTGAAGATTTTTTACGCATAAAAGACCTTATAATGTAGAACACTTTAAAAAGTAGTGGAGCCACACTGCAGCTGTTTTTATAGAATGAAGGTGCACACGACATCTGTCTTCAATTAGTTATAAAAATACAGATGCGTTGTCACCCTGAGGACTAAAATAGAATTCCTCGTTTCACGTAGAAAGAGTTTCCGGTTCTCTTCACTCATCAAACTAAACATAACACTTATATATCTAGCGCTGGTATTCTCTAACAGCACGGTATGTCCTCGGTTGAGCCGGGTTCAACAAAAATATAGCGGCAGGATGGCTCTACAAAGATAAAAGCTATAATATGGGCCATGCTCTGGATGAATACTAGCCCAAAGCAGCTTAATGCTGCCGTGTTTTGTATAGTGAGTGTTGGGAAACAGCAACCTATTTTACTACTAACAAGATATTCTATCGTAGTCCTCAGAGGTGACGACACATATTTATTTTGATTCTTAATCGATGGTAGAAGTAGGTGTCTATGGGCTACAGCATTTACTTACCTTCATGACTGACCGCTCGTTTCTCATCCTTATTCTATAAAATTCCCGAGATAGACCAAAGCATCATTATGCTGAGGTAATAAAGGCCCCCCTGTTTACTGCGTATTGCCACAGAGCACTCGATAAAAGACGAATTTCCCACAAATACGTAAACAAACATTGTATTCGTATGAACGTGTTACAGCGATAAGCTACTCATAAATTTTATAGGTTAAGGTTCAGTAAGCGACAGAAGGAATATTATATTGATTGAATGTTACGAGTTTAGGATCCAGCTCACAAATATCACTTTGAGTTAGTCAAAATTCGGGTCGGTTATTTTTGATTATGCCTCGTAATAACTTTTTAAAGTAGACCCTTTTTAAACGTGATGAAGCATTCCATCTTAGTCGTCAAAGGCAAAAGCGGATGTGCTTTACTTAATTGATAATTGACCCTTTGTCAGCTATACTTGTATAAACAGAATATTTGTATCATCATCATCACTATTACAGTCCATCACAAGTATGCTGTTGAACATAGGCCATGACCGTACTCTGTGACAATATATGGAAGATTGTTACAGAGTACGGTCATGAATATGCCTACCTGCATGTTTCAGCAGGTCATCACTCCATCTAGTGAGGGATCGTCTAATCGATCGACAGACCGGAAAATATAGTCAGCCACTTTTTTCTCTGTCGACCTCGTTTTTGTAAAACTCTTTTTTGAGAACCAGCAGTCGTTTGTCCCTCAAGCTTTATTCGGCCCATTGTCACTTCAGTGAACTGAGTTTCACTTGTTTTTTTGCGAATGTCCTCAATACAAATTTTATGCTGCAGATAAATTCCGACCTAGGAGTGATCAAAATATCGTTTTCGTTGCTCCCTGATCGACTATAAGGTTTTAAATTCCACGCTCACGTTTGTTTCCGTATTCATCACTAAGTACACTACGTCTTATACTGGTTTTATAATTTATATACCATATAAGGTCAACCCTTTCTACAATAAGGAAAACTTTGAATTTATGTTAAAAAGAACATAGAAATAATTGCGGAAATCATTCCGTCATATTTAATGTATACCTATTAAAAGCATATAAAATTATTTATTAATTCAATATAAATGTCGAAAAATGATAAATTTGTAACATTTTCTGAATTATATCAAAATATAATGTCACAAGAATTGTGTAACTTAACTTACATTTCATAAGAATGCATGTAAAAGGATAATGCATTTGTGATTATGTAGGCGACATGCTAGCTAGCTATCACTTCTTTCACCATCTTCCATCTATAGATATTGTTTGCTAAACGTGGTTGGAGTAACTCACTGTTCTTTAGACTGTGACTACACCTCGGAGATTACAGGCGTGACGCTATGTATATTTGCCAGACGAGTACACAGACGACTTAATGGTAAGTGGATACTGTGGTCAATAGACATATCTACATTTATCTTTAATTAATCAATCAAATTGTGGATTCATTGTAACTCTTAAGGAATACGATGCTGCGCTATCGGTTGAAAGTGTTCGCGACGACAAATAGAGTATATCTTAAAACGATATATCGTTTTGAGATTTACTCTATTTATCTTTTGTCACTATAGTAATTAAATTAAAACATTGTTTAGTGATGCTAATAAATGTAAAATGTGTGAAAGAACGTTATAAATCATAAAATTACTAGTATAGTGTTATGCTAATCGATAATATAATAGAACGTCTGAAAATCGTAGTGTGCAACAATAAAAAACTGACCAATCAGAGCGCAGTATATACTAGAACAATCGTTCGTTGCGCAACGTAAGACCTCTTAATTAGCGAAAACAAGAATGAAGACAGGGGACTTCGATCATTCATCATAGGACCATTCATCATCATACATCATTCGACCACGAGCTAGGAAAAGATGGAAGAGCAACCAAAAGAATAATTCGCTTTAGAATCTTTCATCACCAACCCGCGAATAGCAGACTACGAACCAGAGAAAAAGGCTGAAGACAGAGCTTATTAAACATATTTTTGTGCATGGGAGAATTCAGAAGATGCTTTGGGTATATTTTGTGACCTTTCCAAGGCCTTCAACTGCGTTCACCATGAGATATATATCAGGAAGCTACAGTACTATGGTGTCAATAACACAAAGCTTAAACTTATTATTTCATATTTAAGTAATAGAATTCAGAAAGTTATTATCAATGGTAAAAGTTCTTCCGGCTCATCTGTACTAATGGGTGTCCCTCAGGGCTCGATTCTTGGCCCATTCCTATTTCTAGTGTATATTAATGACTTACCTTCTCTCGTAGAGGATAATCATGATATAGTATTATTTACTGATGATACTTCAATCATTTAAATGTGACGAAGTGAATAATGCTATATCAAAATTAGTGCATTAGTTTAACGTTAATAATCTACATTTAAACGGAAATAAAACTAAATGTATTAAATTTACAACCACGAATGTTAAAAATCTGAGTACCAATGTGTTTTTAAATGGGGAAGAATTGAGACCTGTTGAATCCTCTGTTTTTCGTGGCATCAATCTCGACGCAAAGCTTCAGTGGGGCCCCCATATATCCAAACTAGCAAGCAGACTAAGTCTGTAGCCTATGCTATAAAAAAGATCAGAGGTCTCACTAGTGTCGAGACAGCTAGATTAGTTTATTTCAGTTATTTCCATAGCATAATGTCTTATGGGATTTTACTATGGGGAAATGCGGCTGATTCAGAAACTATTTTTGTTTTACAGAAGAGCCATTAGAGCTATTTACAACCTAAAACCGAGAGAGTCTTAGGTTGTAATTAGAGATAGATTTAAATAAATATATTAACGTTGGCCTCTCAGTATATTTACGAAAATTTAATGTATGTTCACAAAAACAAAGGTAGTTTTAGTAAAAAAAGTGATATACATTCTGTAAGCACTAGGAACAAACACAAGTTAGTGATACCAGTTTCTCGACTCCACAGAGTCAGTAATTCATTCTTGGGGCAATGTATACGCTATTACAGCAAGATCCCGGAAAGTGTACAGGCTCTCTCTATTACCAAGTTTAAATGTTTTGTTAAGTTGAAACTGAATAAAAAAGGTTATTATAGTATAAATGAATACATGGTTGATATTAACCCCTGGGAATGAGGTGATCGCTTCCAAGCAGTTTCTAAAATAAATTTTGTACTTATATAGTTTGTACAACCATTAGTATAAAATTTGCTTTAAAATAAAAGTCCCGCTGGTTTTCTTGCTGGTTCTTCCCAGGACAGAGGTGTTTTTCGAACCAGTGGTAAAGTAAAAAATGACTTTCAATAAGAATTACATTTTATTCTAAGAGATGTTCACGATGAAATATAGTGTAAATCCTTTAAGGAATTAATGATAAAATTAAAACATTGTTTAGTGACACTATTAAGTGCAAAAAGTATGAAATGACGTTATACATTATTAAATTATTGATAATATAATAGACTTTCAGAGCGCAGTATGCAATAGAACAATCAGTTGTTGCGAAACGTAAGACTCTAAATTAGCGAAAATATTTTTTAAGTTTTAATAGTTTTAAAAATATCATAGATAGTTAGATTAAGACATATACTTTTAAAAAATATATGAATTTTATCTTGTTGTACTAATTTATCATATATAGTCAAGTAAATAGTTAAACCACCCAAAAATAGTGAATATTTAGGATATATTTGTCAATAATTTTTCCGGCCTTGTACCTGTACTAAATATATTATTTAAGCCTTGTAGGTAGTTACATTACCTATCCAACAATGTATAATACTTTAGAATAAGTGATTATATCATCTTATAAAATTGTAAAATATTCTTATTTGATAATAAAATAAAAGGACAAATACAGGCAAAGGCCAGTAGCTCACTTTATGGCAATCGCGAGTACGTAAGCGGCTCGGGTGTTCGGTACAGTTGTGTATCGCCACTCCTATACGCGATACACACAAATAACATTGCCACACTGGAGGTGGCGTCCAAAATTAGGAAGAAGATATCCAACTGGCGCTATACGCCAATGATAGCGCGTATTTCACCTCCTCTCCTCGAGCAAATATAGCTGCTGTTAAATTGCAACGATTACTGGACTTGTTGCCACCATGGCCAAACCAGTGGAGGATGTCTGTTAACGTGGGGAATAGCCGCTCTACGTACTAACCGCCTAAGAAAGAACAAACCACCACCACTCTAACTCGAAGGTTAAGATGTAGAGCGGAAAACCTCAATAACATACCTTAGATGTCACATTGACTGCTCACTGCACGCTTCTATCCAGGTAGAGCATGCGATCCACCAGGCGAGAGCGGCACGGGCACTCCTTAGACCAACGCTGACACCCAAACTGCCTATTAGAACAAAACTAGCAATCTATAAAACGTATATCCGATCAAGTCTAACGTACGCAGCACGAGCCTGGTATACGCTCATCAATGCTATACATAGAACGCGGCTGCAAGACCAGCAAAATCAAGCACTATGGACCATCGTAGGAGCCGGCTAATATTTTCGGAACTCCGTGACTACGATGGACCTGAAAATAGAAGATCTTCAAGAGTCCGTGACCCGATTGTCGCGTGGACTTTTCGACAGTAGAGACAATAGGCTACACCTGCACCTCAATCAATTGGCCCTACTACACGCTCGACCACCGGCCTGCCAGCCGCTTTTGAGAGAAATCATCAATTCTCCTAATTTTCTCTATGAAAAAGAACTAATTAGAAATACAGAACAAATTTCAAAGGACCAAAACGGAAGTGGCAAAAAGCTTGCCAATCAAGGCGCTCAAGACCGGAGGAGCAAAGTCTGAGAGGTAGTCCGGTGTTCGCGCAAAACTCTGTTGTCGGAATCGACACCAGATGTCACTCGGCTCGGCGCGATTCCGGTCTGAAGTTCTTCCGATCGTGGCAGTGGCGCGCGGGTCGCAAGCGCGTCAGTCATCTGCCAGATGTGCTAATGTTTGCACGCTGTTAATTTTGTGCGGGAACCGCGGAATAGTTAGGGCGTCTAGTAAATATCCTGTCTAGGAATTATAACGCGCATTCCCTGTTTGGATAGCCTTTCCCGGGACTTATTGGGTCCGACTCAGAATCTGTATAAGTGCATTCGACAATATAAGCTAGTGCGGCCTCGGTATTTAGAACTAACTGTTGCCACGCGAAACGGTAGTGACCTTTGAACCAGAAACTCCGGGCGTGTTTTGTGCGGTAACCTTATACCCCGCGATAGTTAGTGGCTTCTGTAAGCTAGTTAATCGTACGATAGAGTTAAGTGACTGTCATCGTGGTGAACCAAGAAAGTGACTGTGGATAACCTCGAAAGGCCCCCTCAAATTGGAGCGGTGTCGACGCTCGGGCTGCTGCCGACGGCTAAGGTCCAGGTTTAATCACCATCAGTCACACCCAGATACACACCACATCACCATTCTTTCCCTTGCACTACACAACTACATGCGACTTGACCGACTCCGGAGGGACCAGTCGTCTTGGATCGAGGTAAGTGAACTCCGCCAAATTCCTTCCGGTCGACTGGCCGTAGTATAACGCTCCCCCATATATTTTAGTGTAATTAGAGAGATTCCACGTGGCCTTAGGAGGCCCGACCTACGTCTGCTCGAGAGGTCTTCAGCTCATGGGCCCCTGAAGGTCTGATCCTTTAAGAGAGCAGCCGTAGGCCGTAACATTCTGGTAGCAGAGCGCGATTCCGGGTTCGATTCCCGGTCGATCCCGATTATAGTGTTTGATAAACATTAAACAATTTTGGTGGCAGGGAGCGTTGGTTTGATTGGTTTAATTTGTATCTACAATCACGCCCGTCCGTAATACGTAAAAATATTTTTTGTACGTAATAATAGAATTATTTCCCTAAGTTGTTTGTTGCTTGCCTTTTTTTTGGTTAGATTTGAAAAGCCGCGCCCTAGGTTGCGCAAGCGGGAGTTTTCTAGAGATATACGTCATGTAGGTAGATGGTTATTTTTACGTAATCGGTTAATTATCGTGGTCGGATAGTTGTAGTGGATTACTTATCGAAGGGTCGATTTCCGAGCTAGGCATTTTTTGTTGATCGACCGTGATGTGTATCTTCGTTTATACTGAAAGTTGTATTTGAACTAAAGAGTAGTAATTTGTATTTGCGCAATTTGAATTTAACTTGATTCGATCGCACTAGTATTTGTTGTTTGTTGGTTTGATTGTGTCTTTTCTTTTGGGCTAACTTGTATTTGGTTGATACGTAGTAATTCGTATTTGTGTAATTTCTATTTAACGCGATTTGATAGGAACTGCATTTATTAACTGTTAATTTTTGTTGTATTTTTTGTTTGTTATTTTTGTAATCTGTGCTCAAGCCGCGTTGTAATTTGCATTTAATAGTGATGACATCGCCCAAGCTACTGATCCGTTGTTTGCGGACTGAGCTACGCTGGGCCACAAGTGCCCATGCTTTGATAGGTCGACCGGATAGGGTCCATAACTTGATGAAGCGGTTCGAGCAGGTGGATGCTCGAAGGGCCGCAGTGGAGGAGGCTTACGCTGAGCTCGAGGATTCGGATGTGGAGAAGGGAGTCCTGGACTCTTGCTTTGCGGAATATGAGCAGTTCTTGTGGCTCACGGACGAGTTGATCGAGGCTGAAGGCAGGTATGCCGAGGAGGCGCGTGAAGCTTGGATGAGTAACCTGCCCGAGTCCTCTCTGAAGCAGCTTCAGCCGGAGCTGTTGGGACGACTCCCAACTCTGGACCTGCCAAAGTTCTCCGGGGTCCTTTCCGAATGGCTGACCTTCGTTGGTCTTTTCGACAGCCTAGTGGACGCCCGGAGTGACCTGACCCCGAGCCAAAAGATGGCGTACCTCCTGGCCTCACTGGAGGGGGAGGCCCTGGGCGTCGTCGGCCACTTGAGATTGTCGGACGACGCCTACCAGACTGCTCGGGACCTCCTAGCCAGAAGATACGCCAACGTCCGGCGAATTGCGGACGAACAGGTTAAGCGGCTTCTGAGCCTCCCGCTGCTTGGTGACCGAGCCAGACTGCGTCCGGACCTGTTGGATCCGGTCTTAGTGGCCTGTGATACGTTAAGGCGGCTGGATTTACCAGTGGGCGAATGGGCCTTCTTGTTGCTCCGCATCGTGCTGTCCCGTCTACCTCTCGACCTTCGAATCCATTTTGAGGAGAGGTACGGCGGGGACGAGGCCTCCTATATTCCGCCCTTCTATGACCTGCTGCGGTTTTTGGAGGAGCAGTGCCGGCAGATCGAGAACGCGGCGAGCACCGTTGACGACTTACGAGACGTGCCCAGTGAGAGGCTGAACCCGCCAGGCAAGTCGTCGTCAACCCCCCCCCCCCTGCTCCTATTGTCGAGCATCTGATCACCGGGTAACGTCGTGCCCGAAATTATTAGGTAAGCCGGTTCCAGCGAGGCGAACTATCGCCAAGGAGCGCCGCTGGTGCTGGTCATATCTGGGAGGGCACCTCCAGCGAGACTGTCCGCATCGACGGCCCTGTCTGCATTGCCAGGGCAATCATCATGCCGTTTTGTGCCTGAGTGCGAACGGCGTCTCCTCTCGGGGCTCTGCCAGGCCCTCGACCCCCACGGGCGGAGGCGCTCAGCCACGCCCTCTGCCGGGCGACTCTCGGCGCCCGCCGGCCAGCCATCAGGCCCCTAAGTTTGAAAGGGGCCCCTCCCCCGACCAGTCGGGGGGTAATTCCCCCAGGGGCGGGGGTGTCATCACCCCCCCTCAGCGTGTGGAGAGGAACTTCACGGCCACTCATCGGTCCGCTGGACCCTTCTCACTTCCGTTAGCTGAGTGGCCGAGACTGGTGTACCACTGTTCCCCATTTGATGGAGGCGGCCCTGTCTAGCTGCCGCCTTAGCTCCCACCACGGCCGCCTCCACTGAGCCTTAAGCCGTCAACAGTCCACTTGTCAAAATGTTCTGTTGCCGACGGCCTCAGTGAAAGCGTACAACCCGAGTTGCAACTGTTAAAGGTTGTGCTCTAGTTATCTCGGGTTCACGCCATGTGGCCTCCCCTTGGTGGTGGGAAGATTAGGGCCCCCCTGGAGCGTTGAATCACGCTGTCAAGGGGTATTAGATTTGGTTTGGTCGAGCACTTAGTTAAAAAATACTTTGAATTAAAATTAAAAAATGCTTTGAGCTTTCCGCGAAATTTTCCTATTTGTAGCGGTTTAAATTAAAAGGATTGAATTTAATCTACTCTTTTAAATGCTACTGCATGTGTTTTGTACATATATTTAATCACTGTATTTGGTTCTTGCGTCTGTTTGCTGAAAGGAATATTTGAATTCATCTGAAATTGAATGGCGCGCTATTTGAAAAATTATGTTTATGTTTATGATAGTGTTTAATCATTTTGCTGTGCGAAGAAGTAGGGCTGTCCCTTACGTTATTGTTTTGTTTAATTGCAAGTTGACCTATGCGCATCGGTGATTAATTTGGTTGAATTAATTCTGTAGTTGAACATTGATGCTTTTGAAAAATTAGTTGAAATATGAGCATAGGACTACTTGCCTAATAGGCTAGCTAGTTTTGGAGATTATCAGATTGAAATCAGCTGCCACACTATTTTAGTAAATGATACTATGGTGGGTGGCCTGGCTAGGCCTACTTGTTGAAAATTCATACTAGGGACTATCTGTGCGTTTCGTTTGGCTCTCCACAGACGACAGTCATGTGGAATTTGTGGGTGCGCTCTGCACTGAAGCAACTGCTGGCACAAAATTTGTCTGGGCAGCTTCGTGTAGCGTCGCTGTTTGCAGAGCTGATCCGGTCGGATTGCGGAACTAATCATAGAGGCACAGGTAGGTGTTTGAAAGAGGTCGTCGGACTTCTGTCCAGTACAGGACTTATTAAAGTGCTGCGATGCCCAGGAGTGGCATCCAGTGGAGGCTGACCCTCCGGCTTGCCACATTAGGGATATCTTTGAGGCGTTGATTAGGGTTGCAAGACCTAATGGATTGCCTAAGGTGGCCTAGTTTTGTTGTAGATTCGGTCTTGCAACTTGCAGTCTCGACCTTGTCCCGCTGACCGGTTTGCTCGCGGACCTAAATCCTTATGTCCGGGACGGGGGTTTGTTCGCGAAAAACTCTGTTGTCGGAATCGACACCAGATGTCACTCGGCTCGGCGCGATTCCGGTCTGAAGTTCTTCCGATCGTGGCAGTGGCGCGCGGGTCGCAAGCGCGTCAGTCATCTGCCAGATGTGCTAATGTTTGCACGCTGTTAATTTTGTGCGGGAACCGCGGAATAGTTAGGGCGTCTAGTAAATATCCTGTCTAGGAATTATAACGCGCATTCCCTGTTTGGATAGCCTTTCCCGGGACTTATTGGGTCCGACTCAGAATCTGTATAAGTGCATTCGACAATATAAGCTAGTGCGGCCTCGGTATTTAGAACTAACTGTTGCCACGCGAAACGGTAGTGACCTTTGACCCAGAAACTCCGGGCGTGTTTTGTGCGGTAACCTTATACCCCGCGATAGTTAGTGGCTTCTGTAAGCTAGTTAATCGTACGATAGAGTTAAGTGACTGTCATCGTGGTGAACCAAGAAAGTGACTGTGGATAACCTCGAAAGGCCCCCTCAAATTGGAGCGGTGTCGACGCTCGGGCTGCTGCCGACGGCTAAGGTCCAGGTTTAATCACCATCAGTCACACCCAGATATACACCACATCACCATTCTTTCCCTTGCACTACACAACTACATGCGACTTGACCGACTCCGGAGGGACCAGTCGTCTTGGATCGAGGTAAGTGAACTCCGCCAAATTCCTTCCGGTCGACTGGCCGTAGTATAACGCTCCCCCATATATTTTAGTGTAATTAGAGAGATTCCACGTGGCCTTAGGAGGCCCGACCTACGTCTGCTCGAGAGGTCTTCAGCTCATGGGCCCCTGAAGGTCTGATCCTTTAAGAGAGCAGCCGTAGGCCGTAACATCCGGGTTATGGGAGAAATTCTCCGATACCCGATACCTATCAGTGCACAAGTGCCCCTTGGACGATACGAACAAGCGTACGAACGACGGTTAAATTGTAGACATTTGTTACCGAAGAAAAGGTTTCAAGAAACAATAGGAAGAATAACAACTGAAGAAATCTTGGAAAAAATAGTAAAAAGACGATTTCCATCGATCATTTAGATAATCGGCCACAGTCTTACCATTTGTTTTAAAATTAAAGCGTTTCAATTGGACACCTGACGTAACACCCCAGTCGCACCCACCGGCGGTTGACGGACCCCGCAACCTTTAGTTGCAGGACGTGAGCGATTCGTAGAGAATTTTCAACATTACTTACTCTGCGAGTTTTGCCCGTCCGGCACAAAAAGGGTTAGGGTTTTTTTTTGTCACTTACCATTAAAATACTGCTGCATTTTTATGCCATATAAAGCTAGTACTCTATGAGAACGGGGCTCTTTCCCGGTCTAGCACACTCATTATATAGCTACAGCTATAATACAATAGCCCTATCACGTACAAAAACGTAATTCATAAAGTAGCATTAGAATGGATGTATATGATTTCAGAAATTCTGTGGTCGCAGTGTATATTCACTACTCCATATCATCTTGTGGCTGTCGTTAGAGGCGACAAAGAGAAAAAAAAATGCAGTAGATAGGCAGCATCGTGTTCCCAACAACTAAAAATAAGAAGCTGCGGTTGTAAATGTTGCAACTATGCCAAATATTTTAATATTTATTAATTGCCCTATTAAGCAATCTATGGGGAAGTGCTATGCTTTGTACATCAGGAAAAGTCGTTAAAAATTCAACAAACAACGCTCGGCATTTACAGTGCGGTGACGTCACACGCGCACTACGTCGACAACAATGAACTACTTCTCTATGCATATAGGTGTAAATTATGCAAGTCATGTGTGGCAACTGTAAGCAATAACCTAGAGAATTTTGCGGCACAGGTCGAAATTATTAAACAGTTACAGGAATTTGAAGTGTTCTACATAACAACAAACGTATTACTAGATGGTAGGACTCTTTTTTTTTCCTAGGAGTTAATGTGGGTGCTATGGCAGTGCTTGCACTGCTATGTTCTCGTCTGAAGGCTATGGAGATCCTGTGTTATCCTGTACAGGCTATGAGGTATTGCATCTTAGTCACCAGAGGTAACAAGCATCTGTAGCCTGTGTCGCACACACACCCACACGTACGCACGCACACACGCACGCACGCACGCACGCACGCACGCACGCATGCACGCACGCTCGCACGGACGCACGCACACACGGGGGCACGCACGCGCACACACACACACACACCATACCGGCACTACAAAGAAGACACATGCTCACACACATAAACGCACGCGCACACACACACACACACACACACACACATACATACATACACACACACGTACGCACGCACGCACGATCAACAGCACAAACACTGTTTAAAAACAAGATGCACTACAGTTTCACACAGGTGTACAACTACAGTTACACAAAGAGCTAATAACTATAAGTCACTTACTGTTATTTTTTCTTCATAAATTTATCTTTACTTGCCTATTGTATAATAGTCTCAATATTGTTAATAATTAAGGGAAATAGCGAGATAGCCCCAACACAAGTATTATCAATTACTTGCTGGGGATTTCTCATTTATAATTCATGTAACTGTTTTGAGACAAATAAACATTTTCATTTTCATTTTCATTTTTACAATTAATTATTAATAGTAATATTCATCATCATCAATACAGCGTTTCATAAGTCCACTGCTGAACATATGCCTCCCCCAATAAATGCCACAAAGCACAGTCCTGAGCCACCTGCATCCATCGACTTCCTGCATGTTTTACCAGGTCGTCACTCCATCTCGTGGGGGGTCGCCCTACACTTCGCCTACCGGTACCAGGCTGCCACTCGAGAACCTCTCTTCCCCATCGGCTGTCGGTTCTTCGAGATATATGGCCGGCCCACTGCCACTTCAGCTTACTAATCCGTTATAATATTATTTTATTATATCGGTAGTAATATTATTTATTTATAAAACTACTATCCTTATTCACGTATTAGCTGCATCGTGTTTCGCTGGTTGATATTCCGTCAAAACTCTTCCTTTATGAAGGTCTCAATTTGGTAACCTATTTATTCATTTATTCAGCCAATACCATCATTAATATTGCAGGCGCCTAATGCGCTAGTATAAACATTTTACTTTCCCATTTTAATTATTGTAACACACGTAGCAAAACCACGCTGCAGATATATTATGGTTGTAACTCAAATGGGTCGGCTCAACCGGGGAAAGAGCAGGCTCTCACAGAATATCGGTATAAAATAACAGCTCAATGCTGCTGTGTTTCGCATGATGAGTATAGAGATTCGTAGAAACGAGGAATTCCAACTTAATTGTCCTTAATCGTAGATGCCTATGGACCACAGAATCTACCTAACAATGGACTGTGTGCTCATTTGTAACTCATAAACTATAAAATAAAAGATAAAAAGTTATTTCCTCCCTGTCCATTTCCCATTCTAGTTGTCAAAAGCATTCTTCACAAAATGCAACCTTACATAAACACCCCACAGATTGTGAAAACTAAAATTCTGATACTGATATAAGATATTAAAGTGAGTTCAGTATTATAATGCAGAAACATTTGTACAGACATACGTCCCATTATTCATTAGAAAAATCGGAGACATATTGCACTGCTCTTTGAGTAAATACAAAATACGTGCACGATGAAATACCAGTTCTTAATATAGACGTATGTTTGCGAATGTGTGGAGTTCTCAATAATGGATATTGCGATACTAAAGAGAATTCATAAGCTTTGAATTATTTTGAAACATTGCTAGTACACCTGTCTCTTTAGTCTTCTGACCTAAATAAAAAAAATCTCTTTCTGATCTGTAAGAGCATATTATGCGCAATTATTATTTCGGAAAACAAGCCTTACATTTACCTGAGTGTACCTCAGTGGCCCTGTAGACCAAGCTGATAAATCTCACTGTCTAATCATTGCCTTGTAGTGTACGTTGTACTCGAAGTGAAATGTTGGCAAACTATCCCACTCATTTGCTGTTTACGTGCATCACTAACGACGAAGAAAACTAATAGGATCTAGTTAGTATATTTATTATTGACTATTAAATTTGTAATTAAAAAAGTCTTTTTCATGCGCATGATTGCGGAGAAATTTTTGGCTCTTTTGTGCTTTCATGGACTTGGAAAAAGCTTATGACAGAGTAGACAGGAACGTGTTATGGCAAACACTGACCTCATTTGGGTTGAGGGCTGGTCTGATACAGGCATTAAAGTCTCTTTTTAGGGACTCTAGTGCTTGTGTCAGGATCAACGGGGCCTACTCGGACTGGTTCGGCATTCAAAAAGGTGTCAGACAGGGCTGTGTAGCTTCTCCATGGATGTTTAACCTATTTATGGACAGTTGTTTGCAAACTTTGAAAGTTGAAGAATGTGGGTTGAGAATAGGTGAGTTAACCGTCCAATGCCTTTTATACGCCGATGATCAAGTTATATTTGCATCGTCGGCGGCCGAGTTGCAAATGATGGTTACTTACTTTAATGAAATGGTCATTAAAAGAAAAGGGTATGAAAGTGAACGCTAGTAAGACGAAAGTGATGGTTTTTGAAAGAGAAGAAAGTAAAACGTTATGTGAAATAAGAATAGAAGGGGAGTTGATTGAGCAAGTGGATGAGTTTGTATATTTGGGATGTTTACTTAGCAGGGATAGTAGATATGATAAGGATATATATATATATATATATAGCATAGCAAAGGATATTGTTCACGCCAAACGCTAATTTCAGGAAATAACGCGAGAGGGCGCGCGGCTCGGTGCCATACCGGTTTGACATTCGGTCGCGGTAGAACGCGCAAGCGCAGTAGTCGTCTGCCAGCTGTGCTTGGGACAGCACGCTGTCAATTTTTGTGCGGGAACCGTGGAATAGTTTAGGCGTCTAGCAAATATCCTGTCTAGGATTTATAACGCGCATTCCTTGTTGGATAGCCTCTCCCGGGACTTATTGGGTCCGACTCAGAATCTGTATAAGTGCATTCGGCAATATTAGCTAGTGTGGCCTTTGATATTCTAGAATTAACTGTTGCTACGCGAAGCGGTAGTGACCTTTGATCCGGACACTCCCTGTTAGTTTTGTGTTAAGCTTTATAACAAACGAGAGTTAGTGGCTTCTGTAAGTTAGTTGGTGGTACGAAAGAGTTAATGGACTGTTATCGAGACGAACGAAGAAAGTGACCGTGGACGGCGCCGCGCAAGATAGCCTCAATTTTGGAGCAGCCTGGAACTCGGCCGCTGCTGGTCGCCTATGCTTGCCAAGGCCCCACACATTCGCACCTCACTGTACACTACTCGCCATTCACTATTACACACACTCACGGCCCGCCCAAGTCTTGGTGCGAAGTTAGCTTCGGATAATGGTAAGTACTATGTGTTTTTAGCTTTCTCCCATATAGTTTATTGTATTTAGAACATATTCCACGTGGCCATATTCGGGCCTCGCCCCTCTGCTGCCCGTCGATGGGATTACTCATGGGCCCTAATCCCGTCACGCTTGGTTGGGGCAGCTAGGGGCGTGTACAGATATATATATATATATATATATATATATATATATATATATATAGAACGACGAGTCAACGCAGGAAATAGAGTTGATGGGACTCTACACGCTATTATGAAGAGTCAAAATGTGTCAAACAAGGCACGTATGGCAATTCATAATGCTGTGTTAGTCCCCACTTTAAAGTATGGTAGTGAAAGTTGGGTATGGCAGAAGAAGCATGAGGATAGAATAAATGCTGTAGAAATGCGATCATTAAGGGGTATGCTAGGGCTGAATCTGAATGACAGGGTGAGAAATAGTGTGATAAGAGAAAAGTGTGATTTGCAAGATGACGTTGTGACTAGGTTTAAAAAAGGAATGCTTCGGTGGTTTGGTCACGTAGAAAGAATGAACGAGGAAAGAGTGACAAAGCAAATTTATGTTGCAGAAGTGAACGGTAAAGTCGGGAAGGGACGCCCTAGACGAAGGTTTATCGACCAAATCGGCGATACGAAGGTGGATTGAAAAGTACTCGGCCTAACACAGATCCATTCAATTCTAAAAATCAAATCTACCCAGATTATTTAGTTCAGTTCAGAATAGTTCATTGTGTGAAGTTCGAAACGTGTGCGATAATTAGTTGTGATTTTATAAATTTATTAACAAAGTAATCGGACATAATTTCCGCGAATGGAGCAAATCGAGCAGCGTGCCGTCATTAAGTACCTCCATAAGAAGGGGCTATCATCAAAAGCCATCCATGATGACATGGTCAGTACATTAGGCGATTGTGCTCTGTCATATTCATCCGTCAAAAATTGGATAGCAGAATTTAAGCGTGGTAGAGAGAGTGTGAAAGATGAACCCCGCTCTGGAAGGCCTTCGACGTCAACTACTGACGAAAATATTAAAAAAGTACTTGATTTATTAATGGGAGACCGCAGATTAAAAATTAGAGAGATAGCCGAGATTATAGGCATCTCTTATGAACGAACTCAAAACATCATTGTCAACGAGTTGGGTTTCCACAAGGTGTCTGCGAGGTGGGTTCCGCGACTGCTTTCAGTTGAACAAAAAAGGACGCGATTGACTATTTCACGCGACTGTTTGGAGTTATTTGAAGCCGATGCAGATGATTTTTTGAATCGTTTTGTTACTATGGACGAAACATGGGTTCATTACTGTACACCGGAAACAAAACAACAATCATAACAGTGGAGAAGACCTGGTTCACCACCCCCTAAAAAGGCTAAGTCGATTTTGTCGGCAAATAAGGTGATGACTTCAGTATTCTGGGACTCGAAAGGTGTGATTATGATTGATTATCTTGAAAGGGGTCAGAATATAAACTCTGATTACTACTGCACCTTACTACGTCGTTTACGAGAGGAAATAAAAGAAAAACGTCGAGGAATGCTCAGAAGAAAAGTCCTGTTTCATCAAGATAACGCCCGTGTTCACACGTCAGTACAGTCAATGGCTGAAATTCACAACTGTGGCTTTGAACTGTTACCGCATCCGCCGTATTCACCTGATCTGGCACCATCAGACTTCTTTCTGTTCCCTAACCTAAAAAAGCACTTGCGAGGTCAAAGATTTTCGACAAACGACGAGGTCAAAGCAGCTGTAGACGCATATTTTGACTCTAAGGAAGAATCATTTTTTTTTCAACGGTCTAAATGCTTGGAAGGGGAGGTGGCAAAAGTGTATTGAACTTGATGGTGATTATGTAGAAAAATAAAAATATAACTGATTTAGTATTTGTTTATTTTCTTGGTTAGGCCGAGTACTTTTCAATCCACCCTCGTACATTGAAAATGGGACAGATTAGGGGTACCCTTAATCGACGAGCGTGTATGCGTAAATATATGGATGTAAAGGAGGCGAGAGAGGTGTGTCAGGATCGCGCCAAATAGAAGTCCGTAGTCTCGACCTACCCCTCTGGTTGATAGGCGTGAGTGTTTGTATTGTATTGTATAAATTTGTAATTAATATTTTTTGGGAATATACTTAAAGTACACATACACCATTGATAATTAATTACACCATAATATTATTGGAATTTGCTTCTTCATGTAGTGTCATAAAATTTGCTCCATTTTCTTTTTCAAGTTATATATAATGTGAGTCTAAATAAATTTTTAAGCCTTGAGGGCTCAGAGGTTAATCACTCTTTGTAAACGTTATAGCACGTCAGCAACCTAGGTTTGATCCTCATTAACACCAATGAATTTGATAATAGCAGTTTCAAGAGCTAAATTACCACATGCTCGCCGGTGAAGATAACATCTTAAAGAACTTTCATGCCTAATATTAAAGCCGAAGCAACGCAGAGACTAACTTGTATATTTAAACTAAAAAAAATTAAGTATAAATAAGTAAGCTGTACTTTACTGTAATTTTTTTTTTGTAATATATTTTTCTCTTAAGACAACTGCCGAGTTTAAATATGTTAATGTTGCTCAAAAATCACGTTACTTTTTAGTTAAAGCAGCTGAATAAGTAAATTTTATTTTCTTTCTAAATATTTGCCACACCTGACGTCCTCGGCAGTGCGTTTTATTATTATGTTCGTACAGAAAAATACGAAATTTTGTCTTAAAACGAAAATTATTTTATAACAATATATTTCTTCTAAGCTAGAACTACTTAAATAATAACGTTTTCGACCATTTACAGTATTGCTGCTGAGAATATAATTAAATCTAATAAAAGCCAAAATAATGAGGAATATATAACATAAGAATTTCCTTACGTTAGAAATAATAAATGGGTCTATAATAGTTCAACATAGTAGTCAAATTCAAAGAGGTAATATTTTTTTTAATTTTTGTGATTTGTATATTCAAATCAATAATAAAAGGAGTCACCAGAGTGTATAGAATAACGAACATAATATGCCAACAAATACAAGTCTTTATCTAAAACACAAAAATGAAGCTGGAGTTTCACTAAGTGACAACTACTCGTATATTATACGTTTCTAACGCAGCAGAAATAATTGTGGAAATATCGTTTTAAATTTGGAATAGTTATATTATTTAATTAGGAATGATAATACATAAATTGAATTTGAATGATATATGACTTTCAAATAAATTTGTAAGTTTTATAGCAATCTGATGAACGGTATGGCAGTGCAAACAAACCAACATTAATTTATATCTACAGGCTGGTCCAAACAGTGAGGTTATAAAATTTATTTTTTGATTCCTCACACCTAGGGGTATCCGAAAATACCCTATGTATGTTCCGCAATTTTTGTAGTTTTCGAGTTTGAAAATTTTCACCCTAAACAGCCTAACATTAAAAAAATATAATTGTGAGATTTTTTCCAAGTTTTTTTGTTGGTATCATGATCCCTGTGAGTTGCCCAATTATGCATAAAATAATTAGCTTCCTAACATTCACCGAAGATACAATAATTTTTATCGAAACTTAAAAAAAATTTATCAGGAGAGTGGGCTTGAATTTTCAACATTAAATGAAAAATAGTTATAAATGATTTCATACTTTCTAATTACTTTTAAAAACTTGGCAGTACCTTAATCTTTCATAATAACATAAAAAAATGACACTTAATAGGCCAGTTTTTCTGTTACAGACTTCTGAAGTTACTCAGGCAGGAAACTACCTGAATAGTTAATTTGATTAAAAAAATCTTTTTATCATTTCTAGGGCTAAACTAAGATAGTAAATGCTACAGGTTAGCAAACAAAACTACTTATTGTTAAAACGTGACATTTATTGAGGTATCATTTTACTACAAACTTCACGTTTTTTTCACGAATTTTAAACAAAGGCTCAGGTAAACATTCTTGCTTTGCGCTCCATTTTGTTACCAGGCCACACCCCGCGCCCCGCGCCACACCGACCGCGATCCCTTTTCACCTCGCTCAGTCCCGCCAGTCGTTCACTGCTTTCCCGCGTGCAACCACTACTATCTCTTATTTGACTACCTTCCCTTTGTTTCCCGGATTTTTGATTTGCCTTACGATTGAACTGTGCTTGTTTTATGAACCTTGAGTTGCTTAGTGATTTGTATTATTTTCAGCAATGAGTTATTTTCTCAGTCAATACGCAGAGATACACTATTTCTACGGCGTTGCCCAAGGAAACGGCGCATTAGCGGCACGGCTTTATCGAGAGCAACTGGAGCGGCGAGGAGAAGTGTTAGAGCATTACCCGGGCTACAGGGTTTTTAATAACACCCATGAAACCCTGATGGCTGGACGCGTTCCTGGGCGTAATCAACGTCGCGAGGGACTACCTAGAGTGGATCCAGAAAGAAGAGATATAATCATTGAAAAAGTAGAAAGAGACCCTTCTACTAGTTCACGAGCGATTACGAGAAGGACTGGAATCCCAAGGACTTCAGTTTTAAGAATACTGAAATCAGGTGAGTGCATTTTATTATTTTGTAGACCTATTTATTCAAAATCCCAACACATTGCTGCACTGCCATTTCAAATCACACTCATTTAATTTACTGTGAATTGTCGATGTCTAATGTGTTGTGTGTGCGTGTAAAAGAGAGAGATGTAGAGACCCTTAAACAAGCGCATGTAATTCAAAAATAGGCGCTAGGACGCCACTCTAGACAATCCCAACTTTTAGTTTCACGTTCACGTGCTCTATCGGTACGTACCTCTAGTGTTGTGTACAATGACAACCTACAATAAAAATACCAATATTTTTTTTTCCAGAGGGATATCACGCGTTTCATATTCAGCGTGTTCAACAACTTAACGACGCAGACTATCCAAGGCGTGTTGCTTTCTGCCAAATAATGCTGGAAAGATATGCGGAAGACCCGAATTTTTTAACAAGATACTCTGGACGAATGAATCCCCTTTTTGAAAGGACTGGCGTCTTTAACATTCACAATTATCATAGCTGGGCCATTGAAAACCCAAAATAAGCAAGGCAGTCAAATTTTCAGAACAGACTTAGTATCAACATGTGGTCAGGAGTCATAAATGAAGAAATGGTTGGGCCCTTTGAATTGTCGGCTAGGTTGAACGGGTCCCAGTACCTGAACTTTCTACAAAATAACTTAAATGGTTTATTGTTTGAAGTTAATTTACAAACGAGGAGGGATATGATATTTCAAAATGACGGTGCTCCTTGCCATTTTGAAAGATAAGTGAGGGAGCACCTCAACAGAACTTTCCCAGGAAGGTGCATTGGGCGTGCAGGGCCACTCGAATGGCCTGCACGTTCACCAGATTTAAACCCTATAGATTTTTTTATTTGAGGATTCTACAAAGAGATGGTGTATGCTAGATAAATTAATTCGGAAAATGAATTAAGGAAAAAAATTGGGACAGTGCGCAGAAAAAATCAAAGAAAATACGAATGCTTTTCGAAGACTAAAAGCAATTTTTTTAAGACGATGTAGACTGTGTATCGAAGTTAATGGCTGCCATTTCGAAAATTTACTTTACATAAATTTATCTTAAATTATTTACTAGTTTTATTATGAATCTTGAAATCATTTGTCCAGAACGTAGTAAAATGATACCTTGTTGTCATTAAATTTTAAACAATAAGTAAAGACACTGGATGTTATTTTGCTAACCTGAAGCATTTACTATCTTAGTTTAGCCCTAGAAATGATAAAAAGATTTTTTAAATCAAATTAACTATTCAGGTAGTTTCTTGCCTGAGTAACTTCAGAAGTCTGTAACAGAAAAACTGGCCTATTAAGTGTCACTTGTTTATGTTACTATGAAAGATTCAGGTACTGCCAAGTTTTTTCAAAGTAATTAGAAAGTATGAAATCATTTATAACTATTTTTCATTTAATGTTGAAAATTCAAGCCCCACTCTACTGACAGAATTTTTTTAAGTTTCGATTAAAATTATTGTATATTCGGTGAATGTTAGGAAGCTAATTATTTTATGCATAATAGGGCAACTCATAAGGATCATCGTACAAATAAAAAAACTTGGAAAAAATCTCACAATTACATTTTTTTAATGTTAGGCTGTTTAGGAAGAACATTTTCAAAAAAAGGATTAAAAAAAATCATAACTCGAAAACTACAAAAAATCGTGGAACATACATAGGGTATTTTCGGATACCCCTAGGTGTGAGGAATCAAAAAAAATTTATAACCTCACTGTTTGGACCACCCTATATACTGATGGTAAGTGGTGCTATAGCCGATAATGGTAAAACGCACTGACTGAATATAACAAAACTCTGGCCTTGAATACAACAACATTGTAATCAGGTGGAAAGGCAGATTAGCTGATAAATTATCCCATTATTTTGTTGCACGTATGACAAATAACGAAGCGGTGGTTTGAATGCGAGGTATGTCGACAAAGAAGAGGTGGAGGCTGGGTGGAAAAAGGAAATTACACCTGTAAAATCAACTTTGAAAACTTAACTTGAACAATTGAGTTTATTTTCTATCAGCTTCTAAAAGGAGGAGGCAATTCGACTATATGTTTTTTTATGTGTGATAACTCAGTACTTCTTTTGGGTGAACCGATTTCGATGATCCTTTTTTTATTTGAAAGATAATGCATGTTTTGTAGTGTCATATAAATTTGATCAAGGTCTGACCAATAGTTCTTGAGTAATTTAATTTGTAATTATATTCGTAGGAAAAAATAATGTTTTTTTAAGGCGTTTTCATATTTTTTGACGGACATATTTGATATCTTCTGAGAGTTTTTGAAACCATCTAGGAAGGTTTCTTGGTGAATTTCGTTGCGTTTCGATATTATTACTACGTTCGGATATGAGATCTTTAATTTTGACGAACGAAGTAGAATTCGACCCTACTTTATCTCACTTTACTCTTCTAATGTTGCCAAAACGACCGGAGGTAGTTTGCTATTTAAAAAAAGGATAAATATCTACAACATTTTTTCTACTACATTTTCTTAAAATCTGCAAAGAAAACAGGATGCATTAACACAAATACAAAATAAACAAATGAAAGCATGTCATGAAAATACTCCGTCAGCAATCACGTTGGGTAACACTTACCCGTTTTGAATTAAGAGATGTGTACCTTACTACGCACTCGATGTCACAATACGTACTACACTAAAGGTTCATCGTGTAAAAGGGGCTGTGTCACAATATTATTTTTATAAAGTGTTGAATATAAAAAATAACATTGTGTCTTTTATAATTGTCTAGGGTTAATATGACTCAGGGTAGTTGGTGCCTGGGTAGTACTATTAAAACCTAGATAGTACTGCATTTTTCAAAGATACCTAAATGGTTATCTTAAATTTAACATTAATTATTACATGCAAACACAGAGGAATTATAAATAATCTGTCTAAGAAACACTAACAAATAATTTGAATTTAATTTTTTTTTTACTTTCGCGTAAAAATAGCTCTCTAAGTGTTTGCGTAAATCTTTCTTAGATTTCACTAGTTATTATTTGTGGTATGCAATTTTATTGTGATTAATAAGTTTATGTTAAGAAAACGCCAGACTTATGGGGAATTTCCATTAAAGTTATTACATCTATAATAGATGTAATAACTTTAATAACAATAGCATCTTATCTAGCCACAATTTTTAATACAAGAATCGAATCTGGTGTGTTTCCTGATATAATGAATCATAGTACAGACATACCTTTACGGAAATCTGGTAGTATATTAGATCCCAAAAATTTTAGACTAATTTCTGTACTACCAACATGAAATAAAATTTTTGAAAAGATTATTTTAGATCAGATGTTAAGTTTTTTTTTTAATATAAATAAATTTCTTCATAAAAATCAATTTGGATTTATAAGGAACCGCTCGACCAGTGATGCCGGATTCGAAATTATAAAACATATTTTTTGTGCATGGGGGATTTCAGAGGATACTTCGGGTGTGTGACCTTTCCAAGGCCTTCGACTATGTTCACTATGAGACATTAATCAGGAAACTACAGTACTATAGTGTCAAGAACACAGCGCTTAAACTTATTATTTCATATTCAATTAGGAGAATGTAGAAATTTATTATCAATAGTAAAAGTTCTTCCGGGCCCTCCGTAAAAATGGATGTCCCTCAGGGCTCGATTCTTGCCCCATTCCTATTTTTAGTGTATATTAATGAATTAGATTTCTTTGTGGGGGACAATTATGATATAGTATTATATGTCAATCATAAACATCTATCATTTAAATGTGACGAAATGATTTATGCTATATCAAAATTAGTGCATTGGTTTAACGTTAATAATAATCTCCATTTAAACGGAAATGAAAATAAATGTTATAAATTTGCAACAAAGAATATTAAAAATCTTAATACCAATGTATTTTTCTTGGCATCACTCTCGACACAAAGCTTCAGCGGGGGTCCCATAAACCTAAACTAGCAAGCAGACTAAGCTCTGCAGCTTATGCTGTAAAAAAGATTAAATCTCACTAGTGTCGAGACAGCTAGATTAGTTTATTTCAGTTATTTCCACAGCATACTGCCTTATGCGATTATGCTATGGGGAATTGCGGCTAATTCGGAAACTATTTTTTTTTTTGCAGAAGAAGGCCATAAGAGCTATATAGAACCATAAACCGAGAGAGTCTCTTAGAGAAAAATTAAAAAACATATATCAACTTTGGCCTCTTAGTATATTTACGAAAATTTAATGAATGTTCACAAAAATAAAGTTAGTTTTAGTAAAAAAAGTGATGTGTATATAACTTTTTTACTAAAACTAACTTTATTTTTTTTTGTTAATACTAGGAACAGTAACAGTAAAGTAGTTATACCAGTATCTCGACTCCACATAGTCAGTAATTCATTCTTTGGGCAATGTACACGCTATTATAACAAAGAAAGATATAAAGAAAATATACAAGCTCTCTCTGTTATCAATTTTAAATATTTTATTAAATTAAAACTATACAAAAAGGGTTATTATAATATAAATGTATACATGGTTGTTAATAACCCCCGGGAATGAGGTGGTCGCTCCAAGCTGTTTCTAAATTAAATTTTCTAAATAATTTGTAATCATTTATATTGTAAAATTTATTTAAAAAAAGTCCCGTTGGATTTCTTTCTGGTTCTACCCAGGACAGGGGATATTTTTCGGATCAGTAATAAAGCAAGTAATTTAAAATTAAAAATTTTGTACGCCCGGCTTCAATATAAATTGTTAAGAATAACTCAAAAACTATGGATCAGACCTTGATCACATTTATATGGCACCACGTGTTAAGAACCAACTTTCAAATAAAACAAGAATAATGAGGAAACACACATAAAAACATACAGTCCAATTGAGTACCGTCTCCTTTTTGAAGTCGGTAGAAAAATGACTTGAAATAAGAATTACTCGTATTCTTCAACTCAAAATTATAAAAAAAAAACTGCCGCCTGCCAGCTGTGGAAACTATAGCGAAATCCTCCTTAAGAACAAATATTTGGTTGGTAATTATGTACAACAGTGAACTTTTATAGGCTATGATGTGTGTATGGATGCATGAGTTAATTATTGGTTTCCAAGCTGTTTCTTAAATAAAGATAATGAACTGTCTGTATAGCCTATGCCAATGAAATGAAGACTCATCACAAAAGTAAAAGTTAGTAATAACTACAAAGTACTATGATTTCTTAGTAAATAAGAAAATATTAAAAGCAAAAATATTTTTAACATAGTATTAGGATTCATGACAAAGCATATTGAACAATCTTGAGTGACAATCTATGCGGGCGGCTTGTTCAGCAATTGACTTACAACAGGCTGCAATGAACAGGCAGTTGAGCGAACTGGCCTGGCCCTTATCTTTGCATAGAATAGACATGACATGTCTACATCTATGGAAGGCCTATAAAATGAAAGTTTTAGGTAGTTACGTTGTTGAATTTTACAAACATAGAACGTTTATGTTACAACTTATATTCTTCGCACTGCTGGTGGACCTCCTTTTCCATTTAGTCTGCCACGTCACTCCAACACTTGAAATTGTGCCGGTGGGGATCGAATCCAGGTTGCGCGCGTACTGTAAATGACATAATTACTATTACCAATACAGATGTTAGATAGAATGGTATTGTTACATATTGTTCTGTGTGACATGGGAAATTAAATTAAACTGTAAATGGTAAACTACTTGTAGCCGGTAGAAGGAAAAGGAGTGATCTCCCGCCTTATCCCGCCGCCGGGCAAGGTGTTCTGCCCGGGGAGCGGCCAACGCTTCGAGTGGTAGTTCGGAGCTATTATATATATATATATATATATATATATATATATATATATATATATATATATATATATATATATTGCTTTAATTTCGGAACTTTGATAGCGCGATTTAGGCTTCGATGTGTTTCGCTTGTGGCGCGACGACAGCGCCGCTACATGACCCCCCTGATGCTCAGATGCTCAGACCGGAGGTCGATAGTGCAGTCTAGATGTTGACGAATTTACAAGTGCCAGGGAATTACCTTTTAAGTCTGCGGTGAGTCGAGAAGAAGGAAAGTGATCTGCGAGACTGCCATGAAGCAGAGGCGAGCAGTAAGGCTCAGAACCGTGCCGAACACTGTAGCGCAGAGAGTAACTTGAAGGAACAGGAAGCATTATTATTCCAATGCTGCGATGAACCTTTGTAAAGCTAGATGGCTTGCAGAATGTGAAGACTGCAGACAATAACTGCTCGGGAGCGAATGAATGGGGTACTTGAGGATGATGACGAAGGTTTGAAAAATAGTAGTTTCCGAACGTTTTGGGTTGCTAATAAACTAAATGGTAAAATTGATCTAAACAACTGCTAGTGCTGTTGTCATCTTTTTGATTATGATGATAAAATTACTATTACAGCCTATCAAAATTCCACTAATGAAAATAGACCTCCATTATAAATTTCCACATAGTCATGAAGTTTGCCACTTATTTTCCGTCGTATTTAAACTTGGTAAGCGGGTTGGTGACCGCCGATTTCATTACTTTGATTTATTTTTTGAGAAATTCAACTAATGCCCATGCTAAACGTTGACACCAGCTAGAATTCGATGCTTAGTCCAGGCGATATTGCTGTTAGGTAATCTGCTCACTAAGCCACAAGGAAGTGAAGTTCAAGTTTTTTTTGATGTTATATGGAGGTATACTTCAAAGGAAGTATATCTCTTACACGTAGCTCTTATTTGTATGGCGGGAAATTCTGCTAAGTGTTCGTCAAGTAAATAGAATAGAATAGAATAGAATAGAATAGAATAGAATAGAATAGAATATTTTTTATTCAATATACATTACATGTGTAATTCTTATTGAAAGTCATTTTTTACTTTACCACTGGTTCGAAAAAAACCCTCTGTCCTGGGAAGAACCAGCAAGAAACCCAGCGGGACTTTTTTTTTAAATAAATTTTACAATATAAATGATTACGAACTATTTACAAAATTTATTTTAGAAACTGCTTGGAAGCGATCACCTCATTCCCAGGGGTTATTATCAACCATGTATTCATTTATACTATAATAACCCTTTTTATACAGTTTCAGCTTAATAAAACATTTAAACTTGGTAATAGAGAGAACCTGTACACTTTCCGGGACCTTGTTGTAATAGCGTATACATTGCCCCAAGAATGAATTACTGACTCTGTGGAGTCGAGAAACTGGGATCACTAGCTTGTGTTTGTTCCTAGTGTTTACAGAATGTATATCACTTCTTTTACTAAAACTATCTTTGTTTTTGTGAACATACATTAAATTTTCGTAAATATACTGAGAGGCCAAAGTTAATATATTAATTTCTTTAAATTTATCTCTAAGAGACTCTCTCGGTTTTAGATTGTAAATAGCTCTAATGGCCCTCTTCTGTAAAACAAAAATAGTTTCTGAATCAGCCGCATTTCCCCATAGCAAAATCCCATAAGACATTATGCTATGAAAATAACTAAAATAAACTAATCTAGCTGTCTCGACACTAGTGAGACCTCTAATCTTTTTTACAGCATAGGCTGCAGAACTTAGTCTGCTTGCTAATTTGGATATATGGGGGCCCCACTGGAGCTTTGCGTCAAGAGTGATGCCAAGAAAAACAGTGGATACAACAGGGCTCAATTCCTCCCCATTTAAAAACACATTGGTATTCAGATTTTGAACATTCGTTGTTGTAAATTTAACACAATTAGTTTTATTTCCGTTCAAATGCATATTATTAACGTTAAACGAATGCACTAATTTTGATATAGCATTATTCACTTCGTCACATTTAAATGATTGACGTTTAAGTTTAAAAATCAAGGAAGTATCATCAGCAAATAATACTATATCATGACTATCCCCTACAAGGTGAGGTAAGTCATTAATATACACCAGAAACAGGAATGGGCCGAGAATCGAGCCCTGAGGTACACCCATTAGTACAGGTGACCCGGAAGAACTTTTACCATTGATAATAACCTTCTGTTTTCTATTACTTAAATATGAAATAATAAGTTTAAGCGCTGTGTTCTTGACACCATAGTACTGTAGCTTCCTGATTAATGTCTCATGGTGAACACAGTCGAAGGCCTTGGAAAGGTCACAAAATATACCCAAAGCATCCTCTGAATTCTCCCATGCACAAAAAATATGTTTAATAAGCTCAACTCCAGCGTCAGTTGTCGAGCGACCCCTTGTAAATCCGAATTGATTATTATGTAGCAATTTATTAATATTAAAGAAACTTAACATCTGATCTAAAATAATGTTTTCAAAAATTTTACTTAATGTTGGTAGTACAGAAATTGGTCTAAAATTGGCGGGGTCTAATGTACTACCAGATTTAAATATAGGTATGACTTTACTATGTTTCATTAAATCAGGAAACACACCAGATTCGACGCTTATATTAAATATAGTGGCTAGATAAGGTGCTAATGTATCTATTATAGATAAAATAACTTTAACGGAAATCCCCCATAAGTCTGCCGTTTTCTTAACATCAATAGTTTTAAAATATTTAACGATATCTTTTGGCAGTACCCTATGGAATTTAAAAGTATTTGAACAAGCCTTTACATTTTGTTTGAGCAATGATTCGGCGACAGTAGGAGAAGAATTTAATGATTTTGTTGTCAAAAAAGGAACATCAGTAAAATGATTCTCAAAAGCCATAGCAACTTCTTGATCAGATCGCGTTAAATTATTGTTAATATTCAATTGAAAATCCGAGTTGCGCGGTTTGACCTTGCCCGTTTCACTATTTATTATTCTCCAGGTCATTTTAATTTTGTCGGATGCAGTTTTAATTTTGTTGCTTAAATGTAAAGCCTTAGCAGTGGAGCACACTTTTTTAAATATTTTAGAATATGTTTTTACATAATCTCTAAATATAACACTACTATTATATGATCTTTCATCATAAAGCTCGTATAACCTTCGCCTACTTTTATAAATTCCTACTGTCGCCCATTCATTAAATGATTTGCGACTGTTAAAAGAGAAAGTTTTAGAAGTAAATATTCTACTAAATTCACAACGTATAATTTCAAATAATGTAGCATACAAATAATTAGCACTATTTTTAAACGAAAGTGATGGAAGTCTTTTTATTATATTACTTCTTAACCTCTCCAAGCGATGTTCATTTATTGGAACAAACACAACTTTCTTATTTTTCTGTTTTTTGTGTATGTAAGGTAGTGATACTAACTGTCCACAGTGATCTGAACTTAAATTTTGAATAATTGATTTATGCAAGGGCTTAACATCTGTAAAAATGTTATCTATACAGGTCGCACTAGGCCCAGCAATACGTGTTGGTTCTAAGAATAAATTTACAAGATTATACGATTTAAACAATGAGCTAAACTTAATACTAATGGAAGAAGTTTCAAGGAGATTGATATTAAAGTCTCCACACATTACAACAGACTTGTTCTGTTTACTAAGTTTGAGTAAAACTTCTTCCACAATCCTTTCAAAATGGTCATAAGTAGCACATGGGGGTCTGTAAACACTTACAACAATGAGGTGCTCGAGCTCGACACAAGCCATTTCTACAGTTCGTTCAACAGAGAAGCTCACAATATCCTTACGTTCTTTATATAATAATGATTTATCTGCTAATATTAAGGAGCCACCACGTAAACTTTTTTCTCTATTGAAGGAACTGACCACCTGGTGATTTCTGAAATTAAACATGAAATTATAATCTTTTAGCCAATGTTCAGTAATACAAAGGATGTGTATATTGTTACTATTTAAAAACAATTCAACTTCCAATTCTTTGCCCAACATGCCTTGTATATTTTGATGCACCAGGTGTAAACAATTTTTATTAATTATTTGTGGGCTGTATTCAAAATTAATTAAACTCTTATTATTGCTAGAGATTGCCTCTATTGTCACATTCACTAATTTAAATTAGTTGGAACTGATTCCAAATTAAATGTCAAATGATTATGCTCAATAAAAGCAGTCTTGGTAGCCAAAAACTTGGCTGAGTTAAAAAGTAAATAATAAGATAGCACATTTGCTATCAGTCTTAAATTATATTTGGATAGGTAATACCTATCTTTTGTCCAAAACTTTTTTATTAAATTATTTATGTCAATTACATGAAATTTATGATTATTATCATTAGAAATATATGTCAAATTTAAATTATTATTACATATTAAATTATGCATTTGTATATTTAAATTATGTCTTAAATTATTTTCTTGTGGCAATCCCTGTATATAAGGCAGTGTGAACAAGACAATTTTGTGTACATTTAAGTTATTAAGTTGTTCAATATATCTTAATAACTGTTTGTTGTTGACACTGCCTCTTCTACCAACAAAAATTATTATTGTACTATTTGGGCAAAATTTAGTAACAATAATTTTATTTAGGATGTCACTAAAAGATGCTCCAGGCATGCAGCAATTTGTAACTTTTTGTCCCTTTAAAGAGTTCTTTAAAGTTATGCCTAGATTTTTTCCCATGTCATCGCTATAAACAATTATATTATTTTTAGTAATATTTGAGTTATTTATTATTTTAATATCCTCTGCTATGGCACTGTCATAGAGTTTTTGTGGTGGTATAATATTATCAGCACACACTGACTTTGAAGAATCTGGCATTGAGCGCTGACACTCACATTGATATTTAACTAAGGAGTCAAACCGCTCCTCATTATATTTACAAGTCTTTACCAGATTATCCATAGCCAATATGTGTTCTTTTATTTCATTTTGGGCTGATTCATATTTATTGGACACAGTTTGAAGGGAGTTCATAAGTGACAATATTTCTGATTTAAGGCACTCTATTTCAGTCTCATAACATTTTTTTATGTTATCCACCTCAATTGAATACAACTTAAGTTCATATAACAATGCTTGCTTTTCTTTACATACATTAACATAATTTTTGGTATTAATCTTATTTTTTATAAATTTTTGTATTTTCCTTATGTATTTATTAACTTTTATATACTTCTTCAATTTGGTTTTACTGCAATTAATCCTTACTGTATTTCCTGAAGTGGAAGAGTCGTCACCAGTCAAGTCTATTGTTGGAAAATTGTAAAATAAACTTTTGTCGCTATTCAACTACTTTGTATGCGGGAAGTGTGGGTGTGATTTGTTTGTGTCGTTGAACAAAATGTGACAGTATTGATAACGTTGGAAGCGGTTCGCTTTTATTATTTAAGAGATCTCCTTGTGCCAAAATATGTATACATAAAATTTACGAAAATACGCAATTTTCGTGTAACGGCTCGGAAAAAAAATTATAGTTTAGTTAGTGGAATCCATAGTATAGTTATTAGACTTTTCTATTAACAAATTCTCAGTATTTCAGTCTGGAATCAGGAAGTTAGATTTTCACTCCCATGTGTTGTAAAACATCTAAAGCGGTTCTGCACCTGATCCTTCACCTGATCCTGCACCTGATGTCTCTCCGGTCGTATCTAAATCCGTTCATTCAGATTATGAGATTAAGGGAGTGCTCCTGTGCTAGACAAAGACTTGTGCTCTATAATCCTGTTCTGACGGTAAGACTGTAATAATGGTCTGGAAAACATTCCTTATATTTATGATATTTATATACTTAGAACCGGAAACCTATTTACTGGTAATGAAGCATTTTTCAGGAAAGAAGATTATCGCCTACCTATTATTCATGTTTCATGTTTAATGTCCATGTCACACCTATGCCGGTAGTTGTTGGGAGCACTAAGCTCGAAGTTTTTGACGAATATGTTTACTTGGGTTAAATAGTCCGACTAGGTAAGTCCAACTTCGACCGAGAGGTCAATCTACGGATTCAACTCGGCTGAGCAGCGTTCGGGAACTACGATACATCTTCTCATCAGACATACCTTACACGAAATTGTACAACCAGTGCGTGTTGCCAGTGATGATTTACGGATCTGAGACGTGGTCCTTGCCTCCTTTATCTTTGAGTTAGGTAAGCCAGAAGATTACTAGCTGATCGAGCCCGACGGAAACCTTACTAGCGATCACGAATCAACTGGTGGTCCTCGAGGTACCTCATGAGCTGGTAATTTATGATTGTTTTCAGTATTTTGGAGAACCATGAAGATGATGACGATAAGCCTGTAGTTGGCGGTAGCCTTTTTAGGGATCACGTGCACCATAGATCTCTTCTTTGAGTTATGGTTTACGCCTAGGGAGTAGGAGTACCGGAATAGACGCATTATAGCCAGTGCCAACTCCGGAGCACACGTCTTCAGCAAAATAAGAGGGACGCCATCAGGTTCACTTGACTTGATGACATCCCGGTAGAAGAGTGCATTGCTAAGAAGAGCAAAGAGATAGCCTTGCAGAACGGCTTTCTCCTGTGCGGCGTGGACCAGTGACTCGTCTTCCTTGCACAGAGATGGGAGAGCTGGCTGACAGTAATTCCCTTGTACAGCCTTGGCGAGAGACCAGAATGCACGTAGTTCCGAAGGAAGTCGCACTAGTTTCTCTTCAATTCTGCCGATGTGCTCAGAACTTTACCTTGGTTATGCCAATTTTGAAGGACCTGGAGGAGATATTATGCTTCTTCTAAGGAGCGCTGGTATATGCGTTCCGAGACGCCGATGCGTCATCCCAGGCATCGTAGCACTCCTGCTTATGGCGTGATGCAATATTGCAGGAGCAACCAAACTATGGCTAAGTTCTGTCCCCGAAAGGTACCACAGTATATGGAATAAAAAGATCCATTCTCTGAAACACCATATCAGCAACAGAATCAGAAAAAATGGTGGGGTCATCCAGCAAGAAGCAAACCGCACCCAAGGGTAGGATGCCAAAAAAGACCTATAGTGCCAAACACGACAGCAACCTGCAGAACGTAACCGCGATGGGAGCGTAAGTGGCACCGTATTCCGGATAAGACAATGTACGAAAGAACCAAAATGAACATCGAGGGAGACGTAATATCCGTCCAGATCAGAGGTTAGCAGAAGATACAATAGGGAAGGTGTATGATCCTGCACATCTGGGATCCGCGTAGGCTACGTAACCAGTTGAGTTATACCATAAGCCAAGGCAAAGGCACAAACAAATCTACCCACAAGATCAGTTGAACGGGAACCAAGACATTCAGCGTGATGGACGTTAAAGTCACCGAGGATAACGATCTCTGCGGATGGGACCTTTTGAAACACGGAGTTTGCAGCCATTTGGACGTGGTTTATGAGGCAGTTTGAGTCGGCTTTACTGCTATCGGACCTATATAGGTACCCTTAGATGCATGGATGTTCGTCACTATCTACGCGCAGACATTGGATGGACAGGTCCGTAATTTCAAGACTACCGAGGCGTCGAAAACAGATGTCCTCTCTGACGTATACGAGAACCACAGTCCGAGGCACAGAGGAATGTTCTAACTTGTACCCTGGAAAAGAGAGATCCAAAGTATCAGCAGGAGAGGACACCTGTGTCTTGGTTAGAATGAGCTAGGCTGGCTTCGCCATTTCCAGATGTTTCCGGTTCCGGATAGGATTTAAATGAAGTCCCCTTATGTTGCAGAAATTTACAGAAAGCGTGGCAGAGGTCGCCTTTGCTCTGTTTGCTCCGATTAGTATTAGTATTATTTAGTGTAAGTAGAATTTTGCCCCCTCCCAGAACACGCGGGGCAGTTTGAACACCTATGCACAGGAGGGATTCTCTGATGCCAAGGATGGTAATATCCTCCTCGTCTAGTGTCTTATTTAACTCCGCTACCATGTTCTTAAAAAAAAAACCAAGAAAAGCCAAAACTATAATAAAGAACCGTAATATAAAAAATTTAAAAGGGACGAAGAGAGAACGAAGTGTGAAATATGGGTAAATCAGGAATGTCTAGAACAAGTAAATGAAATTGTATACTTGGGGAGTACTTTTAGCCGGGATGTAAGATGTGATTTAGATGTGGACAGGCGTGTCGCTGCCGGGAACAAAGTCAACGGTGCCCTGACTGCGTTAGTCAAAAGGCAAGGCGTAGTGAAGAGTGCACGCCTTGCAATACATAACGCAGTGTTGGTACCGACTTTGTTATATGGCAGCGAAACCTGGGTATGCCAGAAGAAGCATAAAAGTAAGTTGAATGCAGTGGAGATGCGATCTCTTCGTAAAATGTGCGGCGTTACCATGGCCGACCGAAAGAGAAACGAAGAGATTCGCAATTTGGCAGGTTTGAAAGATGACCTTATCACAAAAATTGATAAGGGCGTGCTTCGGTGGTTTGGGCACGTTGAGCGAATGAGTGAAGACCGAATGGTGAAGAAAATATATAGCGCGAAAGTTAATATTAAAAGGTGTCGAGGTAGACCGAGACTAACTTTCGAAGACCATGTGAGCAAATTGCTCGAAGAGGGTAGGGTCAAGAGTACTCGGATACCTAGACGTGCATGTATGAAGAAGATAATGAATCTGAAAGAAGCGAAAGAGGTATGTAAGGATCGTGACACTTGGCGATCTGTTCTCTCTGGCTACCCCATCAGGGATTGTGCGTAAAGATAAGTATAAGTAATATAAAAAAGAAAAATATAAGAAATATAAGAAAAATTGTAGCAGTGAAATTTCAAATAATCATCGTAGATTTCAATGCTAAAATCATCATCATCATCATTACAGCCTTTCACAAGTCCACTGCTGAACATAAACTTCCCCCAAGGAATGCCATAAAGCACGATCCCGAGTCACCTGCATCCATCGACTTCCTGGATGTCTTACCTGATTGTCACTCCATCTAGTGGGGGACGCCCTACACTTCGTCCGCCGGTAAGAAGCCGCCACTCGAGAACCTTTTTTCCCAATTGGCTGTACCGGTTCTTCGAGCTATATGGCCACCCTATTGCCACCTCAGCTTACTAATCCGTTAGGCTATATCGGTCACTCTAGTTCTAATGCAGATATCCTCATTTCTAAGTTTATCACGCAAAGAGACTCCGAGTATAGCCCTCTCCATAGGTCGCTGTGCAACCTGGAGCTTCCTCATCCGGCCTGCAGTGAAGGACCACGTCTCAGATCCATAGGTCATCACTGGCAATACATACTGCTTGTACAGTGCTAGTACAGTCTAACGGATAGGTCTTAATCTATCCGTTATAAGACACTATTGAAGCCATTGAGCATAGTACTTAGAGCGATTCTGCCATAAGAACTATAATATCATCAGCAAATCGAAGGAGAGTGATGTACTCGCCGTTGATGTTAATACCGTATTCTATCCAGTCCAGTTTCGGGGATATAAAGTCACCCTGTCTTACACCTTTCTGCAGTTGGACAGGTTTCGTACAGAGTTCTATACTCGGACACTCATCGTAGCCCTCCTGTACAAACACTTCAGCACTTCGATATACCGACAGTCAACTTGGTACCGCTGAAGGGATTGCAGCACCGCTCAAATTTCGACGGAATCGAAGGTTTTCTTATAGTCCACATACGCCAGACATAGTGGCAAATTGTATTCCTCTGATTTCTGTACAATTTGCCGAAGGATATGTATGTGGTCTATGACAATGTATTGGCATTTTGATTCCTTATCGATGATAGATGTTGATGTCTATGGGCCTCAGCAACCACTTACCATCAGGTGGACTGTGTGCTCGTTTGTCACCCTGTCCTATAAAAAAAATCATAAAATTTACTAAAGAAAGAACCACTCGTACTAAATTTAGAGAAAGTAAAAATAATATTTGTAGTGTGTATTACGGATCGCCGTAATGCCGTGCGAAAAATGGAATAAAACGCGCTGGTCTTGCTTTTAACTGGAGGCAGGCGGCGGTGAGGAGGAACTTGTACTTTTTCTTTTCTTGCTGGTGCCTTTTCGGTGGCTGGAGAGCGACTGCTGACCCTAGCGGCCGGCCCGTCTTTTATATGATTTGGCCGCTGCTGGCCAGCGGACCCTTGCCTCACCCCCGCGCCTATCTTTATTTATTTAATAACCTTACAAACTAATAAACATAATTCACTATATAATATTCTTATAACTACTTGTTAGACTAGGGTGTACATATCAATATTTTTACTTATTTACAGGTTTACATTATAATTTTCAGCTGCTTTAGGCGGAGAATCCTTCCCCCCGCCTCAGCACTATAAATATAAAACGTCGTGGCGCGGTGCGCGTGGCTTCATTTGCTCCGCGGCCGCGTCACGATAACATGCTCTTTGGTTACACTACTACTATTATTTTATGTGCCTAACGGCCTAATATATTTATTATATAATAAAGTAAACATTTATTATATTTAACAATTACAGTTTTCATTAGAAGACTATGCTAACTCTCCCTGTTCATACGGTGCCTTTATTTGGGAGAGTTATTGCACAGTTACAACTCAACCTTAAACTTAGTTATAATACAATCATTATTTTTTATCGTTCGATACAAGTAATACAATTATTTACACAAATTATAATTTAAATTCAACATAAGGTTGCGCTAGTCCCGCCGTATAACCCTTGCTAGTTGTCGAACCAGAGGCGTGGCCTGATAATTACACCGTCGTCATGGCTCCGCCCACCGCTCCTAGGTTGTTCAACTAGCGCCGGTTACAATAAGCATTTTCTTTCGTTTGTTTAATATTGTTGCGTCGTGCACATTCTCCCGCCGTCGCCACGCTGCGATCCCTCTGGTAGCACGACGATCTTCTTCGTTGGTCTTCTTAGTATGTGCCCACTGCCGGTGGTTACGTCCACTACTCGTACCTCTCCGTCGACGCCAGGATATACCTTACTTATTTTCCCTCTGGGCCAGGTGTTGCGTGGTAGATTGGAGTCACAAATGATGACTAGGTCTCCAATCTTCGGCGATACTCCTATGCTGCTGGGCTCCCGCCGGTGTTGGAGTAGGGGCAGGTATTCTTTAACCCATCTTCTCCAAAACACGTCGGCTAGGGCTTGAGCTCGTTTCCATTGCTGGCGGGCCGTCACGTCATTCTTGCTGAAGTGTCCCGGCGCAGGTACGTGCGAGTTGGGACCGATGAGGATGTGATTCGGCGTGATGGCTTCAGGGTCTCCTGGGTCGACTGAGACGTGTGTGAGAGGTCTGGAGTTTACAGTATTTTCGACCTCGGCGAGCAGGGTCCCCAATGTTTCGTCGCTGGGATAGCGCTCGTTGAGGGTGACGCGTAGGGCTTCTTTTACGGAGCGAACCATTCGCTCCCATACGCCGCCCATGAACGGTGCTGATGGCGGTATGTACTTCCACACAATCTGTTGACACGTGGTTTCGTGCTCGAGGGCTGCAAGTGCTGCTTCGGCCATCTCCTTGTCTGCTGCCTTGAAGCACGTAGCGTTGTCACTCCATATTTCTTTTGGGCATCCTCTTCTGCTCATAAAACGCCTAAGTGCCGACACGGCTGAGTCTGCGCTCAACGAGTGGGCTACTTCTATGTGTATTGCTCGCGACGTCATGCAGGTAAATAACGCGCCATAGCGCTTTTCGCGATGTCGTCCCACTGTGACTTCTATTGGCCCGAAGTAGTCTAGTCCGGTGTATGTGAACGGACGTGCGTGATGAGCGAGGCGTGCGGACGGCAGGTTTCCTGTAGACGGTGATGCAGGCTTGGCTTTTCTTAGACGGCACGGCAGGCATCCTTTGACGACAGTTTTCACTACTGGACGTATTTTTCTTACGTACAATCTCTGTCTTAATTCATTCACAACTGTTTCTACGCCTCCGTGATGCAGCCTCTCGTGTACGTGTGCTATGTACAGGCGAGTGTATGCGTGCTTCCCGTCTAATATGGGAGGGTCGTACATGTCGTCCTCCACTTCTGATGCCGCTTTTATTCGACCTCTGAGGCGTAGGGTCCCCTCTTCATCAATGTATGTGCTCAGGTGGCCTAGTTTGTCGTCGCCTCCCGGAACACTTCCGCTGGTGATTCTCTTGAGCTCCTTCGTGAAGCTTTCCCGCTGACTGGCTTGCACCCACAGTTGTTCGGCTCTCATATGATAAGCGGCCGGTATTCCTACAAGCGATGAGGCAGTAGGAGTCGCCTTTTTCTCCTTGGCGGGGGTGTTGCGTTTGTTTGTTCTCTGCCAGCCAGGGTCGCTACCTTGTCTTGCTTTGTTGCGTTTACGCCCAGCCTTCACTACGTGCTTGTTTGGTCTGCACATGTCGATGAATAGGAGGACTCTCGCTGTCGCCCTTATGAGGCGAATCCATTTAGAAAATCTTCCTATCTGTGGAAGATGTGTTGTTGTCGAGTCTTCACTTTTAACAGCGATGTTACATATTTCTCGCTCTTCCCCGGTGTCATATTGTGTCGTTTTCTCTTCCTGCGGCCATTCTGCCGGTGGACGCTGCAGAAACGGGGGCCCTCGGAACCATCGGTGCGACTCGTCGAACCCTTCTGGTGTGGCTCGGGTTGCGTCGTCTGCCACGTTTTCTTTAGACGGTAGCCAACGCCATTCGTTCTTTTTGGTCGTATCTTCTATCTCCGCCAGGCGATGAGCGACGAAAGCTTTGTACGCGCGAGGCTCCGATCTTATCCACACCAGTGCAGTACGGGAGTCGCACCAGTATGTCTTGCCTGCTATGTCGCCATCGTGTTCATCGATCACGGTCTGCGCAAGACGAGCTCCCAGCAGTGCCGCTTGTAACTCGAGCCGTGGTATGGAAACTGGTTTCAGTGGTGTTACGCGGCTCTTGGCGGCGGCCAATGATATGTTAACGCTGCCGTCTGCTCGCTCCGTTCTCCAATACACTGCTGCTGCGTAGGCCTCCTCGCTTGCGTCGACGAATGTGTGTAGTTGGCGCGTCGACACCGGGTTGTAATCGTAGCATCGCGGTATTCTTAGTTGTTCTATGGCGTTAAGTGAAGTAATCCAGCCTTCCCATTTTTCTTTTAATTCTGTTGGCAGAGGGTCGTCCCAGTCCGCCTTGTAACGCCATGTGTCTTGAAATATTCTCTTCGCTGGGGTGGTCACCGGTGATATTAACCCCAGCGGATCAAATAATGCCATTATGACGCTCAACGCTTCTCGTTTAGTTGGCAAGCGTTGTTTTTCTTTTACGTCGGCAGGCATCTTCATATTGTTAGTATTGAATCCAATATGATCGTTTTGTACATGCCAGAGCAGCCCTAGCGTCTTCTCAGTTTCTTTTCCGCCCAGGCACACGGTCGCGTCGTGTTGTCTATGCTCTGTCGTTATTTCTTCTAATGTTTTTTCTTCGTTCGATGTCCACCCGCTGAGTACGAATCCCGCTTGTTTGTGGACGTGATCGACTGCTTTTACTGTTTGCTGAGCTTCCGTGACAGAGTGGAAGCTCTGCAAGTAGTCGTCCATATAATGGTTTCTTTTTATGGCGACCGCAGCTTCTGGGTACGCTTCTGCATGTTCTTCAGCATTTTTATTTTTGATGTATAATGCTGTGCATGGTGATGATGTCGCTCCAAAGATGATTGACGTCATCCTATATTCCTCCGGTTGGTCCTCCCGCCGCTTGCCTCTCCACAAGAAACGTAAAACGTCTCTATCTTCTTTGCGCACTTTAATCTGCATGAACATTTCTTTTATATCGGCGCTCACTGCATACGGATACTGTCGGAACCTCATGATCACTCCGGGCAGTGATTGTAATAAGTCGGGCCCCGAGTGAAGCATATCGTTGAGACATATTCCGGCTGTCTTCGCTGCGGCGTCGTGTACCAATCTCGGCGGCTTGTTCGGTTTCGCAGGGTTGATGACTGGGAAGTGTGGCAGATACCATGTCCTTCCTTGCGGCGGTGGCATTGGCGCGCGCTCTGCGTAACCCGAGTTGAAGAGGTTCTCGATGCGTTCTTCGTACTGTAGCTTGAGATTGCTGTCTCGGTCGAGCCTCTTCTCTAAGGTGTGCAGGCGCCTTTCCGCTTCCTTATAATTATTTGGTATTTGGAAGTCCTTTTGTTTCCACAACAACCCTGTCTCGAATCTGCCGTCCGCTGACCTCTGGCTGGTTTCGTCCAATATTTGCATGGCTCGCTGCTCGGGATCTTCTTTCGGTCTTCTCGGCTCGATGCACAGCGACTCCAATTTGAAATAATTTTTTATTTCTTCTTCTATCGGTGGTGCATCTTCCCTCTGATGTAGTCTGCCGCAGAAGGTGACCGTCGACGTCAATGAGCTATGACAGCCATGCAGAACCCAGCCCAGGTTGGTGTATGAGGCGACTGGTTGGTCTCGACGGCCGACGCGCAGTTTTCTAGACACTATGAGGTGCCAGTTATCTTGCCCGATTAGTACTTTCGGTGAGGCGCGTTCGTAGGTGATATCCTCTTTGATATCCAACAGATGTGGGCAATTCCCCAAGTGATCTTCATTCACGGATTCTGGCGCGAAGTCCAACCGCTCTACAGTACGCGCTGCTTCTATGTTGTGTTCTTCTTGCGCGTACGTTCCTCTTATTTTAAAGCTGACGATCTTGCTCTTCTCGTGTTTCACCTCCGAGCCGACCCCTTGTATCCACATTGTGTGGGCTGGGCCGTCGGCGCCGATGACGTCGGCGATTGAGGCATCGACTAAGGTGACCGTGCTCCCTTCATCCAATAATGCGTATGTTTCGACGCAGCTTAGCGGCCCCCTTATTGTTACGGGCGCAATCTTTAGGTAAGCGCGGCGGTGCTTGTACGGTCGAGTCGCTGTGTTGACCTCCTTTGCCGATGTTGCGGTTTCCATAGCGGGTTCTTTTTCCATTACTGCTGTTCTGTCGTGATGCAACAATTTATGGTGTTTCATCATGCATCCGCCTTTTCCGCACGGTGGAGCTTTGCACAGTAATCGACGATGTTTGCCTCGCAGACAGCGGTAGCAGATATTGTACTTCTTTGCTACTTCCCATCTGTCATTTGTGGACAGAGCGGCGTATGACTTGCAATCGGGCAGTTTGTGTTCTTGTTTGCATTGAGGGCAGCGTTCTTCATATGGTTTCTTGCTTGTGGCGAAGGCACGTTCTATTTTTCTTGGTCTTCGCTCTCTCGTTTCGCTGTCCTCTGCGATGAACTCCGGCAAGGCATACGCGCTGCATTTATCCGCTTCTTCGTTTAAGAACATTGATATCTTCTTAAGCTCTGGGATATCTTCTTTCTTTCTGGCTGCATAGTCGTACCATTTGCTTTTCAATATGGGCGTGAGTTTGTCTGTGATAACTCGCGTCATTTCTGGACTATGCAGATAGTGTGCTTTCTTGAGTGCTTCCACGGTGCCCACTACGTTCGCTATGCGATTTGCGAATACGCATAGCTCCCTGGGATTGTCCGTAACTTTGTTCAGCAGCTTCAGCTTCTCTATTTCCAAGTGAATTAACGCTTCTGGTCGTCCGAATCTCCTTTCCAAAGCTTCTATTATAATTCTGGGATCTGGTTGGCTTATAAGTAGGCAACCTGCGGCTTCTTTTGCTGTCCCTTTTAAGCTTCGGCGTATTCTCGCTATGTTTTCGTTCGCCGTGAAGTACTTTGAAGATTCTTCGTACATTGTCTTGAAGCTGAGCCACTCCTTGCTGCTACCATTGAATGAGGGCAGCTCTTGTATATATTTCGGCGGCTCCCTTGTGCTTCGTACTGCTTGTGATAGAGCAGCGGCTAAGGTAGCGACGTCGATTTGCTGCTGCGCCTGTCCATAGTCTTCTTTCTGCGGCGCGGTATGTTGCGGAGCGTATTGCGGCGCACACTGTTGAAGTACGGGTGGTGCGATCTGCAGTGCTGGTTGCGGCGCGAAGTACGACGTGGGTTGCGGCGCAGGCTGCGGCGCGGGTTGTGGCGCGGGCTGAGGCGCGGGTTGCGATGTAGGTTTTTCTTGCAACCATGTACTAATGCGCACTGATGCCAAATCGTCTTCTATTTCTTCATCTTCATCGGTTGATCCGGCTTCTGCTTGTAGTCGCTGCACGCGTATTTCTTGCAATTCTGTTCTTGCTTGCAACTGAGCCTGCTCGAGCTTGAGTTCGGCTAACCGCTCTTTCGCCTCTAACTCCGCGAGGAGTCTCTTGCGTGAGGCTACGGAGCGGCGTGACCTAGTCTCGCCGGGCTTCAATGTGCACTGCGATCTTTGATCACCCTCTTGCTGGGTTTCTTCCGTTGCGGTTGTTCTATCGGTTGCCGAGGTAGCGGTCGTATCGCTGACCGTTGTGGTTTCGCTAGTGGTGTTTGTTGAACCACTAGCGGCTGAGTCGCCCCCGGAGGCCTCTTCTGTGGCCCCCTGGGTTGTTTGTTCATCCTTGCGACGCTTCGATGATTCTCCGTTGTTACTACGCGTAATCACCATTTTTCTTCACAATAATATTTTTTCGTTCTTGCGGTTTGCTTCTTTCTTCCGGCAATACCAAGACCGATATTGTCTTTTTCTTCTAGTAATCCGGCTTCTCGAAGGACCATTAATATTACGGATCGCCGTAATGCCGTGCGAAAAATGGAATAAAACGCGCTGGTCTTGCTTTTAACTGGAGGCAAGCGGCGGTGAGGAGGAACTTGTACTTTTTCTTTTCTTGCTGGTGCCTTTTCGGTGGCTGGAGAGCGACTGCTGACCCTAGCGGCCGGCCCGTCTTTTATATGATTTGGCCGCTGCTGGCCAGCGGACCCTTGCCTCACCCCCGCGCCTATCTTTATTTATTTAATAACCTTACAAACTAATAAACATAATTCACTATATAATATTCTTATAACTACTTGTTAGACTAGGGTGTACATATCAATATTTTTACTTATTTACAGGTTTACATTATAATTTTCAGCTGCTTTAGGCGGAGAATCCTTCCCCCCGCCTCAGCACTATAAATATAAAACGTCGTGGCGCGGTGCGCGTGGCTTCATTTGCTCCGCGGCCGCGTCACGATAACATGCTCTTTGGTTACACTACTACTATTATTTTATGTGCCTAACGGCCTAATATATTTATTATATAATAAAGTAAACATTTATTATATTTAACAATTACAGTTTTCATTAGAAGACTATGCTAACTCTCCCTGTTCATACGGTGCCTTTATTTGGGAGAGTTATTGCACAGTTACAACTCAACCTTAAACTTAGTTATAATACAATCATTATTTTTTATCGTTCGATACAAGTAATACAATTATTTACACAAATTATAATTTAAATTCAACATAAGGTTGCGCTAGTCCCGCCGTATAACCCTTGCTAGTTGTCGAACCAGAGGCGTGGCCTGATAATTACACCGTCGTCATGGCTCCGCCCACCGCTCCTAGGTTGTTCAACTAGCGCCGGTTACAATAAGCATTTTCTTTCGTTTGTTTAATATTGTTGCGTCGTGCACAGTGTGTGTGTATCAAGTGAACGTGTAGTGTGATATGTTTGTAGTGTATTGCGTGTGCGTGTTTGAAAGTTTTCATAGATTTCCCCTCTGCACAGCCCTACAACATAAGAGGTCTTGGGTAGTTACATGTACAAGAACATGAAGGATATGATGTTTATATGTGTTTAATGAGTGAGTGATTTACAAATAAATATCCTGATATCAAAATTCTAACTGTAATAATTTAACTTCAATAAATTTTAATGTCTTCAGCCATTCAGTGAGTTTTTGTTTACAGTTTCGATAAGATATAGGACATATATCTAAAATGGTAAGGATAGCATAGGATATATATATCTGATGGTAAGTGGTGATGTAGCCTAATATGGTGAAGCACACTAACTTAACAAAAGCCTATTCACTCTTATCTTGAAGACTCCCATATTGTAATCGTATGGAAACACAGATGCTTGCCACTAATTCCACTCCTTTGCTGTACGCATGATGAACGATATAGCAAACCGTTTGGTTCGAATACGTGGTAGTTCAACAACCAAGGGGTGGAGACCAGCCCAACGTCTGGTTGTCCGATGGTGGAAGGGTGAGTGAGATTTTAAATTATTTTTACGTGGTAGAGCCATGCTGCGGCTATATTAATAGTATAGTTGTAACACGAATGGGTCCGCTCGACCGGAGATGGACCACGCTCTCACAGAATACCAGCGTAAAAGAGCAGTTTTATGCTGCTGTGTTTCGTATGGTGAGTGTAGAGAACCGGAGACGCTTTTTACTGGAAAAGAGGCATTCTATCTTAGTCCTCATAGCTGACGACGCATCTGCATTTTAATTCGCAAACGAAGATAGATGCAGATGTCTATGGGCCACAGCAACCACATGCCATTAGGTGGAATGTGTGCTCGTTTGTCACCCTACTTCCATAAAAAAATGCAATTCCTGCGCACACTCTCTCAAGTGCATTCTGTAGAAAACCGAAAGGCTGGCTACTTTGCGTCTATGTTCGAGATTGGTAAGATTGGTTTTAACCAAATTTGAGTCACCAATAAGCCTTTAGCATGTCTTTTCATTGAGTGCAAATCTGCTAGGTGGCTTTTGGCAGCAATATTCCAATCACGACTGGACTTACGCTATATATAAAGTAAGCAGCTGTCCCGGCGTAAAGTATCGCCGCATTTTTGCAAGGACTCCCAGCTTCCTTTCAGCTGCTTTGGTTTGGGACTCAATGAATACCTCGTTTAGTGGCAGGTAAGAATACCCACTACCGAATATTTCCCGTGGGTGTCGTAAGAAGCGACAGAGGTAAACCGAGGAATATGATGGGCAGCAGCATCTTTCTAATAACAGCAAAACAACAATAAAAAATTGCCAACCCTCTCGCCAAGCGTGGCAACTATGACAATATAGGCTTCATGAGCAACGACACTAATAAACGGCTTCCAGTCTCCGGCGGCCCCACCAGTCCTAGCTACGGTTGCCACCTAAGACTACTCGACCTTGCAACATATAACGCACCTTGAGGACTGACGAGAAGATCCTGGATCTAGAAGAAGAGATAGACAAGTTGCGCTGGAACCACTTACCATTAGGTGAACTGTGCAATATTTGAAGCCAATCGCAAATAAAATCTCTAAGGATACTTGATGAAGTGAAATGCGAATATATACATAGCAATTCTACTCAGCACTTTTTAAGAAAACAGCATAGCATTTGGCGGAGGATAATTTGTAACAAAAAATAAGGCATCGCAATATAAAAGCGGAATGTTGACTGTTACAGAGCCTACACAAGCTGTTCTAACTTCGGCCTTGGATACTATTTCAGGCCTTAAACATTTTTCCTTAAAATATTTTTGTTATTCTAAGCCCTTTCTTTTTAATGAGGGTTACGAATATTAACCCATTCATTTACATTATTCTAACATTTTTTTTAACATAAAACTGAAGAAATGAACGTAATTATAGTGCACGTGATGATAATAAGTTACTGTGTTCAAACAAAAAGGCCACCGAATCATTTTTGAGGACTCAAATGGAATGTTTCGTAGCCTGCCTTAGGCTCTTATACGCTCTTTACATCTGCTGGTAAGTGGATACTGTGGCCTATAGACATCTACATCTATACTCGATTAAGAATCAAAATGAAGATAGGTTCTGACCCCTGAAGATTAAGATGCAGTACCTAGTTTCCAGTAAAAAGGGTCTCCGGTTCTCCACACTCACCATAAATAACACAGCAGCATTAAGCCGCTATTTTACGCTGGTATTCTGTGAGGGCATGTACCTTCCCTGATCGCAACCCATTCATGCTACAACCATTATAAAGCAAAAGCGTTGTTCTACCACAGGCAGAAAATTAGTCTTACCACCTAGTAAACCTAGATTTAACAAAATATATACTAAGCCAAATTTGTGAGAAGGGGTATATATCTGAATTATTTTCGACGAATCCTAGTAACATAAGCAGCAACTCTCGGCGAAAATGAAGTGAAAATGTCCACGTAATGGAAGTTTGCCCTAAGTGTATTTAGAAATAACACCGCAGTCCGTTATTTTTCATGTTTTTTCAAAGGATTTTACTCATAGCTCTTACTTGGTAGAAGTCCGTTTCTATACTCTTAATCTTTTGTTTTCCAGCAAGTTTTAATTAATATTTAGGTTATATTTTCACTAAAACATCGTCATTGTAAAGGCAAAACGGCTGAAGCGCCAATTTCATTAATTTGTGTTATATTTATATAATAAATGTCACGTCTAAAAGCCGGAATGCGGTAACATCTAGGTTACGAAATAAAACTAGGCGTAGACATCTGATTACGGTAAATTTAAATTAGGTTTAATAGATATATTCATGTATGTCTATCAGTCATTAATCTCGCAACCAGAAGAACACTCTTAGGAAAAAAACATCCTATAAATCATACATCCATCACATACATTCATCTCAACCAGGACACGCTCAAGAGAGGACATCTTATAAACTAGATATATATGGATCAATGACATTAAGAAGAGGAACACGCTTAGATATACACATCCTATACCCTATACATCAATTTATTACCATGCTTGTACGCACTTTGTTCATCAAAGAAAATTTTTTGTTAGAAAACTTATTTAATTGAATTTATCTTTTATGATTACTTTAATTCGCAGTTAATTGATAACTGCTGTCACTCGCGACCTACTTTACACGCCTGCAGAGAGAATTCATAAAGTGTAGTTCATTGTTACAGGCGTTGCGCGAGTAACAAAGTAAATGCCAGTACTTCTTTGTTGAATTATTAACGTACTTAGACTTTTGTACGAAGCACTAGGACATTTCTAAAGCTGTATACTGAATCCAATTTTTTTATATTTGAAAGCCTTTCTATAACAGTTTGTTACAATCTTGGACATGGGTCTCTCCCATACGTGAGAGAGTTTACCATAACCGCTGTGATATGTAATATATACGTTAATTTGTAATGTATACGTTAAAAGAAACTTTTACTATTTTTATATAAAAGGGGGCAAACTAGCATACGGCTTACCTGATGGTAAGTGACTGCCGTCTATGAACAACTGCAACATCAGGGGAACTGTAGAACCGTTAACAGTCTTTTGAAAAGGAGAAAGCGTTTTACTTGAAGGTTGTAATAATAATTATCTGTGTAAAATTAATGAAAATTTTTTTTAAAATAAATGCTTCAAATACTTGTTTTGATCATTAATTTTAATAGTGTAAGGTTATAAAATAAAACTGCGTTTTATTGTTCTTAGTGTTGACATAGTTTATTTTCCAAGATTATTATTGAATTAAATAGTTTATTTACGCCTACAAATATAAATTAAAAAATTTACAGCCTAAATACACGTCCCACTGCTGGGCACAGGCCTCCTCTCATTTCGGGGAGGGTTTTAGGGCAAGGAAAGTTCCGTCGCGCTGCCCCAATGCGTGTTGGCGAACTTCACATCTCTTCGAAATATATTTTTTTCTTATTTGTCAGACATGCAGGTTTCCTCACGATACTTTCCTTCACCGCCGAGCACGTGGTAAATCAGCACTTAAAATTGCAATTAACAATTTCATTGGAGCCGGCGGAGATCGAACCCAGGTTTCTCGCGTACTGTGAAACTTACGTGTACGTCACTGAGCGCTTTTGTATTCGATCCTTTTGTTCTCCGCAACCGGTTATTAGGCTGATTTGCAACACAAGTAATAGTACAGACTAATCTGAACCTTAAATTTCGTGAAATTACGCATTAGAGTATTTTTTTTCTCGTTTAAATTACCACTTCTCGTAGTGATTAACATATGTTTTTTTTTTCCTTCTTTTTCAATACGTACGAGTTTTGTTGTCTATGCAATTGTAAATAATTAAAATTAGATACTTTCTTGTAGTAAGTATTACTTGTTCTTTTCGTGTAATATTTTAATTTTTCTTTTTGTAAACAGTTTACCGGCGCGTTTGTTTGCAGTGCAATTATCAGTTAACAGGGTTTTTTTTTTCTATATTTTTAGACATATATCATAAGTATAATCATATATTATGACAGATTCTGATACCAATGAACTATTTCTCTCTGCTGATTCAGATTCTTCTTTCTTTTCACTAAATGACTCTTTTTCGGAACCTACTACTCTTCGTTATCTGCTTACTCAAAAGTTTCATGGTTTGACTAATAACTTTAACGTTTGTTACATTAACGCTCAGAGCATTCCGCAACATTATAATGAACTTGTTGATACTTTTCATAATCAGTCTATTTCTGCGATACTTGTTTCGGAAAGCTGGTTAAAACCTACCTTACCGTCCACCTCCTTTGGAATACCTGGTTTTGTCCTCTTAAGAAATGACCGTACGGGCAAAAGAGGTGGTGGTGTAGCGGTATACTTACGTAATGGTATACCCTATAAAAAATTATGTGCTTCTTCATCTGTTTATTCTGGTACAATAGAATACATGTTCTTGGAGATTACCATCAGTGGGACTAAGACTGTTCTCGGTGCAATTTACTGTCCACCAGGAGTTAATTATTTTTGTGACCTTGAATCGGCTCTTTTTTCTATTGGCTCTGATTATCAGCACTTTATTATAATGGGAGACTTCAATACCGATATTCTCTGTAACTCAGCGAGGTCACGTGAATTGTATACAGTTATGAACTCCTTTAATTTGTCACTTCTTCCTTTCGACCCCACACACCACAATCTTGATACTGCTGATCCTTTAATAGATTTAATAGTGGTCGCTTCTGAAGACCATGTCGTTGGCCACGGTCAACTCTCCGCCCCTGGGTTTTCGCAGCACGATTTACTGTATATTTCATATAGGATTAAATGTCCTAAGGTCAATCATGTGACGGTGCATCTGCGTAATCTAGCGAGACTTAATGTTGAAGAACTTCAGCAAGGTGCTTGTAGTATAGATTGGAGTGATACTTTCAGTGTGGAGAGTGTTGACGAAAAAGTAGCTCTTTTTAATTCAAATATACAGAAGTTGTTTGATAAACACGCTCCTCCACACAAAGTCAGACTGAAACGATCTCCTGCGCCGTGGATTACTGAGGATATCCGCAGGGCTATGGCAAAGCGTGATCGAGAATTTAGTAAATATAAGAGTAATCGGTGTACTGCTAACTGGACTCGATTCAAAGCCGCTAGGAATCGGTGTAATCAGATGGTGCGGGCCGCTAAACGCCGTTATATTCATCGAAATATCCTTAACGCTTCTATGGCTGATTCGTGGAAATTTTTAAAATCAATCGGGATAGGTAAACCTGCTTCTAACTTTGATCCTTCAATCTTCTCTGTTAATCAACTTAATACATACTTTTCTACTGCACCACAGCTGCATTCGTCAATTAAATCTACTACTATTGCCCATGTTAATTCTCTTCCAAAATTTTACAAAAGCTCTTTCAATTTTTCTCCCGTTACTGATGAGGATATAAAAAAGTCAATTTCTTCCATCAAGTCCGCCGCAGTAGGCTCTGATGATGTGAGCAGAATCATGATCAATCTCATCCTCGATTATGTCTTACCAGTACTTACCCACATAGTAAATTTTTCATTAAATACTGGGGTTTTTCCTTCACTATGGCGAAATGCTTTTGTTCTCCCACTTCCAAAAATAAATAATCCTAGTTCTGTTTCTCACTTCCGTCCTATCTCTATTCTTCCTTTTTTATCAAAAGTACTTGAAGCTGTTGCTCACAGACAAATTTCTGACTACGTCTTTAAAAATAACTTTTTAAGTAGCTATCAATCAGGTTTCAGGCCAGGACATAGTACAACAACAGCCCTGCTTAAAGTTACGGAAGATTTACGTATAGGTATGGAGGAGTCAAAATTAACTGTGTTAGTCTTAATAGATTTCTCAAACGCTTTTAATGCTGTTGATCATGACATCCTTCTTACAATACTTTCTCACATTGGTTTCTCCTCATCAGCGCGGGAATGGTTCGCATCCTATCTTCAGGGACGTCAGCAGGCTGTTCGCGTGGGTCCAGTTATTTCTGACTGGTGCACGCTGGTTGCTGGCGTTCCTCAAGGCGGAATTCTCTCACCTCTTTTGTTTTCAATTTTTATAAATCTAATTACATCTCACATTCGCTGCACGTACCATCTCTATGCCGATGACTTACAAATATATGCTCAGTCTGATGTTAACGATATCGAAGATGCGATAACTGAGCTAAAGTCTGACCTCACTCGTATCTCTGATTGGTCTAGCAAATTCGGTATTACTGTTAACCCTACCAAGTGCCAGGCAATTATAGTTGGAAGTAGCCGTCGCTTATCTGCATTGGATTTTAATTCACTGCCACCTGTAAATTTTAATAATGCTGTCATACCTTATTCAGCTACTGTGAAAAATCTAGGACTTATCATTGCCAGCAGTCTAAGTTGGCGGCCGCAAGTCACGGAAGTAAGCAAAAAAGTTATCAACACCTTGCGTTGTCTGTATCGACTCAAGAATGTTCTTCCAGTGAGAACAAAGATAATGTTGGTTCAAACGCTCGTATTACCAATACTAGATTATGCAGATGTATGCTATGCTGATGCCTCTCAAGAACTTCTTAACAAACTGGATCGTCTTCTCAATAATTGTATTCGCTTTATCTTTGGCTTACGTAAATTCGATCACGTTTCTTCATTCCGTTCTCAGCTCAAATGGCTGCCTCTTCCACTTCGTAGATCTTTTAGAATCCTTTCTATGCTATTCTCTATTTTACACGATCCGTCTGTCCCTGCATATCTGAAATGCAAATTTCAGTATCAGGACGATTCTCACAACCGATGTCTCCGTTCCGCGGAAAATCTAACTCTTCATGTTCCTTTCTGTCGCACGGGCTTCTCTTACAATTCTTTCACTTCAAATGCAGTAAGACTCTGGAACATGTTACCCAGAAATATAAAAGAAGCAAAAACTAAACCTATCTTTAAACGTTTGCTCTGGGAATATTACTTAACGAAGCAGCAGTAGTTTCGGATAATAATAAAAAAAATTTAAAGAACCTCGGAAACTGTTATATTCTCAAATATGTATAATATAAAAATATCATATTTATTTACTGTGTATGTATTTATTGTGGGTATTTGTGTACAAGTATAAAATACTATTGTATGCATGTAAGTAGTAATGTAAATGTATATGTATGTGTATTGTATTTACGAGTATTATCATTATATTATAATTTTGTATTTTTTTTCCTTAAAACTTTAATTTTTTTAATTTTTTTTTTAATTATGAGTTTTGCACCCATCACTAGATTCTCTGCACAAACCAAAGGTAGACTGGTAGAGAATGCCTTTAGGCATTAAGTCCGCCGTTTTGTACATTTCTTGTATGTGTGCAAATAAAGCTTAAATAAATAAATAAATAAATAAACTTACAGCGAGTGCTAACTATCTGAGTTACCACGGCTCTTTTTACAAATATAACTTTTATTTTTATAACAATCGTAAAATACTGGTATTCAGTTGAATCCAGTTTGACTAGGAGCCCACCCCAATATAGATTGGAAAAAGGCTAGGCAGATGATGAATCGTACATCTATACTAATATAATAAAGCGGAAGAGTTTGTTTGTTTTTTTGTTTGTTTAAACGCGCTAATCTCTGGAACTACCAGTCCGATTTGAAAATTTTTTTGTACATTATAGCCAAATTCATGTGCAATAGTATAGCCTATCTAGCATTAAGCTATATCACTCAGCTAGCCTCAAATATGGAAATTTGTTAAGCAAGTCAGAAGAAAAAGCGCTCCAGAAATGATTTATCCGCGTTCGCCGTTGTTATGGTTAGGGATTTAGCGAGATAAGTAGTCTATACAAATAAGTCCACAACACTGACAGTCAAAAATGTTTAATTTAATACACAAGCAGGAGATATATAATTTAGCACAAACAAGCAGAAGATACACAAGCCAAGATAGAATAGAATAGAATAGAATAGAATAGAATAGAATGATTTTTATTCAATATGGATTATTACATAATACTTATTGAAAGTCATTATTTTATTTACCACTGGTTCGGAAAATACCTCTGTCCTGGGAAGAACCAGCAAGAAACCCAGCGGGACTTTTTTTTTAAACATAATTTCACTTAACAATAATTTTGTTTATACAATTTCTAAATATTGATAAAGAGTTAATAATAAAAATACAGTCTAGAAAAAGCACAATCAATATTCACTGTAATATTTAAAAGTCTATGGCGAGAACAAAGGATTTGCGCTAGCGAGCAACATGCGTTCCGCGTCGTATCGGTAGATCGACTGGTGAACGCGGTGCGCTGACGAAGGCGATTGTTTTTAAACAGCTGTGCTAACGGGATTCCGGGCGGCGCGTTCAACGCCCGGCTGTTGCTACGTGCATTTTTGTTGAGAGTATATAGTGGCGTGTAAAAGTATATATATATTATGTTGAGTGTGAGAAATATATGCGTATGTATGTGTGTAGTTATATGCGTGTGTATATAATGTAGGAAAGTAGCCTACATTCACTCCCCCCCAAAGGCCATCTTATGGTCGATAATAGTCCGGGAATCTAACACGGCGTCCAAACCTTGTAATTGGAGCCGGATGGAAACCTTTAATATTCTCTGAGGAAGCGGCATATATTGGAATGTAACTGCTACCGTTAGCTAAAATATAAGCCGGTTTCAGTCTGTCGATTGAGACATTCATCTCTTTTCCTTTGACCAGGAGCTTAAAAACCTTATCTCCTCTGGAGAGTACCTTGTGTGGACCTGAGTACGCAGGTTGCAAACTCGTACGCGAAGCGTCTTCTCTTAAGAAGACGTGTTCAGTAGTTGCGAGATCCTTGTATCATCATCATCATCATCATCATTACAGCCCTTCACAAGTCCACTGCTGAACATAGGCCTCCCCCAAAGAATGCCACAAAGCACGGTCCTGAGCCACCTGCATCCATCGACTTCCTGCATGTCTTACCAGGTCGTCACTCCATCTCGTGGGGGGACGCCCTACACTTCGCCTACCGGTACGAGGCTGCCACTCGAGAACCTTTCTTCCCCATCGGTTGTCGGTTCTTCGAGCTATATGGCCGGCCCACTGCCACTTCAGCTTACTAATCCGTTGGGCTATGTCGGTTACTCTGGTTCTACTGCGGATATCCTCAATCCTAAGTTTATCACGCAGAGAAACTCCGAGCATAGCCCTCTCCATAGCTCGCTGAGCGACCTTGAGCTTCCTCATACGGCCAGCAGTGAAGGACCACGTCTCAGTTCCATAAGTCATCACTGGCAACACGCACTGGTTGTACAATTTCGTTTTCAGGTTTTGAGGTATGTCTGACGAGAAGATGTGTCGTAGCTTCCCGAACGCTGCCCAGCCGAGTTGAATCCGTCGATTGACCTCTCGGTCGAAGTTGGACTTACCTAGTCGGACTATTTGTCCCAGGTAAACATAATCGTCAACAACTTCGAGCTTAGTGCTCCCAACAACTACCGGCATAGGTGTGACATGGACATTGAACATGATCTTTGTTTTGTCCATGTTCATCTTAAGACCTATCCGTTGGGAAACACTATCGAGGTCATTGAGCATAGTGCTTAGGTCCTTGTATACAAAAGTTTTTTTTTTGTGTGGCGTGAAGCTGGGACAGGTTGCAAATGTTTAACAAAATTATGCAACCTGGCTGTAAAATCGGTTATATCCGACGTAACATTTATGGTGGGGTCAAAAAATTCACCAGGTAGCCTAAGTGGTTTTCCATACACCAGTTCGGCAGACGAAGACTGCAAGTCTTCCTTAAATGCACTACGAATGCCAAGGAGAACTAAAGGTAAAGATTCAGTCCAATGCTCATCTGCATGGCACATGATCGCTGCCTTGAGCTGCCTGTGGAAACGCTATATTAAACCGTTGCATACCGGATAGTAAGCTGTTGTTCGTTTATGCTGGAACCCATTTATCTTCGACAAATATTGAAACAAAGCGGATTCGAACTGTCGACCGCGATCTGTAACAATGTCTACTGGACAGCCATACCTGGCTATCCATCCAGACAGCAGGGCTTTTGCAACGGTTTCCGCAGTTATGTCTACGATCGGTATGACCTCTGGCCATCGTGTAAAGCGATCAACTGGAGTGAGGCAGTATCGAAAGCCTTGCGATGGTTGCAGAGGCCCCACAAAATCGATGTGGACGTGCTTGAACCTTGCACGCGGTAAGTTATACGTGCCTAAAGGCGCAGATACGTGTCGCGTCACTTTGGCACGTTGGCAAGCCAAGCAGGCACGTGACCACTCTCTGCAGTCTTTCCTGATGCTAGGCCACACAAAACGCTCTGCAACTAGTTTTGCTGTAGCGTTCGCGCCTGGATGGCTCAAAGAATGCAGACTTTCGAAAACTTGTTTGCGCAGCATTTTAGGGACAAATGATCTGGGAGTCAGTGTACTGACATCGCAGTACATAGGAATGTCATACTTCTCTAACCGAAGGGATGATCCACCTTTGAGAAGTTCAGCCAGTTCGAGATCTGATGCTTGAGCTTCGGCCAATGTACTGAGATTGACGGGCGCTTGCAGTTCCTCAACTTGAGATAAGGCATCGGCAACAACATTGTCTTTACCAGATATATGCCTTATGTCGGTTGTGAACTGCGAAATGTAGTCTAAATGTCTATACTGCCTAGGCGAACAGTTGCCTTTCTTCTCGCGGAAAGCAAAACTGATTGGCTTGTGGTCAGTATAGACAATAAAATGTCTCGCCTCTAACATATGCCGATAATACTTAATGGCCTCATAGATGGCGAGAAGCTCTCTATCATATGGCGAATATTTTTGCTGCGCAGAACTCATTTAGCGTGAGAAAAACGCAAGCGGTTGCCATGTGCCGTCTTTATACTGCTGCAATATCGCATCCAAAGCTATATCTGAGGCATCAGTAACAAGAGCGAGCTTGGAATGTGAGTCAGGGTGAGCTAGTAAAGCTGCTTCAGATAGGCTTAGCATACAATCGTTAAAAGCTTTACTAGCGTCTCCTGTTAAATTAATTGGTTGTGAACCTTTTGTGGCTCCTGCAAGTAATGCATTTAAGGGAGCTTGAATGCGCGCAGCATTAGGCAAAAATCGCCGGTAGAAATTTATCATGCCCAGAAATCTTCTGAGCTGTCGAACGTTTTTGGGCGAAGGAAAGTCCTTAATCGCCTGAACTTTCTCCTGGAGAGGCTTAATACCATTGGCGGAAATTTTATAACCCAAAAATGTTACTTCAGACGCACCGAAAACAGATTTAGAGGTGTTGATCAACATCCCGTACTCCTTCAGTCGGTTAAATATCTGGCGTAAATGCTCCTCGTGCTCTGACTCGCTCCTCGAGAATATTAAAAAGTCATCTAGGTAACAGTAACAAAAATCTAAACCACGCGTGACCTCATCCACGAACCTTTGGAAAGTTTAACTTCCATTACGCAAACGGTAATTCATATACTTAAATTCGTATAAACCAAATGGTGTGGTAATCGCGGTTTTCGGTATATCTAATTCGCTGAACAGGTATTTGATTATAGGCTTTAACAAGATCTAAGGTAGTAAATATGTTACATCCAGCGATGCTGTGATTGAAGTCATGGATGTGCCTTATCGGATATCTATCAGGAATTGTCCTAGCATTAAGCAACCTGTAATCGCCACAGGGTCGCCAGCCATTCTCTTTTTTGGGAACCAAGTGTAAGGGAGAGGCCCATGAACTCTCTGATGGTCTGACGATACCGCTAGCAAGCATTGACTCGAATTCCTGTTTCGCGATTTTTAATTTATCAGGGGCAAGACGCCTGGGGGAGCATGAAATAGGAGGACCTGGTGTAGTGCGAATGTGATGTACGGTGTTATGTGGAATGTTACGTTGCGTCCCAGCCGGACGTGTTATTTCTGGAAAATCGGCTAGAATATTATGGTACCTCGTGTCACCAGTCGCAACCTTAATGGACGAAACAGCATATAAATTTTTAACATACAAAGCTTTAACAGAAACAGTTGTGGTATTATCTACAAGGCGGTGATTACGACAATCTATAATTAAATTATAAAAAGAAAGAAAGTCTACACCAATAATAGCTTTTGTTATATCGGCAACTACAAAACGCCATTTAAAGTCTCTACGAAGGCCAAGATCAAGAGTAAGGTGTACATAACCATACGTGTTGATGATACTCCCGTTGGCTGCGCAGAGTTCGTAGGTGGTCTTCGTACGTCGCGCAGGAAGCCATGCACGAGGGAAAACACAGAGGTCGCTACCCGTGTCGACCAGGAACTGCATTTTCGATCTTCGATCAGTGACAAAAAGACGACCAGTAGAACTTGGGCAATCATCAGTCGCCATTAACGACTGCCCTTCATGTTTTCCGCCTGGAAATCACATGGGCGAACACACCTTTTGGCGTTGACACCAAATTTCGCATGGAACCAACATTTAAGATGCCTTCGATAAGAAGATGCTGATCGGGTCGATAATGAACGTTTGCGACGCTCATGATATTTCGTGCGAGAGCGAGAACTCCGATGAAGGCTTGTGGTTAGGTTTTCCACTTGCTTTCTTAATTCTGCAATTTCTTTGGCCATCGAATCCATCGTGGACCCAGGAGTTGGAAGTGCACAGTAACTGGTGGTAGCTACTTGAGGCAACGATATAGCAATGTCCTGACTTCTGTCCGCTAAATCTGCTAATATCTCGAGCGAGGCGGTCGGTTGTGCTGCCAGAACTGTCTGGATGTTTGCTGGCAGTCTACTCGTCCAAATTGTCCTCACGAACTCATCTGGAACGTTAGGAGCCGCTAGACTTTGCAGGTGCCGGAGAAATTGTGACGGTTTTCTGTCACCGAGCACTTCATGCATGAGCAATTGCTTAACCTTCCTCTCATGAGATGCACTTAGTCTTTTAATAAGCTCTGACTTAAGCTTTTCGTATTTATCACTGGCAGGAGGGTTCACTATAATGTCTTTTATTTCCTTAGATACCTGATGTTCTAATTGACCAATAACATAATTGAATTTAGTAGAATCATTAGTTATACCAGAAATTGCAAATTGTCCTTCTACCTGAGCAAACCAAATCTCCGGTTCTTCTGGCCAAAATGGCGGAACACGAACCCCAACTTTGCAAATGTCGGAAGGCCCGACCGACATGTGCTCACCGCTGTGCTCGCGTTGTTTAGCCATTACAGTATTAAATACGTATTCAGCTCGGGGTCACCAATTTAACGAGATAAGTAGTCTATATAAATAAGTCCACAACACTGACAGTTAAAAATGTTAAATTTAATACATAAGCAGGAGATATACAATTTAGCACAAACAAGCAGAAGATACACAAACCAAGATAAAGAGTTAATAATAAAAATACAGTCTAGAAAAAGCACAATCAATATTCACTGTAATATTTAAAAGTCTATGGCGAGAACAAAGGATTTGCGCTAGCGAGCAACATGCGTTCCGCGTCGTATCGGTAGATCGACTGGTGAACGCGATGCGCGGACGCAGGCGATTGTTTTTAAACAGCTGTGCTAACGGGATTCCGGGCGGCGCGTTTAACGCACGGCTGTTGCTACGTGCATTTTTGTTGAGAGTATATAGTGGCGTGTAAAAGTATATATATATTATGTTGAGTGTGAGAAATATATGCGTATGTATGTGTGTAGTTATATGCGTGTGTATATAATGTAGGAAAGTAGCCTACATTCAGGGGGGTGATGTGGCGGCGCTGTCGTCGCTTCACATGCGAAACATACCGAAGCCTAAATCGCACTAACAAAGTTCACAAGTTAAATCAGCATATATAGAATAGCTCCGAACTACCAATCGGAGCGTTGGCCGCTCCCCAGACAGAACACCTTGGCCCCACTGTGGCGGGTGGAAGGAAAAGGGGAGATCTCCCGCCGGGCAAGTTGTTCTGCCCGGGGAGCGGCGAACGCTCCGATTGGTATTTCGGAGCTATTCTATATATGCTGCTTTAACTTGTGAACTTTGTTAGTACGATTTAGGCTTCGGTATGTTTCGCATGTGAAGCGATAACAGCGCCGCCACAGGGATATGTAAATACAATATTCTAGAAAAATATAGATCTTTACTCCGTCTAAAAATAAGTCCGCGATACCAGATGTCTATTTCTTATACATAAGCCATAATTAGGTATTATGTGACAAAAAATATTGAAAATTAAATAGTGATTTATAAGCGTTATTATTAGGCATGGTCTATTTATTCTTACGAACGAAAGTTACTTCATCATCAAGACAATTTTATGAAGATAAACTTTGTTCTTTATACCATGTTATTTGAACGCATAGTTTAAGAGATAATATAAAATTAAAAAAATTATGTCATGACAACTTAACTGCCCAAACTCACTCTCTGTTCTACCCAAGATTAGCTGGTAGAGAATGCCTGTTACGGATCGCCGTAACGCCGTTCGAAAAATGAGTGAAACACGTTGGTCTTGCTTACTACTGGAGGCAAGCGGCGGTGAGGAGGAACTTTTTCTTTTCTTGCTGTTGTTTTCTTTACTGTAGCTGGAGAGCGACTGCCGACCGTTTTTTTTTTTTTTTTGCGCCCGAAGCAATTGGAAAAGGGCTACCCCGGAGGGAGGCGGAAATGCATTACGCATACCACGACAGCCGGTCTATCGTGGTTATGTGGGACTCACTGTGACTACCTACTGGGGAACCTAAGTGATACCCACTAAAACCGCCTTTGGGGACTGGCAACTAGCTGTTTAAAGCTTCTTATGCCGTATCGGAAGCGACCCTCTTTTGGGAAAAGAGGGCGCAGGCGGCTATTAGCCGCTGAGGGAGTGCCTACGAAGGCAAATTAATTATGAATAACTTAATTAGAGTTGGCCTGAGCCGCCAGGAGGCAGTTCAGGTCGTTTGAAAGTTTATTAGGCGGGTCCGAGAGGGAGTTCCTCGGCCTGCGGACGCTATAGCGGGAGGGGAGTGGGGCTGCATAATTAGCAGCCTCACGAATAAAATGATTGGAATGCGACTCTGAGGCTTTGAAGAAGTTCTCAGAGAGTTTTTTAAGGAATTGTTGAATTGTAGGGAGCTCTAGGTCCCGATGAAGGTCGGCATTGCGGACGTACCAAGGTGCGTTCGCAGCTCGACGACAGAAAAGGTTTTGAACTACTTGGAGTTCATTAATAATTTTAGGGTTAGAGTGGGCGAAAATGGGGCCCGCGTAGGACATGACTGGTCGTATACAGACCTTATAAAGGGTACGCTTGTTTCTGAGGGACATTTTACTGTGTCGGCCCAACATACTGTTGAGCCTATTCAGGTAAAAACGTGCGTGACGGGTTACTCTTTTGACGTGGGGCCTGAAAGTTAGCCCTGTGTCTAGAGTGACACCTAAATATTTGGCAGACGTATGCCAGGGGACAGGGGTCCCTAGCATACGGGTTCACATCGATGCGCCATTTTTTGAACCAAGCTCCTAGGTCATCAACTGACTTTTGGACCTTGTTCCGTATGAAAGGTAGCGAGATACCTTTACAGTAGAGAGCAGTGTCGTCTGCGAAGAGGGAGAGCTGAACACCTTTCGGCGGAATGGGAATGTCGTTGGTGAACAGTATGTACAGCAGAGTAGCAAGAACTGAGCCCTGAGGGACACCAGCTTTGATGGGGCGTTGTGAAGATAGCGTGCTTTCGTGTCTAAAACGAAAAGTACGATGATTAAGATAAGAGGCCACGAGACGTACTAGACGATCGGGGAGACCTATTTTGTATAGTTTGTAGATAAGGCCTGTATGCCAGACTCTATCGAAGGCTTTGGCGATGTCGAAAAAGACCGCGATAGTCTTATGACGACGGGGATAAAAACCGCTGAGGATATATTCCACAATACGGTGAACTTGTTGGGGGCAGGAGTGTTTCGCTCGGAAACCGAATTGATGGGGAATGACAAGAGGGTCACCGTCTGTGGGAAACAGATGGCGCCTCATGCGATTTTGGATGACTCTTTCAAAGAGCTTGCCCATGGCCTTGAGGAGGCTAATGGGGCGATGACTGGAGGGGAGGTTGAGAGGCTTGTCTGGTTTGGGAATACCAATCACAGTTGCCTCTTTCCACGTAGTGGAAAAGTAACTAAGGTTGAAGCAGGCGTTGAAGATAATAGATAAAAGGGTTAACACCTGCTCGGGAAAGTTTTTAAGGGCTTGGTTGGATATGCCATCCGCGCCCGGAGCCTTTTTAGGTTTAAGTCCTTTAATGAGGGATGAAATCTCATCATTGGACACAGAGATAGGTTCGGAGGCCGTAGGGGGTGAGTTCCAGCGGCGGACCTCATCCTCCACTGCCTGGACGTGTGAAGGGTCGACGGGTTGAGAGCTAAGAGAGCATTGAGCGGCAATACTGTCTGCAAAGCACTCAGCCTTTTCCTCGTCCTCGAAGGCAACCGAACCGTCGGGGCGGGAGAGAGGGGGAGTGTGGGTTATAGCGTCTATACGGAGGGCTCTAGCCATCTGATAGTACGCTGTATGAGAGGGAGATATATTCTCCATGAGTTTACTCTTTTCGAGGTCTCGAAATTCAGAGAGGCGGAAACGGAGTTCTCGTTGAAGACGATTGGCCGTGCGCCTATATTCGGGCGTGGGATATTTTGCTGCTCTCCGGAAAGCAGCTTTCTTGGCTTTTAATAGGTTGCTAATATGTAGGGGAAGCCCATTATTCTTAGCAACCGGGACTTCCTTTTCATTCTCCTTAAGGGAGGTTTTAATAAGGGTGGAGAGTGAATCGACCGCGGTGTCGATTTTTTCGGGACTGTCTAAGTCAGACGATAAGGAGATGGGAGAGTTCTGTGAGTCCAGAGTTTTCGCTAGGGACTCCTTGAAGCCCTTCCAATTTGTGAAGGTTTTAGTAGAGGGTGTTGGGAGTGGTGGCTGATGGCCAAGAATGAGAGAGACCGGTCGGTGGTAGGATCCTAGATCGTCTAGTGTCTCGATTGCCCTAAGGTTGAGAGAAACTCCTTTGAGTAACGCAAAATCTAGTACATCGGGTGTATAGTCGGTGTTATCGGGAAAGTGAGTAACACCGAGAGGACTGTGGACGGTAATATCAAGAGACTGCGTGATATCGAGCAGTAACTTGCCACTACGGGTGTTAGTACGGCATGTCCATTCAGTATGCTTGGAGTTAAAATCTCCAAACATAATGACTGGGTTACCTAAAGATAAAATAGCCTCAAAATCTCTTTTGAGGGGAAGGGTTCCCGCGGGGATGTAGCAGGAGGCTATGAGAATGGACTGATGTCCAGTCATAGCTAGCCTGCATACCGTGGCTTCCATATTGGTAAGCTGCGGAGTAGAAATGGGAGAGCAATGGAGTATCTTCTTGTAATAAATGGCCGTACCGCCACCTTGGCGGTCGATCCTGTCATTACGAAGAAGAGAAAAGTCTTTAATAGAAAGGCCTTTAGTGTCCTTAGTTTTGAGGTTAGTTTCCTGTAGGAGGAGGAAATCGGCTTCACGACTTCGAAGAAAGAGCTTAAGTTCTGGGAGGTTATTTCGCAAACCGCGAATATTAAACGATACAAGCGATAAACCCTTAGGTTTGATACGACCGTGGGATTTTGGTAGAGCAAACTGCTCTGACATCGTGAAGTTAAGTTAATGAAGTTAACTTAACTTACAACGAGCACAAAAGATTATGATGCTCTGCAAGAGCGAGGAGACGGTCCTGAGGGGACCTCGCAGCGCGCAATTTGCGTGCTAACACAGCGATTTCCCCAACATCGATGTTCCTAATAGCGGAATACACCGTTTTTAGGTCATCAGCCATTGAGGGCTGTGATTGTTGTGGGGCGGAGTTTGTCCGCGGTGGGTCTGCCTTTTTCGGGCCCCAGGGAAAGACTGGAGGCTGCATAGGCTTAGAGAAGCCCGGAGGGGGCCGAATAATGCCCTGAGGGGGCCTAGGGGGACCCAGAGGGGGTCGATAGAAGCCCTGGATGGGCTGAGAAAGGCCCTGACGGGGCCGTTGGTAAAGAGCCGGGAATGAGCGGTCATTGACCGGCGGTGGAGCTTGCCTACTGGGGCGAGGATGAGGTGCGCAAGGGCAGCCTCTGTAGTTATTCGGGTGGCCTGTTTGCTTACACAGGACGCACGCGGGTGGGGATTCGGCGTCTTTGGGCCGAGGACAATCTTTAGTGTTATGGGGTTCAAGGCACTTAACGCACCTGGGTGGGGCAGAGCAGTTGGCCGCCGCATGACCATATAGCTGGCAGCGGTGGCACTGCGCCGGGAACCCGCGCCTATGTGGGGGCTCAACCTTCACTCTCGACAGGCCACACACTGTGTGTACCTGCCGGAAGATGGCTTTTGCCTCCGGCACGTTAGTTAAGATGACTAGGACCAGGTTGAACCTCTGGCCCGTTCTACTGTGCATCTTGTGCACGGCTTCTACAGGGAAACCTTGGGACTTAAGGTCCTCAAGGATTTCCTCGTTGGAAAATTCGAATGGCACGCCGCGCATGACGGCCCTGACTTTACGCTCTTCCGGAAGAGCGTATGTATGGTAGGAGACTTTTTCGGCTGTGAATAGCCTGGTGATACTACGGAAGGCATCGATCGAGTTGGGAATGATTTTAATAGTCTCCCCGAGGTTAATCGCATGGTCATATTTAATGCCTGCGTCGTATAAGGATTTCGACAGCTTGGTGAATAATGCCTTGTCTCTTAGGAAGACAGGGGGCGGGACTTGCTTCTTTGCAAGGATTGGGACACAGCGGGAAGCTGGCTTTGATGGTGGGGCGATGTCCATTGACATTAGGGGAGCCGTAGCAGCAGCGGGGGCTGCGGGGGCAGAGACGGCAGCGGGAGCTGCGGGGTTTGAGGCAGCAACGGGGGCTGCGGAGGTTGAAGGAGCGGCAGGGGCCGCTGAGACGGGAGGTGTGTGGTTTTTCGCGGTGCGTTTACCGCCGCGTTTTGAGGAGACAGTCGTGAAGGATGAGTCACCGGTTCCGTCGGAGTCACAGGACTCCGATGAATCGGTGCTAGAATAGGTGGCGGGCCTCTTCCGGGGGGCCGATGCAGTGGACTCAGACTCGGAGCATGCGTACTCCATGTCTAGAAGGGCGAAAGAGTTCTTGGACTCTAGGTAGGCCGCTATAACGGGCGGCGGTTGAGTTGCCTGAGGGGCATATGAGGCAATAGTTGCCACGATTGCGGCGAGAGCCGAATTATCCAGCCTATTAAGGCCTGACACGATGGACCCTATAAGGTCTTGTTTGGACATGATGCTGAGAAATGAATGGGACTAGGGGGATGCTGTTCTGAAAAGAACAGAGACGTTCTGAACCTAAGCAGTAAGGGCGGGATCACCGTTCTCAGAAGAACGGGACGTTCTTTATTCAAGGAGTAATGCCCTTACTCTTAAAAGAGCAGGGCCTTGCTCTGAAAAGAACAAGTAACTCCCTAGAAACAGTATACACGTACACGTTATACAAATAAATAACGAAAACAAAAATAGAAATAGTTAACAAAAATAACAAAAAAATATAACAGGTAACAAGCGGAGGTCAGTCAAACCTCCCCGCCCGAGGACAGGGGGGCAAGAACTGATAGCAGAAATGACTCACCAAGGCGTCGACGCTGTACAGCGCGAGCAGGACAGCAGAGGCGCGAGAACGAGAGAGCACTACCGTACGGGGACGGCTGCGCGGACTACCTGAACGACCGCTCGAGAGCGGTGTCACAGGCGGAATGCTGCCGACCGTTCCGACCGGCCCGTCTTTTATACTATTCGGCCATTGCTGGCCAGCGGACCCTTGCCTCACCCCCGCGCCTTTCTTTATTTGGCAAATTTCTTATAAACTAATGTACAGACTTAAATATATTATAAAAAATATGTCAAAATTTTTCACTGTCAAAAGCTACGTATATTTATATTATTTTATTTTGTTATTTGGAGGCCAATTCTGGCTTACAAATTTCAACAAAAAGATCAGAAAATATATAAGAGAGTTGTTATAATAATAATTTTTTGATTTCAGACATAATACTAATTAATAAAGAAAAATATTTCTGCTGCGCCGTTGACAACTGTCAAAGCGTAACTGCTATACATACAATGTTTATCAATATGGAATAAATCCAGGGAAGTAATGTAATAATATTTCATTTATAGAGTAAAGTGCTTTTATTTAGGCCGTAAATGATTGTTTCAGGGAAAGATGCGGGGTACAGCACATTTCAAGTTAATATGAATATGTAATATAAAGACTTTTGAGTGTTGTAGAGATCTGTTTAGATTTTTTAATGAATATCTCTGCTCCTCTACATTCACAGCCGGATTTCCTACAGTGTCAAAATTGTGCTGACGGTAGGCTGTTTAAAGGTAAAAGGGGATTAAATATACATATTAAACGATGCCATAGTAAAAGTATTTCGGCTTCACAGCCTGCCGTAGAAATTCATAACTTTTTTAGCAATTCCTCTATTGACACAAATGTTTCCCTTTTTTCGGAGCAAATTTACAATTATTATCGTAATGTACCAGTGGTTAAAAGAATTCCTAGAGGTGCGAGGATGCAGCTTGCTAAAGCATTGTCATGCACTATTCAAAATTGTTTCACTAATAGTGAAAATAGTTGGCAAAAATTATTTACTTTCGCGTATTCCCATTTCCATTTTGATAAAACAATAAATAAATCAATTACGTCTCAACTAAAAGAGACATCTTTTCAAAATTTAGATTACCCAATTAATACTCATTTATCTCGACCACGTCCTAAATTTGATTTAAAAAAAGTAGTTGAGTCGAAAGTAATGGATGGCGACTTAAAAAATGCATCCCGTATTTTATTCTCAGACGACATCCTGGCTCCTCGTAATGTCGAAACTCTTGAAAGCCTTCGTCAAAAGCATCCTTCGGTCAAACCGTCTCAGGGTTTACCGCTGCCTCCCAAGACTTCTATGCAACCTTTACAAATTTCGGAAAAAGACACTTTAGAAGCAATTATGTCATTTTCGAATGGCTCTGCTGGCGGCATTGACGGCATTACGCCTCAACATCTTAAAGATCTTGTAAGCGCTTCTGCCGGTGACGCCGGCGGAGTACTTCTTAAAGACATTACAAAATTATGTAACTTTATGCTTTCTGGTAATGTTAATCCAAATTTCATTCCATTCTTATATGGGGCAAGATTATGTGCCTTCAAAAAAAAGGATAACGGTATCCGGCCTATTGCCGTTGGTTCCACATTTCGACGCTTAAGTTCAAAATTAGCTTGCAGGTACATAATCTCTAACCTTAAGACCAAATTTCAGCCTACTCAACTAGGTTTTGGCACTAGAGGTGGCTGTGAGGCGGCGGTACATTCAGTGCGTACATTTTTAACAAACTCTGATGCAGATGTTCTTGTGAAGGTTGACCTAAGGAATGCTTTTAACTCTATCGATAGGGTAACCTTGCTGAAAGAAGTGGCTAACAATACCCCCGAAATTTATCATTACGTTTGGCAATGTTATAGTCAAAATACTAACTTGTTTTACGAAAACCATGTTATCGATTCTGCTGTTGGTGTTCAGCAGGGTGACCCTCTGGGTCCAGCACTTTTCAGTTTGGGAATTCAACCCATTATTTCAAATTTGAAATCCAAGCTGAATGTCTGGTACCTAGACGACGGTACACTGGGAGGTAGAGCAGATGACGTCCTCAGCGATCTTACTCATATTTTTCGAAATTTTAAAAATATTGGCCTTGAACCAAATAGCAATAAATGTGAAATATTTTTTTCCAATAATTTATCTACTTCTCATAGAGACACCTTAATTCAAAATTTTAATCATATTTGTCCAGGAATAAAAACTGTCAATACGGAATCACTATACCTGCTAGGTGCCCCGTTGTTTTTCGATAGTATTAAACCTGTTTTAAAAACAAAATTTGATCAGTTTTTAAACCACGTTGATAAATTGTATAAATTAAACCCCCACATAGCTCTTACTATTTTAAAATATTGTCTTCTTGTACCTAGATTTACATACTTACTCCGCTCGAGTCCAGTCTGGAAATGTTCGGATATTTTACAAGATATTGATAATAATCTTAAAATTGCTATAGAAAAAATTCTAAATTTAACTTTAAATACAACAGCCTGGACTCAAGCTACTTTACCTATAAAATTTGGTGGCATTGGTGTTAGAAATCTTTCTAGTGTTGCATTGCCTGCTTTCCTTGCTTCCGTGAATAGTGTCAGTGACTTATGTAACATAATTTTAAATAATAAAGTAGACCTATGCTTTGCTACGGAGGCAGGGCAGACATGGCAAACGCTCTGTCCTGGTGAAAATATTCCACTGGAAGTTAACCAACAAAAACAGTGGGATATTCCATTGGTACAGGGCGTGCAGAAGGATTTGTTTCATAATTTCCATAGTGACCAAGATAAGGCACGCCTTCTAGCTGTTTCGACTAAGGAATCTAGTCACTGGTTACACGCTTTACCATCAAGTAATCTCGGCACATTACTTGATAGGGAAAGCTTGCGTATTGCCGTAGGAATCCGACTAGGAGCAGCGATTTGTCAACCTCATCAATGCCCCTGTGGTAGCAGCGTCGACATGTTTGGAATCCACGGACTTTCATGTAAGAAAAGCGCTGGTAGGTTTTCACGACACAGTTCTTTAAACGATGTCATCCGAAGGGCTCTTGCCTCTATAAATGTTCCCTCGGTTTTAGAGCCTTGTGGAATATTTAGAGACGATGGCAAGAGACCCGACGGTATGACATTGGTCCCTTGGGAGAGAGGTAAAGCCCTAGTGTGGGATGCTACTTGCGTAGACACTCTGGCGGCCTCTCATCTCAGGGGTACCTCGTTTAAAGCCGGGGCGGCATCAGAGGCAGCTGAACTGAGTAAGTGGCGCAAATATGAGTCTCTGAGAGATGACTACATATTTGTGCCATTTGCTGTAGAGACTATCGGTCCGTGGGGTCCACGTGCGGTGGAGTTCCTAAAGGAACTCCATCCGCGGCTGGTCGTTGCTGCTGGTGATAAGAGGGCTGGTTCTTTCCTCGCTCAAAGGCTAAGTATAGCCATTCAGCGGGGAAACGCAGCCAGCGTTCTTGGCACGATACCGCGGGGAGTAGGACTATATGATAATTAAGTTTCTAGTTTTAGTTTTTTTTTTATTATCATAGATTTTAATATTGTAGATAAAATTAAGTATTATGTAAAATTTTAAAATTATATAATAAAAAATATTACATTTTTACAATTGCTTATTTAACTAATACTTATATAATAATTTTTCTACATAGTAAAGGTTAAAATGTTATTATTCCAGCAATTTTGAGCTGAGGACCCTGCCCCCCGCCTCAGCACTATAAATATAAAACGTCGTGGCGCGGCGCGCGTAGCCTTATTCGCTCCGCGGCCGCGTCACGGTAACATGCCCTGTTTATTATTTATCGTGCCTAAGGGCTTAATATATATGAAATTAAATTGAACTATACAAGGGAATATACTTTACACATAATACTTATTCTACAATTTGGTATTGATTAATTTCTATATCCTAAATCTATGTTAACTCTCGCCAGTTGGTCGGTGCCTTTATTGCGAGAGTTATTAGATAGTTACAATATCATTTGTTTAACAATAAAAGCTATATTACTTAATATTATTGCTACGGCTTTTCCCGCGTTGCTGTGGGCAACCACCGCTAGTTGTGGAACCGTGAGCGCGCCCCGACGATCATAACATTCTCCTGGCTCCGCCCACCGTCCCCAGGTTGTTCAACTAGCGATGGTTACCACAAGCAATCCGTAAGTCATTTCGTTCGAGGTATTGCTATGTTTGCGTCGTGCACGTTCTCTCGCCGTCGCCACGCTGCGATCCCTCTGGTAGCACGACGATCTTCTTTGTCGGTCTTCGTAGTACATGCCCCGTGCTTGTGGTTACGTCCACTACTCATACCTCTCCGTCGACGCCAGGATACACGTTGCTGATTTTCCCCCTGGGCCAGATGTTGCGTGGTAGATTGGAGTCACAAATGATGACTAGGTCTCCAATCTTCGGTGATACGCCTATGCTGCTGGGCTCCCGCCGGTGTTGGAGTAGGGGCAGGTATTCCTTTACCCACCTTCTCCAAAACACGTCGGCCAGGGCTTGAGCTCGTTTCCACTGCTGGAGGGCTGTCACGTCACTTTCGCTGAAGTGTCCCGGCGCAGGTACGTGCGAGTTGGGACCGATGATAATGTGATTCGGCCTGATGGCTTCTGGGTCTCCTGGGTCGACTGAGACGTGTGTGAGAGGTCTTGAGTTGACCGTGTTTTCGACCTCGACGAGCAGGGTCACCAAGGTCTCGTCACTGGGATAGCGCTCGTTGAGGGTGACGCGTAGAGCTTCTTTCAAGGAGCGAACCATTCGCTCTCACGCGCCGCCCATGAATGGTGCTGATGGTGGTATGTACTTCCACACAATTTGTCGACATGTGGTTTCGTGCTCGAGGGCTGCGAGTGCTGCTTCAGCCAGCTCCTTGTCGGCTGCCTTGAAGCACGTAGCGTTGTCACTCCATATTTCCTTTGGGCATCCTCTTCTGCTCATAAAACGTCTGAGCACCGATACGGCTGAGTCAGCGCTTAAAAAGTGGGCTACCTGTATGTGTATTGCTCGGGATGTAATGCAGGTGAGTAACGCGCCATAGCGCTTTTCACGATGTCGTCCCACTGTGACCTCTATTGGCCCGAAGTAGTCCAGTCCGGTGTATGTGAACGGACGTGCGTGATGAGCGAGACGTGCGGACGGCAGGTTCCCTGTAGATGGTGATGCAGGCTTGGCTTTTCTTAGACGGCACGGTAGGCAGCTTTTGACGACAGTTTTCACCACTGGACGTATTTTTCTTATGTACAGTCTCTGTCTTAATTCGTTCACGACTGTTTCCACGCCTCCGTGATGCAACCTCTCGTGTACGTGGGTTATGTACAGACGAGTGTATGCGTGCTTCCCGTCTAGTATGGGAGGGTCGTACGTGTCCTCTTCTACTTCTGATGCTGCTTTTATTCGACCTCTGAGGCGTAGGGTCCCCTCTTCATCGATGTATGTGCTCAGGTGGCCTAATTTGTCGTCACCTCCCGGAACACTTCCGTTGGCGATCCTCTTGAGCTCCTTCGTGAAGCTTTCCCGCTGACTGGCTTGCACCCACAGTTGTTCGGCTCTTACGTGATAAGCGGCCGGTATTCCTACAAGTGATTAGACAGTAGGAGTTGCCTTTTTCTCCTTGGCTGGGGTGTTGTGTTTGTTTGTTCTTTGCCAGCCAGGGTCGCTATCTTGTCTTGCTCGGTTGCGTTTACGCCCAGCCTTTACCAAGTGCTTGTTTGGTCTGCACATGTCGATGAATAGGAGGACTCTCGCTGTTGCCCTTATGAGGCGAATCCATTTCGAAAATCTGTCTATTTGTGGCAGATGTGTTGTTGGCGAGTCTACCCTTTTAACTGCGATGTTACATACTTCTCGTTCTTCCCCGGTGTCGTATTGTGTCGTTTTCTCTTCCTGCGGCCATTCTGCTGGTGGGCGTTGCAGAAACGGGGGCCCTCGGAACCACCGGTGCGACTCGTTGAATCTTTCTGGCGTGGATCGGGTCGCGTCGTCTGCCACGTTTTCTTTAGACGGTAGCCAACGCCATTCGTTCTTCTTGGTCGTATCTTCTATCTCCGTCAGGCGATGAGCGACGAAAGCTTTGTACGCGCGAGGCTCCGATCTTATCCATACCAGTGCTGTACAAGAGTCGCACCAGTATGTATTGCCCGCTATATCACCATCGTGCTCATCGACCACGGTCTGCGCGAGACGAGCTCCCAGCAGTGCTGCTTGTAATTCGAGCCGTGGTATGGAGACTGGCTTCAGTGGTGTTACGCGGCTCTTGGCGGCAGCCAATGATACGTTAACGCTGCCGTCTGCTCGCTCCGTTCTCCAATACACGGCTGCTGCATAGGCCTCCTCGCTTGCGTCTACGAATGTGTGTAGTTGGCGCGTCGACACCGGTTGTAATCGTAGCATCGCGGTATTCTCAGATGTTCTATGGCGTTAAGTGAAGTAATCCAGTCTTCCCATTTTTCTTTTAATTCCGTGGGCAGAGGGTCGTCCCAGTCCGCCTTGTAACGCCATGTGCCTTGGAATATTCTCTTCGCTGGGGTGGTCACTGGTGATATTAATCCCAGCGGATCAAATAAAGCCATTATGACGCTCAACGCTTCACGTTTAGTTGGCAAGCGGTGTTTTTCTTTTACGTCGGCAGGCATCTTCATATTGTGAGTATTAAATCCAATATGATCGCTTTGTACATGCCAGAGCAGGCCGAGCGTCTTCTCAGTTTCTTTTCCGCCCAGGCTCACGGTCGCGTCGTGCTGTTTATGTTCTGTCGTTATTTCTTCTATTGTTTACTCTTCGTTCGATGTCCACCCGCTGAGTACGAATCCCACTTGTTTGTGGACGTGATCGACTGCTTTTACCGTTTGCTGAGCTTCCGTGACAGAGTGGAAGCTCTGCAAGTAGTCGTCCATATAGTGATTTCTTTTTATGGCGACCGCAGCTTCTGGGTATGCTTCCGCATGTTCTTCAGCATTTTTATTTTTGATGTATAATGCTGTGCACGGTGATGATGTCGCTCCAAAGATGATTGATGTCATCCTATATTCTTCCGGTTGGTCCTCCCGCCGCTTGCATCTCCATAAGAAACGTAAAACGTCTCTATCTTCTTTGCGCACTTTGATCTGCATGAACATTTCTTTTATGTCGGCGCTCACTGCATACGGATACTGTCGGAACCTCATGATTACTCCGGGCAATGATTGTAACAAGTCGGGTCCCGAGTGAAGCATATCGTTGAGACATATTCCGGCTGTCTTCGCTGCGGCGTCGTGCACCAATCTCGGCGGCTTGTCTGGTTTCGCAGGGTTGATGACTGGGAAGTGTGGCAGATACCATGTCCTTCCTTGCGGAGGTGGCATGGGCGCGCGCTCTGCGTAACCCGAGTTGAAGAGGTTCTGTATGCGTTCTTCGTACTGTAGCTTGAGATTGCTGTCTCGGTCGAGCCTCTTTTCTAAGGTGTGCAGGCGCCTTTCCACGTCCTTGTAATTATTTGGTATTTGGAAATCCTTTTGTTTCCACAACAACCCTGTCTCGAATCTGCCGTCCGCCGACCTCTGGCTGGTTTCCTTCAATATTTGCATAGCTCGCTGCTCGGGATCTTCTTTCGGTCTTCTTGGCTCGATGCACAGCGATTCTAATTTGAAATATTTTTTTATTTCCTCTTCTATCGGCTGTGTATCTTCCCTCTGATGTAGTCTGCCGCAGAAGGTGACCGTCGACGTTAATCTCGATGACCGACGCGTAGTTTTCTAGACACTATGAAGTGCCAGTTATCTTGTCCGATTAGTATTTTCGGTGAGGCTCGTTCGTAGGTGATATCTTCTTTGATATCCCACAGATGTTGGCAATTCTCTAAGAGATTTTCATTCACGGATTCTGGCGCGAAGTCCAACCGTTCTACCGTACGCGCTGCTTCTATGTTGTGTTCTTTTTGCGCGTACTTTCCTCTTATTTTAAGGCTGACGATCTTGCTCTTCTCATGTTTCACCTCCGAGCCGACCCCTTGTATCCACATTGCGTGGGCTGGGCCGCCGGCGATCGAGGCATCGACTAAGGTGACCGTGCTTCCTTCATCCAATAATGCGTATGTTTCGACGCAGCTTAGCGGCCCCCTTATTGTAACGGGCGCAATCTTTAGATAAGCGCGGCGGTGCTTGTACGGTTGAGTCGCTGTGATGACCTCCCTTGCCGATGTTGCGCTTTCCATAGCGGGTTCCTTTTCAATCTCTGCGGTTCTGTCGTGATGCAGCAATTTATGGTGTTTCATCATGCATCCGCCTTTTCCGCACGGTGGAGCTTTACACAGCAACCGGCGATGTTTTCCTCGCAGACAGCGGTAGCAGATATTATTCTTCTTTGCTACTTCCCATCTGTCATTAGTGGACAGAGCGGCGTATGACTTGCAATCGGGCAGTTTGTGTTCTTGTTTGCATTGAGGGCAGCGTTTTTCATATTGTTTCTTGCTTGTGGCGAAGGCACGTTCTATTTTTCTTGGTCTTCGCTCTCTCGTCTCGCTGTCCTATGCTATGAACTCCGGCAAGGCATACGCGCTGCATTTGTCCGCTTCATCGTTTAAGAACATTGATATCTTCTTAAGCTCTGGGATATCTTCTTTCTTTCTGGCTGCATAGTCGTACCATTTGCTTCTCAATATGGGCGTGAGTTTGTCTGTGATAACTCGCGTCATTTCCGGACTATGCAGATAGTGTGCTTTCTTGAGTGCTTCCACGGTGACCACTACGTTTGCTATGCGATTTGCGAATATGCATAGCTCCCTGGGATTGTCCGTAACTTTTTTCAGCAGCTTCAGCTTCTCTATTTCCAAGTGGATTAACGCTTCTGGTCGTCCGAATCTCCTTTCCAAAGCTTCCATTATCAGGCTGGGATCTGGTTGGCTTATAAGTAGGCAACCGGCGGCTTCTTTTGCTGTCCCTTTTAAGCTTCGGCGGATCCTCGCTATGTTTTCGTTCATCGTGAAGTACTTTGAAGATTCTTCGTACGTTGTTTTGAAGCTGAGCCATTCTTTGCTGCTATACAGAAAAAAGGAAAACATTTTTTTTTTCATTCACGCCATCTAGTATTCAATTTTCGTAAATGTAGGGACTAAGAGTTCACCCACGTCAATGTGTGTAAACGACACTATATTCAATGACAGATGTTATTTTTGAACATTGTGTTGAATTGTGTGGATTTTGTGGCAATGGTATAATCTAATAAAATAAAGTATAATGTCCGAGTATAGCGATTGCTACTTCTACGACTTAATAATGTTCCAATTACACAAAAACCCAAATAAACTAAAAAATGATGACTTCAGCGCCATCTCGCGGGAATATGGTCGGGAGCAGACCGTATGTTTCACCTTAACCATCACAGTTGGCAGGCAGATTGACGATCGGAGTACCAAACGTGAGCAAATTTGATGCTACTAATCTTGGTAATTTTGCCTTGACAATTAAATATGATGATAACAACGAGTTATTTGTAAACATTAATATTTCCTAAACGAACATACATTGACTGGAAAGGATACGCTATCAGTATCAATAGCGCGCACATTACTCACCTTCAAATTGCCGACGATGCAGTCATTATAGAAGAATCGCTGGAGGACCTTAGGACTCTGCTCAATGACCTCAACCAAGTGTCCCCCAAAGGATATGTCTTAAAATTAACATAAAGAAGTCAAAGAATATGTGTAACGTCTATGTCACCCCTATGCTTGATGGGATTACTACGTTCAAAATTGTTTACTTTGGACAAATAGTGTGACTAGGTAAATTAAAGTTTGACCGAAAGATCAATCGACGTATCCAACTCGATTTGGCAACGTGACGACACATTTCTTGTAAAACGTATTCATTAATGAAATAAGTATACATAAATTGCTTGTAGCGTGCATAGATCTGAGATATGGACCTTCACAGCTGGTACTCTGTTGAAAATCAAGGTTTCACAACAAGCTGTGGATGCTATGCTATGTTAGAAGGAAAATCTTGAGTAACGCACATAACCCCATGGGTATGTATGCTGTAGAGGGGTGGCCATAAAGCTCGAAAAACTGACAACCAATGGGAAAGGAAGGTTTCCAAGTGGTAGATTGTAAGATGAACTAATGGAGTGACGACCTGGTAAGACATGCAGGAAGTCAATGGATGTACGTGGCTCAGGAACGTGTTTTTGGCATTCCTTGGCCTATTTTTTAGCAATGGACGGAATGGCTATAATGACGATGATGAAACAAACAAACTACATGAATTATATGAAATATATAGGAAAAAAAATATTATGAAAGATTCTTTAAGTACTACTGGAAATAACTACTGGAAGATATTTCAGCAAATATGAAATAAGCAGAATCTTCGTACGAACTCACTATAAAACTGTTACTGTATCTTGTTATGTGTATATAAATAAATAAAGAAACGTTTGCTATGCGATTTGCGAATATGCATAGCTCCCTGGGATTGTCCGTAACTTTATTCAGCAGCTTCAGCTTCTCTATTTCCAAGTGGATTAACGCTTCTGGTCGTCCGAATCTCCTTTCCAAAGCTTCCATTATCAGGCTGGGATCTGGTTGGCTTATAAGTAGGCAACCGGCGGCTTCTTTTGCTGTCCCTTTTAAGCTTCGGCGTATTCTCGCTATGTTTTCGTTCATCGTGAAGTACTTTGAAGATTCTTCGTACGTTGTTTTGAAGCTGAGCCATTCTTTTCTGCTACCATTGAATGTAGGTAGCTCTTGCACATATTTCGGCGGCTGCCTTGTGCTTCGTACTGCTTGTGATAGAGCAGCGGCTAAGGTAGCGACGTCGATTTGTTGCTGCGCCTGCCCATTGTCTTCTTTCTGCGGCGCGGGTTGTGATCCAAACTGCGGAGCGGGTTGCGATGCGAAGTGCGGCGTGGGTTGCGACGCGGGCTGCGGCGCGGGTTGCGATGTAGACTGCGGAGCGGGTTGCGATGCGAAGTGCGACGTGGGTTGCGGCGCAGGCTGCGGCGCTGGTTGCGATGTAGGTTTTTCTTGCAACCATGTACTAATGCGTACTGATGCTAAATCGTCTTCTATTTCTTCATCTTCGTCATCGGTTGATCCGACTTCTGCTTGTAATCGCTGCACGTGTATTTCTTGCAATTCCGTTCTTGCTTGCAACTGAGCCTGCTCGAGCTTGAGTTCGGCTAACCGCTCTTTCGCCTCTAACTCCGCGAGGAGTCTCTTGCGTGAGGCTACGCAGCGGCGCGACCTAGTCTCGTCGGGCTTTAGTGTGCGCTGCGATCTTCGATCCCTCTCTTGTTGGGTTTCTTCCGTTGTGTTATCGGTCGCAGAGGTAGCCGTTGTATCGCTGACCGTTGTGGTTTCGCTCGTGGTGTTGGATGTACCAGTAGCGGTTGAATCGCCCCCAGAGGCCTCTTCTGTGGCCCCCTGGATTATTTGTTCATCCTTGCGACGCTTCGATGATTCTCCGTTGTTACTACATGTAATCACCATTTTTCTTCACAATAATATTTTTTCGTTCTTGCGGTTTGCTTCTTTCTTCCGGCAATACCAAGACCGATATTGTCTTTTTCTTCTAGTAATCCGGCTTCTCGAAGGACCATTAATGTTACGGATCGCCGTAACGCCGTTCGAAAAATGAGTGAAACACGTTGGTCTTGCTTACTACTGGAGGCAAGCGGCGGTGAGGAGGAACTTTTTCTTTTCTTGCTGTTGTTTTCTTTACTGTAGCTGGAGAGCGACTGCCGACCGTTCCGACCGGCCCGTTTTTTTTACTATTCGGCCATTGCTGGCCAGCGGACCCTTGCCTCACCCCCGCGCCTTTCTTTATTTGGCAAATTTCTTATAAACTAATGTACAGACTTAAATATATTACATTTTTACAATTGCTTATTTAACTAATACTTATATAATAATTTTTCTACATAGTAAAGGTTAAAACGTTATTATTCCAGCAATTTTGAGCTGAGGACCCTGCCCCCCGCCTCAGCACTATAAATATAAAACGTCGTGGCGCGGCGCGCGTAGCCTCATTCGCTCCGCGGCCGCGTCACGGTAACATGCCCTGTTTATTATTTATCGTGCCTAAGGGCTTAATATATATGAAATTAAATTGAACTATACAAGGGAATATACTTTACACATAATACTTATTCTACAATTTGGTATTGATTAATTTCTATATCCTAAATCTATGTTAACTCTCGCCAGTTGGTCGGTGCCTTTATTGCGAGAGTTATTACATAGTTACAATATCATTTGTTTAACAATAAAAGCTATATTACTTAATATTATTGCTGCGGCTTTTCCCGCGTTGCTGTGGGCAACCACCGCTAGTTGTGGAACCGTGAGCGCGCCCCGACGATCATAACATTCTCCTGGCTCCGCCCACCGTCCCCAGGTTGTTCAACTAGCGATGGTTACCACAAGCAATCCGTAAGTCATTTCGTTCGAGGTATTGCTATGTTTGCGTCGTGCACAATGTCATATAGCATTAAACTCGCCTTTTGTACAAATATTTGGTGCAATAGAGAATAAATAAATAAATAAAATTAAAATAATTCAATACTTGGCTGGGCGCACAAACGGCGCATAAACTCTACCCGTCCGGTGAGAACTGCGAGAAGCCAGTATTGAAAGCTTCTATGAGCGAGGTTAGTTCAATTATTATAGCTAAAATAAATTAAAAATTAATTGAGTACTTTTATGACAATGATTAGCTACATCTTTATTTCCGAACTCTTTCATTTCACGTTGCTATGGTATTTTGAAAATTTTATTGATTAAGAAGTATAAGAGTTTGATAAATTTATCAAGAATCATTTCACGCCTACACACTTTTCATGTATCGTGTACGGTTTTCTTTAAAGCTGAAAAAACCGCGCTTCGGGACACATTCTGGGACGTGAGAGGGAGGGGGGAAGGACGCTCAACCGGGAGGGGGAGAGAAAGTGGACAAAACTTCGCTCTACATCATACATAATATGTCGACAGATGAAAGTACTCCATTAATTATGCCAATTAATTCATACATTGCTATCAAATAAAATATTTAATTACAATTATAAAATGCTTGAACTAGGTCTCATGTAATGTCGCGCACCTCGGACACGCGATGACGCGGGTGAAACCGCGGGGCACAGCTAGTAATATAATATATCCTAGCAGGTGGCGTTCTGTAGTTCTGCCTACCCATACAGAAAAAAGGAAAACATTTTTTTTTCATTCACGCCATCTAGTATTCAATTTTCGTAAATGTAGGGACTAAGAATTCACCCACGTCAATGTGTGTAAACGACACTATATTCAATGACAGATGTTATTTTTGAACATTGTGTTGAATTGTGTGGATTTTGTGGCAATGATATAACCTAATAAAATAAAGTTTAATGTCCGAGTATAGCGATTGCTACTTCTACGACTTAATAATGTTCCAATTACACAAAAACCCAAATAAACTAAAAAATGATGACTTCAGCGCCATCTCGCGGGAATATGGTCGGGAGCAGACCGTATGTTTCACCTTAACCATCACAGTTGGCAGGCAGATTGACGATCGGAGTACCAAACGTGAGCAAATTTGATGCTACTAATCTTGGTAATTTTACCTTGACAATTAAATATGATGATAACAACGAGTTATTTGTAAACATTAATATTTCCTAAACGAACATACATTGACTGGAAAGGATACGCTATCAGTATCAATAGCACGCACATTACTCACCTTCAAATTGCCGACGATGCAGTCATTATAGAAGAATCGCTGGAGGACCTTAGGACTCTGCGCAATGACCTCAACCAAGTGTCCCCCAAGGGATATGTCTTAAAATTAACATAAAGAAGTCAAAGAATATGTGTAACGTCTATGTCACCCCTATGCTTGATGGGATTACTACGTTCAAAATTGTTTACTTTGGACAAATAGTGTGACTAGGTAAATTAAAGTTTGACCGAGAGATCAATCGACGTATCCAACTCAATTTGGCAACGTAACGACACATTTCTTGTGAAACGTATTCATTAATGAAATAAGTATACATAAATTGCTTGTAGCGTGCATAGATCTGAGATATGGACCTTCACAGCTGGTACTCTGTTGAAAATCAAGGTTTCACAACAAGCTGTGGATGCTATGCTATGTTAGAAGGAAAATCTTGAGTAACGCACATAACCCCATGGGTATGTATGCTGTAGAGGGGTGGCCATAAAGCTCGAAAAACTGACAACCAATGGGAAAGGAAGGTTTCCAAGTGGTAGATTGTAAGATGAACTAATGGAGTGACGACCTGGTAAGACATGCAGGAAGTCAATGGATGTACGTGGCTCAGGAACGTGTTTTTGGCATTCCTTGGCCTATTTTTTAGCAATGGACGGAATGGCTATAATGACGATGATGAAACAAACAAACTACATGAATTATATGAAATATATAGGAAAAAAAATATTATGAAAGATTCTTTAAGTACTACTGGAAATATCTACTGGAAGATATTTTAGCAAATATGAAATAAGCAGAATCTTCGTACGAACTCACTATAAAACTGTTACTGTATCTTGTTATGTGTATATAAATAAATAAAAAAAATTTTTAGATAGCAGAGCGTGTTTTGTTTTTTTTTTTGTTTAAAAGCTACTGCAGATAACCTTCTTGCAATTATATTTCAATTTGACCTTTAATCGGATTGCTGTTCCATGAACGTCATATCCAGTTCATTTATCTATCCTTATAAAAGCTTTAGAATAGTCTACTTCAAATATTACTAGTGTCCCTAGAGGTTGTTGTAAACTACATTGAATAGAAAAGAATAGAATATTTTTTTATTTAATATTGATAAAAATAAATTCTTATTGAAAGTCGTTTTTTTACTTTGCCACTGGTTCTAAAAAGTCCTCTGCCTTGGAAATAAGCAGCAAGAAACCCAGCGGGGCTTTTTTTAATAAATTTTACAATATAAATGATTACAAATTATTTACAAAATTTATTTTAAAAACAGCTTGTAAGCGACCACCTCATTCCCAGGGGTTATTATCAACCATGTATTCATTTATATTATAATAACCCATTTTTATAGTTGTAGTTTAATAAAATATTTAAAATTGGTAATAGAGAGAGCTTGTATATTTTCCGGGACTTTATTGTAAAAGCGTATACATTGCCCCAAGAATGAATTACTGACTATGTGGAGTCGAGATACTGGTATCACTAGTTTGTGTTTGGACCTAGTGTTCACAAAGTTTATATCATTTTCTTTTACGAAAACATTATTTGTATTTGTAAACATATATTAAATTTTCGTAAATATACTGACAGAAATACACAGCAGCGTTAAGCTGCTACTTAACGCTGGTATTCTGTGAGAGCGTGGTCCTTCCCCGGTCGAGCCGACCCATTCATGATACAATTATACTATTAATATAGCTGTAACATGGCTCTACCACAAACATCTCATATGGCCCTCCTCTGTAAAACAAAAATAGTTTCTAAATCAATTAGCCGCATTTCACCATAGCAAAATCTCTTAAGATATTATGCTATGGGAATGACTGAAATAAACTAATCTAGCTGCCTCGACACTAGTGAGATATCTAATCGTTTTTACAGCATAAGCTGTAGAACTTAGTTTGCTTGCAAGTTTGGATATATGATGGTCCCACTGAAGCTAAGCGTCGAGAGTGATGCCAAGAGAAGCAGAGGATTCAACAGGGCTCAGTTCTTTCCCATTTAAAATACATTAGTATTCATATTTTAAACATTCGTTGTTGTAAATTTAATACATTTAGTTTTATTGTCGTTTAAATGTCGGTTATTAACGTTAAATTGATGCACTAATTTTGAATTAGCATTATTCACTTCGTCACATTTAAATGATAGACGTTTATCGTCAGTAAAAAATACTATACCATGATTGTCCCCTACAAAGGAACCAAATTTATAAATATACACTAAAAATAGGAATGAGATAATAATAAGAATCGAGCCCTGAGGGACATCCATTTTTACGGACGACCAGGAAGAACTTTTATCATAAATAATGCCTTTATGCATTGTATTACTTAAATATGAAATAATAAATTTAAGCGCTGTGTACTTGATACCATAGTACTGTAGCTTCCTGATTAATGTCTCATGGTGAACACAGTCCAAGGTCACAAAAAATACCTAAAGCATCCCCTGAATTTCCCCATGCACAAATAATATGTTTTATAATTCCGACTACAGCATCGGTAGTCGAGCGTCCCCTTGTAAAGTCAAATTGATTTTTATAAAGCAATTTATTTATATTAAAAAAACTTAACATCTGATCTAAAATAATTTTTTCAATAATTTTATTTAATATAGTACACAAATCGGTCTAAAATTGGCGGGGTCTAATGTTCTACCAAATTTAAATAAAGGTATGACTTTACTATGTTGCATTAGATCAGGAAACACAGTAGATTCGTTGCTTGTATTAAAAATTGTGGCTAGATAAGGTGCTATTGTATCTATTATAGATGCAATAACTTTAACGGAAATCCCCCATAAGTCTGCCGTTTTCTTAACATTAAATTTTTAATAACAACATAATTGCACACCACAAATAATAACTAATGATTTCTTAGATTTACGCAACCGCTTCACTTTGAAGAGAACTATTTTGACGCGAAAGTAAAATTAAACAAAAAATAAAAAACAATTTGATTTAAATTATTTGTTAGTTTTTCTTCAACAGAATGTTAATTATTACTCTGGGTGTGCATTTCTTAATTAATGTTAAATTTAAGTTTCTCATTTTTCTTTAAAAAAATGCAGTACTATCTAGGTTTTAATAGTACTAACCCTGAGTCATATTGCACCTACCCTTACCCTAGACAATTGAAAAAGACACTATATTATTTTTAATATTACGACAGTGAAATTTAAAACTGTATATGGCTGGAGATACAGCCACCTTTTACACTATGAACCTTTATTGTAGTACGTATTGTGTCGCTGCGAGCGAAGCAAGGTTCTTCAAAACGGGTAAGTGTTACCCAACGTCATTGCTGACGTAGTATTTTCATGACATGCTTTCATTTGTTTATTTTGTATTTGTGTTAATTCATCCTGTTTTCTTTGTAGATTTTTAGAAAATGTAGCAGAAAGACGTGGTAGAGCTATGCTGCAGCTATATTATGGTTGTAGCACGAATGGGTCGGCTCGACCGGAAGGACCACGCTCTCATAGAAAACCAGCGTAAAATAGCAGCTTAACGCTGCTGTGTTTCGTATGGTGAGTGTAGAGAACCGGAGACCCTTTTTACTGGCAAAAGGCATTCCATCTTAGTCCTCACTTGTGACAACGCATCTGCATCTTGAGTCTTTATTGAGGATAGATGTAGATGTCTATGGGTCACAGTAACCACTTACCATCAGGCGGACTGTGTGCTCGTTTGTCACCTGATCCTATATAAAAATAAAAAATAAAATGTTGTAGATATTTTTTAAAATAGCATTGCCAAACCGTCCGGAGGTACTTTTGGCAATATTAGAAAAGTAAAGTGAGATAAAGCAGGATGGAATTCTACTTCATTCGTCAAAATTAAAGATCTCTTATCCGAACGTAGTAATATTAGCGAAACGCAACGGAACCCACCAAGAAACCTTCCTAGACGGTTTCAAGAACTCTCAGAAGATATTAAATATGTCCGCCCAAAAAATATAAAAACGCCTTACTATTTAAAAGAATTTTGTCTCATTTTTCTGTTAATATAATATAACATTATTGATTCCTATGAATATAATAAACAAATACAAAAAAATATAACAACCGACTTCAATACAGACTATTTAAAATAACTCAAAAACTATTGTTCATACCTTGATCAAATCTATATGAGACTACAAAAAAAGCATTATTTTTCAAATAAAAAAAGGATCATCGAAATCAGTTCACCAAAAAAAGTTATGAGGTATCACACATTAAAAAACCGGCCAAGTGCGAGTCGAACTCGCGCACCGAGGGTTCCGAACAAATCCGTAGTTATATAAGTTTATAATTATTAAAAATATTTTTATTATCTCATGTATCTAAAAATTTATGCTTTTCGCAAATTATCCTTTATCTGTGCTATAATATGTTGCTTCGTACCAAATTTTAAGATTCTGAGTTCACGGAAAGTACCCTGTAGGTTTTGATTCCCTTGCGAATGTCGAAAATTTGCTGCATAAACGGCTGTATTTTTTGATTGCGTTGGCTAGAAGTTTGGTTTTTTGACAGCTCCAAGGGACAGTGGGCTTGATTATTTGATATGAATTTCAACTTGATACCTTCACGCGTTCTTGAGAAAAAGGATCTTGACAGACAGACAGACAGACAGACGGACAACAAAGTGATCCTATAAGGGTTCCGTTTTTTCCTTTTGAGGTACGGAACCCTAAAAACACATAGTCAATTGCCTTCCCCTTTTTGTAGTCGGTAGAAATAAAATTCAAATCTTCAAGTTATGTTTTCAAAATTGATTTTACAGGTGTTATTAAGTAAAGTAATTTCCTTTTTCCACCCAGTCTCCACCTCTTCTTTATCGACATACCTCGCGTTCAAACCACCGCTTCGTTATTTGTCATACTTGCAACAAAATAATCGGATAAAATAATGGGATAATTTATCAGCTAATCTGCCTTTCCACCAGATTACAATGTTGTTGTATTCAAGGCTGGAGTTTTGTTATATTGAGTCAGTGCGTGTTACCATATTAGGCTATAGCACCACTTACCATCAGCATAGATAGTAGTCAAGCAATGACTCATAATATTTAAAAATATCTAATATATAAATATTAATATTTGTTTGTTTGCGCTGCCATACCGTTTATCAGATTGCTATAAAACAAAATTTAAAAAAAAATATTTGAAAGTCATATATCATTCAACTTCAATGAATATATTATCAATCCTAATTAAACAATATAACTATTTCAAATTTAAAACGATATTTCTACAATTATTTCTTCTGCGTTAGCAATGTATTATATACGGGTAGTTGTCACTTAGAGAAACTCCAGCTTCATTTTTGTGATTTAGATAAACTATTGTACTTGTTTCACAGTATTTATTTCGGTAAGATATCTTCTTATATTATGTTCGTTATTCTATTCACTCTGGTGACTCCTTTTATTATTGATTTGAATATACAAATCACAAAAATTAAAAAATATTACCTCTTTGAATTTGACTACTATATTGAACTATTATGGACTCTTTTATTATTTCTAACGTTAGGAAATTCTTATGCTATATATTCCGCATTATTTTGGCTTTTATTACTTTTAATTATTTTCTCATCAGTAATATTGTAAACAGTCGAAAACGTTATTATTTTAATTTTAGTAAGTCTACCTTAGAAGAAATATATTGTTATAAAATAATTTTCGTTCTAAGAAAACATTTTGTATTACATTGTACGAACATAATAATAAAACGAACTACTAAGGACGACAGGTGTGGCAAATATTTAAGAAGAACGTAAAATTTACTTACTCAGCTGCTATACCTAATAAAACTAACGTGATTTTTAAGCAACATTAACATTTTTAAATTCAGCAGGTGTCTTAAGACAAAAGTAAAGAAAATTACAGTTAAGTGTAGTTTGCTTATTTATGCGTACGTTTAATATGTACAAGTTAGTCTCCGCGTTGCTTCGGCTTTTATATCAGGCATGAAGGTTCCTTATGATGTTGTAGCCGGTGGAAGGAAAAGGGGAGATCTACCGCCGGGCAAGGTGTTCTACCCGGGGAGCGGCCAACGCTCCGATTGGTAGTTCGGAGCTATTCTATTTAATATACTGATTTAATTTCGGAACTTTGATAGCGCGATTTAGGCTTCGATGTGTTTCGCTTGTGACGCGACGACAGCGCCGCCACAATGTTTTCCTTCACCGGCGTATACGTGGTAATTTGAAACGTGGCTCTCAAAACTGCTGTTAACAAATTCATTAGTGTTGATGTGGATCAAACCTAGTTCGCTAACGTGCTTTAACGCTTACAACGAGTGCTTATTAAAAATTTAGCCAGGCTAAAAAAATTATTTATCCTAAAATCATACATAAATTGAAAAAGTAATTAGAGCAAATTTTATGACACTTCTTAAAGAAGCAAATTCAAATTATATTATGATGTAATTAATTATCAATGGTGGCGAAAGTACTGTGAGTAATTTCCCAAAAAAGATTAATTACAAATTTAATAGTCAATAATAATTATACTAACTAGATCCTAATAGTTTTCTTTGTCGTAAGTGATGCACGTAAACAGCAAATGAGTGGGATAGTTTGCCAACATTTCACTTCGAGTAAAACGTACACTTCAAGGCAACAGTGAATAGGATTTTTCTATGATTAGACAGTGAGATTTATAAGCTTGGACTACAGGACCACTGAGGTACACTCAGGTAAATGTAAGGCTTGTTTTCCGAAATAGCGTCTGTGCGTAATATGCTCTTACAGATCAGAAAGAGATTTTAATTTTTTTACTTAGGTCAGAAGATTAAAGAGACAGATGTATTAGCAATGTTTCAAAATAATTTAAAGCCTGTGAACTCTCCTTAGTATCGCAATATCCGTTATTGAGAACTCCATACATTCATAAACATACGTCTATATTAAGAAGTGGTATTTCATTGTGCACATATTTTATGTTTACTCAAAAAACAGTGCAATATGTGTCTAATTTTTCTAATGAATAATATAACGTATGCCTGTACAAATGTTTCTGCAGTATAATATTGAGCGCACTTTAAAATCAGAATTTTAGTTTTCACAATCTATGAGGGTGTTTATGTAAGACTGCATTTTTCGAAGAATCCTTTTGACAACAAGAGAGATAGGAAAGGGAGAAGGAGGAAAGAACGTTTGTATCTTTAATTTTATAGTTTATGAGTTACAAATGAGCACACAGTGCAGTGCTGAGTCGATTCTGTGGTCTATAGACGTCCTTGATTAAGAATCAAAATGCAAATGCGTATCCACAGAGGAAAAAGTTGGAATTTCTCGTTTCTACAATACTCTACATTCATCATACGAATCACAGCAGAATTGAGCTCCAATTTTTCACAGATATTCTGTGAGGGCATGGTCCTTCCCCGGTTGAGCCGACCCATTTGAGTTACAACCATACTATAGCTGCAGCGTAGCTATATTACGTATGTTACAATAATTAAAATAGGAAAGTAAAATGTTTACGCGCATTAGGAGCCTGCAATATTATTGATGATATTGGCTGAATAAATAAATAAATAAAAATAAATATATAGCATGCCAAATTGAGACCTTAATAAACGAAGAATTTTTACGGAATATCACACAGCGAAACACGATTTTTTTTAAAGGATAGGGTGACAAACGTGCACACAGTCCACCTGATGGTAAGTGGTTGCTGTGGCCCATAGACATCTACATCTATGCTCGTTTGCGAATCAAAATGCAGATGCGTTATCACCCGTGAGGACTAAAATGGAATGCCACTTTTCAAGTAAAAAGGGTCCCCGGTTCTTTACACTCACCATACGAAACACAGTAGTGTTAAGCTGCTATTTTACGCTGGTATTCAAAACGATGCAGATAATACGTTAATAAGGATATTTTTTTTTATAAATAAATAATATTACTATTAATAATTAATTGTATATATGTACGTGTGTGCAAACCGTACAGTGACGGTGTAAGAATATTCGCTACCCCATATCGTCACGTGAGTGTCGTAAGAGGTGACACTAAAATAGAACATGGGCAGCAGCAGCTCCTTGATAACAACTCAAAATAATAAAAAGCAGCGGATGCCAACGCGCCCGCCAAGCGTGGCAACCATGGTAAAATTCTCCCTATGAGCCTACTCTATGTTCAGTAGTGGACTTTTATTGGCTATAATGGAATGTTCATGCATGGGCCTTTGTTGTCTGAAATAAATAATAGAATAACTAAGTACGTGTTAGTAGAACTCCGCAGCTGCTTGCAGCACGAACGGGTTAGCTCTACTGGGAAGGACCCCGCTAGTAACGAAAGCGTGAAAAGAGCCGACTCCTTTCTAAAAGGCCAGCACCGCACCTATATCGTAATGCGACACAAACGTGGAGAGATCGGGCGCAGGGCCGGCTTTACGTGCTTTACGAGGCACGGGGGTGAAACACCACCAACTTCCAAACTCTGGCGGGCAACTGTGAATTTTATTAAAGAAAAACCAAATTACTGATTTCGATCCGACACTAGATGCGAACCCGGGATCTCATGACCAGCAATCGCGTTAACGACTCCTAGACCTACGAGGCAGTCAGAATCCTAATTAAGTATCAACTACTAGTGAGTTGATCTAATATTTCAAATTATGAGGTTCAAAATTGGCTTGAAATGGTTTGTGTTATATAGGGGACACTTAAACAAAATTATGATACGTTAAATTTATTTTGACAGAAATCAACTGCTGATTATAGGCCTCCTCAATAGGTTGCTTCAAAGGGGGATATTTGCTGTAGTTGCCATGATTGGCAACCGTAGATTGTGACAACTGTGACGGTAAAGTTTTAAGTTTGTATATGATTAAATCAAAAAATTGTGTGCAAATATGTTTAAATATTTTTTCCCGATTTTCTATTCGATTTTTAGATGCACTACAGAAATAATCGCGAAAATATAAATTCGAGTAAATCGCAGGTGAATAAAAGCGTTAAATTAGACTGCTTTACGACTCAGGCATGCGGAGACAAGTCGTAAACTACAAACGACGGGTGTGTGGAGTTTAAATAAATATTTATAGTTCAGCAGGTTAACAACAGGTGCACTGTCACTCCATTCAATTCAATATACACAAAAAGACAACTTTGATGCACAACCTAAGAAACAAACTCGCTAATAAACGGACCATATATCCAAACTAGCAAGCAGACTAAGCTCTGCAACTTAAGCTGTAAAAAAGATTAGAGATCTCACTAGTGTTGAGACAAGTAGATTAGTTTATTTCAGTTATTCCTTTAGCATAATATTTTATGGGATTTTGCTATAGGGTGATGCAGCTGATTAAAAAAAATGTTTTACAGAAGAAGGCCATAAGAACTGTTTTCAACCTAAAATTGACAGAGACTTTCACAGCAAAATTTTATGTAATAATTATATTAACTTTAGTCTCTCAGTATATTTACGAAAATTTAATATACATTCAAACAAACAAAATTAATTTTAGTAGAAAAAATGATATACACTCTGAAACATTAAGAACAAACACAAGGTAGTTATACCACTTTCTCGGATCCACACAGTCAGTAATTCGTTATTGCGGCAATGTATACGCTATTACAACAAAGTCCGAGAAAATATACAAGGTCTCTCAATTACGGGGTTTAAATATTTTATTAAGCAAAAACTGTTTAGAAAGTGTTATTATAATATTAAATATAATATAAAATATTAATCTAAACGTGGTAGAGCCATGCTGCAGCTATATTAGTAGTATAGTTTTTTTTTATAGGAGAAGGGGCAACGCGCATGCGGCTCAACTGATGGTAAGTGACTACCGCCACCCAAGAACTACCGTAACACCACATTGAATTGCAGAATTCCACAGAGAATTGCAGATGCGTTGCCGGCCTTTTAAATAGGAGTAGCCTCTTTTCTTGAACGTCACTAAGTCTTATCGGTCCGGAAAAATCGCTGGTCGTAAACTATTCCACAAGGAAGTTGGAGCGAGGAAGAAAACATCTTCTAAATCGCACAGTGGTGGACCGCCAATCATCCAGATGGTGCGGATGGTATCGGGAGTTCTGCCGCGATGTGCGTTCGTAAAATTTGGCGGCTGGGGATTAATCCGAACAATTCCTCAGAGCACTCCCCGTGGTAAATGCGAAACAAAATGCAAAGAGATGCAACATCACATCGTAGTATATATTGTACTAGCTGTGCCCCGCGGTTTCACTTGCGACATGCGAACTTCTAGAGAGACATCACGACGGACGGTTGCTGAATTAACAAAGATTTAAAAAGTGAAATATGTTACTAAAATTACATGGATAATCTCGACCGGGGAAGGACCACGCTCTCACAGAATACCAGCGTCAAATAGCAGCTTAAAACTGCTGTGTTTCGTATGGTGAGTGTAGATAACCGAAGACCCTTTTTACTGGAAAAGAGGCATTCCATCTTAGTCCTCAAGGGTGACAACGCATCTGCATTTTGATTGGCAAACGAGGATAGATGTAGATGTCTATGGGCCACAGCAACCACTTACCATAAGGTGGACTATGTGCTCGTTTGTAGGCTATCATATAAAAAAAAAATAACATGGTTAATAATAACCTCTAGTAATGAGGTTGTCGCTTCCGAGCTGTTTCTAAAATAAATTTTGTAAATTGCTTGTCATCATTATCATTACAGCCTTTCATAAGTCCACTGCTGAACATAGGCCTCCCCCAAGGTATGCCACAAAGCACGGTCCTGAGCCACCTGCATCCATCGACTTCCTGCATGTCTTACCAGGTCGTCACTCCATCTCGTGGGGGGTCGCCCTACACTTCGCCTACCGGTACGAGGCTGCCACTCGAGAACCTTTCTTCCCCATCGGTTGTCGGTTCTTCGAGCTAAATGGCCGGCCCACTGCCACTTCAGCTTACTAATCTGTTGGGTTATGTCGGTTACTCTGGTTCTACTGCGGATATACTCATTTCTAAGTTTATCACGCAAAGACACCCCGAGCATAGCTCTCTTCATAGCTCGCTGAGCGAACTTGAGCTTCCTATACGGCCAGCAGTGAAGGACCACGTCTCAGATCCGTAAGTCATCACTGGCAACACGCACTGGTTGTACAATTTCGTTTTAAGGTTTTGAGGTATGTCTGACGAGAGGATGTGTCGTAGTTTCCCGAACGCTGCCCAGCCGAGTTGAATCCGTCGATGGACCTCTCGGTCGAAGTTGGGCTTACCTAGTCGGACTATTTGTCCCAGGTAAACATACTCGTCAACAACTTCGAGCTTAGTGCTCCCAACAACCACCGGCATAGGTGTGTCATGGACATTAAACATGATCTTTGTTTTGTCCATGTTAATCTTAAGACCTATTTGTTGGGAGACACTATTGAGGTCATTAAGCATAGTGCTTAGGTCCTCCAGCGATTCTGTCATAAGGACTATATCATCGGCAAATCGAAGGTGAGTGATGTACTCGCCATTGATGTTAAAACCGTATCCTTTCCAGTCCAGAAGCTTGAAAACGTCTTCCAATGCAGCGGTGAAGAGTTTCGGGGATACCACATTACCCTGTCTTACACCTCTCTGCAATTGGATAGGTTTCTTACTCTGGTTTTGTACTCGGATAGCCATTGTAGCCCTACTGTACAAGCATTTCAACACTTCGATATACAGACAGTCAATTTGACATCGCTGGAGGGACTGCAGCACCGCCCAAATTTCACCAGACATAGTGGCTAATTGTACTCTTCGGACTGTACAATTTTCCGAAGGGTATGTATGTGGTATATGGTGCTAAAGCCCTTTCGGAAACCGGCTTGTTCGGGAGGCTGGAAGTCGTCAAGTCTGCGCGTGATACGAGTTGTAATGACCCTCGAAAACAGCACGTAGACGCGGCTCAGAAGGGAAATCGGTCTGTAGTTCTTCAAAAGGGCGTATTTACCTTTCTTGAAGAACAAGACCACCGCACTTCTGCTCCACGCCTTCGGTGCAATGCCACCATGGAGGACGGAATTAAAGAGCTTCTGAAGGACTTCAAGTACCGGTCTTCCACCCGCTTTCAGAAGCTCCGCTGTAATTCCATCCTTACCTGGGGCCTCGCCGTTTTTATGGTGCAGGAGAGCCATTCTAATCTCGCTCAGACTGACGTCCGGGATATCTTCGGAATAGTGTCGGATAAGACTCGTTCTTGGATCGTTACTCACACTTGCTTGTGGCTCCAGCGATGACGTGTAAAGCTGCCCATAGAACCTCTCAATCTAACTCAAAATCTCAGGTGCCCCGGAAACGATGCTGCCACACTCGGTCTTCAGCTTTGACAGTTGGCTCTTTCTGGCAGACAGATCTCTGGCAAAGACTTTAGAGCCTTAGTTCCGCTCAATCGCTTCTTCAATACAAGCTGTATTTAAGTTGCGTAAGTCCCGCCGCATGCATTTGGAGATCTGTCTGTTCAGTTGCATGTATGCTTTCAAATCTGTTGAAGAATGTAGCTTCATCTTCCGTCTAACAGCCATGAGATTGAGAGTGTGATAGAAGAGTTTTTGTGTTCTTCTGCGGCGGGTCTTGCAGAACTTAGCTCCGACCGCATGGATAGTTTCCACAAGCTTGTCATTTATATCGTCCACTTCATTGCAGTCTTCAAGGCACTGAAAGCGGTTTTGTAACTCGAGCTGAAAGGTTTCGGGACTGTGGAATAGAGCACGAGGGGGACGGAGCGTTGACTTCATTAGACGAGACCTCTCCAACTTAACGTTTAGGTTCAGTGTGCCTCTAACAATTCGGTGATCGCTACCAGTTTTCACCCTCGCAATCACGGAGACATCGTTGAACAGTTGTCGTCTGTTCGTCATAATGAAGTCAATCTCATTTTTTGTGGAACCGTCGTGGCTCGACCAGGTCCACTTCCTGTGGGGCCGCTTTTGGAAAAAAGAGTTCATCATTAAGAGTCCCTCTATCTCCATGAAGTCGGTCAGCTGCTGGCCCCTTGGGTTCCGTTGCCCTATTCCAAATTTCCCCACTTTCAGCTCACCGTTTTCTCTTGTGCCTAGTTTTGCATTGAAGTCTCCCATTTACACCGTATATTGGGTTTTGGAGGAATACATGGCTCTAGAGATATCCTCATACATTTCCTCCACCTCCTCATCAGGGTGTGCCGAGGTTGTTGCGTAAACCTGTATGACCTTCAGCGAATACCATTTGGTGATTCTGAGTGTAAGGTACGCAACCCTCGTCGACACACTCTCAATCTTTACAACGTTGTTGATGAGAGACTTGTGGACGATAAATCCGACACCTCCTTGGGACAGATGATCGCCCTCCCGGTGATAGAGCAAGTTGCCGGATTCAAGGTATGTTTGTTGTTTGTTTGTTTGTTTTTTAAAAAAAAACGTTACCCCCACACTAGGACTTTCTCCTGTATAGTGGAGGCAGTTTACAAACATATATTGTACAAGGACAAACATCCAGACCCGGAACAATTATTCGTAGGCCATACAAATACTTGTTCCGTGCGGGATTAGAACCCGCGGCCCCAAGCGTTGCAACTCATTACTAAGCCACTACACCACGGAGCCGTCAATTACAGTGTCCTCCCCCTCTCTTCAGACTTCGGATAATCCTATAATATTCCAGCGTAACTTGTCTATCTCTTCTTCCAGCTCCTCGATCTTCTCGTCAGTCCTCAGGGTGCGTGCGTTGTATGGTGCCAGGTCGAGTCGTCTTAGGTGGCAACCGAACCTCCACCGGAAATTCTTAGCACCCCCTGCCCCGCCGTTACCATGGTCACCACCGTAGCCAGGAATAGCGGGGCCGCCGGGGACTGGGGGCCGTTTCTTTGTTACTGTCATTCATAGGGTGGTATTTGCCATAGTTGCCACGCTTAGCGAGCGGGTTGGCAACCGCAATCTTTTAATTGTAAGTTTGTTGTTACCAGGAAGATGCTGCTGCCCATCTCCTGCCTGTTTCCCTTTATCGCCTTTTACGACACCCACGGGAAGATATGGAGTAGTGGATATTCTTAACCGCCACTATAATAAACTTTAAAAAAGAGTCATGCTGGGTTTCTTGGGAGTTATTCTTAGGACAGAGGTTTGTTTTTCCGAACAACTGGTTAAGTAAAAAATGTCTTTCAGTAACATTCGTAAATGTATAAAAATAAATAAAATTGAAGTGTCTGTTTGTAATGTTAAAATTTACTAAATGCATATGAATGTACATACGGTACTTATAAATAAAACACAATTTGTAAAATTTTTGTGTCTGTCTGTCGGTCTGTCTGTCTGTCCGTCTGTTTATTCCGGCTAATCTCCGAAACGGCTGGACCGATTTCGACGGGACTTTCACTGGCAGATAGCTGATGTTATAAGGAGTAACTTAGGCTACTTATATTTGAGAAAAACAATTAGGGTTCTTAGCAATGTAATTACAACCCTAAATTACACGCGAGCGAAGTCGCGGGGAACAGCTAGTTTTTATTAAGCACCAAAGGCAGCAACAATTAATGTTTCCGTATATGTAATTTTATGTGTATCTAATTGTGATCTAATATATAAATATATAATCTAATGAGAATCTCTGTTTCTTTTGGGAAATATATTCTTTATATCCAAACTAAACCATATTTATTTATTTATTTTAAAACAGTGTACATGCTGGCTTACAGTATGCCCAAAACGTCAGCATGCTAATTTACAAATTACACTTTTAAATGATAAGTAATTGATTAAGATACATGTCCAAATAAAATAAAAAATAAAAAATAGATGCCAAATAGATAAAAAATAGATGCCAAATAGAAGATTATATTATGTCAAATAGAGCAAACAAAATATCATTGTCAAATTAACTAAGCTTATATTAAATTAATATATTACAATATGTCAAAATTGGATGTCAAAAATAGAAGGGCTTTATTACATAGTTGCCTAAAGCTATCAGCAAATAAGTCAGTCTCGTAATCATGTGTAAATATATCTCCAATAAGCCGTATAGCGCGAGTAGTGGGCGCGAGAGCGCCGCACCTGGTGCGCTTCGGAGCCAATAACCCCACTCTGCTTAATATCGTCGGGCTATCTATTTTATTATGGATGATTGCTAGGTAGAATGTTATCAATTGCATAGTCCGCCTAAGTTTAAGAGTGTCCACACCCACCATACCAGTAACCAATAAGGACGGATATAGATAGGTTTAATAACCGTAATTCTGCTATATATAGCCATCGTGCAAATTTGCGCTGTATTCTCTCTATCATCAAATACATTTCTCCTCATAGGGATTCCATTTGACTATCTGCGTCACGTGCCGCATCAACATGGTTCAGTACAGGTACCTCGTCCTGATACACCGAACTGAAATAGTTTGCAAAAGCGTTGGCTGCGGATTGCCCAACAACTTCAACACCACCGGACGAATAAACGTTCGTACGCTGCCTGTGGTTCTTCCTATCCTTAAGTTACTTCCAGAATTTGGTTGGATCGTTAATTATATTTTGTTCTGTCAGATGTAAGTGCTGCTTATATGCATTTTCAATCAAGTTTTTAACATGCCACCTATAGTATTTCAATAATTCCTTGTTAAACTTTTTACCTTCAGCCTTATACCGTTTCAAATGATAATATTTTTTACGTATATAATTTTTAATATCAGCATTAAACCATTTTGGATATACGTACTTATAATTCGACATATAACGGGATTTAGTAGGAACATATTGACTGATACAATTATAAAGACGGTGATAGAATAACGCAACTGCGTCGTCAACGTCTGCAATTACAAAAATGTCCGACCAATCTTTACTTATTAATGCCGTGTAAAGGCCCAGAAAGTCTGCTTTACGCCAATTCCAGTTTGGAGCAGCTCCCGGACGCTGAGCCGGTGGTGGAGAGGACGGCGACTGGGTCAGCGCGTCGCACTGAAACCTGAGCGTAACCTCCAGCGGGGGATGGTACTTATCAATTGGTACTAAGGGTTCTGAACCCTCAGACGCTAAGATCTGCTCCGGGTTAAAATTGCTCAAGACGAGATCCAACATGCCATCACATTTGTTATACACAATATTATGTTGCTGAAGCCCACTATAGTCACAAAAAGAATTAAAATTAGTCTTAACATTAACGCTACAAGAGTTCAAATTAAAATCTCCAATTATTAAGACATTCAGAGATGAATATGAAATAATAGCATTTTTAATGCTCGTCAAGACGTTGAGATATAGATTATCACAAAATTTAGGAGGCAAATAAACGACGCAATATAAAATTTTTTCAACACTTTTTCCACCAAAAATGGCGAAAAGCAGTTCCATATCAGGCGTATAAGTATCTATATCAGTTACTTGTTGCACTGTATAACCGTTTCGTACAGCAAGGAGCACTCCTCCCCACCCGACGTCGCCTAAGCGGTCTTTACGCACTACTAAATACTCGGAAGTATATTATTCGCCGTCAGATACGGAACTGTTCAAAAAGGTTTCAGTCAAGGCTATAATATCAAAATTACATTGAGTCACATTTTTCCTAAAAGTATTCGATTTTGTACGTAGACCTCTAACGTTTTGATAACAAAAATATAGGTTACGCACTTTTATCCTTGGCACGAAAGTTCTGACGCTACGGTTTTATACATATGTCTTCAGCCCAGTTGTTTGGTGACATAACACTTTCGGCAATTCTCGACGGGACTCTTGCTTGAACGATGAGTAACGCCCCCTAGGTTTCAGTTATTCCACTGAACAATCATTATTTCCACTAATAGAGTGGAGATGAGCACGCACCTTCTCCACTGTGGTACCCTCTTGGACATATTAGAGATGCAAGTACCTCCACCTCTCAGATGCACGCAGTTCCGTCACTCCCGGCGCTGCCGTGCCGCGAAGAACGCCGGGCAATGATGCGCGTCCAGATTTACGTCTCACCTGTATCCACTCTTCCGGGTCTTTTTGATCCGCGCCATCCCGGGTTGCAAGAATTGCCTCATGGCTCACACTCAAAACTGAAGTTACGGAATCAGAGACTAAAGTTGAAACTGGCGCTAAAGAAAAGATGGATGCGTTTACTTTTGCAGGTGAATTAGGTTTGCCCGAAGCTACCTTATTTTTCTGCTGAGGGCCAGATTTTACATTCGGCTTAGTCTTCCCACTATCAACGTTTGAAGGGTGCTGTACCGCCGCTGCATAGCACTGCGTTGATACACTATTATTTTTGTCCATTATTAGGATTCTTTCTTCTAATTTGTCAATCTTACAGGTTAAATTGCTAATTTTTCCAAATACCGAGGCCTTGAATACATTAAATTGCTCGTTGAGTAGTGCGCATATTGTCTTGTCATGGTAACGCGCGATTCGATGTCGTCCTGCATTTGTTTTATTTCATGTACGAGTACTAAAGGAGCCTTATTTTGGGAGCACGGGTTGCTCTTTATCAATAATTGCGCAGGACGCTTTCCGTTTCGGAACGTGACATTATCCGGGGTATGCATCGATACATCCAAGCAATCCCCAACGGCAGTCGTGTCGTGGCTCAACTGCTGGCACACTGGCGTATGTGAATTATCAAGTTTAGGTATTTTGCTACGGCATTCGAAACATATCCACATCTTTTTAAATTCTGATGACATTGTTGCAAATACTTCTACATTAAAATTGGCAACACAGAATATCGTAGTATTGTTTACATTTGGTGCACCTAATTAATGCGCTGTCTTCCATTATAACACCACGGCATCCCGGGCAGTTTACTTGGCGTGACGTCATCTCGACCACTACAAGCTTGATGCACTCGACAGCGCGGCGGCCGGCCAGCCACAAGTGACAGTGACTCACAGCAACAAGAGCGCTGCGGGTTGTCGTAGGTCAGTATGTAACGGCCAAATACAATTTTTTGAAATGTATTTGTTTATAACTTGAATGTTACAACGCGAAATTAAAAACAGAGTTCACCACTAGATAGCCCACATCAAATACTTTAAGAAAATTGCCAAATAGATACTAGTAATTTACTTTTTACCCACAATGCATTTATTTATATGCGGAGCACTGTCACAGATGTTAACTGCAAGACGCTCGCGGCGTAATGCTGTGCATATGGTATAGGCTTATTCACTATAGACAATAAGTTAGAATGTGTATCAATTATTTTAAACTAGCTGTTACCCGCGACTTCGCCCGCGCTTAATTTATTACCATTGGATTTCATGTTGTAATTTTGTCCGCGGAACCCCAATTCTTTTTCTAAAATAAAAGTAGCCTAAGTTCTTAAAATATCAGCTATCTGATAGTGAAAGTCAGGTCAAAATCGGTCTAGCCCTTTCGGAGATTAGCCGGAACAAACAGACAGTAACACTAGAAAATTTTTAAGTATCATGTTTTTGTTATAAGAGCTGTATATACCTTTATATGCATATAGTAAAAAGCTGTTATTTCGACATTACAAACATACACTTAAATTGTATTTATTTTTATAGATATACATAAGCGTTCGCGATTTTACTTGAGATTGAGATATCGATATAAAGGTTATACCTTCCTCGCAGCAGTCGCTGCCTGCCGTCACCTTCTTTGTTTTTTTTATAGAATACTGGTAATAAACGAGCACACAGTCCACCTAATGGTATGTAGATGCTGTGGCTCATGGATATCTGCATCTATTCTCGATTAAGATTCAAAAATTTAATGCAGATGCTGAATACTACGATGGAATGCCCCGTTTTCAGTCAAAAGGGTCGCCGAACTCTCTACTCTATAAACTTGCTGCTATTTCAAACTGGTATTGTGTGAATACGTAGTTACTCCTCGGTCGAGCTAATCCATTCATACTACATACTAGTAAAGCAGCAGCATGGCTCTACCATATATAAAATATTTTTACACCTACATACATCATTCACCAGTCTCTCATAAGTTAGGTACTTAGCAATAAGATTCTGAATAAGAATAAATGTAATCATTTATAAAAATTAATTTTTCTCACACATTTTCGTTCATTCTTGTTACTTTTCCAAACCACCTGATTATTCCTTTCTTAATCCTTGTCACAACATCGTTTTTACTCCCCAATATAATGTTGCGCCACACTATTAATGTCTTGTACATGGCAACACTAGTTACACTAGTGCCCTCTAGTGTCGAGTAGCAGAAAGGGTTGCGCGCCACTATTAATGTCTTGTACATGGCAACACTAGTTACACTAGCGCCCTCTAGTGTCGAGTAGCAGAACTAGGAGAGTCAAGATCCTCCCAGAAATTTCGGGACCGATATGTACTCGAACATTTTAGATGTCGCAACAGTAGAAGGTTCTAGAAACTATCTGATGCCCTATATAAGGACGGTAAAGACCACGACCGAGGCAATATTGAATTGGCAATACAAGAAAATACTTCGAAGCGAAATAATTGCGAACCAAAGTAACAATTGTGTTTTATAATTGTGTGGTGTTAGATTGTAATTAGTGTTGTGTAATTAAAGTGTCAATTTTGGTAATTCAATCGGCAGTTTTTAATTGTCTCGAACCCCGAGCAATAATATTAAAAGAATAAGATATTTATTTCATGAATAAAAGATGTGTGTCTTGATCTCTAATTGTTTGCCGCTAGCTGTACGCGTAAAAGTTTCGTACAGACAATTTGGCGCCGGAGCTGGCCTGGCAAATTGATGTTACCGCATTGTCTACGTAACAAGTAAACAATGTGTCTGTTCTCCCTGCACACCCAAATACTTAAGGGTAATTAGTGTATTATTAAAATATATTTGTTTATAATATGAATGTTTTGATTTCAATTTAGGAATATTTAGCCAATTTTTTGGTGTTAAATCTAATTCAAATAAAGTGCAGTTGGAGGAGTTAAAATATTTTTTATACGATGGGGTGACAAACAAGCGCATAGTCAGCCTGATGGTAAGTGGTTAGTGTGACATCATATACATCTACATCTATCCTCAATAATTAATTACAGTGCACCCGTGAGTACTAAGTTGGAATGCCTCTTTTTCAGTAAAAAGGGTCTCTGGATCTCCACACTCACCATACGAAACACACTAGCGTTTAGCTGCTAGTTTACGCTGGTATTCTGTGAGAGCGTGGTCCTTCCCCGGCCGAGCCGAACGAATCGTGATACAACTATACTACTAATATGGCTGCAGCATGGCTCTACCATTAGGTATTTACATATGATACCAGTGTGTTGCCATTGATGACCTATGGATTTGAGACGTGGTCTTTCACTAATGGCCGTATAAGGAAGCTCAAAGTCGCTCAGCGAGCTGAGAAGAGGCTATGCTAGGAGTTCCTCTGCGTGATAGACTTAAGAACGAGGATATTCGCAGTAGAACCAAAGTAACCAATAGAGCCCGACAGATTAGTAAACTTAAGTGGCAATGGGCCGGCCGTATAGCTCGAAGAACCGGCAACTGATGGGGAAGAAAAGTTCTCGAGCGGCAGCCTCGTACCAGCAGGCGAAGTGGAGGGTATCCCCCCACTAGATGGAGTGACGACCGGTAAGACATGCAGGAATGCAGGTGGCTCAGGAGTAGACTTGTGAAGGGATATAAGGAGGATGATGATGTTGACTCATGGGCAAACTTGCGAATTAACTTTTACATATAAACAAAACTGAATTGTCTATTTGCAATACCGCAGCCGAGGGGTTATTTTCATGACATGACAGTTTTATCTGTATGTCTGTCTGAGCGTTTGACAGTCTGTCTGTTAAGGATATTTTCGGACTGATTGTTATAAAACTTAACGAACAGATTGAGAGAATAGACAGATTTGATCCAGTGTATATTTTACACAAAAACATGCAAGATTTTCTTGCGAAGTCTATGATAAATGGGTTATGATGATTATCACATAAAGTATAGGAAATGTAATAAAATATCGAAAAAAACCTTTTTCTTTTCAATTTAACGCAAAAAAGTCTTCATCATTAATTTTGTCTAGATTATTTTGAATTTATGTTTTTATAATTATTGGTGGTGTGATGTTAAAGTTGTTTTTTTTTTAGAATCCTTGTGATTTAAACCTCGATGAAACGAAAAAGCGACACTTAAAAGATTCACAGAGGATACATCTATAGGATTTAGCCTGAGATAGAATACAGTATACAGTGTTTTCTATTATCTTGGTCTCCTTTTCTGAAGGTTTCTCTGAACTGCATAAATGTTTTTACTTTAATACATGTTTTTGTTTTTCTTCACCATCATTTTCTACCAAAACTATATATGCCGAAGAATAGGGCTATAAGACTTTTTTTAAATTAATACATCATCAAGCTTTATTTTAAACATTTCCCATGTTGCACATATTTCCCGATAATAGCAAAAACTGAGTTCAAAATTATATTTCCAATATACGATATACTTGCCCAAAAACCAGTATTATAGATCTGCTGGTTTTTGTATAAGTACATCGTGGACAAAGTCGCTAGTAAAAGCTTTGTAGTTTGTAAGTATTAAACAAAAAAGGGGATCTTAATAATTATTTCACGATAATAAATAATTATAACCAGTTGAAACGCCATCGAAAGTCAGCTTCCTTTAAGTCTAAAAAATTAACAAAAATAAATCAATAACTTCCTTAAAAGTCTTAAAATAATAATAATAATGTATCAAAAGTAGCAGCATTACTAATTAATACTACTTCTTTTTACTTACAATAATTTTCAATTTAACCACAATTATATTGTTAGCTCTTTAATGTCTATGGTATACTGTGACGTCCCACTAGATAAACATAAATATAAAGGCTAGAAACTTTTTTTTTATTTGAGCTTGATCCGTATCCGGAATTTTAATATATTATTTTATTCATTTCTGAACATTTGAATATTTTGTAATTTTACACACATATTAAAAACAGTACGCAGAATTGGCGATGGACCGGCCATATAGCTCTAAGCACAGAAAACTCATGGTGAAGAAAGGTTCTCGAGTGGCAACTTCGCACTAGCTACCGCAATGTTGGGCCCCACTAGATGGAGTGACTGATGAAGAGCACAGATAGTCGACGGGTGCAGGTGACTCAGGACGCACTTTGTGGCAATCAATCATGGAAGCCTATTTTCAGCAGTGGACTTGTAATAGGCTATAGTTTTAAAGATAGTGCTTGTGATTATGAACCGTAAACAATAAAAACAAAACTATCACATATTATTATTTTCACTAAGATTCTAAACTGTAAGCTTCAAATTCAAATTCAAATTCAAATTTCATTTATTTACAAGAATGTAGTTACAAAAAAGGTGTTGTTGCAATATTAAGGCGCTAATACATTCTACCCACTATTTGGGTGTGCAAATATTTAAATGGAAATAAGTTAATTAAATTACACTACACCAACACTACACAGATTCTTCGCGTCACTATTGTTAAACGTCACTAATTCCTTCACAGATTCCGCAATGTAATAAGTTCTTGAATATCATAAAATTGTTTCTCCATTAACCATTTCGTCAGTTTCTTCTTGAATATATTTACTGGGAGATTCTTAAAGTTATCCGGTATTTTATTATATATTGTAATAGTCATAAATATCACACTATTTTTTGCTTGATTTATTCTACATGTTGGAAAGTGCAGTTTATTTTGATACCTCGTTAACATATGCGAATTTACTTCTCCTTTCTTTTTAAAATATTCTGGGTGGTATTTAACAAATAAACATACTTCTCTTATATATATGCAGGTTAGTGTAAGGATACGTAATTTACCGAACATTGGTTTGCAACTGTCCCTTTGATGTAATCCGCACAAGGCCCGGATACATTTCTTTTGTGCTACAAATACTTTCCGCACCTCGCAAGACTGTCCCCAAAGAATTATTCCGTAAGAGAGTATCGACGATATATATGCATGGTAGGCATTTATTGCAGCATTCATAGATACAGTATCTCTTAGGCGACGTAATACGTAAACGAAACGATTTAACCTATTACAAGTATATTCAATATGACTGTCCCATTTTAGACCTTCGTCTACCAGAACACCTAAGAATTTATGGTGTTTTACCTGTTCGATTACTTGATCATTACATTTTATGTCTAGATTAATTTTGGTGCAATTCTTTGTATAATATTGAATTATTTTTGTTTTTACTAAGTTTATTTTCAGATTATTATTTTGTAACCATTTTACTATATTATGTAATGCTGTATTTATATCTCTCTCATATGTATTTTTGTCCGTGCATTTAATAATAATCGTCGTGTCGTCTGCAAATAAAACTGTTTTGTGTTTCACTGATCTCGGTAAATCGTTAATATATAAGAGGAATAAAAATGGACCGAGCACACTTCCTTGTGGTACACCTGATTTATTAACTTTTTTCTCTGACCTATATGAGTTTCGTGTTTGATTTATCATTTTATGAATCTCCACATACTGATATCTATCATTTAAGTAACTTGCAACCCATTCTTTAGCAATTCCTCTTATGCCATATTTCCCCAACTTAAACAAGAGTAATTGATGGTCCACAAAATCAAATGCTTTGCTCATATCTAAGAATATAGTGGCTGCTGGTTTTTTTTCAATAAAGGCTTGAATTATTTCTTTTACCATGTCGAAGCATGCTAAAGAAGTAGAACTATTTTTTCTAAATCCAAACTGTTCCCGACATAATATTTTGTTTTTATCAACATAATTTTGAAATCTTTCTAAAATTACCTTTTCAAATATCTTAGATAAAACTGGAATTAGTGCTATCGGTCTGTAGTTTTTAATATCATTTGGATCATCTTTTTTATATAACGGTTTTATAACTGATGTTTTTAGAACATGAGGAAAAGTTCCTTGCTCCATAGATAAATTGACAAGAAAGGATAACGGTTTGCAAATATGTACACTGGAAGCCTTTAGTATTTTTGTACTTATACCGTCTGTTCCTACGGAATTCGTGTTATTTAGGGATTTTATTACTTTTAAAATATCGTCACTGCTTGTTGGTGTCAAGAATATTGTATTACATTTTTCCGTAGTCAATGTTGTTTTTATTTCAGTTGCTTCATAATTAAAATTTGTTTGATTTGTTTTGTTAATAAAAAAGTTATTAAATTGTTCACATATATCATTCATTGAGTTGTATACATTATTATTGACTACAATCTTTTCTATTTCTTTAATATTGTTTTCGTCATTAATATTATTAGATATCATATGCCATAAAGCCTTAATGATAATAACCCCTGGAAATGAGGTGATCGCTACCAAGCTATTTCTAATTTGTTGTGTTGTTAATTTGTGTAACATCATGATTGTAAGCTGTTATTTAAAAAAAAAAAGTCCCGCTGGGTTTCTTGCTGGTTCTTCCCAGGACAGAGGTTTTTTCCGAACCAGTGGTAATCAAACAAAAGAATGACTTTCAATAAGTATTATTTATAATCTATATTGAATAAAAAAGTTTCTGTTTCTGTTTCTGTTTCTTATTTTTATTTTTTGATAATTTAATAAATTTTTCACATTGAATTTGTTTTGACTTAAGAATGCACCTTTTTAGAATATTTTTGTATTTTATATAATAACCCCAACTATTTGTAAATGTTTTCCTGTAATATATACTTTTTAAATATAGCAGTCGCTTTCGTACACAACATTTCTTCAATCCTTTGGTTATCCAATTAATATTAGGTTTTCCTGTGTTTCTCTTTATCTTAACAAATGGGAAACAGAGATTGTAAAACAGTTGGAATCATTCATAAAAAGTATTAAAGCATTCATTTAAGTTATTAAATTCATGTATTTCAGAGAAACTCAATGATGCCATGCACTCACAAAATTTACGTATATTCTGCTTACTGTAATCTCTTTTTGTTTCAAACCAGGACACATTTACTTTGGGTTTAATCATATTTACTTTTAATATCTGTGCAGTTTCGTGATCTGATAAACCAAGATGAAGTACTTCTGCTGTTACGCCTCTTTTTATATTTGTCGCTATTTGATCTATGCATGAATTTTTCCTAGTAGGTGTTTTTATTAAACATTCAATATTATAGTTCTGAAGTAAAGTATTAAGTTCATCTGAAAACTTAGTTTTTTTAAGAATATCAATATTCCAATCACCGCATATTATTATTTTTTTATTTTTAGTTGCAATTTTTTGTAGTGTAAGTTGAAGTTTTTCAATAAAAATCTCTATACTTTGACTTGGAATTCTATATACACAAATTATCACTGTATTTAAGTGTTTTAACTCTATACCACAACACTCAAAGAATAAATTACAACCAAGATCCTTTATTAAGTCTAGATTAATACATGAAATGTCCTCTTTGACCAGAATGCATGTTCCACCTCTTTTTTGTTTGCGAGAAAACGATGATATCAATTTATATCCTGGTAATTTAAGTAGCTTCTCATTTCCTTTTCTAATAAATGTTTCACATAAGCATATAATGTCAATAATGTGGGACTTACTTAATTGAGATATTGCCAAGTACAGCTCTTCTGACTTATTTATGGCTCCGGCTATGTTTTGATGTAATATTGTCAAATATCTGGATTTAGGGACGAAATAAATTTGGATTCGATGAAAAGTTTTCATTGTTCGGTAATATATTACTATTTGATGTATCCTCACTGTTCAGTTTTAAAGTGTTTTCATTTATTGTCTTTTTAAAATAATATGGAATTGTACCTTTTTTTACTTGATTTGATTTATTTCGTTTGTTTTTTAACAAACCGCATTTTTTTGACGAAGAAAGCCTTTCTAATATCTTTTTTGTATTTAAAAATGTATTCGAGTATTCGATACTGTCAATTTCTATGTTTATTTTATTTATTAAATTTTCAATATAATTAATTCTTGAATTATAATATTTGTAATCTTCGTCAATATCAATATATGAACAATTTTTATAGCCTCTTAAAAATAGTTTTATTTGTGCGTTTAATAATTTTTCATTTAGGCAACGGTTATATCTAACATTTAGAATAAATACTTTGTTATTTTTTAATTTACCCATTAAGTCTAGTAAACCTGAAATAAGTTGATATGGATTTTTGTCGTTGGAACCTAAGCCCAATATTAATATATCTTCATGATTCATAGATTGTATAAAACTTTCACAACTGCTTAATATTTCGCTGGAAGAAGCATGCGGTTTTGTCAAGCCAAATATTTCATAAGAGTCATTCCACTTATTTTTTCGTTTTTCCAGCATACCTAAAGACAAATTTCTAACGCGTTCATCACCCATAATTATAATTTTACGTTTTATTACCTTTGTGCTGACATCTGTTATGGTTTGTTGACAATTAGTAATAATTTTATTTTTGTCGGTACCGTCACATTCTTTATTTAATATTAGTGACTTAGTAATGTTGTAGTTCAAAGTATTTTTGTCCAAACCCATATTATCTATAGTAAAGTTTTGAGAATTGTGTTTTTTTTGTAAGTTAGTAAATGTTTTCTGTTTAATTTTAGGATAAGTGTTGTGAATAAATATATTTTCATTGTAGTATTTTAAAGGTGAGTGCCGTGGTGTTTTAAGACTTATATTTGTTATTGTCTGTTTTATAGGCGTTTTGTTCAATGTTGTTCCTGTTAATGTTTTATCTGATTTAGTATTTAATATTAGACTAATCAAATTCTGCACTTTTTTCTCACTTTCGTGTAAGGTCTGTCTAAGATTATAACATTGTTTTGTTAGGTTATGGATAGATTCTTGTGCGGATATTAATTCGGTTTGTAATTTGTTTATCTCTTGATTCTCATTAAACACTATTGAAGTATTTGGAGTAGATATATGTTGACTTGTCTTTGTAGATAAATCCGTGTAACTTGAGCTGGATAAACTTAAAAAGGAATCATTTAATATTTCTTGTAGATTTGATTCAGACATTTGTTTAGAGAGTGTTTTCTTTCGGATAGTAATATTATCCATTTTCAATTTCAAATAAAGTTGTAGACTGTATATTCAAACCGTTGTTTTTTAAATCAAGATTTATCAACTCTGTTTTATCGTTGTTGTTAACAATTGATACTAAATTCTCGGCATTAAAACAACTGCAATAAGTTACAATGTTCTACTTTAAGTTGCTCAATTGTAATAATGTATCGGTAGTGAGCCGGTACAAGAGTGCATTAACAGTATTGCAAACTGTTTGCGATTCCCTTGTTTTGTTTCTAGCTTTCAAAATCACGGCTGGATAGTGCAATATTTTAAGCAGTACCTACAGAGTTTTAGTCTAATTATTATTATTTTATGTCAGTAGTTTTCTTACAGCAGTTATAATATCACATTGGTCAAATTCAATTAATAAATAAATAAACTTCCCACTAAAAAGTTTTTAATGGGAAGAAGAAAAGGAATAGCTGTGATTTTTGAAAATTCAAATTTAATCAGACCTTTAATTTTGGTATCGCCAGAATGTTAATACTAATTACTGGCGTTTGGTGGTGACCTACGAGAATCCACTATTATTCTGATTATTTATTTTGACTATGTTGCTGTTGTGGATATTTTTTATAGGAGAGGGGGCAAACGGGCAAGCGGCTCACCCGATAGCAAGTGACTACCGCCAACCATGAACATCTGCAACACCATGGAAATGGCAGATGCATTGCCGGCCTTTTGATAAAGAGTAGGCTCTTTCATTAAAGGTTCCTAAGTCGTTTCGCTTCCGAAAATCGCTGGTGGTAGTCGATTCCTCAAGGAAGTTGTACGAAGATGAAAACTTTTTGTTAATCGCACAGTGGTTGACCGCCATTCATCCAGATGATATGGATGGTATCACGAGTTTTGTCGCAATGTGCGAAGGTGAAATTGAACGACTGGAATTATTTCGAACAACTCCTCAGAGCTCTGCCCGTGGGAGATAAGATAAAACACGCAAAGAGATGAAACATCTCTTCGCAGTGTCAGTAAGTCAAGCCGATCAGAAACCGTGCTCGGTTTCCGGCAATTCGAACCACTCTGCCCTAGATGCAATTAAATGGTAGGAGCTGGCCCTAGGGAGCCCTAGCTCAGAGATGGAAACATTATTCCATGTGAGGCCGAACCTATGCCTTGTAAAGTTGCAGGCGGTGTGCCGGCATGGATTACTATTCCGCTCTGGTAAGCAAGCCATTCAGAGGCTAATTTGGCCTTCTCTTTAAAGTGACCACGAAATTGCACGTCACTTGATATCTCGACACCGAGAATGCCGTTACTGACTGTGGCAACAAGGGGAGTGCTTTGAAACTGAGGATAGACGACAAAGGGGTTCTTTTTTTGGCGGTAAACGCGTAAACTTATGTCTTCTGGGAATTGAACTGAACTAGACTTCATACATATACGTACGTACGTACGTACGTACGGCAGATGGAGAATAAAAATACAAAGAAAGCCATTTATCAGACGTTGATTATTATATAAAAGCAAATACTTCTATGTATACTACTAGAAAACTGTGTCGTAGCTTTTGTCGCCGGGCGTGGTAATTCAGAACAAAAACTGTGTCGCAACTATGAATTGCGCGGGTGTGCCCTACGACGCCTCACCGTCTGGGTAGCTGGCTTGGTAAATATGCCACTAAGTTGTATTTTGATTAACACTAGTCACTGTATTTAGGCAAATACGAAATAAAGTCAGATATTTATCTGAAATCAACTTCAAATCACATTTTATTGACTGTTGATGTGCACATAAATAATGAGATGATTAAACTGATTAAAGAAAAAAAGTGTTAGGCTGTTGGAAACAACATTCGCGGTTTACAGATAAAAAGCTAGTCTTCTCACCCGCTCGCAGTTTACAAAAATTTACGGAGGATTGACTGTAAATTAGTGCGTAATGTAGGTATATATATAGGTATTTGTAGAAAATCGTGGTTTAAGTAGGCAAGGGTACGAGGACGACACTCGTAGCCTAAAAGACTCTTTGCAATTTGCATGAAATTTTACTTATGTATAATTGCTTCTGCGGGGATTTAACGCTCCCGAGGGCACGCTATATAAATTGGATAAAAAATAAAATCATTAGTCTTATTTTCATCCTCATTTTATTGTATCACTACTCATTGTTCAATTATTTAATATTATATGTAACATATGCTTACTTTTCTTTGATAAAATTAGTGAATTTCACTCAATATAAAATGTACTCGTATAATATCTATATTGATACGTGATAGGTTTTTTTATCCATTTTAAAAAAAAAAGCGCAGACGGAAGGAGTGTTTGATGTGGCATAGTAAACGTTAAATAGATAATGAGTGCAGAAACCTAAAATTTGTTTATAAAATGTGTTATACCAAAATAAAATAAAATAAAATAATATAAACCATTCTTTGTTGATTACACTGCCAATGTCAAACACATAATATGAGTCTAACTTTCAAAAAGTTACTTATAGTTAAACCTATGTATCTTTTTGTTACGTCATATTGACAGAATCAAAAACTTAATAATCTGTGGTCAAACAGTCGCACAGGGTAGAGATTGTCGCCAAAAAAGATAAAAAGGACAATGTCCAAAACCGCCCTGTGTAATAAAAGCATCGGACATACACGATAATTAATTTTCTATTTTATTATATTAGTTGCAAATACTTTTATAACACGGACTAGCTGCATGCAAAAATGAACATTAAAAAGTATTATATTCGACTAATAACATTAATCGCCGCCATCTTCGCCAAACATCATGTGGTGTCGAAAAATGATTAGGGATGCCCAATCGATTGTAATCGATTTTTGAATTTTTAATGAACTGTTGTATATTTTTTAATCTGAATTACATTTTAATTTATTTCGAATAAAGTTGCTAAAAGAAGCTACAATAAAAATATAATATTACCATTTCTTTATATTCTTTTATATTATTCCCTACAAGTATAATTTTAAAGACCTACTATACCTATTGAATGTCATACTCGATTTTGAATAGGTAGTTAGAATATTGCTGAAGAAAAATATTCGTAAAGATAATTATTCAGGATTTTCTAATGATCGTTTAGACAGGAGTATATTTTACGTCTTACTAAACGATAACTTACGAGTTTACGACAATTAATTAAAAAAAAAAACTGTTATCGTTACTGCATTAATTATAAATGTGTTTTTTTTAAAAAGAGCAATATTGCAGACTAGATACAGATATTATTATTAATATTGTTACAAGTATGGAAGAAGTACAGACATACGTGTTATTATAAGTAAAGTAAGACAGTGTTATGGTATTAATATTATGGCATGACAAAAGATGATATAAACTATATAGATGGTATACTGTTTGTAACGTACGGCTATAATAAATCTTAGGAAATATTCATTAGGCGTATCGTATTTGGCGCTCCTTTTTTTGATGTCACTAAATGGTCACTTGTCAGGCTCTCATGAAAAAAATACGATCTCCAAATCGATGCAAATCGAACATACTAGAATCGATTCTCGATTAAATCAAGCATTCTATCATATCTATTATCATATTCAGATCTATTTTTGATCAATCGCGACATTTTCAAACATGCCTAATATAGACACAGAACATTATTGACGATAACTTACCGTAAATACAAGTAACTGTATAGAAAAATCATTAAATTAATAAACATAACATTACGCCAGTATTTTCCAGAAGGAGTAGGTAGAAGTGTGTATGTACTGTTATGTTATACATCCCATGTAATAGGGGATGCGCGTATTGCCAAACACCGGACACAAATCCAGACTCCGTGCTACTACTGGGAACTTCAAGTTATAAAAACCTAATAATAATTTGCCCGACTCTGGGATCGAACCCAGAACAGAACAGCTTTTCTGTCTGTCACAAGGAACAGATGTTCCAACTATGCAAAATTATGTCTTGAATCGTTTGAAATATAGCTAGTTCTTGAATAAGTCCGATTCGCAAGGTTTCTGTATCGACATCGGACAAGGATTCTTCAGATCTATATCGATCTGAAAAATCGATTCTGTCACTATAAACAATCGATTAAACGATTTCAAATGGACATGCCTACTTTGTCTTGTTCACACTGCCTTATATACAGGGATTGCCACAAGAAAATAATTTAAGACATAATTTAAATATACAAATGCATAATTTAATATGTAATAATAATTTAAATTTGACATATAATTCTAATGATAATAATCATAAATTTCATGTAATTGACATAAATAATTTAATAAAAAAGTTTTGGACAAAAGATAGGTATTACCTATCCAAATATAATTTAAGACTGATAGCAAATGTGCTATCTTATTATTTACTTTTTAACTCAGCCAAGTTTTTGGCTACCAAGACTGCTTTTATTGAGCATAATCATTTGACATTTAATTTGGAATCAGTTCCAACTAATTTAAATTAGTGAATGTGACAATAGAGGCAATCTCTAGCAATAATAAGAGTTTAATTAATTTTGAATACAGCCCACAAATAAGTAATAAAAATTGTTTACACCTGGTGCATCAAAATATACAAGGCATGTTGGGCAAAGAATTGGAAGTTGAATTGTTTTTAAATAGTAACAATATACACATCCTTTGTATTACTGAACATTGGCTAAAAGATTATAATTTCATGTTTAATTTCAGAAATCACCAGGTGGTCAGTTCTTTCAATAGAGAAAAAAGTTTACGTGGTGGCTCCTTAATATTAGCAGATAAATCATTATCATATAAAGAACGTAAGGATATTGTGAGCCTCTCTGTTGAACGAACTGTAGAAATGGCTTGTGTCGAGCTCGAGCACCTCATTGTTGTAAGTGTTTACAGACCCCCATGTGCTACTTATGACCATTTTGAAAGGATTGTGGAAGAAGTTTTACTCAAACTTAGTAAACAGAACAAGTCTGTTGTAATGTGTGGAGACTTTAATATCAATCTCCTTGAAACTTCTTCCATTAGTATTAAGTTTAGCTCATTGTTTAAATCATATAATCTTGTAAATTTGTTCTTAGAACCAACACGTATTGCTGGGCCTAGTGCGACCTGTATAGATAACATTTTTACAGATGTTAAGCCCTTGCATAAATCAATTATTCAAAATTTAAGTTCAGATCACTGTGGACAGTTAGTATCACTACCTTACATACACAAAAAACAGAAAAATAAGAAAGTTGTGTTTGTTCCAATAAATGAACATCGCTTGGAGAGGTTTAGAAGTAATATAATAAAAAGACTTCCATCACTTTCGTTTAAAAATAGTGCTAATTATTTGTATGCTACATTATTTGAAATTATACGTTGTGAATTTAGTAGAATATTTACTTCTAAAACTTTCTCTTTTAACAGTCGCAAATCATTTAATGAATGGGCGACAGTAGGAATTTATAAAAGTAGGCGAAGGTTATACGAGCTTTATGATGAAAGATCATATAATAGTAGTGTTATATTTAGAGATTATGTAAAAACATATTCTAAAATATTTAAAAAAGTGTGCTCCACTGCTAAGGCTTTACATTTAAGCAACAAAATTAAAACTGCATCCGACAAAATTAAAATGACCTGGAGAATAATAAATAGTGAAACGGGCAAGGTCAAACCGCGCAACTCGGATTCTCAATTGAATATTAACAATAATTTAACGCGATCTGATCAAGAAGTTGCTATGGCTTTTGAGAAACATTTTACTGATGTTCCTTTTTTGACAACAAAATCATTAAATTCTTCTCCTACTGTCGCCGAATCATTGCTCAAACAAAATGTAAAGGCTTGTTCAAATACTTTTAAATTCCATAGGGTACTGCCAAAAGATATCGTTAAATATTTTAAAACTATTGATGTTAAGAAAACGGCAGACTTATGGGGGATTTCCGTTAAAGTTATTTTATCTATAATAGATACATTAGCACCTTATCTAGCCACTATATTTAATATAAGCGTCGAATCTGGTGTGTTTCCTGATTTAATGAAACATAGTAAAGTCATACCTATATTTAAATCTGGTAGTACATTAGACCCCGCCAATTTTAGACCAATTTCTGTACTACCAACATTAAGTAAAATTTTTGAAAAAATTATTTTAGATCAGATGTTAAGTTTCTTTAATATTAATAAATTGCTACATAATAATCAATTCGGTTTTACAAGGGGTCGCTCGACAACTGACGCTGGAGTTGAGCTTATTAAACATATTTTTTGTGCATGGGAGAATTCAGAGGATGCTTTGGGTATATTTTGTGACCTTTCCAAGGCCTTCGACTGTGTTCACCATGAGACATTAATCAGGAAGCTACAGTACTATGGTGTCAAGAACACAGCGCTTAAACTTATTATTTCATATTTAAGTAATAGAAAACAGAAGGTTATTACCAATGGTAAAAGTTCTTCCGGGTCACCTGTACTAATGGGTGTACCTCAGGGCTCGATTCTCGGCCCATTCCTGTTTCTGGTGTATATTAATGACTTACCTCACCTTGTAGGGGATAGTCATGATATAGTATTATTTGCTGATGATACTTCCTTGATTTTTAAACTTAAACGTCAATCATTTAAATGTGACGAAGTGAATAATGCTATATCAAAATTAGTGCATTGGTTTAACGTTAATAATCTGCATTTGAACGGAAATAAAACTAATTGTGTTAAATTTACAACAACGAATGTTCAAAATCTGAATACCAATGTGTTTTTAAATGGGGAGGAATTGAGCCCTGTTGTATCCACTGTTTTTCTTGGCATCACTCTTGACGCAAAGCTCCAGTGGGGCCCCCATATATCCAAATTAGCAAGCAGACTAAGTTCTGCAGCCTATGCTGTAAAAAAGATTAGAGGTCTCACTAGTGTCGAGACAGCTAGATTAGTTTATTTTAGTTATTTTCATAGCATAATGTCTTATGGGATTTTGCTATGGGGAAATGCGGCTGATTCAGAAACTATTTTTGTTTTACAGAAGAGGGCCATTAGAGCTATTTACAATCTAAAACCGAGAGAGTCTCTTAGAGATAAATTTAAAGAAATTAATATATTAACTTTGGCCTCTCAGTATATTTACGAAAATTTAATGTATGTTCACAAAAACAAAGATAGTTTTAGTAAAAGAAGTGATATACATTCTGTAAACACTAGGAACAAACACAAGCTAGTGATACCAGTTTCTCGACTCCACAGAGTCAGTAATTCATTCTTGGGGCAATGTATACGCTATTACAACAAGGTCCCGGAAAGTGTACAGGTTCTGTCTATTACCAAGTTTAAATGTTTTATTAAGCTGAAACTGTATAAAAAGGGTTATTATAGTATAAATGAATACATGGTTGATAATAACCCCTGGGAATGAGGTGATCGCTTCCAAGCAGTTTCTAAAATAAATTTTGTAAATAGTTCGTAATCATTTATATTGTAAAATTTATTTAAAAAAAAGTCCCGCTGGGTTTCTTGCTGGTTCTTCCCAGGACAGAGGGTTTTTTTCGAACCAGTGGTAAAGTAAAAAATGACTTTCAATAAGAATTACACATGTAATGTATATTGAATAAAAAATATTCTATTCTATTCTATTCTATTGTACCGTCATTTCTAATTCTGTCAAAGTTACATTGGTTGGCGTCGTTTGCAATTGTAATTGTCTTTGTACATAATTGTATCGGTGTTGTGGTGACTTTCGGGACTACATATTGAACATTACGACTTGTCTATTTTAACGGACTCTGATTGCTTTCAAGAACGACGGAACTGTGTACCGCTCAAACGATAACCTAGAATTCATAAACGGACTTACGCATACGCAATGGAAAGTGTATTTTGTGTAAATTGCGTCTCTGCTGGTGGTACAATATTGTTTAAAGATGAACAGAGAAGCAATCGTGCAATATTGCTGTAATTGTATCGTTGTACGCAGAACCATCGGTTGATGCGCCCATGTTATGACCATTATTTGGTACTTGAGCTTTACGAGACATCAAAATAATATCGACATCCCTGCACAGTTTTTAGACAATATTCTTATTTCCAATTTAGAAAATGAACAATAAACATGAAATTAATCTGTGTTTTATTTCTAATTCAAACATAAGTTAATATACGTGTAAAAACAACTTATACTACCAATTAAGTACTAAGTCGGTAGGGCTGGTTTCATAATCACGCGTTTGAACAGCGCCGTCCAGACGCACACGCTTGCAAATGTACTAGATAGTAGTCTATAATATTCACGCTGTTCATGCGCGCGCTGTTGAAACTTGGTTGAAACCGTGGTTGATACGCTCACTGTTCGATGGCATGTCGAGCGGCGTGACTGACAGCCTAAATCCTTATACATTTAGGTACTAGGTATCTTAACGTACCGTATATGCTAATGACAACATCTAAATGCTAACAGGCATTATATACATATATTTTTATTTTTACATTAATACACACAAACATTATCTCTCATTTCAAAACCAATGCTCAGAAAGCATGTTTGTTAACTACATTCTATGCATTTATACGTTGCACTTACATACACTAAGACTTTAGAACAAAAATTGCATACCCAATTACATAATTGGGTATGCAATTTTATTATTATTATTTATTATTTTATTATTATCTACATAGATAATAATAAAATTGCATACCATACATATTTATCTACATAGATAGGTACTAGAAATAGCTAAATGTTTTAGGACATCGTTTTTCAGTTTGTTAAAAATCACTCGGATCTATGAAAAACCGTAATATTCATGGTTCGATTATAACCTCAAAATCTGATACTATTTTTGAAATATATCTATTATGCAGCTAGTCCGCTATAAAAATAAGATCAAATAGTAATTTACTAATGATCAACAATAAAATACATAATTTTCCGTTGCTCTTGGTTCCAGGGCGAACAATGTATGGGCGCAGAGCAATGTCCTTTTCTGTGGAGTTTATTTCGAGGCTAATCAGTGTTTATTTTACATTTTGTATAATAAATAATTTGAGATACGTATACCTGACGAGAAGATGTGCCGTAATTTCCTGAACGCTGCCCAACCGAGTTGAATCTCAAACTTGAAAACGAGACTGTACAACCAGTGCGTGTTGCCAGTGATAACCTATGCAACTGAGACGTGGTTCTTCACTGCTGGCTGTATGAAGAAGCTCAAGGTCGCTCAGCGAGCTATGGAGAGGGCTATGCTCGGAGTTTCTCTGCGTGATAAACTTAGAAATGAGGATATCCGCAGTAGAACCTGAGTGACCGGCATAGCCCAACAGATTAGTAAGCTGAAGTGGCAATGGGCCGGCCATATAGCTCGAAGAACAAACAACCGATGGGGAAAAAAGGTTCTCGAGTGGCGGCCTCGTACCGGCGGACGAAGTGTAGGGCGTCCCCTCACTAGATGGAGTGACGACCTGGTAAGATATGCAGGAAGTCAATGGATGCAGGTGGCTCAGGACCGTGCTTTGTGGCATTCTTTGGTCTGGTCTATGTTCAGCAGAGCACTTGTGAAGGGTTGTAATGATGATGATTTTAAATAATTGTGTTTTATGATGTGCAGTTAAAAGTCAAATATAGTTTGCTTACAATATCCCGCTAGGTTTCTTGCTGGTTCTTTCCATGACAGAGGTTTTACCGAAACAGTAGTAAAGCTTAAATGACTTTCAATAAATTGGCGAGATTTTTAAAATGGGCCAAATTAAGAGTACTATTAGCTGACGAGCACAAGCAACCGCGTACTTGAAATAAAATAAACGAGAGAATTGTGTTAGAATCGTGCCAATTAGAAGTCAGTAGTCACTGCCTACTCCTGTGGATGACAGGCGTGTGAATTTTTACCTGATTACCCTAGAAGGATGGTTACGATTTTTTGAGTGTATGTAAGTTTGTATGTCAGTTTCTTTGGTATGCTCTTTAGCCTTAACAGTTTGGTATATTTCAATATATGGGGTGTCTTTAGTTTTGTCCTAGTTGTGGAAGTGACATATCATTTAATTTTTTCTTTATAGTAAACGTTTGTACGCATTCGGGTTTTTTTTTTTAATTACTGTGTATACCATTACGTTTGATGTATGTTATGCATGTGGGGATGTTTTTGAGCGCTTTAGCGCAAAGCGAAAGGCATACGTTACGTTAATTTGAAATGACTTTGCTATTAGCGTTAAACAATCTCGAAACGAACATGGCTCTTGTTGCCCTCTTGGAAGACTTTTATTCAATGAAAAAGCGTGGAGGAATCCAGTCGTCGGGTTGGTAAATCTACTTCTAGCGTAAAAAAGATTTCGCAAAGACATATTTTAATTGAAACTACTACGTTCAAATACTAATCTATTAATTTTATTTAAGACGGCACACCAAGGCACACGTATTTATTTTAGAAAGAGTGATCGAATTTGAGTAATAGCGCCATCTACTACATTTTCTACGTACCACCATGATAGTTTATCAATTTTGGTTCGTTAAAATTACTTTATTTATAGAATATAGTAGTTGGCGTTACTAAAAAAATGAACAAGGGAGTGAAGTCCAAGAAGGCAGAGTAGCGTTTATTTTAAATAACAATTTGTAAATTTTCATTCAAATTATTTTTTGTTGACATTATATAAGACCTTGATTTAATTAAAACAAAATTACATAAAAATATATAAATAATAGATAATTACCTAATTAACAAACTTTAATGAATATTTTGTGTTATACTGGGAACTATAATAATTACTTCCTTTACAGTGGTGAGTTCTATAGTGTTGCCTAAATCGATAATTTCTCTTCTTAAGATCGAAGAAGATGAAGCACTGTGACATATATGTATATAATTTTATATAAATAAACGAATGATATACACAAGCTATGCTATTCAAAATTCATTAATGAATAATTTAATAACCGTTCGTGTTACAAGATAGAAACGGTTATTAAACCGTTCCGGTTTAATAACCGTTTCTATCTTGTAACACGAAAATTTTCGAGTACATTATTTTAGCATATTTACGTTATTACATGCGATGAACAGACTTCAGAGCGCCATCTAACGTCATTAGTCCGAAGTAACTAGAAACGTATATTGACGAATCGAGCTAGCTAATTGCATGCAATTGACCTTTCGTGTTAGTTCGAAATCCTACCACGGATCGACGGTGGCGTGTAGCCCAAGGGAGGCCTAGTTCTTTTCGGAGCGAGCCGTTGTAATGATCGGACACGCACATATATAATTTTTGAATCGAAACGCCGGAACATGAATTTAAAGTGACGACTACTTGGGCGTACGGCCCCTTAAACACAGTTTAATGTGTTGAAACACATCATCCCAAAAATTGTAAGTACTTAATGTTTTTGTCTTCTTAAAAGCACATGTGCTCTAATTAATGGTACACGGTGTTTCATAGATTCTTTTGCCTTGTCATAGGGGTCCTTAGTCCTTAGTCCTTAGTCCTTAGTCCTTAGTCCTTAGTCCGTACTTTGAGTATGGTCCATTATCAAGTTTAACAATGGGAACGAGGCGAGGCAGCTTCAACGGGTGGCCATATTGGGACTGGGCGGCCAGGAGACCGCGACCGGCGTACACCTGGAGGATATCTGTTGCCTCACTGCTTCGCGGGATTGAACATAACACAGTGTAATATTGTGTAATCCACCAGGTTAGTCAAAACCTCAGTTCGTAGGGTATTTTAAAGTGAAAACTTGATATTTGGAACTATACATGTGAACCGTAGAAGGAAGTAAACTACTTTTTGTCTGTATATGTAACTTAGCATTTTCATTTACTAATCATCCAACAACAGGCGCCCTGGGATACTTTTATTTTGATCCTCGAGTCCCTTGACTCTCCGATAACCGTAGCCGGTGAGTAACGCCCTAAAAAGTGTTATAAAGTGGCGCCCAACGTGGGGCCTTAAGTTGCTGGATGTTAGTAGATGAATTAACCTTAATTGTAACTATTTAAGCTGTTAAAAACCCATTTAATATGAAAACTTAGTGAAATTTAATGTTAACATTTTTTTTTCTAATGTAGGTAGATTTAAGTAAGCTTGAGAACAAAGAAAGTTTAACTTGAATGTGATTTATATGTACTTAAATGAATTAAAACTTAACATAATAAAAATATTTGTGCTATTTTAAGTAGATATTTTTAATATCAACCGATTTAAGACTAATAATAAATAAATAATAAATATTTTTATTTCAGTAACTTAGTCTATTACAAATATTAGTTGTGGGAACTCCCCTTTAGGCAATACATCGCCTGTGTTAGGAAGAACCGCTCTTTTACAATCACTTACATATAAACTAAATTACAACGAATATACACTAAAACAAGCAAGTTTTCATATATTATTATTATAAGTTTACATTTATTAAATTTATTTATTTATTAAATTTCCTTCCGCTTGTGTGTGTGTGTGTGTGTGTGTGTGTGTGTGTGTGTGTGTGTGTGTGTGTGTGTGTGTGTGTGTGTGTGTGTGTGTGTGTGTGTGTGTGTGTGTGTGTGTGTGTGTGTGTGTGTGTGTGTGTGTGTGAGTGTGTGTGTGTGTGTGTGTGTGTGTGTGTGTTTTAGTTTTTAAGCATCAGTTCTGCCTCAATGTAACTTTTTGATTTTAGCCAATTCAAAACCGTTTTCTTACAATCTTTTTTATTAAGTGGGAATATGTTAAGATATTTATTTATTTTGTTGTAGATTGAGGCAGACTGTATATAGTACTGCCATCTAGCAAAGTCTGATTTTACTATGGGAACTAAGGCAACTTTATAGTTTCTTCTCCTGGTTAGCAACTTAGCATCAAAGGGAAGAGATTTGTGCATTCTAAGAACAATGTCCAATATGTATAGTTTCCTAACTGATAGAAGATTAGCTTCCTGGTAAAGATTTTCAGTGGGGTATCTATATGGTTTTAGAAGCATTACTTTTATCAGCAACCTTTGAGCTCGTTCCAGACATAGTAGAGAAGTTTTAGCAGCCGAGCCCCACACTGATATGCAGTATACCAGTATGGATTGGGCGAGTGCAACATATGTTTGAGTAAGTAATTCTTTACTCGCAATGTGACGTAAAGTTTTAAAAGTCCAGATCAGTTTTCTCACTCTTTTCATGGTCAGTTCTATATGCAGGTGCCAAGAAAGCCGCTGGTCGACGAGAATCCCTAAGTATTTGGCATAAGCGACCTTATCTATTCCAGTACACGAGCAGTCAGTATCAGGCGGGTCACCACACTTGTGAATTTTTATGTTATAATTTGATGGGGGTTGAGTTGAGATGTTTTTACTGAAACAGATATATTGAGTTTTAGCTGCATTTAAAGTAAGGAGGCTTGTATCTAACCAGGATGCTATCTTTGCCAGGGCTTTTTCTGCCGATATTTTTACTTCATTCCAGGATTTGCCAGAGAACACGATAGCTGTATCATCTGCGTAAGAAAATACAATACCATTGAATAATTTTAGAAGACAGAGATTATTTATATACACCAGGAACAGCGTTGGTCCCAGCACACTCCCCTGTGGGACACCGAATGTTAAAGTGGTTTCCTGGCTAGTGTGGTTGCCTATTCGAACACGCTGCTTTCGGTTAGTAAGATAATCTTTGATTAATTTGAGAGGAGTACCTCTCACCCCTACTTCCTCTAGTCTATTTAACAGGATGGGCACCGACACTGTATCGAATGCCTTCTTTAGATCGAGCATTACTCCCAAACATTTGTTTCCAGATTCCACTTCTTTTACTACTAAAGTTGTAAGAGCCAGTACAGCATTTTCAGTCGATATGCCTCGTTGAAAACCAAATTGATTTTTTGCTATGATGCTATATTTTGTCAAGAATTTTGTGAGTCTAATATTAATTAATTTTTCTAAAATCTTAGACACTGATGAGAGAACAGAGATTGGACGGTAGTTACAGGGGTCACTTTTGTTGCCATCCTTATATATAGGTGTTATTAAAGCTTGCTTGAGTACAGTTGGAAAAATTCCCTGTTCGAAACACAAGTTGGCCATATGGGATATAATTGGCGCAATTTCATTAAGAGCGAGTCTTAGATAAGAAGTTGGGATATTATCCCATCCCGGGGAGCTACTTAGTTTCATAGACTTAACAACTTCACATATTTCAGCACAATCAGTATCATATAGGACAAATGATGAAACCTGTTTTATGTTTGTGTTATGTTTCACTAACGGAGAATTTGAGATTTTAATTTTTTCTGCTAGCTCTTTTCCAATATTTGTGAAATAGGTGTTAGTGATATCTACCGATGCCTGTGGAGACGAAGTTGCATGCAGGAGTTCAAGGTTATGGGTTTTGGGGGATTTGCGTTGCGTTATTCCGTTTATAGTATCCCATAACTTTTTAGGGTTTTTTTGAGCTTTGGTAAGCTGGTCTCGATCATAGTTCGTTTTCAACTTTTTTAAAATACAACTGCAGTAGTTACGGTACCTTTTTATATTATTTTTAGAGTGTCATTATATGGGTCAAGTTTTAGCCTTCTTTGCATGTCATTTCTGTTTCTGATACAGCGTAGCATACCTGGAGTAACCCAAGGTTTTAAGATCCTTTTGTTCGCTGAGATGAAAGTAATAGTCGTATTTAATTTTAAGCTCTGTTGCAGTCTTTTTATAAAAAGTTCAGTTATAATATTAGGGTCAGTATATTCTAATAGATCAGATAATTTAGTTGTTTTAAAAAATTCTAGGGCTTTGTTGTAGTTGATTTTAGTTATAGTTTTGTTATTTGTTTTTGGTTTATCAGGGCAGGATATTTTTAGAAAGATCATACTGTGATCAGTAATAGTGGCATCGAGTACAGCAATAGTGACATTTTGATGTGCGTAATCGAGTTTTAGAATAAAATGATCGAGGCAATTAGGTCCTCTCGTTGGAATGGAGTGACCTGGAAGGAAGCTCAGTGAAGCTAACATTTCCAGGTAATTGTGTCTGTTACTGCGTTCGTAGGGTTGTTCGTCATGTCTATAGATTAGATTTATATTAATGTCTCCGGTTACGATGATATTTTTAGTCCCTTTAATAAGTTCCAGGTGAGTACATAATGAGTTAATGAATTGCTCGGCTTTGCGATTAGAGGGTGAACGATAAATGCCAAGAACTGTAAGTTGAGATAAAGATATCTGCAGGCACGACGCATGTTTTAGATAGACTTCAGATACGTTAGCTTCCTGAGTGGATTTAACATAGGCGACTATTCCATCAGATTGATTTAGATGTTTAAATGTTTGAAAAGAATTATAACCTATTATCTGAGGGATGTGTTTATCAGGTTTCAGTTTGCATTCACTAAGGATGATAAGATCAGAGTTGAAGTCAAGGGCGGGTACGTTTACTTGAAAGTCATTAAAATTGGCATATATACCTCTAATATTTTGGGATATTATTGTAAAGTCTGTATTTTGTACTGTGATAATATTCTTCAGATTCTCAATTTTACATTCGAAGTTAGAAAACGTGCCAGAATTATCTATTGCATTAATATTATTGAGAACGTGATTCATGTTTAGTTTTAAGAATCCTTAATTCGTTAGCAGTATATGGTAAAAAATAGATATTATGAGTATTATGTGGTACAGATTTCAGAATTATGTATTGTCTGAGGCAATGAGTGTAAAAGTGTGTAGTAAGTTTTTTGATATTGTGTGTGTTTTTTGCTTTAAAAATGTGTTTGTTTGTGAATGTGTAATGATTGAGATATTTGAAGTTGCTGAGTAGTAAATAAGTACAATTATTTTGCATGAATGGTGTTTGTGTACGAGCAGTTATTAAGATAAAAGAACTTACAAGAGATGAAAGCGATAACAGCCAGATGATTTTTGACTCTAGTCATTTCAACTGTAATAAGTTTTGCACCTGTTGTTCACTTCTTACTAAGATTACTGGTGTGTTTTCACTCTTTCTGACATAGACCCGGCCATGAGCGGTCCAGCAGAATTTGTAGTCATTCGATTTTACCAGGTCTCGTGCGAGGAAGTGGAGTCGAGCACCTTTGGCGGTCAACTGTTCGGAGATGTATATAAGTGTGTACTCGTTTTTGGTATGTCCCAAGTGCTTGGCACAGAGTTTCTCTTTGTGCCTTATATTGAATGTCTTGGTGGATCTTAAGAAGTCTTTCTTTAAGATAGTGGACGATAATTCCACTACAATTTATTTATTCTATTGTTTTCACCTTTCTTATTTTTAACTCTGTAAATATCTCTTATATCTGCCTTCGTAATGGAATGGCCTACATTCTCCGATAGCTTTAGTACCATATTTAACAATTCTTTCTCACTTTCATTGGCAACTTTCGGAACATTTTTAATTTGTATATTAGATTTTCTATTTTCTCTCTGCAGGTCCTCAACTTTGTCTTCCAAAAAAGTTATGTATTCCCTATCTTTCTTGGCTTGAAGCTCGAATCCGTCTAACTTCTTTTTCAGCTCTTCATTTTGGGCAGCGAGGAAAGCCATCGATTTTTCAATATTGTTGTTAGTTTCCTTGATGTCAGCTAGGACTGGGGTAATTTTCTTAAATTGGTTTCCTTGAGCAGTTAACATTGTCGAAATCATGGTTTTGATTTCTTCTTTGAAGTCTCTAAATTCGCAGTCCAGGTCATGACTGCCTTTCCTTTTCACACGTCGGCTTACGAAATTTGGTGGAGTGAACTCGTCCGTAAGTCCAGGAATGTTGGATTCAGAGACTGATTTATTCATTGCGTGCTCCATTTTACTATTAAACGGGACAATTGTACCCTCGTAGCAAAGCGAAACCAAAGGCACGTCGTAGCAGATAGTCGTAGTTTCATAGCACGTAGCAGGGGGAGGAGCTTGTAGCGACCACCGTAGCACTGGAGTAGATGTTTGCGGTGCAGTGTTAGAGCGAGATCAAAAATAACAGTCTTTATTGCTCTCGCGGGGGTGAATGGGGTCCCTCCGCTCGCTGATGATAGCCGTGACCGATGCACTTATTAAATTTCCTTTTTCTTGTTTATGGGAATTTCGTATTTAATCACTGTATTTTACTAGCTTGTTTAGCGTATCAGTTAAGTACAATTTTTAGATCGACGCGACACACGTCTGCTCGCTTGTGCGTTCTCGGACGAAGAGGAATAGAGAGGTATATAGACTCATTACATAAAGATGAAATCAGATATGAACTCGCCATTATTGGTATTTCTACAGAAGAAAATGTAACCACCAATGCAGTGAGGAAGCAGATCCGCCAGGTGTACAAACTCGCACGCCGTGGAAGCATAAAGTGTGAACCACTCCAGTCACCCAGTATAGCCTCTGAACTAGAGATCTGCACCCCAAAGGTCGAACTTCTGGAATCCCAGCTGCAGGCGGGTAAAGTAGATGATCGCAATTTGACTCTTAAACTGTCTCGTCGTGCAAATTATTTGATGGATAGACTAGCTCGTATCTCTGAAAGTAGTTCGCATTTGTCAGATCTCCGTAGTCGTTTGATTCGCATTTTGAGTGTCATAGACGGTGAAGATAGCGACACGGATAGTGAGTACAAGGAAACCCGGGCACAGCCGTCTAACCAGAAAGTGGAAAGTAACGTGATCTATGTGAAAGATAAACCCTTGAACCTAAATACATTTAACTTAAAATTTGACGGAACCACGTGTGTTCGTGTATTTATTGAACGTCTTGAGGAACTTAAAGAGGCTCGCAACATTACTGAAGCTCGCATACTTTCAGCTTTTTCTGATCTTTTAGAAAACTCTGCTTTATGTTGGTTTAGAAGTAATAAGGATAATATCCACTCATATTCACAATTATTGAAATGCTTAAGGGACGACTTTGATATTCCCGATTTAGACTATAAACTATTAAATGAAATAAGGCAGCGTACACAGGCCAGACACGAAACGATAGTAGTCTATCTTTCCATTATGCAGGGAATGTTCTCGCGACTCACTCAGCCGTTGTCGAGTAGACAACAACTCGAAATCTTGATGCATAACATTAGACCAGAGTACATGAAAGATTTAGCTTTACATGATATAACCTCTGTAGACAAACTTAAACTTTATTGCAAACAGTTAGAAATTGCGCGGTCGCGTGCGGAACAATTTAGTGAACCTAACTTGAATAACTTTAAAATTACAGCAGACTTAAATAAACAAACGCCGCGATCTCACATTAATCAAGTCTCTGTGCTGAATGAAGCTGGCTCTTCAAGGCAATTGGATAGGAAATGCTTTAGGTGTGGATTAAACACTTATTTCACCAATCAATGCAATTCGAAAGAGTTAGTGTGTTTTAAGTGTGGATTAAAAGGTGTTAAGCGTTCAGATTGTATATAGTAATTGCAATTCAAAAAACTAGTTAACACGGAACTATCCAACACCTTTAATAAAAATAGGTCTTATACGTCCAATAATGAAGAGGTAGTTCTGTTTAAAAAAATACTAGGGATATAAGACCATACTTAAAATTAAAAATATTGAACTTACAAGCTTTTGGCTTATTAGATTCGGGTGCAACTTGTAGCATTCTTGGAAATAATGCGCATTTGATCTTTTTAGAACACGGATTTCAACTCAACTGGTTTGACACTGAGCACTACGTAAGAACTGCTGATGGTACGAGATTGCATTGCTTAGGGTATATGTCCTTACCTATTGAATTTAACAATAATTTCAGAGTGATAAACTTTTATGTTGTTGCACAAATAACTTCATGGCGTGTGTTCCTAGTATATGGCGTATGTAAGACTATCTATATTGACAATGGCCCACAGTATGTGTCTAATCAGTTTAGGCAACTGTTACATAAATATAACGTACCGAATATCTATTATAACCCGCGTTATCACCCACAGGTAAATCAAGCCGAAAGAGCGATTAGGAACGTAGTTAACGGTATATCATGTTATGTAGGTACCGAGCATAAACAATGGGACGAGAACATCCCACAGTTGCAATGCGCACTTAATTCAGCCGTGAATGATACCACTAAGTTTACTCCGTATTTTCTTGTGCACGGACGGGAATTCATAATAGATGGAATGTTACACAGCATAGATAGCCCTCAGCCGGTTCAAAGATCACAAGTAACTCTCGGTGAACCACAAGCATACAGTAAAAAATTAGCGGAATTAGACACCATATTTAAAAAGGTACAAAAGCATATTAAAATGCTCATTCTACAAATGAAAAGTACTATAACTTAAGAAAACGACATGTTGAGTTAAAAGTAGGTCAGGTTGTATATAAACGTACCCATTACCTATCTAATGCCTCAAAGAGATTTACGGCTAAACTAGCACCAAAATTTCAAAAATGTGTCATAACAGCGAAATTATCACCTTTAGCTTATACCTTAGCCAGCATGGAAGGTAAGACACTAGGTAATTTTCACATAAAAGACATCCTTAAACAAGATGACTAATAGTTTTGTAAAATGTGAGTGAAGAGTATGATTGAGTGAAAGAATGTAAGAATAATAAACATTTTCAAAATTCATTTCCACCGGTGAACTTTCTGAGATAAATAAGCTGTGATTGTATTGATGAACGAGCGATACATAACTAGTAGGTCATCTTATGTTGTGAACATCGGCGCGAGTTAGATAAGAATTTGTTCTTTATGTCCGCACTCTGGACATTATATAAGAAAATGCATACCAGCCAGTGCGTAGCATTACTTAAGCTGTTTCTTTTAACTTAATATGATTAAACGTTAATTCACTTAACTTAATGCGAGATAGATATTTAACTTAACTTAATACTTAATATGATTTCCAAATCACTTAACTATTCAACTTAATAAATAAGAACACGTTCGTTTTTCGACTACTTAGAGAAAAGTCGAGTCGAAACGTAAACATCGTGTGTAGGCTTAGTGCACTGTAGGTATTCGTTTCTGTCTCGTGATGTTACGTCACGCACCGCATGAATGGTAATAGACTATTCGCGCGTAGGATTCGGGAACGTAATTATTCATAGGCGGTTGTATTTCATTATTGTAAAAACATGTAGGAATAAATGTAAATAAAGTTGCATGCCATTAGGTTAATATAGGTATAACAATTAGTGTAGTATTTTCTAACTTACAACACAAGTAGGTAAATTTGTGGTAGTGTTTTTTTTTTTGTGTTAACAACACAAGTAGGTAATTACATTTTGAGGTTAAATTGTTTAGTGGAATATAATGTTACTAGGTATAGAGATACAGAAATGAAAATTAGGTAATAAGTAGAGTAATAATGAGCCTTGTGTAAGATTAAACGTCGTAATTAAGTGATTAAGTGATGGCTTGGTACTTGTTAGTTGTTGGTGCATGGGTGACTTGGAATTTACTATCCGTGCGAATGTTTTTAGCCAGATTGGATTAGAGACGCATTATAACTTCTTTACTGTCTTTGGTGTCTTCGGAAAAAGTATCTTCATTACGAAGAACTTTTTAACCCAAGCAAAGGGGATGTGTAACACGAAAATTTTCGTGTACATTATTTTAGCATATTTACGTTATTACATGCGATGAACAGACTTCAGAGCGCCATCTAACGTCATTAGTCCGAAGTAACTAGAAACGTATATTGACGAATCGAGCTAGCTAATTGCATGCAATTGACCTTTCGTGTTAGTTCGAAATCCTACCACGGATCGACGGTGGCGTGTAGCCCAAGGGAGGCCTAGTTCTTTTCGGAGCGAGCCGTTGTAATGATCGGACACGCACATATATAATTTTTGAATCGAAACGCCGGAACATGAATTTAAAGTGACGACTACTTGGGCGTACGGCCCCTTAAACACAGTTTAATGTGTTGAAACACATCATCCCAAAAATTGTAAGTACTTAATGTTTTTGTCTTCTTAAAAGCACATGTGCTCTAATTAACGGTACACGGTGTTTCATAGATTCTTTTGCCTTGTCATAGGGGTCCTTAGTCCTTAGTCCTTAGTCCTTAGTCCTTAGTCCTTAGTCCTTAGTCCTTAGTCCGTACTTTGAGTATGGTCCATTATCAAGTTTAACAATGGGAACGAGGCGAGGCAGCTTCAACGGGTGGCCATATTGGGACTGGGCGGCTAGGAGACCGCGACCGGCGTACACCTGGAGGATATCTGTTGCCTCACTGCTTCGCGGGATTGACCATAAACAGTGTAATATTGTGTAATCCACCAGGTTAGTCAAAACCTCAGTTCGTAGGGTATTTTAAAGTGAAAACTTGATATTTGGAGCTATATAGGTGAACTTAAGAAGGAAACAAACTACTTTTGGTCTGTATGTGTATCTTTGCATTTTCATTTACTAATAATCCAAAAACATGCGCCCTGGGATACTTTTATTTTGATCCTTGAGTCCCTTGACTCTCCGATAACCGTAGCCGGTGAGTAACGCCCTAAAAAGTGTTATAATCTACAAAAAGAAGGGTTAGCTATGGGGTCCCCTCTAAGTCCCCTTATGGCGGACATTTTCATGGATAATTTCGAAAAACAACATATAGTTGTCAAGTAAAATATCTTATATTACTATCGAAATGTAGACGACATAATTATTTGCTGGACTGGCGCAAGGAGACAACTGGATGTTTTCCTCAATAAAATAAATAGAGTCCATGACAAAATTAAATTTAAACTTGAATTGGAACAAGATTGTTCCCTTAATTTTCTCGATTTAACAATAACAAGAAAAGAATAGTCACATGTTTTCCAAATTTATCGAAAGCCAACTCACCCCGACACGGTCATCCCCGTGTCATCGTGTCATCCGTGGCAACATAAAGTAGCCGCTTTTTATTGTTACATTAACCGATTTTAAAAAGGAGAAAGTCCGATTCTCGAAGGTCTCTAAGTCGTAACGGATCGGAAAAATTACCGATAGTAAACGATTCCACAAAGCAGTCGTGCGAGGAGGAAAACTCCTAGTGAATCGCACGATAGTGGACCGCCAAGCATCCAGCTGATGTGGATGGTAACGTGAGTTTTGTCGCGATGTGTGAAGGTAAATTTTGGTGTCTCGAATTAACACGAATAATTCCTCTGGGCAGTCCCCGTGGTGTGTTTCGTTAAAAATTTCGTTGCTTAGTTTTTGTACAGGAATTGTAATTTTTAAGTCGGACATGATCAAATTGAGTGCCTTGAATACTTGATTACATATTTATTAATGTGAAAATGTTTAAAAGATTTGATGAATTATTTTCTTAACACAAAATTTAAATATCAAAGGCTACGTAAAAGGGTTTACGTAGCCCTTGATTGAACGTAGGCTCTTTTATCAACGCCTTACATAAAATTTCATCGTTTTTTACCAGAGGCTTAGGGATATTGAAAAGGGATAAGAAAAACGTTTGACTGATGTAATCCAGCATGTAAGTTTTAATTTTTTTAGTTTCTAAAAGCTACCTGTTATTTTAATTTTTTTAAATAATAAATACCTAATAAAACAAGTTGCCAGTCACTTTTCTATCAAGAAACTTAGAGTCAGGAAATTGTCAGTGTTGGACCCCTCAGAAAGCCCTTAATGCCCGTGGTCTCTCTCGGGTCATATCAATTGCCGTTCCATTGGACTATGAGATTGAGGGAGTAGAAAGTACACATGTACTTACATCTACATACACTAGGGCACTATAACCCTGTCCTATGCAGATGCCTAGTCTGTGTTGAGTCTGGCCGCTGTGATCTAAATTTGGTCTGGAGGACATTATTATTGTTATGATATGACTGTCGGAAATACCAGAAAATTATTAACTAAAATAAGTGGCTACTGCACTCATGGAACCCACTGGACTTAAAGTGCGTTTATCACTACAATTTTATAAAACATACACACTACACCATACCACTACATGAGGAGCCGTAATCTTCGTTGTCTGACCTTATCTTTGAAGGCGTTTTCAGACGCTCTCTTATGATACTACTTCACGGGGTTCACATACGCCTCGTTGACCGCCCGAACCCAACGTAGGTGTCCTTGGAGTTTCGGATTGAGGGACCAAAGGCAAAGAAGACCTCAGTTGGCCCTTAACTGCCGAAATTATTGGAGGGAATGGTCCCGATGCCTTTTAATGCCCTTTAACGGACCCTGGCGATGCCGGGGCCTGTCGCTAATTAGTTACAAGGGACATGCCGAAAAAAATTAGATACTCTTTACTAACTTGTTCGATACTGGCAAATTATAAAACATCATAAAGTCTGGTTGATAAATTTGAAAATAGAACACATGTCACATAAAAATAATATTTACTTTAAAAAAGGCAACTTTAGTTAAAATCTGACGGGAATTCGCTGACAGCAATGAAATTCAGTCGACGTGATTTTTAACAAACTAAGCAGTTTTGAACTTTTGAAACATTATATCCTTTCATATAACTAAGGTGGCAAACGAACTTACAGTAAGCAAGCAGTCATTGTAAGCAGTCATTGATGGTTTGTAGCTACTGAAGTCCATGGACACATACAACCTACTTCATTCCAAAAAGGCTACAGATACGTTGTCAACTCTGAGGATTAAGATGGAATACTTCTCAGCCTGTACTCGTAATTATACTGGCTACCTATACCGTTCAGACTGATACACAGTATTTAACATTATGGTTGTAGCACGAATAAATCGGCTCTACAAAGGAAGGACTACTACACTTTAATCAAATTACTCGTCGGAGATATTTCACACTTTCTTATTGCCTTTTATACGTAAGATCTAATTAGTAAAAGCTAATTGTTATTGTTTTTTTTTTAAGTAGCACGGTTTGCAAGTGAGTACATAGTCCACCTGATTGTGAGTGTCACTCCAACACCTATTGTAGATTGGAATGAAAATGAAGATGCCACAAGAAGTTTTATTAAACCATAATTGTTTGTGGTTATTAATCTAATAAAGAGTACAAGATTGTCCAGTGCCTTTAAATTAGTCTATAAACAAACTTTTTGTGGAATTAACTCTCAATCGGGGAATCGAACTCCGAACTTTCGTTCGATAATCGAATATTCTCATCATTATATTGAATCTACTTGCTTTTAACATAGAATGCCTTATCAATTGGAGTGCCTTTAATGCTTTAATAGCAAATTATTTTAAATATGAATTTACTTATTTTTATGAAATGAAAAATGACTTAAACGATTTTTTAAGCGCGTCGCCAATACACATACTCTAATAATGTCAACAAGAAGAGTATTTGGGGCAGTCGAGTAATAAAGATGATACAATTTAAGTAAATTGTGGTGTAAATACTGGCAGATTTAGATTAAAGAGGAAGGTCTTTCTATCTAGAGTTCGATACGATCATTGAGTTAGTCATTGTTAAGATAACAACGCTGTATGGCCGTGCATAATTCAATAGCTACGTTGCCAAGACATTAAAGGAGCAGAGTCGTCGCTTGCGGTCGTTTCAAAGTGACTACATTAAGCCACTTCAAAGCTTTGATTTGCCTGTTGCTACTTGCTAGTTAATTGAAGTTGTTTTTAAAACCTTATATTTTTATACAAAACTGAAGTGATAAATAAATATTATAGAGTCCCTCTGTTGGTAAATGGCTATTGCAGCCAATGCTTACCTGCAACTTACTTCAAACCTACCTAGACCCTTACCTAGATGGACTCCACAAAAATAAAATAAACGAACACTACGAAAACTGAATAAAATAAACCTATATTGTGATAATTCTAATGGTTAAATAATGTTTTAGATAAAACCTGACACTAAAAAAATTACTAATGTATGATTAAGTAAGAACTTTATCACAGTTTTATTATAAGTTTTGAAAATATAATTGAGAATGGTTACAAACCAATTTTAAATCGTTAGAGATCCTAAATGTTCACTCAAAGCGAAAAGTGATTGAAGAAAGCTATGAATAATTGTACTGACTTGCCTTCCTAACTTTTCTATTACATCCTTCCTTCCAATTATATGCAAAACAAAACTTATGGCGCCATCTATTGGCCTACAACAAAACCGTCTGCAAAAGAAGTCGACGCAATCGATACCCACATGTAATCAAGATTCAAGACGAACTGCATCGGTAATGGCTGTTCTTGTCTAAACCTTCCAAAATAAAATCAATGTAATTAAGCGTTAGTGAGTGTGCCGGGTCGACCCGGCTAAGTGCATAGACTATATAATCACGTAGAAAAGTGGTCAAGGAAGACTGAAGCCTTCCACATCCGAAGATATTGTTGAAGCCAAGTTGAAGTTGACCGCCGCTGCTGCTAACCGTGAGTTTACCTATTTCATTTACCCTTCCTGGTGGGCCAGACTAATTTTCTCTCACTGTAGGTAAATAAAGTAGCAATTCCAAATCAAATTCTTTTTATTTTTATTTCAAGTAGAAGTGTCGCGATTAATACAAAAACGGAGTTCAATTCGCGCAATTTCTATTCTAACTGTTAACATAGTGGTCCGTACGAGCGCGAATTTCCTATGGTATTTTGGGTTCAATTCATGCAAAAACTCCAAAATTACAGTTCATAGCAATTCAGCTTTAGAAAAAACTCTTCTTTAATTGCCTTAATTTTAACGATGTAGGTAATACCAATTAATTTATTAAATTTATTTGATATATAATTTTATAATTAGGGAGAATTATTCTCTGTCGATTGCATAAATTACAATTACACGTTATGTGCCGTTCGTTGTACTTAAACACGGAGGTAGTAAGTGAATAATTATGTTCCACATATTCAATACTGATACATAGTTTCAATAGGTGTAGTATAATATATACCTATTAATAGCGTCATTATTGCTTAGTTAAAAAATTAGGTTTGTTTTAAAATTTACGGTTTTATTGGTTATAATTTCAAACATAATGACAGATAAAACAAAGTCGAACGCCAGTGAAATTGAGAGACAACTCAAATTGCTTTCTATTCAAAGGGAATATGCGTTTCGAGAAATTCAAATACTATGTGATTTAACGAAGAATATCCAAACGGACACAACTTCTGCATCTCAATTCGAGTCTAGGTTTAAGCGTATTGAGTTAGTGCGTAAAGAATTCTTGGATTATACGAATCAAATAAATGATTTAAAGTAAAAATTAAAGCCGGACGATATTATTGATATGAAGCCCGTGATTGCGTTTGACGACATGTACTTACTACACCGTCGATGCCGCCAGGGCTGCTTTAAGCAAAGTTTGCACTCGAGCCGACCCGCAATGCGACCCAGATCTGAGTTTGACATCCAGATTTTACGCGCATACGCGCAAGCACGCTTACCGAAACTCGAGCTACAGAAATTTGATGGAAACATTGAACATTGGCAAACTTTCTTCGATACATTTTCCACACTTGTACATGAAAACAATAATATAAGGTCAATCGAAAAGTTTCATTATTTGTTGACATGTCTCTCGAGTTCAGCGTTGTCAATTGTAAAAAGAGTGCCTGTTACCTCTGATAACTACGAAATCGTTTTTGACGCACTTATCGAGCGGTGCCAAAACAAATGAATTTTGGCCGGAACGTACTTAGATAAAATTTGTTGCTTCATTCCTTTGAAGTCCAGTAATTATGCCGATTTACGTAATTTACCCAATGTGTTGAATGAAACCGTTAATGCTCTTAAAGCTATGAAAATTAAGAAATTAGATGAGTTTATATTATTTTATTTAGCTGCGCGTGTTTTAGATTCTGATACACGTTAACGTTTTGAGCTGCAAAACGGGGAACAAATTCCTACCTTTTCTGATTTGTTGATTTTTTTACAAAGTTATGTCAAAGTTCTAGAGGTTAGTCAATCGGGTAACTGTTCCGGGTCTGTTTATAATTCGGGACAGTTATATAAAAAAAATTTAGGTGCCACCGGGACACGAAATAATCTCAATAATATACAGTATCCTAAATCCACATCGTTGCCATCGAACACTGCTTGTCTATGTTGCGGGGCGGCACATGCGCTTTTCAAATGTCCTAAGTTTCAAGAACTTGATATTTCTGAAAGATACGGCTTATTGTCTAATAAAAATGTTTGCATGAATTGTTTACGTTTAAATCATAATGCAGATAAATGTTTTTCAAAAATTACATGCTCAACTTGTGGTGAACGTCATCATTCGTAGCTCCACGATAACACTACCATTGTTGCTGTTCCGTGTTGCTCCACTGACCGGACTATCGATAAAACAGTAGTCACAGCTAACGACTTGAACGCGACTGCAAGCTCCGTGACTACCAGCGCTCACGTTGGTCATAGTCGTGCTCTCGTTTTGCTCGGCACATGTGTAGTGCGCGTGCGCGGTTGCGGTGCTCCTGCTCAGTATACTACCGCCCCCGCACTTATTGATAATGGAGCTCAGGATAGTTTTATGACGTTATCACTCGCTCAACGTTTAGGGTTGCCCATTCAGCGCTGCAATTTAGCTGTAGCACGTTTAAGGAAAAATGTAGTGCACCAAATAAAGGGTAAAACTTCATGCGTGGTAATGCCAACGGATTCTGATAGTCCAAACTTCACTATTAATGCTATAATAATGAATACAATAACAAGTAAAATGCCTGTTTTAGAAGTACCTTCTGAGGTTCGTGAAAATTTTAAACATCTAATTTTAGCAGAGAAACAGTTCGACAAACCCACTAATATAGACATGCTGCTGGGCGCAGAGCTATTCCATAAAATTTATGATGGCTAACGCCTAGAGATAGGTCCAGGTTTACCAGTCGCACTACATAGTTTCTTTGGGTGGGTGCTCACTGGCAAAATTGATCACAGCTGTCACCCTCCTATGGTTTCTTCCCCTGGCTTTTGAATAACGTGGTCAAGCGTTTTTGGGAGGTCGAAGAACCACCGAAAGTATTTATATCGAATCCTGAAGATGTTAAATGCGAGTAACTCTACTCTACTCTTGTGTCACGTAAACCTGACAGTAGTTACGTCGTTCCTTTGTTACTGAAGAAGCCTTGTGATGATCTGGGTGAATCTTCGATATGGCAAAATCACGCTTATTCAAACTCGAAAAGCGACTTGAGCGCAATGTAGAGTTAAAAAGGACTATTTTGATTTTATGACTGAATATTCAGATCTGGGCCATATGCAACCCGCAGACGTTGGATCAGGCAAATTTGTAATTCCGCATCATTGTGTACTCCGCCCTGAGAGTACTACGACAAAACTACGTGTTGTTTTTGATTCAAGTGCCAGAACGACGAACGGAAAATCGTTAAATGATATCGTGTACACTGGGCCTAAGCTTCAAAATGACATTGTTGATGTATTGACAAAATTTCGTCTTCACGTAATAATGTTCTCATCCGATATTTCGAAAATGTGCCGCAATATAGATTTACGTCAGGAAGATTGAGGGTGGCAACTCGTGTTGTGGAGAAACTCTCCAGCTGATCCCGTGCGTGAGTTTAAATTAAATACCGTGAGTAATAATTCGGCCGAGTTTATTGCAGCTCTACCGTCTGAACATTGTCAAGTACCTAGGGCCTTTTGTGACGAAAATTATGTCCATATCTTTAAAATTCTTGGTATCCAGTGGGAACCCGTAGAAGACTTCTTTAAATATTCAGTGTCCGGGTTCAATTCCAATTTCACGAAGCGTGCAATATTATCAAATATCGCTCGCATCTATAACCCAATTGTTTAGCTCACTTCTGTTGTTCTAATAGCCAAACTATTGCTTTAAGACATGTGGCACCTTCATCTAAAATGGGACGAACCCGTTCCACCTGAGGTCGCTCACCAATGGCACAATTTTATCTCTGAAATGCAACATGTTCAACAGATTAAACTGACTCGTAGAGTTACGTATGATGACGCCAAGAGTTATCAATTGATTGGGTTTTGTGATGGCTCTTCAAAGGCATATTGGATGTCGTGTGTACTTGAGGACAGTTCGTGCCAAACATTTTAACACGCATCTGTTGATTGGCAAATCAAAAATTGCACCCCTAAAACCACTAACGGTTAACTGTCTAGAGATTTGCGGTGCTGTCCTTCCAGTGCGAGTTCTTAAGCACATGCAAAACGTGCTGCGAGATAAAATCCCTCTCAGTAAAGTGATTGCCTTTACTGATAGTAACACAGCATGGTTACACACGGAACCTCATAAACTGAAGACTTTTGTTTCCCAGCGTGTTGCGAAAATCATCGACGATGTATCAGTTGATAGCTGGCAACACGTATCGACATATGACAATCCTGCCGATCATTGCAGTCGAAGTCTTAGCGGTTCACAGCTAGTGACATGTTGTACATGGTGGTCAGGTCCAAATTAGTTCGCTAACGATTTCTCCACTTGGCCAGTTAAGTGCAAGTGGGAATCACAAGATTTCATACCCGAGTTGCACTCTACTGCTCATGTATCTCAAATGGATACTAGCTTTGCTGAGTTTGACTTTATTAGTGGACTGTTAGACCGCTACTCCACGCTATCCCGCGTTCAGCGTGTGCTAGCTTGGTGTCTGCGTGCTGTAGCAGCGTTCAAACGAAACTATAAAACTAAGAATTTCCTGAGCGTATCAGGGCTGGAGCAGTCTATTGTCTATATGGTTCGACATGAACAAAAACTTCATCTTACAGATAAAGTCAAAGCCACCAAATCCGTTAAAAAACTGACTCCATTTATTGATGATGTGGGATTGCTGCGAGTGGGGGGCCGTCTAATGCACTCTAATCTAGCGGTAACCTTAAAACATCCCGTATTGTTGCCAAAGGCTTCACGCTAATCCTTGTTGATCATAGATCACTTTCATGTCAATTACTTACACTGTGGTCCTCGTACTCTTCAATCGATTATTCAGCGTAGATATTGGATACTTGGCATCTGTAACTTAATTCGGTCGCGTTTATCTAAATGCATAGCATGTTTTAAAGTAAAACCGGTTGCTTGTCAGCCTTCAATGGGAAATCTTCCTTCACCAAGAGTACAACCGACGCGGTGTTTCCAAAATGTGGGAATCGACTTTGCTGGTCAATTCATGGTGAAGGAAGACGAAAGGAGTACGAAACGCTCGTACTTACAAGGCCTTCGTGTGTGTATTCGTTTGCCTCGCGGTAAAGGCTATCCATTTTGAGGCAGTAACCGAGCTATCGACTACTGCTTTACTTGCGGCGTTAGATCGCTTCGTATCACGTCGTGGCCTTTGTACCTTCATAGTCACCGACTGCGGCACTAACTTTATTGGTGCCCACCATTATCTTAACGAACTACAACAAATGGTTTGTAAGAATAAGGATTCACTTGAGTCTAGTCTTGCGAAACGATGTTTCGTTTCGCAAGACTAGACTCCTTTAACTGATCTGGCGACTGAACCCTCCTACCGGGAGTAATTTTGGTAGCATATTTGAGAGCGGTGTAAAATCAATGAAGTTTCACTTAAAACGCGTTATGGTATTACAAGTATTCACATTGGAGGAGCTTATAACAATTCTTACTAAAGTCGAAGCCGTACTTAACTCGCGACCGTTGTGCTGTCTATCCCCGGAGCCTAATGAGGTCGATATTCTTACACCTGGTCATTTTTTGGTCCATGGTTCTCTTATATCGTCACCAGAACCTGAACTTTCTAATGAATATGTTACACCTCGGGCCCGTTGGCAGATGTTGCAAAAAATTACACAGTCTTTTTGGCATATTTGGCAACGCGATTATCTCGATACCTTACAGCAACGCGCGAAATGGTTTCGAGAACAACCAAATATTTATGTCGGAGATATTGTACTAATTGTCTATAGCAATTTACCACCACTAGAGTGGCGTTCAGGTAAATTTCAAGACGTGCATCCCGGCAAAGACGGTGTAGTGCGCGTGGTCAACCTACGAACTATTAATGGACTCCTTAAGAGATCAGTAAATAAACAGTGTCCTCTACCTTTAAATCAATAATATATAGCTCTACTTAAAAAAAATATCTATTTTTTCCCATAATTAATATTATAGTTTTTTTGTTATTTAGCTTGTAGGTATATATGTAGTTAGTTATTAAATTTTGTTGCCTTACATACCTTTCTAATAGGTATGCAACTCTAATTCAAATATTAATACTATCGTTAGGTAGATATTATTCTAAGTTAGTTTTTATTTCGTGAAGTACGAGTATGTAGTTTTATAGGGAGAACGCTATTATTACTCATGAAATCTGAAACGATTTCAAGTGGGGGAATTATGTACTGGCTTGCCTTCCTATCTTTTCTATCACATCCTTCCTTCCAATTATATGCAAAACAAAACTTATGGCGCCATCTGTTGGTACAACAAAAGCGTCTGCAAAAGAAGTCGACGCGATCGATACTCACATGTAATCAAGATTCAAGACGAACTGCATCGGTAATGGCTGTTCTTGTCTAAACCTTCCAAAATAAAATCAATGTAATTAAGCGTTAGTGAGTGTGCCGGGTCGACCCAGCTAAGTACATAGACTATATAATCACGTAGGAGTGTGGTCAAGGAAGACTGAAGCCTTCCACATCCGAAGATATTGTTGAAGCCAAGTTGAAGTTGACCGCCGCTGCTGCTAACCGTGAGTTTAACTATTTCATTTACCCTTCCTGGTGGGCCAGACTAATTTTCTCTCACTGTAGGTAAATAAAGTAGCAATTCCAAATCAAATTCTTTTTATTTTTATTTCAAGTAGAAGTGTCGCGATTACTACAAAAACGGAGTTCAATCCGCGCAATTTCTATTCTAACTGTTAACAATAATTGTCAAAGATCTATTCATCCCCCATTATTTTTTCTTTTTCACTAACTTCAAAAAAGGGGAGGTTCTCAATTCGACTGTATTTTTTGTATGTTACCTCAAAACTTTTTTCTAGGTGAACCGATTTTGATGATTCTTTTTTTTTAAAGGTTCTCATGTGGTCCCATATAAATTTGATCAAGATCTGACCAGTAGTATTTGAGTTATTTTTAGTAATGCGCATTTAATTGACTTTTACTACATTGATGATGTTCTCATTTTATTTATATTAATAATAATAAAAAGTGACAATAAGTGATAATAAGTGACACTCACACGAATAAAACAAATCGATTTACGTAATAATCGTCAAAATCGCCCACGCGTTTGACCTCTGGAGCGCCACTAAGGAACAAACATATTATATAGACCCATTACCCTCTTTTTCGTCGCGCAGTTGGGTAAAAAGGCAACAAAATTATTTTGTCATTATTTGCCAAATGTAGTCTCTTCTTCCAGCTAGAAATAGGGAGTAGGGGTCCATATCTGGCAAAAATGTGAGTAGGTACGTCTTACCTATTTCCTTCGCCAATATCAGTATGTGCACTGCTATGTTCTGGTCTGAAATGTATAAAGAGCATTGAGTTATATGTATTACGTACTATACTAGAGAAGCCATTCCAAACAAAAATTGTGTCCTATTCTATGTCTTCACGCATGCGCGGGAGTAGTAGTCGCGCATGCGCAAATACTTTAATTTGATATAAAATAAGATATAAATATAAAATAAATATAAGAATTTAATATAAAATATATTAATTTAATCTTAACAAACATATTTCTAAATAAAATGTAATAATAATTATTTTATGGAATTCACAAATTTTCAATTTACGCAATATTTAGTTTGTACGGATTACAGTACAGTTCAGTTGAACATAGTCAATGTTCGGAATAGCTTCTCTAGTACGTAGTACATATAACTCAATGATAAAGAGTCAGTATTTTAAAGGCTCTGAGACATTCCATCTTCGTCATAACGTAAACATGAAAACCTATCTGAAGTCTTCTTTAATTGATGTTGGTTGCAAGTGGTCATGATGTCAGTCCGTTTGTCGCATCATTTTTTTATGTTTCTATGGCGGAAAATAGAGGCAAATGCCAATCATGGTCTTGGTTCCATGCGTCGATCGACTGCAATAACATATAGTATACTGTTAACTCGTACGTCCCTTCATTTTTTCAAATATACCAATCATCCAATTGTACAACCCAATGTGTCTGACATCTATTTCGGAAATATAGGTTGGACCTTTTGATTGGAATTTTTAAACACAACATAACACACAAACACTCACGCCTGTCACGCAGAGGGGTAGGCAGAGACTACGGACTACCATTTGACACGATCCTGATACACCTCTCTCGCCTCCTTTACATCCATATATCTACGCATACACGCTCGTCGGTTAAGGGTACTCCTAATCTGGCCCATTTTCAACGTATCGCCGATTTGGTCGATAAATCTTCGTCTAGGGCGTCCTTTCTCGACTCTGCCGTTCATTTCTGAAACATAAATTTGCTTTGTAATTCTTTCCTCGTTCATTCTTTCTACATGACCACACCACCGAAGCATTCCTTTTTTAATCCTGGTCACAACGTCATCTTGCAAACCACACTTTTCTCTTATCACACTATTTCTCACCCTGTCATTCAGATTCAGCCCTAACATACTCCCTTATGGCCGTATCTCTACATCATTTATTCTATCCTCATGCTTCTTCTGCCAGACCCAACTTTCACTACCATAATTTAAAGTAGGGACTAACACAGCATTATGAATGCCATACGTGCCTTCTTTGACATATTCTGACTCTTCACAACAGCGAATTTTTAATTTAAAACCAATTCGAAAATTTTGCAAAAAATGACTACGAATCAAACTAACTCTGGTATTCGGGCTTAAAATTGCATTTAAATTGTAATTCATTCGTAGTGGGTTGGGATCTGGAAACTTTAATGAAATATATCTCATGTTTCGTTCTGTTTCTTTTTATGTAGCTTTTATTTGTTGTATTTACCACATTATCAGGAAGTAATGTATATTTAGGGCAGATTTTTCAATCTCTGACATAGCCAAATGAATCAAAAATTAGAGAAAATGGGTCAAATGAATGGGAAAGAAAGGTAAGACAAAAAGAAAGAAGTAAAGAAAGGTAAAAGTAAGACAGTTGTCAACTGGATAAAATGACGACTTGGTAAGAAATCTAGGAAGTCGGTGGTTGCAACTGGTTTAAGGCCGTGCTTTGTGGTATTTTTGGGCTAAGAGGTCTATGTTCATCTTCTTTTATAGAATAAAGGTGGCAAGCGATCACACAGTCCACCTGATGGTAAGTGGTTGCTGTGGCTTATAGACATCTACATCTATCCTCGATTACGAATCAAGATACAGATGCGTTGTCACCCGTGAAGACTAAGATGGAATGCCTCGTTGCCGGTAAAAAGGGTCTCCGGTTCTCTACACTCACCATATTCATAAAATTAAAACTAAACCCAAGCATACCACTGCAAGACTTTAAGACACAGTAAGTTCATTCTGCGTAGATAAGACCAAAATGAATAATTAAAAAGCTGAAGGTACTCCGGGTTAACTCTGACATTGGGACGTCAGTCACCTCAGTCTCCCGTGACCATGTTTGCTGGAAAGCAACCGAAAAGTCGAGAATATAAAATAAGTTAATTAAACGCGATAAAATCCGTAAAAAGTAGTTTTATTCAATGAAGAACCCAACTATTAACGTGCTCATCACATAGTTTTATACAAAGTAACATAAATTATTTTACCAAAGACTGAAATCTAATCACATCGCCATATCTAGCTGATAGCAATACGCAGCTCTACCGAAATATTAAACAAAATAAGAGAAAATATATTCGAAGCAAAGGTTTAAGGAAAATGAAAGCAATAAACAACTTCGATTGATTGAATATTGAATTTGACGAACGCTGTTGAAGCAATAAAACATTTTCAATTTGGTTGATCGCTGTTTTGCGTAAAAATATAAAACATGAGTGAGTCTTTCCAATAAAATAATGACATGGTAGTAAAAGAAATTCGATTACTTCTTAAAAATTAGGTTAAGCTCTCATATTTACAAATATTCAGCCGGAGCTTTCTTTGACGGCTCCGTAGCGCAGTAAATCAGCAATGCAGCGCTGATGGTCGCGGGTTTGAATCCCGTACGGAACAAGTATTTGTATGACCTACAAATAATTGTTCCGTATCTGGATTTTGTCCTTGTTAATAATTTAAAGTATGTAAACTGTCTCCGCAAAACAGGAGAATATAGTTATAGTTAGTTTAGGATTTTTAAATAGAAAAGCTTTGCTTTCTGCTTTTTATTTTCTTGGTAAAACTATTTTTCTCCTTAGGAGCTCGTCTGAGTCGGTAACACCATCTTATCTATTTCTGCCGCTATGTAGCTGTGAGTTTGCTATTTTGTTATGTTATGAAGAGTAACAAATACAATAACGAAACCCACACTGTGGTTCCCGTTAACTGCGTAGTAAGAATCAGTATAAAAACGTATACAAATAACTTTACATTAGGTAAGTTGTCATTATATAAATCTAAATTTAACTTAAATGAATTTTTATTTGCAAATTCTATATGATTTTCTGTTCCGGGCAAGTGGTATATTAGCACTTAAAATTGCAATTAATAATTTTATCGATGCCGGCGAGAATTCAGCCCGCTTTTGTCAGTGCGCATTACCATCTTCGACTGTATTACTACTTACCATCAAGCACTGTTTTATATTAGGGATAATTTAAAATAAAAAATGTTGTACAGCCGACTTCAATATAAGTTATTAAGAATAACTCAAAAACTATTGATCTGACCTTGATCAAATTCATATGGGACCACACGAGATATATCAGCTTTCATATAAAAAAGAGTCATCGAAATCGGTTCACCAGTAAAAAGTTATGAGGTAACACACTAAAAAAACATACAGTCGAATTGAGTACCGGCTCCTTTTTGGAAGTTGGCAGAAAAAGACCTGCGTTAGTCGCATACTGTGAGATTTAAAGCAAGATACGACAGAGGGAAACAAATCAGGAGATTGGCAGCACCGTCTTCGTAATAAGGACTGAAAATAAAAAAGCTGCGGTTGCCAATTGTAGCAACTATGGAAAATATCCCCCACATGAGGTAATCTATGGGAGAGGCCGATGGTCAGCATTTGAGACAAAATATAAACGAGTTATCACTGAGAGACAAGATACTTTATTAGTTTTTTTTATAAGTAATATTTGTAATACCACAGAATACCAGCGTAAAATAGCAGCTTAACGCTGCTGTGTTTTGTATGGTGAGTGTAGAGAACCGGAGACGCTTTTTACTGGAAACGAGGCATTTCATCTTAGTCCTCACGGGTAACAACGCATCTGCATTTTGATTCGCAAACGAAGATAGATGTAGATGTCTATGGGTCACCGCAACCACTTACGATCTGGTGGACTGTGCGCTCGTTTGTCACCCTTATCCCATAAAAAAAAACCAAAACCTGACTGCTTCGTTGGTCTAATGTCACTGCCGATCGTGAGGTCAGGTTCGAATCCCGGGTCGGGCCAAACAAAATCAGTTATTGTGTTTTTCTATCAAGAAATTCTTAGTCGCAGCCCAGAGCGCGGAAGTTTGGCAATTTTTCCCCCCCTTGACTCGGAAAGCACGTAAAGCTGTTGGTCTTGCGCCTGATCTGTCTCAGTTCATGTCGGTTTGCCGTCCCATCGGACTATGAGAGCGAGGGAATAGAGAGTGCACCTGGTTTGGCGCACACTTGGGGATTATAATCCAGTCCTGCGCACATGGCTTGTCTCTGTTGAGACTGACCGCCGTAAGCAAAGTTTATTCTATATGACGTTATTACTAGGAAACATATTAACATTATTAGTACTCGCTATAACCATTGCTGGTAAGCTTAACATGCTGGTCTTAAAATTGGTTCACGATAGTAGACAAATAGTGAATTCGAATCCACAACTTCTAGAAATTGCAATACATACCGTTACTATTAGGCTACTGTCGCAACATTTGTGATGTTTAAGTGTGTACAGTTACTACTGATGAGTAGGTAGCTGTGGTAAGTAAAACAATTTAGAAGTAAATTCAATTTCCTAAAGCTGAAAGCAACGTTATTTCAGGTTGTCGTATTTCGTTATGCTACAGCGACTGGCAGCAAACATACCTCAAATACATTACGAAACATTTAGTAATTACACGATATTCATATATTGTATATAGTCGTCGATTAAAATATGTTTTACTATATAAAGTTACTTTAATTGAATGAAACTACACTTTGTTTTAAACACGACAATAGGAAATGTATATCACAATCGATATACGACACTTGTTTTGCCTCTAAATGAGACATAGTCATTAAAAACATTTTTGCAATGGCACTAACTGCCGACATACCACTATTTATAATACGACACGTGTTTCTTCTTTAAACGAGACATAATCTCGATATAAAGACTTTACGAATTGCCTAAATTCCACCGTCGATAATATATTTAGATTTAATTACTTTTTCGTCTTACTACTAAAAATATACTTTTTCGTTTCAATGTGCTCTTCATACTAGATAAAAAGCTCCAGTTCGTTTTTTAAATGTTCTGTTCTCACGCACTCGTCAAAAGGGCGTATAGGAATTTAATAATTAATAAATCACGTCATTTGCAACATGTTTACAACATGTCATGACTCGACCCTTGTCATAGACCCACAATGACGGATAGCTCACGGTGAGTAAGAGTTACTTCTGTAACATATTGAAAATGTGAAACAAATTATATGTATTAGGCTTTTGTTCAGAAGTACACTTTTATAGGCTGTAATGGATGGATTGGTGACCAATCTCCACCTAAAACCGCTGAACCACTATTAATAGACTGGTGATAGAAAGAAACATATTTACGTGGTAGATCTACCTCTTCACTGTGTTTTAGCAACAGTACAAATAAGTTAGTTCGACCAGAGAAGGAACATCACCTCACAGAATTTTTCATCATATTTCATTACAACCTATCAATAGTACAAAAAACATACACGTCTATAGAACATGAAAAGCTTTCATACACACAAACATAAAACATTGTTTGTGTGTATGAAAGCTTGAGTTGTCGCAATAATTGTCAGAAACTTTAGGTATTGATAATTAAAAATCCCGATTTAAATTAAATCTGATTTTTTATTTTATTTCATTCAAGCAACTTTTGATGAATTGTATTAATTGTATATCTGGTTCGATTACAAATTGCAAAATTTAAAAAAAAACTAACTTGATATGTTGGGGGTCTTTTTATAATTTTTAAGCGAAATGCCAAAAGTAAAAAAAATGTGGAGTTTCAAAATCAATCCCAACATATTAGGTTATTTTTAACGCATCATGTAATTTGGAATCGATATAATATATTTACTATCGTCAGGCATCTTTAACTTACTTTTAAGAAATAATAACGTTAAAAAATTTACTACAAAATTGTTTCCTGGTATCGGAATCGACCAGTAAGTAGGCAAATATAACCTGATCTTTTTTAATAAATAGATCGTACAATATAGAGAGTGCGAGAATTATGATTCTCCGATGATATCTCACTCTTACTCGGACCTCGTATAGTAGTATACGAGTAAGCAATAGTCCTGTCTTTTTAACTCGGGACTTAATATACAAAGGCGAAGGATTTGAAAAAGATTTTATACCTATATAAAATCACACCTGCAAAATACGCTAGGGAAGTTGTTTTGACTCGTAAAATTTAGGAGATTTTTAACAGTGGTAGAGCCACGCGGCAGCTTTTGCTCTCGCACGGATGGGCCGGCTCGAACCGGGGTCGTACCAAGACCTCACAGAATACCAGCGTGAAGTAGAGGTTTACATCTGCGTTTCGCTTGGTGAGTGCAGGTGGCCGGAGGCGCTTTTTACTGGAAATGAGGCATTCCATCTTAGTCTTCACGGGTGACAACACATCTGCATTTTGATAGATGTAGATGTCTATGGGCCGCAGCAATCATTTACCATCAGGTGGACTGTGTGCTCGTTTGTCATCCTTATCCTATAAAAAAATGACAAAGAATAAATAATTCATTCGTTTTTAATCATTTCACATTTATATTTGTTAATTTTAAATTTTATATGTTTTAACAACAAAAAAATAGTATTTCTCAATTTTAAAATCTATCCCTTAATTTAGATTTTTAAGCTATTGAAAAAAATCGCTTTTTTTCTACTACCTACGATTTTATTTTAAATTTACGTTCATCCCTTACCTAAAGTTATAGCCTCCCTAACTCGGTTAATTTTGACCGGAGGAAAAAAATAATTAAACTTTTTTATTTAAAATTTTAAGCTGTACACATTTTTATAAGAACGTTTTTGTCTAATTTATACCGTTTTCGAGTAATTGTGAAAAAACACTTTTGCCATTTTTTAACCCTTGCCGGGGGTCGCGGACACAAAAAGCTTAACACATTGGTTTTGTGTCATTAAAACTACATTACATCAAAAATGCAAAGTTGAGTGTCAAAATATTGATTTCAGACCTTATTTGACTGGACTAACTGGCAGTTTCATAGAAAGTTATCACTAAATTTGCTTGTACGTCACGTTATACACTGACAACTTCATAGTAAAGTGTTTGCGTTTTCATTTGTATATTGTGAAATACATTGCCAATTTGAGGTTATGTTTTTTGTTTATTCATATATTTGTTTGTTTGACATGCTTGTATTTCCTTAGGTTTTGTCTCTCTTTGCTGACAGCAAAAACTACTAACACGTGGTTGTACCACCTGCAAGTACTTCAACTCCTGCAACTCTACTTACATCTACTTCCAATAGGAAAACTATATACAATACATCACGTTTATAGCCAACGTTTACGTCTAAACGAACCAAATATTTTCCCCCTGTATTACTTAGTCTCGTCTTTGTGTTTATTTATACAGCTATATTAGAACTCACCATACATTACGAGATCACTCAAGCCGTTTGAATATATTTTTCTTTTTTTATACAAACAACTGCGTATTCTGAATGTAATACAGGCAGATCAATAGCTCTAAATGAGGATGAATATTGCGATGCGATTTACTAGCTATTCATATAAAGATGAATATTGTACAGATTCCCGCTTACTACGTTGATTACTGTCCGTTGGAATGATAAAAAAGGTCACATTTATAAACTCCTTCATCGGAGCCCAACCAGTTCACGAAATTTAAAAGTATTGCAAGGGATCGCGTAGTAAAGGAGATAAGATTTTAACAGTGGTAAAGCCACGCGGCAGCTTTTGCTGTCGCACGAATGGGCCGGCTCTAACCGGGGTGGTACCACGACCTCACACAATACCAACGTGAAGTAGAGGTTTACCTCTGCGTTTCGCTTGGTGAGTGCAGGTGGCCGGAGGCCCTTTTTACTGGAAATGAGGCATTCCATCTTAGTCCTCACGGGTGGCAACGCATTTGCATTTTGATTCGCAAACGAGATAGATGTAGATGTCTATGGGCCGCAGCAACCACTTAACATCAGGTGGACTGTGTGGCCGTTTGTCACGCTTATCCTATAAAAAAAAAGAATGCCTGCAACAAAGATGTTTTATAGGTCCAGATACCGTGTTGCTAACACACCGCGCCGTTCATAGTGATGCCAGTCTTTGATTTATGTGTGCGTGAGTATCACGTGACGCGCATATCTTACGTACCATGGCTGCATTAATGTGCGTGACTTCGGTAATAACAGTGCGAATCGATTACCCAAAAATGTGGGAGAATTTATATTTCATTCATATTGACGTACCTATTGATTCTACGAGTATAAAATGTGTATGCGAGGCGTGTGCATTTGTGTGCGTGTGTGTATGGGGATATGGTTGATTATGTGTGTTTTATGTACCAGATGGAAGTTAGCGTAGAACATTCTTTTTTTTAACTAAACTGTATGGCATTTAATTGCTCCATAAATGCTCCAGCAGAATCCGAAATTGCTCCACCTCTATTGTTATTAGTTATTTTATAATTAATTTTTAAAAAAATTAAGTATCAAAAATTTTATTTTGCTATAAAGTATAAAATATCTACTTTTTTAAATTAAACTGTATGCCAATTAATTGCTCCTTAAATGCTCCAGCAGAATCCGAAATTGCTTCACCTCTATTGTAATTAGTTAATTTATAATTAATTTAAAAATAATTTAAGTATCGACAATTCAATTTTGCTATAAAACATAAAATATCTACGTTTTAAAATTAAACTGTATGCCAATTATTTGCTCCTTAAATGCTCCAGCAGAATCCAAATTTGCTCCACCTCTATTGCTATTAGTTAATTTATAAATAATTTTAAAAAAATTTAAGTATCGAAAATTCAATTTTGCTATAAAACAAAAAATATATAGTTTTTAAAAATAAACTGTATGCCAATTATTTGCTCTTTAAATGCTCCAGCTGAATCCGAAATTGCTATACCTCTATTGCTATTAGTTAATTTATAATTAATTTTTAAAAAAATAACCAGAAGGAAGTTAGCGTAGAACATTATTTTTTTTAATTTAATTGTATACCAATTAATTGCTCCTTAAATGCTCCAGCAGAATCCGAAATTGCTCCACCTCTATTGTTATTAGTTAATTTATAATTGATTTTTAAAAAAATAACCAGAAGGAAGTTAGCGTAGAAAATTATTTTTTTAAATTAAATTGTATACCAATTAATTTCTCCTTAAATGCTCCAGCAGAATCCGAAATTGCTCCACCTCTATTGTTATTAGTTATTTTATAATTAATTTAAAAAAAAATTAAGTATCAAAAATTTAATTTTGCTATAAAGTATAAAATATCTACTTTTTTAAATTAAACTGTATGCCAATTAATTGCTCCTTAAATGCTCCAGCATAATCCGAAATTGCTCCACCTCTATTGTAATTAGTTAATTTATAATTAATTTAAAAATATTTAAGTATCGACAATTCAATTTTGCTATAAAACAGAAAATATATACCTAGTTTTTAAAAATAAACTGTATGCCAATTAATTGCTCCTTAAATGCTCCAGCAGAATCCGAAATTGCTCCACCTCTATTGTAATTAGTTAATTTATAATTAATTTAAAAAAAATTAAGTATCGACAATTCAATTTTGCTATAAAACATAAAATATCTACGTTTTAATATTAAACTGTATGCCAATTAATTGCTCCTTAAATGCTCCAGCAGAATCCGAAATTGCTTCACCTCTATTGTAATTAGTTAATTTATAATTAATTTAAAAATAATTTAAGTATCGACAATTCAATTTTGCTATAAAACATTAAATATCTACGTTTTAAAATTAAACTGTATGCCAATTATTTGCTCCTTGAATGCTCCAGCAGAATCCGAATTTGCTCCACCTCTATTGCTATTAGTTAATTTATAAATAACTTTTAAAAAATTTAAGTATCGAAAATTTAATTTTGCTATAAAACAAAAAATATATAGTTTTTAAAAATAAACTGTATGCCAATTATTTGCACTTTAAATGCTCCAGCTGAATCCAAAATTGCTATACCTCTATTGCTATTAGTTAATTTATAATTAATTTTTAAAAAAATAACCAGAAGGAAGTTAGCGTAGAACATTATTTTTTTAAATTAAATTGTATACCATTTAATTGCTCCTTAAATGCTCCAGCAGAATCCGAAATTGCTCCACCTCTATTGTTATTAGTTATTTTATAATTAATTTTTAAAAAAATTAAGTATCAAAAATTTAATTTTGCTATAAAGTATAAAATATCTACTTTTTTAAATTAAACTGTATGCTAATTAATTGCTCCTTAAATGCTCCATCAGAATCCGAATTTGCTCCACCTCTATTGCTATTAGTTAATTTATAAATAATTTTTAAAAAATTTAAGTATCGAAAATTTAATTTTGCTATAAAACAGAAAATATATACCTAGTTTTTAAAAATAAACTGTATGCCATTTAATTGCTCCTTAAATGCTCCAGCAGAATCCGAAATTGCTCCAACTCTATTGTAATTAGTTAATTTATAATTAATTTAAAAAAAATTAAGTATCGACAATTCAATTTTGCTATAAAACATAAAATATCTACGTTTTAATATTAAACTGTATGCCAATTATTTGCTCCTTAAATGTTCCAACAGAATCCGAATTTGCTCCACCTCTATTGCTATTAGTTAATTTATAAATAATTTTGAGAAAGAGTGATCCCATTTGAGTAATAGCGCCATCATCAATAGAATGTAGTAACATTCTATAGTAAAAGTCATTTTATCGAATAAAAATTGATTGACTCTCAAAAGTGGTACGTATAATAGATGCTAAATGGCATAAACCCAAAAAAATAATATTGATGGGTGAGTTTTGAAATTATGGATTCTTAGGAATGGATTAGAAAACCATCTTAGTAATTTTTTTGTGTTAGTGCCATCTAGCGTCTTTTCTACGTACCACCATGAGAGTTAACCAATTTTGATTTGATAAAATGACTACTTATAGAAAAAAAGAAATAGATGGTGCTATTAAAAAAATACGTATATAATAAATAGTAATTACCTAATTAACAAACAAAAAAGATATGTCTCTTCTTAAGATCGAAGAAGATGATGCACTGTGATACATCTGTATATAATTTTATGTAAATAATGTAGGCCATACAAATAATTGTTCCGGGTCTGGATGTTTATCCTTGTGAAATTTATGTTTGTAAACTGCCTCCACGACACAGGAGAAAATCCTAGTGTGGGGGTAACGTTTTTTTACAATTGAAATTGAAAGATTGAACCCTTATACTTCTTGTTGATTTTTGTATTACCTTTATTAAAGTTACCCTTATGAATAAATAAATATAATTACGTATGTAGAAATAAAATTGATTTTCCTCCTCATCAATCATTGGGGCGAGGATAATGTCTGCCAGCATAAGTAATAAGCAGGCTAAGTTACAAGGTGCTCAGTTCAAAAATTTGTAGGTAGGTATGTTACTCTTCAATACGTGACACGTAAAAATTAACAATAATCAAAAACACATCTACGAAACATCCTATTTATTTATTTATTCTTTCTTGCACCAAATATTTGTACAAAATGCAAGCTATCTATTTATTTACCTATAGTGAATAGGTATCTTTTAAACTCACAATTTTCAATGCTTCATTTTTAATATATAATTAATTATAAAATTTCATAATTAGATAATATATGAAAATACATAATTCTAATATAATGCAACAAATATACCGAATAAAAAAATTAAAATACATTTATCGTTGTACGCTGTGCGTATTTCCATAAATTAGTTTATTGATGTTGAAAAAATAATACTACGTTCTTACCTACAATAGGGCAATATATTGAAACGAGCGGCGCGCCGCCGGCAAAATGCTCAAGGTCGTTCGCATGGAATAGTAGTTAAGAAATAGTCTCGTACACTTACTTAGCTGTCATGTTGCCTATTCGTTTATTTGAATTTCCATCTTAGCTTTATATTTATATATTTTTATTAATTTTCTGTGTTAAATTAAAAAAAAAGTATAAATTATATTAATACTTATATATATTATGTAAGTTATTTATATGTATCTATACTTAATATAATAAAGCGGAAGAGTTTTTTTGTTTTTTTGGTTGTTTAAACTCGCTAATCTCTGGAACTACCAGTCCGATTTGAAAAATTATTTTTGTATATTATAGCCAGATTCATGTGGAATAGTATAGGCTATTATATCTAACATTAAGCTATATCACTCAGCTAGCCTAAAATATGGATATTTGTTAAGCAAGTCAGAAGAAAACGCACTCTCGAAATGATTTATCCGCGAACGCTGGTGTTATCGTTAGGGATACGTAAATAAAATGTTCTAGAAAAATATAGATCTTTACTCCGTCTAAACAAAGTCGCGATACCATATGTCTATTTCTTATACATAAGCCATAATTAGGTGTTTTATGACAAAAATATTGAAAATTAATAAAGTGATTTATGAGCGTTATTATTAGGCATGGCCTATTTATCCTTACGAACGAAAGTTACTTCATCATCAAGACAATTTTATGAATATAAGCCTTGTTCTTTATACCATGCTATTTGAACTCATAGTTTAAGAGATAATGTAAAATTAAAATAATTCAATACTTGGCTGGGCGCGCGAACGGCACATAAACCTTAGCCGCCCGGTGAGAACTGCGAGAACTGCTCAACCGGGAGGGGGAGGGAAAGTGGATAAAACTTAACTTCGCTCTACATCATACATAATATGCCGACAGATAAAAGTGCTCCATTAATTATGCCAAATTTTCCATCCATTGCTATCAAATAAAATATTTAATTGCAATTATAAAATGCTTGAACTAGGTCATGTCGCGCACCTCCAACATGTGATGACGCGGATGAAACCGCGGGGCACAGCTAGTTACTTATATAAATATATTACAAAAGCGTTACAAAAAACAGTGTGTATCGTGAAGACACACGACAGAAGTGAAACTTTTGTATTACAGGGAAACATTTCAATTATTCATCAATGACTTTTGAATAACATAGATGGTGTGTATCATTTATTTATTTACATAAAATTATATACAGATGTGTCACAGTGCATCATTTTCTTCGATCTTAAGAAGAGACATATCTGTTTTGTTTGTTAATTAGGTAATTACTATTTATTATATACGTATTTTTTTAATAGCACCATCTATTTCTTTTTTTCTATAAGTAGTCATTTTATCAAATCAAAATTGGTTAACTCTCATGGTGGTACGTAGAAAAGACGCTAGATGGCACTAACACAAAAATATTTTTAAGATGGTTGTCTAATCCATTCCTAAGAATCCATAATTTCAAAACTCACCCATCAATATTATTTTTTGGGTTTATGCCATTTAGCATCTATTATACGTACCACTTTTGAGAGTCAATCAATTTTTATTCGATAAAATGACTTTTTCTATAGAATGTTACTACATTCTATTGATGATGGCGCTATTACTCAAATGGGATCACTCTTTCTCAAAATTATTTATAAATTAACTAACAGCAATAGAGGTGGAGCAAATTCGGATTCTGCTGGAGCATTTAAGGAGCAAATAATTGGCATACAGTTTAATTTTAAAACGTAGATATTTTATGTTTTATAGCAAAATTGAATTGTCGATACTTATTTTTTTTTAAATTAATTATAAATTAACTAATTACAATAGAGGTGGAGCAATTTCGGATTCTGCTGGAGCATTTAAGGAGCAATTAATTGGCATACAGTTTAATTTAAAAAAGTAGATATTTTATACTTTATAGCAAAATTAAATTTTTGATACTTACTTTTTTTTTAATTAATTATAAAATAACTAATAACAATAGAGGTGGAGCAATTTCGGATTCTGCTGGAGCATTTAAGGAGCAATTAATTGGTATACAATTTAATTTAAAAAAATAATGTTCTACGCTAACTTCCTTCTGGTTATTTTTATAAAAATTAATTATAAATTAACTAATAACAATAGAGGTGGAGCAATTTCGGATTCTGCTGGAGCATTTAAGGAGCAATTAATTGGTATACAATTTAATTTAAAAAAATAATGTTCTACGCTAACTTCCTTCTGGTTATTTTTATAAAAATTAATTATAAATTAACTAATAGCAATAGAGGTATAGCAATTTCGGATTCAGCTGGAGCATTTAAAGAGCAAATAATTGGCATACAGTTTATTTTTAAAAACTATATATTTTCTGTTTTATAGCTATATTAAATTTTCGATACTAAAATTTTTTAAAAATTATTTATAAATTAACTAATAGCAATAGAGGTGGAGCAAATTCGGATTCTGCTGGAGCATTTAAGGAGCAAATAATTGGCATACAGTTTAATTTTAAAACGTAGATATTTTATGTTTTATAGCAAAATTGAATTGTCAATACTTAATTTTTTTTTAAATTAATTATAAATTAACTAATTACAATAGAGGTGGAGCAATTTCGGATTATGCTGGAGCATTTAAGGAGCAATTAATTGGCATACAGTTTAATTTAAAAAAGTAGATATTTTATACTTTATAGCAAAATTAAATTTTTGATACTTAATTTTTTTAAAAATTAATTATACAATAACTAATAACAATAGAGGTGGAGCAATTTCGGATTCTGCTGGAGCATTTATGGAGCGATTAATTGCCACACAGATTTGTTAAAAAAAAGAATGTTCTACGCTAACTTCCATCTGGTGTTTTATGTAGGTATGAAAATCGCACTAAAATATTGAAGATATGTAATAAAACCTATAATTAATGTAGATAACAGTTAAAAATAAATAAAAACGCACAGTAGATATTTATGTACGTAACATATATTTGTAATCTATTATTATTAAATATATACAGAGTACTACGCTTTTATACCGTAGAACACAAAATTTTGCCGCTTTTACGAAGACATTAATTATTTTTCAATCCTAAGTAAAATGACGAAAAAAAGAAAATTTAGTTAAGCGTAAACTTTGGCCAAGAGAACAAATGTTTAATTTTTTTAAATTCATATATCTTATTAGTTTCATGACTTGATCAAATCATTGCAATCATTGCAATCAATGAAATCCTGCCACTGGAAGAAGATGAAACTTTGTAAACTTGGTGTATATAGGCAAATTTTATACTGTAAAAAATAAACGGTTCCACAGGAATACCTGTAACCAGATGCTATGCGAGGGAAAGTAAGTAAAAAAATAAAGACATATGAAATCAACCTTGTTTATTTATTTAAATTACAATTTTGTTTAAAAACTGAGATTGTAGTTGCTTTCGGTACTGTTGCCTTTTCGATGGTATATTTTTGGAAATATTTTCTGTCTTCGCTACATGAAACAGCCCGATTTGTATATATCCCTCCACTATCAATTTTAAAATATTATTTTCATTTTTCGATTGAATCTGTAAAATTAGACCGTTTAAAACCTCTACATATAACCGTTCCGGTTGATCAGGACGTTAAAAAATGGTAAAAACATATCATAGACTAGGCAACACTCGAATATTATTGCGCAGTATTATTACTTGTATTGACATTTAGCTTTCGTATTCTTTTACAAAGAAATACACCATAAAATTGTATACTTACTTATGAAAATTGATGTTCTTACCCTTATCTTTTTTTCAAGAGGAATTTTCACATAATTACATAGCACAAACAGTCATTTTACGAAATTAAAAACACCGGTGCGTGACGTATGTTCGCAGTGAACGTCGCTGGCGTAATGGAGGAACGATCGAACGAATACACCAGTATTGGCGCCTTTGAAATGGAAGCGTTTTAGGCGCGCGTACACGGTATCTGGACCTATAAAACATCTTTGGCCTGCAAATTGTGAAGGATTATTTTCCTTCACAATTTGCAGGCCAAAGATGTTAAGAATATGGAAAGAGTGTACCTTGCGGATGTGCTTATCTCTTTAGACGAGACTCTACATATTATGATCGTACATGGGAATCTTCGCTCAGTTGATAGGTATTAATTTGTATCAACAATGCTTGGCTTTTATACAGACAAGACCAAAATATCATTTGACATTGAAACATTTCTGGTTTAATATTTATAAATGTTTAAAAAAATACGTAGATCTGAGACTTCATTAGGACACGGAGACGGTAAAGAAACGAGACAGACTACGCAAGTTCCACCGATCCAGGATCTGAGATATGACAAAGTAGGCCATTTTATGGTGACTAGTCAGGGTCGATGCCGCTTTTGTTCAAAATTGACATCAGTTATTCGTATCAACTTTCAGATACGATAATGTTTTGTCACTGGCAAGAATCCGCGAACTTTTCAAATTGATTTTTATGCCAGAAATTGACTGTTTAATATTACGATTTTTCCTAAATTTTGTGTTTTATTTTAACATTTTTGTCACCATCGAATATTGGCTAAATATGCCACAAAATACATCAAAATTATTAGTTATATTTTCACGCAGTTGGCAGTGTATACCAGGTCATATATGTTTTTTTAAAGTAATAACCACAGTATTTTAAATATTTTTTCATCATCATCATCATCATTGCAGCTCTTCACAAGTCCACTGCTGAACATAGGCCTCCACCAAGGAATGCCACAAAGCACAGTCCTGAGCCACTGCATCCATCGACTTCCTGCATGTTTTACCAGGTCTTCACTTTATCTAGTGGTGGGTCGCCCTACATTTTGCCTAGCGATTCGAGGCTGCCACTCAAGAAATTTTTTTCCCAATCAGTTGTCGGTTTTTCGAGCAATATGGGCGGCCCATTGCTACTTCAGCTTACTAATCCGTTGGGCTATGTCGTTGCCTCTGGCTCTACTCATTTCTAAGTTTATCACGCAGAGAATCCCGAAGATAGCCCTCTCCATAGCTCGCTGAGCAACCTTGAGCTTCCCCATACGGGCAGCAGTGTTCTTTAGCGAGGATTTGCGGTCTATCAAATCGAATGTAGTGAAGGGGGTAATATTGTACGTGTTTACAGACTGCGGACTTCCTGGAGCGTCGATTCTTCTCATAATTTTTATACGTTGTAGCACGAATGGGTCGGTTCGACCGGGGAAGGACCATACACTCACAGAATACCAGCGTAAAATAGCAGCTTAACGCTGCTGTGTTTCGTATGGTGAATGTAGAGAACCGGCGACCTTTTTTACTGGAAACGAGGCATTCCATCTAAGTCCTCACGGGTGAAGACGCATCTGTATTTTGATATGTAATCGAGGATATATGTAGATTTCGATGGGCTGCAGCAACTACTTATCATCAGGTGGACTGTGTGCTCGTTTGTCACCCTTATATTGTAAAAAAAAACATAAATAGCACAAGTATAAACGCCTAGACCCAGAACAATTATTTATAGGCCATACAAATATTTTTCCGTGCGAGATACTAACCCACGGCGCTTAGTGCCTCAACTCAACGATAAACCACTGTGCCATGAAATCGTCAAGCTTTGGACAATTAGTTACACATCTGGTCTCGATTACAAATCAAAATTTAGAAAAAGTCCTCAGATATAACTGCGTTGCTTTGCGGACTTCGATGAAATGCCTCGTTACGTAAAAACGTGCAATAAAACGTTACGTGCACTAATATGCCTCTATTTTAGGCTTTTGATTTGGAAGAGCGTAATCCGTTATCGGCTATCTGACACTATATGATGTATGGGTAGATTTGCCAAAAATATAATACATCCTTAGAATAGGACAAGTCTTCGACCAGTTGTGGAATATTACTGGCAGAAGATAAAAAAACAAAGAGTCTTTTTTTTATAGGATAGGGTGACAAACGAGCACACAGTCCACCTGATGGTAAGTGGTTACTGTGACCCATAGGCATCTACATCTATCCTCAACTAAAGACTCAAGATGCAGATGCGTTGTCGCCCGTGAGGACTAAGATGAAATGCCTCTTTGCCAGTAAAAAGGGTCTCCGGTTCTCTACACTCACCATACGAAACACAGCAGCGTTAAGCTGCTATTTTACGCTGGTTTTCTGTGAGAGCGTGGTCCTTCCCCAGTCAAGCCGACCCATTCGTGCTACAATTATACTACTAATATAGCTGCAGCATGGCTCTAACACGTAAAAAAGGATTATTTAGGATTTATCGTAAGCTTGATGAAATATTACATTATCCTTATAAAGTATATGTGCCCAGTCACAGATACTTCATCCGAGATTCCAGCCTCAATTTTTTTCTCATGCTCCATGTTTTTTTTATCTAGAGCATTCTCTTCTAAAAGTTTCCTAGCCGTAGTAAGGACGATAAGCTCGAGGAGAGTAAAAATGTCAATAAGGATAACAAATGAATGTACTCTTATTATATTTATATTATTATTCTTCTTATTATATTATATATTTATTATCAAACACATACAAATAGTATACAATCGCGTCTTTCAAAATCGCTTAGTTTCATTTTATTTACTTGGGAGGAAAAACCATTACACACTAATAAAACAAAAAATTGCCGTGTAGTGGCGGTTAAGAATATCCACTACCCCATATCTTCCCGAGGGTGTCGTAAAAGGCGACAAAGGGAAACGGGCAGGAGATGGGCAGCAGCATCTTCCTGGTAACGGCAAAAATACGAGTACAATAAAAAACTGCGGTTGCCAACCCGCTCGCCAAGCGTGGCAACTATGGCAATATACCCCCCATGATGAAAGTTACGAAGAGACGGCCCCCAGTCCCCGGCGGCCCCGCTATTGGCTACGGTGGCGACCATGGTAACGGCGGGGCAGGGGGTTCTAAGAATCTCCGGTGGAGGTTCGGTTGCCACCTACGACGACTCGACCTGGCAACATACAACGCACGCACCCTGAGGACTGACGAGAAGATTGTGGAGTTGGAAGAAGAGATAGACAAGTTACGCTGACATATTATAGGATTATCAGAAGTCCGAAGAGAGGGGGAAGACACGGTTATCCTCGAATCCGGCAACTTGCTCTATTACCGGGAGGGCGACCATCTGTCCAAAGGAGGTGTCGGATTTATCGTCCACAAGTCTCTCGTTAACAACGTTGTAAAGATTGAGAGTGTGTCGACGAGGGTTACGTACCTTATACTCAGAATCACCATACGGTATTCGCTGAAGGTCATATAGGTTTACGCGCCAAACTTGGCACACCCCGATCAGAAGGTGGAGGAAATGTATGAAGATATCTCTAGAGCCATGCATTCCTCTAAAACCCAATATACGGTGTTAATGGGAGACTTCAATGCATAAATAGGCACAAGAGAGAACGGTGAGCTGAAAGTGGGGAAATTTGGAATAGTGCAACGGAACCCAAGGGGCCAGCAGCTGGCCGACTTCATGGAGAAAGAGGGACTCTTTATGATGAACTCTTTCTTCCAGAAGCGGCCCCACAGGAAGTGGACCTGGTCGAGCCCCGACGGTTCGACAAAAAATGAGATTGACTTCATTATGACGACCAGACGACAACTGTTCAGTGATGTCTCAGTGATCGCGAGGGTGAAAACCGGCAGCGATCACCGCATGGTTAGAGGCACACTGAACCTAAACGTTAAGTTGGAGAGGTCTCGTCTAATGAAGTCAATGCTCCGTCCCCCTAGTGCTCTAATCCAAAGTCCCGAAACCTTTCAGCTCGAGTTACAAAACCGTTTTCAGTGCCTAGAAGACTGCAATGAAGTGGACGATTTGAATGACAAGCTCATGGAAACTGTCCATGCGGACGGAGCTAAGTTCTGCAAGACCCGCCGCAGAAGAACACAAAAACTCTCCGATCACACTCTTAATCTCATGGCTGTTAGACGGGAGATGAAGCTACATTCTTCAACAGATTTGACAGAATACAGGCAACTGAACAGACATATCTCTAAATGCATGCGGCGGGACTTACGCAACTTCAATACAGCTCGTATTGAAGAAGCGATCGAGCGGAACCAAGGCTCCAAAGTCTTTGCCAGAGATCTGTCTGCCAGAAAGAGCTAACTGTCAAAGCTGAAGACCAAATGTGGCAGCATCGTTTCCGAGGCACCTGAGATTTTGAGTGAGATTGAGAGGTTCTATGGGCAGCTGTACACGTCATCGTTGGAGCCGCACGCAAGTGTGAGTAACGATCCAAGAGTGAGTCTCATCCGACACTATTCCGATGATATCACGGACGTCAGTCTGAGCGAGATTAGAATGGCTCTCCAGCACCTTAAAAACGGCAAGGTCCCAGGCGAGGATGGAATTACAGCGGAGCTTCTGAAAGCGGGTGGTAAACCGGTACTTGAAGTCCTTCAGAAGCTCTTTAATTCCATCCTCCATGGTGGCATTACACCGGAGGCGTGGAGCAGAAGTGCGGTGGTCTTGTTCTTCAAGAAAGTCGACAACGCTCTCTTGAAGAACTACAGACCGATTTCCCTTCTGAGCCGCATCTACGTACTGTTTTCGAGAGTCATTACGAATCATCTCGCGCGCAGACTTGACGACTTCCAGCCTCCCGAACAAGCCGGTTTCCGAAAAGGCTTTAGCACCATAGACCACATACATACCCTTCGGCAAATTGTACAGAAGTCCGAGGAGTACAATTTGCCACTATGTCTGGCGTATGTGGACTATGAGAAAGCCTTTGATTCCGCCGAAATTTGGGCGGTGCTGCAGTCCCTTCAGCGATGCCAAGTTGACTGTTGGTATATTGAAGTGTTGAAGTGCTTGTACAGTAGGGCTACGATGGCTATCCGAGTACAGAACCAGAGTACGAAACCTATCCAATTGCAGAGAGGTGTAAGACAGGGTGACGTCATATCCCCGAAACTCATTACCGCTGCATTGGTAGATGTTTTCAAGCTTCTGGACTGTAAAGGATACGGTATCAACATCAATGGCGAGTACATCACTCACCTTCGATTTGCCGACGATATAGTCCCTATGGCAGAATTGCTGGAGGACCTAAGCACTATGCTCAATGACCTCAATAGTGTTTCCCAACGGATAGGTCTTAAGATGAACATGGACAAAACAAAGATCATGTTTAATGTCCATGTCACACCTATGCCGGTAGTTGTTGGGAACACTAAGCTCGAAGTTGTTGACGAGTATGTTTACCTGAGACAAATAGTCCGTCTAGGTAAGTCCAACTTCGACCGAGAGATCAATCGACGGATTCAACTCGGTTGGGCAGCTTTCGGGAAATTACGGCACATCTTCTCGTCAGGTATACCTCAAAACTTGAAAACGAGACTGTACACCCAGTGCGTGTTGCCAGTGATGACATATGGAACTGAGACGTGGTCCTTCACTGCTGGCCGGATGAGGAAACTCAAGGTTGCTCAGCGAGCTTTGGAGAGGGCTATGCTCGGAGTTTCTCTGCGTGATAAACTCAGAAATGAGGATATCCGCAGTAGAACCACAGTGACCGACATAGCCCAACGGATTAGTAAGGTGAAGTGGCAATGGGCCGGCCATATAGCTCGAAGAACCGACAACCGATGGGGAAGAAAGGTTCTCGAGTGGCAGCCTCGTACCGGCAGACGAAGTGTAGGGCGTCCCCCCACTAGATGGAGTGATGACCTGGTAAGATATGCAGGAAGTCGATGGATACAGGTGGCTCAGGACCGTGCTTTGTGGCATTCTTTGGGGACGCCTATGTTCAGCAGTGGACTTGTAAAGGGCTGTAATGATGATAATGATGATAATGATGAAAACATAACATATTAAAACAAAATGGTGTCATTCTGTGTGCCAAAATCCATGAGTGTGCCGGTTTTCTTGATCAATATGTCGTATTTATTGCATTAGTGTCACAGATTCCTTGTGCTGTGTGAAACATCATTCATTTTGACATCAGGACGTCAAACTCCTTAGTCACCAGTGACATGGTCGACAGCGGAGGTATAAAATAAAAAAGTAAAAACTATTGGTAAATCCAATTGTGCATGCCCTAAGCGCATTAAAAAATAACGTATAACATGATTATACGTAAATTATTCAAAGTAGTTTAAATACACTAATAACCTCATTATTATACTTACAATTTTCCAATAATTTCATGTAAAACTTTAATTTAAAATAAAAAGTTTGGAAAATGTTATTCAAAAATCAAGTTTGGGCTCATAATGCTCATATGATCATCATATCATCATGCAGGTCACTCCCATAAAGTCCAAGACCTATAAAAATATGCTTTAATATATACATCTTACTTACTTTTGGTACGTACTATTTTGTTTTTAAAATATTTTTATAAAAATCTGTGATTATCAAGAATGTTTTAAAATATGGTTTTACGAATATTTTGTATTTGTACAGCGATCTTTTTGAGCCGCTGCAAACAACTGATACACTATCTACTCACGACGACGGTTGAGCCCGAAGTGAGTGGTGAGTGAGTGAGGCAGTCTATTTAGTAAAATAAATTATTACAATGTTGCGTTAAACCGCAAAAATGTAGGCATTTCTACGCTAAAAAAAATTAGTTATAACTAAATAAAATTAGATTAAACTGTCATTTACAGCCCATGGCTTCCTACATGATAGGTGAAGAGATAAAAAAATAGATTGAGTTAAACTATTTATATTTTCAAAACTTATCGTGTTTACTACTCCATGTAGACTTGATAAATCTACACCATAAGACACTTAAACCACTTTTTATGTAAAAATTACGATTAATCAAATTAAAAAATATATTAACAAGTTCCTCAGTAATTTATATTTCTATAAAAAAAATTCTGACAATGTGCTTTTTATATCATTTATATGTTCAATATGATTGTTACTTACGATTTCATGCGAGAAAATGATGGAATCTTGATATTTTTGGCTATAGTAGAACACACCTACGTACTTTGTGCTTAAGGTATGCAAAAACAATGAATACAGGAACACAATATGCGTACATTAAGATGCTTATATAAAGGTGCTTACAATAAGACCTGTTAATGAAGCTTATGCTAATGAAGTGAAGCGAAATTGTATGTGCAAATTATTTGTATATTACCTAGTCAGGTCATAAATTCTGTCACATGTTTAATATAAAACAATTGAATCAAGTTTATTCATTATGTAACCATTTATATACCAAAATGAGCTTAACAAAACATAAATTCTTATGACACTAAAGTTTATTCAAAATGACCTCCGTGATTTTGAATACAGGCCTTCAATCTGCGCGGCCAGTCGTCTATCGCAGCACGAACGAGGTCCATGTCAATATCGGCGGCTGCCTTAATCAAGGATGTCTTGAGTGACTCCAAATTGGGATGAGGCTTTGAGCACGCCTTTTCCTCCAAGTGTTGCCATATTTTGTAATCTAACGGATTCAAATCTGGACTGGAGGAGGGCCAGTCTTCGTGCCGGATGAAGTCGATTTCACGCGCCACCAGCCAGTCTTGTGTGCTCTTCGCTCTATGAGCTGGCGCCGAATCTTATTGGAATACCCAGTGCCTGTTATAGAACATGGTATGAGAAACAGGTTCCACAAGGTTCGTCAGGACTGTATTTTGATACACAACTGCATTCGTGTTTACACCTTTCTCACAAAAATGTAACTCTGTTATGCCCCAATAAGAAACTCCAAACCATACCATGAGCGAGGATGGAAAATGACCTCGTTGGACACGCGGAATACGGTTGCTCGCTTCTTCACTACTGTGTGCGTACAACTTATCATTTTGTTTGTTGTAGCTCTCTTCTATGGTAAAATTTTTTTCATCCGAAAAAAGAATATCCCGTTATTTTTTTCCCGCGTACCGCTTCAACAAAGCGCGGCATCTCTTCAGTGTCAGGTCCATTAGACGAGCATTCAAACGATGTCCTGTTTTTCTTCTATATGCCCGAAGCCCTAAGTCTTCATTTAACACCCTTTTCACCATGGTTCTGCTTAACCCCATCTGAAGGGCCAACCGTTTCTGCTTATGTTTGGGATTTCTTTGAATTCGCGCCTGCACAGCTTTTGTCACTACTGGAGTCCTAACAGACCGAAGGCGACCACTTCTTGACCTGTCATCTACACTAGAGTCTTCATTGTATCGTTTGATGGTACGATAAACGAATCTTTTGGTTATATTTAAATTTTTCAGTATGTCAAAAATTTGAATTGGCGCGTAACCGCAACGATGCAACGCAATAACTGCAACACGGTTTTCTTTAAGCGTCCACTCCATATTTAAAAATGAGTAAAATTCTAAAAAGTATACAGTTTTATTTTCATGAACAATTCGAAATTCGAATTCAAAAAACTTTTTTGTTGCCAGCATTCTAAATGAAAAGTTTATTTTTTTTTATAGGAGAGGGGGCAAACGAGCATGCGGCTCACCTGATGGTAAGTGAATACCGCCGCCCATGAACAACCGCAACACCAGGGGAATTGCAGATGCGTTGCCGGCCTTTTAAAAAGGAGTAGGCTCTTTTCTTGAAGGTCCCTAAGTCGTATCGGTCCGGAAAAATCGCTGGTGGTAAACTATTCCACAAAGAAGTTGTGCGAGGAAGAAAACATCTTCTAAATCGCACATTGGTGGACCGCCAATCATCCAGTTGGTGTGGATGGTATCGGGAGTTCTGCCGCGATGTGCGTTCGTGAAATTTGGTGGCTGGGATTAATCCGAACAATTCCTCAGAGCACTCCCCATGGTAAATGCGAAAGAAAATGCTAAGAGATGCAACATCTCTTCGCAGTGCCAATGAGTCGAGCCGATCGGAAAGGACTCGGTCGTCGACGATTCGAGCCGCTCTGCGATGGATGCGGTCAAGTGGAAGAAGCTGGCACTGGGGAGCCCCAGCCCAGAGATGGGAACAGTATTCCATGTGAGGCCGAACCTGCGCCTTGTAAAGTTGCAGGCGTTGAGCCGGCATGAAATACTGTCCCGCTCTGCTGAGTACACCAAGCTTTTTAGAGGCCAATTTGGCCTTCTCTTCCAAGTGACCACGAAACTGCACGCTACTCGATATGTCGACGCCGAGGATTCCGATACTGGCTGAGGCAACAAGGGGAGTACCTTGAAACTGAGGAGATACGACAAAGGGGTTCTTTTTAGCGGTAAACGCGCAAACTTGTGTCTTCTGAGGATTATACTGGAGTAGATTTAGTCGCCCCCAATCCGAGACTTTGTCCAGCAAAGACTCGACTTCAGACACAAGTTAGTTCCGGTACTCAGTGACGTTTTCCCGAGAAATATTGGCACGGCCGGTGTATAGAGCATCACCAGTGCTGTCATCCGCATAGCATTGAATGCTGCCGGCTTGCAACATATCATTGATATGCAGAAGAAACAGCGTTGGTGATAGCACGCAGCCTTGTGGAACACCAGCGTTAATAGGCTTGTAGTCGGAGCATGCACCGTCTACAACGACCTTGATGCTCCGATCTGCAAGAAAGCTGGTGATCCAACCACCGGTACATCCGGTTTGACGTCTCCACCCAGCCCTCGAGCGCGCCAGTCCAACAGGCCCCGAGTGGTCCGCGTTGGGCGCTGAAGCAGCTGGACCGGGAGCTCCTCCTGGAAGCCTCGATCGTGCAGGCCTGGGTGTCATCACCGGATAGGCCTGCCGACGTCAATGATGAGGCAGGGTGGTTCCAGGAGGCCGAGATATGTGACGTGGCAATGCCCCGCGTCCGGCCAGGAAGCGCCCGACGTCAGGTGTATTGGTGGTCGCGTGAGCTGACGTCTCTGCGCAAGGCGTGTGTCGCCGCGCGACACCTGTACGCCAGGCATCGCAGGCTCCGCATTCGTCCACCGAATGCGGCATCCATTGAGGCGGAGCTGTACGAGGGATACAGAGCGGCGAAGACCGCCCTCCGGGAGGCTGTCATGCGGGCCCGGGATCGGGCCCGTGAGGAGATGCTGGAGACTCTCGACAGAGATCCGTGGGGGCGCCCTTACAAGATGGTGCGGGATAAACTCCGCACCTGGGCCCCCCCGCTGACGCAGAGTCTCCGGCCTCAGCTCGTGGAGGACGTGGTGAGCGCTCTGTTTCCTGCGCGAGGGGAACATCCGCCCCCGCCTATGGCTCCGCCACCTGCGGTGCCGGAAGCGGACCACCAGGACGACGACGACGGCATCCCGGAAGGGACCGGGGTAGACCTGAGAGTGGCGGTACGTAGGCTCAAGGCCAGGAATACCGCCCCAGGACCCGATGGCTTGCCTGGCAAAGCCTGGGTCCTGGCCTCGGAGGCTCTCGGGCCCCGACTGGAGGGGCTCCTAAGCGCATGCTTGGAGAGAGGCCAATTCCCGCTTCGTTGGAAGACGGGGAAGCTGGTCCTCATTCGGAAGCCGGGGCGCCCTGCGGACTCTCCGTCCGCATACCGGCCCGTGGTGCTGCTCGACGAGGTGGGCAAGCTCTTTGAAAGAGTCATTGCAAACCACCTCGCCGAGCACCTTGCGAGGACGGGGCCGGATCTTGCGGAACACCAGTTTGGTTTCCGCAAGAGGCGCTCTACGGTGGACGCCATCATGCGCGTGAGAGCCCTCACGACGGGGGATGCAGTGGCCAGGGGGGGGGTTGTTTTGGCGGTGTCTCTCGACATCGCCAACGCCTTCAACTCCATGCCCTGGAGCTGCATTAGGGAGGCACTCCTGTATCACCGGGTGCCGACCTATCTCCGTCGTATAGTCGGGGACTATCTGACGGATAGGGCCGTCATCTACCCCGGTCGCAACGGTGAGTGGAACCGGCGAGAGATGTCTTGCGGTGTCCCACAAGGTTCGGTTCTGGGGCCGCCCCTGTGGAACATCGGTTACGACTGGGTGCTGCGCGCCGACCTCCCTACCGGCGTCAGCGTAGTTTGCTACGCTGACGACACGCTGGTACTGGCACAGGGGGGGTCGTACGAGGCGGCGGCGGAAAACATGACACGCGGGGTTGCGATAGTCGTTGAGAGGATCCGGCAGCTGGGTCTTGAAATGGCTCTGCACAAGTCCGAGGCCATGCACTTCCATGGTCCTCGGAACAGGCCACCACCGGGATCCTCAGCGATGGTAGGAGGGGTATCCATCGGCGTCGAGTCGACGTTGAAGTACCTAGGACTCGTCCTCGACGGCCGATGGAACTTCGTTGAGCACTTCCGACGTTTGGCTCCCAAACTGGAACGGACCGGGGCTGCCTTCAGGCGGCTCCTACCGAACCTGGGGGGGCCAAACGCCTCCTGCCGGAGGCTCTACGCGGGGATTGTGCGGTCCATGGCCCTTTACGGGGCCCCGGTGTGGGCGCGTGGTTTGGCGCGGCTTGCCGTCCACCACCTGAACGCGCCCCAAAAGGTGGTTGCCGTAAGGATGGTTCGCGGCTACCGCACGATCTCCCGCGAGGCAGCGTGCCTCCTTGCCGGATTGCCGCCATGGGATTTGGAGGCGATAGTCCTCGCGCGCCTGCATGAATGGCGCGCGGAGGCACTATGCCGGGGGGAAACCCCGCTGCCGCGGCAAGTTGTCGTGCAGCGGACAGACTTCCGGCACGATCTCATGGCGACATGGAGAGAGCGACTGTCGCAACCCCGTGCTGGGCACGCCACTATAGCGGCGATAAGACCCCTCTTTGAGGAGTGGCTTGAGAGACGCCACGGCGTCCTCACCTTCCGCCTGACGCAGGTCCTCACCGGACACGGTGTGTTCGGGAGGTTCCTGCACCGAATCGGGCGGGAGGAAACGCCCGGGTGCTCCCACTGCGAGGATCGACCGGAGGACACGGTGGAGCACACCGTGGAGGTGTGCCCTGCCTGGGCGGAGCAACGCCGTGTCCTCGTAGCGGCGATAGGCGGCGGCGACCTCTCGCGTCCGGCCCTGGTCGAAGCCATGGTCCGGAGCGAGACGGAATGGGATGCCGTCACCACCTTCTGCGAAGCAGTGATGCTAGCGAAGGAGGTGGCGGAGCGGGAGAAGGAGAGAGCAACAGCTTTCCTTCCCGGCCGCCGCGGGAGACGCCCCGGGCGTCGGGGGCTACGTCGTGGCCCCCGGCCACCGTAGGCGCGGGCCTGTGGACGGCGAGCAATGGGTAGCTCGCCGTCCGCCCGTCTAACGACGACAGGCCGTGTCGACGGCGCGTTTTGTTCCACGCGCGCCTCAAAGAGCTGTCAGCAGCGTGAAGGGGCCCGCAAGGGCCGACGCCTGCCGGGGCTGCGGGCTGTTCGAAAGAGATACCGCGGCTCCGGAACGTAAGGGCACTGAAGGAACACGGATGGTTTTTAGTCAGTAAAAGTCTGACACTCCCTTCCGCTCCACCCAGAGCTAAAGGCGTCATTTGATGATTTTCCATACGCAAAAAAAAAAAAAAAAAAAGGGGTACTGGTACCCTCCTGGGGTAGTCTACTGTGTAATTCCGCTACCATGTTGATGGGGGGGGGGGGGGAATTGGGCCTCCGGTCACCTGCACTCACCAGACAAAACGCGGAAGCAGAGCTTCCACTTCATGCCGGTATTCTGTGAGGTCGTGGTACTAACCCGGCTCGAGCCGGCCCATACGTGCAACAGCAAAAGCTGCTGCAAGGCTCTACCACCGTTTATACTGTGTGACAATACTTATGACCTGAGCAGGTATAACTGTAAACCAAAAAAAATAACTGCTTATCATAAATGTAATATAAGAGTGGTTCTAAGGTCTTTCTTTTAAACTAATCAAGGATGTGAAAAAAATTTCAATATATTTTTCATCATTACTTCATATAATATGACGAAAGTTTCTACGGAGGGGTCTTTATTAGACACAGATATCGTGATTGTTTGCTCGAAGTCACTTCCCGGAGTACAGTTCACTATCGCGTTGCCGCAATAATTCGTGTTACAGAAAAGCAAACAGAAAGCTATCCATTATGATACTTATTCATTATGATATCTTCATGCGACTACAACCGTGTGGAGATTGGAAAACAACATTATTTCGAAAAACGATAGCCCATATTCACCTTTATAATATACTAAGTTGTTCCCGGTGCTTTGCAGTACTTTTTGTCAGAACCCTTTGCAAGTGCACGCTGTTGTGCGCACACCCACGTTCATCTCACCATCAGTAAACTCAACAATGTTTCATCATCGTAATCAAATGAATAGTATAGGAACGCATAAAATTTGTTCATTTTCATGCAAACTGTGACGGCGCATTATTATTGTTAATACAATACAATGCAAACACTCACGCCTGTCACCCAGAAGGGTAGGCCGAGACTACGGAATTCCATTTGGCGCGATCCTGACACATTTCTCTCGCCTCCTTTACATCCATATATTTACGCATATACACTCGCCGGTTAAGGGTATTATTATAAATAAATGATAATTAAATTTAATATATAAACATTAAAAATATCATAGATATAATATATCTTGGATCTTTCTGATCCGAGCTCCTCGATCAAACGGTGTCACAGATTGGGATCGCAAGGTAAAGATCAAACTAGAGCAGTCCTCATCCAGTTCCATGATCACCACACAAAATCAGTAGTTTGGAAGTCTAAGGCCAAATTAAAAGGTACGTCTTTCACATTATTTGAGTTTCTCACAAAAATACGTCAAAATATTCACAAGCAGGCCAGGAAGCACTTTGGCATGAGGAATGTGTGGACGCTTAATGGCACAGTATACATCAAATTGCCTGATAGTAGTCGTGCAAAAGTAACTTCAGAGGAAGAGTTCAATAATCTTGCCGCCAAGTACTCGCCAGGGTGTTCTCCGGTTAAACTATAGACATCCGGTACTCGCGTACAGGGGTGGGAGAGGGAGGGGGGGAGAGCGGGAGATTTCAGGGGAAGCCTCCCCTACCCTTCCCCCCTTGCGGAAATGTATAGTTTATGAGTAATAATTTTTTTTGTAAAATCATAACCTCACTTTTTTACAAAGGAATATTGACACAAAATTATTTCTGCAACGGCTTCGGTGCTCCGGATAGTGCCGCCCCTTTGCCCTTGCGTAGCAAATCACAGTCACTCATGCTCACCTCCGCAGCTTCGGCTTATTGGTCGCTTTCGGCGACCTCCACGCCTACGGCTTACAAAAACACTCTAGGGGTAGGGCAGACAAGACTACGTGGATTCGGGGTGTTCTGATTCAGTTTTAGTACAAATTCGCTATATCTTATCTATAAAGTCAGGTTTCCATAAACTCTGCAATGATAGTGGTAATTGAAATAATGTAATTCTAAATCAAATCAAAAAAAGTTCAAAAAAAGAGCAGAAGTGGTCGAAAAAACAGGGAAAACACAGCACTAAGCACAAGAGAAAACGTTCACGTAACTACTAGAGAAACGGAAACGGAATGACAATTGACATTTGACACTATAGATAATATATTATATTTGACATTTACGGTTGCCCAAATTATGGCCGTCAACACCGTTCCGTTTCACACTTCTTTACATTGATTATTGACATCTAATCTCATAACACTATACAAAATGTCATATTTGCCTTTTGTTATACGGTATTTTTAGTGAAATTTATTTTTATCGTAATTAATTCAAAAATCATTTCCGACATTCAAAAACAGTGTAAAAGGTTCATGCTTAGCTCAGACAAGCCTCCTAAACTGAAAACAGAATTAAAATCAAGTACCGGATATCTATAGCTAATCCTGTTCTCCTCTTTCTAATGCAACACCTCCAAAAAACGAAGATGGCACAGTTAATCTATCTGGTGGATCACATCAAAGTACATCTAAATGTAATCGCCAACAGGAAGTGGTCCCACGCTGTTAACGGGCACCATTAGGTTCAAGCAAAAAAGTTAAAAGGGTACGTCGTGTTGTGACCAAAAAATAATGGCATTGGTGATATTTTCGAACGCTTTCTTGTAATTGTTACGATTCATTAAAATAATTAAATTTTACTTTATTCAGTCTTAATTTACTTGATATTATTCAAGCTTTTTATTATTGTAGTGTAAATGGTATTACTTTATATTTGTCTTCTTTGTTTAATTAATTTAACTACTAAGGATTTAATAATATTATGGATTATCTACTTTGTACTTTGTATAATAACGCAACTATATTAGTAAGTAAATTAGTATTGTAAGTAATAAAGTAGGTGGAAAAACACAAACTTGTAAAAGATATTATTGTTGTTACGATTCGCCAAGTAAGCCAGGCAAAGGTCTTAGACCTTACAGCCTTGTGTGATTCAATATTTATAAATACTGCTGGCAAACAGATTTTACTCCATACCATGATTAAATCTACATTACTCTATCTCTATTAACATTGATTTTGAGAAATGATTTGGTTACTCAGACAAAAAACAAATTAAATTTTTGACTTTTGTCTTCGTTGGGAAATATTACTAAATTGTGGACTTAATTATTGAATGTTGATGATTTGTTATACTGTCTCTGGTATCTACTTTTATAATAGTGTTTTTTTTTTTAATTTTTTTTCGGTCAACTGATGGGATAGTGCAGTGATAATAGAATAGTTTATATACTGGTTTATGCGAATAACGTATTAGCTTATTATATACTTATAATATTTTGATTTATCTTTTATTATCTTTTATTATATTTTGTTATTTTATTATTTTTATATTTATCTAATATACATATTAAATATAAATATATTTATTGGTAGTTGAAAAATGTCCGATGGTGAATCTTTTTATTTCATTGATAGTTCAGACTCCCCTTACGCCTCTGGTAATGATCTAACAGATTATTTACTTCCCTAACGCGATCAGTTAAATAATATTTTTCTGCCTCATAATAAATCTTTTAAGGTTTGTCATATAAATGCCCAAAGCATTCCAAGTCACTTTTCTTACTTTGAGGAAGCATTCTCACTGACTGTGTTGATGCTATCTTAATATCTGAGAGTTGGCTAAACCATCTATTATGTCGAGTTTATACCCATTACCCAATTTAATTCTTATGCGTAATGATTGGACTGAAATGGGGGGAGGTGGGGTCGCTATATACCTGCGATCAAATATTCCTTATAAAGTTGTTCTATAATGATTTCTTAAATTTACGCGAACACTACACATTTTAAATAAAACTAATTTTACGGATTCTATCGCGTATATTAACTTATTTTTATTTTTATATATTCCCGACGTTTCGGGTGCTTTCCAGCACCCGTGGTCACGGGGGACTGAGTTGTTTGATGTCCTGCTGTCATAGTTAGCCCGGCTACCTTCAGTTTTTTAATATTAATTTTTGGTTCGATTTACGCAGAATGAGCTTACAGTATCTTGAAGTCTAGCAGTGGTATACTTGGGTTTGGATTTGATTTTATTAATTATGGGATCCCAAGCAGATGGCAGCACCCATCCATCTTCTCTATTGAAATTAGGATGTTTTTTAATTTCAATAGCCTCGCGAATCATCCTTGGGAGGAATCGGTGTTCTTTTGCGAGGGTTTGTGGTCTATCAAATCTAATGTAATGGCGGGGACGATCTTGAACATGTTCACAAACTGCAGACTTCCCGATACGTCGGTGCTTCACGTCAGCTATATGTTCTTTAACGCGGCTTTTAATAGATCTTTTTGTTTGTCCTATGTACGAGAGACCACATTCACAATCCAGCTTGTACACTCCTGCATCTTGTAGAGGGATTTATTATAATATTAAAAAACTGAAGGTAGCCGGGCTAACTATGACAGCAGGACGTCAAACAACTCAGTCCACCGTGACCACGGGTGCTGGAAAGCACCCGAAACGTCGGGAATATATAAAAATAAAAATAAGTTAATATACGCGATAGAATCCGTAAAATTAGTTTTATTTAAAAAAGTTGTTCTATCTTCCCCATCTCCCTATTCTGCCACTGCTGAATTTTTATTTCTAGAAATCAACATTATGGGTGTTAGGGCAATTTTAGGTATTGTATGAAAAAAAAAATTTATTTTATAGAAAACAACTACAACTCATTGAAGTATCCGTTGGTACCCACACTAGGTAATCCTGTATCGTGGGTACCTATTTAGCATTGACTATTTATGTTTAGTTTTCGCTTGGTTTACTTAATCACAAAATTTAAATTTTAAAAACTAGTATAAAATGAACAAAGTATATTAAGAGATAGAGTAAAACGTCGCATTTCTTAATAATAATGGTAGTTGCCTTTATGCTAGGTGTAAGAATATTTTTTCGGTCGAATCATAATTTAAAGAAGCGAGTCAGGAAACAATTTTTGTTTTAGCTTCTTTCTCAGAACAATGTTTTATATCGCAAGCGCTAACTATTTTATTGTAAATTACCGAATCTATGTAGGGACTGAAACGTCTGGCAAAATACAAATTGGTTTTGGGTAAGGAGACCTTGAATATTCTTCGTTTGAGTAATTTTTTGTAGTCTTTGCATGTAATTACAGATTGATGGACTTTGAGAGCTAATTTTAAAATGTATAATTGAAGCACAGAAAGGACTTTACTTTCCTGATGCAACCTATCTGTTGGATATCTAAAGGGTTTCTTTAGCATAGTTTTAAGAACTGATCGTTGGGCTCTTTCTAGTTGTATAATATCTGTTTTTGCGGCACTACCCCAGGATGTTAAGCAATAACTGATCAAGGACTGACATAGGGCAAAGTATACAGACCGGAGAATTTCTATAGATGCTGAGTGTCGGAGCAGTTTCACTGCTTGTTAGCTGTAGAAAAATTCCAGCCAATTCATCGTGATTGCGAATAGGGCGAGCTGGTTTACCTTCATATTGTCTAACAAAAACGGTACCTTGGGAGCACCAACAATAAGAGAAGCCCATTTCTTTAGTTTTCTTTCGAGCTTCACGAAAAAGCTCACGGTTGTATTTTGTCAAACGCTCGTTATAAAATATCTTTTATATTTCATCGCTTCATTTTTCAGATATAATATTTACTACGTAGTAACTTAAACCTACAGGTGACTTTGCACGCTTTAAGAGACAGTCAATTGACTCAAAACAAAAGTGGCGGCATACTTCCGCTAATGTCTTGTCTTGCCAAGCGGAGCCGTGCCGCTGAGAGCTCATTTCCTTTTTCGTGCATGGTGACGACCACACGCATTTTACTGGAAGTTGTGATAGTTTCCTAAAAAATATATAACTACATTTATACGTAACAAAGTTAAGTTTTAGCAATGCCGAAACGAAGTGCTGACGAAAAAATCGATCTTTATCTAAAGAAAATTCAAAGATTAACAGCTGAAAAAAGTGTTGTACGACGACGATGGCGAGTGCGTGTTATTTCGAGTGATTCTTCCGAAGCAAATGACGGTTAGTTTTACTATTTTCTTTTTTATAATTTGCCTCTGTTTCGCAAATTATGGGGACTGACTGCGAGTCATACCCACATAACTTCTGTACAAGGAGTTGACATTAAATAATAACGTTGTATAAGTCCTATCGGGGTTGACTGCGAGTTTTCAACGATAAGTGATGACAACGTCTAATTAACATTAGTGTTAATTCTTGACTTAATTAACCCTAAAACCTCAATAGCAATCGCCGAGGTCCACCGACCGCCTTCGGGAAAAATAGATCCATCATGGAACGATGCTGCGGGTGCCTCCCCCGAGGCAGAAATACCACGAGATATTGAGGCAGAAATACCACGAGATATTGAGGCAGAAACACCACGTGATAATGAGGCAGCATCACCTTGTGATAATGCAGAACTCATGGCAGAAATTCCTATTTCTATGCCAGAGAATCCACTGCCAATGCCAGCTGCCGAGCCAAATGAGGCCGGACAGTCTTTAGAGGCGTTATCGTATGAATTGGAGTTAGACCCTGATTTATTGGAGGCTCTAGGTGAACCCACAGATGCCTCTCCTGAATTTGGACCTAAAATTCATGATAGTTTGGCAAAACTATGGCTCCCTTTACTGACAAAAGGCATGACTAAAGAGAATAAAGATAAGATTATTAAACTATACCTGATACCAGATAATTGCCGGTTTTTACAAGCCCCGAAAATAAATGGAGAAATTTTTTCGGCCATTCCGGAAGTAGTCCGAAACAGAGACAAAGGACTTTCATTTCATCAACAACAACTCGGTTGTGGCATTACGGCCATAAATAGAGCATTGGATTTGCTTTTAAGGGGGGACAATAAAAAGGAAGCCATCCAACATCTCAGTAATGGCTGTCGTATATTGTCTGACCTGCATGCAACATCCACTCAGACTCGTATAAAACTTATTACTCCGAGTCTTGACAAGAATTTCCATCACGTGATCCAGGATACAGAAAGGGACGAAACCTTGTTTGGTAATAAACTTTCTGAGAAAATTAAGGCAGCAAAAGCAATAGAAAAACAAGGTTTACAAATTAAAAAGACGAATATTTCAAAGGCTCTTAATTCGTCACAGTCGCCGGGAATTCGTCCATACAGTTCGGGAAACTGGACAGCCCCTCCTCGTCGCGGGCGAGGAGGGTCGAAACGAGGAAGTGGCAGCCGTCGCTACCAGAGCACAGCGACGCCGCCGCGCCCTCCCGCACAACTAGCAGCGACCGCGAGCAAGGCGCGTGCGCCGACCACATAATAAATCAGGTACACGCTGGCAGAATTCATTACTTTTATAATTGTTGGCTAGGCATTACTTCTAATAAGGAAGTGTTAGACTGGGTACTTAACGGTGTTTCTATACCATTTTGTAAGGAACCCATTCAGCAATTGGTTCCTCGTTGTTTCTTTTCACGATCGGAGAAACTTGATATGACTGTTGCTATTAATAAATTGTTAGAGCTAGGGGCTATTATTGAATGTTCTCCGAGCAAGGGCCAATTTATATCAAAGATATTTCTTGCACCGAAACCAAACGGAGGTAAACGCTTCATATTAAATCTAAAATCATTAAATAAATTTATTTCAAAGCCCCATTTCAAAATGGAAGACTACCGAACAGCTTCTAAATTAATACCACAAGATGGATATTTAGCTACAATCGACTTAAAAGAAGCATACCTACTTGTGCCAATCCATCCCCGACATAGGAAGTATTTACGATTTCAATTCGAAACTCTTGAAAATAAGTTAGTCACTTATGAATTTACAGCTATGCCCTATGGACTTTCTGTGGCACCTAGGGTTTTTACAAAAATTATGAGAGAAGTAATTTCCTGTTTGAGAAGTCGTGGTCATGATTCTGTTATCTATTTAGACGACACTCTTTGTATAGGTAGTAATTACCACATGCGTTCTACCAATGTAAATGACACATTAAAGTTAATGAAGTGTTTAGGATTTATTATAAATGTCGACAAAAGTTATTTACAACCTAACCAAACGTGTAAATTTCTAGGTTTTATCTTTAACACCACAAATTTGACAATATCTCTTCCGGAAGAGAAACGTACTAGTATTATTCAATTGGTTCAAAAGTTTTTGCGAATATCTCATTGCACTATCCGTGAATTTGCACAATTGATTGGAGTACTTATTGCTGCTTGTCCAGCAGTTAAGTATGGTTGGCTTTACACTAAGATGTTAAAAAGACAAAAGTTTCTTGCATTATTGAAAAATAACAATTATGAAAAAGAAATGGAAATTCCAAAAACTGTTTCTCCAGATTTAAACTGGTGGAGTTCAAGTGCACTTACTACATCAAACCATATGCGAAATGCTGGTTTTAAAATGGAGATTTACACTGACGCATCTCAAACAGGCTGGGGCGCAGTTTGCAGCGAAAATCGCGCACATGGTTGGTGGTCAGTGAGTGAACGTGAATTTCACATTAATTATTTAGAATTGTTAGCAATTTTTCTAGGTCTAAAGAGCTTATCATGCAATGAGTCAAACTGTTCAATTCTATTACGTGTCGATAATACCACAGCTTTAAGCTATGTGAACCGAATGGGAGGGATTCAGTTCCCTCATTTTAATGATATTACACGTCGAATTTGGCGATGGTGTGAAGAGCGCAACATAGTTATTTATGCATCATACGTCAATACAAAAGATAACCGCGCTGACGCTGAATCAAGGATTGTAAACCCAGATACCGAATGGGAGTTATCAGACTGCGCCTTTCACTCCATCATGTCGCATTTTGGCCAACCGGAAGTTGATTTATTTGCCTCTCGTACCAACGCCAAATGTCCAAGTTTTGTGTCCTGAAAACCGGATCCAGAAGCAATGGCTGTAGATGCATTTACTATTAATTGGAATAATTGCTACTTTTATGCTTTTCCGCCTTTTTCAATTATTTTAAAGTGCTTGAGAAAAATTGTAGATGACAAGGCAGACGGTATTTTTGTTTTTCCATTTTGGCCTTCACAGCCCTGGTTCCCGTTGTTACAGAGATTAATGGTATCTGATATTTTGTACCTCAATCCTCATAAATTCCTATTGCAATCTAATTTCAGGGAACATCACCCCCTGCATGCACACCTTACCCTGGGTGTCGCGAGGCTCTCCAACAAGCCTTCGCTCAACGAGGATGCCCTCCAGAGGCTTTAGTTTTAATGCTGGCTTCGCTCTCTGAAAGTACGGTAAAACAATACAATGTGTCTTACAAACTATGGTGGCAGTTTTGTAACCAACACATTATAAACGTTTTCTCACCATCTTTATCATTTATAATGTTATTTTTGACTGAACAGTTTAATACAGGTTGCTCGAACGGTAGTCTAAACTCGCATCGATCTGCGTTGTCATTGCTCGTTGGTAGCAATCTTACTGCCGATGATAGCGTAAAACGATTGCTTAAAGGGGCATATAAATTGAAACCAAGTGTTCCCAAATATATCCAAACATGGGACCCCCAAATTGTTCTAAATTACCTAAAAGAATGGTTTCCTAACATAAATTTAAGCCTGGAAAAAATTACAAAGAAGCTTGTGACCTTGTTAGCTATTTGTACTGGTCACAGAGTCCAAACTCTGTCTCTTATAAAATTGGAAAATATTTCATTTACAAGCAGTGGTGCAAAAATAGTAATTTCAGATTTAATTAAGACATCCGCGCCGGGTCGTGATCAACCTGTATTAGTATTACCATTTTTTACACATAATTTAAATATATGCCCTGCAAGTACATTAAAAGATTAAATTTCTTTTACAGATAATAAGAGATTGCAAAACAATGGTAATCTTTTATTAACTTTTAAACATCCACACAAACCAGCCACGACCCAAACAATAAGTCGTTGGATAAAACAAGTACTTTCTGAGAGCGGAATAGACGTGTCGGTGTTCGGTGCTCACAGCACACGACACGCATCTACTTCTGCCGCTTTCAGCGCAGGCGCCAGCGTTGACACTATACGTAAGGCTGCTGGGTGGACATCCTCGTCTAGCGCTTTTGCCCGTTGTTATAACCGCGTATTGATCGATGATGGAAACTTTGCGAAGTCTGTCTGTTTATCATCAAGATAATAATTTATGATTGTCGCATGAATTACAAATTAAATTATTATTCTAGAATAAAACAATATACTAATTGCAAATAGTTTTATTTAAACCACAGCACAACTTTCGGATGAACTCCTCTAAAAATCTACGTGATAAATATTATATCTGAAAAATGAAGCGATGAAATATAATATAAGATCAAACGAACTTCTCAAGTGAAGTTCGATCATTATTATATGAATCGCTTCATTTGAAGATATAATTCATTATCACCCACCCAACCCAAGCTACGCTCTACCCAGGAAAGCTTTTAATCTCTAAAGAAAATGAGCTCTCAGCGGCACGGCTCCGCTTGGCAAGACAAGACATTAGCGGAAGTATGCCGCCACTTTTGTTTTGAGTCAATTGACTGTCTCTTAAAGCGTGCAAAGTCACCTGTAGGTTTAAGTTACTACGTGGTAAATATTATATCTTCAAATGAAGCGATTCATATAATAATGATCGAACTTCACTTGAGAAGTTCGTTTGATCTTATATTGTGATAATCCGGGTACGTCAATGTCTGTACTTGTTATGTTTCGTCTTGTTTTTGCTGCTTTAACTATTTCGTCCCGTTTAACCTTTCGTGCGATGCGCACAACCACTGGTCTTGGAAATTTAGCTTTATTTTCCGCCGCGCTAGTTGCAGGCTTGCCACGGGGGCCAACGTGAGTTAGCCAGTCAATATCTCGGTCATCTAGCTCCACGCCCATTTTACGGGCAGCCAAGAGCGCTATGTGATGGAGGTTTTCGTTATTACTTTCTGGTATACCGGACAGTTCAAGTTCGTTTCGCAGATGATTTTGAGCCTGCATGTTTAGTTTTTTTTTGCAGATCTTTTACAGTGGCTTTTAATATTTTCGTCTGTTGCTCATGGCCTTCCAACTGTTTGATTCGGTTGTCGTTATGAGCTACAGCTGAACCCAGCTCTTCCAGTCTCTTCTCGCAGCTAGATAATGAAGATATGGCGTTTTTGAGCTGTTTTTTCAGCGAGGAAATTTCGTGGGTTAGTAAACGGACTTCGCTGGTGAGTTCTTTTAACTTGGCGGTAAAAGCGGGATCAGAAACTATTTCGGACTTTTTTGGGAGTGTTATATTATTTTCCGCGGGCCTAATGAGTGTTGAGCTGTTGTCTCCCCCTTTCTTTTGTGATGCACAACAGTCAGGACATTTCCAGTTGCTTTTCTTTTCAATAGACAGCCCCGTTAGATTTATACATAAAGAGCAGAAATGTTTTTCACATTTGGCTGATGAGCACTTTATTTTATTTAAGTCCTTTGTAGATTTTAAACAATCGTGGCACTTCATTTCGGTATATAAATTATTCACAGGGTAAAGCGACAAAAGATGACCATTCGTTTTTATTATAATTTAACAAAATAACGTCGAAGGTAGCGAGTGAATCACATGCAGTCAGCAGCGATACATTTCATGCAAGAAAGACACTTACGTCGCAAACGTAACCGCTTAAGCCGCTTGCGCTGGGCAACACACTGTTACTCACTTGTCCGTTAATTCACTTTTAAAAGTTTACAGTTTACTCTTAACTTTAGGAATTCACTTGAGTTTAATGATTTTGAGTGAGTTTGATATTACACTAGTTTAATGAAAGTAATTATTATTTATAAATTCGATATTTATAAAGAGGATTGACAGGGTAGATGTTAACAGTTCGACCAAGCGAAACGGAATGATATATTGTCTATTGTCCTCCTTCTGTGGATTACTTTACTTCACTTGAGATGGCTCTTGATACCATTGGATCTGACTATACATACTGCATGATAATGGGTTATTTCAACACTGATCTGTTAAAAAATACTTCTCGTTCCTAAAAACTTCGAGCAATCATTAAATCAGTCCAACTCTGCATTCTCCCACTGGCGGCAACTCATAGGAATACTGACACTGATGATTCGTTGATTGATCTCATCATTAATTCCTCTTCTGATCATGTTATTCAGTTTGGACAGCTCTCTGCTCCTTGTTTCTCACGATATGACTTGATTTACTTTTCATATAAACTCAAACCTCCAAAACAGAAGCCTATTTTTTTGCAGGTACGCAATTTTTCTAGAATAAATATTGAAAGTCTCAGGAGAGACGCATCTGCAATTGATTTTGGCCCTTTGGTGGCAGCTTCTAACATCGATGATGAAATATCCTTTCTTAGTAATACTATCCTGAATTTGTATAATATTCATGCTCCATTATATAGTGTAAAATTTAAGCGTCCTCCTGCTCCCTGGATGACTAAAGGGGTCCAGGTGGCAATGGCGCGGCGAGTTCGGGCTTTCCAGAAGTTTAAAAAGGATCGCTCTGAATAAAATTGGCATAACTTTAAATTGCTAAGAAACAGATGTAATCAGGTGGTAATAAATGCTAAACGCCGCTACATTCATGACAAAATAACTAATTCTTCGCCCACTGATGTGTGGAAATTCCTTAGATCTCTCGGAATTAATAAATGTAATTCCCCGGAATATGTCTCCTCCCTTAATTTGGATGACATTAATCGTCACTTTGTTTCTATTACTTCATTGGACCCTCAAGTCCGTTTGCTTCTATAGAATCAATGCAGCTTCTCCAGATCCCTATATTTTATTTCTCTCCTGTTACTCAGGATAAAACAAAAAAAGCTCTGTTAGCCATTAAATCTAAGGCTGCGGGTTATGATGCCATTAGTAAGCAAATGATATCTATGATACTTGAGTACCTACTTCCAGCTATAACACACATTATAAATTATTTTTTGCACTCAGGTCAATACCCTTCCGCATGGAAAAATTCTTTTGTACGACCTCTTACTAAAATACCTAATCCTGTACTCCCTAACCATTTTCGTCCTATCTCAATTCTCCCATACCTCTCTAAAGTTCTGGAAGCCTGTGTTTATTAGCAAATATCTGTGTTCATTACAAAACATAACCTGCTGAATGAATTTCAATCGGGGTTTCGCTCTAGTCACAGCACTACCACTTCGCATATCAAGGTCACAGACGATATAAGAATAGGCTTGGGTGAGCAGAAATTAACAGTGGTAGCGCTTATTGACTTTTAAATGCTTTCAACACGGTAGATCATTGTATCCTCCTATCTATCCTCAAAATTTTAAATTTTCATCCCCAGACTTGGAGTGGTTCTTTTCTTATATTCGCGGCCGCCAGCAATCAGTTCGTCTAGGTCAGCATTTTTCTGCATGAGCTAAAATTGAATCTGGTGTACCGCAAGTCGGAGTACTTTCTCCTGTTATGTTTTCCTTATTTATAAACTCTATCTCCTCGCAGTTTTAGATTGTTCGTACCATCTGTATGTGGATGATCTTCAGCTCTGTATGCAGTCAGACTTAAATAATCTTAACTATGTAGTACATAAAATAAATAATAACCTGGAAGCCATAAGAGAATGGTCGTGTAAATATGGCGTTTCAGTTAATCCAGCCAAATGCAAAGTTATAATCTTCGTAAGTTCACAGTTATTGGCTAGGATTGATTATGGAAATCTCTCTCCTGTAATTTATAATGGGACTTTGACTCCATATTGTGATCCATAAAAAATCTTGGCTTGTACATGGACAAAACTGTGACATGGAAATTGCAGATTACTGAAGTAAATCGTAAAGTTGTTGCCACCTTGCGTTCCCTTTATCGTCTTAAAAATTTCATACCTTTGAAAACCCAACTTACGCTTGTTCATTCTCTCATTCTACTTATTATAGATTATGGAGATGTATGTTACCCAGATTTGTCACAAAATCTTCAAAATCAAGTTGGAGTGCCTTCTTTATAATTCAATAACGTTTATTTTCGGTTTACGTAAGTATGACCACATATATTCCTATCGTTAAAAGCTTAAATGGCTTTGTGTGGTTAAAAGCTTATACGTCAAATGCGATGCTCTAGAATATTCATCATCAGCATTACAGCCCTTCACAAATTCACTGCTTAACATAGGCCTCCCCCAAGAAATACCACAAAGCACGGTCCTGAGCCACCGGCATTAATCGACTTCCTGCATGTCTCACCAGGTCGTCACTCCATCTAGTGGGGGTCGTCCTACACTTTGCCTACCGGTACGAGGCTGCCACTCGAAAACCTTTCTTTCCCATCGGTTGTCGGTTCTTCGACAAAGGCCGGCCCATTGCCATTTCAGCCTACTAATCCGTTGGGCTATGTTCGTTACTCTAGTTCTACTGCGGATATCCTCATTTCTAAGTTTATCACGCAGAGACACCCCAAACATAGCCCTCTCCATAGCTCGCTGAGCGACCCTGAGCTTCCTCATACGGCCAGCAGTGAAGAACCACGTCTTAGATCCGTAAGTCATCACTGGCAACACGCACTGGTTGTACAATTTCGTTTTCAGGTTTTGAGGTATGTCTAACGAGAAGATGTGTCGTAGTTTCCAGAACGCTGCCCAGCCGAGTTGAATCCGTCGATTGACCTCTCGATCGAAGTTGGACTTACCTAGTCGGACTATTTGTCCCAGGTAAACACACTCGTCAACAACTTCGAGCTTAGTGCTCCCAACATCTACCGGCATAGGTGTGACATGGACGTTAAACATGATTTTCGTTTTGTACATGTTCATCTTAAGACCTATCCGATGGGAGACACTATTGAGGTCGTTGAGCATAGTGCCTAGGTCCTCCAGCGATTCTGCCATAAGGACTATATCGTTGGAAATCGAAGGTGAGTGATGTACTCGCCATTGATGTTAATACCGTATCGTTTCCAGTCCAGTAGCTTGAAAACGTCTTCCAATGCAGCGGTGATGAGTTTCGGGGATATAACGTCACCCTGTCTTACACCTCTCTGCAGTTGGATAGGTTTCGTACTCTGATTCTATACTCGGATACGTAGCTCTACTGTACAAACATTTCAGCACTTCGATATACCAACAGTCAACTTGGCACCGCTGAAGGGACTGCAGCACCGCCCAAATTTCGACGAAATCAAAGGCTTTCTCATAGTCCACATACTCAAGGCAAAGTGGCAGATTATACTTCTCTGTTTTCTGTACAATGTACCACAGGGTATGTATATGGTCCGTAGTACTAAAGCCTTTTCGGAAACCGGCTTGTTCAGAAGGCTGGAAGTCGTCGAGTCTGCGTGCGAGACGATTCGTAATGATTATTGAAAACTGCACAAATACGGGGCTCAGAAGGGAAATCGGTCTGTAGTTCTTTAAGAGCGCGTTACCGCCTTTCTTGAAGAATAAGACCACCGCACTTCTACTCTACACTTTCGGAGTAGTGCCACCATGGATGACGGAATTAAAGAGCTTCTGAAGGACTTCAAGTACCGCCTTTCCACCCGCTTTCAAAAACTCCGCTGTAATTCCATCCTCGCCCGTGGACTTCCCGTTTTAAGGTGCTGGAGAGCCATTCTAATCTCGCTCAGACTGACTTCCGGGATATCTTCGGAATAGTGTCGGATAAGACTCGCTCTTGGATCGTTACTCACACTTGCGTCTGGCTCCAACGATGACGTGTACAGCTGCCCATAGAACCTCTCAATCTCACTCAAAATCTCAGGTGTCCCGGAAACGATGCTGCCACACTCGGTCTCCAGCTTTGACAGTTGGTTCATTCTGGCAGACAGATCTCTGGCAAAGACTTTTGAGCCGTGGTTCCGCTCGATCGCTTCTTCAATACAAGCTGTATTGAAGTTGCGCAAGTCCCGCCGCATGCATTTGGAGATCTGTCTGTTCAGTTGCCTGTATGCTGTCAAATCTGTTGAAGAATGTAGCTTCATCTCCCGTCTAACAGCCATGAGATTAAGAGTGTGATCGGAGAGTTTTTGTGTTCTTTTGCGGCGAATCTTGCAGAACTTAGCTCCAACCGCATGGACAGTATTCACGAGCTTGTCATTCATATCGTCCACTTCATTGCAGTCTTCTGGGCACTGAAAACGGTTTTGTAACTCGAGCTGAAAGGTTTCGGGACTCTGGATTAGAGCACAAGGGGGAGGAGCGTTGACTTTATTAGATGAGACCTCTCCAACTTAACGTTTAGGTTCAGTGTGCCTCTAACGATTCGGTGATTGCTGCCGGTTTTCTCCCTCGCGATCACGGAGACATCACTGAACAGTTGTCGTCTGGTCGTCATAATGAAGTCAATCTAATTTTTTGTGGAATCGTCGGGGCTCGACCAGGTCCACTTCCTTTGGGGCCGCTTCTGGAAGAAAGAGTTCATCATAAAGAGTCCCTCTTTCTCCTTGAATTCGGCAAGCTGCTGGACCCTTGGGTGCCGTTGCCCTATTCCAAATTTCCCTACTTTCAGCTCACCGTTCTCTCTTGGGCCTAGTGTTGCATTGAAATATCCCATTAACACCTTACAGTGGGTTTTGGAGGAATGCTTGGCTCTAGAGATATCCTCATACATTTCCTCCACCTCCTCATCGGGACGTGCCGAGGTTGGTGCGTAAGCCTGTATGACCTTCAGCGAATACCGTTTGGTGATTCTAGTCCCTCGCCCGCCAGCGCCATATGCTGGGAAGCCGCATTCCGCTGCCCCCTCCCCGCAACGCGCGTGACACTTGGTACCATCGGGTGATTCGCTAAGTCGAACGTGATTGGGTGCCGTCTCAAATGACCATATTTAGCCTAAACAACAAATATTACAATAATAAAAGTAGATAACATTTGTAATATAAGTGAACGAGGTTGCTCGCGTCCGTATGAAATGCTAAACGAGCAGCACAAATTCCAGTGGTAGGTTTCGGCCGCTGACTTTTCGGTTACCACCCACCAATGCAAAGTCTTGGCGACAAATGACGTTGTCGTGTTCCGGGATGATACTTGTTGAAGCCATATGAAGGATGAGTCGTAATAGTAGCTTTGTGTATGTAAACCTGGTAAAAAGCGTCAGTTGTTGCTCTGTCGGGTGCTTGGTTTTGGAGGGTAGCGGGATCCAAAGCACGTTGGTCCGCGGGTAGTTGGGGACCCATTTAATGAATTAGCTACTTATGAAAGGCTGCCCCACCATCTAGCGAAAAATCTCAGAGTAGCCCCATCGTGCAGGTTAGCAACCGTGCGAGAGGACCCGATTTCTGGGGGGTTCGGGCGTCCCCGGAGTCTCCAATGTTCCCATGGGCACAGTAACTCTGGATAGTATCGTTTGGTTGCTAATGCAACGCCTCGTTCAACTGCTACTCTCCATACTTATTCACTCTTTACACTTAATATGAACGAAAAGAAGTGTTAAACAGCGGTTGCACGTCCTCTCTTTAAAAGTGCACCTCACTAATATTCGAGGATTTCGTTCTTATCTCAGCGCAGTCCATCGCCATCTTGAAACTGAGAAACCGCACCTACTTTGACGGAGACGCAAATTGAATATACATTGAATGCGGCATTGACTATCGTGGATTCTCCCTGTACCACAAATTCCATCCACGATCCGGAGTATGTGAGTACGTCCGCGACTAACGCCGGTGTTCCTCAAGGTACGTTCTCTCCGTAACTCTCTTCCTGCTACATATTAATGATCTGCTTTTGCTCGGTATCTATAGGTTTGCAGACGATAGCACAGTTGTGGAGATATACCAACAAAGTCCTCGGGTCCAGTCCGAAAGATAAGCTATGAGAGCGTGTCAATCTCACACTAAAGGCAGTCTCCGAATAGGGCGATGCCAATCTTGTGAAATTCAACGCCTCCAAAACACAAGCTTATCGTTTTACTGCAAAAAAGAGCCAGCTCACCTTGGCTCCTTCTTTCCGAAATGTATCACTGGAATATACCGACCGCTTGATATATTATTGGTAGAAAATATTATATCTAAAACATCCTGCCTAGCATGCTTTACAAAGGTTGGTGTACACTCTAACTTTACGCTTACCAGGCGATTGGACTTGAGAAAGTCAAAAAGTAGCTCACCTCTTTCGATAATGTTAGTGCTTTCCCATGCTGTGTGGTGAGCATTAGTATCACATCCCACCACAATCTCGGCATTCTACTTACGGGAAACTCCGCCACTCGCTCTAACTCGATGGCAGGATCTGGGTTCTCTCCGGTAAGATGCTGAGCAAATGTTTACTCTGGCCACTGTGCATCCCTTAGGATTTATAAAGGCTGTAACCAGAACGTGAATGCAATACTCTGGAAAAGCTGAAAGTTAAATATTTTTATTGTAGATTATACAAGCTCTAGGTTTACTGCCTTTAGTATTGAATAAGATCTTACCGGCAGCCGACTATCCCAAACTTGACCGTTAGCTACCCAAGGCTCTTTGTATAAGTTCGAGGTCGATGTTGTCCTCTGCGAAGAAAACCTCCACCACGGCAGAAGCAGCTGCTCCATGGTAAAGATTTGCCTGGAGCACCCTCGTCTTACCCTTGGGGTTAGCCATTTATAGGCGTGAGGGGCAGGGGTCGTTTTCACCTGCTTAGGACGAAGACACCCTTTACTAGCGCTTTTGACCCCCGCCGTACCTTTTGGTTTAATGCTCCCACCTCCTTTCCCCTTACCCCTGACCGACACCAGCGGAGGCCCTCGAACCGAGGTGAGAGAACTCGAGGTGGACGTATAGGGGGATTAGAGTTAGGGTGGTTCAGACTTCATTGCCACATCCGAGTCTCTTCTGAACTTAAAAGTTATCATCTTAAAGACGAGGACGAATCTGCCGCTCGCCGCCCGAAAGGACTCCGCCGATGGGTCATCCAGAGAAAAGGTTATTAGAAACTCATTCTCCTCGTACCTACGGCAAACGATTTTCCAGAGCTTGGTATGAAGCCCTTCATTTTGTGCCCTCAACAGCACAGCCACCTCCTCTGGATAGTCAGCTTCGCTGCGGGGCAGAAAGGTTATTCCCAATTTGAGGCTTAGGCAGTTCGCTCTCGGGTATTATGGAGAGCTCTGCTTCCGGCCAAGGTTTCTATTTCCCGATTTCACGCACAATCCAGTCCTGGTTTGCCTAATTCAGGCACGTTACCAGAATTCATCCTGACTTGTGGGTGAAACCCGAAAATATTGGCTCCATTCCCGGCTGCGACACAGGCCGTCTTACCAATAGCCTGCGTTAATTCAAATTGCGAATACTTACACGCACGGAGCCATCTGAAGCTGAGCTTCTTCTCCCCCGTTGCCAGGTTCACAGATGTCCTGGGCTGGTCTTTGGGGGACTCCTCTTCAGACGGACTGTGTTTTTTCGCCTTCGAAACTGGGGAAGGTTTGGGTAGAGGTATTTCGATAATTAATAGCATCATGCATTACTTTGCGGAAGTCCATTATATTAAAGTTGGTAAAAAATTACTTCGCGTACATCTGTTCGATAAAATAAAATGATGTGTCTTACGTATTATTATGTAGTTTGAAGAGCACCTCCTGGCCTCCCTCAATTGCACAATCCCTCAATGGTGACAGTGCATACAAAAAGAGAGAGAGAGCTCTTCGGCTCGTATCTCAGGTGCTATTAGCCTTCGATACCTCTTCCGTGCTGTCCCACTAAGCTTATAAGACTTAGTGAACTTTTTCTTTTTTCCACCCTGGTTCATTTCCGACTGTAGTTCGGCTGCGGACGTGCCCTTCACTTCTCGGCTCGTCCCAGATTGGGGCGTAGGGTTACACGGTGTTGATGAGGCTAAAGGGACCTTCTGTCAGTTCCATTAAAGGAGAGTTTATTATTTCCAAATGTCAATCTTCGTCCATTTTGGTCCCACGATTATAAAGGGAAAAATTCGATCATCCCCGGCAGGGCCCCGCATACCGGGGGCAGAGCTAAACTAATACCCGAATCGTCCTGGTCTCGGGTAGGCACCGTTTACGACTGGACTCCCCGCAGCCACGCATCTATCGGAACGGTACGCTTAACAACTTGGATTGGGTTGAGGTAGAAAAAAAAAGGGGGTGGGATTAAAAGAAAAGAAAATGAGTATCGTCTGAGTGTTTCTATTCTGTCTGTTTCGTATTGAACCAGACCAAATAACAGTCGGCAACTATGTGAAAGAAGAACTCCTCAGAGTTGACCTGGGGATCAACGATCCCCGTCGGCACCAATGAAATTGTTAGTTGCAATTTTAAGTGCTGATTTACCACATGCTCGGCGGTGAAGGAAAATATCGTAAGGAAACATGCATGTCTGAAAAATAAGAAAAAAAATTCGAAGACATGTGAAGTTTGATAACACGCATTGGGACAGCGCGGCGGACACTTCTTTGCCTTCTTCTAAAAACCCTCTCAGAAATGCGGGGAGGCCTATGCCCATCAGCGGAACGTATATAGGCTGTAACTTTAACTTTAACTTTTAAAAAGCTGATGTGAATTTACACTATTAAATTGTTTAAAATACACGTAGTGCCATCTAGTTTTTCTGTTGAGTACAATAAGCTAACAATTATTTCAAAACAATTTCCTAGAAATATGACGTAAAGAAGCATTATATCTTTCTCCATGTTCCCAGTCTACCAACCCTATTCTATCCTATCCTATACTATCCCATTATATTCTTTTGTATACACTATACACGCGGCTTTCATAATTCACACCCAAGCAGAGGATTTTAATGTAGTTCACTGTGTGGCGCGGCGATGCGCGTTATTACAGTGCGGGTGACGAGAGTTATTTGTTGAATTTGTAAGGACCTTTTGTATGTATGTTATATGTTTTGTAACAACTACGTTTTTTAATATCCAGTTCATTTCAAACGTTGATTGCATGAACCTGTTTCCTTTATATTATATTACCATAACTGCGTCAGAAACAATGGTTCGGTGTTATTTAAAATTATTTATAACTTAATTTCGTTGTTTTTAATGTATTCTTGGGAATTTATTTTTCATTTCAGAATCAGGAGACCCTTGCCGGAAAAGTTCACATTCCTGTTCAACCCGTTGGTTCATTTTTTATGGATCCTACAGACGAACAGGAAGTTTTGAGTCTCATCCGGTCTCTTGATTCTGGTAGTGCCCCGGGTATGGACGGCATCACTAACAAACTTTTAAAATCAGTAGCCCACGCAATTGCGGAGCCCTTGGCTGCGATATTTAACTTAAGTATCTCGTCAGGAGTCTTTCCAAGCCAGTGGAAAGTAGCGGCAGTTATCCCCATACACAAGAATGGAGCTAAGGACGACCCTTGTAATTATCGTCCCATATCACTGTTGGGTAGTTACTCTAAGCTCCTGGAACGCATTGTTCATAAGCGGCTGACTAACTATCTTGAAAAGAATAGTATACTCTCGGACCGTCAGTTTGGTTTCCGTCAGGGACAATCGACTGAGGATGCAGTTAGTCTTATCACAGATATGGTTGTAACTCATCTCGATAAGGGTCGATCCTGTGTCGGTGTTTTTCTCGATCTGGCTAAAGCATTCGACACAGTATCGATTCCCATCCTGCTTAAGAAACTAAGTGCTCTTGGTATTCGTGGTCTAGCTTTAAACTGGTTTTCCAGCTATTTGTCGGATAGAAAGCAATGTGTCCGAATAGGCGATCAAGCAAACGATCCTAGATCTGTAGATTTTGGCGTTCCTCAGGGTAGCATTTTGGGGCCGACACTTTTTATTTCACACATTAATGACATTATGTCAATTGAACTCGAAAATAGTGAAGTTGTATGTTATGCTGACGATACAGCCATAATATTTTATGGTAAGTCTTGGCACGACGCCTACCTTTCGGCTGTCTCCGGGTTGCATAAATTACAAACATGGTTAAATTACAACATCTTAACATTGAACACCTCAAAAACGCAGTTAATTTGTTTTCATAAAACTGCAGCGTCTGAACCGCCGCCGTCACTTTTCAATAGTCTTAAAGTACATAATAACAACTGTAGTTTTGGCTCGGTGAGCTCTCCTAATTGTAACTGTGACCAGATAAATAGGGTCGGCTCCCTTAAATATTTGGGCATCATAATAGATGAGAACCTTAACTTCAAAAGTCATATATCAGTGACATCAGCAAGGATCCGTAAGCTGATACACACAATGAGACTATTGAGAGATTCTACTGATGGCAGCATTTTAAAGTCAGTCTACCTTGCACTATGTCAGTCCGTTCTTAGCTATTGCATACTGGCGTGGGGTGGCATAGCCTCCTCTTCGTTGCTAGTGCTGGAAAGGGCCCAGAGGGCAGTTTTGAAGATAGCTATGGGTAAACCAAGGCGTTATCATACGTCAGATCTCTTTAGAGAAGCCCAAGTTTTAAGTGTCCGTAGATTGTATCTTCTGAGGGTGTTTACATTTATGCACAGGGAAGCTTCGAAACTGCCGACATTTGATACTTTAATAAATAAAAGAGTATTTAAGATCCCCACAACCTTGGTTAAAACATCTTTCGCTCATCATTTCAGACTGTTCCTATTCCCACGCATCTATAACAAATTAGTCAATTTATACGGCTTAAAGCGATCCCAACATTACGAGGCTAAAACAAAAATGATGAACTATTTATTGACTTGGGACTATGAGGAAACAGAAGAAATATTGGTGACTCTGAAATAGGTGTTAAAACGGTAGTGGACAGCAATGACGCCAGCCCTGCCATCTGATCCCAATATCCACACACACACACACACACACACACACACACACACACACACACACACACACACACACACACACACACACACACACACACACACACACACACACACACACACACACACACACACACACACACACAGACACACACACACTCATACACACACTCACACTCATACACACACTCACACTCATACACACTCACCCTCAATTACACGCGCGCTCCTTTAAATTAGAATATGCTTGTTATGTCTTTAATTTTTCATAATTTTAAGTCGTATTTTTTTTTCCTTTGCTACGCACAATTGTTTTACGTAATTTCGACAAATAGCCACTTTGTTCTATTGTAAAATCTTTTGTTTGACCCCCACGAGACAGGCCATGCCTAGTGTGGGAGTCACAGAACTTTTTTGTATTTTGGCTAAGTGTTTCTGGTAAATAAATAAATTTATTATTATTATTATTATATTATTATTATTTAAGTTATGGATACAAAATATAATATATTTCAATATTTATATAGGTGTAGGTACATGTTTTGACAACATTTGTATGTTTATTTTTATTTTAGGGGCGTTATTTCAATCCAGGGATAAATGTTATTTACAGAATAAACAAATTAAAATTTATTTTTTCGTGAATAAAAAGTTCAATTGTTTCACATTTATATTCAGACAGGTTAAAATTTATTTGATAACTCTTGCCTAAAGATTGAAAATTCGATTCTCTATCGTTTTAATTCGTGCCGTGGTAGCTGCCTGAAAATATTTAACGTTAGATAATGTATATTTTTAAATAATATAAAAATATAAATAGAAATACCTCTAAAAATAAAATAAATAAATAAGTAAAAAACAGTGCTACATAATTTTTGTTTTTATTGCGAATCCAATAATGCATTCCGAGTTCTGATGGCACTGTTCGGGTGCACTATTGCAGAGCATCTCAAATGTTTACGAATGCTAGAATAGATACTTGCCTTGTTTTGACGCAAAGAGACGAGAGAAAATTGCATTTCAGATGAAGCGCATTGGAGCCAGCTCCAATTCTGATTGCTAGACGCCTCGAAAGTAATTGTTAATTCACGAAAGATTAGACCAGAAATTACAATATATAATTACTTTCTAGTGTATATCAATTGTATTCCTAGATATATACACTACAATAGATAATTTTTTAAATTAGATAAGAGATATATTAGATATATAGTATATAAATATAATAAAATACCTTTTGGGTCAGCTTTCAGGGTACGGCTTATACCCTGGCCTGATTGACTAGGTGCAGGACTTTCTGAGTGAACGATCTCTCCGAGTCATCATCGATGGCAGCACGTCCAGTCCTATCGCTGCAAACGCCGAATATCCCCAGTGGTCTGTTTTCTCCGCAACTCTCTTCCTGCTGCATATTAATGATTTGTTTATTCCCAGTATTTATGGGTATACAGATGATACAATAGTTGTGGACAGTTGGAATCAAATGCAGTCTGAAAAAGAAGCTATGGTTGAGCGTGCAAATCTGTCATTGCAGGTAGTCTCTGAATGAGGCGATGCCAATCTCGTGAAATTCAACACGTTCAAACACAAGCGTGTCTTTTCACTACTAAAAGAAACCCGCTGACCCTGGCTCCTACTTTCCGGAATGGGTCCTTGGAGTACACAGACAGCCCTTAGCTGTTAGGGGTTGAATTTTCTATTTTGAGGGATCTTATATATACCTTATTATAGATTAAGTATACCAAAAAAATGCTTGTAATTGTTACTTGCTCTGTTTTCATAATATTGTGAATAATTGTTATAATAAAATTATAAAGTATTATCATTATTATTAATAAAATTTACCTAACGATTTCAAGTAAGTTTGTGTTAGGATAGGCTCAAATTAAAAATCTCAACTTTGAAATTCGCGTTAAAGCTACAGAAATAATTATATTATGCGTCTGTAGCTTTAATACATGGTAGAGCCATGCTGCAGCTATATTAATAATATAGTTGTAACAAGAATGGATCGGCTCAACCGGGGAAGGACCACGCTCTCACAGAACACCAGCGTAAAATAGCATCTTAATGCTGCTGTGTTTCGTATGGTGAGTGTAGAGAGCCGGAGACCCATTTTACTGGAAAATAGGCAGTCCATCTTAGTCCTCACGGGTGACAACGCATCTGCATCTTGAGTCTTTATTGAGGATAGATGTCTATGGGCCACAGCAACCACTTACCATCAGGTGTACTGTGTGCTCGTTTGTCACCCTTATTCTATAAAAAAAATTACACATAATATAAAATATCCTACAGACCGAACTCCAGTCACGGCGGAGACTTGCCATATGCACAGAACAGGATCACAGTGCAGGTGTTTGAGCACGTGCTCTATTTATTCCCTCACTTTCATAGTCCAATGGAACAGCAATCCGACAAGACCGGAGAGAGATCAGGCGCAGGAACAACGGCTTTACGTGCTTTTACAAGCATGGATAAAACACCGTCAACTTTCTGACCCTGGACAAGAATTTATTTACTTTACTATTAAGAATTTGTTTAAAAAAAATCCAATAACTGATATTGAACAGATCTTAGATTCGAACTCGTGGCCACATGATCAGCTCATCCCCGTGCCTTCGTTGGCATGTAATTCATCACAATATTTTTTTTCGCGGAGCCCTATATTTTTTTTAAAATGAAAGTAATATGAGTTTCTCCTTATAAAATCAGCTATCTGCCTTTTCTTCCTTCCTTCCTTATAAAATCAACTTTCACTAAAGTCGCATCAAAATCGGTCTAGCTATTTCGGAGATTAGCCGGAACAAACAGATAGACAGACCGATCGATAGACAGACCGACACAAAATTTTAAATTGTTTTTTTTTTGTTGTAAATACCGTATATACTTTTTTTATAGGATAAGGGTGACAAACGAGCACACAGTCCACTTGATGGTAAGTGGTTGCTGTGGCCCATAGGCATCTACATTTATCCTCGCTTACGAATCAAAATACAGATGCGTTGTCACCCGTGAGGACTAAGATGGAATGCCTCGCTTCCAGTAAAAAGGGTCTCCGGTTCTCTACACTCACCATACGAAACACAGCAGCATTAAGCTGCTATGTTACGCTTATATTCTTTGAGATCGTGGTCCTTCCCCGGTCGAGCCGACCCATTCGTGTTACTACTATACCAGAAATATAGCTGCAGCATGGCTCTACCACGTATAAAACTTTTATATGTATTTTGTAAAAATATGTTATTTCGACATTATAAGCATACACTTCAATTACCTAATTGGGTACTCACAAAATTATAAACACTATTTTATCGTTATCTTTGATTTTGCACAAGAAAATAAAAATGAAATGATACTGAATTATTTAATGGTTAAAATCAATTGAAATTAACGCAGCCAAAGTTCTTGGCACGATACCGCGAGGAGTAGGACTGTTTGACAATTAAGTTGCTAGTTTTAGTTTTTTTTTCTTTTATTATACTTTTTTAAATTGATTGGTTTCTGAATGTTTATGTGATGTCATTGCATTTAATTAAAAAAATGAAATTATGATCGACAGTTAATTAATCTATCAGAATTAATCTAAAAAATAATTCTTTTACTTTATTTTAATTGGGAATCCGTTCAATACTATGAATTTATAAACAGGAACGTCAAAACTATTAAAAATTACTTGCAAGTTTTATTGTGATTTTCGCCTCTAATTATTCTGTCGCCAAAAAACAAAATTTAGTATGTAAATTACGGTGCAACATGGCAGCGTTGCCAACATCAATTTGTCAAATTCCCCGAAAATCCATGTCGAATTCCCCAATCCAGGACAAAACTTCAACAGATCCATCACGAATTCCCTTAATAATAATACATTTTTTTAAAAACATTTCTTTAGTTTTTACCGATTTTTTTTACACTTTGCATATTTTTGTAACAATCATCTTACTCCATGGAGTATTTTTAATTCCTTCCTTCGTTGCCATTAAAAAAGTACCACAGTATTTCATTTCATACGTGGTAGAGCCATGCTGCAGCTATATTATGGTTGTAGCACGAATGGGTCCGCTCGACCGGGGAAGGACCACGCTCTCACAGAATACCAGCGTAAAATAGCAGCTTAACGCTACTGTGTTTACCGTGTAGTGGCGGTTAAGAATATCCACTACCCCATATCTTCCCGTGGGTGTCGTAAAAGGCGACAAAGGGAAACAAGCAGGAGATGGGCAGCAGCATCTTCCTGATAATAGCCAAAATAACAATAAAAAAACTGCGGTTGCCAACCCGCTCGCCAAGCGTGGCAACTATGGCAATATACCCCCCATGAGAAATGACAATAATAAACGGCCCCCAGTCCCCGGCGGCCCCGCTATTCCTGGCTACGGTGGCGACCATGGTAACGGCGGGGCAGGGGGTGCTAAGAATCTCCGGTGGAGGTTCGGTTGCCACCTACGACGACTCGACCTGGCAACATACAACGCACGTACCCTGAGGACTGACGAGAAGATTGTAGAGCTGGAAGAAGAGATAGAGAAGTTACGCTGGCATATTATAGGATTATCTGAAGTCCGAAGAGAGGGGGAGGACACGGTAATCCTCGAATCCGGCAACTTGCTCTATTACCGGGAGGGCGACCATCTGTCCCAAGGAGGTGTCGGATTTATCGTCCACAAGTCTCTCGTTAACAACGTTGTAAAGATTGAGAGTGTGTCGACGAGGGTTGCGTACCTTATACTCAGAATAACCAAACGGTATTCGCTGAAGGTCATACAGGTTTACGCACCAACCTCGGCACACCCCGATCAGGAGGTGGAGGAAATGTATGAGGATATCTTTAGAGCCATGCATTCCTCCAAAACCCAATATACGGTGTTAATGGGAGACTTCAATGCAAAAATAGGCACAAGAGAGAACGGTGAGCTGAAAGTAGGGAATTTCGGAATAGGGCAACGGAACCCAAGGGGCCAGCAGTTGGCTGACTTCATGGAGAAAGAGGGACTCTTTATGATGAACTCTTTCTTCCAGAAGCGGCCCCACAGGAAGTAGACCTGGTCGAGCCCCGACGGTTCGACAAAAAATGAGATTGACTTCATTATGACGACCAGACGACAACTGTTCAGTGATGTCTCAGTGATCGCGAGGGTGAAAACCGGCAGCGATCACCGAATGGTTAGAGGCACACTGAACCTAAACGTTAAGTTGGAGAGGTCTCGTCTAATGAAGTCAACGCTCCGTCCCCCTCGTGCTCTAATCCAAACTCCCGAAACCTTTCAGCTCGAGTTACAAAACCGTTTTCAGTGCCTAGAAGACTGCAACGAAGTGGACGATTTGAATGACAAGCTCGTGGAAACTGTCCATGCGGTCGGAGCTAAGTTCTGCAAGACCCGCCGCAGAAGGACACAAAAACTCTCCGATCACACTCTTAATCTCATGGCTGTTAGACGGGAGATGAAGCTACATTCTTCAACAGATTTGACAGCATACAGGCAACTGAACAGACAGATCTCAAAATGCATGCGGCGGGACTTACGCAAATTCAATACAGCTCGTATTGAAGAAGCGATCGAGCGGAACCAAGGCTCCAAAGTCTTTGCCAAAGATCTGTCTGCCAGAAAGCGCCAACTGTCAAAGCTGAAGACAGAGTGTGGCATCATCGTCTCCGGGGCACCTGAGATTTTGAGTGAGATTGAGAGGTTCTATGGGCAGCTGTACACGTCATCGTTGGAGCCACACGCAAGTGTGAGTAACGATCCAAGAGCGAGTCTTATCCGACATTATTCCGATGATATCCCGGACGTCAGTCTGAGCGAGATTAGAATGGCTCTCCAGCACCTTAAAAACGGCAAGGCCCCAGGCGAGGATGGAATTACAGCGGAGCTTCTGAAAGCGGGTGGAAAACCGGTACTTGAAGTCCTTCAGAAGCTCTTTAATTCCGTCCTCCATGGTGGCATTACACCGGAGGCGTGGAGCAGAAGTGCGGTGGTCTTGTTCTTCAAGAAAGGCGACAACGCTCTCTTGAAGAACTACAGACCGATTTCGTTTCTGAGCCGCGTCTACGTGCTGTTTTCGAGAGTCATTACGAATCGTCTCGCGCGCAGACTTGACGACTTCCAGCCTCCCGAACAAGCCGGTTTCCGAAAAGGCTTTAGCACCATAGACCACATACATACCCTTCGGCAAATTGTACAGAAGTCCGAGGAGTACAATTTGCCATTATGTCTGGCGTATGTGGACTATGAGAAAGCCTTTGATTCCGTCGAAATTTGGGCGGTGCTGCAGTCCCTTCAGCGATGCCAAGTTGACTGTCGGTATATCGAAGTGTTGAAGTGCTTGTACACTAGGGCTACGATGGCTATCCGAGTACAGAATCAGAGTTCGAAACCTATCCAATTGCAGAGAGAAGTAAGACAGGGTGACGTCATATCCCCGAAACTCTTTACCGCTGCATTGGAAGATGTTTTCAAGCTTCTGGACTGGAAAGGATACGGTATCAACATCAATGGCGAGTACATCACTCACCTTCGATTTGCCGACGATATAATCCTTATGGCAGAATCGCTGGAGGACCTAAGCACTATGCTCAATGACCTCAATAGTGTTTCCCAACGGATAGGTCTTAAGATGAACATGGACAAAACAAAGATCATGTTTAATGTCCATGTCACACCTATGCCGGTAGTTGTTGGGAACACTAAGTTCGAAGTTGTTGATGAGTATGTATACCTGGGACAAATAGTCCGATTAGGTAAGTCCAACTTCGACCGAGAGGTCAATCGACGGATTCAACTCGGTTGGGCAGCGTTCGGGAAATTACGGCAGATCTTCTCGTCAGGTATACCTCAAAACTTGAAAACGAGACTGTACACCCAGTGCGTGTTGTCAGTGATGACATACGGAACTGAGACGTGGTCCTTCACTGCTGGCCGGATGAGGAAGCTCAAGGTCGCTCAGCGAGCTATGGAGAGGGCTATGCTCGGAGTTTCTCTGCGTGATAAACTCAGAAATGAGGATATCCGCAGTAGAACTAGAGTGACCGACATAGCCCAACGGATTAGTAAGCTGAAGTGGCAATGGGCCGGCCATATAGCTCGAAGAACCGACAACCGATGAGGAAGAAAGGTTCTCGAGTGGCAGCCTCGTACCGGCAGGCGAAGTGTAGGGCGTCCCCCCACTAGATGGAGTGACGACCTGGTAAGATATGCAGGAAGTCGATGGATGCAGGTGGCTCAGGACCGTGCTTTGTGGCATTCTTTGGGGGAGGCCTATGTTCAGCAGTGGACTTGTGAAGGGTTGTAATGATGATGATGATGATGAACGCTACTGTGTTTCGTATGGTGAGTGTAGAGAACCGGAGACCCTTTTTACTGGAAACTAGGCATTCCATCTTAGTCCTCACGGGTGACAACGCATCTGAAATTTGATTCATAATCGAAGATAGATGTAGATGTCTATGGGCCACAGTAACCACTTACCATCAGGTGAACTGTGTGCTCGTTTGGCACCCTATCCTATAAAAAAAAATTATATGCATGCGGTTCTCTGCTTTAAAATAAATAAAGAACACAGATCCCGTGTGATCTCAGTAACATCGATATTTATGACATCAGGACGTCAATCACCTCAGTCCTCTAGTGACCATGGGTGGGTGGGAAAAAACTTGTTTTTTTGTATTTTTTATCACGTTTTATATTCATCTGATTCTGGATTGTCTTCAAATTTTCTAGTCTCCAGCACGTAGGATTGTTAGTTTAAAAGTTAATTACTAAATTCGACACGAAAAGAAATACACGAAAGCAAGTTATTAAAACCGTGGTAGAAAGTTGTTTTTAAGTGGTTTAATTCAATGAGTAGTATTTGCGTTAATATCAGAAATGTTCGTATGTTCGTATTTCATCCCAATTTGTAAAAAAGACACTTAAAATTAATTATATGAAGCAAAATGACGTGTACTGTTCTACACAAAAAATAAGTATTACGAACGGGCAATAGTAAGCTAACAAGAAATTAGATTTACTTTAGCTGAAAGCATTGTTACTTCAAGTTGTCATATGTATTATGATACAGTAACAAACATATCTTAAATATTTAATCCAATTTTTATCGCAAAAGTGATAAGAATAAGAATTCGTTTGAGAATTTACCTTTGCAGCCTATTAAAGGCAGTGCTGTAAAAATAACGGTCTTTTCCAAAATGCGGAGATTTGCATATCTTTGAAAAATTGCTTCATTTCTATTTCTCATTAAAAATATCACCTCCACACTAGGATTCTCCCCTGTATCTTTACTAGTACATTAATAAATTGCACTAGGACAAACATTCAAATCCGAAACAGGCTATACAAATACTTGCTCTTTGCGGGATTCAGACCAGCGGTTCTCAGCATTGGAACTCATTCCTAAGCCACTGCGCCAAAGATCCGTCGATAGTGCTTATACTTACAGGTGGAAATGAAATTAATTGATATGAGACGACATTAAATGTAACGTAATATAGCGAATGAAGGGAAAATAAAATGAAACGAAATAACATGAATACCAGCGTAAAATAGCAACTTAATGCTGCTGTGTTTCGTATGGTGAGTGTAGAGAACCGGAGACCCTTTTTACTGGAAAAGAGGCATTCCATCTTAGTCCTCACGGGTGACAACGCATCTGCATTTTGATTCGCAAACGAGGATAAATATAGATGTCTATGGGCCACGGCAACCACTTACAATCAATCAGGTGGACTGTGTGCTCGTTTGTCACTCTATCCTATAAAAAAAAATTTCTTCGATAAGTACATTTCGTTTCTCAATCTTCCTTTTATATCCAAACTACTACCATTTCGAAAAAAGGATTTCAATATGGCACGATAGAAATCCAGATCCAATACCTTTAACTGGTATAGTATGAACATAATTGTGGTTGGTCCATATTGCAAGCTGCACAAATGTGTTGACTCGATCGGAGATTTCGCACAAGAAACACTTAAGTGTGAAACAGCAGTAATGATGCTGTTATGTTATGCTGAGTGACCGTTACAGCCTATCAAAAGTCCATAATTGAACATAGGCTTCCCCATAGATTGTCTCATTGATTATTTACCATAGTTGCTACGTTTAGCAGGCGGGTTAGCAACCGCAGTTTTTTATTATTTAATTATTATAAGGAAGACGCTGCTGCCCAACTCCTGATTTGTTTCCCTCTATCGCCTCTTACGACACGATATGCGGATATTCTTCGACTGCCACTTCAAGTTCAACTTCACCACTACTTTGTCAAAGCTGAGTGAAAAGAATCGGAAATCCATTGTTTGTTAATGTGGAATTCCAACTTTGTTCGCAGGGGTGACAACGTAACTGCGTTGTAATTCTCAGTCGAGGATAGATTTATGTCTGTATGGGCCACAGCACTACTAGTACTAAGACCGAGAATCTTTTTTTAAATAAATAAATTGTATTCGATTTTTAAAACCAAGGAGTTTTTAATTAAAAAGATTTTAATGTGACAGGAACAGTGGAAATATTCCATTCCCGATACATTTAGTGCAGCCTATGTACTAGTACTAGTATGTGTTCGATTGTCACCCTTTCTTAAAAATCGTGATCATCATTACATCCATTCATATTTCTACTACTGAACATTGGCCTCCCCCAAGGAATGCCACAAAACACAGTCCTGAGTGAACTGCATCTATCGGATTCATGCATAACCTATTAGGTCACTATTCCACCAAGTATAAAAAAAAGTGTAAACCACTAAACTGCAAGTAACTCAAAGAAATATTGGCATATCTACAAAAATATTTTTAGACTATAAAAGAAAAAATGTTACTTTTCCTACTCCAAAACTTACAGTTGTGAAATTTCGGTTTGGAAAGACGCCAAGCTTAATTTAGCTAAACTTAAAAAGGCTCAGAATTATTCAAACTATGCGCTAACTTGTTCTGAACGTAAATGTTTACAATGTATAAAACTTCAATTGATAAATTTTAATCATAATTGTTATCATTACAACTGTTCACAAGTCCATAGCTAGACATAGATCTTCCACAAGGAATGCCATAAAACGGCCCTGAACCACTCGCATCCATCCATTGGTCTCATTAGCAGGTTGTCACTCCAACAGTAGGGTATCATTCCACACTCCACTGACCGCAACGAGATTGCCACTTTGAGAACGTTTCTTCTCAATTGGTAGCCAGTTTTTCAAGCTAATAAGGATCATTTTTAATAAACTGCGATTATCTTAATTACGTTGAATGAAACTAATTTTACGGGCTTTATCGCGTTTAATCAAATAGCTCCGAATAAAATAAATATTATACGTGGTAAAAAAAAAAAACAAGTTTTTTTTGAATAATCATTTTAAACTGAAAGTATGCTAGAGCTGAATCTGAATGACAGGGTGAGAAATAGTGTGATAAGAGAAAAGTGTGGTTTGCAAGATGACGTTGTGACAAGGATTAAGAAAGGAATGCTTCGGTGGTTTGGTCGTGTAGAAAGAATGAACGAGGAAAGAATGACAAAGCAAATTTATGTTGCAGAATTGAACGGCAGGGTCGGGAAGGGACGCCCTAGACGAAGTTTTATTGACCAAATCGGCGATACATTAAAAATGGGCCAGATTAGGAGTACCCTTAACCGACGAGCGTGTATGCGTAGATATATGGATGTAAAGGAGGCGAGAGAGGTGTGTCAGGATCGCGTCAAATAGAAGTCCGTAGTTTCTGCCTACCCCTCTCGGTAACAGGCGTGAGTGTTTGTGTTGTGTGTAGTATAAACTGAAAGTAGTCAGGCTAACTACGACATCGGGACGTCGCAAAACTCACTCCCCGCCTCCCCGTGATCATCAGATGCTTGAAAAATCTTATGCATTCTAATAGGCGGCGGTGTAACCATCTGTTATGGATGGAGGGATGATTTTATTGATGTGGTAGTGGTGTAACAGTATCCATAATCATCACCAAATGGTACCCATTTCGTGCAGGGGTTATATAAGGTGACTAAAGGAAATGCCAGAATGCTCTTATGGCTTCTGATCTATGTCGGTGTAAGTATCACTGTACAAGTACTAGGCGTAAAATACCTAGACCGACGACGGGTGGCATGATAAAAGGTGCTATCGTCTTGTACTGCGATCGTTCATCCGCCTGCCAAGCGTGCAGACTAAGGCAAATTTTCCCTACAACGGGAGAACCCCTTATGCTGCAGTAGACTTTTATAGGCTGGTAAATATAAAAGAAGAAAATAACATAACGTCGACCAGATGACAAAAGTCGGGTCGAAATTACTAACAACATATACGTGGTAGAGCCACACTGTAGCTATTTTATGGTTGCAGCACGAATAGGTCATCTCGACCGGAGTAGGACCACGCTCTCACAGAATATCAGCGTAAAATAGCAGATTAATACTGCTGTGTTTCGTATAGTGAGTGTAGAAACCGGAGACTTTTTTTTAACTAGAAACGAGGCATTCTATCTTAATCCTCAAGGGTGACAATGCATTTGCATTTTGATTCATAATCGAGGATAAATATAGGTATCTGTAGGCCACAGCAGCCGCTTACCATTGGTTGGGCTGTATGCTCTTATTCTATAAAAAACACCAACCCAATCATTAAAACAAAACAACGCCACTCCTTTCCTCCAATCCCCTCGTCCGTAGTAAATTTTCATCCCAAAAATCCTGATTAATTTGTCGACGTAAAAATTTTCATGTCGTTGGTCAAATATTTCTTTTAAAAAAACAACATAGTAATCTAACCATATAAATTTGGAAAGGACCTTTTGGGATTAAAATTAGTCACACATCATTCGTGTTGTGTTTAAATTTACGAGCAAACGTGTTTACGAACCATTAATGCTGCAAATTTAGTCAACGACAATTTTTATTTTAGGGAAAATAAAGTACAATTTTCTTCAATATGACAGACAACATAAGCCTCAATATTTCTTAAATAATATACGAAAGGAAAATTAACATTTAAGATTGAATTCTTGACATTCGTTAGAAGTAATAAATGTTTTTAATCATATTAATACATTATTAATAATTTTTTTACCAATAAACTGCTACTACTGTCCACGGATACCTATAGTCAACTTCAAACAAAGAAGGCTACTGGTGAGCTTGCAGATGTGATGACTTTTTTATAGGATAGGGTAACAAATGAGCACACAGTCCACCTGATGGTAAATGGTTGCTGTGACCAATAGACATCTACATTTATCCTCAATAATGAATCAAAATGCATCGTCACCCGTGAGGACTAAGATGGAATGTCCCTTTTCCAGTAAAATGGGTCTCCGGTTCTCTTAACTCATCATACAAAACACAGCAGTGTCAAGCTGCCATTTTACGCAGGTATTCTGTGAGAGCGTGGTCCTTCCCCGGTCGAGCCGACCCATTCGTGCCACAAATATACTAATAATATATCTGCAGCATGGCTCTACCACATACAAAATGTATTATGTAAACATAAAATCAATTCTAAAGACTAAATATTAAATACTAGTAAATACCAATTAACATATTTTTAGCCCGGCTACCTTCAGTTTTTAAATATATATTTTGTTCCGATCTACGCAGAATGAGCATACATTATCTTGAGGTCTTGCAGTGTTATGCTAGGTTTCGGATTTAATTTTATTAATTTTATGATCCCAAGCAGATAGCAGCACCCATCCATCTTCTCTATAGAAATCAGAATGTTTTTTTTTTTATTTCAACAGCCTCGCGAATCATTCTTGGAATCGGTGTCCTTTTGCGAGGATTTGTGGACTATCAAATCTAATGTAATGGCGGGGACGACCTTGAACATGTTCACATACTGCAGACTTCCCGGGACGTACATAGGTGCTTCAAGCCCGACATATAGCTGACTTATATACCCAGGACCTCATTATCAGAAACGGGTTTACGGCTACTAGATCAGACTAGACCAAAGACGAATAGATCAACAAGATAGCCAGTTTATTAAGTATAAAGTTATTGTAATACATGCTAAATATTATGAATTCGATACGAGATCCACTGATTATCATTCATCATCATCATCATTACAGCCCTTCACAAGTCCACTGCTGAACATAGGCCTCCCCCAAAGAATGCCACAAAGCACGGTCCTGAGCCACCTGCATCCATCGACTACCTGCATGTCTTACCAGGTCGTCACTCCATCTCGTGGGGGGACGCCCTACACTTCGCCTACCGGTACGAGGCTGCCACTCGAGAACCTTTCTTCCCCATCGGTTGTCGGTTCTTCGAGCTATATGGCCGGCCCACTGCCACTTCAGATTACTAATCCGTTGGGCTATGTCGGTTACTCTGGTTCTACTGCGGATATCCTCATTCCTAAGTTTATCACGCAGAGAAACTCCGAGCATAGCCCTCTCCATAGCTCGCTGAGCGACCTTGAACTTCCTCATACGGCCAGCAGTGAAGGACCACGTCTCAGTTCCATAAGTCATCACTGGCAACACGCACTGGTTGTACAATTTCGTTTTCAGGTTTTGAGGTATGTCTGACGAGAAGATGTGTCGTAGCTTCCCGAAGGCTGCCCAGCCGAGTTGAATCCGTCGATTGACCTCTCGGTCGAAGTTGGACTTACCTAGTCGGACTATTTGTCCCAGGTAAACATACTCGTCAACAACTTCGAGCTTAGTGCTTCCAACAACTACCGGCATAGGTGTGACATGGACATTGAACATGATCTTTGTTTTGTCCATGTTCATCTTAAGACCTATCCGTTGGGAAAAACTATTGAGGTCATTGAGCATAGTGCTTAGGTCCTCCAGCGATTCTGCCATAAGGACTATATCGTCGGCAAATCGAAGGTGAGTGATGTACTCGCCATTGATGTTGATACCGTATCCTTTCCAGTCCAGAAGCTTGAAAACGTCTTCCAATGCAGCGGTGAAGAGTTTCGGGGATATGACGTCACCCTGTCTTACACCTCTCTGCAATTGGATAGTTTTCGTACTCTGATTCTGTAGTCGGATAGACATCGTAGCCCTACTGTACAAGCACTTCAACACTTCGATATACCGACAGTCAACTTGGCACCGCTGAAGGGACTGCAGCACCGCCCAAATTTCGACGGAATCAAAAGCTTTCTCATAGTCCACATACGCCAGACATAGCGGCAAATTGTACTCTTCGGACTTCTGTACAATTTGCCGGAGGGTATGTATGTGGTCTATGGTGCTAAAGCCCTTTCGGAAACCGGCTTGTTCGGGAGGCTGGAAGTCGTCAAGTCTGCGCGCGAGACGATTCGTAAAGACTCTCGAAAACAGCACGTAGACGCGGCTCCGAAGGGAAATCGGTCTGTAGTTCTTCAAGAGAGCGTTGTCACCTTTCTTGAAGAACAAGACCACCGCACCTCTGCTCCACGCCTGCGGTGTAATGCCACCATGGAGGACGGAATTGAAGAGCTTCTGAAGGACTTCAAGTACCGGTCTTCTACCCGCTTTCAGAAGCTCCGCTGTAATTCCATCCTCGCCTGGGGCCTTACCGTTTTTAAGGTGCTGGAGAGCCATCCTAATCTCGCTCAGACTGACATCCGGGATATCTTCGGAATAGTGTCGGATGAGACTCGCTCTTGGATCGTTACTCACACTTGCGTGTGGCTCCAACGATGATGTGTACAGCTGCCCATAGAACCTCTCAATCTCACTCAAAATCTCAGGTGTCCCGGAAACGATGCTGCCACATTCTGTCTTCAGCTTTGACAGTTGGCTATTTCTGGCAGACAGATCTCTGGCAAAGACTTTGGAGCCTTGGTTCCGCTCGATCGCTTCTTCAATACGAGCTGTATTGAAGTTGCGTAAGTCCCGCCGCATGCATTTGGAGATCTGTCTGTTCAGATGCCTGTATGCTGTCAAGTCTGTTGAAGAATGTAGCTTCATCTCTCGTCTAACAGCCATGAGATTAAGAGTGTGATCGGAGAGTTTTTGTGTTCTTCTGCGGCGGGTCTTGCAGAACTTAGCTCCGACCGCATGGACAGTTTCCACGAGCTTGTCATTCATATCGTCCACTTCATTGCAGTCTTCTAGGCACTGAAAACGGTTTTGTAACTCGAGCTGAAAGGTTTCGGGACTTTGGAACAGAGCACGAGGGGGACGGAGCGTTGACTTCATTAGACGAGACCTCTCCAACTTAACATTTAGGTTCAGTGTGCCTCTAACCATTCGGTGATCGCTACTAGTTTTCACCCTCGCGATCACGGAGACATCACTGAACAGTTGTCGTCTGGTCGTCATAATGAAGTCAATCTCATTTTTTGTCGAACCGTCGGGGCTCGACCAGGTCCACTTCCTGTGGGGCCGCTTCTGGAAGAAAGAGTTCATCATAAAGAGTCCCTCTTTCTCCATGAAGTCGGCCAGCTGCTGGCCCCTTGAGTTCCGTTGCCCTATTCCGAATTTCCCTACTTTCAGCTCACCGTTCTCTCTTGTGCCTAGTTTTGCATTGAAGTCTCCCATTAACACCGTATATTGGGTTTTGGAGGAATGCATGGCTCTAGAGATATCCTCATACATTTCCTCCACCTCCTCATCGGGGTGTGCCGAGGTTGGTGCGTAAACCTGTATGACCTTCAGCGAATACCGTTTGGTGATTCTGAGTATGAGGTACGCAACCCTCGTCGACACACTCCCGATCTTTACAACGTTGTTAACGAGAGACTTGTGGACGATAAATCCGATACCTCCTTGGGACAGATGGTCGCCCTCCCGGTGATAGAGCAAGTTGCCGGATTCGAGGATTACCGTGTCCTCCCCCTCTCTTCGGACTTCGGATAATCCTATAATATGCCAGCGCAACTTGTCTATATCTTCTTCCAGCTCCACGATCTTCTCGTCAGTCCTCAGGGTGCGTGCGTTGTACGTTGCCAGGTCGAGTCGTCTAAGGTGGCAACCGAACCTCCACCGGAGATTCTTAGCACCCCCTGCCCCCCTGTTACCATGGTCGCCACCGTAGCCAGGAATAGCGGGGCCGCCGGGGACTGGGGGCCGTCTCTTTGTTACAATCATAGGGGGGTATTTGCCATAGTTGCCACGCTTGGCGAGCGGGTTGGCAACCGCAGTTTTTTATTGTAATTTTGGCTATTATCAGGAAGATGCTGCTGCCCATCTCCTGCCTGTTTCCCTTTGTCGCCTTTTACGACACCCACGGGAGGATATGGGGTAGTGGATATTCTTGACCGCCACTACACGGCACTGATTATCATTATTAATTTTTAACTATCAAAAAAGGTAGGTACATTAAAATTAACATTTAAAGAGAAGAGCGCGTGATGAACACAAGAAAGAACGTCGGCAAAGCAATGGTGCCTTTTTTTTCGCGGATCGGACATTTGTCGACGTCAATGCTGAAAAACTGTAGGTTAGTCAACTCTGAATGGTGCACTGCAGTTGCATTAGATATCTAAAGTTTTTCAAGCTTTGCAGAAGGAAAGACCAAAGCCCGGGCTTCGGGGAATCATGCTGTATCACAATAACTTCTCTTCATATACCTCCCTTAGAACAGAAGCATTTATTAAGAAATCTGGTGTTAAAACTCTAAATCACCCACCCTACAGCCCTGACTTAACTCCTTGTGATTTATTTTTGTGTCCAAGAAACAAAAAAATAAAATAAAGTTTTTTTCAAGCGCGGAAGAAGTCGTGACTGCCTATGGAGAAGCGATTTCCGACCTGTCAGAACAAGACTGGCAAAAGTGTTTTCAGAGTTGGTTTAGGCGGATGGAACTTTGTATAGAGCATGATGGAGAATATTTTGAAAAGATTTAAAATAAATATTAATAGCAGCCATAATACTTTTGTATATCTGAAAACTTATTGAATGACTTACGTATTTTGATTCTCAACAATTCTCTAGTTTGAAGATGATTGCAGGTGTTTATGAGCGGAGTCAACGTTTAAACATGAGTGGCGGTGCAATATGATCCACTACCCCATATTATCGTAAGAGGCGCCAAAGGACTGGAACAGGCGCAGAATCTTCGCGATAACTACTAAAATGATATCTAAAAAATAATAAAATATACTAAAATAAAAATCTGCAGCTTCTAACTCGCCCGCCAAGCGCGGCAGATAGAAGAAATATCCCCCTACGAGGTAATCTATGGGGGAGGCCTATGTTCGCCAGTGAACTATTTAAAGGCTGTAATGAATAAAAAATAATAAATATTTAATTTAGTTAGTAGTTGATTTCATATTAATTTTTATCGACAGTTCACCGTTAACTGGCTATACTAATAAATAGTATAGCCAGTTAACGGTGTGTATAAATGTTATAAGTGTCTGTCTGTAATACTAATAAATTTATAATAATGTAATTTTATACGTGGTAGAGCCATGCTGCAGCTATATTTGTGGTATAGTTGTAACACGAATAGGTCGGCTCGACCGGGGAAAGACAACGCTCTCACAGAATGCCAGCGCAAAATAACAGCTTAATGCTGCTGTGTTTTGTATGGTGAGTGTAGAGGAACGGAGACCCTTTTTACTGGAAACGAGGCATTCCAGCTTAGTCCTTACGGGTGATCACACATCTGCATTTTGTTTCGTAATCGAGGATAAATGTAGATGTCTATGGGCCACAGCAACCACATACCATCAGGTGGACTGTGCTCGTTTATCCTCCTTATCCTATAGAAAAAAAATATAAACGAAGCCTCTAAATCTCGGGGGTCAAATACATGTTTATTTAGAAACCATTTTAATTTTTTTTTCGAGCTTAATACATTAAACGGTACTAAAACTTTATGTTAGTTAAAAGAACGTCGTAGACGACTTCGTCACTGGCAATCACTGGATTACAACCGGTTGTCAGGCTCATGTTGTAACTTGTAACGTAGTAGAGTCATGATACAGCTATATTATCAGTCGGTTCGACCGAGGAAGGACCACTCTGTCACAGAATACCAGAGTAAAATAGTAGTTTTATTCCGCTGAGTTTCGTAAAATGTAAACAGAGAACTAGATACCCTTTTTATTGGATACGAGGAATTACATCTTAATCCTCAGTAGTGTAAACGCATCTGCATTTCTATCTTTAATCGAAAATAAAATGTAGATCTCATGTTAAAGGTGGACTGTGTGCTCATTTGTACTCTTATTCTAAAAAAAAGGCTAATTTTGGGCATTTTAACGTAAATGATTAATTTCTGTTAATAGCCGTTTCGATCAGAACCAATGCAAATGCTGGTGAGTGTTTCCTTTGCAATGATTATAAGCAATTCTCAAAGTATGCAGGCGTTCATTTGATGCTTGGAGCTTATCAAAGATTGAAGTTAACTGCAGCATTCTTTAATCTTAATATAAGATTTGAGCTGTTAAGGATCAAAAGTTAAACTTCAAAATTTTTTTAACTTTGTATTTGGTGTTTTTAAATCATATGAAGATTTTTTTGCCATTTTAGTCGTCAAGTTATATAACATGTTCAAGGTAATAACTGAAATGTCACCTTTTTCCTATTTTACTAACGTCAGGGATACATTTTCCATCAAAGTTATATGGGTTCAAGGACAAATACTATAGTAGTTTATTAAATTAAAATCAAAATTAGTTCAGTTGTTCGAGAAATCTGTAGAAAATACATAATAAAACCAAAGCGTTGAATATAGAACCTCCTCGCTCCCCAAAATTGTTAAAAATAACTACCGTCAGTTAAATAAACCTGTAAAGAGAAAAAGCAACACAAATATTTCCGACTAAAATTCGCTGTCAAAAGCAGCAAATCCCGGTGAAAGTACAATGACAATGCCCACGTAATGGAAGTTTGCTTGCACACAATGCGCTGCGAAATAACGTTCCGGTTTGCCGGAAATTTCAGGGGTTTTTTCTCACATTTTTAATTCGTTAGAGTATATTTTATTTTCTTTTCTGCTAACATACGTCATCGTAATCATTCTTACAGCCCTTCAAAGTCCACTGCTGCACATAGGTCTTCCCATAGATTGCCTCATAAGGGAGATATTTGTCATAGTTGCCACGCTTGGCAAGCGGGTTGGCAACTTAATTTTATATTTTTAATTCGGCTGTTAAAATCCATTGTCATCATCTCGATAGTTGATCTGAATCTCACTGCTGTAAGATTTGCGCGGAATATTTTTTTTTTGTCTTTTTTAAAAAACGTTACCCCCACACTAGGATTTTCTCCTGTGTCGTGGAGGCAGTTTACAAACATAAATTGCGCAAGGACAAACATCCAGACCCGGAACAATTATTTGTGGGCCATACAAATACTTGTTCCGTGTGGGATTCGAACCCGCGGCCCTTAGCGCAACAACTGATTGCTAGGCCACTGCGCCACGGAGCTGTCGAATTTTCTGCCTCGTACATATACCCTGTGAATTTTACAACGATACGACTTAGAGACCTACAAGAAAACGCAAAACTAAACTAGCACTGAAAAGTAGCACCTACTCCTTTCTAAACGGCCGGCAACTGGAAGTGCAGATCCCATGTTGTTTCAAATGTTCATGGGCGACGGTGATCACTTTCCATCAGGTATGCACCTTTTCATCCTCTTGTATTATAAATCACAATGTTTTACTCGATGAATTGAGGGTAGAACATACAAATTCTTATAAAATATATTTCCAAATGGATGAGTATTTATAAAAATATATTCTAACAAAATTGATTCCATATAATTCAAAACATATATAAATATTAATCAACAATCTTGTCATTAAAGTTTTCCACTCAAACGTCTTGCATTTTGAAGCAATATTACTGTCTCCGTTTTGAGGTTGTGAAATTGTTTCACACAAAACTATGAACATAAATAATTTGAGTCAAATTTACAAACTTAACTGTCATATTAAATGAAACTAATTTTATAAAATTTATCGCGTTAAGTTACACTTATTTAATTTATTTTTAATTCACGAGGTTAGAAGCTGAAGCTAGCCCGTGTTAATTATAAACACCTTTCAAAGAGGGGTTAAACACCTCTCAAAAATAAGAAGAAAAAAAAACGATTCGTAAGCGCAATTAGTTTCATTCATTGAATACTATTCGCCTAAATATAAGAAATCATTAGTATGATCTGTAATGGTTTTCTGATATATCTACGATCAATTACATATTATGTTTATTTCATAGGGGCCTTAGAGAGAAATGTAAGTATAATACCCGAGTGGAAGGCATTCAGCGGAGTGCATATTGGCGGGTTCGTTGTAATACACTTTAAACGTATTTGGATGCTGTTACATAAAAATAGTGTCCTCCAGATCGAATTTCGGTCAATCCGAATTATAGTACGCAAGCACAAGTACACACTTTATTCCCTCACTCTCATAGTCCGAGATAGCAAGCCGACATGACCGGAAACAGAAACAGAAACTTTTTTATTCAATATAGATTATAAATAATACTTTTTGAAAGTTACTCTTTTGTTTAGTTACCACTGGTTCAAAAAAATCTCTGTCATGGGAACAACCACCAAGAAACCCAGTGAGACTTTTTTTTTAATTACAGCTTACAATCATGTATGTTACACAAATTAACAAGATAAAATATTAGAAATAGCTTGGTAGAGATCACCTCATTTCCAGGGGTTATTATCATTCATAAACCAATATCGAATACCAACGTAAAATAGCAGCTTAATGCTGCTGTGTTTCTTATGGTGAGTGTAGAAAACCGGAGACCCTTTTTACTGGACAAGAGGCATCTTAGTCCTCGCGTGTGACAGCGCATCTGCATTTTGATTCGTAATCGAGGATAAATATAGATGTCTATGGGCCACAGCAACCAATTACCATCGGGTGGACTGTGTGCTCGTTTGTCACCCTTATCTTATAAAAAAAAATTCTTTAATGTTATAATAACCCTTTTTATACAAACTTAGTTTAATAAAGTTTTTGAAATTTGAGCAGGTCAAATTTTGTTTATTTTCTGGAATTTTGTTTAAAAGCGTATACCTCACCCCAATAATGATCTCGATCGAGTCGAGTAACTGACAGTATTAGCTTTTGTCTGTTCCTAGTATTTACAGAACGTATATTTTCACGTATTTTTGTAAAACTCCTTTTATTTTTGTGTACGTAAATTACATTTTCATAAATGTATTGTGAGGCCAAAGTTAACATATTATTTTCCTTAAATTTTTGTCGCAGTAACTCTTTAGGCTTTAAATCATAAATTGCTCTAATGACCCTCTTCTGTAAAACAAATATAATTTCAGTGTCAGCTGCGTGTCCCTATAGCAAAATACCATACGACATTATGCTATGGAAATAGCTAAAGTAAACTAGTCTAGCTGTTTAAACACTGGAAAGACTTCTAATCCTTTTTACAGCATATGCTGCAGAACTAAGTCTACTTGCTAGTTTTGATATATGGCGGCTCCATTGAAGCTTCGCGTCTAGTGTGATTCCAAGAAAAATGGTGGTATCTACAAGACTCAGTTTCTCCCCCTTTAAAATTATATTAGTAGATAATGGTGTAACAGTTGGAATCATGAATTTCATACATTTCATTTTAGTGCCATTTAAACGTAAATTATAAACATTGAACCAATTTACTAATTTAAAAATAGTATTATTTCTTAATTTGTAAATTGTGAAAGATTAGGCGCAGGAACAACGACTTTACGTGCTCTCCGAGGCACGAGGGTGAAATACCACCAACGTCCTGACTCCGGGCTGCTACTGGAAATTTCTTGACAGATAAACTCAATAACTGATTTTTGTTGGCCCGACCCGGGATTCAAACCCGGAACCTCATTATGAGCAGTTGCGTTTACAACCACTGAACTAACGAGTCAGTCAAAAATTATTTAATACAAGAGCGTCTTTGTCATACACTCCCTAAATCCCGTTTGGTGAACGCTCATTATTATTATCGTCTATGATCTCCACTGTGGCCCGAATGTAACAGTTAAAGTAAATAAATTTTTTTGATAAAATGTTCTGTTATTTTGTTACTTCTATCTACTTTATCAGAATAATTTTAACCTCCAGCGTGACGGACTCATCTCAGTTCACTGTCTCCTAACATATGATAGTCGATGATTCATTCTCATTTAGACGTTTAAATGCTGTATTTTAATATATCCTTCTAAATTATTTCTTACAGCATAATAATTGTTTAGGCCAAATATTAACATTTGAAACTTGCATTCAAGATGCGTGCTCGGCGCGTTCATTCGATGGTACCAGTCACCGCCTGGCACCCTTGCCCGCGCGCGTCTCTCCGCGTTCTGTCACTCGACGTGTGGGCAAAGTTAATTGCTCGCGTCCGCCGTGTCGATTACACGGCCTAGAATTTACACGTGGAACTTTAGACCGCCTCTGTTTGCATTGTCTTATTTCATGCGTTTTACGTGACAACGAGGCTTTGTCTTGAGTTTTGAATTATTAACTTAACTTCGATTGCCATTAATTTGAGTCGAAGAGTTGCTTGTGTGGCATTTTAATATCGTAAGAAGGAATTTTTGCCTTGTCGGGTGGAACGCTAAACTTTGTGACTCGAGAGGAGATTGCGTTCGTGCTTGATTATAAGTTTGTGCTAAGTCAACATCGGACATTGAACTTTGACCGACAGTTTTTAAGTTGTACAGTGTGTCACTTGTTATTAAGTTGGATTAACGTTGATTTAGTTAAATTGGAAGTTAATTAAATGTACAATAAGGTTGATAAACTAATATAGTGAAATAAAAGCAGAAGGTCTCAATTGGTGAACACCCACTGGAGGGATAGCACATTGTGGAGAAAAGCAGCGCCTGTGAGTCTGCTGTCAGATTACATCGGTGATGTGACACACCACTTTACATCCACTTACTTACCACCTGACTTTGCGTCGTGGTCGACCCTACCTCCGGAACTCGGTAAGTTGTGTTTGCTTATCAGCCATTAGTTAATAATTATCCATAGGCCATTTGGGCCCGAACCCTCTGGTTGCTCGTCGAGTGGGTTACTAAGGGCCCTAGCCCAGTCGACTTCTGTCGGGGCAACTGAGAGCCGTAACATAATAATAAAAAATTTCTTATTATGTTGAAAGAAATATTTATTTATACGATTATTCGCATCTGCATTTTGATTCCTAATCCATGATAAGTGCAGGTGTATGGGAGTGTGCGCGATTATGCCCGTTAATTACCATTGCTTCTATCACGGTACACCAATCTCGTAAAAGTCGCTACTTTTCTAAATAAAACTTTTGTTCCCAGTTAATTGGGAGCGACGTACTCACGAGATCTACATACTTAGCGTGCCTGCGGGGAAGACTAATGCAATTCATTGCTCGAGGGGCGTTGGCGTTGCGCTAGGATAGCAATTCGTATAGAATCGTGTTTTTTCTATCTCTATTACATGTTATAGTTAATAATGACTGCCGCCTTATATTTCATATTAACATACATAAATATTATAACAATAATTTTATGCTGGAACATAAAGTGGCAGGTAAGGAACATTGTTTAAAATCATTATTATTCTTATTATTCCTTTTATTACAATTAAAGACCTATATTAATCGGTATTAAGTATATTCTTTGTTGGTTTCCTTTGGAGTTATTCTAACGTTAATTTGATTTGAGATCTGTAAAAAGTATAAAGTAAAAAAAAATACAACTCGACATTAATTTACTTTGCTTCTTCCATTTCGATCTTTCTTTTCTTCTATTATTTACAATTAATATTAAAATGAATATTGGCAACGCCAAGATGCGCCAGATGGAGAACTAGCTCCAACTTGCGCTTCAAGAACTTGAGGCGTCCAAGGAGCAGAGTGAACTGTTGCTTAGGGAAGAGATGATAATGAAAGGGGGGTTTTCCGCAAGGTATGGAAGCACGGAAGGCTGATTGTCATGCCCAAGGGTAATGACAAGCCACTCATTGACGCCAAGGAATACCGTACGATAACGGTCCTCCTTGTTTTGGAATAAATATTGGAACGCGTAATGCTAAGGTCTGCCCTGCGATTAGTCGCGGGATATCTAAGCACCAGCACAGTTTTTCTCCGGGGCAATCTACAGTAAGAGCGCCGCGTGTCTTGCTAAGCACGGCAAGTTATTCGTGGGTATGCTACGTGCAGGCAATCGTTTTATATATCTCCGGCGCCTTCAACAATGCCTTGTCGCCGATGATGATGTCAAAGTCCGCCCAAAATTTATAAAATGCTGGTAAACCACTTCACCTCCAGACGTGTGGCTCCACATCAACGATCGGGTAGAGTGGAAGAAATTGACCATGGGATATCCTCAAAGCTCCGTGCTGGGCTCAACACTGTTGAACGTATTGATGGAAGATCTATTACAACTCCCTCTACCTGACGGAGTAGCCATACTGCGTATGGTGGTGATGTTACAATTCTGATTGAATCATTCTAGACATTGTACGGGAGTGGGGGCTAAGGAATCGACTGGAGTTTTCCTGATCAAAGTCTACCACCTGACTGTTAGAGGGAAACTTCAGCGCCACCCTGTTATTATACTTGGTAGAGAATCTATTAAGACTGTAATTAACGGTAAGGTACTAAGGTAGTTTTGGACTCTGGATTATCATTTGTGCAACATGCGTCCGATATATCTGACCGAGTGAACATGGGATTCGGCAAGATGACTCGCGTATTGACATCCTCGTGGGATGTCTGATATCCGAGCCTGATAATAATATATATAGGAGTGTTTGTATCCACGCTTACGTACTCGGCGTAGTACCGATACGAGCGTGCGAACATGTAAACAATTCGTAGCCTACTACTGTTGAACTACTGTTGACTTATTTTGTTGAATAAGGCGTATCGATCCACCGGCACGGTGGCCTTACTGGTACTATATGGCGTTCTCCCTGCTGACCTGCATGTCATCCGTGCTGATAGGATGGGTATAGCACGTATGACCGCGACCAAAGACCAGACGGAAGCACAAACTTTGAACTGAGGTAGTCGGTGTTTGGCAGGATCCATGGACTAATGATTCAAAAGGCTGCGAGCTCTATCTATTCTTCCTGGAGATGGCGTTTCGACTCAGGTATACCTGGGTCTCACAGGACTACCAAACCTCTCAGATTCTCACCGGACATGGATGTTTTCGGAAGAGACAGAGATATGCGACTGTGCGAAATTAGTTTGTGTGAGTGCGGTACGACAGAGGAGGATGAGGTGTCTTATGGCAATGTCTTTTATATGACGACCTAAGAGCGAAAATTATGGATGGATTGGTTCGTACAGTTCCAAGACCGATCTACTACTCAGATCTCGTCAGCGATAGGGTGAACTACAGGCAAATGAACTAGGACATAATGCTGGAAGAAAGGCCCGACAACGTAGGTGTAATAGTGCCGTCAGCCCCAGAAGGGTGAGAATGGAGTTAAAACTGGGACAAGGAATAGCCGAAATATTTGTAGGGAGTCAAGAAAGTGGGCGCGGGAAAGAGCTACGTGCAAGTACCGCGTGCGTCTCCCGAGATACGGCCCGCATGTCCTGAGGGTCAGTGGGGCTATGGGAGATGGTGGGTTGTCCGATCCCTGGGCCGGGGCACCCCAGTGCCAGGTCCTTCCACTTGTTTGCATCCAGCGTAGAGCGGCTCATATCGTTGATGACCGAGTCCTCTCTGATCGGCTCAATTCACTGGCGCTACGAAGGGATGATTGCATTTTTATCGCATTTACCACAGGGAGTACTCTGAGGAATTGTTCGGATTATTCCAGCCGCCATATTTAATCGCGACAAAACTCAAGATTCCATACACGCCATCTGAGCGTTTTACTAGAAGTTTTCTTCCTTGTACGACCTCTTGTTGGAATCGTTTACCACCGTTTTTCCAGCCCCATACGACTTAAGGTTCTTTAAGAAAAGAGCTAACTCCTTCCTAAAAGGCTGGCAATGCACTTGTAATGACCCTGGTGTTGTTGTAGTTCATTGGCGGCGGTAATCACTTATCATCAGGTGAGCCGCATACTTATTTACCCCTCTTCTATAAAAAAAATATAATTTTGCCATATAATAGCAGCGCTTGAGAATTCAATACCGCATATCACTGTGGGACTGTGGGTATCGTAAAAGGCTTCAAAAGGAACTGAAACAGAAAAGCATCGGTGTAAGATGAATGGATCAGCATCTTCCTGTAAAAAGCGCAAAATCACAAAAAACTGCGGTTTCCAACCCGCCCAACAAGCGTGGCTACTGTGGCAATTTTTCCTATGAGGCAGAAGAGGACTGCTTTTGATCGACTAAAGAAAAATAAGACAATAGTAAGGACTAAATGAAGTGGATATGAAATTGTTGGTTGTAGTTTCAAGTATTTTAGCATGTAGGTTATGGAGTGAAATAATGTTGCAGCCTACAAACTTCTTTTTTTTAATTTCAGCCTATATATTGTATATGGTTAAATAAAATTGCAGCCCATATACGTCCAACTTCTGCGCCCAGGCCTCTGCTTATTTATGAGAGCAGTATGCAGCATGCCCGCCTGTAAGTTAGCAAACTTCACATTTCGTTGAAATATTTTATTTCTTAGACCTACAGGTTTCTTCACAACATATTTTTTTACCGCCGAACATGTATTAAATCAGCAAATAAAAGTGCATTTTACAATTTCATTGGTGCCACATCATTGTTACCGTTACAGCCTATTAAATTCCACTGCTGATAATAGTTAAAGTTTTTTTTTATTTTTATTCGATATTAGGAAGACCGTACTGCTCATCGCCTGAATTATTTCCTCTGTCACCTATTACGACACCCACGGAATTATAATGGGGTTGTGGATATTCTTAAACCACCACTACACGGTAAAGTACAAGGTAAATTTCATCTAATCGATCGTGTACCGTGATATTTTCAGAAATCACTTAGCTCCAATGCTACTACGGGTCATATATCACAGTTCTATTTAATTTTAGCCATTATCCTAACTTACCAATATATACATATATATGTCGTTCTCCGATATTATCACGTAAACTTTACATCCATTATGGATAAGTTTGGAAGTTGGGAAGAGTCTGTGCCTTTGTGTACGCTCTCATAATCGGATCACTATGACAATATTCTACTGCGTCGTTGGCTTAGTGTTCGTAAACGCAGTTGTTGATTATTAAATCCAGGGTTCGAATCGCTGATTAGACCAAAATCAATTAAGATTTTTCTTGTTTTTTTATAAGATAAGGGTGACAAACGAGCACACAGTCCACCTGATGGTAAGTGGTTGCTGCGGCCCGTAGACACCTACATCTATCCTCTATTACTAATCAAAATGCAGATGCGTTGTCATCCGTGAGGAATAAGATGGAATGCCTCATTTCCAGTAGAAAGAGTCACCAGTTCTCTACACTCACCATACGAATCAAGAGATAGGTAGCAGTGTCTCGCTTATAACAACAAAAAAAAACTGAGGTTGCAAACCCTCTTTCCAAGTGTGGTAACCATGGCAATTAGCCCCCATATGAAGCAATCTATGGAGAGGCCTATGTTCAGCAGTGGGCTGTAATAGGCTGTAACGACAAAATGCAGTTTAGAGTGTCGTCGTTCAAATTATCTCTATTATTTTTAAAGTTGTAAAAAATTACTTTGCCTATATCTGCTTAATGAAATAAAATGATGTGTAATTTGAAGAGCACTTCTCCCCCTCCTCTATTGTGTGCACTATCCCCGTCACCACTAATCCAGTACCACTACACTAGGAAAGACTAGAGAATGCCCTGTTGCATTAAGTCAGCCTTTTTGTACTTGGTGTGCAAATAAAGCATAAATAAATAAATAAAGACACACGTGCTAGAACGACACGTGTTTCGCCTCTACACGAAGCATCCTTAGGTAAATAGTAAATAGCGGTCAGCCACCATGCGGTGGCTGACCGCTAAGTAAGCAGCGAGCCAAAATAGCTGTTATTTATATAACTGCGATTAAACATATGACCAATCACCACCTGACGTATGCAGCCGCTTACTGTAAAATTAATAACAAACCACTGCAAAACACCCTCCTACTCTCCAACTAGGCGCTACCAATCGCTGGTCATTTTGAGGGTGAGGCAACAACGTCATTAGAGAGCAGGCTTAGAGATGTTTAAGAGAGGTGGGTTCGAAACATTTGCTTGTTCATATTGGTTGACTGCAGTGGAAAGGTCATCCTCTTAATAATGGAGTGGCGGAGGAAGACGAGTGTTGGTATGGCACCCCGTCCTTTAACCCGCGAGACTAGTGTGGTCGCACTGATGCGGCCGTGGTAGGGCCGCGGGGGAGAGCAGTGTCAGTATTGAGATGCGCCGCTGTTCCAACACTCTGTGGCCAAAACGTGGTTAGCGGTGGATCCATAAACCAGAACAGCCGCTGGAACCGAAAAGACTTGAACCTCATATTGTATATACTGCCATGACATCCACGTATTGGACGAAGGGGGAGGAGCGTTGCACAGGCGAATATCATGATATTCGCAGCATGCCTTACCTACGAAAAACTTTCAGTATGAGAGTTCTCCTACCTGAGGACGGGCCTTGTGCTGGTGGTACCGCGGATGAGACAAAAAGAGATATGTATATATATATATATATATATATATATATATATATATATATATATATATATATATATATATATATATATATATATATATATATTTATATTATAGAGATATATTCAGCAGTGGACATGTGATAGGCTGAAATGTTTATGATGAATGATACCGCTTGACACTAGAATAAAAAAAATACTAACTGTTTAATACCGCTATGAGTAATACTACTTTAAAATGTTTGAATTTTATTTAATACTTAAAGTGAGACTTATAATTATAATAAATTAGTATTATTTACCGTGTGACAGCACCGTAAGATAATCCATCCCTTCTTAATCTGTTTCCTTTTTACCCGCCTTCGAAAAAAGTAGGAGGTTTACATTTCAATTGTATGTTACGGGATATCTTCCGTAATTGTGAACCGATTGTGTGACATGATTCTTTTTTATTAAAGAGGTTATATATTTTAGGGAATTGACATATAAATTTGGACAATAAATCCACCGATAGGGTGGTTAAATAGTCGATGTAATTTTTAATGTAACAATTTAGACGTTATAAAGATTATGATACTTATTTCTTAGTCTCCGCAAAATAGTTAAAAAAAGGCCACTACAAAAACAAAAAAATAAATAAAATTATTTTACAATTCTTAAGTCGGGGCTTTAATTCTTCTATATCTTAGCTTTGACTTAGAATGTGAAATTATTTTATCCTTTTTAGTTCTTTGAGGTCAGCTTCAACTTTTTATTACAAGCAAATTTTTATAACATCCATTAAAGGGCCTTGAATAAAGATAGAGTTACGTAAACAGTATTAAAGAAGTATTTACCTTGCCGTATGTTTCCTTAAATCTTTGAAAACATAGGTTGATGTTAAAAGCGCTAAAACGCTTTTAAAGCACAGCTTCATTAATAATGTATCCGATGTAGATGAACGTGTGTAGATACGCCTCAATGTCTTTGTATAAATCCGTTTATCATTAGCTTATCTTTGCGCTAATAACAAAGTCGGTTTGAAACTCTGTTCTTGAATTGATAGCGCGCGACGTTCTAATACATAATGTTATTCTGTGCTAGTAAAATCAGTCAGCGGTAGAAGATATAAGAAAGTATTAACCTGTACATGAAATAAAGATGTGTAATTCTGTAAATTCTTTTTCATCGTCATTTGTCATTGCAACCTATCAAAAGTTTATTGCTGAAAATAGTCCTCCCCCATACATAACACGCTTATAGGTAAATATTACAAATCATTAAATACAATGCAGATTGTTACAAATCTTATATTAAAAACAGGTCGCTACCACATCGTTCCCAGAGGTTATTATCAACCATTCAGGCTGACACACACACACACGCAACAAGGTCTAGTTGTCTTTTGTGTGAAATAATTAAATGCAGGAATTTCGTTTGACATAACTCCATAGCTTGCGAATAGAAGGATGACGGGTGTTACCGCCTCTCGAACATTACGTTCGCGACCGTGTGGCTTTTTTTTTTAATGAGGATGACAAACGAGCACACAGTCCACCTAATGGTAAGTAGATGCTGTGGCCCATAGACATCTACATTTATCCTCAATTAAGGACCAAAATGCAGATGAATTGTAAATAACTAATGCCAAAATGTCTAGTTTCCAGTAAAAGGGTCTCCGGTTCTCTAAACTTACCTTACGAAACACAACAGCATTCAGCTCGGTCGAGCCGATCCATTTTTGCCACAACCAAAATATAGCTGAAGCGTGACTCTGACACGTATAATAATAATAATAGATTAGACATAGACTTATCTATGCCTATCAAAATAAAGACCCTATCCGAGGCTCAAACATACCGATACCTGGGTATGTCACAGAATATAGGTCATGCGACAGGCGGACATGAAACAGTTTTCAATGTGTTTATTCATGCTTGACAAAAGTGCTTAACAGTCATTTGTCGGGCGTTAATAAGACACACGCATATAACGGTTGGATTATGCCTGTTCTCGTGTATAACTTTGGCATGCTCAGGTGGACTCAGACCGAACTGAACGCTCTGGATAGAAAAGCCCGCACTATTATGATGTCCTACAGAGTGCATCATCCGAGATCGTCAGTAATGAGGCTGTACTTGTTGCGGAAACATGGTGGGCGTGGCTTTTAAAGCGCGCTTACCATGCATAGTCGCGAAGTGTGCGGCCTCCGTAATTACTTTCTGAGTGGATGATCCATTCTATAGGGATGTTATTTGTTGTGATAAAGGACTTATTCTTCTATCTTTAGCCAACGAGCAATGGCAAGATACTGCAGTTCAGAGCATTTCCAACCGGAAGACCGTATGGAAGGAGAAAGAGCTCCACGGGAGGTTCTACAAGGCTCTACATGAGTTTCGTAGACACAGTTGCTTCCCTTCACTGACTACGTTTTAGTGATCTCTTCGGGGAAACCGCGGATTTTGTCTGTACAATACAGGATAAGGTTATTAAGATCATCAACTATCGGAGATACGTCTTAAGGGATGGCACCGTCGACATTTGTCGAGATTGTCGCCATCCCGGTGAATCACATAGGCATGCTATCTCCGTTTGTTCGGCGCTTTCTCACTCTGAGTACTTGCATAGGCACAACATAGCAGCCAGGATTCTACACCAGTAGCTCGCTCTGAAATATGGTCTCGTGGATCTGAAACTGTCTTAATATAATTACATGCCGGAAGCCGTGCTCAAAAATGATCGCGCCAGGCTCTACTGGGACCGGGCCATCATCACAGACAGGACTATTCTTGCGAATAAGCCTGATATTGTGCTGATGGACCGGGCACAGTCAAGGATCTTTTTGGTCGACATTACCATTCCTTATGACGAGAACCTCGTGAAAGCCGAAACAGATAAGCGTACAAAATATCTGGACCTGGCTCACGAGGTGACCGACATTTGGGGTGGACTGCCGGCTGAAATTATACCTGTAGTCATTTCTGCGAACGGGTTAAACCCAGTCAGCCTCTCGGGCCATGTAAGGTGACTGGGATACCGTAACGTACCGCTCCAAGCTCAAATGCAGAAGGCGGTGCTCCTCGATACCGCCCGCATCGTCCGCCGGTTTCTTTCCCTTTCCCCCTAACCCTCGGTCGTTTGGTCTCCCCTGTCAAGGTCTTCCATTTTGGTTGGGTTTTTATTTATTTATGTATTTTTATGTCTTTATTTTATTTTGTTAATATTTATGTATGTTTATCATTTTCATTTACAATTATATATTTATACAGCCCAAATAGATAAGATAATTATATAGATACCCATAATATGGATAAATATTTATTGATCGGAAATGACAACAGGAGATCCCACTTCTGATTTCGGATCATGGGTGGCCGAGATGCGAAGCATCGGGTTTTCTTCACGCTCCGACATGGTTTTACGTAAATGTGGGCACACGAGCGAAAGATTATTTAAATCAGAATAACTTTATTTAGACTAGTGGTTGTACACGGGAAACAAACACGTGCGTCGGTAGCGAGCGTCCGCTCCGGCTGTCCCAAGTCGACTGCCACAACACTCAGTTCCTTCTCTAGCCCTCGCTGCATCCCCTCTACTGACGATCGTGTCCAAGCGGTGGGACGCGCTTGCGTTTCCGGTAACGATAATATTGATTCGCAAAGGTAATTGTTAGATGGCGCTGCTTGTAGCACAATGGCGCCATCAATCCACGACACGGCCATCCCTGACTAGCACCCGTCTTCAGGTGCAGTGCCTGGGAACAAAATATTCTCAGAGAATAACTTAGCTCGGCTATCCTGCCTATAAAAATAAGTAGATTCCAAATGGTACTTTACTTCTCCTAAGTCTAAGTCTAATAATCAACTGTCATAATTGACAATGCCCTGTTATTAAGACTTCTTAAACAGTGCTTCCTGCACAACAAGGTTCATTGTGAAAGGTCCGATCAACAAGTTCCAACACAGTAATTTTAACAATTTTTTTAACTCTTTACAATTCATAAGCAATGCATGTTCAACTCGTGAAACTTTCATTGAAATCTGTGCACCAACACAGACCAGAATCGCACCAACGATTCTTTACATATCCGCCGTCACATATGCCAGAATCGCACCAACGATTCTCCACATATCTGCCGTCACATATGCTATAATACACGAGGGGCTCTGTGCACCAACACAGGCCAGAATCGCACCAACGATTCTCTACATATCTGCCGTTACATATGCCAGAATCGCACCAACGATTCTCCACATATCCACCGCCAAATATGCTTCAACACATCTGCCGCCACATATGCTAGAATCGCACCAACAATTCCCTACATATCTGCCGCCAAATATGCACCAACACAGACAGAAATCGCATCAACGATTTCCTACAGACCCATCGCCACATGTTACTCATGAGGTGCGGTCTAAAGTTTTGAGTATGAGTATACAAGCATTCTTAATCAAATTTGGTCTCACTACCACTGTCATCAACTATGACATCTAACTCTCCAGGAACTTGGTGATCGGGATCTTCCTCACATGATTAAGGGGGTATTTTTACACTTTTGCCACAACACAATCTTTGATGAGGGCATTCGACCCAGAATCATAATAAAATGGATACGACTCACCAGTATTCATCAGCACACCGCTGGGTTTGCTCACATAGTAAACATCATCACGTCACTCACTGCTCGCCTCTGCGGCAGGCGTAAGGCAAGCGCACGTGGCTATTAAAACAAACCAGCACACGCCATAGTTAGCTGCCATGAAGCAACCTCACGTGGTCAAAACAACAGCACAGGACGTGCCGCACTCGCACAGCGAGCCATCGCATCTCCGCAGCGCCAGCGAGACGCTGCACCGTACCACGCACTCCAAAGCGTCAACGGGACCAGCAGGAGCACCTGAGGGTTCACAGGCATCATCGAGGTTGCAGTCATCGTGATCTGCGTGAAAAACAAGTTGTTAATAATCAGGACAACATACACAGTTGCCTATTCTCTCATCCATCACACATACGAGGCCCTCAAACAGAAATACGCTCTCATACCGTGAACTATAATAAAGCACTTCGCTTTCACATTTAAGCATACATCTCCATACGAAGTATCTCACACATACTCTTACTTAATCTTACGAGATCCCACGTTAACCACGTGAACCACGTTAAAAACCTGAACCAGGATAGCGCCTGCCAGGACAGACCCTGACGCATGTTCAGAGAACACGATTTCCGCGCATACAGAGTATAAGACTTCTGCGCACACAGTACGACTTCGGCGCACACATAGTGTAAGACTTCTGAGGCACGGCCTGGACGGCGCCTGCGTATACGCGTCTGCCGAAACTAGGCCATGTTATAGCTGGACCCGGCAGTCCGTTCCGACCAGCAAGGCACACACACTCACCAAAAACTCGCGCACATGTGGTCACTCGCCCGTGCTACTGTAAAACACAAAAGAAAACATTAAATAGATTCAGTAGGAACTTTTTTTAAAAAGAATGCAGCACTACTCTCGGGACACTATTCATTTTCCAGGGCACCAAATACTGAGCAGCGGCTACACGACCTCCTCTGGTACGGTCCGATTCTCTTGTAAACTTAAATATTCTCTTCAATGTCAGAAGAAATTTTTGCTCTACTGCAATTTCGTCAATTATACTTTGGTCATCCGGCATTTTTCGCAACCAACTCGTGTATCAAATGGTGATCGGTAGCAGCGACAAATAATGTGTCCGCAGCGTCATAAGCCGATAGGCATAATTTCACTCAAGAGGGAGCGCAACAGCACCACACCTTCCACTAAACCGACAACATCAAATCCCAATTTTGTTGACTACGTAATACTCTGAGTATACTGTAACACTTATCATCACATTAGAACAAAAAATACTACTTAGTGTTTTGAAGTCGTAGCAAGTTAAAGTATAATCATGTTCTTTTTTTTTTTCGGTAAATCGTTTAAACACTTCGAACATTAAAACTAGCCCATGTGAATCACACCTCGTGTATCAAATTATAACATAACTTGAGCAAGTTAAATTTCACTGAACGCAAACTATAACTCATTTAGAATACCTCCAACATTTCTTTCGACATTTGTTATCATATTTGGGTACGTTAAGAAATAATGGAAGTACTTGCGGGTACTTTTTATTATAAATCGAACAAAAAGATTTAACTTTTGGCTTAAACATTTCACGTTAAACTCTTATTCTACACTTTAGTGGTACGTTAAATTCGTAAATAGGACAAAATAACTTAATTAACACATTTATCATGAAAACAAAGCGAGGCGCGTCATAATCTTTCACAAACATAATAACTCTCACACTCTTCGTCACGTGGACGATAACAGGGACTTTATCCCACTTCTGATATCGGAAATGACAACAGGAGATCCCACTTCTGATTTCGGATCATGGGTGGCCGAGATGCGAAGCATCGGGTTTTCTTCACGCTCCGACATGGTTTTACGTAAATGTGGGCACACGAGCGAAAGATTATTTAAATCAGAATAACTTTATTTAGACTAGTGGTTGTACACGGGAAACAAACACGTGCGTCGGTAGCGAGCGTCCGCTCCGGTTGTCCCAAGTCGAGTGCCACAACACTCAGTTCCTTCTCTAGCCCTCGCTGCATCCCCTCTACCGACGATCGTGTCCAAGCGGTGGGACGCGCTTGCGTTTCCGGTAACGATAATATTGATTCGCAAAGGTAATTGTTAGATGGCGCTGCTTGTAGCACAATGGCGCCATCAATCCACGACATATTTATGTATATTTATCATTTCCTTTTATATACGTACTAGCTGCGCCCCGCGGTTTCACCCACGTCATCACGTGTTGGAGGTGGGCGACATGACCTAGCTCAAGAATTTTATAATTGCAATTTAATATTTTATTTGATAGCAATGGATGGAAAAATTGGCATAATTAATGGAGTACTTTTATCTGTCGGCATATTATGTATGATGTAGAGCGATGTTAAGTTTTATCCACTTTCCCTCCCCCTCCCTGTTGAGCAGTTCTCGCAGTTCTCACCGGGCGGCTAAGATTATGTGTCGTTCGCGCGCCCAGCCAAGTATTGAATTATTTATATATATCCTTCAATGTGAAACATAAAAGTAAGCGGATTTAAAACTCAAGAAGACACCCCCATATACCTGTCAGAACACCTAACCCCAAGAGGAGCACGCCTATACTATCTAGCACGAGACTTAGCCAAATCAAAACAATACAAGTTCTGTTGGACCGCTTACGGCAAGGTATATGTAAGAGAAAATGAATACTCTCGTATTATTATGATTAAAAACGAGAGTCAAATACATCAATTATTGACAGGCCAATCCCCAGCGCCACCTGCCATCTGACTACCTGAAACCTTATCTCTCAACCAAGGTTTCTTACAATGTCGCTATTACATGCCATTTTCTATTTATTAATAATTTTTATCTTAAAATGTTTTCCATACCATTCGTCTCTGTTACTGTTATTGATTTTACCTATGTTCAAGATTTATACTGATTCTGTTATTTTATTATGGTAGACTATTAGAGTAGAGTATTACTGTTTACCTTTTGTACCTGATATTTTGGTTCTAACTGAATGTAGGCTCACTATGAGCAAACCTATTCCACTACTAGATAGTTATAAATCTTACTCTACAACATCCCAGCTGAACCAAAATGATGGGGTAGTGGCCTTCAATAAAAAATCTCTACAACATAAGGTTAAAGAAGTCAGGCTTACTCATGCTTCTTGTCTACAGCTGGATATACTTAACAACACTATACTATGTATTTACCGCTCTCCTTCAAATACAAATGCTGATCCATTTTTAGACTTACTTTGTACTCAGCTGGACACTTTACTTACCCATAATAATATAATCATTACGGGTGACATCAATATAAACATTGTCCCCAAATCAGACGAGCCTTCTTCTGAATATAACAATAGAACGAACTATTTGAATGCACTTTCTGGCTATGGTATACTTGCTGGTCATAATCTACCCACTAGAGGAAAAAATTGTCTGGATCATATTATGCTTAAGTATAACAAAAATAAATTTTCTGCATTTATTGCAGTTTTGCATACTACGATCACCGACCATTTTACCATCCTACTTTCTCTTTCTAAAACTAAGACATCTAAATTTACAATAACTAGAACGAAAACTTATATAGATTATTCGCAAGCTATTAGAGACCTTCAAAAATCAAAACTTACTGACTTATTATTTTGTACAAACCCTAACACAGTAACAGACCGTTTAATAGCTGAACTTAGTGAGTCTATAAAAGCCAACACCACACACACAAATATTCCAAAAAGTCAACGTGTAATAAAGCCTTGGATCACTCCAGGCATTTACGTTGTATAAGAAATCGTAATAAGTTACAACAAAAGCTACGAAAAGAACCCCATAACGATATATTAAAATTACGTACATTCGGTACAGAAACTACTGCAATAATCTCATCAAAAAGCTTAAACGTAAATAGGAAAGGGAACTCCTTTCTAAATCTGTTAATAATAATAAACTTTTGTGGAAAAATATAAAATACATTACATACAGTAGCAAAAAGAATGATGATAACAAAGAGCTAATAAACCTTAAACCTAATCCTAAAGATTCAGCAAATTTTATTAACGATTATTTCACAAATGTAGGAAATATACTTGCATCTAGTATACAACCTAGTGCCTCTCCAAGACATAATCGTTATACTAAAAATAGTACAACACAAGTTAACTCATTAGCTCTCTTAGATACTGACGAAAACGAAGTAGAAAAAACCCTCATGAATCTAAGATCTAGTAGTGCTCCGGGCTGGGACTGTATTCCTATTACCTTCCTGAAACTTGCAAAGAAAGAACTTGTTCCCATCATTACTCACCTTGCAAATCTCTGTTTTCAGCAAGGTTTATTCCCAAAATCACTTAAAAAATCATTAATTACCCCAGTGTACAAGAGTGGGGATCAAGGTGTAGTTGGTAACTATAGACCTATTTCAATTCTCCCGGCGATTTCAAAAATAATAGAGAAACTTATAAATACTAGACTCTTAAATTACCTAAACAAATATAAACTTCTATCTTCTACACAATTTGGCTTAAGACAAGGTAAATCCACAGAGGACGCAGTAACTGCACTAAGTCAAATTGTAACTGAACAGGTGGACAAGGGAAACAAATGTTTGTCAGTATTCTTGGACTTCAAAAAAGCCTTCGACACAGTCTCTATCCCTATTCTTGTACATAAACTAGAAAGACTTGGTATAAGAGCCACTGCACTGTCTCTTTTTAACAGTTATCTTTCGAATCGAACTCAAAGAGTTAAGCTCAATTCATTTACGATTGACGATGTCACGGTATCGTACGGCGTGCCGCAGGGTAGTGTATTGGGCCCCACACTTTTTCTAGTCTATATTAACGATCTTTGTTCTCTGAAACTCGATAAAGTTCGTATGCCGACGATACTGCTGTTATTTTCACAGGAAGAGATTGGAATGATGTTAAGATAAAAGCTGAGTTAGGTATGAGCTTAGTTGCTAACTGGTTAAAGGATAATCTTCTTACCTTAAATACAGACAAGACGAACTTTATTTGATACAGCATCCTTAACCAGTCACAACCTCGTCCAGATTTTGAAATCAAAACACACTCCTGTAATTGCTATCCGGGATTGGCTGACTGTGTTTGTCCTGCTATTAAAAAAACTGACAAAACTAAGTACCTGGGAGTGATGGTGGACCAACGGTTGTCCTGGCATCCACAACTTGAGCAAGTAACAGACAGAGTAAGGAAACTGATCTGGATATTTAAGACCCTAAGATTTGTGGTGCCGGGAGAACAATTGGGTGACTTGTACTCCCAAAGGAATTTACTTATGGAAATCTATATGGCGTTAGCACAGTCTCTACTAACATATTGCATCCCGATCTGGGGAGGGACGGGTAAAAGTAAAATGTTGGAGGTGGAACGTGCACAACGTGCCCTTTTAAAAGTAATGCACTTCAAAAAAAGAAGGTTTTCAACTGATAAACTATACTCCATCAGTAAAGTCCTATCAGTGAGAAAGCTGTACATTCTACACACTATATTAAAAAAACATAAAACCTTAACCTATGATGTCAGCATAAAACAAAAAAGAAGAAAAGCAGTTGCTGCATTAAATAAAACCAAAACTGCATTTGCCAGTAAACAATACTCAAGTCGCTCCGGTTTGCTATATAACAAATTGAACAAAGAACTAGAGATTTATAGCAAAACATATAAGGAATGTAAGAAATTGGTTACAATTTTTTTAACTCCTTTAAATTATGAGGAAACAGAGACATTATTACAATGCAAATACTAAATGAACATATACACATACATACACCCATACTTAATACATCCTCACACACTACTCATACAACATGTACAAACTCACATACGACACCACATACTACAAATACCTAATATATGTAGTGTAAGTGCTACATATATGAAATACAACCTAATAATTATTGATTTATTAATGTATTAATGCTACGAGACTTGGTAGGATACTAAAATCAAATGAAAAGATAGGATACTAAAATCATGGTTTTACTGTCTTTATTATTCCCTATTAGTTACTTTATTTCGTTAATAATACTGTAAATTTTAGCTATGGAAGAGCGAAGTCACCTGCTACAGGCATTATTTTGCTTACTAGGTGACCTCGATCACTTATCATATAATGTAACTTTAATGTTTGACGAAATAAATTATTATTATTATGGGGTATTAGTATAGTTTTCTCATCTGGTTGGGCTGTATAAATATATAATTGTAAATGAAAATGATAAACTTACATAAATATCAATAAAATAAAATAAATACATAAAAATTACATAAATATATAAAAACCCAACCAAATGGAAGCCCTCGGCAGGGGAGACCAAACGGCCTTATTATTATTATTATTATTTTGGGGTATCTATAAAGTTTTCTCATCTGGTTGGGCAGTATAAATATATAATTGTAAATGAAAATGGTAAACATACATAAATATGAATAAAATAAAATAAATACATAAAAAATACATAAATATATAAAAACCCAACCAGATGGAAGCCCTCGGCAGGGGAGACCAGACGGCCGAGGGTTAGGGGGAAAGGGAAAGAAACCGGCGGACGATGCGGGCGGTATCGAGGAGCACCGCCTTCTGCATTTGAGCCTGGAGCGGTCCGTCACGGAGTCCTAGTCGCCTCAGATGACCCGGGAGGCTGACTGGGATTAACCCGTTCGCAGAAACGACCACAGGAATAATTTCGGTCGGCAGACCACCCCACATGCCGGTAACCTCGTGAGCCAGGTCCAGATATTTTGTCACCTTATCTGTTTCGGCTTTCACGAGGTTCTCGTCATAAGGAATGGTAATGTCGACCAAAAAAATCCTTGACTGTGCCCGGTCCATCAGCACAATATCAGGCTTATTCGCAAGAATAGTCCTGTCTGTGATGATGGCCCGGTCCCAGTAGAGCCTGGCGCGGTCATTTTCGAGCACGGCTTCCGGCAAGTACTTATAATATGGCAGTTTCCGATCCACGAGGCCGTATTTCAGAGCGAGCTCCTGGTGTAGAATCCTGGCTACTAGATTGTGTCTGTGCAAATACTCAGAGTTAGAAAGCGCCGAACAAACGGAGATGACATGCCTAAGTGACTCACCGGGATGGCGACAAGCTCGACAGATGTCGACGGCGCCACCCTTTAGGATGTATCTCCGATAATTGTTGGTCTTAATAACCTGATCCTGTATCGCACAGACAAAACCCTCGGTTTCCCCAAAGAGGTCACCGAAACGTAGCCAGTGAAGGGAGGTGACTGTGTCTACGAAAGGCTCATGTAGATCCTTGTAGAACCTCCCGTGGAGCTCCTTCTCCTTCCATACGGTCTCCCGGTCGGAAATGCACTGTACTGCTGGGTCTTGCCATTGCTCGTTGGCTAAGGATAGAGGGGTCAGTCCTTTATCACAAGAAATAACGTCCTTATAGTATGGATCATCCGCTCTGGTCAGAAAGTAATTACGGAGGCTGCACACTTCGCGATTATGCATGGTAAGTGCGCTTAAAAAGCCGCACCCACCATGCTTCCGCGGCAAGTACAGCCTCATTACTGACGATCTCGGATGATGCATCCTGTGGGACGTCATTATAGTGCGGACTTTTCTGTCCAGAGCGTTTAGTTCGGTCTGAGTCCACCTAAGTATGCCAAAGGTATACATGAGAACAGGCATGACCCAACCGTTATATGCGTGCGTCTTATTCACACCGGATAAAAGGCTGTTAAGCACTTTGGTCAAGCGTGCATAAAACGCATCGCAAACTGACTGTTTCATACCCGCCTCATCTACACCGATGTTCTGTGACATACCCAGGTATCGGTATGTTTCAGCCTCGGAAAGGGTCCTTATGTTGATGGGCATAGATAAATCTATGCCCTCAGAGTTAGCAACCCTTCCCTTTCAACATGGAGGACCGCACACTTATCCGTCCCCAGCCTCATTCTAATAGAATAGCTAAAATCACAAGTGATGTTTAGCAATTCCATAAGATGAGAGCGACTGGAGGCGAATAACTTGAGATCATCCATATAGAAAAGGTGGGTCACTTTTGTACCTCCCCTCCGAAGCTGAAATCCACTCCCGGAGCCCTCCAGTAAGGTACTGAGAGGGTTCAGAGAGAGGCAGAACCAGATTGAACTCAGACAATAGCCCTGGAAGATACCCCTTCTTATCCTTATGTGGTTCTCCGCAGCCGTCATCCTCTCGCCTAGATGACAAAGGATCGTACTCCACTGCTCCATACACTGCCCGAGGAAGTCTCTAACTGTACAGTCAACTTTGTACAGCTCGAGGACCCTCTTGAGCCATGTATGAGGCACCGATTCGAATGCCTTTTTGTAGTCTATCCAGGCGGCGGATAGGTTCCGACGGTTGCGTTTAAACACTTTGCCAATGACCGCGTCAATGAGGAGTGGTTCCTTGGTTCCACGACCACCGCCCCGACTTCCATTTTGAGCGCGCGACATCACCTGATTTGAGTTCAGGTGACGATGATTCTCGCGCTCAAAATGGATGTTAGTGTCTTATATATCGTGGGTAAACACGTGATGGGGCGGTATTTGCTCGGGTCTATGGTATCCCGGTCTTTAGGAACCAAATGAGTGATCCCAGTAGTGAAGAGGCTCGGGAGCGACTTTTGGTCGAGAGCCTCTTGAAATTGTCCGGCGAGCACAGCGTGACACACCACGAACCCCTTCAGCCAGTAGTGATGCAGCCTGTCGAGCCCCGTACTTTTCCAGTTCGGGGCCCTTCGGACCGCCTCAGCTACATCGTCCGGCGATATAATGACGGGGTCCATGGGCGTAAGATTCGCACACTGACTCACCATAACTTCCGTATAAGGGCCCTCGCTGTGGTTTACGGGCTCTGACCACAGGCCGCGCCAGAATGCGATAGTGTCGGCCTGATTCGGTGCTTGGCCCGTTCCACGTACCATTGGTCGCTCCAATGATTTATATAGCCTCTTCTGATCACTCTGGAAGAGACGATTCTGGTTGAACCGTGTCGACCTCTCGGTATATCGCCGAATCTCCGCCGCTCTATATGTGGCTGCTGGTCTGTGGCCTGAAGAGTCGCATCCCCAGCTATAGCCGGTTCATTCGATGAGGGAATAGCCTCACCTCGTAGTCGTTCGAGTTCGGCATCATCAAATATTTTGAGCGTATGATGTACCGAACTCGGTCTGCCAGGTTTTGCTCCATGACGGGAACTGACGGCTCAAGCTCAGCATAAAAGCGATGCATCCGAGCCCGATACGCTATCCCTCCAGTTTCTTCCCTTTCGCCCTTTAGTACGCCTGCAATGCGTTTATGTTCATATTTTTTGTCTAACGCATGCGGCGTTCTCCACCAGCGGCGGGTGCCGCTTGCCGAGTCCGAGAGGACCCCGCCGACACCAAGCCGTCTGGTGGGGATGATGGACGCGAGGGGCTGCTAGGTGGTCGTGCAGCACCTCGCGCTCGGCTGGCGGCTCGCATGCTGTCACGTCCAGCGCCAGCTCCAGACGCGCCCCGGCGACCCCCAGGCAGCGGCCCTATGCGCGTTCTATTATTTTCCATCATCCATTAAATTGGGCGTCAATTAACGGGAAACGCCCAGACCCGGCGCCGTTTAATAGTGTGGCCGTAAGCACAAACAGGCCTTTGCACCCTCAATACTGCCGAGGCACGGCGCTCACACCTCTTGGCAAGGCACTGACTGACTGCGCTGACATAGCAATTTTGTCACTTAACTGTTACGTCAGCGGGCGATGGGGTCGTCACTTCCCTACGCCTTATTATTATTATGGGGTATCTATAAAGTTTTCTCATCTGGTTGGGCAGTAAAATATATAATTGTAAATGAAAATGGTAAACATACATAAATATGAATAAAATAAAATAAATACATAAAAAATACATAAATATATAAAAACCCAACCAGTTGGAAGCCCTCGGCAGGGGAGACCAGACAGCCGAGGGTTAGGGGGAAAGGGAAAGAAACCGGCGGACGATGCGGGCGGTATCGAGGAGCACCGCCTTCTGCATTTGAGCCTGGAGCGGTCCGTAACGGAGTCCCAGTCCCAGAAATCTGATTTAATGACGGGGACTATCGTGAACATTTTCACAGACTACATACAGACTTTCCAGAGTGTCGGTGCCTCACGTCAGCTATATGTTCTTTCACGCGGGTTTTAAAGAAAATTTTTTTTGTCCTATATAAGAGAAACTACATTCACAATCTAGCTTGTACACTCCTGCATCTTGTAGAGGGATATTACACATAACGGATGGTAAACACTGACTAGTCTTTGAAACAGAAACAGAAACAGAAACTTTTTATTCAATATAGATTATAAATAATACTTATTGAAAGTCACTCTTTTGTATAATTACCACTGGTTCGAAAAAAAAACCTCTGTCCTAGGAAGAACCAGCAAGAAACCCAGCGGGACTTTTTTATAAATGACAGCTTACACTCATGTATGTTACACAAATTAACGACACAACAAATTAGAAATAGCGTGGTAGCGATCACCTCATTTCCAGGGGTTATTATCATCTATAAATTCTTTAATATTATAATAACACTTTTTATACAAACTTAGTTTAATAAAGTTTTTGAACTTTGAGCAGGTCAAATTTTGTATATTTTCTGGAATTTTGTTGTAAAAGCATATACATCGCCCCAAGAATGAATTACTTACTCGATGGAGTCGAGTAACTGGTACTACTAGCTTGTGTCTATTCCTAGTATTTACAGAATGAATATCACTTATTTTTGTAAAATTCCCTTTATTTTTGTGTACGTACATTACATTTTCACAAATGTATTGAGAGGCCAAAGTTAATATGTTAATTTCCTTAAATTTTTGTCGCAGAGACTCTTTAGGCTTTAAATCATAAATGGCTCTTATGGCCCTCTTCTGTAAAACAAATATAATTTCAGTGTCAGCTGCGTGTCCTCATAGCAAAATACCATACGACATTATGCTATGGAAATAGCTAAAGTAAACTCGTCTAGCTGTTTCAACACTAGTTAGATTTCTAATATTTTTTACGGGATATGCTGCAGAACTAAGTCTGCTTGCTAGTTTTGAAATATCGGGGCTCCATAGAAGCTTTGCCTCTAGTGTGATTCCAAGAAAAATGGTTGTATCTACAAGACTTAGTTTCTCCCTATTTAAAATTACATTAGTATTTAATTGTTTGACATTTGGAGTCATAAATTCATATATTTCGTTTTAAGTCCATTTAAATGCAAATTATTAACATTGAACTAATTAATTAATTTAGATATAGCATTATTTACTTCGTCATATATTAGCAATTATCGACTTAATTTGAAAATTAAAGAAGTGTCATCTGCAAATAATACTATATCATGGTTATCTCCTACTATGTAAGGTAAGTTATTAATGTATACAAGAAACAGAAAGGGGCCGAGAATTGAGCCTTGAGGCACGCCCATTTGTACCATCGATCCGGAAGAGCTCATATTGTTAATGACCACTTTTTGCGTTCTCTTACTTAAATATGAAATAATTAATTTAAGAGCATCACTTCTTTCACCGTAGTGTTGAAGTTTCCTGATTAATGTTTCATGGTGAACACAATCGAAGGCTTTGGATAGGGCACAAAATATACCCAAAGCATCCTGATAATTCTCTCACGCATTAAAGATATATTTAATCAGCTCAACACCGGCATCAGTTGTGGAGCGACCCCTTGTGAAACCAAATTGATTTTTATGAAGTAAATTATTTATATTAAAGAAATTTAACATTTGATCAAGAATATTTTTTTCAGAAATCTTACTAAGTGTTGGTAGTACAGAAATAGGTCTAAAATTGGCAGGGTCTAATGTACTATCAGATTTAAATAAAGGTATTACTTTAATATGCTAATAATACAAAATTCGATACTAGTATTAAAAATAATAGCTAAATGAGGCGCGATTGTATCTATTATAGACGCAATAACTTTAATGGAAATCCCCCACAGATCAGCAGTTTTCTTATCATCAATAGTTTTAAAATATTTTACAATATCTTTTGATGACACTTTGTGAAATATAAAATTCTTTGTACACGCATTTGCATTTTGTTTAAGTAATGACTCGTCGACGGAAGCAGAAGAATTCAGTGACTTAGTGGTCAATATCGGAATATCAGTATAATATATCTCAAAAACCATTGCTACGTCCTGATCTGATACAGTTAATTTGTTGTTAACACTTAACTGGTAATTTGAATTGCGAGAGTTGATCTTACCAGTTTCGCTATTAATTATACTCAATGTCATTTTAATTTTATTAGAAGCCGTCTTAATTTTGTTGCTCAAATGCAAAGAATTGGCTGTGGAGCACACTATTTTTAATAGTTTTGAATATTTTTTTTACATATTCCCTGAATTCAACGCTATGATTATATGACCTTTCATGGTAAAGATCATATAACCTATGCCTGCTCTTATGGACTCCTACTGTCGCCCATTCATTGAATGACTTCCGACTTTTCAAGGAGAATATTTTACAAGTAAAAGTATTCTAAAATTCATTGCAAATAAGCTTAAATAATGTTCCATACTAAAAATTTGGATCATTTTGGTATGAAAGTGCTGGAAGCTTTTTCACTATGTTACTTCTAAATTTCTCCAAGCGACGTGCATTTACTGGAACAAACACAACTTTCTCATCTACTTGCTTTTTGTGAACATAAGGTAACGAAACTACTTGTCCACAGTGATATGAACTTAATTTTTGAATTATACATTTATGCAACGGCTTCACATTTGTAAAATATTATCCATGCATGTTGCACTAGATTGTGCAACACGCGTTGGCTCTAAAAATAAATTAAAAAGGCGATATGATTTAAACAATGATCTAAATTTAATATTGATTGAGGCAGCTTCTAGGAGATTGATATTAAAGTCTCCACATATTACAACAGATTTTTTCTGTTTATTAAGCTTAGCAAAAACTTCCTCTATAATTTTTTCAAAAAAATCGTATATAGAACATGGGGGTCTGTAGACGCTCATAACAATGAGGTGCTCAAACTCAACCCATGCCATTTCTACAGTTCGCTCAACAGAGAGGCTCACAATATCTGTACGTTCTTTACATGAGAATAATTTACTAGCTAATATTAAGGAGCCACCTCTTAAAACCGTTTCTCTATTGAAGGAACTGACCACTTGGTGATTATTGAACTTAAACATTAATTTATAAGCTTTTAACCAATGTTCAGTAATACATAAAATATGAATATTGTTGCTATTTAAGAATAACTCAATTTCTAGCTCTTTGCCTATCATGCCTTGTATATTTTAATGCACCAGGTGTAAACAATTTTCATTATCACTCTGTGGAGTCAAACAATTAAATATTTGTAAGCTAAATTCTAAATTATTTAAATTATTACAATTACCTTCTTCAGCGCCTTGAAGTATGTTTTAATAGAAGCTCTCTTCAAGATGAAGCTAACCTTTCCTGTGATTTCTCTGACATGGGGTAGTCTAACCAATAATGTGACTGAAATATCTAGGAAAGCTAAAGAATTATTTAACTCTAACTCCGTTGCGAATTGTATTTTAGAGTTTATGGAATTAAGGTGGTCTAAAAATGCAGTTACTTTGTCAGATTGCAAAATTGTGAAAGTGTCATCTACGTACCGCTTGTATAATCTTGGATTTACAGGAGCTGTAGAAAAGAACAGAATAAAATCATTTTATTCAATATAGATTATGATACATAATACTTATTAAAATTCATTTTTTTCACTCTTACCACTGGTTTGCAAAAAACCTTTTTGCTGGGAAGAACCAGCAAGAAACCCAGCGGGACTCTTTTAATAATAATAATATCATTTATTCGCTTAAACATGGTACATCAGAGGTGACACATAGTTGCATATTGTACATAGTCCACATGTTTACCACATCTGGCATGCGAAAATTATTATTTAAATAAAAATAATTCATTATGTACATAGATTAAATTAAACCAAATAAATATAAATTAAAAAGTTAAAATTACAACAATAATTTCAAGCAAAGAAGTTAATTATGTATTATTCAATTAAATTTAATTAATTTAAATTAAAATTGATACATTTACCTTATCATCTATTGCATCGGTGATTCTTTTTAGCAAATCAAAATATGCCATCATGATTGATTTGTTTTGCTGAAAACCATACTGTTCTTTATTTATAAAATTATGTTCACTAAAGTAATGACTGTGCATAGCTTTCAAAAATTTTGAAAAAACCTGACAAAATATTTCTTATCGCCTTGCTTAAATAAAGGCTTGACCAGAGATAGTTTTAATGACTCTGGATAAACAACTACTTCGAATGATAAATTTATCAGATATGAAAGTACAGGCGATAGGTCATCCTTGCAGTGTTTAATGACTTTCGTATTTACACCACCATATCCTTCATTTTAGAATTTCTTAAATTTACTATTTATGCCTTTGTCTCCTCCAGAGTAATTGGACGTAAGAACATGCTTTTGCACGGACTATTTATGTTATACAGATGTGTTGCTTTCGCTTGCTTAAATTTAACTGTTCTTGTCTGGTTTTCATAATACTCATTAAAAGCATTAGCAATTATCGGTGGAGATCTTAGACATTCATTATTCTTGTTTATCATGTTTATATAGTGGTCGTTTGATTTCAATCCCGCCTCCGATTTTATCATATTCCATGAACATTTTCCAATATTCTTACTGGTATTTATTCGTTTAAAATAATTTATACTTTTAGATACATCAATATATTTTTTTAATAATTTGGTGTATCTTTTATATTTTGTTTATTCTCTTCAGTCTTTTTCCTATAATAACCAATTTTGAGTTTTCTTTTCATTAAGCAACTAAGTCTTAAACTTTTTGTGATAATAAAATAAGATAAAAAGTTCCATAAATTTATTGTATGCAGAATTGATGTCCTTATCCTCAAAAACTTCCTTTAAAGTAAGCTTTTTTATACATTCACGAAATATATTTATGTAATATAAATTATAATTTATTTTATACTCCCAAGTATCCTTTAACTTTTTTTTCTGTTTATGCACATCAATAGATAATATTAGCGCTGATTCATGATCAGATAAATATAACTTTTTAACACATGCCGTTTCATTTATTATATTACTAAACACATGATCTATACAATTGTTTCCACGTGTTGGTTCATTAATATGTCTATATAAATTATAATTCGAAATGATGTCATTAAATTCAATTGTATTTTTATTATTTTCCAAGGTATTTATGTTAATGTCTCCAACAATAATAATAATTTTATTATGATTATTTATTAATTTTGACAATAATTTTTTAGTTTAAAAAATAATATATTCACATTCGAACTAGGTGTCCTATAGTAAAGGAATTTCTATTCCACAAAATTGAAAATGCACGGATTCTGCTAAATCTCTGAAACAAATTTTATTTCGTTCCACTCTATATCTTCCTTTATCAAATACATACACCACCTCTACTTATTTTACGACCATTGAAACTAGCTAATTTAAAACCAAAAACATTATAATTATTACAGTCACTTGCTTTAACAAAAGTTTCCGTTAAACATAATACATCTGTTCCTGTATGTTCCTCTTCGTGTAACTATTTTAATGTTAATTCTAAAATATACTTTTTTGAGCAAATGCCAGCTATATTTTGATGTAAAATTGTGAATTTCATATTAAAATATTTTGCTTTATCGACGAAAGGAATCATGTGATACTTGTTTATAAGACTTTACAGAACGAAAATAATAAGTTATTAACCCTCTATTTGGTTTACAATTTCCAAAGTTATCGTTGATGATATTGCAATTTTCATTATTATGTCTAACATTCTTTTACTCATTAAATTAAAATAGTAAGGTATAGTGCCCTTTATAAATTGAACATTAGGTGTGTTAGGTTTAATTTTTTGCGAGTGAATATTTTTGTTGTGTGTCAGTCTATTTCTTAATTTACTTAATGATAGAAACGATGTATCATAGTTAAAGCAATCTATATTAAAATTTATTTTTCGACTCATATACGACAAATATTTCTTTACGTTATAAAAATTACCATTCGATGTCAAAAAAGTACAATTATTATACAATCGAACTAAAGAAGCTATATTATCATTTATTTTTTTTATATTCAAATAAGGATTATTTACAACTTCTAAAATATATACTCTAGTACATTTACTTAACCTATGAAGCACCAAACTTAAATCGTTTAATAGTTTGATTGGGTTAGAATCATTGGCACCCGTCACAATCACAATCTCGTCGTCATGGTTTATGTTCTTAATTATATGATTAGAGTAGTCCAACGAATCAGCACAAAGAGATTATTGTTTTATAAACGACATAATTTTGTAATTATTGTCACCCCTTATTTCTCGTTCCATGAGTAGTTTAGTCGCAAGTCCAGTCGCTTGTTCATCACCCAGTATGTAAATTTTTTTGCTCTAATGTAGCATGCGTTGATTGAGTATAATTTTTATTTCCTTTGAGTGGTTTTACTGGCTGTTTACTTTCCTTTGTTTCAGTAGTTCCATCTAGTAAACATTTCTGGAAACTCAATTGAGAATCAGTTTGCCCATCTAAAATTTTTGTTTTTGTGGATATCGATAATATTTCCTGCTCATTTTCTTTGCTTGAATAAATACTTAATAAAGAAATTCTCCTATTTTTCTTTTTCTGTACCGAACTCACCGATTTTTGAGACCCGGAAAAAAGATTATTACACGTATCTCTTAGCTGAGAAATCGTCTTTTCATGTTCCATATTCTTTTTTTTTTAAGTGAACCATTCTCAAGCAAAATATTCTCTATTTCCAAATCAGCGCTAGCGAGTAAGCTTTTAGTTCTTTCCAGTTCCTCCTTTATGATTTCCAGTTCGAAATTGAATGGAGTTGAAATATCAGGTAAACTCCTTATGTCATATTCCGCATCAGATGAAGTCAACGAGGTATTCATGTGTGAGCTCGTACATGTTTTATGTAAATTATTATTTTTTAGTTCTTAGTGTCACATTACATAGGAATCCAACTTGCCAATAAAATCCAGAATGTCAAAGAGAGCCTTAGTAGACTCGTAGATAACAATCCCGTAACATTACACTCCTTTGTTTTACTATATACGGACATAGACGAAGTTAAAAATAAAATTTTAAGCTTAAAATCAAACAGCGCTCCAGGCTGGGACAATATCCCCAAAGATTTCTTAAAATTGGCAGTCAATGACTTAGCTCCTATTATTTCCCACTTAAATAATCTATGTTTCGATCCAGGGATATTCCCTGCATCATTAAAGCAGTCTATTATTACGCCTGTGCACAAGGGTGGAGACAGAAATTTTATTAGTAATTACAGACCAATTTCCGTTCTACCAGCAATATCTAAAATTCTAGAAAAGTTATACTAAATATTAGATTACTCAACTACTTAAATAAATTTGATATGTTGGCAACCACACAGTTTGGCTTCAGACAAGAAAGATCGACAGAAAATGCAATTCTTGAATTAAGCACATTTGTAACAGAACAACTCGACCACAGTAAAAAATATTTTTCAGTTTTCCTTGATCTGAAGAAAGCATTCGATACCATCTCTGTCCCTATGCTTGTGCACAAGCTTGAAAAAGTTGGAATAAGAGGGACCCCGCTTGTTCTTTTCGAAAGCTACTTGTCAGAGAGAAAATAAATGGTATAGCTTCCTGGGTTCACTAGTGGGGATGCGGGGGCATCATCATATAGCGTACCACAGGGTAGCGTTTTGGGGCCAACCTTATTTCTAATTTATATCAACGACCTGTGCAGTATGACTATACCAAATGCTAAAAACCTGTCGTACGCCGATGATACGTCTGTGGTTTTTGCTGGTGAATCTTGGGAGGTTGTCAAGACTAGTGCTGAAAGCTAGCTAGTCTAGCTCGAGTCGCTCTGTGGTTGCAACAAAATCTTCTGAATGTAAATACAGCTAAGACAAATTTTATTTGCTTTAGCATTACTAACAACTCGCAACTACAGACTGACTTTTGCCTTAAAATTCATACATGTAATGAGGATGCTAAAAAAAAAGCTTGTGACTGCCCATCAATTGAAAAAGTCTCTCACACTAAATATCTCGGCGTCATTGTAGATTAGAGGCTATCGTGGTACCCACACCTGGAGCATGTCATTAGTAGGACTCGAAAATTGATTTGGATATTCAAAACCCCAAAACACTTAATACCAGATAATACTAAACAGTCGGACTCTCCCAGATATCTTCTAAATCAAATATACATATCTCTTGCACAATCTATCATAACTTAGTGTATTCCGGTGTGGGGTGGAGCTGCAAAGACCCAATTTCTTAACTTTGAAAGAGCTCAGCGAATCCATTTTAAGGTCATGAATTTTAAAAAAAGACGTTTTTCCACTGAAAAACTGTATCAAATAAGTGGTTTACTCTCAGTTAGAGAATTATACATTACTATGACAACGCTTAAAGCACACAAATCCCTGCCCTTTGACCCATACATCTTGGAAAAGCGGCGAAAAGATGTTGTGGCTGTGTCTTCTGGTTCCAAAACAGTGTTTGCTAGTAGACAATTTAGCACACACACACACACACACACACACACACACACAGACACACACACACACACACACACACACGCACGCACGCACGCACACACACACACACACACACACACACACACACACACACACACACACACACACACACACACACACACACACACAACACACACACACACACACACACGCACACACACGCGCACACACACACACGCACACACACACACACACACACACATACACACACACACACACACACACACACATACATACGAACACGCACATGCACACATATACTTTTGTACTTTTTGTAATTTTTGGTTGTAAAAATAGAATAAATTAGTATTTGTCATTTTTGGTTTGTTAAAATAGAGTAATTGGTTTGTCATTTTTGGTTTTTAGTATTAAAATGTATGTTTTGATAAGGAAGAGCCGAGTTTCCAAACACAAGCATTACTTGCTTAAATGGTGACCCCAATCAACTATCTAATTAATTTAAGTTTTGTGAAGAAAAATATTTTATTTCTTAATTTTTTTTTTACATTTAATTGTACTGCTATTTTGTTCTCCGTGAGCGCAATTAATACATCTCCATTTCTGTTTTCTTTCCATAAACATAATGTTAAATCTTTTGAAAGAGACATTGGTACAACATTCTGGCTCATACAATTTATTACATATAACATTTTATATAATTCACACCTATAATTATTTTATTACATTTGAAACAATATTTCTCTTTATATGCAGAGTTAGTATCCATTTTTTTAAACGCTCTCTATGTAGCAGTCAGTAAAGCTGTATAACTATGTCGTAAGAGTCAATAGCAGTACATAACTTTGTCAATAGATGTCGCTATTGCAATAAATGACAGCAATTTTAGAACTCTAATCAATTTGAATTATTCAATCGCCACTTTTAAAAGTTTTTTGTTTATTTTCACTTATTTATTAACTCACCTTCGATTTGCCGACGATATAGTCCTTATGGCAGAATCGCTGGAGGGCCTAAGCACTATGCTCAATGACCTCAATAGTGTTTCCCAACGGATAGGTCTTAAGATGAACATGGACAAAACAAAGATTATGTTTAATGTCCATGTCACACCTATGCCGGTAGTTGTTGGGAGCACTAAGCTCGAAGTTGTTGACGAGTATGTTTACCTGGGACAAACAGTCCGACTAGGTAAGTCCAACTTCGACCGAGAGGTCAATCGACGGATTCAACTCGGCTGGGCAGCGTTCGGGAAGCTACGACACATCTTCTCGTCAGACATACCTCAAAACCTTAAAACGAAATTGTACAACCAGTGCGTGTTGCCAGTGATGACTTACGGAACTGAGACGTGGTCCTTCACTGCTGACCGTATGAGGAAGCTCAAGGTCGCTCAGCGAGCTATGGAGAGGGCTATGCTCGGAGTTTCTCTGCGTGATAAACTTAGGAATGAGTATATCCACAGTAGAACCAGAATAACCGACATAGCCCAACGAATTAGTAAGCTGAAGTGGCAGTGGGCCGGCCATATAGCTGGAGGAACAAACAACCGATGGGGAAGAAAGGTTCTCGAGTGGCAGCCTGGTGCCGGTAGGCGAAGTGTAGGGCGTCCGCCCACGAGATGGAGTGACGACCTGGTAAGACATGCAGGAAGTCAATGGATGCAGGTGGCTCAGGACCGTGCTTTGTGGCATTCTTTGGGGGAGGCCTATGTTCAGCAGTGGACTTGTGAAGGGCTGTAATGATGATGATGATGATTTATTAATGTCCTTAAGATTTAAATGTTACTTGTTTGAAACACTAGTCACAAAATATTTTTCCACATTTTTATTGAGTTTTTATACTATAATTTTTAAATTTATCGTAAAATCACCGTAGGTACACTTATTGCGTATTATTGTGATAATTAAGTCTCGTACTATTGAGATAACACTTGCAGTTATAGTCCACATATACACAAAGAACACAAACGTAAAAATACACAATTTTTTTTTAAATAAAATTTTACTGAATTTATAAACACAGAGACGATGTTTACACAGGCGCTGCGCGCCCTCTCTTCCTTAAAGCTCAATTTACAAAATAAAGTTTTATAAAATTCTTATGAAAACATATAAGACATTAGAAACAGCATGGTAGTGATCACATCATTCCCAGGGGTTATTATTAGTCATTTAATCTTTAGTAGTATAATGACCCTTACTAAACATTTTGTGCTTAATAAATAATTTAAACCTTTTGGTAGAAAAGTTCTGCATATTTTCTGGAACTTTGTTGTAAAAGCGTATACATTGCCCCACGAAGGAGTTACTGACTCTTTGGAGTTGAGTAACTGGTATAACATACTTGTGCTAGTTCCTAGTATTTACAGAATGTATATCACTATTTTTAATAAAAATATTTTTGTTTTTGTGTACATACATTAAAATCTCGTAAATATATTGAGGGGCCAATTTTAATATATTTATTTCTTCAAAATTTTTCTCTTAGGAATTCCTTCGGACCTAGGGTATAAATTGCTCTTAGGGCTATCTTTTGCAAAACAAAGATAGTTTCAATATCAGTTGCATTAACGCACAGCAAGATTCCATATGATATTATGCTATGAAAATAACTAAAATAAACAAATCTAGCTGTTTCAAAACATGTAAGACATCTAATCTTTTTTACAGCATATGCTGCAGAACTAAGTTTGCTAGCTAGTTTAGATATATGAGAGTCCCATTGAAGCTTCGCGTCAACTGTAATCCCGAGAAAAACAGTGGATTCAACAAGGCCCACCTCCTTCCCATTTAAAAACACATTGATGTTCACCTGTTTAACATTAGATGTAGTAAATTTTATGCATTTTCCTTTTATAATCGTTCAAAAGCAAATTATTAACGTTAAACCAGTGTAATACATTTGATATAGCTTTATTCACTTTGTCATATTTCAAAAATTGCCTTTTGAGTCGAAAAATCAAAAAAGTATCACGAAAATAATACTATATCATAGTTATTCCCTACCAAGTAAGGTAAGTCATTAATATAAACTAAGAACTGAAGAACTTAAGAACTTAGTTTATAAGAACCAGAAACTTAAGAACTTAGTTTATAAGAAGCTTAAACCACCCAAATATTCACCTACTGTAATGCATCTTCGCAGCTTTTCTAAAATAGACTTTGACAAGCTAAAGAATGACGCTCTTAATCTCGATCTAGCCTCTTTAATTGCAGCACCTACTGTTGACGATAAAGTCTTGATTCTTAACCACAATGTTCTCAGCCTCTATGATGCTCATGCTCCAGTTCATAAGGTCAGATTGAAGCGTCCGCCTGCCCCATGGATGACGGAGGGCGTAAGGTTGGCAATGTCTAGACGAAATCGAGCTTTTCTTCGTTTCAAGAGAGATCGTACTGAAGAAAATTGGTTATCTTTTAAAGCAACCAGGAATAGGTGTAATCAGATGGTACGTGCAGCTAAACGCCGATATTTCCATAATTGTATTAATAACTCTTCACCAGCCGTAGTGTGGAAATTTCTAAGATCTTTTGGTCTTTGCAGGCCAGCTACATTGGATTGTGGTCCTTCTCTATCACTCGATGAAATCAACCAACATTTCGCTTCTGTAAAAGCATTGGACCCTACAATTCGCTCCCAAACTATGACATCCATTGCTTCTATGCAAACTCCTAACATTCCTACCTTTAATTTTTCTCATGTTTCTCAGGATGATGTCAAAAAGTCTATTTTAGCAATCCAATCCAAGGCGGTGGGTTATGATGAGATTAGTAGACATATGGTAGTATTTATACTAGAGCACCTTCTTCCTGCAATTACCCATATCATCAATTTTTCCCTTGATTCATGTCAGTACCCTAATCTTTGGAAGAGGGCTTTTATAAAGCCTCTCCCAAAAGTTCCTACTCCCATTCTTCCCAATCATTTTCGCCCAATATCTATTCTACCCTTTCTTTCCAAAATTTTAGAATCCTGTGTTTACAAGCAAATCTCTACTTTTATTTCGAAACATAACCTACTGAGTATATTTCAGTCTGGGTTTCGCCCTGGTCATAGTACCGCTACTGCTTTAATTAATGTTTTTGATAATATTAGACAAGGTATGGAAGAAAAAAAGATAACAGTACTGGTACTAGTTGATTTCTCAAATGCTTTCAACACAGTTGATCATGAAATCCTCCTTTCCATACTATCTCACCTGAATTTTGGTCCTACTGCTTTGGAATGGTTTGCATCTTATCTTCGCGGTCGACAGCAGTCAGTCTGTGTGGGGCAAATGTCCTCAGCTTGGGCTGATGTGGATGCTGGTGTGCCGCAAGGCGGTATTCTTTCTCCTATAATATTTTCAATTTTCATAAACTTTATTACCTCCATCCTCGACTGCTCGTATCATTTGTACGCCGATGACCTTCAGCTTTATGTGCAAACTGAATTTGAGGATATACATAATGGGATCAAAAAACTTAACGACAACTTATCAGCTATCAAAGATTGGTCTACTCGTTATGGAGTTTTGGTCAATCCTTTGAAATGCCAAGCTATACTAGTGGGTAGCTCAAGAATGCTAGCTAAGATTAATCTGGCAGATTTACCTCCTATTTATTATGATAGTATTATAATTCCGTTCAGTAATTCTGTTAAAAATCTTGGCCTACATATCGACAGCACGTTGAATTGGAGAACCCAGGTTTCAGAAGTGAGTCGTAAAGTCATTGCCACTTTACGCTCTCTGTATCGTCTAAAACATTTTCTTCCCACAAAAACTAAAATCATGCTTGTCCATTCGCTCATATTACCCATAATTGATTATGCAGATGTGTGTTACCCAGATCTGTCCCAAGATCTTCTGAACAAACTGGAACGCCTTCTTAACAACTGTATACGATTTATTTTCGGGCTTCGTAAGTATGACCATATTTCGCAATATAGATCTAAGCTAAATTGGCTTACAATCCGTCAGAGGCGCAATTCCAGAATATTGCTTGTTCTTTTTTCCATTTTAAATGACCCATCTTCGCCTTCTTATCTTAAGAGTAAATTTCACTATCTCTCCTCATCTCATGATAGGGTCCTACGTTCTTCTTCTAACAACAAAATCTGTATTCCTGTTCATTTCACCGAGTTCTATGGCAACTCCTTCACAGTTCAGGCTACACGCCTTTGGAACTCCTTGCCCGATGACATCAGAAAAACATCCAACAAGTATGTTTTTAAAAAATTGGTCCGTAACCATCTATTGAAGACAAAGCATTTTACTTGATTCATCGATTTGATATGTATTGCTAAACAGACGCATATGTTCATAGGTATTTGTATGTACTAATTATATATTATGTATTTAAATATGTATATTTGTAAGTATATATTTGTATATATGTTTGTATACGTCATATATGTATAGTTTATTTATTAGTAAATTGTATGTATTATGTAGTTAATTATTATTTTGTGTACTGTTATTTTATTCTATATTGTCGCACCTACGTCAAATTCTCACCACTCCATGGGTTGACTGGTAGAGAATGCCTCAAGGCATTAAGTCCGCCCTTTGTATTCTTTTGTTTTAAGGAATGCAATAAAGAATAAATAAATAAATAAATAAATAAATAAAAGAACAGAAAGGGACCAAGCACTGAGCCCAAAGGAACACCCATAGATGCTACCGATCCGGAAGAACTGCATGCATTAACAACACAGATTACGTTTCATTATTTACATTTAAAATAATAAATTTAAGTACTATGTTTTTTATAATGGTTAATGATTAATGTCTCATGTCAAATACAGTCGAATTCCTTGGAAAGATCACAAAATATACCATAAACATCTTCTAAATTTTCCCATGCGCAGAAAATATGTTTGATTAGCTTTAGCTGGCATCAGTTATCGAGCGAACAAACTGATTGTAATTTATTTACATTAAAAAAACTTAACATTTGATCTAAAATAATATTTTTCTTTTTTTCTAAAATAAGTTTTGGCAGTACATAAATAGGTATAAAATTGGTGGAATCCAATGTACTGCCATATTTAATAAAGGTATAACTTTACTATGTTTCATGAAATCAGGAAACAAAACCGATTTGAAACTACCATTGAAAATAATAGCAAGTTGGTTTGCGACTGCATCTATTATTGACGCAATAACTTTACCAGAAATCCACCATAGATCTGCTGTTTTCTTAATATCAATAGTTTTGAAATATTTAACAATGTCACCCGATAATATTTTATGAAATGAAACGCCTTTTTTCAGACTTTGTTCCGAGCAAGAGCGTTGTTGTGGTGCCACGTTGTGTCCATGAAGGTGGTGGGGCGGTGACGCGCCCGCAGAACTGGTTTCAGGTCCGCCGCCCGACGATACGAGCCGGGGAGAAGAATAGGCAGTGACGTCAGGAACAATTATATTTCTAGTCATTTTAATTTTATTACATCCATTGTTCATTTTGTTTCTTAAATATAAAGACTTGGCTGCACAATCCACTTTCTTTAATATTTGGAATATTTTTTTTTACATATTCTCTAAACCAAACACTATGATTATATAATCTTTCACTATGCGGCGGACATTAAACAATCAGCTTTCGATCCTTTTTATCCACGCTTGACCAAAGTGCTTAACAGCTTTTTGCTAAGCGTGCATAAAACACATCGTGAACTGTTTCATATCCCCCTCTTCGATACATATGTTCTGTGAGATCGACACCCAGGTATCGATATATCTTATGTTGAAGGGCATAGACAAGTCTATGCCCTCAGAGTTAGAAACTCTGCCTCTTTTGACATGGAGGACTGCACATTTATTCTTCCCCAGCTCCATTCCATTAGCATTGCTAAAATCACAAGTGATAAAATGAAATTCCACAAGATGTGAGCGACTGGAAACGAATAACTTGAGATCACCCATATAGAAAAGGTGGGTCACTTGTACCTCCTTTCCGAAGCTAAAATCCTCTCCCGGAACCCTCCACTGAGAAGTTTTAGGAATAGGCAGAACCAAATTGGACTCAGATAATCGCCCTGGAAGATACCCCTTCTTATCCTTATATACTTCTCCGTAGCCGTCAACCGCTCACCTAGATCACAAAGGATTTTATTCTACTATCTTATACAATGCGCGAGGAAGTCTCATACTGTGCAGGCAACCTTGTACAGCTCGAGGACCTTCTTTAGCCACGTATGAGCCACCGAGTCCAATGCCTTCCTGTAGTCTATCCAGGCGGCGTAGAAGTTCGAGGGTTGCGTTTAACAACCTTACCAATGACCGCGTCAATGAGTAGTGATTCCTTGTTTCCACGATCAACGCCCTGACATCCATTTTGATTGCACTACATCACCTGATTTGAGTTCAGGTGACGAGTGATTTCAGTACTCAAAATGGATGTCAGTTTCTTGTATATAGTTGGTAGACAAATGATGAATCGGTACTTGCTCGGGTCTATGGTATACTGGTCTTTAGGAATCAAATGAGTGATCCCAGTAGTGAAGAGGCTCGAGAGATACTTCTAGTCGAGAGCTTCTTGAAACTGTCGGGAGAGTACAGTGAGATACACCATGAACCCTTTGTCACAACGCAATGTTGATGACCTATTTGGAATTTAGCCGGGAACTTTGCGAGATGGAATCAATACTTTTTGGCGTCGTACAGGCAGTTTGCCGTATTATTTGCGCCAAACGTCTCACGGCTGGACGCGGTACTAGACAAAGTAAGCCATCCCGACTTGGAGAAAAAGAATTGAGGACCGTATCGCAAAGGCATGAGCCATTAGGGCAGATTGACAAGCTTCAGGTCGGGTAATAATATACCGAGAATTGTGCCCACCGTCAGAATGGCGTTTGCTGGGACAATGCTATACGTGGTAGAGCCATGCTGCAGCTATATTAGTAGTATAGTTGTAGCACGAATGGGTCGGCTCGACCGGGGAAGGACCACGCTCTCACAGAATACCAGCGTAAAATAGCAGCTTAACGCTGCTGTGTTTCGTATGGTGAGTGTAGAGAACCGGAAACCCTTTTTACTGGAAAACAGGCATTCCATCTTAGTCCTCACGGGTGACAACGCATCTGCATTTTGATTTGCAAACGAGGATAGATGTAGATGTCTATGGGCCACAGCAACCGCTTACCATCAGGTGGACTGTGTGCTCGTTTGTCACCCTAGCCTATAAAAAAAAAAACAAATATAAGTTTGTCCCAGCCAGATATTACGCAAAAACCGACAAAGCGCATAGATGCCCTGAAGCAGAGAATTGCTGCTTGGGGAAAGCGAACTCAGCAATACACATGGAGGTTGACACGGTTCAATTAGAATCGTCTCTTCCAAAGTGATTAGAAGAGGCTCTATAAATCATTTGAACGACCAATGGTACGTGAAACGAGTCAAACACCGAATCAGGTCGACATTGTTGCATTCTACCGCAGCCTATGATCAGAGACCGTATATCACAACGAGGGACCTTGGACGGAAGTTGTGGCGAGTCAGTGTGCGAATGTTACGCCCTTGGACCCCGTCGTCATAACGCCAAACGATGTAGCTGAGGCGGGAATATAAAGCTGAAACAGATAAGCAAACAAAATATCTAGACCTGGTTTACGAGGTGTCCAACATGTAGGGTGGTCTGCTGGCCGAAATTATGCTGTGATTCTTGTTGACATTGAACGCCTGATCATCGTCCAATTGACGCGGTAGCTGATTTAGCATTGTGTCTACGTCGACGGGGGCAATAATGACTTTTTTCGTACAAGTGCTTATTAAAGAAAAGAATGACTTTGAATAAGTGTTATTTATAATCTATATTGAATAAAAAAATTCTGTTTCTAAAATAAATGAATCATTATTTCTGCATCTGTTTGTGTTGCTGTATATGTGCTTGAAATAGCAATAATATGTCCATCACATGCTACTACGAGAAAAGGTTTTATTAAATTTTGATATATGTGTAAGCTGTAAGTTTTCTTCTGGTAAATGTAGTACTTTTTTGGTTAAATAGGTATGTACCATCGCTAATAACAATTGCAGGCATTTCTCCTACTGTTACATTTGGGCTGCTCAGAAGACTGTTATAAATTTATAAATAGAATTAATAAATTCCGCTGCGCTACTTCTACTCCCGTAGTACACTGCAAGCCAACATAATAAATAACAAAGAGATGCATAAAATAATTTCTCGTTTTTATTAAATAAGATTGTAATGTAGAGCGAGGCATAATGTATGGTGTTGATAATCTGTTATCACTATCCTGAATTTAGTTAAATATATTGCTATGAAAGTTTTCTCATTGCTCAAATTTTCTAAAATGGGTATTTCATTATATAAGAATACAAATTCAGTAACAGTCAGATCAGTCCAGTAGTGACAAATATAGTAAGGCATCTCATGCACATTTTGGAAATTTACATTTCTTACGAGGATACGGATTAGAATTCTATTTTTTGTGCTGTAAAACTACTTGTTACATTGCTATATGAAAATGACCATTCGTTAGCATATAGATGTGTTTCACAGAAACGGGAATGTATTCGAATATACATTTTGTATTTTTTGAGAAGCATTACGTTAATTAGCATAGGAATTAAATGCCAAGATTGATTAGTGCTACTCTGAAATAAGCAGTGTCGTGACGTATTTGCGATACGACAACAATTCAATTGATATATACAGACATACATATATACATACATACATATATATATATATATATATATATATATATATATACTGGGTGGCGCCCAGGTTATCACGTTAAATAGCACAACAGTTAATACAAGTTGATATATGTTTGTTAAAATAATAAAATAAACAATAATAAAAACTAATAAAAAATGCATCTTTCAAACAAAATAAATAGGGTAAAAAATCACATAAAATAAATCATCCTTGATAATATTACTTAACTGACCTGAAATGACTTGTAGAAGCGGCAACGTCGCGGCCAGCGGTTCATTGCTCATGCGACATCGATATAGGTAATTATATTATAATACCTAGGTCCTAGGACTTGCCCATACATAGGTAATTAGGCACGCGTAGGGCGATGCTAATCCGATGTTATCAACAAATCACAAATTTCATGGTATTTTTTTATCCAAATAATCACTTTAACCTTGAAATCACTCAAGTTTATGAAACAAATCAAATTTTTAAATTTTCAAAATGTCCGCCGTGTACCCGAATGCATAATTGACATCGTCGCATGATATTATTTCGGACTTTTCGAAAGAGGGCACCATTGGCTGCAAAATTTTTTATTTTGTCGAAAGCCCGCATTATTCTTATTTTTAAGTCCTCGACAGTCGTTACTTCAGTAGAGTACACCTCATTTTTTATGTAACCCCATAAAAAGAAATCTAACGGTGTTAGATCCGGAGACCGTGCTGGCCACCGAGAAGGTCCGTATCTGCCAATCCAGTTCTCTCCGAACATCTCAGTGAGGCGCTGCCTGGCAGCCACCACTGAATGAGCAGGTGCTCCATCAAGCTGGTACCATAACCGGCTATTGGCCCCCAACGATAGTCCATCAACGTAATCCGCCACTGTGTCGTCAAGCAGTTCCAAAAATTTAGGCCCATTAAGGTTGCCTTCGATAAACACGGGACCAATTATTTGATCTCCGTGTATTCCAGCCCAAACATTAACGGCAAATCTATATTGGTGCATAGACTCTCGACACAGTTGCGGATTTTCTTGACTCCAGTATCGTAAGTTCTGCCGATTCCATATTCCGTTACGCGTGAATGTGCTCTCGTCAGTCCACATTACGTTTGCTAAAAAGTTAGAGTCATTAGCTACTTTGCTCAGGAGCCATTCACAGTAGGCTTCCCTAACTGGCTTATCTCTATCTAATAAAGCCTGTACCTTTACGTATTTGAACGGCCGTTGCTTGTTTTTTTTTTAATATTCTGTGAACAGACTTGTGGTGTACACAGAATTGGCGAGCTGCTCTACGGAGACTTGATGTTGGATTACGAGCGAAATAATTTAATATTCGTTCTTCCTGAGCCACGGCGACTCGCGGAGGAATTTCAACCTGACGTGGAATCAAATTTTCGCAGTCACGTAATCTTTGGACTGCCCGTATAAAAATCCGTGAGTCTGTAGGACATACACGTGTGGTATTATACCTCTCTCGGTATGTTCGTAATGCCAGGGACGCGTTTTGGTGGCATTCTCCATAAATTAAAATCATATCGGTGTATTCCAATGACGTAAAATTGATACGAGGCATTTTAAAATAAAAAAAGTTATACGTTTAAAAAAATAAAAGCGTCCAATTGCGCACGGGCTGACACACCACTAAGTTATTAAATATCACTTATCTATTATTAACGAGTCCTATCACAAATAAAAAATACAAGACAGTAAAAGAAAGCGTCAAATTTCGCACAAATAGTCACACCACCTCCTCAACACAATTATTATTATAGTATTAACGTGTCCTATCACAAACAAATCAAGAAACTTATGAAAATATCCACAAAAAAAAAACTTTAAATTAAAAGGACGTGTACGCGAAAAACTAAAATTAGGTCAAGCGATTAATGAACCGTTCCCAAGGACGCTGGCGTCGGACTAAGTGACTTACTGTCTTACTTTATCGTCGCACGCGCCAATCGACCACATCCCACCCTCCCAACACCCCGTCCCAATTCTTGTCGCATCGCGCATAAGAATTATGCCTTATTTTGTTACATATAATTCATTTTTTGCTTAATTTATTACTTTATTTGATTATTTAAAATTGGCAACGTTGCACTATAATACAATATAGGTCTCTTGGCCTTCACGGGCCATGGGTCTTTGAACTTCTAGTATTTATCAGGTGATATCTGATTCATTTACATGATGTTGTTTAATATTAAAACAAAAAAAAGGCTACCGCGCCCAGAATGTTAATTGTTATATATTTTTTTAGTTGTGTATGTTTAAAGAACTTTGTATAGAATACGTCTTTTCATTTAACGTGATAACTTCATCGTCACTTTGTATATTTATATATATATATATATAAATATATATATATATATATATATATATATATATATATATATATATATAATATGTTATAAATATATAATATAATCTACCCAGCTTTAGCGGTGACTTACAGCACTGGCTTGAATTTAGAGATACGCATATATAACTCATACATCTTAATAAAAAATATTAGTGACATCAATAAATTCCACTATCTTCGTGCAGCTTTAAAAGGGAGTGCATCAGTGATTATACAAAGTCTAGTGTTTAGTGCAAATAATTACAATATTGCATGGCAAAGCCTACGGAACACTGAGACACACTTATAATTTACATTATGTCTAAAAAATTTGATAGCGCCACATTCCGTCAATGGGAAGAGCGTCGCAATACTATTACAGGCTCACATTCTTTAAAGCAATTTTTGGAGTTCTTAACTAATCACGTGGATCTTTTAGATACCTTACAACAAGAGCAGATACATAAAAATAATACACAAACAAGACAGTACTTACATTCAGGCATAAACAAAACAAAACACTTTTGCCACAATACACGGAAACAAGCAGATAAACACAGATAATTATAAACCTGTACTATGTCCCATGTGTAAACAGAACCATTTCTTATTTAACTGTCAAGATTTCAGAAATTTAGATGTGAAATCGCGTTTACAAAAAATTACTAATTTTAATATTTGTAAAAATTGTTTGCGGCCTGGTCATAAGGAAAAACATTGCATGTTAACGCATTACAAGTATTGTAGACATAAACACAATACGCTGTTACATGAGGATGCTGACACACCAACAAAAGTAGTTTTGTCTACTGACATTCAATGATCTGACAGACCCTGCGTATTACTTTCTACAGCGTTGGTAAAAGTGGTTGACGCGCAGGAAAGACTTCGCACAGCTCGCGTCATACTTGAAAACGGCAGCACTGCACACTTTGTCACCCGACACCTCTGTGAGAAACTAGGTCTGGTAAGGCGCAGTACTGACTCCACTATTTAATTTTGATTGTTAATACCTGTTATTAACAATCAAAATTCCTTTAGTACAGAGTCGTGTAACCTCACAATCAAGTCGAGCTCGGGAAATTACACTGTAGACTTAAATTGTTACGTATTACCAAATATCACTAATGTTGTACCTTCGTCGTATATTGACCTTCAAAACATACCGCTACCTTCACACGTTGAGTTAGCAGACCCTTCGTTCAACATTCCTTCTACTGTTGATATATTGCTCGGAGCAGATATATTTTGGGACATCTTAGGTTCTGAATCAATTCACTTGGGTAAGAAAAAACCTAATTTGCAACTGACAAAGTTCGGTTGGATAATATCTGGTACAATACAACAAAGTAAATTAAAACCTTTCCATTCTTGTTTATTTATACAAAATGATGAGTCACAACTTACACGGTTTTGGGAGCTTGACTCCGTTTCGGATAATTATAGTTTATGTGTCGAGGAAAAGCCTTGTGAAACTAGTTTTATGAGGCATACTAGGCGTGATGAAGAAGGATGATTCGTAGTCACTCTTCCTCTAAAAGATTCACCGGAAGTTTTCGGCGACTCCTATAACTTATCTCCCTCGAACGTAGGTTAAAACATCAACCCCGTATCAGAGACAGATACTTAGAAATCATGTCAGAATATCTTAACCTAGGTCATATGAGTGAAAACTTTATACCTAATCTATATAAATACAATTATTATTTACCTCATCACGGAGTGATACGTGAATCGAGTATAAGTACAAAATTAAGAGTCGTCTTCGATGGCTCAGCGGTAACAACGTCTGGCAAGTCTTTAAACAACATTCAGAACGTAGGGCCAGTAGTGCAAGACGACCTATTGTCAATTTTATTAAGGTTTAGACAACACAGGTACGTTGTATCTAGAGATATAGAGAAAATGTACAGAGCGATTCTCGTTGACTCTTCACAACGAGCTCTCCAACAAATCTTATTTCGGTTTAATCCCTCTGAAGAGATAAAAACATATAGTCTTAATACGGTGACATACGGCACGGCATCGGCACCGTAATTAGCCACAAAATGTCTGGTCACTCTTGCAGAACAATGTTCGGAGCCAATAGCAAGGAACGCCATTCGTAAAGACTTTTATGTCGACGATTTTCTTAGCGGTGGCTCTACCGTTGCATATGCAAAAGAGCTATGTCAAAAGGTGACTACTACTTTGCAATCGGCAAACTTTCATTTACGAAAATGGTGCTCAAATAACTTAGAAATATTAAATTATTTGATAATGAATTCTCATGAGAATACCGTAGAGAAATCGTTGAGTTTAAGTGAAACTCTTCCTAGCAAAACTCTTGGTTTACAGTGGGACTCAAGCACGGATAGCCCATTGTTTTCAATCGATATAAATTTAGATTTAAAAAAGGTAACTAAACGTAAAATTTTATCGCTTGTAAGTCAAGTGTTTGACCCTTTAGGACTATTCACGACCTGAGTTGCCCCGACAAAAGGTCGATTGGGCTAGGACCCAAAGTAGCCCCCTAGACGAGCAACAGAGGACGGGGTACCAAATGGCCTATGGACAATTATTCTATAAGAGCTGCTAATCAAACAAAAACTTACCGATCGCCGAAGGCAGGATTAACCACAGGGTACCAGTCAGGTGATAAGTGAGGTGTATGTAAAGTGGTGTGCGAAAGTGTATACACATGTAACCTGACGGCCCGATGTAATCGGAGAGAATATCCACAGGCGCTGCAGTTCTCCAAATGTGCGCTCCCTCCAGTCGTAGTTCACCAATTGAAAACTTCTGCCTTCATTTCACTATATCGGTTTATCAACTTTATTGTAAGTTTAATTAAATAAAATTAACATTAAGCGCAAACAAGGACTATTAGGTCCGTGCAGAGTTGAAGCAAAAATTCTCATACAGCAACTTTGGTTAGACAAGCGTTTTTGGGACGATGAAGTGTCATTGGCAATAAAAAATAAGTTTTTTAGTATTATTCAATCTCTAATTTTTTTAAAAACGTTTAGCATTCCACGGTGTTTTTCTTTTGACATATCTGCGATGCACGAAATTCACACTTTTTCGGATGCCTCCGAACGGGCTTATGGCGCATGTGTGTATATAAGAACAATTAACAATAACGGTGAGGTTTGCGTTCGTCTTTTAATCTCGAAAAATAAAGTAGCACCTTTAAAACCAGCTACTATTCCGCGTCTCGAATTATGTGCCGCAATGTTGGGTGCAACACTCTGCAGTAAGGTATTACAGTCACTTACATGTAATTTCAATCATTATTACTTCTGGACAGACTCGACCATCGTCTTAGATTGGCTAAAAATGTCTTCCAGCAGTCTAAATACAAGAACAAACAACATGTAACAGAGTGGGGGAAATTCAAGACAGTACTGCTGGTAGTATGTGGAGTTACATACCGTCGAAGGTGAACCCTGCAGACCTGGTTTCTCGTGGGGTAAAAGCTGAATTCCTCATACATTCCGACATATGGTGGTCTGGGCCAAGCTTTTTACATAAAACCGAAATACTATTTCCAACACATCCACATTCAAACATAAAATCACTTCCAGAAACATCATTAAATTTAATAACAATACACAATGCAAATAAAAATACAAATATACTTTCTAAATTAATGAACAAATTCTCAAATTATTTAAGGTTAATCAGAATAGTTGCTTATATAAATAGATTCATCCACAATTGTAAAAATTATAATAAAAAATATTCTGATGTACTATCTTTATTAGAACTTCAAAATTCGGAAAATTGCATACTCTACATAGCACAACAAGAGATGTTCCCTGAAGAGTATAAATTAATAAAATCTGGACAATTCTTACACAAGCGTAATAAATTGACCTCATTAACGCCATTTATAGATGATAAAAACATTATGCGCGTTGGTGGAAGTCTTAATAATTTAACTTATTCCTACGATGTTAAATACCCCATTATTTTATGTAGTAAACATCATCTTACAAAAATATTTTTTTACAAGTATCACTACAAGGATATCAGGCCCACATTTACTGTTATCCCAAACACGACAAAAATATTGGCCACTTGGGGGGAGGAACCTCGCAAAGCGCGTAGTTTGTGGTTGCGTTCGTTGCATTCGATTTAAGCCAAAATCTATCCAGCCAATCATGGGTGATTTGCCAAGCGATCGAACTCAATTAGAGTTTCCTTTCCTTAACACAGGCATAGACTACGCAGGGCCAGTGCTGTTGGTTGACCGTAAAGGTAGATGTAGCAAACTTATAAAGTCTTATATATGCATTTTTTATGTTTCGCAGTCAAAGTTCTTCACCTTGAACTTGTCACGGACCTTACAAAGGAAGCCTTTTTGGAAGCACTCTATAGGTTCATGTCACGTCGCGGTAAGCCTCGAACTATATATTCTGATAACGGCACGACGTTTGTAGGTGCTAGCAACGACGTCAATAATTTTTTTCAATTGTATTCCAAAGATATTCAAACAGATATGTATAACAAAAAAATAGAATTTAAAACTATTCCTCCTTACTCTTCACACTTCGGCGGCTTATGGGAGGCTGGAGTAAAATCGGTTAAGTACCATCTGAGACGCATACTAACTTTAGCACATCCAACATATGAGGAGATGACAACTTTGATGGTCCAAATAGAGGCTATTCTGAATTCCAGACCCTTAACACCTCTATCCACTGATCCTTCCGACCTGTCCTGTCTAACACCTGCACATTTCCTTATCGGACGCTTGCTTATATCAGTACCACAACCTCTGGTCATTGACACGAAAATCAATCGTCTTCAGAGATACGAGAAAATCGAAAAATTGAAGCAACATTTTTGGCAGCGTTTTTCAACAGTATATGTATCACTTCTCCAACAAAAATTAAAATGGAATTATTCATCAGGTGACCTGCAACAGGGATCGTTGGTCTTAGTGAAAGACAAGAACCGACCACCACTGCTTTGGCTTCTCGGCAGAGTGGTGAAGATGCATCCAGGACGAGACAACGTCAACCGTGTAGCAGACATATTGACCAAGAAAGGTGTTCCAGCGGTCCTACAACAACATAGGTCCTCTACCGGTCAACACTTCGTCATATTGAAGTGAAATACTTCAACCCGGGCAGCATGTTGCGGTAACACCGACTAATAATCAGCGGTACAGTTTTCCCGATGGATACCGCATTCGCTCTGTGAAGAGCAAAAAGCGGCTCGCGTTACTTGGTGCGTCAGAACTCTCGAAAGATTCCACGCAGGATCCTCAAATGCTGTATACATTATCGTATCAGGTGATGAATCCTGGATATACGCGTAGGAACCCGAAACAAAAAACCAGTCACGAGTTTGGGTGTTCGAAAATGAGTTAAAGCCAACAAAAATTGTTCGTTTACGGAGTGTTGCAAAAAAAATGGTGGCCACGTTTGTCTCCAACACCGGCCATGTTACGACTATTCCTCTTGAGGGACAAAGAACGGTTAATGCAGAATAGTATGTTAGCATTTGTTTGCCACAGGTCGTTTCTGAACTCCGTAAAGAGAACTGCAACCGCTGCATCATCCTCCATCACGACCATGCGAGTTGTCACACCGCACACAGAACAAAAGAGTTTTTAGAGCAAGAAAACATAGAATCATTAGACCATCCGCCGTACAGCCCGACCTAAGCCCTATGATTTCTATACTTTCCCTAAAATAAAGAATAAATTGCGTGGACAGAGATTTTCATTACCTGAAGAAGCTGTGGACGCCTACAAAACGGCCATGTTGGAGACCCCAACTTCCGAATGGAATGGTTGCTTCAATTATTGGTTCCATCGTATGAAAAAATGTGTCGAATTTCGCGGAGAATACTTCGAAAAGCAATAAATACATTTTTAAATAGTAATGTTGTGTCACTTCCTTATTTCCCGAAATTTTCAGTGCCACCCTCGTATAAAATAAGGCGCCAGGGGGCGCACAGCGGCAATCTTCTTTTAAAAGGTCTTAGCATTGTACCAGATATTAGCAAGTCATTATATCATTTTTACCAGCGGCCGTATTTTATTTTATTTTATTTTGTAACGTCCATTTGTAAACAGAGTAAGTCGTCAGCAGAAGCAGGGAAAAGTGCAACGGTAAAGAATGCGGGAATCAGCACAAGCAAAAATATAATATAATTAATATATTTCACTATATTGTATGCGTAGGTATATGGATGTGGAGGAAGCGAGAGAGGTGTGTCAGGATCGTGCCAAATGGAAGTCCATAATCTCTGCCTACCCCTCTGGGTGACAGGCGTGAATGTTTATGTTTATGTTTTTATGTTTTTTTATATTTCACAAGCACAAATCAGTCAATGTGCGATAATATTCGAAATTAATTTGGCTCTTTTTTGCAAAACAAATATATTTTCAATGTCAGTCACATTACTCCCTAGAAATATTCCATATGAGATTATGCTATGGAAATAACTAAAATAAACTAATCTAACTGTTTCAACACTTGTAAGTCCTCTAATCTTTTTTACACCATATATTGCAGAACTAAGTTTGCTAGCTAGTTAATGCTATTTAAGCTTTGCATCAACTGTAATTCCAAGAAAAACAATGGATTCAACAAAGCTCAGCTGCTCCCTAATTAAAAGCACACTTGTTTTTACCTGATTAACATTAGGTGTGGTGAATTTAATACATTTCGTTTTATTACCGTTTAAACATGAGCCACCGGCGGAGGTGACACATGTTGCTCTATGGTATAATAGTGTAGGTAGGGTGGTACTTTTAATTGTGAATGATCACTTAGAGCTCGCCCATGGCCCCCTCTAATAAAAGTTACAATTTATATTTAAATAAAACTAGTTTACGGATTTTATCGCATATATTAACTTATTTTATATTCCCGACGTTTCGAGTACTTCACATCAACAATGGTCACGGGGAGGACTGAGGTGTTTGACGTCCCAATGACATAGTTAACCATGGCTACCTCCAGATTAAAATTATTAATTTCTGTTCCGACCTACGCAGTATGAAGTTACAGTATCTTGAAGTCTTGCAGTTGTAAGCTTGGGTTGGTATTTAATTTTATTAATAATAGGATACCAAGTAGATGGTAGCGCCCAGCAATCTTCTCTATTGAAATTAGGATGTTTTTGATTTCAATAGACTCGTGAATCATCCTTGGAAGGAATCGGTGTTCTTTAGCGAGGATTTGCGGTCTATCAAATCGAATGTAGTGAAGGGGGTAATATTGTACGTGTTTACAGACTGCAGACTTCCTGGAGCGTCGATTCTTCTCATCATTTTTATACGTTGTAGCACGAATGGGTCGGCTCGACCAGGGAAGGACCCCACTCTCACAGAATACCAGCGTAAAATAGCAGCTTTACGCTGCTGTGTTTCGTAGAGAACCGGAGAGAACTGTAGAGACCCTTTTTAATGGAAACAAGGCATTCCATCTTAGTCCTCACGGGTAACAACGCATCTGTATTTTGATTCTTAATCGAAGATAGATGTAGATGTCTATGGGTCACAGCAAACACTTACCATCAGGTGGACTGTGTGCTCGTTTGTCACCCTTATGCAGCCTTAGATGGTAAATCGCACTGTCTTATCGTAACCATGGTAGAGCCATGCTGCAGCTATGTTATGGTTTTAGCACGAATGGGTCGGCTCGACCGGGGAAGGACCACTCTCTAACAGGTTACGAGCGAAAAATAGCAGCTTAACGCTGCTGTGTTTCATATGGTGAGTGTAGAGAACCGGAGACCCTTTTTACTGGAAACGAGGCATTCCATCTTAGTCCTCACGTATGACAACGCATCTGCATTTTGATTCTTAATCGTAGATAGATGTAGATGTCTATGGGCCACAGCAACCACCTACCATCAGGTGGTCTGTGTGCTCGTTTGTCACCCTTATCCTATAAAAAAAGACTCTTGCCTCTTGAAGACGCTCAGATTGTTTTCGGACGGAAAGATATACGCCGGCAAATTATTCCACTCCTTTGTTGTACGCATTGCAAAAGACGAAGCAAACCGTTTGGTTCTAATGCGTGGAATATCGACAACAAAGGGGTGAAGACCCGCCGACTGCCTGGTTATCCGATGGTGGAAAGGAGAGGTAGGAATTGAAGCGTGTAATTTCTGCGCATGCTGCGCTAAAGAATTGTTTGCATTTAACTCCACTGTGAACCAGATTTTAAAATTTATGGAGTTAAGATGGTCTAAAAATGCAGTTAATTTATGTGAAGGTAGAATTGTGAAAGTGTCTTCTACGTACCGCTTGTAGAATCTTGGATTTACGGAAGAAGTAAGCAGGGCTTTCTCCTCGAAGTCTTATATGAATATATCTGGGACAATGAGAGACACAGGTGAGCCCATCGTCACACCACTGACTTGCATATAGAATTCTTCCTTCCACAAATAGGTAGCCAGATGTAAGGCAGTGTCTGAGTAATACTGCATATTCTATAATTCATATAAACGTCAGGAATATAAAATAAGTTATTATAAACAATAAAATCCGTGAAAATATATTTTTTTAATTATTAGTGTTCGTGTAAATATAAGAAATCATTAGAATAGAATAGAATAGAATATTTTTTTATTCAATATACATTACATGTGTAATTCTTATTGAAAGTCGTTTTTTACTTTACCACTGGTTCGAAAAAACCCTCTGTCCTGGGAAGAACCAGCAAGAAACCCAGCGGGACTTTTTTTTTAAATAAATTTTACAATATAAATGATTACGAACTATTTACAAAATTTATTTTAGAAACTGCTTGGAAGCGATCACCTCATTCCCAGGGGTTATTATCAACCATGTATTCATTTATACTATAATAACCCTTTTTATACAGTTTCAGCTTAATAAAACATTTAAACTTGGTAATAGAGAGAACCTGTACACTTTCCGGGACCTTGTTGTAATAGCGTATACATTGCCCCAAGAATGAATTACTGACTCTGTGGAGTCGAGAAACTGGTATCACCAGCTTGTGTTTGTTCCTAGTGTTTACAGAATGTATATCACTTCTTTTACTAAAACTATCTTTGTTTTTGTGAACATACATTAAATTTTCGTAAATATACTGAGAGGCCAAAGTTAATATATTAATTTCTTTAAATTTATCTCTAAGGGACTCTCTCGGTTTTAGATTGTAAATAGCTCTAATGGCCCTCTTATGTAAAACAAAAATAGTTTCTGAATCAGCCGCATTTCCCCATAGCAAAATCCCATAAGACATTATGCTATGAAAATAACTAAAATAAACTAATCTAGCTGTCTCGACACTAGTGAGACCTCTAATCTTTTTTACAGCATAGGCTGCAGAACTTAGTCTGCTTGCTAATTTGGATATATGGGGGCCCCACTGGAGCTTTGCGTCAAGAGTGATGCCAAGAAAAACAGTAGATACAACAGGGCTCAATTCCTCCCCATTTAAAAACACATTGGTATTAAGATTTTTAACATTCGTTGTTGTAAATTTAACACAATTAGTTTTATTTCCGTTCAAATGCAGATTATGAACGTTAAACCAATGCACTAATTTTGATATAGCATTATTCACTTCGTCACATTTAAATGATTGACGTTTAAGTTTAAAAATCAAGGAAGTATCATCAGCAAATAATACTATATCATGACTATCCCCTACAAGGTAAGGTAAGTCATTAATGTACACCAGAAACAGGAATGGGCCGAGAATCGAGCCCTGAGGAACACCCATTAGTACAGGTGACCCGGAAGAACTTTTACCGTTGATAATAACCTTCTGTTTTCTATTACTTAAATATGAAATAATAAGTTTAAGCGCTGTGTTCTTGACACCATAGTGCTGTAGCTTCCTGATTAATATCTCATGGTGAACACAGTCGAAGGCCTTGGAAAGGTCACAAAATATACCTAAAGCATCCTCTGAATTCTCCCATGCACGAAAAATATGTTTAATAAGCTCAACTCCAGCGTCAGTTGTCGAGCAACCCCTTGTAAAACCGAATTGATTTTTATGTAGCAATTTATTAATATTGAAGAAACTTAACATCTGATCTAAAATAATTTTTTCAAAAATTTTACTTAATGTTGGTAGTACAGAAATTGGTCTACAATTGGCGGGGTCTAATGTACTACCAGATTTAAATATAGGTATCACTTTACTATGTTTCATTAAATCAGGAAACACACCAGATTCGACGCTTATATTAAATATAGTGGCTAGATAAGGTGCTAATGTATCTATTATAGATAAAATAATTTTAACGGAAATCCCCCATAAGTCTGCCGTTTTCTTAACATCAATAGTTTTAAAATATTTAACGATATCTTTTGGCAGCCCTATGGAATTTAAAAGTATTTGAACAAGCCTTTACATTTTGTTTGAGCAATGATTCGGCGACAGTAGGAGAAGAATTTAATGATTTTGTTGTCAAAAAAGGAACATCAGTAAAATGTTTCTCAAAAGCCATAGCAACTTCTTGATCAGATCGCGTTAAATTATTGTTAATATTTAATTGAAAATCCGAGTTGCGCGGTTTGACCTTGCCCGTTTCACTATTTATTATTCTCCAGGTCATTTGCTGTTCACAGTTTGTAGTTTTGATATGTATTGTATTTTACATTTGAACATTTTTATGTTCAATACAAATTAGAAATTGTCGTGATGATACACTTGTTTTTGTTCAATATATGGTTTTAACTTGACTGATAATACATAATTTATAAACTAAGAATAACTAGTTTATTAAACTCAAAACCGTTATAACTTTATATTCTTGTAGAATTGTTTTAGAATGGTGGGATGTGGATTATTCACTATTGTTAAAAAGTTATTATAACATATTAATTTGTTAAACATATCTGTCATCAAAATGGACAGACGTTTTTAGGATTTTACTCTTTGAATTAAAATTATAAATATTTATGTAACTGGTTTGAGTGGTTAAAAGTAAATCATGAGTGGTTTTATATTAATGTTATTTTCCATTTTTTACTAATTTTATGGACAAGTCAAGACTTTAGACCATTAACAAAACGCGTATAATGGAAACGTAAGTGTATTTCTTCAAGCAATTCCCTAAATATTTAATTTAAGAAAATAGCTTAATTTTGTAAAAATCCAATAAATGTTATCTGTTCTTATTTTAGAATAAATCCACACGCGGCTTTTCTTTGCAATTATGAAGTTATGCAAATTCTACAACAATTAAAGGATAGTTATCAGAAAAAACATAATATTTATAATTTTAATTAATTTAGCAGTGGCACTTTAACAATTTTATATCATTAAATTATTTTTTTACTGTACCGTATATTTTATAGGACCCTTACCGTGCGCTCCAAAGTATTCTATATCAACAAAGCTTAGTTTAAAAATTGGTTAAATCTTGTCAGTTCTCAATCATCCTCCAAAAAATATCCAGAGGGGTAGGCAGAGACTACGGACTTCCATTTGGCGCGATCCTGATACACCTCTCTCGCCTCCTTTACATCCATATATCTACGCATACACGCTCGTCAGTTAAGGGTACTCCTAATCTCAACCATTTTTAATGTATCCCCGATTTGGTCGATAAACCTTCGTCTAGGGCGTCCCTTCCCGACCCTGCCGTTCACTTCTGCAACATAAATTTGTTTTTTCACTCTTTCCTCGTTCATTCTTTCTACATGACCAAACTACCGAAGCATTCCTTTCTTAATCCCTGTCACAACGTCATCTTGCAAACCACACTTTTCTCTTATCACACTATTTCTCACCCTTTCATTCAGATTCAGCCCTAGTATACTCCTTAAGGACCGCATTTCTACAGCATTTATTATACTCTCATGCTTCTTCTGCCAGACCTAACTTTCATTACCATACATAATAGTAGGGACTAACACAGCATTCTGAATTACCATACGTGCCTTATTTGACACATTCTGACTCCTCATAATAGCGTGTAGAACCCCATTCACTGTATTTCCTGCATTCACTCGTCTTTCTATATCCTTATCATATCTACCATCCCTGCTAAATCCCAAATATACAAACTCATCCACTTGCTCAATCAACTCCTCTTCTATTCTTATTTCACATAAAGTTTTACTTTCTTCTCTTTCAAAAACCATCACTTTCGTCTTACTTGTGTTCACTTTCATATCCCTTTCTTTCAATGACCAATTCATTAAAGTAACCATCATTTGCAACTCGGCCACCGACGATGCAAATATGACTTGATCATCGGCGTACAAAAGGCATTTGACGGTTGACTCAACCATTCTCAACCCACATTCTTCAACTTTCAAAGTTTGCAAACAACTGTCCATAAACAGCCACGGGGAAGCCACACATCCCTGTCTGACACCTTTATGAATGCCAAACCAGTCTGAGTAGACCCCGTTGATCCTGACACAAGCACTAGAGTCCCTATAAAGATACTGTAATGCCTGTATCAAGCCAGCGCTCAACCCAAATGAGTTCAGTGTTTGCTATATCACATTCCTGTCCACTCTGTCATAAGCCTTTTCCAAGTACATGAACGTACAAAAAAGTTTCTGGTGTTTGGCCAAAAACTTCTCCGCTATCATGCGCATGGAAAAGACTTGATCCGTACAACCCATCCCCTTTCTAAATCCAGCTTGCACATCCCAAATTTTTCCATCAGTTTCTTCCACAACTCTTTCAATCAACACCTTAGCATACAGTTTACCCACAATGCTAAGCAAGCTGATACCACGGAAGTTTTTACAGTCCTGCTGCGAGCCCTTTCCCTTATATATTGGGACTCTAACGGCTTTGCACCAGTCTTCCGGTACCCGCTTCAGTTCCCAACATAAATTAAACAAGGTGCAGCAGGCCTGCAACCACACCCTCTCCAGCCCTTAGCATTTCGAGTGATATTCTATCATATCCGGCTGCCTTACCTGCTTTCATGCTTTTCATGTTCACTTATCTCCTTACCTCTCTCCACTTCCTCCGGAATTTCTATTGCACTTACTTCAGATGACTTTTCACTCTTAAACACGCTTTCAAAGTATTCCTTCCATCTCTTTAAATTCGAAACTTCATCATTCAGCATGCAGCCATTCTCGTTTCGTATAGAATTCATTCTAGGCTGTTCTGAATTTCCCCTGGCAGTTCTTACGAGCTTCCATAATATTTTAATATTTGCCTGGAAGTTATCAGATATCCTTCTATCATTCTTATCTATCCTTTCTTGCTTTTTCCTTTCAACAACTTCTTTTACTCTCTTATTTATACGTCTAAAGTCTGCCTTTTTTCTTTCAATGTCATCATTCATACCGCCCGAATTACCAGCTTCAGTTGCTAGTAAATCTAGCCGTGCTCTCTTCTTTGCTTCAACTTCCATCCGTACCTCATTATCCCACCACAACGTATTACTTTTCCTTTCATTCGTTCTCTTACTTACACCACATACTTCGGTGGCTGCATCCACCAAATCTTTCTTAATATTATTCCATACATTCTTCAAGTCTAAATCATTCATACATAATTCATTCAAACCACTTATATTTTCCCTCAGTCTGCATTTAAACTTCTCTTTCACACGTTCATCTTGTAACCTCTCTATTCTTATACGCTGAAACGCAGTGGTAGACACCCTACGTTGGACCCCCGATAAACCCTTGTATCTACCACTGCGCTCCTCATTCTTTCATCCACAATTATAAAATCTATCATGCTTCTATCATCTTTCCCATGTATACATATGAATCCTCTTATGGCGAAAGAAAGTGTTCGCCACAAAAAGATTCTTTTCCACACATTCGGTGAGAAGGTCTTCACCATTCTCATTTATTCTTTCATCATAACCAGACCTCTTCACCCCAACCCTTCCGTTAAAATCTCCTAACATAATCATCAATCAATTATCCTTCAACTCTTTTATCAAACTGTAAGAGTCAACTTCAAGTCATTACTTTTAACGTGGTAGACGCTGCACCTGTATTATATTATCTGAAGCAGGAATGAGTCAGCTCGGACGACGTAGAACCACGTTCTCAATGAATACTAGCTTGAAACAGCAGAATAATGCTGTGTTTCGTGTGGTGCGGTAGAGAATCGAATTTTTTTTTAAATGGCAACGAGGCATTACATCTTGATCGTTCAGTGGTAACGACGCATCTGTATTTTGATTCTCAATCGAGGATAAATGAAGTCGTTAGGCCACAGCATCCACTTACCTTCAGATCGATTGTGTGCTTATATGTAACCTTTATTCTATAAAAAAATCTTTCCGTAGGTATCACTCACATCACTTATGAGGTGATCTGTGGAGAGGCCTTTGTTTCACGGTGTTTTTTGTTTTTAATGTATAAATTAAAATTTCACGAAAATGTGTACGTAATTAATTAAAAAGATTTCCGATTGCTATGTATTAATCTATTTGATATTAAAAAAATAATTGCTTATATTTACAACTTCTGTCTCAATTAAATATCATGATCAATTTTAACAACTATATTTAAATTTCATTAAAACAACGAAGTAAGATGGTTTATTCCCGAATCTCGCAGCTAAATTGCTCAAAAAGAATACTCTATAAAAGAAAACTTCAAATTAGTGGGTGTTTTTTATAGCTCTTAAAGGGTTCATTAACTATAAGTAGTCAATTTATCCATCTATCCAATTTATCTCTTTTTTATTTTAAAAAAAAACGGGCATTAAATACCTTTACTCGCGTTTCATTATAAAAAGAAGTGAAGGTTACTTAAATTCGTGCCAGTTACAAAAAAATATAAAGTAAATTAAAAACTTTACTGTACACAGTTTTAATGGTAAAAATATTAAATTAGTTCGTTAATTCATTTCGGTTTATGGATTTCGTCATAAGCACTTTAGGTATTAAATAGAATAAATCAGTCACATGGTTGTAATTATGCAAAATTCCATTTACATTTTAATATATAAAAATGTAAACGTGATAAACTCTACGGCATTGGACTAATGGCATTAATTTCTCAACGAAGTCTCCGAGGAGAACGGAGACAAATGGACGCCAGGTGTGACGAATTTGTAGCAGTTGTTCTTTGACTTCATCTGCCATTATTTTTTCGGGGAAACCTAATATACTTATTTAAAGAAAATTACTCGTTATAATCATTCTAATTGAACAACATTTATTAAATATTATTAAAAGTCTACAACTGAACATAGACCTCTCCCAAAAACATAGGGGGGATATTTGTTTTAGTTTCCGCGCTGTGATATATCAGGAATCAGGCAATTTAGGTACCTACCAGTAGTTTCATTCTTAGAACTAGCTATTCCCCACGACTTCACCCGCGTGTAATTAAAGGTTTTAATTATTTTGTACGGGAACTTAATTCTTTTTCTAAAATAAAATTTCCCTAAAGTAGTGACATAAACCCGCTGCTATAGAATTCTTGGGATTTATGATCCAAAAAATGCGACAAGTAGTTTTGACAGTTCTCTCTTGATGTTAAACTAACACCATCCAAATAATTCTGAAGAGACCGATGAAAATCTGGCGGTAGATGCATTAACACTTCCCAACCAACTCTCAATGTTTGTTTATTGTCCAAAGATGTGTATAGTCTCGTGTTATGATGATGAAAGACTTATCCTTTTTTATTGATCAATTCTGGCTTTTTTTCTCGATTTCTGGCTTGAGTCTCATTAGATGTTGGCAGTAAAAATCCGAATCGATGGTTTTGTTGGGCGGTAAAAATTCATAATAAACGATGCCCATCCAATCCCACTGTACACACAGCATCACGATATTGCGTATTAATCCGGGTTTCGCTACAGTCTGTGGGGCTTGACTACCCTTTGACCATGATCTTTTTCGCACGTTCTTGTCATAGGTGATCCATCTTTCATCACTAGTGATCAATTTTTTTCAAAAATGGTTCGGTTTCATAACGTTTCAATTAAGAGTTTAAGTTTTTTCATTGAGCTCAAATGGGTCAAAACTGGTTTGTTGTCAATCCTCAAATCCTGGGCTATGTCGTAACTACAATTATGCCGATCTTGCTCCACTTTTTCAAAAATGGCATCGACTTTATCCGTATGAAGGCGACCAGAGCAAGGTGCATCTTTGATATCAAAATTTCCGGACTGAAAACGTTTGAACCATTTTGTGTTACTCTTGCTGAGACTACATTATGTCCATAAACGTCACAAATTGTTTTTCCTTTTTTGTAATAAACCTTCAGAATGTATCGAATTTCTTCCTTAGATTCACTCATTTTGGCAGACAGAAAAACAATTGAAAATGGCGGGAAAGAGTTTTTAACTTTATTTTTCTTTTTCTTAATATCATATATTATGTATTTATATTAAAACCAGCCAGAGAGAGACAGTTTAACCAAAGAGATTTTTCTTGAATTTTATACAAAGAAAATACGAAGAAACTTTTTTCCAGACTTAATATTAATAAACTAATTAATAATTTTACTATACACGTTATTACATTAATAAATAGTTAAATACATGGTGCTTTTTTCTATATTGCTATGCCTAAATGGGTATCATGATACTGTATCGATATTTTTTAATCGCCCTATGTTTACTCATGAACGCAATAGATGACTATGACAGTGAAGAATTTGTAGCAGTTGTTCTTTGACTTCACCCGCCATTATTCTTTCCTTATTTTTCTTTTTCATTTTCTTTTATAAACCGTTACCCCCACACTAGGTTTTTCTCCTGTTTCGTGAAGGCAGTCTACAGTTTCTTAAATTGCATAAGGACAAGCATCCAGACAGGAAGAATTATTTGTAGTTTATACAAATCCTTGTTCCGTGCGGGTTTCGAACCCGCGATCCCCAGCGCTGCAACTCAATTCTCAGCCACTGCGCCACGGATTAATGATTATTTCGTAGAAAACCTAAAATTATTTTCTCCTAATAAACTTTATTCCCTAGGTCAGTCTAGTGGTGGAAATATAAGTTAACTTATATGGAAAGTATTACCTATTTAATAAACGCGTAACATACATACAAATAAAATGCAATAAATAAAGTACCTCTTCCTTTTTTCGAGTCGGGTAAATGCAAATACACTTTTCATATTCTGATGGTTGTACGTGGCCAAGTTTGCGACTCGTACAGCTTCTTTGAGTCTTCTTCTTCTTGTCTTCGTCTTGGCAAGTTAGTAATTTTTATTTATTTTTTCTTTTAAAAGTTGTAGTTTTAAAATAATTCAAGATGGTATGTAATACGCTACTCATTTATTAGTTATGAAGGGAACACACGTGTTGTTACTTAAATGATTTATTTCTCACTGAGCTTAATTTAAAAAAGGTGCATTATAATTTATTTATTATAATTTAAATAAGGTGCATTCGCGGCGCGGTGGCTTAAGCCCCGTGAGCACAAAGTAAAATACATGGTTTTGAACCATGGATTATGTTTTGCTTATAAAATAAATGTAATTTTTTTATAGGATCGGGTGACAAACGAGCACACAGTCCACCTGATGGTAAGTGGTTACTGTGACCCATAGACATCAACATATATCCTCAATAAAGACTCAAGATGCAGATGCGTTGTCACCCGTGAGGACTAAGATGGAATGCCTCTTTGCCAGTAAAAAGGGTCTCCGGTTCTCTACACTCACCATACGAAACACAGCAGCGTTAAGCTGCTATTTTACGCTGGTTTTCTATGATAGCGTGGTCCTTCCCCGGTCAAGCCGACCCATTCGTGCTACAACCCTAATATAGCTGCAGCATGGCTCTACCACGTAGAATGTATACATACAAATGAAATTGAAGTGTCTGTCTGTATTTTCAAAATTCTGTTGTTTTTTCAAGCTAAGGGAGTTATTTGCATGTAATTAAGACATCAATAACCATTTTTTAAATTTTTGTCTGTCTGTCTGTCTATTCGGGCGAATCTTCGGAATGACTGAACCATTGTAATGAAATTTCACGAATATATATTATTTTAAATTTAATTATTATAATTATTCATTTAATTATATTATAATAATTTTAAATTTAAATAACACCACATTTATTAACCTAACTCAGTCGAAACCAGGTCAGGTCTCTAGTCTAAAATTTAGGTCCTTTTTACTGGAAATGAGGCATTCCATCTTACTCCTCACGGGTGACAACGCATCTACATTTTGATTTGTAATAGAGGATAGATGTAGATGTCTATGGACCGCAGCAACAACATACCATCAGGTGGACTATGCGCTCGTTTGTCACCCTTATCCTATAAAAAAAAAAGATAATAACAACTAACTATGGAAAATTCGTTCGTAAAAATAAATGTTTTCAACGTAGATTCGCTTGAGTTGACAAAAGCAGCAAATCTTGGTGAGAGTGCAGTAACAATGGCCGCGTAATGGACAGTTGGCTGCACACAGTGTTCTCGGAAATAATGTTGTAGTAAAAAAAGTAGTTAGGTAAGGTTTGTTTTGTTTTCTTTAGAGGATTTCACTCACAGCCCCAATTTGGTGGTAGTTCATTTCTATTATGTAACGAGAATTTTTGAACATGATATAGAAGCTGCTAAGGTCCTCTGGTAAGTGAAATCACAAGCCGACTGCAAAGCGTGGCGAATATGGCAAAAACTCACTACAAAACTGTGGCGGCGCTGTGGTCGCGTCACAAGTAAACTAATCGAAGTGTAAATCACGCTATTACAATTATGAAAACTGCGATACATACATATATATATATATATATATATATATATATATATATATATATTATTTTTTAAATTTATTTACCATATTACAAAGCATTACAAAAAAAACTATACTAAAAAGTCGCATACAGAAAACCACTAAGGTTTGTGATGACGCGACCAGAGTCGACGTTACATTAAGTATAATTAATATAGTTTGTAAAAAGGAAACATTACAGCCTAATTAGGACCTGAGCAAACGCATATACGCTGTTTCAAGTAGTAATTTTTTTTATAAATTACACAAAAAGTACATTTTAAGTTTTTTTTTTAAATTTTTTTATATTTATACTACAGAGCATTGACTGCTCCCGAGAATGAACACCTTGCCCGGTGGGAGATCTCCTCTTTTCCTTCCACGGCCAAAAATCGTCTTGGCAGCGCATGGTTGGAATCAGTGTTCGAACAAATTGTAATTTGATATATTATTATGTTGAAGTAATCATTTATATAAAAGAGTTTTATAAAGGGATACATTTGTAAAAAGCGGTCTATCTCAATTATTTGACAACAGTTGACACAAGTGACCTACATTACACGCCTGCAGAGAAAAGCTTCATAGTTTATTGTAACAGCGTTGCGCGAGCGTAACAATGCGGATAGCAAACCTATTTGAATTATTAATGTATTTGGAATTTTGTGCAACAACAGTGTTGTGAGTTTTTTAAAAACACCTCGAACGTTTTAAAAGCAAATTAAATGCTGTTTGCTCATTTTTCGTTCTTGTCATAAATATTCGATTCGGGTTCGAATCCTGCATGAAATGAGTGTTTGATGGCTTACAAATAATTGTTCCAGGTTTAGATGTTAGTTCTTGTAAATTATATGCACGTAAACTGCTCCCACGATATAGGAGAAAATATATTCGCAGCATTTAAAGAAAACATCGTAAGGAAACCTTCCTGTCTGAGGAATATTTCGAGGACATGTGAAGTAGATACATTTTTTTTATAGAAGATGGGGCAAATGAGCTTGCGGCTCACCTGATGGTAAGTGATTGCCGCCCATAAACAACCGCAACACCAGGGAAATTGCAGATGCGTTGCCGGTCTTTTAGAAAGGAGTATCGGTCCGAAAACATCGTCGGTGGTTAACAATTCCACAGAGAAAATGTACCAGGACGAAAACTCTTAGTATAACGCACTGTCGTGAACCGCCATCATCCAGATGGTGAGGTAGCGGCTGGAATTAATCCGAACAATTTTGCCGAGCACTCCCCGTGGTAGATTCGATAGAAAATCCAAAGGGATGCAACATCCCTACGCAGAACCAGTGTATCGAGCCAAACAGAGAGAACTCGGTCTTCGACGATTCGAACTGCTCTGCGCTGGATGTATTCAAGTAGAAGGAGCTGGCTCTGGGGTGCCTGGCCCAGAGATGAGAACAGTATTCCACGTGACTACGAACTCGGTTTTTGTAAAGTTGCAAGCGATGGGCCGGTATGAAATACTGTCTCGCTCTGCTGAGTATGCCAAGCATTTTAGAGGTCAAATTCGTCTTCCCTACCAAGTGACCACGAAACTGCACACTATTCGATATGGCGACGTCGAGTATTCCGATGGTAGCAAAGGCAATAAGAGGAGTGCTTTGAAACTGAGGAGATACAATAAAGGGTTTATTTTTAGCAGTAAATGCGCAAACTTGTGTCTTCTGTGGGTTAAACTGAACTAGATTTAGTCGCCCCAATCCGAGACTTTGTTCATCAAAGACTCGACTTCAGACACAGGTTTGTTCCGGTACTCGGGAACGTTTTCCCGAGAAATGTCGGCAAGGCCGGTGTATAAAACGTCATCAGTCCTGTCGTCTGCATAGCAATGTATGTTAATGGTTTGCAACATATCATTGATATGCAGAAGAAACAGCTTTGGTGATAGCACGCAGCCTTGTGGAACACCAGAGTTAATAGGCTTATAGTCGGAACATGCACCGTTTACAACGACCTTGATGCTCCGATCTGCAAGGAAGCTGGTGATCCAATTGCACAATTTCTCGGGAAGCCCATAGGAAGGGAGTTTTGAAAGAAGCGCTTTGTGCCAAACCCGATCGAAGGCCTAGGCATTGTCCAAACCAACGGCCAATGCATCCCCCTTAGACTCTACTGCCTTCGCCCATCTATGAGTCAAATAGACCAGAAGATAAACAGCTGATCGACCACGACGATAAACATACTGACGGTCAGCTGGTGATCCTTAAGGTACCTCATGAGCTGGCAGTTTATAATGGATTCCGTTATTTTAGAGAACAAGGATCATCATTATTTTTTGACGTGTTAGACCCATGCTGCAGCTATATTTCTCGACCAGGGAAGGGCCAAGCTCTCACAGATTACCAGCGTAAAATAGCAGCTTAATGCTGCTGCGTTTCAAATGGTGAGTGCAGAGAAATGGAGACCCTTTTTACTGTAAATGAGGCATTCCATCTTAGTCCTCACGGATGGCAACGCATCTGAATTTTTATTCGTAATCGAGGATATATGTAGATGTCTATGGGCCACAGCAGCCACTTACCATCAAGTGGACTGTCTGCTCGTTTGTCACCCTTATCCTATAAAAAAAACAAGGAGGTCATTGCGATAGGCCTGGTAGTTGGACGGGCCTGAGCGGTCGCCTTTTTTAGAGATCGGGTGTACCAGAGCTGTCTTTCATGAATTCGGAACTATGACTTGGGAGTAAGAGTGCTGGAAAAGATGCGTTAAAATCGGTGCCAACTCCTGATCACGCATCTTCAGCACAATGGGAGGGACTCCATCGGGCCAACTCGACTTGCTGACGTCCAGGGAGAAGATTGCTTTGCGACTTGAGCGCTGTGTAAATCGCACATCCAGAATGGAGCATTCACACCGCGGGATGATCGGCCGTGTGATCCCCCCGTCATCTAGATTCGAGTTGGACGTGTGGCGGGTGGAAGGAAAAGGGGAGATCTCCCGCCGGGCAAGGTGTTCTGCCAACGGCCAACGCTCCGATTGGTAGTTCGGAGCTATTCTATATATGCTGCTTTAACTTTGGAACTTTGTTAATGCGACTTAGGCTTCGATGTGTTTCGCTTGTGCACGATGACAGCGCCGCCACAGACGCAAAGAGAGAGCCTATCAGAGGCTTTCTCATTTGCGGCATGGGCCAGTGAGTCATCCTCTCTGTGCAGAGATGGAAGAGATAGCTGACGGAAGTTCCCTTGGACAGAATGCACGGGTTCCCAAAGGAAGGTAGTTTCTCACCAATTTTGCCGATGTGTTCAGATCTTGCCTTGTCAATACTTTTTGAAGGACCTAGAGGCGGAATTATCCTTCTTTTTAAGAGAACTGGTGTTTATTTTTCGAGACGTTGATGCGTCAGCCCAGGCCCGGTAGCACTCCTGCTTATAGCGTGATGCTAATTCACAGGAGCGACCAAACCATGCCTGATCTTGATCCGGATCTGCCTCCTATGGACACTACAGAGGATAAAATTAAAAGTGACATACCCTAAAGTAGCACATCAGAAATAGAATCTGCAGCAGTCTTTTTCGCTATATATATATGGCAAAAAAGACTTTATGTCTATATATAAGTATATATTTAAAAAGACCGCATCCTCCCCTATCGGACGACCTACATATTGCAACCGCGACGTAAGTTGAGTGGCACCACACTCCGGACAAGGCAATGGTCTGACGAGCCTAAAGGAGCGTCGACGAAAACCTTACTGACGGAATACTGTTCCCATCTCTGGGCTGGGGCTCCCCAGTGCCAGCTCCTTCCACTTGACCGCATCCAGCGCAGAGCGGCTCGAATCGTCGACGACCGAGTCCTTTCCTATCGGCTCGACTCATTGGCGCTGCGAAGAGATGTTTTTTCGCATTTACCACGTGGAGTGCTCTGAGGAATTGTTCGGATTAATCCAGGCGCCAAATTTCACGAACGCACATTGCGGCAGACCTCTCGATACCATCCACACCATTTGGATGATTAGCGGTCCACCACTGTGCGATTAAGAAGATGTTTTCTTCATCGCACAACTTCCTTGTGGAATAGTTTACCACCAGCGATTTTTCCGGACCGATACGACTTAAGACACCTTCAAGAGAAGAGCCTACTCCATTTTAAAAGGCCGGCAATGCATCTGCAATTCCCCTGTTGTTGCGGTTGTTCATGGGCGGCGGTAGCCACTTACGATCAGGTGAGCCGCATGCTCGTTCACCCCCTCTCCTATAAAAAAAAACCTGATATCCGTCCGAATGAGAGGTCAGAAGAAGTTGCAACAGGAAATCCACGTAGGCGAAGTAACCGGCTATGTAAGACCATATGCCAAAGGTTAGTCATGAACAGATCTCTCCGTATGATCGGATGAACGTGAACCGATCCATTCAGCGTAGTGTTTTTCGTGGAAAATTCATAGATTTTATCGCGTTGCACTAACCAGCCACTACATCAGATTGAAGCTATTGAAATTAAAAAAAATCCTAATTTGACTAAAAAGACTGCTTAGGGTCGTATAATTTTGTGTGCGTGCGTGCGTGCGTGCGTGCGTGCGTTTGCCCGTGCGTGCGTGCGTGCGTTCGCCCGTGTGAGCGTTCTTGCGTTTGAACGTGCGTGCGTGCGTGCGTGCGTGCGTGCGTGCGTGCTTGCGTACGTGCATGCGTGCGTTCGGCCGTGCGTGCGTGCGTGCGTTCGCCCGTGCGTGCGTGCGTGTGTGTGTGGGTGTGGGTGTGTGGGTGTGTGTAAGAGTGGAGATAGGTGTGTATCTGTTGGTGCGTGTGATTTCAATGAGTTATGTGAACAATCAGAGGTGGATGTCTAGACAGTGCCAAATAGAGAAGGCACCACAAGCCTGGCTGCCCTACGGCACAAATTTAATATTAATACTCAATAAAATTATATCCCAACCCAAGCATATAACTGCAAGACTGTTTTTATTTTTGAAATGAAACCACCAATTATGTATGGAATATATAAATAAATAGAATTATTTTAATCAGATTATTATAGACGAAGATATTGCGTAACAAACATACATATAACATAGAGGTACATTGAGAAACTACTGCTTTTTTTAAGTTGGCTAAAAATATTTTATACCAAACTACAAGAAATTGATGTCACTCGTGAAAGGCAGTTTCTGTGCAACGACGAGTAAATAAAATATATCATCTTCTGTGTGCACGGCAATCCGATCAAATAACAGGTAAATTGAAATAGTACCATAAGTAGCTCTTGTAAATAAACTCTCTAAATTTTTTTTCATAGAATAGTCCTTAAGAAACTATTTGCAATATTTTATTTTTGCAATGAACTTGTCGCAGTATTTTTTTAAAACATTACCCTTACACTAGGATTTTCTCCTGTATCGTGGAGGCAGTTTACACACATAAATTGCACGATGACAAACATCCAGACCCAGTACAATTATTTGTAGGTCATATGAGTACATGTTCCGTGCGGGATTTGAACCCGCGGCACCCAGCGCAACAACACATTGCTAAGCCACTGTGCCACGGAGTCGTCTCAAAAGTCGTTTTAAAAGTATATATTAGATGGTGTTTGTATGATGGAAGATGCCGACCAGTTTATTGCGTAGTAAGGAATAGAAAGTGTCATTAGCGTGCGAAATATATCATGACATTTTTATAATTGGCTTAGCGCTAGACGAAAGAATATTCACTACCCCATATCATCCCGTGGGTGTCGTAAGAGGTGACAGAGGGAAACCAATCAGGAAATGGGCAGCAGCATCTTCTTATAACAAATTAAACAAAACGACAGCTGTTGCCAACCCGCTTGCCAGGTTTGGCAACTATGGAATATATTCCCTCTATGAGGCAATCTATGGCGGAGGCCTGTGTTCAGCAGTGGACTTTTAGTAGGCTGTAACGGCAGTGAACTTTAAAAAGGTGCATTTTAAAAGCCAATATTGTAAAAAAATATTTTAACATTGACTTTGAACATAATGTGTTATCTCGTTGCAGTTAGTTCAGGCTATGATTAGATCCCATGATCAACGTCAATATCCTAGAATGAAAATAGCCTACTACTTGCCAAAAGGCCACCAACGAACCTGCAATTCTTCAGGTGATACGAAGATACAAGGTCAGTGGTGGTTATTAACCGTCAGAGAAGATGCAGCTTACGCTGGTTATTTTTTTTACTTATTATAAGCCAGTGCTTGACCACAATCCCACCTGGTGGTAAATGGTAATGCGGCCCTAGATGGTAAATCGCAGTGTCTTAGCGTAACAAGTCTATTCACTCTTGCCTTAAAGACACCCAGATTGTATTCGGACGGAAAGATAGACGCCGGCAAATTATTCCACTCCTTTGCTGTACCCATTACAAAATACGAAGGAAACCGTTCGGCGCTAATGCGTGGAATATCGTCAACAAAGGGGGAAGACCCGCCAACTTCCAGGTTGTCCGATGGTGGAAAGGAGAGGGAGGAATTAAAGCTTGTTATTCCTGCGCACATTCACCTATAGAATACCGACAGACTGACTAATTTACGCCTGTGCTCGAGGCTGACAAGATTGATTTCCACCAAATCAAGGTCAAAAATCAGCCTCTTAGCACATAATTACAGTATACTCTTAGTACTCAGAGGTGACAATGCATTTGTAGCCTCTTTGTTTGAAGTTGGCTGCGTGACAGTATACATGAGGTGGACTGTGAGTTCGTTTATCACTACACTCTTATAAAAAAAATACCGCATAAGCACTTCGAGTGATATCGTTGCAGGAAAAGCGGGCGAAGTGTGAAATACTCCATCGTCACAAGATACCTATTAAAGCAAACCATAAAAAGTCCACTGACAGACACTAACTAGAGTTTCTCTCATTGTTAGGACCAATTCTCGTAATCGTCACGCTTGTCTGGCGTAATGACAAATATCTGTACCACACGTCTTCCATCGATTGTTAGTTCTTCGACCCACATAGCAGAGTGAACAGCAATGGTCGATACTATCTTGATTACTGCAGTATCTTTCTATAAAAAGACGGCAGTTGGATACCTATTTATCTAGCATGGCAAATATTGCATGTATTCGCTCTAAGAAAGCCTAAATTTCATATTACTATCTAATTGTTAATTTTCACTAATAAACAACACATAACTTTTATGTGAATGTTTAATTATACTACAATTGTAGACAAAGCCGCCTAGCTGTTGCGCGACCCTCATCAAACGGACAGCGACTGTACGCAATTAATGAAGAGATCTGTAGTAATACTGACATGTACTGCGTCACTGGCGTGCTGTGATACGTGACACGGACGGACGTTAATTTTGAACGGTTCAAAATGATAGGCAGACAAAATTATTGCCTAAAAGAGTATGAGAAGATTTTACTAAATTGATGTAGTAGAGCCACACTGCAGCTATAAGATAGAGCGATAGAAATCGATCGGAGACAAAAGACACTTACAGAATACCAGTGTAAAATAATGGCTGTGTTTAGTATGGTGAATGTAGGAAACAGAAGACATCTTCATACTGGAAACGAGGCATTACATCTGTGGTGGAAGAAAGGAAAAAGGGAGATCTTCCGCCGGGCAAGGTGTTCTGCCCCGGGAGCGGCCAACGCTCCGAGTGTTAGTTTGGAGCTATTCTATATATATATATATATATATATATATTGCATTAATTTCGGAACTTTGTTAGCGTGATTTAGGCTTCGAAATGTTTCGCTTGTGATCGTTGATCTGCTTGGGCACCTTCATTATTAAACGTTCCCTACAACACTTCACTCTATCATATATTTTGATTTGGCTTTTTGACGAGTATAGACCGATATTGAATCATTTATTAAAATTTCTTAATTTAACGTCAAATATATTCACTAAACCTATTGCATACAATTTTTTTAATAGGAGAAGGGACAAACGAGCATGCGTCTCACTTGATGGTAAGTGACTACCGCCGCCCATGAACAACTGCAACACCAGGAGAATCGCAGATGCGTTGCCAGCTTTTTAAAAAGGAGTAGGCTCTTTTCTTGAAGGTCCCTAAGTATCGGTCCGGAAAATCGCTGATGGTAATCGATTCCACAAGGAAGTTGTGTGAGGGAGAAAACTTCTTCTAAATCGCACAGTGGTGGACCGCCAATCATCCAGATGATATGGATGGCATTGCGAGTTTTGTCGCGATGTGCGATGGTGAAATTGAGTGGCTGGAATTAGTCCGAACAATTCCTCAGAACACTTCCCGTGGTAGATGCGATAAAATACGCAAAGAGATGCAACATCTCTACGCAGTGCCAGTGAGTCAAGCCGATCGGAAAGAACTCAGTCGTCGACGATTCGAACCGCTCTGCGCAGGATGCGGTCAAGTGGAAGGAGCTGGCTCTGAGGAGCCCCTGCCCAGAAATGGGAGCAATATTCCGTCAGTAAGATTTCCGTCGAGACAGTATTCCATGTGAGGCCAAACCTGCGCCTTGTAAAGTTACAAGCGGTGTGCCCGCATGAAATACTGTCCCGCTCTGCTGCATGCTTGGCATGCTAAGCTTTTTAGAGGCCAATTTGGCCTTTTCTTCCAAGTGACCACGAAACAACACGTCACTCTATATGTCGACGCCGAGGATTCCGATACTGGCTTAGGCATCAAGGGGAGTGCCTTGAAACTGAGGAGATACGACAAAGGGATTCTTTTTAGCGGTAAACGCGCAAACTTGTGTCTTCTGGGGATTGAACAGGACAAGATTTAGTCGCCCCCAGTCTGAGACTTTGTTCAAGAAAATTTCGACTTCAGATACAAATTTGTTCCGGAAATCGGCGACGTTTTCCCGAGAAATATTGGTACGGCCGGTGCATAAAGCATCACCAGTGCTGTCGTCTGCATATCAATGAATGTGTGGCGGCACTGTCGTCGCGCAACAAGCGAAACACATCGAAGCCTAAATTGCACTAACAAAGTTCCGAAGTTAAAGCAGCATAATATATAGAATAGCTCCGAACTACCACTCGGAGCGCTGGCCGCTCCCCAGGCAGAAAACCTTGCTCGGCGAGAGATCTCCCCTTTTTCTTCCACCCGCCACAAATGTTACTGGTTTGCAACATATCATTGATATGCAGAAGAAACAGCGTTGGTGATAGCACGCAGCCTTGTGGAACACCAGTCTTAATGAGCTTGTAATCGGAGCATGCACCGTTTACTACGACCTTGATGCTCCGATCTGCAAGAATATTGGTGATCCAATTGCACAATTTCTCGGGAAGCCCATAGAAAGGCAGCTTCGAAAGAAGCGCTTTGTGCCAAACCCGATCGAAAGCCTTCGCTATGTCCAAGCTATCGGCCAACGCCGTCCATCGTCGGACTCCATTGTCTCCGCCCATCCATGAGTTAGGTAACCCAAAAGATCACCAGCTAAGCGAACTCGACGGAAACCGTACTGGCGGTCACTAATCAGCTGGTGATCCTCAAGGTACCGCATGAGCTGGCTGTTAATAATGGTTTCCACACATTCCATTATTAATGGCTTTGGAGAACAAGGATGCGATAGGCCTGTAGTTGGACGGGTCTGAGCGGTCGTCTTTTAGGGATCGGATGCACTAAAGCTGTCTTCCATGAGTTCGGGACTACGCCAAGGGAGTAGGAGTACCGAAAAACACGCGTTAAAACCGGTGCCAACTGCGGAGCACACGTATTCAACACAATAGGCGGGACTCCATCAGGTCCACTCGACTTGTTGACATCCAGGAAGAGGAATGTTTTACGCACCAAGCGCTGTGTAAACAGCACTTCCCGCATGGAGCACTCACACCGCGGGATGATCGGCGGTGTGTTCCCCCCGTCATCTAGTGTCGAGTTGGAAGCATAAAGAGAGCCTAGCAGATCGGCTTTCTCCTTTGCGTCATGGGCCAGTGAGTCGTCCACTCTGTGCAGAGATCTGCCTCCGATGAGCACCACAAGGGACGGAATAAAAAGTTCCATACCCTGAAGTACCACATCAGCAACAAAATCGGCAACAACGCTGGGATCTTCCGGCGAGAAGCAAACCCAAGGGTAGGATGCAAAAAAAGACCACATCCCGTTCCAAACGGCCGACCTATAGTGCCAAACACGGCGGCAAGCTGCAGATCGCAACTGCGATGGGAGCGTGAGTGGCACCATACTCTGCATCAGACAATGATCCGAAGAGCCCAGAGGGGCATCGACGGAGACCTGATATCCGTCCGGATGAGTAGTCAGTAGAAAGTCTAATAGGAAATGTAAATATCCTCTACATCTGGGATCTGCGTAGGCGAAGTCACCAGTTGTATTAGACCATATGCCAAGGCAAAATCTCATGGTTGTTAGATGGGAAATTAAGCTGCAGTCTTCAGGAGATTTGACAGCATAAAGGCAATAGAACAGACAGATCTCAAAATGCATGAGACGGGACTTACGCAACTTTAATACTGCTCGTATTGAAGAAGCAATTGAGCGAAACCAAGCCTCAAAAGTCTTTGCTAGAGATCTGTTGGCCAGAAAGAGCCAATTTTCAAAGCTGAAGACCGAGTGTAGCAGCATCGTTACCAATATACCTGAGATTATGAGTGTGATTGAGAGGTTCTATGGACAGCTGTACACATCATCGTTGAAGTCACATTTAAGTGTGAGTGACGATCCAAGAGCAAGTCTTATCTGACACCTTTCTTATGATATTCCGGACGTCAGTCTGAGCGAGACTAGAATAGCTTTCCAGCATCTTTAAGACGGCGAGATCCCGGGCGAGGATGGAATTAAAGCAGAGCTTCTGAAAGCGGGTGAAAAACCGGTATTTGAAGTCTAGAAAGCGACTCTTTAATTCCGTCCTCCATATTGGTACTACACCGGAGGCGTGTAGCAAAAGTGCAGTGGTCTTGTTCTTCAAGAAAGCGTTGTCGCCTTTCTAAACTACAGACTGATTTCCCTTCTGAGCCGTGTTTACGTGCAGTTTTCGGGCGGTCATTATGAATCGAGTTGCATGCAGACTAGACGACTTACAGCCTCCCGAAAAAGCCGGTTTCCGAAAAGGCTGTAGCACCATAGACCACAAGAATACCCTTAGGCAAATTTGGAAAATTCGGCAAATCGGCAAATTCGGCAAATCCTAGTTGTCACTACGTCTGGCGTATGTGGACTTTGAGAAAGCCTTTGATTCCGTCAAAATTTGGGCGGTGTTGCAGTCCCTTTAGCGGTGCCGAGTTGACTGTCGGTATATCGAAGTGTTGATGTTTGTACAGTAATGCTACGATGGATATCAGAGTACAGAAACTTATCCATCTGCAGAAAGGTGTACAAGGTGACGTTATATCCTCGTAGCTCTTCACCGCTGCATCGGACGACGTTTTAAAGTTTCTGGACTGTATAGGATACAGTATTAACATCAACGGCGAGTACAACACTCACCTACGAATTGCCGATGATGTAGTCCTTATGGCATAATCGCTGGAGGACCTAAGCACTATGCTCAACAATGAGATTTAAATGTATAGAGATACTATAGAGCGACATTGGGAACATTTATATACAAAAATTTTGAGCTAATGCGCGTGTGGCACCCTCTAGCTAAAAGTAGCAAAACAACACTAACCATTTATTAAGACAACATTTAACTATTCCCCAGTAGGTGGCGCTAATAAATATAACCTCGTTTTGGAATGTTACCGTTTCGATATCAAAATATCGATAATGTTGTTGAAGATTATGAAGTTATATAGAAATAATTTTCGATATAATAACAGGGAATGTACATGATTGTTTTATTGTATAAATCTATTTATCATAACTTCCATTACACGAAAAAAATCATATTAACTTTTTACGCCCCTTTAGTGTCATGAAATAAAATATTTAATTTCCAATAACTAAGAATCAATTCCAACAGCAGTCACTTTGATTGTCACCTTGGTGGCATGACGTCACTCGGTCTATTAGCTGCTATAATAATAGCATATGATTGATCGGTTGGCGTTAAAGACACATCTAGAAACGCCAAATCCAATAAGAGAGCGCCTCTATGTTTTAAATTCGTTTTTATTACAAAAATACACTTCAAATGTAAAATATTTTAGGAAAAAACTGAACTTAAAGCCGCTTAACGTTTCATCAGCTGCAGTACTTAAAGAAACTACCCACATCAATAAAAATTGTTATTTTAAGTTTTTACCTTATTTTCTAACTCAAGCTTAACCTACACCTTCTTGCATCTTATATTTTTAACAATACAAATTGTTTTTATGTAAGAAATATATTGCTCTCTCCTATCATATAATGGATTTGTCCTTGAAAACCACCAGACAATGAAGCCTGGTATGTAAAAGAGATGACTTGCTGTATTGCTAAACATCAACACAGCAAGTATCCTTAGCATGCTCATAAGCAACACTAAAAATCTCATCAGTATGCTTAAAAAATCCCACCCTTGCTCCACATAAATTAGGGTACTTGGTATAGTTGGTATATGCTACTCATTTTGTTGGTATGGGTACATAATCGTTGATTGTTTTATCTTCTTAAATATTGTAAAGGATTAAATCGGCATCTTGTATATTTTTTTATCGATAATCCCAATCGATAAACGTCGTCAATCACTAACTTTAAAATTGGTAACTAAATAGTGACGTTTACTGGATTACAGAGGGCGCTTATTACAATAAAAATAAATATTCTAGAACAATCTACCAGAAATAATAAAATTTAAAGATTATTCGGTAAATATGTGTTATATTTACGATACTAAACCGAAACCACGTTCATTTTTTGCTCCATATCGTGACTTACAATATCTTAATGCACAACCGGGCATATTTTCTTTAAAAATATTTTTTAAATATATGAAACGAATGCGTCTTGATATTTTGACGAAGTCACTAAGACTAAATGACAAAAATCGGAGATATATCCTATAGGACATAAGTAACAGACGATATTTTTGCTACTGATGTCCTATCTATTACTACTACTAGATAAATATCTTTGATACTCAATGACCTCAATAGTGTCTCCCAATCGTAGGTCTTAAGATGAACATAGACAAAACAAAGATCATGTATAACGTCCATGTCACACCTATTCTGGTTGTTGTTGGGAGCACTAATCTCGAAGTTGTTGACGAGTATATTTATCTGGCACAAATAGTTCGACTAGGTAAGTCCAACTTCGACCGAGAAGTCAATCGACGGATTGAACTCAGCTTCTTGTTAGGTATAACTCAAAACTTGGAAACAAGACTGCAACCATGTGTTGCCAGTGATGACCTATTGAACTGAGACGTGGTCCTTCAATGCTAACGATGAGGAACCTCAAGGTCGCTCAGCGAGCTATGGAGAGGGCTATGCTCGGAGTTTGATGCGTGATAAAGTTAGAAATGAGGATATCCGCAGTAGAACCAGAGTGACCGACATAGCCCAACGGATTAGTAAGCTTAAGTGGCAAAGGGCCGGCTATATAGCTCGAAAAACCGACAACCGTTGGGGAGGAAAATGTTCTCGCATAGCGGCCTCGTACCGGCGGACGAAATGTTGGGCGTCATCCCACTAGATGGAGTAACGACCTGGTAAAACATGCAGGAAGTCGATGGATGCAGGTGGCTCAAGACCTTGCTTTGTGGCATTCCTTGGGAGAGGCCTATGTTCAGCAGTGGACTTGTGAAAGGCTGTAATGACGATAATAATGATATACATTAAATGAATTTACTTTTAATATTAATTTAATTCCCGACGTTTCGGATGCTTTACAGCACCCATGGTCATGGGAAGGCTGAGGTGTTTGAGACGTCAAACATATCAGAACTGAAAATAACCGGCCTATCTATAACATCGGGACGCCGATGTCATAGATAGCCCGGTTATCTTCAGTTTTTGAATATTAGTTTTTGGTCCGATCTACGCAGAACGAACTTACAGTATCTTGAATTCTTGCAGTGATATGCTGGGGTTTTGATTTAAATTTATTAACTATAGGATTCCAAGCAGATGGTAACTCTGATCCATCTTTTCTATTGAAATTTGAATGATTTTTATTAATTTTAATAATCTCGCGAATCATCCTTGATAAGAATCGGTGTTATTTTGCGAAGATTTGTGGTCTGTCATATCCAATGTAATGGCGGAGACGACTTTGAATATGTTCACAGACTGGAGACTTCCTGGAGTCGGTACTTCACGTCAGCTATATTGTCCTTTTACGAGGGTTTTTATCGATCGTTTTGTTTGTCCTACGGAAGACATTTTCAAGATTTACAAAACCTCTCTATTACCAAGTTTAATATACTAAACAGGGTATGTAAAAAGAGTTATTATAATACAAATGAATATATGGTTAATAATCACCCCAGGGGATTATGATGTCACTTGTTTCAAAAAAAGTTTTGTAAATAATCTGTACAATCTTTCTTATTGTATAAATTAATTTGAAAAAGGTCCCGCTTAGTTGCTTGCAGGTTCTTCCAAAAAATATTCTATAAGGATTACTTGTCTACACTAACAGTCTTATTCATAAAAAGTTAAAATAGGTTTATTAGCTTCTTATTAAGAGGTACCCGTAAAACACTATTCATAAACGCTTTATCACGCTAAAACGTATTATAAGTGTTCAGTAGCGGCTTCATAAGTTATAGAAGGGTCCACCGTACTATAAACCCATTATAAAACTGTTATAAGGAAAAATATGGACGATCTGCGTGCGAGCAACGAACAGCTGATTGTTGAAGTTGTATAGATTATTGTTAGTGAAATTGTTTTTGTGGATTTTAATTTCTAAAGTGTCGCTATGCAAGCTCTGCAAGCTTTAGAAGCTATGAACCAAGTAGAAAATGCTCCGCATCATCGTCGTAAGGTTTATCGGAAGAGATATGATCCGAATTCTTTGCCCGATGTAGAGTTCAAACAGCGATACCGCTTCAAAAAACATACAGCATCTTTTATAATTGATCTCGTCAGGCAGGATTTACAACTGGACTCAAGACGTTGTGGTACGTCACCAGAATTGCAGGTGTAAACCGCCATTAGATGTTGGGGACGTCGTGAAGTAAGTCAACTTGTAGCATACAAGTGATAATATCCTATTTAAATTATACGAGTATTATATAATATCCTATGTAAACGTTTTTGTACCTATCCTTTTTAGGTTCATGACGATGGGGGAGATCTTCATGGATTGAGTCAACCAATTGTGAGTCGCATTTGTTCCAGAGTAGCTCGTGCGATTGCTCGTCAATCTGACACCTACATAAAAATGCCACAGTCCTTGGCAGAAGAGCAAAGGGTTATAAGGGAATTCTTAGAGATAAGAAATTTTCCTTGTGTTGGGTTGCATCGATTGTACTCACATAAAAATAAAGAAATTTGGCGGTGATGCAGCTCAGTATTATAAAAACCAAAAAGGATTTTATTCATTGAATGTGCAAGTTCATATTATAATACACAATGCAGTTCTTTGCCAGGTGGTACATTACTCATATACATCATCATCATCATCATTACAGCCCTTCACAAGTCCACTGCTGAACATAGGCCTCCCCAAAGGAATACCACAAAGCACGGTCCTGAGCCACCTGCATCCATCGACTTCCTGCACATCTCACCAGGTCGTCACTCCATCTGGTGGGGAGACGTCCAACACTTTGCCTGCCGGTACGAGGCTGCCACTCGAGAACCTTTTTTCCCCATCGGTTGTCGGTTCTTCGAGCTATATGGCTGGCCCATTGCCACTTCAGCTTACTAATACGTTGGGCTATGTCGGTCACTCTGGTTCTACTGCGGATATCCTCATTTCTGAGTTTATCACGCAGAGAAACTCCGAGCATAGCCCTCTCCATAGCTCGCTGAGCGACCTTGAACTTCCTCATCCAGCCAGCAGTAAAGGACCACGTCTCAGTTGCGTATGTCATCACTGGCAACACGCACTGTTTGTACAGACTCGTTTTCAAATTTTGAGGTATACCTGACGAGAAGATGTGTCGTAATTTCCCGAACGCTGCCCAACCGATTTGAATCCGTCGATTGACCTCTCGGTCGAAGTTGGACTTACCTATTCGGACTATTTGTCCAAGGTAAACATACTCGTCAACAACTTCGAGCTTAGTGCTCCCAACAACTATCGGCATAAGTGTGACATGGACATTAAACATGATCTTTGTTTTGTCCATGTTCATCTTAAGACCTATCCGTTGGGAAGCACTATTGAGGTCATTGAGTATAGTGCTTAGGTCCTCCACCGATTCTGCCATAAGGACTATATCGTCGGCAAATCGAAGGTGAGTGATGTACTCGCCATTGATGTTGATACCGTATCCTTTCCAGTTCAGAAGCTTGAAAACGTCTTCCAATGCAGCGGTAAAGAGTTTCGGGGATATGACGTCACCCTGTCTTACACCTCTCTGCAATTGGATAGGTTTCGTACTCTGGTTCTGTACTCGGATAGCCATCGTAGCCCTACTGTACAAGCACTTCAGCACTTGGATATACCGACAGTCAACTTGGCACCGCTGAAGGGACTGCAGCACCGCCCAAATTTCGATGGAATCAAGACTTTCTCATAGTCCACATACGCCAGACACAGTGGCAATTTGTACTTCTCTGACTTCTGTACAATTTGCCGAAGGGTATGTATGTGGTATATGGTGCTAAAGCCATTTCGGAAACCGGCTTGTTAGGTAGGCTGGAAGTCGGCAAGTCTGCGCGCGAGACGATTCGTAATGACTCTCGAAAACAGCACGTAGACATGGCTCAGAAGGGAAATCGGTCTGTAGTTCTTCAAGAGAGCGTTGTCGCCTTTCTTGAAGAACAAGGCCGCCGCACTTCTGCTCCACGCCTCCGTTGTAATGCCACCATGGAGGACGGAATTAAAGAGCCTCTGAAGGACTTCAAGTACCGGTTTTCCACCCGCTTTCAGTAGCTCCGCTGTTATTCCGTCCTCGCCTGGGGCCTTGCCCTTTTTAAGGTGCTGGACAGCTATTCTAATCTCGCTCAGACTGACGTCCGGGATATCATCGGAATAATGTCGGATAAGACTCGCTCTTGAATCGTTACTCACACTTGCGTGTGGCTCCAACAATGACGTGTACAGCTGCCCATAGAACCTCTCAATCTTACTCAAAATCTCAAGTGCCCCGGAAACGATGCTGCCACATTCTGTCTTCAGCTTTAAGATCTCTGGCAAAGACTTTGGAGCCTTGGTTCCGTTCGCTTCTTCAATACGATCTGTATTGAAGTTGCGTAAGTCCCGCCGCATGCATATGGAGATCTGTCTGTTCAGTTGCCTGTATGCTGTCAAATCTGTTGAAGAATGTAGCTTCATCTCCCGTCTAACAACCATGAGATTAAGTGTGATCGGAGAGTTTTGTGTTTTTCTGCGGCGCGTCTTGCAGAACTTAGCTCCGACCGCATGGACAGTTTCCGCGAGCTTATCGTTCATATCGTCAACTTCATTGCAGTCTTCTAGGCACTGAAAACGGTTTTGTACCTCGAGCTGAAAGGTTTCGGGACTTTGGATTAGAGCACGAGGGGGACGGAGCGTTGACTTCATTAGACGAGACCTCTCCAACTTAACATTTAGGTTCAGTGTGCCTCTAACCATTCGGTGGTCGCTGCCGGTTTTCAACCTCGCGATCACTGAGACATCACTGAACAGTTGTCGTCTGGTTGTGAATGAATTTAATCTCATTTTTTGTCGAACCGTCGGGGCTCGACCAGGTTCACTTCCTGTGGGGCCGCTTCTGGAAGAAAGAGTTCATCATAAAGAGTCCCTCTTTCTTTATGAAGTCGACCAGCTGCTGGCCCCTTGAGTTCCGGTACCCTATTCCAAATTTCCCTACTTTCAGCTCACCATTCTCTCTTGTGCCTAGTTTTGCATTGAAGTCTCCCATTAACACCGTATATTGGGTTTTGGAGGAATGCATGGCTCTAGAGATATCCTCATACATTTCCTCTACCTCGTTATCGGGGTGTGCCGAGGTTGGTGCGTGAACCTGTATGACCTTCAGCTAATACCGTTTGGTGATTCTGAGTATAAAGTACGCAATCCTCGTCGACACACTCTCAATCTTTACGTTGTTAACGAGAGATTTGTGGACGATAAATCCGACACCTCCTTGGGACAGATGGTCGCCCTCCCGGTAATAGAACAAGTTCCCGAATTCGAGGATTACCGTTTCTTCCCCCTCTCTTCGGACTTCGGATAATCCTATAATATGCCAGCGTAACTTGTCTATCTCTTCTTCCAGCTCCACAATCTTCTCGTCAGTCCTCAGGATGCATGCGTTGTACGTTGCCAGGTCTAGTCGTCGTCGGTGGCAACCGAACCTCCACCGGAGATTCTTAGCACTCCCTGTCCCGCCGTTACCATGGTCGCCAACGTAGCCAGTAATAGCGGGGCCGCCGGGGACTGGGGGCCGTCTCTTTGTTACATTCATTCATAGGGGGGTATTTGCCATAGTTGCCACGCTTGGTGAGCGGGTTATCAACCTCAGTTTTTTATTGTATTTTTGCTGTTATCAGGAAGATGCTGCTGCCCATCTCCTGCCTGTTTCCCTTTGTCGCCTTTTACGACACCCACGGGAAGATATGGGGTAGTGGATATTCTTAACCGCCACTACACGGCTACTCATACTTATATACTCATACTCATATACATATGTACTTATTTTACCTGCATACATAACTGTGCTTACATATTTTTCATTTTTAATGCACGTAGTTTGCGATGTTAAACTATATATCTGAGACATTGTTGCCAGATGGCGAGGCAGTACCCATGATTCCCGTATCTTTAATGAATCCACTTTTAGATAGCGCTTTGAAAGTAGAGAGAAGAGGGAGACTCTTAGGAGATTCAGGCTACAGATTAGAGCCATATCTATTTACACCTATACTATGACGTCAAAATGAGCGTGAAGAAAGATATAATCGAGCACAAATTGCCACTCGGAACTGTGTTGAACATTGCTTTTGTGTGTGGAAGCAGCGGTGTTAGTCTATTTTATGGCATGACAGTAAGACATGAAAAATGTGAAACCTACAATTGTGACTCTTGCAGTGTTGCACAATATTGCAATAGGACAAGATTCAGTACCAGGTAATTTGCACACATATAATTTTAATCATTAATGAATATAATTTTTTTTTACATAATAATATTTATAATATAATTTTTAGATCATGATGACGTACTCAATGCAATTATGGATGTTAAACTTTTACCTCAAATTGGTGAGGCCAGAGGAAAATACTCCAATAATGCTCTTCTATGAGCATTGATTAATAGGAATTTTAACTAATTAAGGCTATCAGTAAGTAGGTGCTGCATTTTAGTTTTCAATTATTTATTTTTAAAGAACTTGTAGTTTTTATTATAATATTCAATTTTTATTTTTATTAATGTCTCCTCTAGGTCCAAGTTTCGTGCTTTCCTTCCTTCATTTGCCGTTTGGGCTTGATGGACCTCTTTCCTACACTCAATTTCAGTATTTGCTATACTTGCTGGTCTGAAATAAAAATAGTTACGAGTATGTTTGAGTATTTAAAATAAAATCAAAGCAACAATTTCATAAATTAACATAATTCCTATTAGAATAGAGGTCATTGTATTTACCTTTTTCTCACTTTTATATTTTCTTCCAGGTTTCTTAGGTGTAAGCAGTGGTTTTGGTGGTGAGCCAGTAGCTAAAACCTACAGCAATGAAAACCGTTAAAAGATACTTGTTTACATTAACTTAATCTAAAATGTTTCATGAATTAAAATTCAAGTTTAAATAGACCATTTCATTTTATTCAAGTAATACTTTTATCCCTAAACTTTATAATCCACATACTGGGAGATAACTGCTTCCATGGCTTCAACAATATCAGAATTACAAATCAAGTTACGGGTTCGTTTCCAGTTTGGCACATGTTTACTTAATTTACAACTTTTCTCATATTTAACTCTTGTGTATTTTGGACGTCTTGAAGTATTTCTACTGTGACATCCTTTACTGTACTCATTGTATCCTACAACAGTAAAATAAGATAAAATTAAAATTAGATATGAAAAATATAAAAATGACTTGCTATCTCAATACATTATTGATGCTTACAATATCTGAAGTCTTGTTTTCAATGTTGACAAGTTTAATTATCTCATCCACTTTGATCTCATTTCGCGATGGCTCCCCAATCTACAAACTATAAAATAAATAATTCAATTACTAATGAACTATATTATGTAAGTATGAATTTTTTTTTTGATAACAATATCATTAAGTAAATTTTAGCAGGTATTTAGACAGAAAAGGAACAACAATGTTCACGCCCGAACCCTAGTTTCGGAATCGACGTCAGAGGGCGCGCGGCTCGGTGCCATACCGGTTTGACGTTAGGCTAGCTTAGGTGTGGCGAGAGCGCGCTAGCGAAAAGCAGTCGTTTGCCAGTTGTGCTTAGGAGAGCATGCTGTCATTTTTTTGTTCAGGGATGTGGAATTGTGCACGCGCGCGTCGAGTAGATATACGCTCTAGGGTTCGAACCGCGCATTCCTTGTTCGAGAGCTTCTCCCGGTTGATCATCAGGAAATCATTATAATCGTGTCGTCGCGTTAAGTGCCCTTTTTTGTGTGTGTTGGCTTGTTAGTTTACGCGTCAACGAGGCGTATTTTGAATCTTTTCGCGACGTGGTTTTGCTGTCGAATGAAGGAACTTAGTTGTATTTAACTGAGTAGTATGACTCATTAATAGATCGCTTTAATTCCCTCTTTATAATTTGTGATAAGTGAATCCGGGACATTGAATATTGAACTTTGGACTACTGTCCGTTACTGTGTCGAGTATCACGTGTTCGACTCTACGATGAATGTGGAATTAGGCGAGTTTTAGTTAGTTAAATGTACAATGAAGCTAATAGGACTGTCCTCATGACGAACGAAGAAAGTGACTGTGGACGACACCGCGGAAGATTACCACAATATGGAGCGGTGCTGAAGTCCGAGCTGCTGCCGACGGCAACGGTCTCATCAAGTCTACCACACTCAGTTACACACATACACATCACTGACCCTTACTTCCCATGCACCATACAACCTCATGTGGCCTGACCGTACCCTTAGGGACCAGTCGCCTTAGATATAGGTAGGTAAGTTCGGGTTTAATATTCTCCCTGTTGAATAGCAGTAGGATAGAACGCTCCCCCTTATTGTTTATTGTGATAGAACATATTCCACGTGGCCATATTGTGGCCCCGTCCCTCTGCTGCCCGTCGATGGGATTACTCATGGGCCCTAATCCCGTCATCCTTTGTTGGGGCAGCTAGGGGCGTGTACAAACTGGTAGCAGAACGTGGTTCCGAGTTCGATTCCCCGGTCGATCCCGACCATAGTGTTTGATAAAAATTAAACAATTCTGGTGGCAGGGAGCGTTGCTTTGATTGGTTTAATTTTGTGTCTACAATCACGCCCGTACGTAATACGTAAAAATATTTTTCTTGTACGTAATAATAAAATTATTTTCCTTTGTTGCTTGCTTATTTGGTTAGCGGGTAGATTTAAAAAGCCGCACCCGTTTAGTTCGCAAGCGGGAGGTTTTCTAGAGGTATACGTCATGTAGGTAGATGGTTATTATCACGTAATCGGTTAATTATCGTTGTCGTATAGTTGTAGTGGATTACTTATCAAAGAGTTGATTTCCGAGCTAGGCATTTTTTGTTGATCGACCGTGATGTGTATGTTCGTTTGTATTGTGATTTGTATTTGAACTAAAGAGTAGTCATTTGTATTTGCGCCATTTGAATTTAACTTGATTTGATCGCACTAGTATTTGTTATTTGTTAATTTGATTTGTGTCTTTTCTTTTGTGCTTGGTTTGTACTTGTATTTGGTTTGATAAGTAGTAATTCGTATTTGTGTAATTTCTATTCAACTCGATTTGATAGGAACTGCATTTGTTAACTCTTAGTTTTTTATTGTATTTGTTATTTTTGTAATTTTTGCTGAAACCGCGTCGTAATTGTATTTAGTAGTGATGTCATCGCCCAAGCTACTAATCCTTGCCTGCGGACTGAGTTACACTGGGCCATTAGCGCCCATGCTTTGATAGGTCGACCGGATAGGTTCCATAACTTGATGAAGCGGTTCGAGCAGGTCGATGCTCGAAGGACCGCGGAGGAGGCTTACGCTGAGCTCGAGGATTTGGATGTGGAAAAGGGAGTCCTGGACTCCTGCTTCGCGGACTACGAGCAGTTCTTTTCGCTCACGGACGAGTTGATCGAGGCTGAAGGCAAGTATGCCGAGGAGGCGCGTGAAGCTCGGATGAGTGGCCTGCCCGTGTCCTCTCGGAAGCATGCCGGAGCTGTTGGGACGACTCCCAACTCTGGACCTGCCAAGGTTCTCCGGGGTTCTTTCCGAATGGCGTCCACGAGGCTGTCTTTTCGACAGCCTAGTGGACGCCCGGAGAGACTTGACCCCGAGCCAGAAGGTGGCGTACCTCCTGGCCTCACTGGAGGGGGAGGCCCTGGGCGTCGTCCGCCACTTGAGATTGTCGGACGACGCCTAACAGACTGCTCGGGACTTCCTAGCCAGAAGATACGCCACCGTCCGGCGAATTGCGGACGAACAAGTTAAGCAGCTTCTAGGACTCCCGCTGCTTAGTGACCGGGCCAGACTACGTCCGGACCTGTTGGATCCAGTCTTGGTGGCCTGTAATAAGTTGAGGCGGCTGGATTTACCAGTGGGCGAATGGGCTTTTTTGTTGCTCCGCATCGTGCTGTCCCATCTACCTCTCGACCTTCGAATACATTTTGAGGAGAGGTACGGCGGGGACGAGGCCTCCTATATTCCGCCCTTCTATGACTTGCTGCGGTTTTTGGAGGAGCAATGCTGGCAGATCGAGAACGCGGCGGGCGCCGTTGACGACTTACGAGCCGTGCCCAGTGAGAGGCTGAATCCGCTGGGCAAGTCGTCGTCAACCCCCCCTGCTCCTATTGTCGAGCATCTACGCACCGGGTATCGTCGTGCCCGAAATTATTAGGTAAGCCGGTTCCGGCGAGGCGAACTATCGCCAAGGAGCACCGCTGGTGCTACTCATCTTTGGAAGAGCACCTCCAGCGACACTGTCCGCATCGGTGGTCCTGTCTGCATTGCCAGGGCAATCACCATGCAGTTTTGTGCCTGGGTGCGAACGGCGTCTCGTCTCGGGGCTCTACCAGGCCCTCGACCCCCACGGGCGGGGGCGCTCCGCCACGCCCTCTGCCAGGCGACGCTCGGCGCCCGCCGGCTAGCCACCAGTCCCCTAGGTTTGAAAAGGGTCCCTTCCCCGACCAGTCGGGGGGTAATTTCCCCAGGGGCGGGGGTGTCATCACCCCCCTCAGCGTGTGGAGAGGAACTTCACGGCCACTCATCGGTCCGCTGGACCCTTCTCACTCTCATTAGCTGAGTGGCCGCGACTGGTGTACCACTATTCCCCATTTCATGGAGGCGGCCCTGGCTAGCTGCCGCCTTAGCTCCCACCACGGCCGCCTCCACTGAGCCTTAAGCCGTCAAGAGTCCACTTGTCAAAGTGTTCTGTTGCCGACGGCCTCAGTGAGGGCGTACAATCTGAGTGGCGACTGTTAGCGGTTTGCGCTCTATTGGTCTCGAGTTCACGCGGTGTAGCCTCCACTTGGTGGTGGGAAGATTAGGGCCCCCTGGGGCGTTGAGTCACGCTGTGAAGGGGTAGTAGATTTGGTTTTGGTCGAGTACTTAATTAATGACGCTTTAAATTGAAAATAACAAAAAAACATTTTCATATTTGTAGCGGTTGTGATTAAAAGGTTGAATTTAATATGCTCCTTTAAATGTTGCTGCATATGTTTTGTAAATATATTTGATTACTGTGTTTGTTGTTGCACGGAAAATGGAAATTGAATGTTTGTGCGTATGTTTTGTAATTGTGTTTAATCATTTTGCTTGTGAAAGGGAAGGCTGAAATTGGTTAACCCTATTTGTGCCGAAGGGAGTAAGAGTCACTTCTCTTTTGGTTTACATTTTGTTGGCACTGTCTAAGATATTTAAATGAGAAATAGGGCTGTCTCTTGCGTTTATTGTTTTGTTTAATTTGTCAAGTTGACCTATGTGCATCGGTGATTAATTTGGTTGAATTGATTCTGTAGTTGAACATCGATGCTTTTGAAAAATTAGTTGAAATATGAGCATAGGACTACTTGTCTAACAGGCTGGCTAGTTTGTAGATTATCAGATGGAAATCAGCTGTCGCACCATTTGGTAAATGATTATATGGTGAATGACTTGGTTATGCCTACTTGTTTGAAAATTCATACTAGGGACTATCTGTGCGTTCGTTCGGCTCTCCACAGACGACGTTCATGTGGGATTTGGGGGTGCTCTCTGCACTGAAGCTTACGAGGTCACTCTGGGCCGCTTCGTGCCGCGTCGATGTTTGCAGACCTGATCCGGTCGGATTGCGGAACTAATCGTAGAGGCACAGATAGGTGTTTGAAGGAGGTCGTCGGACTTCTGTCTAGGAATAGAACTTATTTATGGGCTTGCCCACGTTGGGGCTGTAATTATGAGGCGTTAGTTAGGGTTGCAAGATCTGATGGGGTGCCTAAGGTGGCCTAGTTTGGTTGTAGATTCGGTCTTGCAACATGCCTTCGCGACCCTGTCCCGCTGCCCGGTTTTCTCGCGGACCTAAATCCTTATGTCCGGGACGGGGGTTTGTTCACGCCCAAACGCTGGTTTCGGAATCGACGTCAGAGAGCGCGCGGCTCGATGCCATACCGGTTTGACGTTCAGGCTATCTTGGGTGTGGCGAGAGCGCGCGAGCGAAAAGCAGTCGTTTGCCAGCTGTGCTTGAGACAGCACTCTGTCATTTTTTTGTTCGAGGATGCGGAATTGTGCATGCGCGCGTCGAGTAGATATACGCTCTAGGGTTCGAACCGCGCATTCCTTGTTCGAGAGCTTCTCCCGGTTGATCATCAGGAAATCATTATAATCGTGTCGTCGCGTTAAGTGCCCTTTTTTGTGTGTGTTGGCTTGTTAGTTTACGCGTCAACGAGGCGTATTTTGAATCTTTTCGCGACGTGGTTTTTGCTGTCGAATGAAGGAACTTAGTTGTATTTAACTGAGTAGTATGACTCATTAATAGATCGCTTTAATTCCCTCTTTATAATTTGTGATAAGTGAATCCGGGACATTGAATATTGAACTTTGAACTACTGTCCGTTACTGTGTCAAGTATCACGTGTTCGACTCTACGATGAATGTGGAATTAGGCGAGTTTTAGTTAGTTAAATGTACAATGAAGCTAATAGGACTGTCCTCGTGACGAACGAAGAAAGTGACTGTGAACGACTCCGCGGAAGATTACCACAATTTGGAGCGGTGCTGAAGTCCGAGCTGCTGCCGGCGGCAACGGTCTCATAAGGTCAACCACACTCAGTCACACACCTACACATCACTGACCCTTACTTCCCATGCACCATACAACCGCATGCGACCTGACCGAACCCTGAGGGACCAGTCGCCTTGGGTATAGGTAGGTAAGCTCGGGTTTAATATTCTTCCTGTTGAATGGCAGTAGGATAGAACGCTCCCCCTTATTGTTTATTGTGATAGAACATATTCCACGTGGCCATATTGTGGCCCCGTCCCTTTGCTGCCCGTCGATGGGATTACTCATAGGCCCTAATCCCTTCACCCTATGTTGGGGCAGCTAGGGGCGTGTACAACAATGTTTATCAAATAAAAGTTTGCACTAGGTAGAGATAAAATTTGCAACTTTTAACTTAGAATCTTGACATACATAATACCAGATTTATTTCATCAGAATCAAATTCATTTGCATCAATGACAAATTCGTTAGGGAGGGAGATGAACAGATGTCATCTGCATTTTCGGGGTTTATTGTTGGAGGTGGACCACCACCAGTCTGGAGAAGATTCTTACGTTCAACAGACTTAATTTTCTTTTTGTCATTTTAATAATGCTCCATTGGGATTTTATTTGTGGGAGGGTCCGAGTGCCACCTTTGCACATACTGTTGAAACTGGAAAAAAATATAACAATGTACATAAATTTTTAACATTTTAATATTCAAAATGGGCTAATCTTAATGCAAGCAATCCTGAGAACTTGGTTGCACTTTCTCATATATCAACCCGTCCAATCCTATGTTCTATGAGCTATGTGGACTGCCCACTGTTACTTAAGTTTTCAACTTAAGTCTGAACCTATGTCAGCAACTTTATTCTTCAATAAGTTTCATCACAATGAATCCTATTGGATAGGGAGGCTCCTGTCATAGCTCTTCCAGAAGACTGTTAAGTGACTTTAAAATTATATGTGTATTAGGCCAGCTAGAGACAAAGTGATGTTGCATAGTAATGTAACTGACCGTATATAGAATATCATTGCGTTGAAGACTCGTGTTCAAACAGTTCACACGTTGATAGACAAAAATAGGTCTGCATAATAAATCCGCTATGCTGCTAGCTTTTTTGAGTTAGTATTTGTATCAGTATTTTTATTTTCAATCACTTATACACGCTCTTTTACCAAATTCATTACCTAATAAATGCTATGGAAAGAAAAATGATATTATTATAACAACACAGTGAAATAACACTTGTGCACTAAGCATCTATGAAGAAAATTACTTTAGTTACGTACTAACCTTATCTTCCTCTAGCAAATTTCGCTTCTTTGCTACTTTTACTTGTACTGTTTTGCATTACTATTGAGTAAAAAATATAACTCAAATCAATTTCTTGAACCGATATAAGAAAACAACGCGCTTAATTAGACGCGAATGTCACAATTGCTGTCAAACCTTTTTTTCTCACCGTCGCTAGTCTATGGATTCATCAGAATGACAACATAATAAAACTTAAGAATTTCATAAGTACGATTTAACTAAAACAGGTTTATAGAACAGTGCTGGGATTAGTGGTGACGGGGATAGTGCAGGCAATTGAGGGAGGGCGGAAGGTGCTCTTCATACTAGGTAAGACACATCATTTTATTTAATAACGCGGATATTTGCGAAGTAAATTTTTCTAAAAGCTTTTATATAATGGATTTCCGCAAAGTAACGCCTGATTCTATTAAACAAATTCTATTGATTTATTAAAAGTTTTTAATTTTGGTTTTGTTATGCTAATATTAGTTTTGGTTCATTTTACTCAAGATGAGGTCACTATACAACTTTAAAAACATAATAGAACCATGCTGCAGCTATATTAGTATTATAGTTGTAGCACAAATGTGTCAGCTCGACCGGGGAAAGACCACGCTCTCACAGAATACCAGCGTAAAATAGCAGCTTAATACTGCTGTGTTTCGTAAGGTGAGTGTAGATAACCGGAGACCCTTTTTACTGGAAAAGAGGCAATCCATCTTAGTCCTCACGGGTGACAACGCATCTGCATTTTGATTTGTAATAGAGGATAGATGTAGATGTCTATGGGTCACAGCAACCACTTACCATCAGGTGGACTGTGTGCTCGTTTGTAACCCTATCCTATATAAAGAAAGACTTTTGCCATAGTTGCCATGCTTAGCAGGCAGGTCAGCAACCGCAGTTTTTTTATTATTAAAGTTGTACTCAGGAATATGCTGCAGCCCATCTCCTGTTCCATTTTCCATGTCTCACCTCTTGAGATACCCTCGGTTCGATATGGGGAAGTGAATAATTTTAAACCGCCGCTAGACTGTAATTATGGATTTTATTACGATTAATTTTAACTCTCCTTAACTTCGAAATTTCAGCCTTTTTTCAACACACATCATCACGTCACGGAGGGCCTGAGGTATTTGATATCCTGATGTCATAGTTAACGAAGACAAATTATAATTTTTGCGTAAATGTAAGGGATCATTATATTAAAATATACGATAAGATATCCAGGTATACTTTGAGATGTTAGTGATGATAGCATTATTATAATGATAATGATGATCATGGTTTGTTCGTGAACAATCGTCATATCATCTTTTTTGTGTTTGCGAATTACCTTACCACCGTCCAAGCAGAAGAGTGTGGAACCCGTGTCTGACTGTTTAACTTGCGTCAGTCAATATTAGCAATTTCACACAACACACACACACACACACACACACACACACACACACACACAGAGAGAGAGAGAGAGAGAGAGAGAGACAGACACACACACACACACACACACACACACACACACACACACACACACACACAATTCACGCCTGTCACCCATAGGGGTAGGCAGAGACTACGGACTTCCATTTGGCGCGATCCTGACACACCTCTCTCGCCTACTTTACATCCATATATCTACGCATACACGCTTTAGTAGTATCACTCAATATTTATTCATGTCATTATAACAAATCATAAATATTTATCTTAACAAATATAAATGTTTTAAAATATATTTTAACAATTCCATGCAATTTTCACTAAGCGTATTCTTAAATTTTTATGTGGCCATACTTTACGTCTACAACTGCAGCAAAGCAACGGTTCCATGAATTGGTAAACGCAAGGTACGGAATACAGAATACATTTTAAATTCTCTTGTGACAAGTTAAAGAGAATTTTGCAGTTTATGGTTTTAAGCCAAATATTTAAAATATTCAAAAAAAAAAAACGTTTGCAGAGAACTAAAAACAAAATAATACTTTTCATATTATAACTACTAAAGTCGATGCTAAATAATTTTGTATTTGTATTTTGTATTTTTTGATTTTTAAACGTGGTACAGCCAAGCTACAGCTATATTATGGTTGTAACACGAATGGGTCGGCTCGACCGGGGACGGACCACGCTCTCACAAAACGCCAGCGTAAAATAGCAGATTAATGCTGCTGTGTTTAGTATGGTGAGTGTAGAAAATCGGAGAATCTTTTTATTGGAAACGGGACATACCATCTTAGTCTTCAGAGGTGACAACGCATCTGTATTCTGATTGATAATTGAAGACAAATCTTGGTGGGTAAGGTCCACAGCATACATTTACTATCAGGTACTACTTATTCTATAAAAACATTATAAATAAATACTTTAAAGAGGGTTTACGATTCTGTTTTCTTTATATAATCTCTAACAAGAAAACCAGAGCTACAAATACAATGGAAATATTAAATTTCCTTCGGCGGTACTTTTTATTACATGCCAATGTCTGGGGAAGCTTTTTATGTCGGCGATACAACTACACTTTAATATGCTGACATAAAATTTGATTTCGGTTCATTGAGAATACTTTATCGCGACGCGAAAAAGAAATTATATTAGTTTCGTTAGTTAGTGCTTAACTATGACAGATGTTGATGCGGTCTTGGATGGTGGAACAGTGTAGCTTAAACACCTCTTTAGTAATATTATAACAGCCTCTAAAAAATTCACTGCTCAACATAGACCTCCCCCATAGATTTTTTGTATAGGATAAGGGTGACAAACGAGCACACAGTCCAACTGATAGTAAGTGGTTGCTGCGGCCCATAGATATCTACATCTATCCTCTATTACAAATCAAAATGTAGATGCGTTGTCACCCGTGAGGACTAAGATAGAATGCCTCATGTCCAGTAAAAAGGGCCTCCGGCCACCTGCACTCACCAAGCGAAACGCAGAGGTAAACCTCTACTTTACGCTGGTTTTCTGTGAGGTCATGGTATTACCCCGGTTCGAGCTGGTCCATCCGTGCGACAGCATAAGATGCCGCGTGGCTCTACCACTGGTGAAGAGATTGAGAGACAGATTGCCTCATAGAGGGGATATTTGTCGTAGTTGCCTCGCTAGTCTAGCGGGTTGGCAATCCAAGGGTTTATTATTTTGAATTTTCATCAGACAAATGCTGAAACCATCTGCTGTTTAATTATTCTATGTTTCTCCTTACCATAGTTTTGAAATGATATGAGTGGATATAGTGGACTCTCTTACGCCGTCACTACATGACAGTTCTTCATGACCATCCATTAATGAATGAAGTTACCCTGAAAAAAAAAGCAACAGTGAAGTCAAAGCTTTTATTAAAATAAATAGAGAAAGAAAAACAAAACAATAATATATTTGAAAACAGCGAGAAAAATCTGCGAAATAATCTAACAACGTTAGCATAATATTGACGCTTCTTGAAGTAACAAGATTTTGGCAACTTTTCAAGTAAATACGAGGGGTTGTTAGTGAAAGCAAGGAAAAGGAAGATTATTTTTTTATGGTTTTGAGGGAATATTACTTTATTCACAATATTTACAACACTGACATCGAAATTTATTTATCTGTGTACACCAATGATTCCAAAAGGAAGCATACGCCCATCTAAACATTTTACTAATACCTTCTTCATACAATCAATAGTAACAAAATCTGTCACAACACATACATTCTACCGCGTTCTACATTAGTTTCGCGTTGCATTGGATCGACGAAGTAACCAGGGCTGAATTCGAAGTATAATAATTATTCATTGGGTGTAGTATTTAATATCGTAATAAATATAATAAATAGTAAATAAAAACAAAAATACATTTATTTCTCAATAATACTATTTCATTAATTAATGGTGAAACAACCTCGGAGAGTAATTTAGTTCCTTATGTTCGAGTGTTTCACTCATGCCTTGGTGCTTAACTTTTATACTACAATGCTAATATACTACGCGAGAATACCATAATTTTAGCTTCAGCCCCAATGACTTGTATCTCTGTTTTAGGTTGTGTCCAGTGTCCAAAAGATGTTTAGCAAAATGGGATTTAGGAATTTAGGTAACAAGTTTGTGACGAATGCCACACCGTTTACGTGGGTCAGACTGGTCGCAACTTCGAAACACTATATAAATAGCATTTAGCCGCGTACAGGAATTGCAATCCCGATAAATCCCATTTTGCTAAACATCTTTTGGACACTGGACACAACCAAGCAAACGACCACTCCTTTAAAGTCTTACATACGTGTAATAAAGGGCTGCGACTGTGTGTGTTAGAACGGTTAGAGATATTAAAAAGTAATAACAGTAACGTTGCACTGCTGAATGAACAAACAAATGTTTCTAACTCACCTCTCCTAAATATCTTTAAGCCTGCTCTCTAATAGCAGACAGCCTCGCAATATGATGTTTTGTCACCCTCACCGTGATCGGCGATTGGTTGCGTGGTTGGAGGGTAGGCGGGCGTTGCGCGGCGGTTTGTTTTTAATTTTACAAACGGCTGCGTAAGTCCGGCGGTGATTGGTCGCATGTTTTATGGAGCGTTTGCGTCAGCGTTCTCTATAAAAGGCAGTTGTTTTGGCTCGCCGCTCACTTAGCGGTTAGCAACCGTAGGGTCTATATCACCTGAGTATGCCTCGCGTAGAGGCGAAACACATGTCGTATTGTCGTCAGTGGTGTGTCTTTCCTAGTGAAGAGGTGTTGGTAGTAGTGGTGCTGGGATTAGTGGTGACGGGGATAGTGCACGCAATTGAGGGTGTTTGAGTGCTCTTCAAACTAGGTAAGTCACATCATTTTATTTTATTTAGCGAATGTACGAAAAGTAATTTTTTCTCAAATTTAATATAATGGACTTCCGCAAAGTAACGCCTGATTCTATTTATTGAAGTTACTTTTAACAGAATAAAGGTGAAAGAGCACACAGTCCGCCTGATGGTACGTGGATGCTGTGGCCCATAGACATCTACATATTATATCCTCGATTAGGAATGCAGAGGCGCTGTCACCCATGAGGGCCATGGGGGATAAGATGGTACTTACTTACCTACTTTACTTGGATGTAGTTTAGTGGTAGAGCTAAGCTGCAGCTATATTATGGTTTTAGCACGAATGGGTCGGCTCAACCGGGGTGTGATCACGACTGTCACAAAATACCAGCGTTATATAGCAGCTTTATGCTGCTGTGTTTTGTACGGTCTTCTTTTTAATATTCGATTAAGAATCAAAATGCAGGTACGTTGTCACCCCTGAGGACTAAGATGTAATGCCTAGTTTCCAGTAACAAGCTTAATGGTTAAAACATAGATTAAAAAACAATCAACAATTTCATTGGTGCCGACGGGGATCGAACCCGGGTTGCTCGCGTACTATGAAATTTACAACGTAGGATTACAAAATACCTGTTTCGTATTAATTTTGCATGCGATATAAGAACAGAATACACAGTTAAATTATTCTGATGTCAAAGAATTATTACCCCTGACATATATATTAAACAATAAGTTACTAAGGAGGAGTAATTCGAGCGAAGTTTAAATTATGTATTGCTTGTGAGATACAAAGGCGTTCTACTAGATTGATAGTGTCTTCATCACTTTAAGATAAGGTAAATCTACTCAATGCCTCCCCTCCCCGTGTAGTGGCGGGTAAGAATACTCACTACCACATATCTTCTCGTGGGTGTCGTAAAAGACGATAAAGGGAAACTGAGGCAGAGGATGGGCAGCAGCTTGAATCCAGCAATTTGTTCTATCACCGGGAGGGCGACCATCTGTCCCAAGGAGGTGTCGGATTTATCGTCCACAAGCTCTCGTTAACAAAGTTGTAAAGATTGGGAGTGTGTCGACGAAGGTTGCGTACCTTATACTCAGAATTACCAAACGGTATTCGCTTAAGGTCATACAGGTTTACGCACCAACCTCAGCACACCCCAATGAGGAGGTGGAGGAAATGTATGAGGATATCTCTAAAGCCATGCATTCCTCCGAAACCCAATATACGGTGCTAATGGGAGACTTCAACGCAAAACTAGGCACAAGAGAGAAGGGTGAGCTGAAAGTAGGGAATATCGGAATAGTGCAACAGAACCCAAGGGGCAGAATCTGGCCGAATTCATGGAAAAAAAGGGACTCTTTATGATGAAATCTTTCTTCTAGAAGCGTTTAATGAAGTCAACGCTCCGTCCCCCTGGTGCTCTAATCCAAAGTCCCAAAACCTTTCAGCTTAAGCTATAAAACCATTTTTAGTGCCTAGAATATTGAAATGCAGTGGATGATATAAATAACAAGCTTGTGAAAACTGTCCATGCGGTCGGAGCTAAGTTTTGAAATATCCGTTGCAGAAGAACACAAAAACTCTCCGAGCACACTCATGGCTGTTAGACAGGAAATTAAGCTGCAGTCTTCTGTTGATTGGCGACATACAGGAAACTGAACAAAAAAATCTCCAAATGCATGCGGCGGGACTTAAGCAACTTTAATACTGCTCGTATTGAAGAAGTGTTGGAGCAGAACCAGGGCTGCAAAGTCTTTGTTCGAGATCTGTCTACCTGAATGAGCCAACTGTCGAAGCTGAAGACCGATTGTGGCAGAGTCATTTCCGGGACAACTGAGATTTTGAATGAGATTATGAGGTTCTATGGGCAGTTGTACACATCATCGTTGGAGCCACACGCATTTGTGAGCTACGATCCAAGAGCAAATCTTTATCCGACACCATTGCGATGATATTCCGGACGTCAGTCTGAGCGAAATTAGAATGGCTCTCCAGGACCGTAAAAACGGCAAGGCCCCAGGATGGGATTACAGCGGAGCTTCTGAAAGCGGGCGGAAAACCTGTTCTTGAAGTCCTTCAGAGGCTTTTTAATTCCGCCCTCTATGGTGGCACCACACCGGAGGCATGGAGCTGAAGTGCGGTGATCTGGTTCTCCAAAAAAGACGACAACGCTCTCTTGAAGAACTACATACCGATTTTCGCATCTACGTGCTGTTTTCGAGAGTCATTACGAATCGTCACGCATGGAGACACGACAAATTCCAGCTTCTCGAACAGCCAGTTTCCGAAAAGGCATTAGCACCATATATCACATACATACCATTCGGAAAAATGGGACCGCCACTACATAGCCGTGTAAGAATATCCACTACCCCATATCTTCACGTAGGTGTCATCAAAGGCGACAAAGGTAAACAGGCAGGAGATGGGCAGCAGCATCTTCCTGATAACATCAAAATTATAATAAAAAACTGCGGTTGCCAAACCGCTCGCCACCCGTCGCAACTATGGCAAATACCCCCCTATGAAGAGAGTAACAAAGAGACGGCCCCCAGTCCCCGCTATTCCTGGCTACGGTGGCTACCATGGTAACGGCGGGGCAGGTGGTGCTAAGAATCTCCGGTGGAGGTTCGGATGCCACCTTAGACGACTCGACCTGGCAACGTACAACGCACGCACCCTGAGGACTGACGAGAAGATCGTGGAGCTGGAAGAAGAGATAGACAAGTTACGCTGGCATATTATAGGATTATCCGAGAGGAGGAGGACACGGTAATCCTCAAATCCGGCAACTTGGTCTATCACCGAGAGAGCGACCATCTGTCCCAAGGAGGTGTCGGATTTATCGTCCACAAGTCTCTCGTTAACAACGTTGCAAAGATCGAGAGTGTGTCGACGAGGGTTGCGTACCTTATACTCAGAATCACCAAACGGTATTCGCTAAAGGTCATACAGGTTTACGCGCCAACCTCGGCAAACCCCGATGAGGAGGTGGAGGAAATGTATGTGGATATCTATGGAGCCATGCATTCCTCCAAAACCCTATATACCCAATATACGGTATTAATAGGAGACTTCAATGCAAAACTAGGCACAAGAGAGAATGGTGAGCTGAAAGTTGGGAAATTTGGAATAGAGCAACGGAACCCAAGGGGCCAGCAGCTGGCCGACTTCATGGAGAAAGAGGGACTCTTTATGATGAAGTCATTCTTCTAGAAGCGTTCCCATAGGAAGTGGACCTGGTCGAGCCCCGACGATTCAACAAAAAATGAGATTGACTTCATTATGACGACCAGACGACAACTGTTCCGTGATGTCTCCGTGATCACGAGGGTAAAAACTGACCGAATGGTTAGAGGCACACTGAACCTAAACGTTAAGTTGAAGAGGTCTCTTTTAATGAAGTCAACGCTCCGTCCCTCTCGTACTCTGTTCCAAAGTCCCGAAACATTTCAGCTCGAGTTACAAAACCGTTTTGAGTACCTAGAAGACTGCAATGAAGTGGACGATATAAGTGACAAGCTCGTTGAAACTGTCCATGCGATCGACGCTATGTTCTACAAGACCCGCCGCAGAAGAACACAAAAACTCTCCGATCACACTCTTAATCTCATAGCTGTTAGACGGGAGATGAAGCTACATTCTTCAACAGATTTGAAAGCATACAGGCAACTGAACAGACAGATATTCAAATGCATGCGCCGGGACTTCCACAACTTCAATACAGCTTGTATTGAAGAAGCGATCGAGCGGAACCACAGCTCCAAAGTCTTTGCAAGAGATCTGTCTGCCAGAAAGAGCCAACTATCTAAGCTGAACACCGAGTGTGGCAGCATCGTTTACCCGGGTCCCTGAGATTTTGAGTGAGATTGAGAGATTCTATGGGCAGCTGTACACGTCATTGTTGGAGCCACACGCAAGTGTGAGTAACGAACCAAGAGCGAGTCTTATCCGACACAATTCCGAAGATATCCCGGCCGTCAGTCTGAGCCAGATTAAAATGGCTCTCCAGCATCTTAAATACGGCAAGGCCCCAAGCGAGGAAGGAATCACTTCTGAAAGCGGTTGGAAAACCGGTACTTCAAGTCCTTCAGAAGCTCTTTAATTCCGTCCTTCATGGTGGCATTACACCGGAGGCGTGGAGCAGAATAGCGGTGGTCTTGTTCTTCAAGAAAGGTGACAACGCTCTCTTAAAGAACTACAGACCGATTTCCCTTCTGAGCCGCGTCTACGTGTTGTTTTCGAGAGTCATTACGAATCGTCTCGCGTGCAGTCTTGACGACTTCCAGCCTTCCGAACAAGCCGGTTTCTGACAGGGCTTTAGCACCATAGACCACATACTTACCCTTCGGCAAACGGTACATAAGTCCGAACAGTACAATTTGCCACTATGTCTGGCGTATGTGGGCTATGAGAAAGCCTTTCATTCCGTCGAAATTTGGGGGGTGCTGCATTCCCTTCAGTGGTGCCAAGTTGACTGTCGGTATATTGAAGTGCTGAATTGTTTGTACAGTAGAGCTACGATGGCTATCCGAGTACAGAACCAGGGTACGAAACCTATCCAATTGCAGAGAGGTGTAAGACAGGGTGATGTTATATCCCCAAAACTCTTCACCGCTGCATTGAAAGACGTTTTCATTCGACGGATTCAACTCGGCTGGGCAGCGTTCGGGAAACTACGACACATGTTCTCGTCAGAAATACCTCAAAACCTTAAAACAAAATTGTGCGTGTTGCCAGTGATGACTTACGGATCTGAGACGTGGTCCTTTACTGCTGGCCGTATGAGGAAACTCAGGGTCGCTCAGCGAGCTATGGAGAGGGCTATGCTCGGAGTTTCTCTGCGGGATAAACTTAGAAATGTGGATATCCGCAATAGAACCAGAGTGACCGACATAGCCCAACGGATTAGTAAGCTGAAGTGGCAGTGGGCCGGTAATATTGCTCGAAGAACCGACAACCGATGGGAAAGAAATTTTTTTAGTGGCAGCCTCGTACCGGTAAGCGAAGTATAGGGCAAACCCCCACGACATGGAGTGACGACCTGGTAAGGAAGTCGATGGATGCAGGTGGATCAGGGCCATGCTTTGTGGCAATCCTTGGGGGAGGCCAATGTTCAGCAGTGGACTTGTGAAGGGCCTTAATGATGATGATAATGAAATTGTACATAAGTCTAAGGAGTACAATTTGCCACTATTTCTGGAGTATGTGGACCATAGTCCACCAGAAAGCCTTTGATTCTATCGAAATTTTGGCGGTGCTGCAGTCCCTTCAGCGGTGCGAAGTCGACTGTCGGTGTATAGAAGTGCTAATGTGCTTGTACAGTAGGGCTACCATGGCTATCCGAGTACAGAACCAGAGTATAAACCTATCCAACTGCAGAGAGATGTAAGACATGGTGATGTTATATCCCGGAAACTCTTCATCGCTGCATTGGAAGCTTCTGGACTGGAAAAGGTAAGGTATTAACATCTACGGCGAGTACATCACTCACCTACAATTTGCCAACGATATAGACATTATTGAAGAATTGCTGAAGGACCTGAGCACAATGCTCAGTGACCACAATAGTTTCTCATACGGATAGGTCTTAATATGAACATAGACAAAACAATGATTATGTATAACGTCTATGTCAAACCTATGCCAGTAGTTGTTGTGAGCACTAAGCTCGAAGTTGTTGACGAGTATCTTAACCTGGGACAAATAGTCCGACTAGGTAGGTCCAACTTCGACCGAGAGGTCGATCGACGGATTCAACTCGGCTGGGCAGCGTTCGAGAAATTACAGCACATCTTCTCGTCAGGTATTACTCAAAACTTGAAAACGAGACTGTACAACCAGTGCGTATTCCCAGTGCCTTGCGTGATGACCTTTTGTACTGAGAGGTGGTCCTACACTACTGGCCGTATGGGGAAGCTCAAGGTAGCTCAGCGAGCTATGGAGAGGGCTATATTCGGAATTTCTCTGCGTGAAAAACTAAAATATGAAAATATCCGCAGAAGAACCAGAGTAGCCAACATAGCCATATAATAACCGCGGACGAAGTGTAGATCGTCCCCCGCTAGATTGAGTGACGACCTGGTAAGACTTGCAAGAAGTTGATGGATGCAGGTGGCTCAGGATTGTGCTTTGTGGCATTCCTTGGTGGAGGCCTATGTTCGGCAGCGGACTTGTGGAGGACTAAAATGATGATGATGAACCTAAGGTTTGTATAAACATTCATAAGAACAGTATGTAAACGTTTTGTGTTTATCTTCTAGACTGTATTATATGCATCGGTTAATATCTATTCTAAGATTTTTGTCATCATTTCCAGTGTAACTTTCCATTTTTTATGCACATTAAAGTAAGATTATTAAATAAATAAATAAAATATACTTTACTTTTTCTAACCATCAGTCCGTGGATCTATCCGAACGTCAATCACAAACAGCGCCTAAGGGTAAATCGTCACTTTTAATGTTAAGTTAATGTGACCTTACGGCCTATGACCCGTGCTAGTATCTATTTTGGTGATGTAGTACGCTTCAGCCTGTGTTCTTCCGGGCTATTAGTAGATAGTTTTTGTATTTTTTATCTTTTCATCTCGTCAGCTAATAGAGGCCTTACATGTCATGTGGAATCTTGCATTGGGGTAATGAGACTGAAGTTACAGTTTTTTTTTGCATGAAAGATGTTATATTTTGACCTATTTTATATTTTGATAAGATCAATTAATAACATAGGTCTACATGGGTCTCTAAGAGAAAAATTTAAAGAAATGTATATATTTAACTTTGGCCTCTCTGTATATATACGAAAATTTCAAATATCCACACAAAAACAAAAATAGTTTATTTTTAATTAAAAGTAGTGACGTATAGTCTGTAAGTACTAGGAAAAAGCACGAGCTAGTTATACAGATTACTCGATTCCAAGGAGTAATTAATTCCTTCATGGGGTAATGTATAATGTTTGATAATAAAGTCCCAGACAATATGAAGCATCTATTTACATATATTTCTCTATTTAGAATCGCTAAATAAGGGTTGTTATATTACTAAACAGTAAATGATTAATAATAACTGATGGATGAGGTTTAAAATGTGATATTATAAATTAATGTTTCAAAAAATTCCCGCTGGGTTTCATGCTGGTTTTTCGCAGGACAGACATTTTTTTCCAAACCATAGCTAAAATTAATTTCAATAACTTTTCTTATAATATAATCTAATCACTATTGATTAAAAATATATTAATCTATTCTACTGTATGTGGTGGTTTATGTTCAACAGTGGAATTTTGATAGGTGGTTAAAAATAGATGAAGGACTATCAAAAAATATGGAATTAGAAGTATGTATGTAAACAAGCAGATACCGGAGCTTTAAAATGCTTTACAAAAGATTTACTTCGCATCAGTTCAAAATTCTCTACGTACACCGAATAATATTTGAAAATAACATGCATTAAAGCAGAGCCCACAATACATTATTAAGTTGAACCAGTATAAGAAGATTTCGCAAAGCATGGATCATAAAGTCTGGCGCCCGTTTCAAAGCAAACTACCTGCGTTTATTAATTAAATCATAAAATCAAGAGCGAACTTTCACATCTAACGAGACTGGCATTTTTACAAGCTCTTAGCAAATAATTATACATGCTAGGGCTTAGTTTTGCAATTCACATATAGCGTAGGGACTTTTGTTACATAGCATTTATTTTTCCGGCTTCATCATACAGTCGCTGTTCACTGTGTATTGAAATATGATAACTGTAATGTCTGCTATCTTCTCTAACCACTGTAGTGTAACACAGGCTCGGCACGCACTTTAACTAAACAACACGTCCACTCACGCCCGAGGCTCTCGTGTAACTGACGCGGTGCGCTCGAGACAGTGACTTATATATAAATGTATGTTTGTGTATTTGTGCATGGTAAATTATTAGTAAATAAAACAAATAACAATATTTACTGTATACTACATATATGCAAACACTACATCTCTTTCTTATCAAGATTTTTTCTTTTTTTAATTATAACTCATAACAATCACAAAGCAGCTTGTATTGTCTGTATTAATTATTTTCCACTGCTTTTACGTAAACCTTATCTCCCTGTATTATATCTGAGCGAGTTGCTCTGCGTTTCCTATATACATACTCTTTTCCTTTTTCTTTTTTGTATTTTGTCTTCACCTATTGATGGAATTTTATCCCTACTTTTTCGTTGAAAAAAAAAACAGTTCAGACGGTAACCTCCCGGTAACTGTAAGGAGGGGTGCTATTATACATTAGAAGATACTCCCATAAACATTTCTTTTAAATCCTTCCTCTCGATCTGGTTGATATGAAGACGTTTCAAAATATCTCTGTTTTGTCTTTCAACTTCGCCGATCATTTGAGGCCAATATAGTACAGTACTAAATAACTTAATGTTACATTCTTTGCAGAAGGATCGAAACTCTTCACTCACGAACTGCTTGCCATTGTCTGCGGTGATAGAAAAAGGATAACCAAGTCTACTGAACATTTCTTTTACCATTTTAATAATCTGTAAGCTTGTGATGTTTTTGTAATTGTTTACTTCTTTGTATCGACTATAGTAGTCGACCACTACTAACAGATACTCGTTACTTGGCAATGGTTCCATTAGATCCATTGTGACATCTATCCATGGAGCTGCAGGCAACTCTCGTCTCTTCATTGGTGCAGTTGGGTTTGGCAAACCCACTAACGTACAACCTTTACAAGCCTTTACTAATCGTTCTACGCCTTTATCGATACGGGGCCACCATACCTTTGATCTCCAGCGTCCCTTCATCGCTACGATACCTGGATGACCCTCGTATGCAGCATCTAATACACTCTTGCAGAGTTGCTGTGGTATTACAATTTTATTTCTACGAAGTAGAATGCTATCATTGAAACACAACTCGTTTTCAAAAAATTTGTAACTCTTAATCGAATCGTCCCAGTCGTTCTGATAGACACCTTTTTTCACTTTGTAAATCTCTTGTTCTTTTTCTGAATATGCTACAATGGAACTCATTGGTATAGCAACTGGTCTAGAATTTTCCACTATTTGGTACACATGCTGGTCTTTTCCTTTTGGTGGGTTATCAGGATAGTTACATAATCATGACAAGGGATCAGCTATATTTGTTTTTCCTGGCTTGTATATAACCTTGAATGAATAGGCTGTAGCCTCAGTATCCATCGTTCAATCCTCGCACATGGTTTTGACTTAGACCCGAACAATATCTCTAGCGGCTTTTTGCCTCTTTTTCCGTTTGGCTATACCTGCGCTCGCAGTCCTGTCAAAGCTCGATTACCATAGGCAATAATTCTAGGGCCATTTGTATCATTTTGTACAAGGACAACACCAAGTCCGACAGGGCTAGCATCTGCTATCACCTGTCTTGCATCTCTGACGTCATAATACCCTAAAATCTGTATTTCCGTGAGCATCCGTTTGAGTTTTTGGAATGCTTTATCTTGTTCCCCAGACCATTGTTTTTCCAAGCTCTCCCTTTTGCTCATCTTCTGTCTTAACAGGTGCTTCAGAAGTTCTGTCATGGCGGCCAAGTTAGGTATCCATTTGTTTATGTAGTTTAAGAGTCCTAAAAAACTTTGGAGTTCTTCTATGGTCTTTGGGACCCTAAATTTCATAATACTCTCAACGTACTTGTTGAAGGGTTTACTCCTTCATGTGTAAGCCTGTGTCCCAGAAAATTCACATCCTGCGTTTTATATATGCATTTATTGCTATTCAGCACGGCGTTGTTTTTACTAAGTACCTGTAGAACTTTCTTTAGTCATACGTCATTTTCTTCTTCACTGTTCCCGAATACCAGGATATCATCTATAAAATTGACGACCCCTTCACAGTTTATCAGCATCCTTTCAATGATCTTCTGAAAAATCTCGGAAGCGCAGGTAATTCCAAGCATTATTCTTTTATATCTATATAATCTTTTGGGGGTTATAAAAGTCGTTATGTGTCTGGATTCAGAGTGAATTTCCACTTGATGGAAGGCATTTTTTATGTCTAATTTGTTAAAATATTTAGCTTTCTTCATTTTAGGCAAAAGTGGTCCATAGTAGGCAGGGGGTGGTTTTCTTGCAATATAACGGCGTTCGTACATCTCATATCTACGCACAAACGTAATTCACCATTTTCTTTCATGATTGGAACATTGGTGAAACCCATTTAGACGGGCCTTGCACTTCTTCAATTAGATCACTGTTTAGTGATTCCTTAATTTTGATTGCAACCTTCTCTTTAAAGGGGATCGGCTTGCTTTTACTCTCCACTTAATTTGTCCAGATACCAAGTTTTAAGACACCCAGTCGGACTTTATCCAGATACCAAGTTTTAAGACACCCAGTCAGACTGATGTGTTCTTACCAAACAGGTTTCTAGTACACCCCGAAATCACGTAAATGATTGTATGTTCCTTTCGTTCATCGACTTCGAGTATAGTTTCAAATGAACCCTCTATTGCCAAAGGAGAGTTACTACCATATGCTAATAACGTCTTGTATGGTCTTTTCATTTGAATAAAAGCATATACTTTTTTGCTTTTTAACTCTTCCCACGTTTTGTAAGATATAAGGTTCTTGCGCAATTTCGAATTACACTTTTCCGCAATTTGATCTATGAAATGATCATCTTGCTTTTCGAATGCACACTTTTCGGCCTGTTGACGCAATCTTATCAAAAACTTCTCAAATGTTTCTCCTTTTTCCTGTTTTAGCAATCGAAAAACATGCCGCTCATAAACTTTGCTCCGTTTAGGTTGAAAATACTCGTAGAGTTTTATTTTTATGGCTACTTAAAATACATCAACGGTTTCTGATGATTCGACATTGGCACCCGGTAAATTGTAGAATATTTCTTTTATCCCAGAGCCACCAAAATGCAATAGCGTAGCTCGTTTCTTGAGTGCTGATATAACTTCAGCTACGTCCAGATAGATTAGTAGAGACCTTTTCCATTTTCCACACCTTATAGCCATAGATGTACTATCACATTAAAGCTGATAACGGTATCATTATTATTATTATTTTAGGGGCAAACTGAAACAGTTCTTATTTTTTTTTCCAATTTAATGCTGGTATTTTAATACCCAAAGTCCAATTTAATTGTAGTAACTTAGTACCTAAAGTCCAATTTAATAGTAGTAACTTAGTACACAAAGTCCAATTTAATAGTAGTAACTTAGTACACAAAGTCCAATTTAATGGTAGTAACTTAGAACCCAAAGTCCAATTTAATGGTGGTACCTACCTTAGTACCCAAGCTCCAATTTAATGGTGGTACCTACTGTCGGCGCCGTTACGACAGCACCGACGGTGTTTGCGGGGAGTATGTGAAGTGCGGGGGGTTTCTCACCACCGCGCCTAAGACCGGCACTCGCCGATAGCTCGCGACCCGATCGCCACCAAATATTTTGTATTTTTCATTCCTTTTAAATATACAATTTGCCTATCGTGTGAGTCGCCTATTTCATTCATGTTCCCTAATTGAACATAGTGGCGACCGTGATAAATTAAAATATCGAATTCCGATTTCGCCGCGTAATACGGTCCAAAGGTCGTAGCACTTACCCCGCGTTTACAACGTCGCGAACGCAAGTACTACGAGCTACGAGAACAAAGGAAGCCACGCCGATCTACTACATCAGCTAAGAAGATTATTAAATTGGCGTACCATCCCGAGTCCTAAGAACAACAAAGCGGTCAAGAAGAATTCATCTGGAGCGGAGAGAAGACAAGAGGACAGCTATTGAGAACCGGCCAAGCTGAGGTCCAGCGGAGTCTACGCGCCACAGCAGCGGTTTTTGCCAACTAAAAGTGAGCCCGTTCCTATTATTTTACCTCTTCGTGTCCCACTATTCCTAAAAATTCTATTTGTGTGAACAGGGAAACAAGGAATCTAGTCCTATTTTTGTTGCCTTACCCTACCTACCTATTCTTAAGCAACATCCTTTATATTCCTTGTCTATCTTATACCCTTTCGTATATAAAACTGCTAATCTAAATAAACTATTCCTACTCAATAATCCTACCAAATAAAATACCTATTAAAACAATCCTAAAAGAATTACCTAGATAAACCTACCGACAATTTACATACCTAACGAGTTAAATCACCTATTTACACCTATTTGCTTACCTATCAGCTAATTGTCTATCATTTCTTACTATTATTTAGCCGTATCATTTGCTAGGTAATCAGTGCTATTTTTCACGCCGCCTATAATTTGCATTCATTGCGCCTATTTTACGACTTGAAAGTCTTCACTAGCATTTAATTAGTTGGTAGCCACTGTTAAATAGTTAGAATTTAAATAGCTGAACCTATTTCTTTAAACGTAAGCATACATATGTACATAGCTACGCAAAAATTTGAGCTTAACTCCTCAATGCAAGTAAATTCACTTCTCGCTATTCACTGTTAGCTGTTTATGCACGCAAATAAATTAGTCATCACTATAGCATAATCATTCGCTAAGCCCTATACTATGTCTGGCGTATGTGGACTATGAGAAAGCCTTTGATTCCGTCGAAATTTGGGCGGTGCTGCAGTCCCTTCAGCGGTGCCAAGTTGACTGTCAGTATATCGAAGTGTTGAAGTGCTTGTACAGTAGGGCTACGATGGCTATCCGAGTACAGAACCAGAGTACGAAACCTATCCAATTGCAGAGAGGTGTAAGACAGGGTGACGTCATATCCCCGAAACTCTTCACCGCTGCATTGGAAGACGTTTTCAAGCTTCTGGACTGGAAAGGATACGGTATCAACATCAATGGCGAGTACATCACTCACCTTCGATTTGCCGACGATATAGTCCTTATGGCAGAATTGCTGGAGGACCTAAGCACTATGCTCAATGACCTCAATAGTGTTTCCCAACGGATAGGTCTTAAGATGAACATGGACAAAACTAAGATCATGTTTAATGTCCATGTCACACCTATGCCGATAGTTGTTGGGAACACTAAGCTCGAAGTTGTTGACGAGTATGTTTACCTGGGACAAATAGTCCGACTGGGTAAGTCCAACTTCGACCGAGAGGTCAATCGACGGATTCAACTCGGCTGGGCAGCGTTCGGGAAGCTACGACACATCTTCTCGTCAGACATACCTCAAAACCTTAAAACGAAATTGTACAACCAGTGCGTGTTGCCAGTGATGACTTACGGAACTGAGACGTGGTCCTTCACTGCTGGCCGTATGAGGAAGCTCAAGGTCGCTCAGCGAGCTATGGAGAGGGCTATGCTCGGAGTTTCTCTGCGTGATAAACTTAGGAATGAGGATATCCGCAGTAGAACCAGAGTGACCGACATAGCCCAACGGATTAGTAAGCTGAAGTGGCAGTGGGCCGGCCATATAGCTCGAAGAACCGACAACCGATGGGGAAGAAAGGTTCTCGAGTGGCAGCCTCGTACCGGTAGGCGAAGTGTAGGGCGTCCCCCCACGAGATGGAGTGACGACCTGGTAAGACATGCAGGAAGTCGATGGATGCAGGTGGCTCAGGACCGTGCTTTGTGGCATTCTTTGGGGGAGGCCTATGTTCAGCAGTGGACTTGTGAAGGGCTGTAATGATGATGATGATGATGAAGCCCTATATTACGCTAATTAAACCATTATTTCACAAATCAATTAAATTTACGATCAACCTTGCTTCCCGTTATTATTTTATGTACGGAGATATCTGCAAAGCATTCCAACAATCAATTTCAGCTACGGTGCAGCGGTCGCTCGAGACTATCATCGCATCCCGTGTCACTGCCAGCACTGCGGGCTCACGTCGTGGTACTGGACCGCGGGCGTCGCGCGTCATCAATCCCACCTTTCACCGCGCTTCTGCTGATTTTGAACCGGTTTCCGTCACAGCGGCCACGAAGCGAGGAACGTATTGTATGCAATTCTTATTTATTTGATTAGTACAGCGCATAACTAGTTGTTTTGATTGTCTGCGCGTTAACTTTGCTAGTATTGAGGCAAAGTACAAAACTCTTAATTTAAAACGCGCTTCAATTAGAGGCCGTGTTACGAAATTTAATAACCATTTAGAAGAATTAAAATGTAAAAAGCTTACTCCTACGGAAGTTAGCGTGCTATCGCAGCGATTAGTTAAACTTGAGACTTTATTTGGCGAATTCGATAGCGTGCAAAATCAGATAGAAGCATTGGAGGAAAATAATTTAAGCTTAGAATTGGATACCAGAGAAGTTATCGAACAAGCTTTCCACAATTCGATCGCATTGGCTCAGGAAATTATTTCCGTAAGCAGTACGACAAAAAAGTCGTCGCTTCAGCATAGCAGTATTTACACAGCTGATGAAGATGATCACGAAGTTATCGGCTTTCGTTTACCAGTCATTAAAATTAATAAGTTTGATGGTACGTTCAACAAATGGTTGGAATTTCGTGATACGTTCAGTTCTCTGATACATAATAATACAAAAATAAAAAATATACACAAATTTCATTATTTAAATTCCTATCTAGAAGGTGAAGCTGCTCGTGTAATATGTAATTTAGAAGTTTGCGACAATAATTATCCTGAGGCATGGAGTCTTCTTTGTGAGGGTTTTAATAATATTCGTCAATTAATAAATAATCATTTGAAGTCTTTGTTTAATATTGAGCCGTTGCGTGAGTCTGACAAGTCATTAAGATTTCTAGTAGACCACGTCACAAAAAACCTACGTGCTTTAAATACTTTAAAACAGCCAACTGATCATTGGGATAACCTGATCATATTCATAGTCTCAGCGAAATTAGACAGCAACACGCGTGTTAAATGGGAGGAGTACATTCAAGCTAATGTTAATGCTTCGGATATGCCTAGCCTAGATGATTTCATGACTTTTATTAAGGGCCGCGCTGAAGTTTTAGAGTCTGTTTATCGCAGTAAACAAGACAAAAATATAAAGTCAAACCCGAATCACAATCAAGGCGTCAAACAAAATCCCGTTTCTCATACTAAGTCATTCGTTAGCGCTGAGCAGGGCGACTCATCAGCAACTGCCCCTCACAAGTGTATTTTCTGTGGTCAAGGTCATCGTAATTATGAGTGCTCACAATTTCAATCGAAATCTATTAACGATAGACTTTCATTAGTGTCCGAGCTAAAGTTGTGTCCCAACTGTTTGCGCAAAGGGCATAATACGCGCGCATGCAAGCTTCCAGGTACGTGCAAGATATGCAAAAAACGTCACAATACCTTTTTACACAAACCTACGGATTCTGATACCAATGTGGCAGTCACTAATGTTGCAGTCTCTGAGCCAGTTTCAATGTCAGCTGTTTCTGCTTCTGAGACACTACTATGTACGGCTATGGTTGATATTTTTAATCCCAAAACAATCAATTACATTACCACTAAAGCTCTCTTAGACAACGGTAGTCAGTCTAGCTTTATTACAGAATCACTTAAATCAAAGTTAAATTTAACTTCTTCCACGTCTGATGTTAGGAATGTGGTCGGCATATGTAACACTATTGTCAAGCTTAATGCTGAACGTTGCAATGTTCGAATTCATTCAAAGGTAGGTTCTTTCAGCGTTATGACGTCATGTTTAGTCATACCCCAAATATCAGGTAAGATACCTAAGTCTCTTGTGTCTATTATACAACTTAACCTGAAGTCCTTTGCATTAGCAGACCCCAGCTTTTATGAGCCGTCTGACATAGGACTGCTCATCGGTGCTGACCTATTTTGGTCCATTATTGGAACCAAACAGCACTCTTTAGGCAAAGGAAATCCTATTCTACATGAGTCTAAATTAGGATGGCTTATCGCAGGTCCCATGCACTATATTCAAAATAACAATCTCAATTTAAATTCCCCAGTGAAATGTAATTTTGTAAGTATTGAAAGCAACAATACTTTAGTTGAGCTTCACAATGATTTGAAGAGGTTTTGGGAGCTTGAAAGCTTGCCACAAAGGCCCCTTCTTACAGACCAAGAGAAAGCTTGCGAACAACATTTTTTACAGCACACAAAACGCACTGAAGAAGGTCGTTTTTGTGTCAAGCTGCCATTGATCGACAAACCAGACTGCCTAGGCACTTCCTATTTCATAGCCAGGCGGCGATTTATAAACCTGGAACGTCGCTTTCGCAAGCAACCGGAACTTAAGTCCGCCTATGTTGATTTCATTGAGGAGTATCGCAAACTAGGACATCTAGCAATATCTGAGGTAGACCGACCTGAGCTTGCCTATTTTGTTCCGCATCATCCTGTCATTCGTGAAGACAGTGAGTCAACACGTCTACGCGTCGTTTTTCACGCATCAGCTCGCACTTCATCTAGTTTGTCTATAAACGACATTCAAATGATAGGCCCTACAGTTCAAGACTCTCTTTTCAATATCCTCATCCGGTTCCGGCAATATCGTTATGTGTTGTCAGCGGATATTGAAAAAATGTACCGGCAGGTTTTAATAGATGAGTCTGACCGAAACCTACAGCTGATTTTATGGCGTGATGCGGAGGACAAACCATTACAAACACTCAGGGTTAACACGGTCACCTACGGATTTGCTAGCGCTAGTTTCCTTGCCACCAGGTGTCTCTGGCAAGTGGGCGAGGAGTGTGACGATGACGTTATTAAGGCAGTCATACAGGAGGACATATATGTTGATGACTTACTAACTTCTAGCGATGATGAAGATCAATTACGGTCTATACAGAAATCAACACATGTGGCTCTTTCTATGGCTGGTTTTGACTTGCGTAAGTACCGATCCAACTTACCTTCTTTACTGCCTTCAGACGTTGTCCAGTCATCCGGCAACCTGACATTGAGTCAGTCTACAAATACGCTGGGCCTAGATTGGAGTCCTTCGACCGACAGCATTAATTTTCCCATTACAGTGGATCAGTCTGACGTCGTCACCAAGCGCACTATACTTTCTTCCACTTTCAAGATCTTCGATCCCTTGGCCCTCCTATCCTTGTCCACTATCGTTCCCAAAATTTTAATTCAGACCTTATGGTCTCTCAAATTGGACTGGGATGAGCCCGCTCCAAAGGATATTGTCGATGTCTGGAGACCTTTTGTTGATGGACTTAAATGCCTTTTTTCACTAAATATACCTAGATGGGTATCAATAGAATATCCAGTCTCTGCTGAAATCCACTGTTTTTTGCGATGCATCGCAACGCGCCTATGGTGCATGCTTGTACCTTCGCTCTACAAATAAAGAAGGACAAATACATGTCCAACTTTTATGTGCGAAATCTCGCGTTGCCCCAGCATCCAGCCCTATTACAATTCCTCGTTTGGAGCTTTCAGGTGCTCTTCTGGCAGCTGAAATGAGCTCATCTGTGACCAAAGCCTTGCGACGTAAAATATCGCGTCATGTCTATTGGACTGACTCGAGCGTAGTTCTTAGTTGGTTGCGCTGCGGTTCTTCTAACTTGAAAGCATTCGTTGCCAACAGAGTCGCCGCCATTAGAGAGCTGACTGACGCAAATTCATGGCACCACGTTCCTACAGAACACAACCCAGCTGACCTGCTATCCCGTGGCGTGAACCAGATCGCTGCATGTGATATGTGGTGGTATGGACCTAAGTTTTTATCGTTGCCAGAGTCCGAGTGGCCTTCTATGCAGTCGCAGACTATTATTGAGATGAAGAATTTGCCGGAAGTTAAAGCACATCCAGTTGCTATTTGTGATAATTATCAATCAATTATTAACTTTAACAAATATTCTAAATTAAAACAATTACAACACATTTTAGCCTATGTACATAGATTTATTAATAACTGTAAAAATTCTAAAACTAAAATTACAGGTTCCTTAACTACCGCCGAGCTCAATAAAACTCTTAATTCATTAGTGTATATTTCCCAATTAGAGGCATTCCCTAAAGAATACGACTTATTATTAAAAGGAAATTCCCTAAGTCCTAAGTCGCACATTTCGGCACTTAATCCATTTTTACATGAAGGAGTGATAAGAGTAGGTGGTCGAATTCAGGCTTCTGAATATAGTTTCGATATGAAGCATCCCATGTTGTTAAGCTCTAAACACCATTTTACTCAACTTTTATTCCAACAAGAACACGTACGGCTTCTACATCTGGGGCCCCAAGCCTTACTGGCTTCTATAAGAACGCGTTTTTGGCCCATTAGTGGAAGAAGTCTGGCTAGACGTACTGTGCATAATTGCACCGTATGTAGGCGTTTTAAGGGTCAGTCTATGAAAAACATAATGGGCAACCTACCTGCTCAAAGACTAATGCCCGACTTTCCTTTTATTACAGTAGGGACTGATTTCGCTGGGCCATTTATGGTCACGGATCGCAAAGGTCGTGGTTGTAAAATTACAAAATGTTATTTGTGTATTTTCATATGTTTTAGGTATAAGTGCATCCATTTGGAGGCTGTTAGTGAGCTGTCCAAGGATGCTTTTATATTAACTTTGAGACGCTTTGTTTCACGGAGAGGGCTACCAAAGCAGATATTCTGCGACAATGGTGGAAACTTTGTAGCTGCTTCAAAGGAACTTAAAGAGTTTTGTGAAGTTAATGCCAAAACTATCGCTAATTTTGCCGCTAACGAAGGCGTTGAATTTTGTTTTTCGCCTGCATACGCTCCTCACTTCAATGGTTTGATGGAGGCCGGTGTAAAGTCAGCCAAATTCCACCTTGCTAGGATATTAGGGACTACGCACCTAACCTATGAGGAATTGTCATCTTTGTTCACACAAATAGAATGTATCCTAAATAGTCGCCCCCTATGTCCATTAAGTTCCTCTCCCACGGACTATTATCCCTTAACTCCGGGCCACTTTTTAATTGGTAGACCACTAAGCTCGCTGCCATCTCCGTGTCTACAATCCGCTAATGCCAATCGTCTCGACAGATTCCAGCGCATCGAGCAGTTTAAGCAACACTTTTGGCGACGCTGGAGCCACGAGTACATTGCGGAGCTGCAGTTGAGGACGAAGTGGCGCACGAAGTCCAAAGAGAGCCTACAAATTGACGACCTAGTCCTCTTGAAAGAGGAAAACGCTCCACCGCTCTATTGGCGTCTCGGACGTGTAAGAAAACTCTTCCCGGGATCTGACGGATTGACACGCGTCGCAGATATAGACACTGCAAGAGGAATTGTGCGGCGCGCCCTAAACAGAATCGTCCTACTACCGAAGCCCGATGAGTTGGAAGATCTTGAAAGCTGTTAAGCTTTCCAGCGCCGGGAGTATGTCGGCGCCGTTACGACAGCACCGACGGTGTTTGCGGGGAGTATGTGAAGTGCGGGGGGTTTCTCACCACCGCGCCTAAGACCGGCACTCGCCGATAGCTCGCGACCCGATCGCCACCAAATATTTTGTATTTTTCATTCCTTTTAAATATACAATTTGCCTATCGTGTGAGTCGCCTATTTCATTCATGTTCCCTAATTGAACACCTACCTTAGTACCCAAGCTCCAATTTAATGGTGGTATCTTAGTACCCAACTCAATTTAATGATGGTATCTTAGTACCCAACTCAATTTAATGATGGTATCTTAGTACCCAACTCAATTTAATGATGGTATCTTAGTACCCAACTCAATTAAATGATGGTATCTTTGTACCCAACTCAATTAAATGATGGTATCTTTGTACCCAACTCAATTTAATGATGGTATCTTTGTACCCAAACTCAATTTAATGATGGTAATATGTTCCATAACACTCGCCCTTCTCTTTCGGTTTATTTGTTATACCGACTACTTCCATTGCTGTGCCATTTAGGCTTTGGGTGAATTCAATACCTATAATGCGCATTTACAGTATTACTAGTTACCTACTATGCAATGTACAGAAGTCGTGAAGTGTCCACGATTTTTTGTAAGACTTATATATGCCATGAAAGCAGTAAAATAGTATTTTCATTAAAGGCTTTAAATATCACACCTACATGTAAAATGCCACTAAAATTTAGCTAACGACATTGTATTTCGGTTCGAATCGAGAGGAGTTTTTAGTAACATCTACTTTCCATCAAAAATCTTTTTATATAAAAGTTGTGCTAATAGACATATGTTAAAATAAATCATTATTTTATCATTGCTACATAAAGAAAATAAATTTTAGCACACGATAAGGGTGGTCAAATGCGAACATATATTTTATATAAATTATTAAAATGATCAGAACAGGGTTAAAAACAATAAATCATAATTCATAATCCACAGTTTTTTTTTTCCGCGGGTAATCTAGTAATTAATTTACAATTGCAATGCTAATAGTTGCACATTGCTAACCTATTTTTGATTATATCTTTATGCTAAATAGGTACTTATCTTTTTCCTCGTCGCCACTTGTAATGTCTGCTATCTTCTCTAACCACTGTAGTGTAACACAGGCTCGGCACGCACTTTAACTAAACAACACGTCCACTCACGCCCGAGGCTCTCGTGTAACTGACGCGGTGCGCTCGAGACAGTGACTTATATATAAATGTATGTTTGTGTATTTGTGCATGGTAAATTATTAGTAAATAAAACAAATAACAATATTTACTGTATACTACATATATGCAAACACTACAATAACCATTAGATAAACCGGTTCATGTGATAATGTATTTTTTTGTAACGTTTATAATTAATGGCAATAAATTAACTAAGTTCCGCGTAATAAACAAAAATAATGTCCGGAGGAGAAGTGCTCATACATTTTAGCCCAAAACTTTAACAAATACCTAAGTTTTGCATGCGATCAAATTTAATAAATTGCTCCTACAAATAATAGACATCAGCATAATCAAGAATCGGGAAAATAAATATTTGGACAAGAGAAATCTTCGTTGATAAAGGCAGAAAACTTTGATGGCATTTTAAGAAATGAAAAGTAGAAGTGATTTTCCTTTAGTTTCTATCATATGTACATTCCATGTCAATGTGCAATCCATGATGATGCCCAGATTCTTAACAGTTTCTTAAATGCTTAGTGGAGTTCCATTAATTTGCAGAGTTGGTAGTAAACTTAAATCAAGTAAGCTACGAGTAAAGCTCGTGCCTATGCTCATTGCTTGTGATTTTTTAGGGTTTATAACAAGTCCGTATGATCTAGACGGCTCACCGATTTTATTAAGATCTTTATTTATTTCAAACATTGCTGAATTTGCTTCAGTCACTAGAAAATGAGGATACCACTGCAATTCGTCTGCATAGAGATGGAAGTTTGAATCACCTTGGTAATACAGTTAATAAAGATGGAAAAGAGTAAAGGAGAAAGCATGCCACCGTGAGGTACACATGTAGCTAAGTCGCACCACTTAGATAAAGTTACATTTGAACGAATACACTGAGAACGGCCACAGAGGTAGGAATGAAACCATTGAATAGTTAAAGGAGACACAATAATAGAATGAAGAATCCTAAGAAGTATATTAAAATCAAGAGAATTGAAGGCAATACCAAAATCTAGCAGCACAAGTACTGTTGAGTATTTTGTTCTATACCGCACCGGATATCATCCGTTACCTTGAGGAGAGCAGTAGTTGTACTTTGGCAGGCCTAAAACTAGATTGAAAAATACTTAAGATATTATTATATTTTTGTGTGGGAAAAGAAGCAATTATTCTGCACCGCTGTTCCAGTAGCTGTTTTTGGAATTTATAGGTCCACGAGATATTTTGAAGTAAATACGTTTTTATATTTGCTTCCATAGTGGAAGGCAATTAAAAAAAATGATAAGAAAATCAGGGGATACAGTTTGTTGATATATGATATCAATCATCCAAAAGAACAATGGCAGAAAAATAGTTGACAAAAATTATTGCATCTAGAAATAAGTTATATATAAAATGAGTTTTATTATTTTTCTATGATTTTTCAAATGAAAATATATTTTAATTAAAGCCACAGAAATAAACAAACTTTTTTGCGAATATCAAATGACTTAAATCATTTTACTCCTTTCAAGTATTGCCATTAACTATATTCATACTATTTTCGTATGCACTTTGTAAGACTATACACAAGCACAAAATATTTTTACATTAATTATTATTAGTAATATAATAAAAATAAAAATGATATGGTTGAAAATAAGTCTCTTACAAAGGACTTCCTACAATAATACATTATCTCAAGCATAGTACTATGTAACAATTTCATTTAATGTTATGGCAACACTAGCTAAAACAAAATGTCAGTTTTTTTTACTGGTTTTACGGCTCTGGGTAATAGCCCTTCTGAGAATGTCAATCTATGACACAAAAGCCATGGCAGAAATATATAATAGAGATACACTAATCTAAAATCTCCCGATTATGTAGGTAGGCACATTATGTTGAGAATGTATTAAGCTAACATCAAACAACCACAGGACGCATGACTTTTTCCAAGTGACATAAGACATAACCTAGAAAGGTTAAAATCTAAATATCTTTTTTTGACGCCTTTTCAGGACAACATTCTTTGACAGAGTTATTAAGGGACTGACGCTTAACATTTTAAGATATTTTTGATATATAGACGCTACCATTCCTTTTCAACTAATTTTATGTATGAAAGTCTGCCATTGTTCTTCAATTACACCACTCGATAGCTAAAGGAGCAAAAAAATTGTTATGTTAAGAAAGGACTGTCAGGCAAGGTATGCGGTGGAGGGGAGAGCGCCGTTATTTTGGGGTCGTTTCGTAGCGACATATAATTACTGTTTGATATAAATATTGACTTGAAGAAGCTACGACGTCCATTTGATTTCCAATCGTCAGGTATTGTCAAGATCAGTAAATTTCATGTAAAAATAATTTGTTTGCTATAGGTGTAGTGAATATATTTGATGTTAAAGTAAGAAATTTATATAAATGATGCAATGTATGTCTATAATCGTCAAAAGGCCAAATCAAAATATATAAATCGTATACGGTTGGAAAGGGCTTCTCAAGACTAATCCAGTAATACACATAAAATACCATGTGATAGAGTGAAGCGGTGTATCCCTACACCGCCTCACTCTATCACGTTCAATAATGAAGGCGCCCGAGCGGATCAACGGCTCCGCCAGTACATCTGCATCTGTGGCGGCTGAGCCTTAGCAAGTGGATGATATCATTGCTTCTATATATGTTGAACTGTATAGACATCGATTTTGTGCAGATTGGGCAGCAGCTAGTGCACGTTTTATTACTGTGTTTGTCAACAATCCATTGGGACATAAGTGAGATGTTTGTAACCGTCTATGGTTTTTGCGTTTATAGAAGCCACCAAAGAAAAACTCTTACCGCTCTTTAATAATGCCTTCCCAGAAGGGACAGTGACTGACTGCAAACTGTGCAGTACGTACAAGAAATCACTGGAATCTGAAAAAGTTCCCATGTTCTCACGTTTAAATGGATTTGTGTATCCACCTTAGCAACATGGGTTACCTACATTTTATCCAATCAGTGCATATACGGTGGTTGTGTTACGGCAGCAGCAACGCTATCATCGGGCAAGTCATCAATGTACCCGTCGAGTTGGACAAAATGCTGCATCAGCTACTGCGTCAGTTGAACGATAATCAGGCGTTCAATGTCAACTTCAATCACATAGACTCATACAACAGCAGTTCTATCGTGACAGAGATACAGCTTCACCGACTTCAGTTCAATCAGCTACTTAGAATCACACTGAAGCTGCTACATCTCGGCAAAAGCTCAACAAAATTACTGTTGTCGAGTTGGGCAAAATGTCTTGTAAGATCCCGCTTGCAGTGGGTTACGCTTACATGATTACGACTAACATTGACGTTGAACATGGAAAAGTAAACAGCGCGATTAGTATGTTAAATTAAATAGAGTTGCTCAGTGAAGACGACCCATTTGCGGAGTTGGAGGCAGGATGCCGACTCAATTCGTATAAGTAAAAAAAATGTTGTAGTTATGTTCCTGATCAGCGTTGTTTTATAATTATCACCGCCATTAATGCACAAAGCTTGGTTGAGCACTCACAAGACATCTCAACCCATTCCATCATCATTCGATCTGCTTACCTGGCAATTAACGAGAAGTGGCTGGAAGATTTCAAGCCAGTGTTGGCAATGATCTGAGATCATTGTAACACCGCTAATTCCATTCAAATTGCAATTTCATCATCAGCGGCAGTATAAATAGCAAGGCCGTGACCACAATACAGCCGCACCCCGATTTTTATTTTTTATATCACTACCAAATCCTACCTATCATTTTCTATCTACGAGTGGCACCTATCTCTACCGCCAAATAGCATGCACACCCGTGAATGCCGTCTGAAGAAAATACAGGCTGTGAGGCATTTGATCTTAGTGCTCAGACGTGGCAACACATTTGTAGCCTTCTTTGTTTACAGTTAATTTGATTACCTATGTTCATGGTCTGCAGTAGCCACTTGCAATATGATGCACTGATATTTCCTTTGTCATTTTAATTTACAAAAAAGGGTGCTTAGACATGCAGGTTTCATCATTCTTTCCTTCACCGTCGAGCATTTAGTAAACGAGCTCATAAAATTGCAAATTAAAACTTCATTAGAGCCGGCGGTAATCAAACTCACTTATGCGCTTAGCTTCCCCGTCTCCCAAATTAGGAGAAAATAACCTGATAATTTTATTTAGAAGCCATTTAATATCGCTTTGAACACAGAATGCGAAACAGGGGATAATCTTTGTGGATTGAAACGTGTAATTAACTATGTATGTAATCTTTTTCTATCTCAATTTTTTTTGGCTCTTTCACAAACATTGGTTTTTTTAATAGAATAATGGTGACAAACTAGCACACAGTCCACCTAATGGTAAGTCCTCGAATAAGAATTAAAATGCAGATGCGTTTTTCACCCCTGAGGACTACGATGGAATGCCAGGCATTCCATCGTAGTTTCCAGTAAAAAGATGTCTCCGGTTCTCTACATTCACCATCTTAAGCACAGCAGTATAAAGCCATTATTTTACACTGGTATTCTGTGTTTTATTTCCGATAGATTTCTATCGCTCTATCTTATAGCTGTATTACAGCATATTGAACAATATTATAGCTGCAGTGTGGCTCTACTACGTCAATTTAGTGAAATCACCTCATAATCTAAAAGATACAATACATTTGTCTCCCTATCATTTTGAACCGATCGAAATTAAGTAATGTCCGTCCGTGTCACGTGTCACAGCACGCCAGTCATGCAATACGCATAAGTGTTACTATAGATCTCTTCATTAATTGTGTGCAGGCGCTGTCCGTGTGATGATGTTCAGGCAACAGCTAGGCGTGCTAGTTTTGTCTACAATTGTGGTAAAATTAAACATTCAGATAAGAGTTACATGTTGTTTATTAGTGAAAATTAACCAATTAGGTAGTAATATGACATTTAGGCTTTCTTAGAGCGAATAAATGCCATATTTACCATTCCTGTATCCAGCGGCGATCTTTTTTATATAAAGATACTGAATTAATCAAGATGGTTTCGACCATTGCTGTTCACTCTGCTATGTAAGTCGAAGAAATGACAACCGATGGAAGACGTCTGGTACAGGTATTGGTCATTAAGCCAGACAAGCGTGACGATTATATATTAGTACTCAAGTTAGTGTCTATCGGTGGACTTTTTATGGTCTACTTTAATAGGTATCTTGTGATTATGGTAGTATTTTACTGGCCCACTTTTCCTACAACGACATCACTCGAAGTGCAGCGGTATTTATTTTTTCATAAAAGTGTAGTGATAAACGAATTCACAGTCCACCTGATGTATAGTGTAACGTAGCCAACTTGAAACAAAGAGGCTACTAATGCATTGTCACCTCTGAGTACTAAGAGTATACTGTAATTACGTGCTAAGAGGCTCATTGGTGACCTTGATTTGGTTGAAAGCAATCTTGTCAGGCTCGAGCACAGGCGCAAAGTAGCCAGTCTCTCGGTATTTTATAGACGAGTGTGCGCAGGAATTAGAAGCTTTAATTCCTCACTCTCCTTTCCACCATCGGACAACCAGGCGGTTTTCACCCCTTTGTTGACGATAATCTACACATTAGAACAAAACGGTTTGCTTCGTCTTTTGTAATGAGTACAGCAAAGAAGTGGAATAATTTGCCGGCGTCTACCTTACCGTCCGAATACAATCTGGGTGTTTTCAAGGCAAGAGTGAATAAGCTTTGTTACGCTAAGACGCCAGCGTAAGCTGCATCTTCTCTGTCGGTTAATATCCACCACTGCCCTTGTATCTTCGTATCACCTGAAGAATTGCAGGTTCGTTGGCGGCCTTGTAACAAGTAGTAGACTATTTCCATTCTATGATATTGACGATGATCATGGGATCTAATCACAGCCTGAACTAATTGCAACGAGATAACACATTACGTTTAAAGTCAAAGTCAAAATATTTTTTTTACAATATTGGCTTTTAAAATGCACCTTTTTAAAGTCTAACCGTTACAGCCTACTAAAGTCCACTGCTGAACACAGGCCTTCCCCATATATTGCCTCATAAGGGGGATAAAATCCATAGTTGCCACACTTGGCAAGCGGGTTGGCAACAGCAGTTTTTTATTTTTATTCGTTATTAGGAAGACGCTGCTGCCCATCTCCTCACTGGTTTCCCTCTGTCGCCCCTTACGACACCCACAGGATGATAATATGGGATAGTGGATATTCTTACGTCCAGCGCTAAGCCAATTTTAAAAATGTCTTGATATATTATTTCGCACGCTAATGAAACTTTCCATTCCTTCCTACGCAATAAACTAGTCGGAACCTTCCATCATACAGCCACCATCTAAACAAAACAAAAATCAATATTTTTAAAATATACTGCGACAAGTTCATTGCAAAAATAAAATATTGCGATTAGTTTCTTAAGGACTTTTCTATGAAAATTTTTTAGAGAGTTTATTTTTCAAGAGCTACTTATGGTACTATTTCAATTTACCTGTTATTTGATTGGATGGCCGTGCACACAGACGATGATATATCTTGTTGACTCGTGCACAGAAACTGCCTTTCACGAGTGACGTCAGTTTCATGAAGAGTTTTGTACAAAATATTTTTAGCTAACTTTAACAAAAGCAGGGGGTTCTCAAAGAGACTATATGTTTCTTACGCGATATCTTCGTCTATAGTGATCTGATTAAAATAATGCTTTTTTTTTAATATTCCATTTCAATAATAAAAAGTCTTGCAGTTATATGCTTGGGGTGGGATTTCATTTTATTAATTTCTAAATCAAATTTCTCAAATTCTAAGCAAATGAAAGCACCCAGCCATCTTTTTTTATTAAAATTAGATATTTTTTTTAATTTCAATTGCCTCGCGAATCATTTTTATAGGGAATCGGTGTTCTTTTGAGAGGATTTGTGGTCTATCAAATCTGATGTAGTGGCGGGTTAGTAAAACGCGATAAAATTTATAATTTCAATTAATATCTAATTTCGATAACACAAGCATACATCAGAATTCAAAGTAAAATTCTAACAGTTCGTGCAAATACTAGTAACAGTTTATAAATGTAATAAATGTACATTGAAAGTGAATTCAGATACCTTTTTATCTGTTCTCGAGTCGAGGGATGTGACGGGAATAATAATAACTAAAAAAAGAGGTTTCTACTCAATAAAATTAACGTGGTAGAGCCACGCTGCAGCAATATTATGGTTGTAGCACGAATGGGTCAACTCGACAGAGGTAGGACCGCGCTCTCACAGAATACCAGCGTAACATAGCAAGTTCATGCTGCTGTGTTTCCTATTGTGAATGTAGAGAACCGGAGACACTTTTTACTGGAAAAGAAGCATTCCATCTTAGTCCTCAGAGATGACAACGCATCTGCATTTTGATTCTTAATTGAACATAAATGTAGATGTCTATAGGTCACAGCATCCTCTTACCATCAGGTGGGCTGTGTGCTCGTTTGTTACACTCTTCTATAAAAAAAAAAACTAATTGCTCAGTACACTTACTACATAATATCATATCTATGTAATAGCTGGTCTGGCAGACGTGGTTTTGATCTTTCTAATAGATGGCGCGATAAGTTTCACCCGGTTTTTTTTTACATCGTAATTTTAAAAATGATTTTTATTCAATATATATAAAGTATACTTATTGAAAGTCACTCTTTTATTAAATTTACCACTATTTCGAAAAATATCTATGTCCTGAGAAGAACCAGCAAGAAACCCTGCGGGACATTTTATAAAATGTATTCATAAATCGATCACAGCATCATCTATTTAGTCCAGATTATAGATTTTATTTTTTAGCACTAAACCAATATATTACTATATGAACCATAGTTTTGAAACAAATAATATTTATAATGTGTGTATATGACTTACATAGGTCAAGTCGTTCAAAAGTTAAACGATCGCTAACAAATATAGCAACGGTTATAATATAATAATATAAAAATGGATATTCTTGGCAGTATACCGCGGGGAGTAGGACTGTTACGATAATTTAAGTTTTTAGTTACAGTTTCTTTCTTATTGTAATAGAATATAATAGAATAGAATGATCTTTATTCAATATTGATTATTACATAATGCTTATTGAAAGTCTTTTTTTATTTACCATTGGTTTATTAAAGACATAGCAGAGAGTATCGATAGAAAAACTCCAGTAACTGCTCTCATGCTGGACATGACCAAAGCCTTTGATCTTGTTAACCACAAAATTCTATTAAACAAAATTGAAAGTTACGGGATAAGAGGTGCGGCTTACACGTGGCCAAGTAGTTACTTGCAAGGCCGAAAACAATGCACAGAAATCACTCGGCTAACGCACAAAGACGGCATATTTACGAAAGTACTACATCGTTCACAGTTTAGATCTAATGACCGTGGTATCCCTCAGGGCAGTATTTTAGGACCTTTTAGACCTTCTTGCTATATTTTAATGACTTGTCTAAAATAACCAAGCATAAATGCATCTTGTTCGCAGACGACACAACTTTTATATTTAATTGCACCAAATAAAGACATATATGAAACCGAAATAAATAATTCTATAAATAATCACGGTTATGTGTCTTCAGTATTATTATATGGTCTGTCTTTGTGGGGAATTCCGTTGATGTGATTAGAGCGTTTAAATTATAAAAGAAATGTGTACGAGCTGTATGTGGTGCGTGGTTTCTTGATAGCTGCAAGCCATTATTCAAAAAGATACGCGTATTGCCTTTGCCATGCATGTATATTTGCCATGCATGTATATCCGAGAAATATGTATTTTTGTAATGCGACACCCGACTTATTTCAAAACCCACGCTGAATCTCTCGAAAGGCAAACAAGGCATAAAAATAGATTATTTCATCCCAAATGCAATTCTAGATTGTATGCACATAGTGCTCCTATGATGGCTATTGAAATATATAATAAATTACCCAATAACTTAAAAGAAATGCCTTTGAATAAATTTTAAATTGAGATTAATAAATGGCTTCTTGACAAGTGTTATTTTAGTGTAAAGGAATATTTTAATTGATTACAATATTATAAAATGTGTTATATAATTTATCTACTTTGACATTATGTACAATTAAATTTGATTATTTTAAGATACCGGATTTAAAACTCCGGTACAACTCCCGGTAGAATATTATTGAGACTTACTCTTATACTAAATACCTGTATTACCTACACATTTTATTCTGCAAATAAAGATTTTGACTTTGACTTTGACTTTGACTTCGGAAAATACCTCTGTCCTGGGAAGAACCAGCAAGAAAACCCAGCGGGACTTTTTTTAAACATAATTTTACTTAACAATAATATTGTTTATACAATTTTAAATGAATTTTCATAGAACCAGCATGGTGGCGATCACCTTTTTCCTAGGGGTTATTTTCATTCATATTATATTCCTTGACATTATAATAACCCTTTTTGTACAGTTTTGCTTTAATAAAACTTTTAAACTTGTTTATTGACAAACTTTGAACATGTTTTGAGATTTTTGTTGTAAAAGCGTATACATTGCCCCATAAATGAATGACTAATTCTGTGGAGTCTAGTAACTGGCATTACAAGCTTATGTTTGTTCCTAGTGTTTAAGGTATGAACATCCTTATTCTTATTAAAGCTATTTATGTTTTTATGTACATATATTACATTTTCATAAATATATTGCGATGCCAAAAATATAAGATATAAGCATAGGCATAATAAATATAAGATATAGGCATAGGTACATTGACCGTCTCGTTGGTATAGAAGGCGCAAATGCGACTGCATTCCTCTGTCATTTTATGATAGAGTATATAGTGACCACACGTTAATAACGGAGACCATTTTTACTGGAAACGAGGTATTCCAACTTACTCTTCAGGGATGACAACGCATCTGCATTTTGATTCTTGATCGAGAATAGATGTAGATATCTCTGGGCTTCCCAACGTGCTTTCTGTCGAACGTGCCCTCTGGTCGCTCTAAGTGTGCATTAACTCTTTATTAGTTGTAAATATTATAAGTGAGTTTTGATTAAGGCTAAAATCCTTTGAAATTCTTTTTAAAGGATTAAGTGTACAGTGTGTAGGAAGTAAGTGTACAGTTTGAGGCGTGGTAGCTCAGGCCTCCTCCGTTTTTAAGAATGTTGAGAAGAAATTCTTGCATCGCGATACTCCCATGTCCTTGTAATATTAAATCCATTTGTATCTACTTCACATGTCCTCGAAATATTACTCAGAAAAGAAGCTTTCCATACGATGTTTTCTTTCACTGCCGTGAGTATATTTTCTCCTATATCGTGGGAGCAGTTTACAAACATAAAGTTCACAAGGACAAACATCTGGAAGAATTATTTGTAAGCCGTCAAATACTCATATCGTGTGGGATTCAAACGCGAATATTTCTGACATGAATGCAAAATGGGCAAACAGCATTCAATTTGCTTTCGAAACGTCCGAGGTGTTTTTAGAAAACTCACAACACTGTTGTTACACAAAAGGCAAAATAGTTTAATTATTCAAATACGCTTGCCATTCGCATTTTTACACTCGCGCAACGTTGTTACAATAAACTACGAAGCTTTTCTCTGCAGGCGTGTAAAGTAGGTCGCTTGTGTCAGCTGTTGTCAAATAGTAATATTGATTATTGCGTACTAAAATACTAAGTGTTGGTTAATTTTTTAAGATTACCATTAACTGTTGTGCATATTTTGTTTTGTCGAAAATTTTAATTTAAAAATATTTAATAAAAGTTGATTTAAAACTGATCGTATCTTTCACTAACTAAATACATAAGTTTACATTATATAACATATACCTACTATGTATCTTCTTTGGCACAAGTCTATAATATTCCATTTCGGTTCGCTATCAACCCTAGCGTTACACGCTCCGGCTTAATGTCACCAGCGCTTAAACTCTCACGTACAGGGAATGTCACCGCTGTGCTTGTGGCGCGACAACAGCGCTGCCACAGTTTTATAATGAGTTTTTGTCATAATCGCCATGTTTTGTAGTCGGCTTAGCGATTGCACCTACCAGAGGACCTTAGCAGCTTGTATACCATGTTCAAACAATCTCGTAATAGAATAGAAATGAACTACTACCAAATTGGGGCTTTGAGTTTAATCCTTTAAAGAAAACAAAACAAAACGTTCTACAACATTATTTCCGAGAACACTGTGTGCAGCCAACTGTCCATTACGCGGCCATTATCACTGCACTCTCACCAAGATTTGCTGCTTTTGACAGTTTAAGCGAATCTCCGTTACAAATATTTATTTAACGAACGAATTGTCCATAGTTAGGCGTTATTGTTTTAGACTAGCGACCCGACTTGGTTTCATCTGGGTTGAATTAATAAATATGGTATCATTGAAATTTAAAATAATTATCATAGATCATTTACTTTATAAAGTTACAAAATTACAATAAAAAAACTTAGTTCCTCGGATAACTAAAGGTTATTTTTGAGACTAGATTACTCCTGGCATTGCTCTTTATCTGTTCGTGAAGTATCATTACAATGGTTAAGCCATTCCGAAGTTTCGGCCGAACAGACAGACAGACATATTTAAAAATGGTTATTCTTGTTTTAATTACATGCTATTAAACCCCCTTAGCTCGATAATAGGCAGAGTTAATTTGAAAATACAGACAGATACTTCAATTTCATTTATATGTATACATTAAATTTGATTATTTTAAGCAAAACGTAATAAATGGTTCTGAACCATATATTATACTTTATGCTCACACGGCTTACGCCATCACACAGCGTATAACTTATAATGCACATTTTTTTAAATTGAACTTAGTGAGCAATAAACTTTTAAAGTAACAACACGTGTGATCCCTTCATAACTAATACATTTACATAACTAGTAAATTTTTGTAGATTACTGCAAAAATAAGTTTGTGGGGGAGGCTTATGTTCCGGAGTGAACTATATAGGCTATATTGGATGGATGGATACTCCCAATGTTTTGAGTACATTGCAGCATGGTCACGGGGGTACTGAGGTCACAACATTATATTTAACTATGGCTATTTTCAGTTTGAAATTATTAATATTTGGTCCAATCTACGCAGAAAATCTTTGTGTTTTATCAAATGTGTATTGTTTGCGTAAATATATTAAGACGTTACACAACATGTCATGTCTATGTGTAGTTTTTATATTGTAGTGTAAGGGCTTATTTTGCAATATTGTAATAATGTGTAATGGTTCGACGGAGGTAAAGTAGTTAGCCCCCTCGCCTCGGACCGAATAGGTTGTTGTTACCGAGGTGAAATAAATACAGTAATATTCAAATAGATTTGAATAATTTATCACCTACACCTATAGGCGACGATAAGGGCTAACTCACACTGGTGACCCTAGATTTATGAATTGTGTAGGTTAATTAAATTAATACTCGGTGGACAATAAATACATGTAGACTCAAAAATTGCTAACTCGATGTAAGTGAAAAGTGACTACGGAAATTACGGAAGTCGCAGCAATATCCCTGACCTCCAAGATACCTACGATCTGGAGTGACGAGCCCTGGCTCTGGTTCGTGCAATTTGAAGCCGTCGTTTCAAATAGAAAGTTGTCGGATGAAAACAAGTTCAACCTACTCGTGACCGAACTCACCAAAGACAAAGTGGAACATATAACTGACGTACTGCTAGCTCCTCCAGAAACCATGTGCTATGGCATGCTAAAGAACAGGCTCAAATTATGAAATTAGGTGACCAAAAGCTGTCATAATTACTAAGAAAGATGAATGATTTAGCAAAAAATAAATTACCCGACGAGACACTTCGAATGATGTGGGCTGGACATCTACCTGCATCCGTATCAGCAGTATTGGCTGTAACCGAGATTACGCAACTAGTAAACTGGCAGAGTTAGCTGACAAGATCATGGGAATGACATGACCCATTGAGGCAGCGGAAATAGTGACACAAAAACCGAATACAAAAGAGAAGGATCTGGCCGCCGAATTCGAGTAATTACGTCTTGAAGTGGTACAATTACGAGGAAGACAAGCGTGGCGTTGATTGGTAAGAGGCCGTTTCCGCCCTCGTTCAAGATCACGCTACAGACAAGGAAAGACTTCGAGGCGACGCTCCAGTAATGATCTAGACTGGCTATGCTTCTACCACTACAAGCATGGGCATCGAGCTACCAGCTGCGTAGAACCATGTGCGTGGAAAAAGACACAAGCGAAATCGGAAAACTAGAAGCAGTGCAGGCGATGGCGGGCCCCTATATCGTGACACCTTCACAACGCCTATGCGTAGAAGACAGAATAAGTGGACTCAGGTATTTAGTATATACAGGGACTAATGTTAATAAATTACGCACATATACAAAATGTAACGATTATAAATTATATGCAACTACACCCATTAGTAGAAGTATCGAAACGTATGGCACCAAAATTTTAACTTTAAACTTAGGATTAAGACGGGGGAGGTGGTCTTTTGTAGTTGGTAACGTACGGCAACCAATACTAGGGACAGATTTTGGAGTCGCCATGGTCTTTTGGTAGATATAAAATCTCGTAGGTTAATTGACAAAGAAACCAATTTAAACGTTATACGAGAGCGACACTGAAAGTTTTTAGAACTGGCCACTTGTAAAGGACATAATAAAATATAAAGTTCAAATTTTGAAAATGGAACCTTTTGCAAATATCATTGTGTATTTATTTTATTAATTTGTGCTTTGTTTATGATTTCACGGCAAATTTAAAATTGTCAGTGTCACCTCAGCATGAATTTAACGCGAGAAAATTTTCGTACAATGATTTTTTATGACTTTATGACAACAAAAAAGTTATGATAGACTTAGATTGGCCTTTCACGATAAACCCCCATCTCGTGCCACTCTTTACAACTGCTTTAATGAGTTTAAACGTGGTCGCACTAATCTCACCGATGATCTGCGTGAGGGACGGCCTTCTACGGCGACGACTGAAGATAACATCAGTGTTGTTCGGCGTATGATTGAGACAAACCAAAATGTATTATATTATGTTAATAATTAAAAATATTTCTGATTGCTATGTTTTCATCTATTTGATATTAAAAAATAATTCCCTGGTAGTAAGATGGTTTATTCCCGAATCTCGCAGCTAAGTTGCTCAAAAGACTACTCTATAAAAGTAAACTTCATATTGGTTGGTGTTTTTATAGCTCTTTATAGCTCTAAAGGTTCATTAAAATATAAATAGTTAAATAAAACTAATTTTACGGATTTTATCGCGTATATTAACTTATTTTTATATTCCCGACGTTTCGGGTGCTTTCCAGCACCCGTGGTCACGGGGGACTGAGTTGTTTGACGTCCTGCTGTCATAGTTAGCCCGGCTACCTTCAGTTTTTTAATATTAATTTTTGGTTCGATTTACGCAGAATGAGCTTACAGTATCTTGAAGTCTAGCAGTGGTATACTTGGGTTTGGATTTGATTTTATTAATTATGGGATCCCAAGCAGATGGCAGCACCCATCCATCTTCTCTATTGAAATTAGGATGTTTTTTAATTTCAATAGCCTCGCGAATCATCCTTGGGAGGAATCGGTGTTCTTTTGCGAGGATTTGTGGTCTATCAAATCTAATGTAATGACGGGGACGATCCTGAACATGTTCACAAACTGCAGACTTCCCGATACGTCGGTGCTTCACGTCAGCTATATGTTCTTTAACGCGGGTTTTAATAGATCTTTTTGTTTGTCCTATGTACGAGAGACCACATTCACAATCCAGCTTGTACACTCCTGCATCTTGTAGAGGGATATGACACTTGACGGATGGTAAAAATTGACCAATCTTCTTCAGCGGCTTGAAGTACGTTTTAATGGAAGCTCGCTTCAAGATGTAGCCAACCTTGTCTGTGACTCCTCTGACATAGGGTAGTACAGCAGGCACACGCTCGACTGTGGCTGGCTTCACTCGGTCACTGTGACGTAGGCGCGGGACCCGAAGCTTGTTGTCTTGCAGTACTTGCTCGACGTGCTGAAGCTCGGCGGCCAGATGTTTTCTGTCACAGATCCCTCGTGCTCTCTGAAACAAAGATTTTCCCACGGTAGCTAACTGTGAAGGATGATGGTGAGATTCACCATTTAAATATCGGTTGGTATGGGTATTTTTTCTGTACACAGTATGACCAATAGTGTTATCAGGATTTCGGATGACTAAAACATCTAGAAAAGCTAAAGTATTGTTTGCCTCTAACTCCATTGTGAATTGTATTTTAGGGTTTATGGAATTAAGGTGGTTTAAAAATGCAGTTACTTTGTCAGATGGTAAAATTGTGAAAGTATCGTCTACGTACCGCTTGTAGAATCTTGGATTTACAGGAGCAGTAAGAAGGGCTTTCTCCTCAAAGTCCTCCATGAATATGTCGGCGACTACGGGAGATACAGGTGAGCCCATTGCCACTCCGTCTACTTGCATGTAGAACTCTTCTTTCCACAATAAATAGCCAGATGTGAGGCAGTGTTTGAGTAATACTGCATATTCTGTAGGCATGTTGTTATCTTCTAGCTTTCTAGTAACAATTGAGATGCAGTCTTCAATAGGTAGGCATGTGAATAGTGACTGAACATCAAAACTGACCATAGTTTCATTGTCAGCGAGATGTAGGTCTTTAATCTCACTAACAAATTGGTATGAATCCTTTGTGTGTGCTCTGGTATGTCCTCTTAGTGGCGACAGTATTTTTGCCAAGTGTTGAGCCAACTTATAAGTTGGTGAATCGATCTGGCTTACTATAGGACGTAGTGGAGCGTTTGGTTTGTGTATTTTCGGTAACCCATACAACCTCGGTGGTTTGGCACATGATGGTATTGTCGAATTCACGTCAAGATCTAATTTTTCGGACAAGGTTGGCTACATCTTGAAGCGAGCTTCCATTAAAACGTACTTCAAGCCGCTGAAGAAGATTGGTCAATTTTTACCATCCGTCAAGTGTCATATCCCTCTACAAGATGCAGGAGTGTACAAGCTGGATTGTGAATGTGGTCTCTCGTACATAGGACAAACAAAAAGATCTATTAAAACCCGCGTTAAAGAACATATAGCTGACGTGAAGCACCGACGTATCGGGAAGTCTGCAGTTTGTGAACATGTTCAGGATCGTCCCCGTCATTACATTAGATTTGATAGACCACAAATCCTCGCAAAAGAACACCGATTCCTCCCAAGGATGATTCGCGAGGCTATTGAAATTAAAAAACATCCTAATTTCAATAGAGAAGATGGATGGGTGCTGCCATCTGCTTGGGATCCCATAATTAATAAAATCAAATCCAAACCCAAGTATACCACTGCTAGACTTCAAGATACTGTAAGCTCATTCTGCGTAAATCGAACCAAAAATTAATATTAAAAAACTGAAGGTAGCCGGGCTAACTATGACAGCAGGACGTCAAACAACTCAGTCCCCCGAAAGCACCCGAAACGTCGGGAATATAAAAATAAGTTAATATACGCGATAAAATCCGTAAAATTAGTTTTATTTAAAAATGTGTAGTGTTCGCGTAAATATAAGAAATCATTATATAAATAGTTAGTTTATGTATCTCTCCAACTTTGCTCTTTTCTTATTCAAAAAAATACGGGCAAAGAATACAATTACTCGCGTTTCATTATAAAAATATTAAATAAGTTCGTTAATTCGTCATAGGCACGTTAGGTATTAATATACAAATAGTATAAATCGGTCATTTGGTTGTAATTTTGCACAATTCTATCTAAATTTTAATATATAAAACTGTAAACGTGATAAGTTCTACGGCAATGAACTAATAGCTTAAATTTCTCAACGAAGTCTCCGGGGAGAACGGAGACAAATGGACGCCAGGTGTGACGAATTTGTAGCAGTTGTTCCTTGACTTCATCCGCCATTATTTGCGGGGAAAACCTAATATACTTACGTAAAGAAAATAACTCGTCATAATCATCCCAAATGCACAACATTCATACTTTTATTCATTGCATGTTGTTAAAAGTCAACAACTGAACTTAGACCTCTCCCAATGACTGGCGGATCTGCGGCTCTAAACCAGGTACCCCTGAGATGAGAGGCCGCCAGAGTGTCTACGTAAGTAGCATCGCACACTAGGGCTTTACCTCTCTCCAAAGGGACCAATGTCATAACGTCAGGTCTCCTGCCATCGTCTCTAAGTATTCCACAAGGCTCTAAAATCGAGCGAACATTTATAGAGACAAGAGCCCTTCGGATGAAACCGTGCCCTGAAAACCTACCAGCAATTTTATTACATGAAAGTCGGTGGAGATTTTTTACGTGATAGAGCCATGCTGGAGCTATATTAGTAGTATACTTGTCTCACGAATGGGTCGGCTCGACCGGGGTAGGACCACGCTCTCATAGAAAACCAGCGTGAAATAGCAGCTTAACGCTGATTTGTTTCGTATGGTGAGTGTAGAGAACCGGAGACCCCTTTTGGGAAAGAGGCATTCCATCTTAGTCCTCACGGGTGATAACGCCTCTGCATCTTTATTGAGGATAGATGTAGATGTCTATGGGTCACATTAACGACTTACAATCAGGTGGTCTGTGTGCTCATTTGTCGCCCTATCCTATAAAAAAAAAGCTCAAACTTGTCGACGCTGCTACCACAGGGGCACTAATAGAGTTGACAAATCGCCGCTCCTAGCCGGATTCCTACGGTGATGCGCAAGCTTTGTCCATCAAGTAATGTGCAGAGATTACTTGATGGTAAAGCGTGTAAGCAGTGGCTAGATTCCTTACTCAAAAAAGCTAGAAGGAATGCCTTATCTTGGTCATTATGGAAATTATGAAATAAATCTTTTTGAGTAGAGTAGAACAACATCTGCCAGACCAGCTATTACATAGATATGACATTATGTAGTTAGCGTACTAAGCAATTTGTGTTTTTTTTTTATAGAAAAGGGTAACAAACGAGCACACAGTCCACCTGATGGTAAGTGGATGCTGTGACCCATAGACATCTACATTTATCCTCAATTAAGTATCAAAATGGATATGCGTTGTCACCCCTGAGGACTAAGATGGAATGCCTCTTTTCCAGTAAAAAGTATCTCCGGTTCTCTACATTCACCATAGGAAACACAGCAGCATGAACCTGCTATTTTACGCTGATATTCTGTGAGAGCGCGGTCCAACCACTGTCGAGTTGACCCATTCGTGCTACAACCATAATATTGCTGCAGCGTGGCTCTACCACGTAAATTTTATTGAGTGGAAACCTCTTTTTCTATCTATTATTATTCCCGTCACATCCCTCGACTCGCAAACAGATAAAAAGGTTTCTGAATTCACTCTCAATGTACATTTATTACATTTATAAACTGTTACTAGTCTTTGCACGAACTGTAAGAATTTTACTTCAAATTCTGAAATTATAGATTTTATCGCGTTTTACCAACCCGCCACTACATCAGATTTGACAGACCACAAATCCTCTCAAAAGAATACTGATTCCTTCCAAGAATGATTTGCGAGGCTATTGAAATTTAAAAAAAATTATAATTATAATAAAAAAAGATGGCTGGGTGCTTTCATCTGCTTAGGATCATATACTTAATAAAATTAAATCCCATCCCAAGCATACAAAATAGCATAAAAATGATTTTTATTATTAAAATGGAAACACCAATTTAGTATAGGATATTAAAAAAAAAGAATTATTTTAATCTTGTGAACTTAATGCTTTTCTTAATTCCGCTAAAAATATTTTATAGATATTATAATTATAATATATTCTTCAAGAACCTGAGGCAGTTTCTGTGCAACGACAAATCAATAAGATATATCACGGTCTCTGTGTATGGCAATCGGATCAAATAACAGGTAAATTGAAATAGTACCTTAAGTACCTCTTGTAAAAAAAAACTCTCTAAAAATTATCTTAGAAAAGTTCTAAAGAAACTATTCGCAATATTTCTTTTTGCAATGAACTTGTTGCAGTATATTTTTAAAATATTGATTTTTGTTTTGTTTAGATGGTGGTTGTATGATGGAGAAGTTTATTGCGTAGAAAGGAATGGAAAATTTCATTAGCGTGCGAAATATATCATGAAATGTTTAGAATTGACTTAGCACTAGGCGTAAGAATATCCACTATCTCATATCATCCCGTGAGTGTCCTAAGAGGCGACAGAGGGAAACCAAGCAGGAGATGAGCAGCAGCGTCTTTGTAATAACTAATAAAAATAAAAAATAAAATTGGTAGATCCAATTGGGCATGCCTTAAGCCCATAAAAGAAAATTACGTATAACATGATTTTTTAAACTATAACTTTTTAAAGTAGTTTAACTACATTTCGACAGCACTATCGGCTTCAATACCCTCGAAAACCAAAAAAATGACACCCATGATGAAAAAATTGGTACCTACTTCAGCCGCCATCTTGGATTTACATTTCGACAGCACTATCGGCTTCAACACCCTCGAAACCCATGAAAATGTCACCCATGATGAAAAAATTGATACCTATTGCAGCCGCCACCTTGGATTTACATTTCGCAGCACTATCGGCTTCAACATCCGCGAAAATCATGAGAATGACACCCAACAATGATGAAAAAATTGATACCTACTGTGGTCGCCAGCTTGGATTTACATTTTAACACCCTCGAAAACCATGAAAATGTCATCCATGACAAAAAATTTGATACTACGTACTTTTAGTACGTTCTACTATTATTTATTCTGTTCTTTTAAAATATTGTAATAAAAAAAATCTCTTATTATTATTATAATCAAGTATTTAAGAAATTTGGTTATTCGAATATTGTCTATTTGTACAGCGATCTTTTTGAGCCAAACCTTTTGAGTGGACAACATCTACATCTATCCTCAATAAAGACTCAAGATGCAGATGCGTTGTCACCCGTGAGGACTAAGATGGAATGCCTCTTTGCCAGTAAAAAGGGTCTCCGGTTCTCTACACTCACCATACGAAATACAGCAGCGTTAAGCTGCTATTTTACGCTGATTTTCTGTGAGAGCGTGGTCCTTTCCCGGTCGAGCCGACCCATTCGTGCTACAACTATACTACTAATATAGCTGCAGCATGGCTCTACCACGTGATATTATTTGACGCGAAAATCATTGTATGCTTTCCGTGTGTTATTATTTTAATATATATCTCTGTGCATGAAATTAACAGGTACAAAAATATACTTACGAATTTGTTATTCCAGCAAATTGCGAAGCTCGTTAGCAGAAGTTGCGCAAAAACCAACATCACGCTTGAATGGTTTCTAGGATTGTTTGTTCAGCTAAGTATACGTTCAACAACCAGCTCCAATATGTGAGAAGCTAATGTACAGTTTTTCTTAATTTTGTAGGTAAGAATACATGAACTGCTACATTTTTAAAGTCTTATTTAGCAGTGGCGCTGTCTTCGCGCTACAAGCGAAACACATCGAAGCCTAAATCGCACTAACAAAGTTCAGAAGTTAAAGCAGCATATATAGAATAGCTCCGAACTACCAATCGGAGTGTTGGCTTGCTTGCTTGCTCCCCGGTAGAACACCATGCCCGGCGGGAGATTTCCCCTTTTCCCACCGAATACAATATTATTAAAATGTTATTTTACCCAACGTAATAAAAATACGATACTGCTATTGAGCAGCGCGGTGGAATTATCGCTCTGAAATCCTCTCACAGGAGCAAGAAGTGCGCTCAGCAGTGGAACGTATATAATAAATAGAAGCAGGCGTTACTTTGCAGAAATACATTATATTAAATATGTTCGAAATTAATTCGCTAAGATTTTACCTAGTTTAAAAGCACCGCGCGCCATTCCTCAATTGCTTGCACTACCCCTGTCACTACTCTCAACACCACTACACTAGGAAAGACACACCACCATCGATAATACGACACGTGTTTCAAAACATAAGAAATGGTTCTGAACCATATATTTTACTTTATGTTTACACGGCTAACGCCATCACACAGCGAATAACTTATAATGCACCTTTTTTAAATTGAACTCAGTGAGCAATAAACTTTTAAAGTAACAACACGTGTGATCCCTTCATAACTAATACATTTACACAACTAGTACATTTTTGTAAATTGTTTAACAGTGGTAGAGCCACGCGGCAGCTTTTGCTGTCGCAAGGATGGGCCAACTCGAACCCGGATAGTACCACGACCTCACAGAAAACCAGCGTGAAGTAGAGGTTTACCTTTGCGTTTCGCTTGGTGAGTGCAGGTGGCCGGAGGCCCTTTTTACTGGAAATGAGGCATTCCATCTTAGTCCTCACGGGTGACAACGCATCTACATTTTGATTTGTAACAGAGGATAGATGTAGATGTCTATGGGCCGCAGCAACCACTTACCATCAGGTGGACAGTATGCTGGTTTGTCACCCTTATCCTATAAAAAAAAAGATTACTACAGAAATAAGTTTTGGGGGAGGCTTATGTTCAGGAGTGAACTATATAGGCTATATTGGATGGATGGATACTCCCAATGTTTTGAGTACATTGCAGCATGGTCACGGGGGTACTGAGGTGTACGTCACAACATCATAGTTAACTATGGCTATCTTCAGTTTTAAATTATTAATATTTGGTCCAATCTACGCAGAAAATCTTTGTGTTTCATCAAATGTGTAATGCTTGCGTAAATATAATAAGTCGTTACACATCATGTCATGTCTATTTGTGTAGCTTTTATTTTGTAGTGTAAGGGCTTACTCTGCAATATTGTAATAATGTGTAATGGTTCGACGGAGGTAAAGTAGTTAGCCCCTCGCCTCGGACCGAATAGGTTGTTGTTACCGACGTGAAATAAATACAGTAATATTCAAATAGATTTGAATAATTTATCACCTACGACGGCGACGATAAGGGCTAACTCACACTGGTGACCCCTACATTTAGGAATTGTGTAGGTGATTTAAATTCATACTCGGTGGACAATAAATACATGTAGACTCAAAAATTGCTAACTCGATGTAAGTGAAAAGTGACTACGGAAATAACGAAATTCTCAGTAATATCCCTGACCTCCAAGATACCTACGTTCTGGAGTGACCAGCCCAGGCTCTGGTTCGTGCAATTTGAAGCCGTCGTTGCAAATAGAAAGTTGTCGGATGAAAACAAGTTCATCCTACTCGTGACCAAACTCACCAAAGACAAAGTGGAACAAACAATTGACATACTACTAGCTCCTACAGAAACCAAGTGCTATGACATGCTGAAGAACAGGCTCAAAATATGGAATTAGGTGACCAAAAGCCGTCGAAATTTCTGAGAAAAATGAATGATTTAGAGAAATAATTAAGAAATAATTTACCCGACGAGACACTTCGAATGATGTGGGCTGGACATCTACCTGCATCCGTATGAGCAGTATTGGCTGTAACCGAGATAAAGCAACTGGTAAACTGGCAGAGTTAGCTGACAAGATCATGGAAACGACATGACCCATTGAGGCAGCGGAAATAGTGACACAAAAACCGAACACAAAAGAGAAGGATCTGGCCGCCGAATTAGAAGAATTACGTCTAGAAGTGGTACAATTACGAGGAAGATAAACGTGGCGTTGATCGGTATGAGGCCGTTTCCGCTCTCGTTCAACATCACGCTACAGACAAGGAACGACTTCGCCACGACGCTCCAGTAATGATCCAGACTGGCTATGCTTCTACCACTACAAGTGTGGGCATCGAGCTACCAGCTGCGTAGAACCATGTGCGTGGAAAAGACACAAGCGAAATCGGAAAATTAGAAGCAGTGCAGGCGATGGCGGGCCCCTATATCGTGACACCTTCACAACGCCTATGCGTAGAAGACAGAATAAGTGGACTCAGGTATTTAGTAAAAACAGGCACTAATGTTAATAAATTACGCACATATACAAAATGTAACGATTATAAATTATGTGCAGCTACACCCATTAGTAGAAATATCGAAACGAATGGCACCAAAATTTTGACCTTAGAGTTAGGATTAAGACGGGTATTTAGGTGGTCTTTTGTAGTTGCTAACGTTCGACAACCAATATTAGGGACAGATTTTTTGAGTCACTATGGTCTTTTGGTAGATATAAAATCTCGTATGTTAATTGACAAAGAAACCAACTTAAACGTTATACGAGGGCGACACTAAAAGGTTTTAGAACTGGCCACTTGTAAACGATATAATAAAAATAATAAGTTCACATTTTGAAAATGGAACCCTTTGCAATATTATTGTGTATATATTTTATTAATTTGTCCTTTGTTTACGATTTCGCGGCAAATTTAAAATTGTCTGTGTCACGTCAGCATGAATTTAAAGCGAGAAAATTTTCGTAAAATGATTTTTAATGGCGCATGCTACACACTCGATTATTATCACGATATTTGGATCATAATCTAGGATTACGATATTTATCGAGTATCCGTGAATTTCTGCAACATCAGGGGACTTCACTCTAACCTAAACGCCGTCCACTACCATCTCGAGACGGCGAAGCCGGCCTTGCTCTTTCTGACCGAGACGCAGGTTTCCTCTCCGGCTTGTATTTCGTATCTCTCCTACCCGGGGTACAAATTGGAGCATTCCTTTGTGCCTCGGGCTGAAATTTGCGTGTATGTCAGAGAGGACATCTGTTCTCGACGCCTCGGCAGTCTTGAAGGTTCGGACCTGTCCATCCTTTGGCTACGCGTAGACAGCGACGACCATCCGCGCGTCTACGGGTGCCTCTATAGGTCCCATAGCGGTAATGCCGAAACAGACCGACTCATCGACCACGTCCAAATGGCTACAGATTTCTTGCTACAACAGGTCCCATCCGCAGAGATCGTGATCCTTGGCGATTTTAACGCCCACCATGCCGAATGGCTCGGTTCACGTCTAACCGATCATGCGGGGAGATCTGTGAAGATGACTTTGCCTTGGCATATGGTCTGACACAACTGGTTACTTCGCCTACGCGGATTCCAGATGTGGAGGATCATACACCTTCCCTGTTGGACCTTCTGCTGACCTCTCATCCGGACGGATATCAGGTTTCCGTCGATGCCCCTCTCGGCTCTTCGGACCATTGTCTGATCCGGAGTGTGGTGCCACTCACGCTCCCTTCGCGGTTGCGTTCTGCAGGTTGCCGCCGTGTTTGGCATTACAGGTCGGCGGATTGGGACGGAATGCGGTCCTTCTTTGCATCCTACCCATGGGGGCGGGTTTGCTTCTCGCCGGATGATCCCAGCGCTGTTGCTGAGTCTGTCACTGATGTGGTGCTACAGGGAATGGAACTATTTATTCCAACATCTGTGGTAACCATCGGAGGCAGATCTCAGCCTTGGTTTGGTCGCTCCTGTAAGACTGCATTGCGCAGTAAGCAGGAGTGTTATCAAGCCTGGGCTGCGGCTTCGGCGACTCGGGATTTAAATACCAGCACACTTAAAAAGAAGTATAACTTCGCCTCCAGGTCCTTCAAAAGAGTGATTGCCTTGCCTTGGCAATCACTCTTTTGAAGGACACATAGGCAGAATTGGCGAGAAACTAGTTCGCCTTCCTTCGGGAACCCGTGCATTCTGGTCTCTCGCCAAGGCTGTCCAAGGGAATTTCTGTAAGCCATCACTACCATCTCTGCACAGAGAGGATGACTCACTGGCCCATGACGCAAAAGACAAAGCCGACCTTTTAGGCTCCCTTTTTGCGTCCAACTCGACTCTTGATGACGGGGGGAAAACACCGCCGACCATCCCGCGGTGTGAGTGCTCCATGCCGGATGTGCTGTTCTCACAGCGCTCGGTTCGCAAAGCACTGCTCTCCCTGGACATCCAGAAGTCGAGTGGGCCTGACGGAATCCCCCCAATTGTGCTGAGGACGTGTGCTCCGGAGTTGGCACCGGTCCTAACGCGTCTCTTCCGGTACTCCTACTCCCAAGGCGTAGTCCCGAATTCATGGAAGACAGCTTTTGTCCACCCGATCCCTAAAAAAGGCGACCGCTCAGACCCATCCAACTATAGGCCTATCGCGATCACCTCCTTGTTCTCCAAAATAATGGAATCCATTATTAACTGCCAGCTCATCCGGTACCTTGAGGATCACCAGCTGATTAGTGACCGCCAATACGGTTTTCGTCGGGGTCGATCAGCTGGTGATCTTCTGGTCTACCTGACCCATAGATGGGCGGAGGCAGTAGAGTCCAAGGGGGAGGCGTTGGCCGTTAGTCTGGACATTGCGAAGGCCTTCGATCGGGTTTGGCACAAAGCGCTTCTTTCGAAGCTCCCATCCTATGGGCTTCCCGAGAAATTGTGCAATTGGATCACCAGCTTCCTTGCAGATCGGAGCATCAAGGTCGTTGTAGACGTGCAGTTTCGTGGTTACTTGGAAGGGAAGGCTAAATTGGCCTCTAAAAAGCTTGGCGTGCTCAGCAGAGCGGGACAGTATTTCATGCCGGCACACCGCCTGCTACTTTACAAGGCGCAAGTTCGGCCTCACATGGAATACTGTTCCCATCTCTGAGCAGGGGCTCCCCAGTGGCAGCTCCTTCCACTTGATCGCATCCAACGCAGAGCGGCTCGAATTGTCGACGACCGAGCCCTTTCCGATCGGCTCGATTCATTGGCACTGCGAAGAGATGTTGCATCCCTTTGCATTTTCTTTCGCATCTACCATGGGGAGTGCTCTGAGGAATTGTTCGGATTAATCCCAGCCGCCAAATTTCACGAACGCACATCGCGGCAGAACTCCCGATACCATCCACACCATCTGGATGATTGGCGGTCCACCACTGTGCGATTTAGAAGATGTTTTCTTCCTCGCACGACCTCCTTGTGAAATCGATTACCATCAGCGATTTTTCCGGACCGATACGACTTAGGGACCTTCAAGAAAAGAGCGTACTCCTTTTTAAAAGGCCGGCAACGCATCTGCGATTCCGCTGGTGTTGCAGTTGTTCATGGGCGGCGGTAGTCACTTACCATCAGATGAGCCGCATGCTCGTTTGCCCACTCTCGTATAAAAAAAAAATATAGTGTAGCATGTCACGGCTCGTGATACAGATCGCTGTAGTTCTAAAAATCCAGAAATCCAACGATCTGTATCAAGTATCGTCGATAAATATCGAGTGTCTAGAGTCTGGTCGATATTTATTGTGTCAGTATTCATTGTCACCGATGGAGGAGGACGCGCTTCTTGATGCGGTGGCGGCGCCAGCCGTACCTCAAACGAATGACCAAAAATAACTTCTTGAAAAAGAATTCTTGAGAGTGACGTGTAAATAGAAAAAAATAGATGGAGCCAATGCTTTTCTTTTCTCTTTACACGTCTTTTTAATGCAATCGCTAATATAATAGCAACGCAAGCTTTACTTTTATAGTCACTCATTACGTTACTGGCTTCGGACTATGTAACGTGCATGTCTTTAGTGAATGAAATCTACCGTTGTACTGACGCAATTAGTATCAATATTGCAAGATGAAAATCACATTTAATATCGTGATAATTATCGAGTGTGTAGTATGTGCCTATGACTCGATGTCATTTAAGTCAACAAGAAAGTTATGATAGACTTCGATTGGCCTTTCAAGATGAAGCCCTATCTCGTGCCACTATTTACAACTGGTTTAATGAGTTTAAACGTGAGTTTAAACGTCCCTCACGCAAATCATCTTACCGATGATCTGCGTGAGGGACGGTCTTCTACGGCGACGACTAATGATAACATCAGCGTTATGCGGTGTATGAGTTTCTAACTGATACCCAAACCAAAATGTATATGTTAATAATTCAAAAGATATCTGATTGGTATGTCTTAATCTATTTCATATTAAAAAAATAATTGCCTATATTTATAATTACTTTTTCAATTAAATATCATGATCACTTTTAATAACTTTATTTAAATTAAGGAAGTAATATGGTTTATTCCCGAATCTCGCAACTAAATTGCTCAAAAAGACTACTCTATAAAAGTAAACTTCATATTCGTGGGTGTTTTTATAGCTCTTAAAGGTTCATTTAAATATAAGTAGTTAGCTTATCCATCACTCCAACTTTGCTCTTTTCTTATTTAAAAAAATACGGGCATTGAACACCTTTACTCGCGTTTTATTATAAAAAGAAGCGAAGATTATTTAAATTGCTGCCAGTTACAAAAAAAATAAAGTAAATTAAAAACTTAACTGTAACAGCATTAATAGTAAAAATATTAAATTAGTTTGTTAATTCGTTTCGGTTTATGAATTTCTTCAAAGGCAAGTTAGGTATCACTTTACAAATAGTATAAATCGGTCACATGGTTGTAATTTTGCACTATTACATTTAAATTTGAATACATAAAACTGTAAACGTGATAAGTTCTACGGCATTGGACTAATGGCTTGAATTTCTCGACAAAGCCTCCGGGGAGAACGGAGACAAATGGACGCCAGGTGTGACGAATTTGTAGCAGCTGTTCTTTGACTTCATCCGCCATTATATGCGGGGAAAACCTAATATGCCATCAAAAACATAACTTGTAAAAAAAACAAGTCTCGCAACTCAGTTCTTCTACCGTAAAAAGTTGTGAGATCCATGTAATACCAAGTCTGAGTCCGTTAAATTAGATTTTGTAGTGCGATTGCCAAGTCAATTTATTTATTTAAAACATAAAACATTTTTACTATTGATATGATCACTATAAGATGTTGTTAGGTTAGCTAATTACTTAATAACTTAAGACAGAAGGAGCCTTAAGTAGGGACTGAATAAATTAACCGACTTGATATTACATGGATCTCACAACTTTTTACGGTAGAAGAACTGACTTGCGAGACTTTGTTTTATTTTACAAGTTATGTTTCTGATGGCATCTTATTTCTTTTTGTAGATAGTTATATCTAGGTACCTATCTACACCTATTATTCCATTATATTATGCATATACATATATAGGTACACTGATTCATTCACTACAAATATAACTTTGTAATCCTATATATTTATTTGGGATAACAAAGTTATTTATGTAGTTGGTGTATCTCGAAAACTGGACTGAAATTGCTAAATATTTAAATTTTTTCTTGAGTTAAATACTAGACAATAATTGTATTCCAAATTTGAAGCTTCTATGTCTGTTAGATGTGCCTTAGAATTTTGATGATCAGTCAGTCAGTGAGTAACAAAATTAAGAAACTTTGACTTTTTTTATAGGATAAGGGTGACAATCGAGCACACAGCCCACCTGATGGTAAGTGGTCGCTGTGGCCCATAGACATCTACATCTATCGTCGATTACGAATCAAAATGCAGATGCGTTGTCACCCGTGAGGACTAAGGTGGAATGCCTCGTTTCCAGTAAAAAGGGTCTACTGTTCTCTACACTCACCATACGAAACACAGCAGCGTTAAGCTGCTATTTTACGCTGGTATTCTGTGAGAGCATGCTCCTTCCCCGGTCGAGCCGACCCATTCGTGCTACAACCATAATATGACTGCAGCATGGCTCTACCACGTTTAACGTTAGTTATAATTTTTAAACTACTGGTTCAAATTGAATGAAATTTGAAATATACTGAGTTTATATCATTCCTACTTGGTTTCTGAAAATTCAGACTTCTAGTTTTATTCACAACGAAGTTATAGGGTTTCGAAAATGACCTGAACTGCTTCGAGAAAAGGATGGTACGGCCGTGCCGCTTTTCTTGATCGACTTGGCGGGTGCACTGCCGTGCCCCCAGATACTTACATAAATAATATTACTCGTAATAATCAGCGCAATCGAACAACATTCATACTTTTATTCATTACATATTGTTAAATGTCCACAACTGAAATTTGACCTCTCACAAAGACTGCCACATAGAAGGGATATTTGTTTTAGTTTCGACGCTCTAATATCACAGGAATTAGGTAATTTAGGTACCTACCAGTAGTTTTATTTTTAACATTATTACAATCATTATAAATAATTAATCTGTCTAATCAATCACACTATAATCATACACTCTTCTTCTTACTTTTAATATACTTATTTTAAATTATTACTTAAAGTAAAATTACTATTAAAAAAATTTCCATTTGGTTTTGGGAACGCAATTACGTGAGTATCATTCCAAGTGACCGGTGCGTATGTTTTTGTTAATTTGACGGTTCCGGTGATCGATACACGTTTAATTCCGTTATATTACCTGATTCTGTTTTCCGGGTTGCAATTCCTAATAATCGTTCATTCACTATCAGCATCATGTATTATCTGTCAGCGCTTACAACCCACCTATCTCTGTGTTGGGTATCACAAATCATTTAATTCTTCTGGGGTAATCAAATTATTCTTTTAAAACACCTGCCAAGCGTGACGATTAATGTAAATTATAAAACGGGAAAGATAAGATAAGACTTGTCTTCAGAAATTTAAAGTCATTTTTTTAATTTACCTTGATCAGAGAAAACCAAACTTCTTACTAAGGTGAGTTAGCCCTTATTGTCGCCTATAGGTGTATGTGATAAATGATCCAAAGTCTATTTGAATATTGTGTTTACATTGATGATTTCCTGAGATAACTATAGTGTTACCTGTGAGCTATATTGCAACTAGTTTATATTACATCGTGTTGCTTGAATAAAATATTGTTCGCTTACATACGTTCTAATTTTTTAGTTATACATCCTATATTTAATATACTATGTTACATACATTATATTTTGTGGGAAAACAATATGAGAGTATATAATATACATATTATTTAATACAATTCCTTACTCTTACACAGTACATATCTTAACACAGTTCGTATATTATACCACTTTCTTTGCGGACACCTTCCTTTAAGGGCCGTTTCTAATATGCCTATTACGAGTACAGACATGTTAAAAACGGGCGAGACTGCAAAAAAAATCGTCATAAAAGACCCACAGTACTAATTATGACAACGCCTTATAATTACAGACTGGATGACGTCACCATGGTCTTTCCCTATAGTTAGCACGCTTCCTTTGCGAAAATTAAAAGAGGGAAGAAAAAATATGTACTCTTGGTCGTACGTAACGTTGTCTCCTTTTTGCTGCTTCTATTTAGATTTTACACGGACATTACACATGATGTTTCACGTGAATTTTGAATATAATATAATAAAATATTTATTTATTTTCGTATCACAGACATGTACAGAAATTATTGATGACAAACATATTAAACGAAAAACGTTATAAACCCTAGTCTGTGAGAGAATGTTTAACGCCTGTTATATAGGTTACCAAATTCCACCTCTCACTGAAGAGATCATCATTTTCATTGAATTCGTTATAAGAAAATCAACATTTAATAAAAATAAGTACTGAACCAGTTTATGTAATAATGTACATATTTAAGATTAAAATGATTACAGATACATTAAAATATTATAATTTGAAACTAAAAGTTTTTGAGGATATAATATTATATATGTGATAGTTGGTTTAAGATTTGAGCCAGTTCATGGTGCGTTAGGGTTTCTATATATTATATTTAGTTGTAGAATATTATATAGTCTCCTGTTTTAACGTTATTACTTTTCTTTACGGCTCGTTATCGTCGTCACATCAAGTGCTTACGTCCGGACACATTTTCTTAACACTGTTTATTTGATGTCGTTAACGTGAACATTTTCAAGTCATTTGTTTTTATGTTTATTCAACATGAGAGTCAGCAAATGGAAGTTGTACAAAATTTACTACAATTTCCCTTTGTGTAAAACTCGATTCCGTATTTTTATTTCATCACAAATTTATTTTAAACAAAATATAATTTTACCGTATGCGTTTTGCTCCGATCCTGCTGAGCCGCGGACTTAAATTACGCTCAGAACATATGTTTGTGTGACCTACAAATATTTTTTTTTGGTTTTCAATGCTTTTCAATATACAATTTATATTATTAGAAACTTCCACCACATGCAGCTCAGCATGAAGGCAAGTAGGTATTTGCGCATTATGGCTTCGAAACCATCAACATGTGCTTGTGGAAACATGCCCGAGGCTGTACAATACCGCGGCAACCCTATTAGAATCCAGAATACATTATTGAATTGGACTCGGAGATCGTTGTATGCTTTCCGTGCGTTATCATTTTAATATATATCTCTGTGCATGAAATTAACAGGTACATAAATATACTTACGAATTTGTTATTCCAGCAAATTGCGAAGCTCGTTAGCAGACGTCGCGCAAAAACCAACAACACGCTCGAATTGTTTCTAGGATTGTTTGTTGGGCTAATTATACGTTTGACAACCGTTTCCAATAAGTGAGAATGTAATGTGTAGTTTTTCTTATTTTTGTAGGCACTAGTATGAGTACATGGACTACATTTGTAAAGTTTTATTTAATATTATTAAAATGTTCTTTTACCCAACGTAATAAAAATACGACACCGCAATTGAGCAGTGCGGTGGAATTATCGTTCTGAAATTCTCTCACAGGAGCAAGAAGTGTGCTCAGCAGTGGAACGTATATAATAAATAGAAGCGGGCGTTACTTTGCAGAAATACATTATATTATTAAAAATGTTCGAAATTAATTCGCTAAGATTTTACCTAGTTTAAGAGCACCGTGTGCCATTCCTCGATTGCATGCACTAACCCCGTCACCACTACTCTCAATACTACTTCACTAAGAAAGACACACCACCATCGATAATACGACATGTGTTTCGCCTCAACTCGAGCCATCCTCAGGTGATATAGACTCTGCGGTAGCTGACCGTTATATGCAACAGACGTATATAGGCTATAACTACCAACTATAAGTTAGGTGCCACGTAGCGGTAACGTGAGAGAATCCAAGAGAATCCAGTATTAGTATTATCCCGTGAACATCGTAAGAGGCGACAGAGGGAAACTAAAATAGGAGATGCACAGTAGCATCTTTCTGATAACAACACGAAATAATAAAAAAATTGCCGTTGCAACTCGCCTGCCAAGCAAGACAACTATGGTAATATCCTCCCAATGAGCCCATTTTTGGGGAAAGCCTATGTTCAATTGACTTTGATAGGTTGTAATGGTGACGACGTTGAGTAACGTATTTTTTGTCTCAAATTTACAATTTATCAATCTTAGTATTTAATACAAGTAAGGTATTTTTGGCTCGCCGGAAGATGCCTCGTGTAGAGGCGAAACACGTATCGTATTGTCATCAGTGATGTGTCTTACCTAGTGTAGTGGTGTTGGGAGTAGTGGTGCTGGGATTAGTGGTGACGGGGATAGTGCACGCAATTGAGGGAGGGCGGGAGGTGCTCTTCGAACTAGGTAAGACACATCATTTTATTTTATCTAGAGGATGTACGCAAAGTAATTGTTTGGCAAATTTAATATATCCGGCCCTCATTACCAAGCCTATTAAACAGCAATAATATGCTGCTACTACAACTCTAACAATACGTGTATACTTCCAAATCCTGTTGTGAATTAATGTCATTGATACTGATATCTGTTATATTTTACTTTAGACACGCGAAAAATAATTAATTAATACAACCACGTGTTATAACAAAAAGGATTTTTATTTTTTTCTGGCAGATAACCATAAACAAAAACTAGAGACAACAACTAGTGTTGCCTTTGACATTATAAATCTATAACACTCTCCCCCCACACCGAAAAAAAAACTTTTTATGCTACTTATTAATATTTCAGTATAATGTAATAACCTAAATAAATATTTTTTATTCTATAGTCTGTCCACATTCAAGTAATTGATTGACATGTCGTTTCCAATAAAGTCCATCCACTTCTATCATATAAGTTACACCCGGTATTAAAACTTCAATAATTTTACCCAAAGACCACTTATTTTTATTTTTTCTATGATCTCTCACCATCACCTTTTCACCAGTAGTGAATGTTTTAAAGTTATTTTTACTATTAATTATAAGCTTTACTTGCTCAGTATCAATTTTGTCCACTACTGGGTTTGGTCTTAATAACGAGAAACGACATCTCAACTCTCTGCCAAACATCAATTTTGCTGGACTCTGGCCTGTAGTTTTATGTACAGTGTTTCTATAATCAAATAGGAATAAATTACATGCATATTCAACCGTATGGCCACTCTCTACAATCTTTACTACATGAGATTTGAAAGACTCCACAAAACGTTCCGCTAACCCGTTTGTGGGTGGGTAGTATGTTGGAGTAAAAGTCTGGTTTACTCCCACAATTTAACAAAAATTTTTAAATTCTTCACTTGTCCATGTTGGGCCATTATCAGTAACTAGATGTAAGGGATACCCATACCTTACAAAAATACTTTTGAACACTTCAATTGTTTTTTGTGCAGTAATTTTATTCATAATATATGCTTCTGGCCATTTAGAGTAAGCGTCTATAATAACCAAAAACATTTTTGAATAAAGAGGGCCCAAAAAATCTGCATGTATTCTATGCCAAACAGTAGGTGGCTGCGGCCACACTGTTAATTTGGTTTTTTCTGGGTTCTTATGGTTTTGTAAACAAATAATACAATTTTTTGTTATAATTTCAATTTCCTTATCCATGTCTGGCCACCAAAAATAAGATCTTGCTATTTCTTTCATTCGTGTGGTGCCTAAATGGCTAGCATGTAACTCACACATGACATTATCTCTTATATTTTTAGGTATTATTACCCTATACCCCCACAACAAACATTCTTTTTCCATTGAGATCTCATTTTTTCTGACAAAATATGGTTCATATTCTTCACCAAGATCATTTTTTGCTGGCCAGCCATCTCTACAGTATCTAAGAATATCACACATAATTTTATCTTTTTTTGTTTCGCTTTGAATAGTTTGCCAATTTAATGTATTTAAATTTGATTTATGAATATAATTTATTGTGTTACATTCATAGTTATTTTCAAGAAATTCTAAGTTTTTAAAATTATCATCTTGACATGTGGTAACTACACGTGGCAAATAGTCAGCAGGGTTATTTTTAGATTTTATGTGTTGAATTTCGTAGTTAAATCCACTTAAGAAAATTGACCAGTATTGTAATCGCCTTGCTGCCATTTTTGGTATTCCATACTTTGGTCCTAATATTTTAGTTAGAGCCTCATTATCAGTTTGTAAAATAAATTTTTTTCCAAATAAATATTCATAAAATGTATTTACACCAAAAATTATTGCATAAGCCTCCTTTTCCAAAATTGGGTATTTCATTTGAGAATCATTTAATTTTTTACTTGCAAATGCTACTGTTTTTATAGACAATACAGCAGCTACCCCACAATCTGCAGAATCACAAGTTAATATAATTGTTGAATTTTGATCAAAATGTGATAATGAAGATGTATTTGCCACACTATTTTTTATTTCTTTAAATGATTTGTCACACTCTTCTGTCCACTCAAATTTATCCTTTTTTAGACAATCATACATTGGTTTTAATATAATTGCCATATTTTGTAAAAATCTGTTATAATAATTTACTTTCCCTAAAAATGATTTTAGCATTTTTATATTACTTGGGCGAGGCAAAGACAACGAAGGTTCAATTTTACTTTTTATAATTTTTACAGAATTATTATTTACTTCAAATCCAAAAACATCCAGCTTGTTTTCAAAAAACTTACATTTATTCTTTTTTAATTTTAATCCTGAATCTTTTAATCTTTGTAGAACAAGAATTATGATTTCATATGTATCTTTCAATGTCTTTCCATAAACATATATGTTATCAATATAAACAATTATATCTAGTCCATTCAATTTTTGTGTTAATAACCTCTGGAATGAACCAGGACCAGTACTCACACCATAAGGTAAAAATAAACACTTAAAGATACCTTCTTCAGTAACAATTGTTACTAATTTTTGGGATTCTTTATCTAATGGGGATTGTAAGTAAGCCTCTTGTAAATCTAATTCACAAAAGTAGTTGTTACCCTGTAATTTCATCAAAATATTATCAATTGTTGGTAATGGATAATGGTCTATCTTTAAATGCTTATTTATTGTTATACGATAGTCACCGCATAAACGAACCGTTCCATCTGGTTTTAAATCTGGAACAACTGGTGTCCCCCACTCAGAATACTCAACTGGCTCTATACGTTTATTTTTGATCAATCTATTTATTTCCTCTTTAACTTTATCTTTTAGAGCAAATGGAACAGTTCTGACAGGCATAAATACTGGTTTAACACCTGGTTCAATTAATAAATGAATTGGTTCTCCTCGAAAAACCCCCATACCTGGCTCAAAAAGATTGCTGAACTTTTCAAATATGTTTTGTATTAATTTATTTTTTGACGCTTTTTCACAAACCCTTTGTTCAAACTTTGGGGGCCACAATTGAAGTGAAGAAAGCCAATCTTTACCTATAACCTTGGGCAATCCATCTTTTACAACAAATAATTTCTGATTATTAACTTTAATAGATCCATAACTTATACTCAAATTTTCTATAATTCCTAAAGGCGTAGAAGTAGACTGGTCAAAATTAGTAAAAAGAACATTACATTTTTTTATCTCTAGCTCCGGGAATAACTTGTTTTTATCGAGTAAAGTAATAGTACTTACATCAGCCCCAGTGTCAACCTCAAACTCTAGTACCTTTCCATTTACAAAGATCTTTAAAGTAGTTGATGGAACTTTTCCTGTATTACTAAAACAGAAGATATCAAAGTTTTCAATGTCTTTAATGGGGAGGTTTTTATCCGAATTTACATCACTATTTTCTGAATTAAATTTTTGCACTACATTTAAATTTTTTACTTTTATTTTCTTATTTTTTCTACACACTTTAAAGATATGGCCTTTTACACCACATTCACTGCAAAATTTTTCTCGTAGGGTACAATGTGCTTTAATGTGTCCATTTTTACCACAACAAAAACATGTGATACTATGATGGATGGCTGGGTTTACATTTTGCCTAGCTATAACACTATGGTTTCTGTTAAAATATTTGCCTTGTATTTTAAACATTTGTAATTTTTCCTGCTCTTTTTATTATTAAAAACCATCTTATATGCTGTCTCCACAGTTTTTCCAATGTTAATTAAACTTTCTAATGGCTGATCGGCTTGTTTCAACAGTTCAAATTTAACTGAATCACAGTAAGTACCATTTAGTAATCTTTCCTTTATTTCTTCATTTAAATTTTTGAAATTGCAATATTTAGACAGTCTCTTTAATTCCATAATATACTGATCTATTGTTTCATTAGGTTTTTGACATCTGCTTCGAAATTCTGCTTGATAAAGGGCATAATTTTTTAATGGGTGATAGTATTTTCTCAGTTTTTCGCAAATATTATTATATGTTTCGGTAACCGGCGATATGGGTGTGCATAATGTGGTCAATAAATCATAAACGTTTGTGCTAAGTTTTGTTATAAGTAATGGGACCTTCTTTTCCTCTGGGATGTCGTTTAGAACTATGAAACATTCAAATTGTTGCTGGTACGCATTCCAATTTTCACCGGTGAAAACTTCCAAAGTAGTGATAGAATTCATTGTGCTATTAGAACTAGGACTAGTGATTAAGCGGACTGTACGAATTTTTTCTTTTTGTTTATCAATGTATTCACGTAAGTATTTTCGAACGTCTTTGATGGTATGCGTGTCCAAGAATTTTGTTTCTTTTGCTAATATATTAGCAATTTCTATTAATTCTTCTTTAGTTTTTTCTTGTATCCAAGATTTTTTTTCTTGTTTAATCAAATATTCGATTAGATCCATGTAATGGTAAAAACATTCATTCCACTTGTAGGTTATGTTACACGTTTGTCTTTGCGTTAAATTTTATTTCCTAATCTGGTATAGGAATTGGTAAAAAAAGCTAATTAATTTCACTCGTTTTGGTTCATCCTCGTCGCCAATTGTTATATTTTACTTTAGACACGGGAAAAATAATTAATTAATACAACCACGTGTTATAACAAAAAGGATTTTTATTTTTTTTTGGCAGATAACCATAAACAAAAACTAGAGACAACAACTAGTGTTGCCTTTGACATTATAAATCTATAACAATATCTTTCTTTTTCGCCTTCGTACAGTTAGGCTATAAAAATTAAAGTAAAATAGTTACATTATTTTTTAAAACACTAACGTAGTGTGGAAACTTTGTAATATGATATTCATATTAACTTGATTTTGAAAAACATACCTAATATCACAGAAGTATTTGCACTGCCATAATATGTCCGAATAATAGGACGTATGCCAGTGCAAAATTGGGAAAATCGGAGCTGTAGTGCATCGCTCTTTGAGTAAATACGTAGCCCATTAAATACACGCTCCTCCCCTATAAGGCGGCAGGACCCGACGGCATATTTCCGGCACTCCTACAGTGGGGGGGGGGGGGGTAAAGCCCTAATAGTCAGACTTGCTGCCATAATGCGAGCCTGTCTTGCTCTTAAATATGTTCCTAGGGGATGGAGGGAAGTGAAAGTCACATTCATACCCAAACCAGGTAAGAGCGACTACACTGACCCTAAATCCTACAGGCCCATTAGCCTCACATCCTTTCTCCTAAAGACGATGGAGAGGATGTGTGAAAGGGAATTAAGGGGGTCGGCGCTAATGAACTTACCACTACACGACAAGCAACACGCCTACAGTCTAGGCAAATCAACAGAATCGGCCCTTCATAAGGTAATTACAAACATTGAAGAGGCCATCCAAAACAAAGAAATATGTCTAGGTTCCTTCATAGATATAGAAGGTGCTTTTGACCGAACGAACTTCTCCAGCATAAAAGGTGCACTCGGTAGACACAAAGTTGAACCGGCACTGATCGACTGGATAGTTTACATGCTCAGTACACGAATAATAAAGATTGCTCAACCAATCCAAATTAAGAAAGTCTGGCCCGCAGGGTGGGGTTCTCTCACCTCTCCTGTGGAATATGGTCATTAATGAACTCATCAGCAAATTAAATGACAATCACTTCTATACAGTAGGTTATGCTGATGACCTGACAATACTGGTCTCTGGAAAGACAGCAAGCATAGTGTGCGACCTGACCCAAGCGGCTCTCCGTATAGTGGAGAGATGGTGCAGGGAACACGACTTAACCGTCAATCCAAATAAAACGGTTTTAGTTATGTTCACACAAAAACGAAAGCTGAATAACTATCATCCTCCAAGTCTTTTTAGCACAAAACTCCAGCTATCCTCTGAGGTAAAATATTTAGGTCTTACCTTGGACAGCAAACTTAACTGGAATAAACACATAGAAAACAAAATCAACAAAGCTAGTATAACTTTCTGGCAATGCAGAAACATGATTGGCAAAAGATGGGGATTGACGCCAAAAATCATACTGTGGCTTTACAAAACTGTAATTCGGCCCATGATCACATACGGCGCTCTGGTATGGTGGACTAAGACAAATGAAGCCACCATAATTAAAAAGCTTCAGCAGGCTGCATGAGAACTACGCCAACAGCAGCCTTAGAAGCGATGCTGGAGCTAACTCCGCTTCATCTACATATACAACAAGAAGCGACTTTAGCTGCCATCAGACTCAAGACCCTAAATCTTTGGAGTAAGAATAGTGTCCCTCATACAGGCATAATTGATAGAATTCACTCAAAAATTCCTATCCTACAAGCCAAATACGATAGGATTCCTAAACAATTTGTTTTCGATAAGAAATACAAGATACAGTTAAATGAAAACAGCCAGCCGGAAGGATTAAGCCCAAAAGAGCTTAGAATTTTCACCGATGGTTCTAAAACAAATGAAGGTGTAGGTTCTGGAGCTTTCTCTGAAGACCTCAATATTCACATATGCACACCGCTGGGTACCTATAACACGGTCTTTCAGGCGGAATGTATGGGTATCATTCAAGCGGCCATAGCAATAGATGCTAGGAAGGTTAATGACTTCCCCATCAGAATACTGACCGACAGTAGGGCGGTACTCCAAGCCCTGAGATGCAATGTGGTGAACTCGGGACTAATATATGAATGCCATCAACGATTAAATGAGGTATGTAAAAACAAATATGTGACCCTGCAATGGATAAAGGGACACAGTGGATCCAGAGGCAACGATGCAGCAGACGAACTGGCTAGAAGAGGATCGGCTTTGGCCACTATAGGGCCGGAACCAATCATACCAATCCCCTTTGGTAACGTTTGTTCACTGGTACGTAGACACTTCACTAATCAACACGCTCAGCTTTGGAAAAATCTAGTAGACTGTAGACAAGCTAGGGATGCCCTGCCTGAAATTAACAGTCGCTTAACAAAAGTTTTAATGAGACTGAACAAGCCGCAGATTAGGATAGTAACAAGTGCTATCACAGGACACGGCACCTTTAACAAACATTTATTTACTATAGGTGTTACAGATAGTCCCCTGTGCAGGGCATGTATGGGGGAGGAAGAAACGGCGGCCCACGTGCTACTGAAATGTCCGGAGGTCGCTACATACAGGGCTAAACATCTCGGCACGCCGGGATCACTCCCCGAAGTTGCATGCAACATCAAGGGCCTGTTGAGCTTCTTCGGAGAGATCTCATGGCTCGAATAATCACATTATTCCTGCCCACACGCAAAATACGCGCATAGACGTGGAGTTGCGGAAAACAGCCCGTCGTAAACTAAACTAAACTAAACTACACGCTCTTAATGTAGACGTATACTTGTAAATATGTGGAGTTTTCAGTAACAGACATGCCTCATATATCATAAGTTTGAACATTATTTTTAAAATTAAATAATAGATCTTTATCTATAAATTTGGCGTTCTGCAGTACTAGCCAATTGCAATTAAAATAATTTTTGTTTGGCTAATAATTCTAATTTAAAATTAATTTTATTTTAAAACATGGAATTCCTTTTTCATAATTAGCCATTTGTTTATTGATAAGCGTTATGTTTTCTTCGCATTTGAATCTTATTTGTCATCATGGATACGTTAAAAATTCGAATAATTATGAAATATGAGAGGAGCCGTGGTAGCTCAGACGGTTAGCGCACGCTGTAAATTTCATAGTATGCGAGCAAGCCGGGCTCGATCCCTGCCGGCACCAATAAAATTGTTAATTGCAGTTTTAAGTGCTGATTTACCACGTGCTCGGCAGCAATGGAAAACATAATAGGAAACCTGCATGTCTGAGAAATAAGAAAAAAATCGAAGACATATGAAGTTCGCCAACACGCATTGGGGCATCGTGACTGAAATTTCCTTGCCCTAAAACTTTCTCAAAAATAAGGGGAGGCCTGTGCTCAACAGTGGGACATATATAGGCTGTAACTTTAACTTTATGGAATATGAGTACCGTCATAGCACCAACACGGTAAAAGCGGCAGGCAACATCAACGACGTTTACGGAGCGAATACTACAAACGAACGCACTACCTGTAATTGCTTTGCCCGTTTCCGATCTGTAAAATGAACCTCGTGGTCATAAAAGGCTTTGGTCGTCAATTATGTATAAAAGACGATTGTGTAACCTGATGATACTCAGTCTACGGCTAAATTAGCAGCAGGTTTTAACGTTACCATTAAAACAATAATAGTCCTTATGCGTCATAATGGCAAGGTAAAAAAAGCTAGACAACTTACCTTGCACAGGCACTCAAACGAAGGAATTTTGAACCGCAATGTTACATGCGACAGAATATGGATTCTGTTTGACAATCGCAAAGCCTAAGCAAGTTGAAAGCTTGGGTTTGGATAAAATTTTATTAATTATAGGTTATAGGATCTCATACAGATGGTAACACCTATATATTTTTTTTAATTTAAATAGCCTTGTGAATCATCTTTGTTAGGTATAAATAAAATTTTATAAAATTTAATGACAAAAGTAAGATTTGTAAGGATTAAGTTAGGGTTATCTCAAATATAAAGAAAAACTATGGTTTCCATCTGTTTGACCTAGCACTGTACTACTTGCCGAAATCGTTTACGATGGGTTAATTTAATAAGACACTCCATAGCGTTTGTACTTATGGTACATTAACACGAAGATTATACAAAATAAATTATATTCTTGTCGCCTTATAGTATAATTGCATTGCATATCAACATCGCGTGTTACTTTCTGTACAGTGCCATCAAGTAACGAAAAGCTGAACTACCAGACCTTGACATACCGCTCACCAAGGACAATATTCAAGATATAATTGTCCTTAAAAGTGTGGTTTGCAAGGACCTTTCACTACCGTACGTGCACAAAAAACAGAAAGTTAAGAAAGTTGTGTTTGCTCCAATAAAGGTACACCGCTTAAAGATATTTAGAAGTAATAAAGTGAAAAAGATGGAACTTCTTCCATATAAAAATAATCCTAATATTATTTACATGGATCATTATGCAAACTTAGAGGTCTTGAATTTAATAAAATATTTAGTTTTAAACCACTCTTTCTAAAGGATGTATCCTTATGATATATATAACTGTTCACTTTTCATAAGAATTTCGTTTATCCTGTAAATGCGATTAGTATCGCAAACTTTGTTTCTAATTAAATAAAAAAATTAAATCTTAGCTTTCATCGGTGACAACATATCTGCATTTAAATTCTTAATCAAAGAGAAATGTGACTGTGTGCTCGTTGGTCAACTTTACTTCAGCCAGTAATTTTAAATGTAAATATACAGGCTCTCTTATTTTTTTAATCTAGTGAGTGCACTGCTGTTTGCTGGTAGAAATAGTTTAAAGGGTGGTAGCTCTACGCATAATAGGAGTCGACCTCGTAATAGTATAAAAAATCTACACAAATAAATTATTTATTTCCTTTGACGTTATGTAATATAAACATTAAGGAGGAAATATGGCAACATTTGAGTACTAAATCTTGAAAAAGAAAAATCATGACAAGTTTTTAACAAAAGAAATAAAAACTCTCTTACTTTCCACTAACAATGCCGAATTGAAAAGTTTCCCAAATCTTGTTGCTTGAAGAAACGTCAATATTATGCTAACGTGCATGAATCTGTTAGCAACACTATTTTTCTTCAATCAGTCGAACTGAAAAGTTTTATAAGTATCTAAAAATTAAGAAAGGAAGTTCACAGTCCTTGCCTATCCTTCAAGATGACAAATATGAACGTTTATGTGTTTATGTATGTATATATGCAAAATCATATTCGAAATAAGATATTTTTGTCTGGCCATAACAATTCTCTGCGTGACTAGAGCCCTCATAAGAGGAATTTTAGACACCGTATGTGATAATCCCCACTAGATGGAGTGACGACCTGATAAGACATGCAGGAAGTCGATGGATGCATGTGGCTCAGGACCGTGCTTTGTGGCATTCCTTGGGGGACGCCTATGTTTAGCAGTGGACTTGCGATGGGATGTAATGATGAGGATGATGATGAATTGCCAAGTTTGGACTTCATAATTACAAATATCTCACATTTTTTCAATTATCTAATACACAAAAAATAATGTTTGTTTATTCGTATTTTATGCGCTGCCATTCAGTTTATCTCATTGGGGTAAAACTTTGTAAGCTTATTCCTTACACTTGTGCGAAGGTTACAGGCACAGTACAATTAAATCACAGTAAGTGGCACGCGTCACATACTGTTATAAGGTTTACTCATATAAGACGCGGCCGGTGATTGCGAGTGCAGAGACGGGTACACCGTGCATGTTGCAGATATTTAGAAGTAATAAAGTGAAAAAGATGGCATTTCTTCCATATAAAAATAATACTAATATTATTTACATGGATCATTATTCAAACATATAGGTCTTGAATTTAAAAAAACATTTAGTTCTAAACCACTCTTTCTAAAGGATGTATCCTTATGATATATATAACTGTTCACTTTTCATAAGAATTTCGTTTATCCTGTAAATGCGATTAGTATCGCAAACTTTTTTTTCTAATTAAATAAAAAAATTAAATCTTAGCTTTCATCGGTGACAACATATCTGCATTTAAATTCTTAATCAAAGAGAAATGTGACTGTGTGCTCGTTGGTGCAACATCACGATCAGCGAGGAGCGGCACAGCGCCTAGCACCCCCAGTAAATATATGTATAAATATTGTCAATAATTCCTATCAACACGTACCGACAGAAATTATTTGAAAGTTTTATATCATTCAACTTCAATGAAGGTTTATCATTCTTAATTAACCAATGTTAACTCACCCAACATGAAAATAATATTTCCGCAATAATTTCTTCTGCGGCTGCAACGCGCCGATCTTACCAGCTAGTATGTAATTAAAAATAAATATTTACATGCTTAGTATTAAAGCAGAATATATTATAAGGAACAAGGTACCAAATTCCATCATGTACATCACCATACCATGCTAAGAAAGAAAGAAGAAGAAAAAAATCACTTTATTTTAGCGCATACCAATTGACGTGCAACAAATATGCTAATTTATGAAAAAAAAAAATTAAATTTGGATTTGTACGTCGGAGGCACGCCCAAAAAGGTTATTCAAAATCAAAATGTTATGTATAACACTGATTTACAGTTTTTCAGATTTTCATAAGACAATTCATTACTCAATTCTGTTTGCTGGGAGTCGGTATCCCATCTCCCGGCATCTTATACGTGGTAGAACCACGCTGCAGTTATTATGATTGTAGCACGATTGGGCTGGCTCGACCGGGACACAACCATGCTCTCACAGAAAACCAGCGTAAAATAGCTGCTTAATGCTGCTGTGTTTCGTATGGTTAATATAGAGAAACGTAGACATTTATTACTGGAAATGAGGCATTTAATCTTAGATCTCAAGGGAGACTACGCATCTGCATTTCAATTCTTAATTAAAAAAAAGATAGGTGTAGGTCCTAATGGGCACAGCATCCAATTTCCATCAGGTAGACTGCGTGCTCGTTTTTGACACTTATTCATTAAGAAAATATCTTATATTGTATATTTAAATTCAAGAGTAACAAATTAAAATATTATATTTTATGCACGTAGTGAGTTCACACTCATTGAGTTTATAAATGGCATTTCGTAACTCGCTCTCACTGCGGCAAGACTCTTGAAAGCCAATAACGCTGCAGTTGACACATTTGTGCAGCGTGCTATAAAACTTATAATATTTTCAAACGTTTTGCTTTTTTTAATAAATATATTGTTACAAAGATGATATACAGTTATAAATAATAAACAAAATCTTGTAACTTAACGTTATGAGTTATATAACTACTAAAATCAGGCGTTAATTTGCGGAAAAAAACATCTTGAATATAAGCTCAGATCTACATAAATTAAATGAAATGTATCTTACTTAGTTTTAAGAGTACCTCCCGACTTCCCTTAATTTCGTGCACTATTCCCGTCACCACAAATCCCAGCAACACTAAACTTGGAAAGACAAACCACCGTCGATAATACGTCACGGGTTTCGCCTCTAAGCGAGACATGCTTAGGTGAAGTTGGACTCTGTGGTGGCTGACCGCTACATAGAACGTTCACTCCGTATGTTGACGCAAGTTTTGTGGTCAATGCTATTTTATCTATACGAATGTTGAGCAAAAAGTATTGGTACTATCATTGTTGCCAACGTATGTAGCCGCCCTTATAAAAACAAATTTATTCTAAACACTATTCTATTGACAGTCACATATGTCACAAATACTTAGCTTTGGCGTTAAATTACTAAGTAATTTTCTTTCCTTCCTTCCAAAAAAAATGTTTGTTCAATCTTATATCTGAAGGTTTGGTAAAATGTTTCCTTGTAAGACACCTTCGTAGACACTTGAATAGCGGCGAGAGGTGAGCTAGCAAATCGCCCTCTGAAGCACCACTTCTACACTCTGGTGGTTTAGAGGGAAAATGAAAAATACTTTATTTGACAGTTAGCACCTTTAGAAATAATTTAGCAGTGGTTCTCAGGGTAGGCACGCAGAACTGTATCGTGAGAACCATATTGTATATTAACAAAAAAAATGTGCACGGCTAACTTTACAAAGCTTTCCCTTACTTTAAATGTTTACTTTATAGTCTATGAAAATAAATATATACTTAAAATACATACATACATACATGCATATATATATACACATACATGTATATATATATATACATGTATATCATCATCATCATCATTACAGCCCTTCATAAGGCCACTGCTGAACATAGGCGTTCCCCAAGGAATGCCACAAAGCACGGTTCTGAACCACATGCGTCCATCGACTTCCTGCATGTCTTAACAAGTCGTCATTCCACCTAGTGGGGGGATTCCCTACACTTCGCCAGCCGGTACGAGGCTGCCACTCGAGAACATTTCTTCCCCATCGGTTGTCGGTTCTTCGAGCTATATGGCCGGCCCTTTGCCACTTCAGCATACTAATTCTTTGAGCTATGTTGATTACGCTGGCTCTACTGCGGATATCCTCGCTTTTAAGTCTATCACGTAGAGTAACGCCGAGCATTGCCCTTTCCATAGCTCTCTGAGCGACTTTGAGCTTCCTCATACGGCCAACAATGAAGGTTATGAAACCTGTTATATAATTTGTACCGTATTTTGAATTACTACTACAATAATAGTATCAATATCAATACTAAGCGTAAGCAACCAATTTCGTATTTTCATTCTAATTGTGTTCGTCGAGCAATCTCTTATGTCGCATGCCTTCATAACTTTGTTAAATATTAGTGTTTCAATGAATGGACTAAATCGTTTTGCGACAGCTCTACGAACGCTTGGAAATGGCATTTGAAACAACCTTTATTCACCAGCTCATTGCATTTATTTGAGCTTAATATTGTTCTGTACGCACATGTATCCACACATAAGACAAATAGCTGCATTCTGCATATTTTTTTATGCAAAACATTACCAAGTTTTATTTACTAAAAGCTGCATAAGGTATTAGGTACAGGTTTATAAAACCACAAATAACAATAACGGGTAAGGCGGCCTACCGTCCCAGATTCCACGAAACAATTCCGTAATGGCAAATGTCATCCCGTGTCGGATGTCCCGCAACTGATATTTTATTCTATTCTTATCACCAGTATCTATACTGTGTCACTAGCCACAAACTACACAAACTTCACTATATTTTACTACAGCTAAATATGTGATCGATACCCTAAATTGATTTTATTTACTCTGTAGCTTATTTTCATAATTGTGGGCGAAGATTAGCTACCACTCACAATTATATATGAATATATCCTAGATTTAAAGCTTGATATAAATAATTCAAAAAATAAATTCTTGTGAGGCTGAAAATATCTCTTACGCACAGTAGTAAAGTTAGGTTAAGAGTTCCAATCGATCTTCAACGTATCGGCTGAAAGTTCTTTGAAAACGGCCCCGCAGCTAGCGTGTTAATACAGTGAGCGTTTGGCCCATGAGTTACCACGGCTCCATAAGCTACCACGGTTCAGGGTCATAGTTGCGTAGAATTGTGATAGGCTGTTATGAAGATGATGTACCCATTTAATATTATATTCAATATAATATTGCCATACTTAAACACTGCCATGACCATTCCATGATGGCTGAGTATCTCATCTGCAGCTATTAAGGTTTTTGGCCATAGCCATACCAAAACTTAAATTACGCTCAGTACGTGTTTGTGTGACCTAAAAGTAATTGTTTCAGTTTTTAATGTTTTTCATATACAAATTATATAATAAGACACTTCAACGAGATACGGCTCAGCAAATACAAGTAGGTATTTGCGCATTATGGCTTCGAAACCATCAACATTTTGCTTGTGCAAACATGCCCGAGGCTGTACAATACTGCGGCAACCCTATTAGAATCCAGAATACATTATTGTATTGGACGCGGAGATCGTTGTATGTCTTCAGTATGTTATAATTTATATGTATATATATATATATATATATATATATATATATATCTGTCCATGAAATTAACAGGTACAGAAATATACTTACGAATTTGTTATTCCAGGAAATTGCGAAGCTCGTTAGCAGACGTTGCGCAAAAACCAACAACACGTTTGAATTGTTTCTAGAATCGTTTATTCAGCTAATTATACGTTCGACAAGCGAGCTGCAATATGTGAGAATATAATGTGTATTTTTGCTTATTTTTGTACGTACTAGTAAAAGTACATGGACTGCTACATTTTTAAATTGACCCATAGACATCTAAATTTATCTACAATAAATAATCAAAATGCAGAAGCGTCGTCACCCGTGAGGACTAAGATGGTAGAGACGTTTACATGGTAGAGCAGCATGGTATCCTCGGAGTCGACATATCGAGTGACGTGCAGTTTCGTGGTCACTTGGAAGAGAAGGCCAAATTGGCCTCTAAAAAGCTTGGCGTGCTCAGCAGAGCGGGACAGTATTTCATGCCGGCACACCGCCTGCAACTTTACAAGGCGCAGGTTCGGCCTCACATGGAATACTGTTCCCATCTCTGGGCAGGGGCTCCCCAGTGCCAGCTCCTTCCACTTGACCGCATCCAGCGCAGAGCGGCTCGAATCGTCGACGACCGAGCCCTTTCCGATCGGCTCGATTCATTGGCACTGCGAAGAGATGTTGCATCTCTTTGCATTTTCTTTCGCATCTACCATGGGGAGTGCTCTGAGGAATTGTTCGGATTAATCCCAGCCGCCAAATTTCACGAACGCACATCGCGGCAGAACTCCCGATACCATCCACACCATCTGGATGATTGGCGGTCCACCACTGTGCGATTTAGAAGATGTTTTCTTCCTCGCACAACTTCCTTGTGGAATAGTTTACCACCAGGGATTTTTCCGGACCGATACGACTTAGGGACCTTCAAGAAAAGAGCCTACTCCTTTTTAAAAGGCCGGCAACGCATCTGCAATTCCCCTGGTGTTGCGGTTGTTCATGGGCGGCGGTAGTCACTTACCAGCAGGTGAGCCGCATGCTCGTTTGCCCCCTCTCCTATAAAAAAAAAATGTATACGTTTGACAATCGCAAGCACTAAGCATGTTGAAAGCTTAGGTTTGGATTAAGTTTTATTAATTATAGGATCCCAAGTAGATGGTAATACCCATACATCTTTGCTTTTGAAGTAAGGATATTTTTTTAATTTCATTAGCTTCGTGAATCATCCTTGTTAGTTGTAAACAAAATGAAATAAAATTTAATGACAAAAGTAAGATTTGTAAGGATTAAGTAAGGTTTAACTCAAATATAAAAAAAATGGTTTACTATTTAAAACTAAAACTTAAATGGTTAATAATTTAATAAAACACTCCACAACGTATGTACTTATGGTGCATTAAAACTAAGATATATATATATGTTACTAGAAAAGCGAAAGATTTTCCAGTAAAACATAGGATTATAACATAAACATTAAACATAAACACTCACGCCTATTACCCAGAGGGGTAGGCAGAGATTATGGACTTCCATTTGGCACTTCCTGACACACCTCTCTCGCTTCGTCCACATCCATATACCTACGCATACACGCTCGTCGGTTAAAGGTACTCTTGATTTGGCCCATTTTTAATATATCGCCAATTTGGTCGATAAACTTTCGCCTAGGGCGACCCTTCCCGACTATGCCGTTCACCTCTGCAACATAAATTTGCTTTGTCACTCTTTCCTCATTCATTCTTTCTACATGGCCAAACCACCGAAGCATTCCTTTCTTAATCCTGGTCACAACGTCATCTTACAAACCACACTCTACTCTTATTAAACAATTTCTCACTCCGTCATTCAGATTCATCCCTAACATACTCCTTAATGACCGCATTTCTACAGCATTTATTCTACTCTCGTGCTTCTTCTGCCACACCCAACTTTCACTACCATACATTAAAGTAGGGACTAACACAGCATTATGAATTGCCATACGTGCCTTTTTGGACACATTCTGACTTTTCACAATAGAGTTTAGTGTAGAGCCCCATTCAATCTATTTCCTGCATTTACTCGTCGTTCTATATCCTTATCATATCTACCATCCCTGCTAAACACACATCCCAAATATACAAACTCATCTACTTGCTCTACCAACTCCCCTTCTATTCTTATTTCACATATCGTTTTACTTTCTTCTCTTTCAAAAACCATAACTTTCGTCTTACTTGCGTTCACTTTCATTCCCTTTTCTTTTAATGTCCTGTTCATTAATGTAACCATCATTTGCAACTCGGCTGCCGACGACGCAAGTATGACTTGATCATCGGCGTACAAAAGGCATTTGACGGTTAACTCACCCATTCTTAACCCGCATTCTTCTACTATCAAATTTTCCAAACAACTGTCCATAAATAGGTTGAACAACCATGGGGAAGCCACACAGCCCTGTCTGACACCTTTATGGATGCCAAACCAGTCCGTGTAGGCCCCGTTGATCCTGACACAAGCACTAGAGTCCCTATATAGAGACTTCAATGCCTGTATCAGACCAGCGGTCAACCCAAATGAGTTCAGTGTTTGCCATAACACATCCCTGTCCACTCTATCATAAGCCTTCTCCAAGTCCATGAACGCACAAAAAAGTTTTTGGTTTTTGGCCAAAAACTTCTCCGCGATCATGCGCATGGAAAAGACCTGATCCGTACATCCCATTCTCTTTCTAAATCCCGCTTGCACATCCCAAATTTTTCCATCAGTTTCTTTCATAACTCTTTCAATTCGTACCTTACATACAGTAAGTAGCATACAGTTTTCCCACAATGCTAAGAAGGCTGATACCACGGTAGTTTTTACAGTCCTGCTGTGATCCTTTTCCCTTATATATTGGGACTATCACGGCTTTGCACCAGTCTCCCGGTACCCGCTTAAGTTCCCAACATAAATTAAACAAGGTGTACAGCAGGTCTGCCACCACTCCTTCTCCAGCCCTTAGCATTTCGAGAGATACTCTATCATAACCGGCTGCCTTACCTGCTTTCATACTTTTCATTGCTTTCATTATTTCATCTATACTTATATCTCTATCTATTTCCTCTTCTTTCGGAATTTCTATTTCATTAAATTCAAAGGTCTCATCACTCATAAACACGCTTTCAAAGTATTCCTTCCATATCCCTAAACTCGAAACTTCGTCATTCAGAATACAGCCATTCTGGTCCCGTATAGCATTCATTCTAGGCTGTTGTGAATGTCCCCCGGTAGTTCTTACGAGTTTTCAGAACATTTTAATGTTTGCCTGGAAGTTATCCGATATTCTTCTATCATTCTTATCCGTTGTTTCTTGCTTTTTCCTTTCAACTACTTCTTTAACTCTCTTATATAGGTGTCTAAAAACTGCCTTTTTCCTTTCAATATCATCATTCATACTGCTAGAATTACTAGCCTTGGTTGCTAGTTAATCTAGCCATGCTTTCTTCTTTGCTTCAACTTCCATCCGTACCTCATCATCCCACCATAACGTGTAATTTTTCCTTTCATTCCTTCTCTTACTTACACCACATACTTCGTTAGCTGCATCCACTAAACCTTTCTTGACATTATACCACACAGTCTCCAAGTCTAAATCATTCATACACAATTCACCCTTACCACTTATATTTTCTCTCAATCTACATTTGAACTTCTCTTTCACACCATCATCTGGTAGCCTCTCTGTTCTTATACGCTGTAACGCAGTGGTAGACACAGATGTCCGATGCCTCCAACGTCTGAAAAGACCATTAATTCGGCATAAGACCAAGTAATGATCCGTTCCTACGTTAGAGCCCCGGTAAACCCTTGTATCTACCACCGTGCCACAATTATGAAATCTATCATACTTCTATCATCACCTCTTTCCCATGTATACGTGTGAATCTTCTTATGACGAAGGAAAGTGTTCGTCACAACAAGATTCTTTTCCACGCATACGGCGAGAAGGCTTTCACTATTCTCATTTATACTTTCATCACCAAATGTTCCCAATATCCTTTTATAACCAAGCCTCCTCACCCCAACCCTTCCATCATTATATATAATACATAACCAAGTCCGAGTGGTAAAAGTCCGAACTGTTCTCAGGTAATCGTTAATTTCGGACTATTACTACCATCATCATCATCATTACAGACCTTCACAAGTCCACTGCTGAACATAGGCCTCCCCCAAAGAATGCCACAAAGCACGGTCCTGAGCCACCTGCATCCATCGACTTCCTGCATGTCTTACCAGGTCGTCACTCCATCTCGTGGGGGGACGCCATACACTTCGCCTACCGGTACGAGGCTGCCACTCGAGAACCTTTCTTCCCCATAGGTTGTCGGTTCTTTGAGCTATATGGCCGGCCCATTGCCACTTCAGCTTACTAATCCGTTGGGCTATGTCGGTTACTCTGGTTCTACTGCGGATATCCTCATTCCTAAGTTTATCACGCAGAGAAACTCCGAGCATAGCCCTCTCCATAGCTCGCTGAGCGACCTTGAGCTTCCTCATACGGCCAGCAGTGAAGGACCACGTCTTAGTTCCATAAGTCATCACTGGCAACACGCACTGGTTGTACAATTTCGTTTTCAGGTTTTGAGGTATGTCTGACGAGAAGATGTGTCGTAGCTTCCCGAACGCTGCCCAGCCGAGTTGAATCCGTCGATTGACCTCTCGGTCGAAGTTGAACTTACCTAGTCGGACTATTTGTCCCAGGTAAACATACTCGTCAACAACTTCGAACTTAGTGCTCCCAACAACTACCGGCATATGTGTGACATGGACATTGAACATGATCTTTGTTTTGTCCATGTTCATCTTAAGACCTATCCGTTGGGAAACACTATCGAGGTCATTGAGCATAGTGCTTAGGTCCTCCAGCGATTCTGCCATAAGGACTATATCGTCGGCAAATCGAAGGTGAGTGATGTACTCGCCATTGATGTTGATACCGTATCCTTTCCAGTCCAGAAGCTTGAAAACGTCTTCCAATGCAGCGGTGAAGAGTTTCGGGGATATGACGTCACCCTGTCTTACACCTCTCTGCAATTGGATAGGTTTCGTACTCTGGTTCTGTACTCGGATAGCCATCGTAGCCCTACTGTACAAGCACTTAAACACTTCGATATACCGACAGTCAACTTGGCACCGCTGAAGGGACTGCAGCACCGCCCAAATTTCGACGGAATCAAAGGCTTTCTCATAGCCCACATACGCCAGACATAGTGGCAAATTGTACTCTTCGGACTTCTGTACAATTTGCCGAAGGGGAATGTATGTGGTCTATGGTGCTAAAGCCCTTTCAGAAACCGGCTTGTTCGGGAGGCTGGAAGTCGTAAAGTCTGCGCGCGAGACGATTCGTAATGACTCTCGAAAGCAGCACGTAGACGCGGCTCAGAAGGGAAATCGGTCTGTAGTTCTTCAAGAGAGCGTTGTCACCTTTCTTGAAGAACAAGACCACCGCACTTCTGCTCCACGCCTCCGGTGTAATGCCACCATGGAGGACGGAATTAAAGAGCTTCTGAAGGACTTCAAGTACCGGTCTTCCAACCGCTTTCAGAAGCTCCGCTGTAATTCCATCCTCGCCTGGGGCCTTACCGTTTTTAAGGTGCTGGAGAGCCATTCTAATCTCGCTCAGACTGACGTCCGGGATATCTTCGGAATAGTGTCGGAAGAGACTCGCTCTTGGATTGTTACTCACACTTGCGTGTGGCTCCAACGATGACGTGTACAGCTGCCCATAGAACCTCTCAATCTCACTCAAAATCTCAGGTGTCCCGGAAACGATGCTGCCACATTCTGTCTTCAGCTTTGACAGGTGGCTCTTTCTGGCAGACAGATCTCTGGCAAAGGCTTTGGAGCCTTGGTTCCGCTCGATCGCTTCTTCAATACGAGCTGTATTGAAGTTGCGTAAGTTCCGCCGCATGCATTTGGAGATCTGTCTGTTCAGATGCCTGTATGCTGTCAAGTCTGTTGAAGAATGTAGCTTCATCTCCCGTCTAACAGCCATGAGATTAAGAGTGTGATCGGAGAGTTTTTGTGTTCTTCTGCGGCGGGTCTTGCAGAACTTAGCTCCGACCGCATGGACAGTTTCCACGAGCTTGTCATTCATATCGTCCACTTCATTTCAGACTTCTAGGCACTGAAAACGGTTTTGTAACTCGAGCTGAAAGATTTCGGGACTTTGGAACAGAGCACGAGGGGGACGGAGCGTTGACTTCATTAGACGAGACCTCTCCAACTTAACGTTTAGGTTCAGTGTGCCTCTAACCATTCGGTGATCGCTACCAGTTTTCACCCTCGCGATCACGGAGACATCACTGAACAGTTGTCGTCTGGTCGTCATAATGAAGTCAATCTCATTTTTTGTCGAACCGTCGGGGCTCGACCAGGTCCACTTCCTGTGGGGCCGCTTCAGGAAGAAAGAGTTCATCATAAAGAGTCCCTCTTTCTCCATGAAGTCGGCCAGCTGCTTTCCTTTGCCCCTTGGGTTCCGTTGCCCTATTCCAAATTTACCTACTTTTAGCTCACCGTTCTCTCTTGTGCCTAGTTTTGCATTGAAGTCTCCCATTAACACCGTATATTTGGTTTTGGAGGAATGCATGGCTCTAGAGATATCCTCATACATTTCCTCCACCTCCCCATCGGGGTGTGCCGAGGTTGGTGCGTAAACCTGTATGACCTTCAGCGAATACCGTTTGGTGATTCTGAGTATAAGGTACGCAACCCTCGTCGACACACTCCCGATCTTTACAACGTTGTTAACGAGAGACTTGTGGACGATAAATCCGACACCTCCTTGGGACAGATGTTCGCCCTCCCGGTGATAGAGCAAGTTGCCGGATTCGAGGATTACCGTGTCCTCCCCCTCTCTTCGGACTTCGGATAATCTTATAATATGCCAGCGCAACTTGTCTATCTCTTCTTCCAGCTCCACGATCTTCTCGTCAGTCCTCAGGGTGCGTGCGTTGTACGTTGCCAGGTCGAGTCGTCTAAGGTGGCAACCGAACCTCCACCGGAGATTCTTAGCACCCCCTGCCCCGCTGTTACCATGGTCGCCACCGTAGCCAGGAATAGCGGGGCCGCCGGGGACTGGGGGCCGTCTCTTTGTTACATTCATTGGGGGGTATTTGCCATAGTTGCCACGCTTGGCGAGCGGGTTGGCAACCGCAGTTTTTTTATTGTAATTTTGGCTATTATCAGGAAGATGCTGCTGCCCATCTCCTGCCTGTTTCCCTTTGTCGCCTTTTACGACACCCACAGGAGGATATGGGGTAGTGGTATTCTTGACCGCCACTACACGGCAAGATTTAATAAGTTTATTACTACCATAAACTTATTAAATCTTAGGTTTTATCTTAAAGGCACGTAAAATGTTGAAAAATAGTCATATCTAAAAGCTTTTGGCGCATTGCCTTGCTCGCGGACAGTGTGCAGTGTCACTCTCCGCTCAACACAGTCGGTCGATTAGTACGTACGGTTTTGTTATCTAGAAGTATTTACGAGACAAAATGAGTGTGATACAAAGATTTTATAGAATACTGGAAGAACTCGTGACACTTAAAAAGTCAAAAACTTTTATCTCGATAGGGATAAATGCGTAGTGTTTATAAATGAAATGAGAAATAAAGGAAATGTTCTGAAATGTTCAGAAAGTTTAACATTCATCAAGGCAACGAAAAATAGAGCATATTATGAGAGAGTAAAAAAAACTCGTACGAAGTAATGTTTGGTTTTCCAATGAAAATGAAAATGGGATGCAGGTAGTTCAGGACCGTGCTTTGTGGCTTTTCTTTGGGGAGGCCTATGTTCATCAGTGGACTTCTGTAATGATGATGATGATGAATTGCCAAGTTTGAACTTCATAATTACGAAAATCTCAATTTTTTTTAATTATCTAACACACAAAAGATTATGTTTGTTTGTTTGTATTTTATGCGCTGTCATACCGTTTATCGCATTGCGGTAAAACTTTGTCAACTTGTTCCTTGCACTTGGGGGAAGGTTATAGGTACAGTATAATCAACTTACAGTAAGTGGCACGCGTAACGTTCTGTTAAGAAGTTTACGTATATAAGAAGCGGCCGGTGACGGCGGGGGCAGAGACGGGGACATCGTTGCAACATCACGATCACCGAGGAGCGGCGCAGCGCCTAGCGCCCCCAGTAAATTTATTTCTGCTTATATATTGTCAATAATTCCTATCAACACGTACTGACTTTATTTGAAAGTTTTATATCATTCAACATCAATGAAGGTATTATCATTCTTAATTAAACAATGTAACTCTTCCAACTTGAAAAGGATATTTCCGCAATAATTTCTTCTGCGGCTGCAACGCGACGATCTTACCAGCTGGTCTATACAAATAAATAAAATTGAAGTGTCTGTTTGTAATGTCAAAATTACAGTTTTTTACTAAATGCATATAAAAATAAATACGTACCTATAGCTAAAATACAATTTTTAAATTTTTTGTCTGTCTGTCTGTTTGTTCGTTCCGGGTAATCTCCGAAACGGCTAGACCGATTTTGACGTGACTTTCACTGGCAGATAGCTAATTTCACACATTTCAAGGTTCCGCGCAAAAACATAAAAACCCTAACACGCGGGCGAAGTCGCGGGGAACAGCTAGTATGTAATAAAAATCATTATTTCCATATTTAGTATTAAAGCAGAATATATTATAAAGAACAAGGTACCAAATTCCATCATGTACGCCACCACGCCGTGCTAAGAAAAAAGAAGAAGAAAAAATCACTTTATTTTAGCACACACCAATTGACATAGGGTAGGCAGAGACCACTTCTTTCCACTTGCTACGATCCTTACATACTTGTTTCGCTACATCCACTTTCATTATTCCCTTCATACATGCTCTTCGGTTTAGGGTACTCTTGACCTGGCCTTATTCTAAGACGTCCCTGATTTGATCTAGAAACGTCCACCTAGGTCTATCCCTTCCAACACTTTCATTCACACTGGCCTTATACACCTTTTTCGTCAATCGTTCTTCATTTATTCTCTCGACATGGCCAAACCATCTCAGCATACCTTTCTCAATTTTTGTCACTACGTCTTCTTTCAGAATTTTTCTTTCCAATTGACGATAAGATTTGAATTTGGATGTCGAAGGCATGCCAAAAAAGGTTATTCATTACCCAGTATAAGTTGTGGCGAAACCACAACACAAATTTTCAGTTTTTCAGATTTTAATAAGACAATTCATTACACAATTCCGTCTGCTGGGAGTCAGTAGCTTATCTCCCAGCATCTTATACGTTATAGACCCACGCTGCAGTTATTATGGTTGTAACACGTTTCGATCGGCTCGACCGGGAGAGAACCATGCTCTCACAGAAAACCAGCATAAAATAGCTGCTTAATGTTGCTGTATTTCGTGTGGTTAATGTAGAGAAACGAAGACCTGTATTACTGAAAATGAGGCATTTAATCTTAGCCCTCAAGGGCAACAACGCATCTGCATTTCAATTCTAAATTAAAGATAGATGAAGGTCCTAATGGGCCACAGTTTCCAATTTCAATCAGGTAGACTGCGTGCTCGTTTTTGACTCTTATTAATTAAGAAAATATCTAATATTGTATATTTAAATTCAAGAGTAACAAATTAAAATATATTTCATGCACGTAGTGAGTTCACACTCATTGAGTTTATAAATGGCATTCCGTAACTTGCTCTCACTGCGGTAAGACTCTTGAAAGCCAATAACGTTGCAGTTGACACATTTGTGCAGCGCGCTATAAAACTGATAATATTTTCAAAAGTTTTGCTTACTTTTTAATAAATATTTTGTTGCAAAGATGATACACTGTTATAAATAATGAACAAAATCTTCTAAATTAACGTTATGAATTAGATAATTACTAGAATCAGGCGTTACTTTGCAAAAAACGTCTTGAATATAAGCTAAGATCTATATGTACTACGTACTAGATTGCGCATTCCGAACATACACTATGTTCAACTGAACTGTACTGCAATCCGTACAAAGTGTCATTTAGTGTGGTTTCAATCCACTAGTAAGTCTGTGGTTTTATTATTCATGCAGTGTGGAGCGGCGCTAATAATTCAAGATTTTTAATTAAAGTTTAAACATGGACATAAATAATAATTCAGTAGTCAAGTAAGTAAAATTATTTGTTTTTCAAGTGAATAAATAGGTAATAATATCGTAATATTACGAAAGAAAAAATCATGAAAAAACATATTTCTTTATATAAACTGACCACGCTGGCGCAACGCGCATAAATTGCGCATGCGCGACTTCACTATCCCCGCGCAAAGACATAGAGTAGTACACATTTTTTGTTTAGAAAGGCTTCTCTAGTACGTAGTACATATAACTCAATGATGAAATGTATCTTAGTTTTAGGAGTACCTCCCGACCTCCCTTAATTTCGTGCACTATTCCCATCACCACAAATCCCGGCACCACTAAACTAGGAAAGACAAACCACCGTCGATAATACGTCACGTGTTTCGCCTTTAAGAGAGGCATCCTTAAGTGAAGTAGACTCTGTGGTGTCTGACCGCTACCGCTAGAACGTTCAATTCCGTAAGTTGGCACAAGTTTTGTAGTCAATTCTGTTTCATTGATACGAATGTTGGGCCAAAAATATCAGTACTATCTTGTTGCCAACGTATGTAGCCGCCCTTATAAAAACAAGTTTAATCTGAACACTATTCTATTGACAGTCAAATAAGTCACAAATACTTAGCCTTAGCGTTAAACAACTAAGTCGTTTCCTTTCCTTCCCTCAAAAATAAAATGTTTGTTCACTATTATATCCAAAGGTTTGGTAAAATTTTTAAAAGACACTTGAATAGCAGGGAGAAGTGAGCTAGCAAATCGCTGTCTGAAGGAATTTTCACTACCACATATCGTTCCGTGGGAGTTATAAGAGGTGCCAGAGGGATACAAACCAAGAGATGTATAGCAGCTTCTTCCTAATGACGTCTAAAAATAAAAAATAAACTACTGTTGCCAACCCGCTTGCTAAGCGTGTCAACTATGGAAAATATCCCCCCTATGTTAGCAAGATTCCATGACCTCATATAGATTTTTTTTTCATAATAATTCATCAGCAGCCCTTCACAAATCTACCGCTGAACTTAGACCTCCCCAATAAATTCCACAAAGCACTACCTTGAGCCACTTATCCACTCAAACGTCCGGGCGATGCGGCGACAATAGCCTTGGACGTCCCAGCGACGCTCGTCACGATTTTTATACGGTCCGATCGCGACCAGTTCGACAAAACCGTTACCACGGAGAAATTTCTTTACCTATATCAAAATAAAAATCTTCCTCAGAAAGCTAATGAAATGCAGAATTTAATTATGTTAGTTAATTATATTTGATAAAAATGAATAATATATAAAACAAAAACTTAACGAAAAACCGAAACACAAAGGCGAAATTTTCGCATGTCGAATCAATCATATATAAAAACATCATTACAGATTTCGGATTCATAAAACTTATAAATATACGAAAAGAAAGCCTTTTAAGGATTATTTTCATATATAATACCTGTTACGGCCTACGGCTGCTCCCTTAAAGGGTCAAATCCTCAGGGGTCCATGAGCTGAAGACTTCCCGAGCAGACGTAGGTCGGGTCTCAATGTGGCCACGTAGAATCTCTCTAATTACACTAAAATATATGATATATGGCGGAGCGTTATACTACGGCCAGTCGACCGGAAGGAATTTGGACGTAGCTTACTTACCTATATCCAAGGCGACTGGTCCCTCCGGAGTCGGTCAGGTCGCATGTGGTTGTGTAGTGCAAGGGAAAGAAGGTGATGTGATGTGTATCTGGGTGTGATTGATGGTGATTGAACCTAGACCTTAGCCGTCGGCAGCTGCCCGGGCGTCGACACCGCTCAAACTTGAGGGGGCCCTGCGAGGCGTTGTCCACATTCACTTTCCTCGTTCGTCACGATGACAGTCAATTAACTCTATCGTGCGATTAACTAACTTACAGAAGCCACTAACTATCGCGGGGTATAAGGTTACCGCACAAAACGCACACGGAGTTTCTGGATCAAAGGTCGCTACCGTTTCGCGTTGCAACAGTTAGTTCTAGAATATCAGAGGCTGCACTAGCTAATATTGCCGAATGCACTTATGCAGATTCTGAGTCAGACACAATGTGTCCCGGGGAAGCTCTCCAGTAGGGATGCGCGCCAGAAATCCTAGACCGTATTTTTACTGTCCGCGCTTAATTATTCCGAGTTCCCGACAAGAATGACAGCATGCCAATCGTTAGCACTGCTTAAAGATGACTGACTGCCCTTGGTCATTTTACGCACGACCGAATGTCAAACCGGTATGACACTGAGCCGCGCGCCCTCTCGCGTTCGTTCCTGAAATTAGCGTTTAGCGCGAACAATACCAGTACAAAGCTATAATAAACACAATCATACTTACATTATGGTAACCCGGACGTTTGAGTGGTTATATTCATCGACTGAAAATTAAAAATGGAAATGAAAAATACCCTTTACAAATAATTTAACAGTTGTTCTTAAAGTAGGCAAGCAGAACTGTATCGTGAGAGCCATATACACATATTAACAAAAAAAAAAAGTGAGTGCACGGCTGACTTTAGAAAGCTTTCCATTACTTCAAATGTCTACTTTATAGTATATATATTTAAATATATATGATATGTATATAAATATATATATATATATATATATATATATATATATATATATATATATATATATATATATATACATATACATACATGTTACATAATTTGTAAATATTACAGTATTTTGAAATACTACTATAATAACAGTATTAATATCAATATTGGGCATATAGCTACTATGACAATGTTTGGAGCAGCTCCCGTTTTTGTTCCTAACTAAGCGTAAGCAACCAATTTCGTATTTTCATTCTAGCTGTGTTCGTTGAGCACTCTCTTATATCGCATGCCTTTATAACTTTGTTAAATATTAGTGGTTCAATGAATTGACTAAATCGTTTTGCGACAGCTGTACGAACGCTTGGTAATGGCATTTGAAACAAACGTTTTTTCACCAGCTCATTGCATTTATTTGAGCTTAATATTGTTCTGTAAGCACATGTATCTACACATAAGACAAATAGCTGCATTCTGCATATTTTTATGTGAAAAATTCTAATTTAAATGCGAAACATTACCAAGTTTTATTTATCAAAAGCTGCATGAAGTATTAGGTACAGGTTTATAAAATCTCAAATAACAATAACAAGTAAGGCGGCCTACCGTCCCAGATTCTACAAAACTGTAATTGTGTTGGATATCCCGCTTTTCATATAAAAGCATACCATGCAACTTTTATCAGAAACTGAGATGTTAAATTTAATTAGCAGATGTGATAATATTATTAGTTTATTGGACAGTTAATGCGTTTTAAAATCTTATATTTTAAACATTTTTTTATAGAACAAGGTTAACAAACGAGCAGACATCTACATCTATCTTCATTTGCGAATTAAAATGCAGATGCGTTGTCAGTCGTGAGGACTAAGATAGAATGCCTCTTTTCCAGTAAAATGGGTCTCCGGTTCTCTAAATTCACCGAAATTATAAAGTACGTAGAGCATTATCGTTGATGAAAAATAATTTAGGAGTACTTATAGTGTTTAATTTAACTTATTTGTAAATCCCGATGTTTCGAGTTCTTTAAATTATTATTTTAATTAAATTAAGCACGATGAAGTCCATAAAATTCGTTTTATTTCGTGGTGAGCATTCATGTAACTATAAGAAATCATTAGCTCATTAATAGTTAAAAAGTTTACTTTGAATAGGTTCTAAGCCTAAAAATAAAATAATAAAAAAGAGTTGGTACTACAGAAATAGGTCTATAATTAGCGGGGACCAATGTAATACCAGATTTAAATAAAGGTATTACTTTACTATACTTCATTAAATCAGGAAACACACCAGAATCGATACAAGTAGTAAAAATAATAGCAAGATGAGGTGCAATTAAGTCTATTATGGACACAATCACTATAACGGAAATCCCCCACAAATCTGCGGTTTTCTTTACATCAATGGTTTTGAAGTAATTTACAATATTATGCGGTAATACTTTTTCAAATCTAAATTCTTTTAAACAGGTATTAACATTCTGTTTATGTAATGACTCGGCGACAGTTGGAGAAGTATTCAATGACTCTGATATCAAGATAGGAACATCAGTGAAATATTTCTAAAACACCGCTGCAACTTCTTGATTTGATTTAGTCAAATCATTATTAATTTTTAATTGATAGTTTGAGTTACGAGGTTTCTCTTTACCGGTTTCGCTGTTAATTATACTCCACGTCATTTGAATTTTATTTTTAGCCGTCTTAATTTTGTTACTAATATGTGATGATTTGGCTGTGGAGCAAACTCTTTTAAACATTTTAGAATAATTTTTTACATATTCTTTAAAAGCATCGGAAAGATTACTCGTATACGATCTTTCATGGTAAAGGTCATATAACCTTCGTCTGCTTTTATGAATTCCTACTGTCGCCCACTAATTAAATGCCTTGCGACTGTTTCTGGAGAATGTTTTAGAAGTGAATGTTTTATTAAATTCATTGTTTATAAGGGTAAATAATTCTCTATATAAATAGTCTGCATCGTTCTTATAAAAAAGGGATGAAAGGTTTTTTACCATATTACTTCTAAATCTCTCCAGGCGTTTTGCATTTATAGGAACAAACACAATTTTCTCAATTACCTGTTTTTTGTGCATATAAGGTAACGAAACCAGTTGTCCACAGTGATCTGAACTAAGTTTTTGAATTATTGATTTATTGATTGGTACAACACCTGTAAAAATATTATCAATACAAGTAGCACTACACCCTGCAATACGTGTAGCTTCAAAGAATAAATTATTAAGATTATAGGATTTGAACAAAGAACAAAATTTAATACTGATGGAAGAAGTTTCCAGGAGATTGATATTAAAGTCTCCACACACTACAAGATATTTATTCTGTTTATTAAGCTTAACTAAAACTCTTCCATAATTTTTTCAAAACTATCATAACTTGAACATGGGGGTCTGTAAACACTGACAACAATAAGGTGCTCAAGTTTAACACATGCCATTTCTACAGTACGCTTAACAGAGAGGCTCACGATGTTTAGCTAATGATGATGATTAGCTAATATTAAGGAGCCACCACGTAATTTAGTATCTCTCTTGAACGAACTGACCACCTGGTGATTACTGAAATTAAATATGGAGTTGTAATATTTCAACCAATGTTCAGTAATACATAAAATATGTATACTGATACTATTTAAAAATAATTCAAGTTTTAATTCTTTGCCTAACATACCTTGTATATTTTGATGCACTAGGTTGATACAGTTTTTATTATTGTTATTTTGTAAAATTGCATAATTATGTATTGGTAAGTTGCATTCTAAGCTATTTAAATTATCTTTGCTAGAGATTACCTCTATCGTCTTATTCTCTAATTTAAATTACTTGGAACTGGTTCCAAATCAAACGTAAAATTATTTTGTTGTTCAAAAGAAGCAGGTGTCAAGGTAGCCAAATCATTGGCCGAGTTAAAATATAAATGATAAGATAGCGTATTTGCTACCAGTCTTAAACTATACTTTGATAGGTAATACCTATCTCTTGTCAAAAACTTCTTAGTTAAATTATTAATACCAATCAAATAAAATTTATCATTATTATTCTTACAATTAAATGTCAAATTTAAGTTATTGTTACATGTCATGTTATACATCATTAAATTTTAATTATGTCTTAGTTTATTTACCTGAGGCCACCCCTCGATGTAAGGCAATGTAAACAAGATAACTTTAATCACATTTATTTTATTGAGATATTCAATATATTTTAATAATTGATTCTTGTTCATATTGCTTCTTCTCCCAACAAAAATTATTAATATACTATTAGGGTTAAATTTACTAGTTAAAATTTATTCATAATATCACTAAATGATGCTCCAGGCATGCAGTAATTATTTATCTGTTGCCTTTTTAAACAGTTATTCAATGATATACCCAAGTTTTTGCCTATGTCATCACTATACACAATTACATTATTTTTTTCATTATATGAATTACTTATTAAATTTATCTGCTTTGTTATGGTACTATCATAGAGTGTAGGTAAAGAAAATGAAGTATTACTGCTTGTCATATTATTAACACACACTGTCTCTAACGAACCTGGCAGTGAGCGCTGATATTCGTTTTGATATTTTAATAAGGAGTCAAAACGTTCCTCGTTATATTTGCATGACTTTACCAGATTATCCATGGCCAGTATGTGTTCTTTTATCTCATTCTCTGCAGATTTATATTTATTTGACATAATTTGTAATGAGGTTTGAAGTGATAAAATTTCTGAATTAAGACACTCTATTTCAGTCTTATAGCAATTTTTCATGTTTTCCACCTCAATTGAATATAATTTAATTTTAATAATTAACTCTTGCTTTTCCTTACATACATTTGTATAGTTTTTAATATTAATTTTAGTTTTAACAATTTTTTTCACTTTCCTAATATATTTAATGATTTTTATATATTTTCTTAATTTCCTTCTGCTGTCATCATCAGTCAAATCTATTGTTGTGGAGGGTTGCAACGTTTTATGAGATTTACATTCTACGAGCTCCTTGAACAGACTCTGAGTTTTAAGTGCTTGCAAGTTATCAGTGTATTGTTTAAATTGTGAAATTCGCTCATTAGCTTCAGTTAATTGTCATTTCAATGCAGCAATTAATCTGAGGGATTCCTCATATTCTTTGCTGCATCGGTCAAACTCATCGACTGTCCCCTGGGGCTGAAAATTTCTGTATAGCCCCTTTCCTTTAAAATATCTGTATAGTCTCTATGTAACCTAACAATATCACTTTTCAACTGTGTATTTTTCGAAATTATACTTATTATTTCCTTTTCGTTGTCATTCCTTTCTTTAAGTAATAGCTCACACTGATGAAGCTGGTTCTCCATCTGGCGCGTTTTGACGTTGCGAGTATTCATTTTACTATGTATTTTAAATAGTTAAAGAAAACAAAGGTGGAAAATCAAGGGAACAGAGTAAGCAAATATCCAATTGTAGGACTCTAATTACAGATTTCAAATTAAATTATCAAGAAAACAATTCAAAATGAAATCCAAAAACAACAACACTTAAGAGTTATATCGTAAATATTAAAAGGGATAACAAGAATTACAGTAACTTTTAAACGATGTTCGTTACCTGCTGTCACTTTAAGTTGAGAGGCACTAAAATTTTATTTATTTAAATATTTATCACTTTTATTTATTACACAATAATATTTGTTCGTAATTAACAACTATAACTTAAATTTGAGGTGGAAATTATCAATTACAATATTTATTTTTACGAAATTATTTGGGAGCCCAATTATTTAACTATTTGTTCTCGGGGTTGCCACAGCAAAAAAAAAATTATATTATATTCAATATAATATTGCCATACTTAAACACTGCCACGACCATTCCATGATGGCTGAGTTTTTCATCTGTAGCTATTAAGTTCTTGGGCCATAGCTACACGATAACTAACGATGCTTTTTTGGAAATTAAAATTCCCCCAACAAAGTATCCTGTTAATTGTATCCCTATCAGTATTACTGTTTTAATTTTTTTTTTCATTTTTTATTAAACGTGACCTCCACACTAGGATTTTCTCATGAATAATGAAGGCAGTTTACATTAAAAAAACATCACAAGTACAAACATCCAGACACGGAACAATTACTTGTAAGTCATACAAACGCTTGCTCCGTGCGAGATTCGAACCTACAGCCCTCAGCTCAGCAATTTATTGCTAAACCACTGCGCTACGCCGTCAATTAATAGAAATAATACATTTAATATATTGGTTTAATAAAAATTATGTACCATCGCTTTAAAAATAATAAAAACAATATCACAAAGCCGCCCGTGAAACAATTTTTTCCAATAAAGAGTTTTCATTGCAACTGGCAAAAACACGCGTTAAAATATTATTTCAATATAAAGCCTTTTTCATGGTGCAGAAAAGTGGATCAAAGTGAAATATTTATTCAATTGAACGTTTATCTATGTAAACACAGTTATTTTTATGGTGTTCATGCTTCCGGCGCAGAATAAAATATTTAATTGACGGCTTACGCAGTGGCTTAGAAATTTGTTACAGCGCTGAAAGACACGGGTTCGTATTCCGCACGGAACAAGTATTTGTATGGCCTGCAAATAAATGTTTCTGGTTTGGATGTTTGTCCTTGTGAAATTTATGCACGTGTACTGCCTAAAATTGGTTCGTAAATCGTAAAAACGATTCATATTCTGCCTGGCAATCCTAATGATTTAAGCAAATTATCCTGAAAAAGTTAGAGGGCCATAGTTACTGGGAGGATAATGTTTTTTTTACATGGGAAATACGCATGTAATAAAAGCACCTACCTCCTACCTGCGCATACCCACCTTGCGGGGGCCATGACGGGTTATCTTGGACTGGCATCTAATAAAATTCTATGGTGTTTCACCTTTGCCGTATATTAACTGGACCAAGGAAACGCTTTCGTACACTTCCGCGGTACTACAAAGCCGCCCCATGACAGCCCTTCCTCGGGAGAGGACAACTGAAGCTCCTCCTGCGAGGATTTTTCCCAAAAGAAGCTCCTCAAAAAATCCTCGCAAAAGAACACCGATTCCTACCAAGGGTGATTCGCAAGATTATTGAAATTTAAAAAAACATCCTAATTTCTATAGAGGAGATGAATGATGGTGCTGCCATCTGCTTGGGGTCCTATAGTTATTAAAATTAAATTCAAACCCAAGCATACCACTGGAAGCCTTCAAGATAACTGTAATCTCGTTCTGCGTAAATCAAACCAAAAATTAATATTAAAATACTGACGGTAGCCGAGCTAACTATGATATCGGTACGTCAAACACCTCAGTCCCCCGTGACCATGGGTGCTGTAAAGCACCCGAAATGTCGGGAATTAAAAAGTTTAATTAATCGCGATAAAATCCGTAAAAAATTAGTTTCATTCAATGTGTAGTCTTCGCGTAAATATAAGACATCATTAGACTAATAAAACTAAAAATTTTGCTTCACAAAATACATTTTTGAAATAACTTTGTAGCAAATAGATTATTATCGTTCTTTTCTTTCTTTGCTTTATTTTATATTTCCTTTACTTTTATTTCTATTTTCGTTCTTTTCTTTTTTCTTATCAACTTGTAACAACACACTGCAGAGAATGAATATCCACATAATCGTTAAGGTTGCTAGATGGAGTGTCAATCGCAGAACCAAGCGTCTCACTTCCTTGAAGCTGCTCGACGTTGCCGAACTGGTTATTTAGATCGGGTATACGGTATTATATCTAGTATTTGAGAGATAGTTATGCTATATCGGCTTACTTATCTTAACGATTTGACTGCCTCGTTAGGCAAGTGGTTATAAAAGCAAATGCTGATCATGAGGTCCCGTGTTCAAATCCCGGGTCGGGCCAAAAATCTATAATTGAGTTTTTTAGTCAAGAAATTCTCAGTGGTTGGCCAAAGTCATGAAGTTAGCGGTGTTTTACCGCCATGTCTCGGAAATCACGTAAACTCGTGTCGGTTTACCATCCTATGGGACTATGAGAGTGAAGGAATAAAGAGAGTGTACTTGTACATGCGCATAAACTTGGGCATCATCATTCTCTCCTATCCAGAGGGCTAGTCTCCGTTGAGGCTTGCCGCCATGACCGAAATTCGATTAGGAGAACATTATTATTATTTATATCGACTACAAGATTTTATGTTATTTTTCACAGTCGATTCACACACTTATGATGACGGGTATATATTTACAAGATTCTATTTAATATTTTCTTTCTTGCTTTAACCTGTTTTAAAATAACGACATTATTTATATAACGAATAAATATATACACTCGCTTAGGTCCAACAATAAATCACGTTTGAGGACGGACAAATCCGGCCTTGCAGACAGATCCGCAACGTGATTGATATCCACTGATCGATTATTAGTGATGATAAAAAAATACTCTCTGATTACTGCTTACACCTTTATTCACCCTGAGGCTTAAGTTTAAACTCTAATATGCATTTATTTGGTCTTATTCTATGTTTCGTATTTAAACAGCCTCTGATTACTGCTTATACTTTTATTCGCCCTGCGGCTTTAGTTTAAACTCTTTTTATTATTCAGTTATTTGGTCTTATTCTACGTTTCGTAACTAACTCAACCGTTTCCCACGACTGCCTCTTACTTAACGCCATCTTTGCTTCGTGAAACTTACCATATCCTCTCCATTACTGTAGTAGTGTTGCCATTCAAATAAATTTAATTTACTAATAGAAAGTCAATTGCTTAAACAGAAAGTATATTCTTATGAAATTAACTAAATGAAAACCTATCATTCGTCCATCCTGACTTCGTGCATGTTTCCATGCATGCATTGAAGAGAAACCTCGGTCAGATGAACGGGACCTAGATACAGATAATTTTACAGTAATAAAAATAATAAGACAAACTTACATAAGGTACATATTATTATTATTTCTTACAAATTAGCTTAATTAAAAACAATCGGACATTGCTATAATCTTATGGTTCGTCTCAGAATATAATTTATACAATAGCTTTTGAAATGTACTTAATATATTGTGAGTATGAATCCATCCATTCCCAGTAAGCAAGTAAAATGAGTCCCATTAGTAAATCCATCCATTCTTACGAACGGGACACATTCAACAAGCCAACACCCATCCATTCTCGTAACCGGCACAAGTAAAACGATAAACTGTGAACCCATCCATTCTCACAGATATCTATATTCAACACCCAAGTCTCTAGATCTTAATCATAACAATCATTGTTTTCTATTCATCTATCCACCTACACGTACGTCATAACTTAACATAACATATTATTCTAACAAAATATTTAGGAATGTGAAACTTAGAAGGTAGAAATTTTATATTATTATATTTATATTATTATATAGAATTTTATACGTGGTAGAGCCATGCTGCAGCTATATTAGTAGTATAGTTGTAGCACGAATGGGTCGGCTCAACCGGGGATGGACCACGTTCTCACAGAATACCAGCGTCAAATATTTTCGTATTGTGAGTGTAGAGGACCGGAGACCTTTTTAACTGGAAAAGAGGCATTCCATCTTAGTCCTTTCGGGTGACAACGCATCTTCTATTTGATTCGCAAACGAGGATAGATGTAGATGTCTATGGGCCACAGCAAACACTTACCATCAGGTGGACTCTGTGCTCGTTTGTCACCCTATCCTATAAAAAAAAGATGTTAATAATATTGTTTACAACTGGTTCATTTACATTTCTTAGATGTTATTTTACAAAGTAATAAAAATTTTAAATTAATAAATTAAACAATTGCTTGGTTAAAGCGACATCATTGACCCAGGGTGACATTTCCTATATATATTTATGTATATCATTTTCCAATATTAATATTACCGGATATGGGTCTATGTATGAAGGAAGAAGTTTCCTACTCTCTCCGTAATTTGTGAAAGCTATTTTCGTTATTTAACTAATTCACCTTCGGCATAAACATTGTTGGAACGTCGTCCTCTATTGAATCTCAGTTTTTGTTTCACTTGTTGAGTATCAATAGTCTTTAACTTTTTACGAATGGTGGCTAGATCGTTTATTTCTCGAGTTTCTTGTCGACCTATATTAAACTTAGGATTTGTTTTCGAATGTATACCTGTACCGAACATAATTTCGGCTAGTGTTCTGCCAATGGTTTTTTGATACGTATTGTTTAATCCCCACTATACTCTTTCAATCGTATTATTCCATTATTTTTCATCACGATTTAAATTCTGTGCTGTTAATGAGTTAAGGATAGTACGGTTGTATTTTTCAACCTCACCGTTCAATCGGGGACAAGCTATAGCGTTAAGTGCATGTCTATATGCCTTTACCGAGACAAAATCGTTTCAAAGTGCGTGATATGAAACATGTTCATCTGCCACTTATAATGCGATTGAAAATGCGGAAAATATAAAAAATATCATAAAGAGCCCTAATTGAGTTTTGAGTGTTTGAGTAACAATATATTACAAACAATACGTTTCAAAAACAAATATGATTTTTTTATAGGTTAAATATCTTTTCAACGCCGAAATGCCCTATGTCATCATGATTCATGCGACAAAATTGCCAACTTGCACCCTTTGGAACCACCCAACGAAAATTGTTAACGTCCCCATCTAGATATCAGTATTATTTGTTGTCTTTTATTAAATAGTTGTATTTAATACATTTAAGCCCCTCCACTTCACACATGAAAAAATAAACATTCCGAATCCTGCATAACTCTGTGTCGCCTAATTGTAACGTGTGTAAACAATATTCGTTGCTTATAGCCATAACCGATGAGTATTGCTCCAAAACTTCTGAATTTTCGTAGTCCGATATAGGGTTACGCGACAGGGCATCTACATGAGTGATTTTTGTACCAGGGGGACATTCAACTGTGCACAGAAACTCTGGCAAAAGAATCCACCATCGTGCAACACTGGAAAGAATATCTTAACTTGAAAATGTAGAGCGAAGAGCACTGCAATCTGATATTATTTTGAATTTTAGGCCTTATAGATATACCCTAAAATTCTTTAATGAGCAGAAAACAGCCAGCGCTTCTAACTCGTACGCATGGAAATGTTTTTCTTCAGAGGAAGTCTTTCGGCTATAATAAGCCACCTTTCAAATAACACACCACCAACATTTTTTTTCCGCTGTCAGGTCATAGAAAGCTTCCTTTTGCTCATAGGTCCAAGTCCATCGTGCGGTTTTCAATAATTTTGTTAGTAGATTGGCTAGCATAGCGAAGTTTCTAATAAATTTACGGAAGTACCCCACAAGGCCAAAAAGTGTAGCACAGTATGTTGATCAATGGGGCAGGGGAAATCAAGCACGCACCGAATCTTTTTACTACCCAGCCGTACTCCAGCAGCACTTCTTTCATAGCCCAAGTAATCTATTTTGTCCATTAAAAATGTACATTTTGCCAGATTGGGGAAGGACCACGCTCTCACAGAATACCAGCGTAAAATAGCAGCTTAACACTGCTGTGTTTCGTATGGTGAGTGTAGAGAACCGGAGACCCTTTTACTGGAAAAGAGACATTCCATCTTAGTCCTCACGGGTGACAACACATCTGCATTTTGATTCGCAAACAAGGATAAAAGTAGATGTCTATGGACCACAGCAACCACTTACCATCAGGTGGACTGTGTGCTCGTTTGTCAACCGATCCTATAAAAAAAAGATTAAAGGTCAAGTTTGCCCCTTCTAATAATTGTAGCACATTTTGAAAGCTCATCAGACGTTCTTCAACATCGCTACCATATTATATCAACACGTCATTTATATACGATTGCACATTATGCTCGTGTTGGACCAAGGATTCGATTAATCATGCGTTGAAACACGGCCGAGGCGTTTTCCAAACTGAATGGCACACGGTTGAACTCATACTGACCGTCCAGTGAAAGAAACAAAGTTAGTGGCCGGAATTATTTTGATATAGGGACTTGATAATATCCTGATGTCAAATCTAGGATTACAAAGTAGGCTTGTCTAGACAATCTCGCGATTTCGTCTTCAATACTGTTTAATTCGATGAATATTTCGCTAACAATAGTGCACCCTAGTTCCTTTAAAGAAGAATCAAAGCAATGTTGATACTTGTCTAGCAAAGCTAAAAGTTTTTGTCGACGAATTTGCCCAACATTATCTCCTATTTTCACTTTTTCCTTATCAATGCTAATTTGTCGTTTAATTTTTTTTTGGAAAGAGGCAATTAAATTAATGATCTTGACTTCTAAACCACGACTAATGGTCATTCCTTCCTTAATGTAACCATGGATTAATTAAGGGGAGATGATCACTTTTAAAATTTTATCATTGACAAAGTATACCCCTCCCGATACCACGAATTGTTCTATAGGCTTGCTACCGACACCAGAAACTATAAATGCCCTAATGCTTGCCACTCCATAAATATGAACATTGGCGGCAGCTACAAACTTAACGGCGGTTTTGTTTTGTATATAGATTTCCGAAAAGGGCAAATTCGATTAGTATCAAAGAAGCTAAACTTATCTACAGTCTTATAAACAGCGACATGCGACTGCTCAGTAAAATACTGTCGTATTAGGATTGGTAATTCTAAATATTGATCATCAAAAACATGACATGCGACGCTAGCGTTTACTCTATCAACAGACAAGTTTACGGTAATAATTCCAAGGATGCGTACTACATCGTTTTGACAACCTCGCAATAATGTAGATTCACTATCAGGAAACAGTCCCAAACAGGAAACATTCAATTTCCTTATTAACGACACTTCGCTTCCGAAATCCACAAATCCCTTTTCCGGAGAGTCATTTACAAAAATGTCTTTATAAAACTTAGAACTTGGGTTTGAGTTTGATATACAATGTTTTATGAACAGGGCCGCTCATATCATCGTTAATAACAGCGAAATAATTTTCTTTTTTATGCCCCATTTTATTGCATTTACCGCACTGTAATAGGCTTGGGGCATTTGAAGAATGGATGGCCATTTTACTTGCAGTTATAACAATGTATATTATTATTTTGGACAAGGTTACATTTATTTGCTAATCTATTATTAATATTAACTCTAATAATATTTGTATTTATACCAGCTGATGGAATTCTTTACTACTCATTAAAAGTCGGAGCAACTATTCCGCATGTGAACAACGTAGTGTGGTAGGTTTCATAGTTTTTTTCTGTTAAACCGTGTATAATGCAATCAACAGGGCGCTTTTCTTTCAATGTCGCATTGGTTTATAAGTGCCAATTTCTCATAATAATACACTTCAATAGGTTCGTTAAACTAGTTCTTTCGTTTCGACATATTATAGCATTTATTAACCAATATTGCCACTCATTCCAATTAAAAATAATTGAAGGTAAACTCTCGTACTAGATCTTGACCAAACCCTGGACCTTTTGCATGTTTTAATGGATTGTGGTTTTGTCGTACTATCCGTAGACTGTCGCACACTCATTTACTTTATTAAGCCACATATCAATTCGTTGATTTTTCGACGTTGAATCAAAATCATGTAAAATATTTTCATAGCTAATTGAATGAATAGGTGCAACCGTGGCTGAAGTCAACGGCTATGACTTCTTCTTCTTTATGAAGTCTTTAAGTGATTTAAGAATATTGGCTACATTTTTAGTTGAGATCGAGAGGCTGGAAGATCGTTGAACATGTTCTACAATTATCCTTCTTTTAGGGCGGTCATTGGCTGTATCACGCCCAGAAATGTAGGAATCATAAATCGTTCGAAAGCATTATATTTACTCACACTGCGTAGCCTCCTACTACGTTCCATTGTCAGGTTGTTCTGGAAATTGTGTAGCCGCTCCCGTTTGCGAGTCAGCTCTCGTTCTACTAGAGTCACACACTGGAGCACAAAAATAGTCCTATGAGACTTTAATATGATCTTAATATTTAAAATCTGCGTCGATTAGTGGTGGCGTAACGGTATCTAGTATCTACTAACAGAGGGAAACTGAAACAGGTAATGGGCAGCTGCACCTTCCTGACAACAACTTAAATTAATAAAATATATTTTTTTGTAGAATAAGGGTGAGAAGCAAGCACACAATCTACCTATTAGGAAGTGAACTCAAACATCATGCGTTGGTTTTCTACGTCTTTCGTAATGCATACAGTAAAGTAGTGAAATAATTTACCAACGTCTGTCTTTCCGTCCGATTACAATATGTGTATCATAAAGACATGAGTGAATTATCTTTTGGTTCGCTTAGAAACTGCGTTTATCATCTAGGGCTTCCTTACTATTTTGATTTGGATTCTGATCAAGCACTGGCTTATAGTAATTAAAAAAAGCAAAGAGTTTGATTATTAAAAAGAGTTTCTAGTTTTATATTTATTAAATCAATCAACATCTGTCATTCATACATTCATCCAGCCTTTCATAAGCCCACAGATAAGCCTCCCCAAATGCATGCCACAAAACACAACCCTGAGCTACTTGAATCTGGACTATTTTTGTATATAAAACGGAAAGAACTTTTTATAGCACAAGTGTGATTAAAGAGCACACAGTCCACGTAATTGTTAATGCATTTTGTAGCCCATAGATATCTACGTCGTACTACGTAATCCATTGTTTCCAGTAAAGAGGGTCAGTGAGGGGGTAGGACCACGCTCTCATAGAATACCATCGTAAAATAGCAGCTTAATGCTGCTATCTTTCGTATGGTGTATGTAGAGAATCCGAAACCCTTTTTACTGGAAACGAGGCATTCCATCTTATTCTTCAGGTGTGACAACGCATCTGCATTTTGATTTAGATAAATGTGTTTGCCATCAGATGGTTTGTGTGGTCGTTTGTCATCCTTATTCTATATAAAAACAGTTTGCAATAAAATATAAATACTGGATAGTGAGGAAATGGAATCACTTATGTTCTATTGTTCTAGATTAACGAGCTTATTTTTATAATATTAGTAAACAGACGTCCGTTATCCGATGTTTATTAATATTATAAAAAAGCCATGAAAAGTCCAACAAAACTGTGACTCGCGAAACTCTTATAAGCCGATATATATAAAACACTAGTCGATAAGTCCCTTTTTCCGACTAGATACTCGTAGTTCGTCTGAGTAGGAATCGCCAATACATATGTATAGTCCGCCCAACAGAGGTGCCTGAACTACTGCTTTCTGGTCGGAAATCTATTGAGAGCCAGTATATTTAGAAGTTGTGAGGCATTCCTTGTTAGTCCTCAAAGGTGACAACGCGTCTGTAGCCTCCTAAGTTTGAAGTAGGTTGCAGGCACAGAGTTTAAGATATCGAGAGATTGCACAGAAGCTACTTACCATCAGGTGGGCTGCAAATTCTTTCTTTACTTAATTTTTATAAATAAGAAGGAATGCTTCTTCAGAAATTTTCTTCAAAAATAATTCTTCAAAAATAGTTTTGTTTGTTATTTCCACATGCAACATAACTTAGAAGAAAATCATTACAATTATGAATATTTTTATTTTTATTATAACCAGATATTAAATTTTTGCTTATAAAAACTTATATTCCAATGTAAGCTGGATAAAGGAAACTACAGTATAATGGGAACGTTACACCTTTTCCCTTAACAAATCTGATTTTTATTGCGCAAAGTGTACAATAAACAGAGCCCGCCTACTTTACTAAACCATTATCAACGGCTTCTTACTTGCCAGGTATTAGCAGGACCTAGCTATTTATATGTAATTCGGTGCTATGTTAAAATGGAGAACTAGAACAAATGTAGCGAAGTAAAAATGAAAGCTTAAATGTTTCTATAGCATAAATGACATAACAATTATATTTACATTTGACAGATTAAAATTACTATGCTACATGATCTTGCAACTGTACAACTCCAAATGTTCGTCAAAGTTATAAATGATAATAATGAAACCAACGGTGCATGCTAAGTAAATTAATATTCTAAAACAATGTTGATTAAAAAAACATGCTGTTAAAGGAAATTTTAATTACTTACGTTTACAAAATAAAAGTTTTTAATTTAATTTCACCAAAATGATGCTGCCACTAACATTCGCCTGACGAACTTAGTTAAACTCAGATCCGTTATAGTTTCTTTTTTGAAAGATGACCTTATCACAAAAATTGATAAGGGCGTGCTTCGGTGGTTTGGGCACGTTGAGCGAATGAGTGAAGACCGAATGGTGAAGAAAATATATAGCGCGAAAGTTAATATTAAAAGGTGTCGAGGTAGACCGAGACTAACTTTCGAAGACTATGTGAGCAAATTGCTCGAAGAGGGTAGGGTCAAGAGCACTCGGATACCTAGACGTGCATGTATGAAGAAGATAATGAATCTGAAAGAAGCGAAAGAGATATGTAAGAATCGAGACACTTGGCGATCTGTTCTCTCTGGCTACCCCGTCAGGGATTGTGCGTGAAGATAAGTATAGTAGTTATAGTTTCGTTTATGTAGAATCAATTTCATGCAACAAATATAAGAAAATACATCCCATTCTATTCTATGCGCTTCGTGATAGGCGACTATGACAAATAGAAGAAAAACCTTATAGCTTTCGATGGATGCCATTTCATATACGTGAGACGCAAAATACCTACAGCGTCAAAAGTGCGATATACCTGGTACGCACTGCACTAGATAATTGATATATTTATAAGTGTTACCCAGAGTTGCCAGAGGTGACCTTTAAATTCCATCGGGCGAAAAAGCCGAGACACGCGTCTTGAATCCAAGTTTTTACAATATTAATTAGTTGGCCTAAACAATAAGAGTGATTTTTCCCAATGTAAGCCATGAATTTTTAAAAACCTCTGTGCTGACTTTTATATGTTTTATAATCAAATGAAATACAGTAAAGTAGTCCCTATTTTTAAATCACCCACAAGAAAAACCATACAAATCAAAGTTGGCATTCTTAATTAAAATATATGATTGATTAATTTTTCCCATTTCATAGGCCCGGATATTCTTGGTATCTTCTATGATCCTTTAAAGGCATTCAATTGTGTTGATCATCATCATCATCATCATAAAAGCCCTTCACAAGTACACTGCTGAATATAGACCTACACCAAAGAATGCCGCAAAGCACGATGCTGAGCCACCTGCACCCATCAACTTCCTGCATGTCTTACCAGGTTGTCACTCCATCTTGTGAAGAGACGACCTACACTTCGTCCGCTGATACGAGGCCGCCACTCGAGAACCTTTTTTCCCCATCGGTTGCCGGTTCTTCGAGCTATATGGCCAGCCCATTGCCACTTCAGCTCACGAATTCATTGGGCTATGTCGGTCACTCTGGTTCTTCTGCGCGTATCGTCATTTCTAAGTTTATCACGCAGAAAAACTCCGAGCATAGTCCTCTCCATAGCTCGCTGAGCGACCTTGAGCTTCCTCATCCGGCCATCAGTTAAGGACCACGTCTCAGTTTCGTATATCATCACTGGCAACACGCACTTGTTGTAATCTCGTTTTCAAGTTTTGAGGTATACCTGACGAGAAGATGTGCCGTAATTTCCCGAACGCTGCCCAACCGAGTTGAATCCGTCGATTGACCTCTCAGTTGAAGTTTGACTTACCTAGTCGGACTATTTGTCAAAGGTAAACAACTTCGAGTTTAGTGCTCCCAACAATACCGGCATAGGGGTGACATGGACATTAAACATGATTTTTGTTTTGTCCATGTTCATCTTAAGACCTATCCGTTGGGAAATACTATTGAGGTCATTGAACAAAGTGCTTAGGTCCTCCAACGATTCTGCCATAAGGACTATATCGTCAGCAAATCGAAGGTGAGTGATGTACTCGCTATTGATTTTGGTACCGTATCCTTTCCAGTCCAGAAGCTTGGAAACGTCTTCCAATGCAGTGGTGAATAGTTTTGGGGATATGACGTCAGCCTGTCTTATACCTCTCTGCAATTAGATAGGTTTCGTACTCTGTTTCTGTACTCGGATAGCCACTTCAACACTTCGATATACCAACAGTCATTTTGGCACCGCTGAAGGGACCGCCCAAATTTCGACGGAATCAAAGGCTTTCTCATAGTCCACATTCGCCAGACATAGTAGCAAATTGTACCTCTCGGACTTATGTATAATTTGCCGAAGGGTATGTATGTGGTCTACGGTGCTAAAATCTTTTCGGAAACGATACGACAAGCTTGTTCAGGAGGCTGGAAGTCATCGAGTCTGCACGCGAAACGATTCGTAATGACTTTCGAAAACAGCACATAGACGCGGCTCAGAAGGGTAAACCGGTTTGTAGTTCTTCAAGAGAGCGTTGTCACCTTTCTAGAAGAACAAGTCCACCTTACTCTGTACCACGCCTCCGGAGTTGTGCTACCATGTGGGACGGAATTAAAAATCTTCTGATGGACTTCAAGTACCGGTTTCCACCCGATCTGTCTGTTCAGTTGCCTGTGATCTCTCCAACTTAACTTTTAGGTTCAGTGTGCCTCTCAGCATTCAGTGATCGCTGCCGGTTTTTACTGTCGCAATCACTGAGAAATCATTGAAGAGTTGTTGTCTGGTCGTCATAATGAAGTCAATCTCAATTTTTGTCGTACCATCGGGGCTCAACCAGGTCTACTTCCTGTGGGGCCGCTTCTGGACGAAAAAATCATCATAAAGAGTATATACTATGTATATAAATACACTATACACTATATATATATATATATAATCTTACTCCATGAAGTCGGCTAACTGCTAGTCCCTTGGGTTCCGTTGCCCTATTCCAAATTTCCCTACCTTCAGCTCACCGTTCTCTCTTGTGCCTAGTTTTGCGTTGAAGTCACCCATTATAACCGTATAGTGGGTTCTGCAGGAATGCATGGCTCTAGATATTTCCTCATACATTTCCTCCACCTCCTCATCGGGATGTGCCGTGGTTGGTGCGTAAACCTGTATGACCTTCAGCGAACACCGTTTGGTGATTCTGAGTATAAGGTACACAACCCTCGTAGACACACTCTCAATCTTTTAAGCGTTGTTGGACGATAAATCCGACACGTCCTTGGGACAGATAGATGGTCACCCTCCCGGTGATGGAACAAGTTGCCGGATTCGAGGATTACCAAGTTCTCCCCCTCTCTTCGGACCTCAGATAATCCTTTACTATTCCAGCGCAATTTGTACATCTCTTCTTCCAGCTCTAGGATCTTCTCGTCATTCCTCATGGAGCGTGCGTTATATGTTGCCAGATCGAGTCGTCTTAGGTGGAAACCGAACCTCCACCGGAAATTCTTAGCATCCCCTGCCTCGCCGTTACCGTGGTCGCCAGATAAAATATTGATTTATTTGTGATGCTACATTTACACTATCTAATTAAATAAAATTAATTAGAAAGCAAAATATTGTTATTAATGGGTGTCATTCAGTTATCTATACATGTCCTCTTAACGTTATTGGTCTATATAAATTACCTTCCTTTATTAGTAATAAAAAAATCATACTTTTTTCTAACGACACCCTTTTATTATTCGTAGTTAAATTAAATAACTTCAGACTAAAATATCCCGACCAAATACTGGATATTGTTTTCAAATAGTTTGAATAGAGTTATGAATTTCTACGGTGGGATGTGATGCCGAAATTTTTTTACTATGGCCTTGTTTACTATATATATTTAATCCCCTTTTACCTTTAAACAGCCTATCGTTAATTCAATTTTGAGACTGTAGGAAATCCGGCTGCAAATGTAGCGGATCGAAATGTTCATTAAAAAATGTAAACTGATCTCTACAGCACTCAAAATTTTTTATATTACATAGTTTCATTTTGACTTGAAATTTGCTGTACTCCACACAAAATTATTTACGGCCTAAATAAAAGCATTTTGCTATATAAATGAAACATCACATTGCTTCCCTGGATTTATTTCATATTAATAAAAATGGTATGTAGTCGTTATGCTTTGACAGCTGACAACGACGCATCAGAAATGATGTCTATTGTAAATGAGTATTATGTCTGAAATTCAAAAATAATTATTATAATAACTATCTTATATGCTTACTGAACTTTTTGTTAAAATTTTTTAGCCAAAATTGGCCTCTAATTAACAAAATCAAATAAGTAAAATAAACGTAACTTTAGACAGTTCAAAAAAATTATATTGAAGTCGGTTGTACAAATTTTAAATAATTATATTACGCCTAGCGTAAAGATGGTTATTTGGAAAACTTTGATAGCGTGATTTACACGATTTACTAGCACGTTTCGCTTGTGGCTCGACAACAGCGGCGCCGCTGTTACCCCGCCTAACTCCATATATTGCACAGTAAGATTGAATAAAATAATATTCCTATCTATTGAAAACTATAAAATATTTTATGTTATGATATAGTCGCCACTTACGAAAGCCACAGGACAAAAAATGAATCTAAGAGTTGATTATCTTACGCCACCATCACTCGGCACCCGTTAGCAATCAACAGCACTGTAAATGGATCTATCTTTTGGGAAACAAATAAACATTGTACCACGTTTATTGTAACTTAATCTTAGATTAAGAAGCAAGGCAACGTTTATGTTTGTTTCATTGCTAACGAGCTGAACGTAACATTAGAGTCACGTACAAACAAAAACATTTAGGCGCTTACTAGGCTGAAAATTTCCGATGTTCGTTTCATAAAATTCTCGATAATTAGCTTTTAGCGTGGGATGTGCGCGGCGTTACAAATAGTATGATTACTGACTTGTGTTATAATATTAGCTTGTAATATCAATTTGTTTTTATAAAACTGAAGTAACAAACGACATCTGAAGCACCTTCCAACAAAGAAGGCACATGCAGGTGACAGTGTTAACGTCTGAGGTTTATCATGGCATGCCTTACAGCATGCAATTATATTTTATTTTAAAGATTTTCTAAGATAAGAATATGTACGCTCATGATGTTATTAAAAATACACAATGACGGAAGTGTCAAAATATTGAAGGTGAAGATGGGAAGGTCGCGTAGTGACTCGTGAGGTCCCAAGTTATATATTTCTCGTATCGCTTGCTTTTGCAAAATGTATAATTTGATATGGAAGCTAGTTTATTTATATGTGTGAAGAGCACACGTAAAAAAACTATTTTCGAAATTACGTACAGGAGATTTAAATGATAAGAAATTCCGAAGAAAATGAGATTTGTCGACGTTTCAAAATCTAAATTATTATCATGTATATTAATAACAGCGTTCTGGGGGCATGAGAGAGCGTAAACCGTCAACATTTTATGTCGTTTTTCTGCATTTGAAAGCAAATAGTATGCTTCTAAAAACTATTTAGAAACAATATCCAGTAATTGGTCGGGATATTTTAGTGCGAAGTTACTTCATTTAACTGCGAGTAATAAATAGGTGTCATTAGAAAAAAAGTATGATTTTTTTATTACTAATAAAGGAAGGTAATTTATATAGACCAATAACGTTAAGAGGACATGTATAGATAACTGAATGACACCCGTTAATAACAATATTTTGCTTTCTAATTAATTTTATTTAATTAGATAGTGTAAATGTAGCATCACAAATAAATCAATATTTTATCTGGCGACCACGGTAACGGCGGGGCAGGGGATGCTAAGAATTTCCGGTGGAGGTTCGGTTGCCACCTAAGACGACTCGACCTGGCAACATATAAAGCACGCTCCATGAGGAATGACGAGAAGATCCTAGAGCTGGAAGAAGAGATGTACAAATTGCGCTGGAATATTAAAGGATTATCTGAGGTCCGAATAGAGGGGGAGAACATGGTAATCCTCGAATCCGGCAACTTGTTCCATCACCGGGAGGGTGACCATCTATCTGTCCCAAGGACGTGTCGGATTTAACGTCCACAAGTCTCTCGATAACAACGCTTAAAAGATTGAGAGTGTGTCTACGAGGGTTGTGTACCTTATACTCAGAATCACCAAACGGTGTTCGCTGAAGGTCATACAGGTTTACGCACCAACCACGGCACATCCCGATGAGGAGGTGGAGGAAATGTATGAGGAAATATCTAGAGCCATGCATTCCTGCAGAACCCACTATACGGTGATAATGGGAGACTTCAACTCAAAACTAGGCACAAGAGAGAACGGTGAGCTGAAGGTAGGGAAATTTGGAATAGGGCAACGGAACCCAAGCGACTAGCAGTTAGCCGACTTCATGGAGTAGGATTATATATATGTAGTGTATAGTGTATTTATATACATAGTATATACTCTTTATGATGAATTTTTTCGTCCAGAAGCGGCCCCACAGGAAGTGGACCTGGTTGAGCCCCGATGGTTCGACAAAAATTGAGATTGACTTCATTATGACGACCAGACAACAACTCTTCAGTGATTTCTCAGTGATTGCGACAGTAAAAACCGGCAGCGATCACCGAATGCTGAGAGGCATACTGAACCTTTGAAAAGTTAAGTTGGAGAGATCACAGGCAACTGAACAGACAGATCGGGTGGAAACCGGTACTTGAAGTCTATCAGAAGATTTTTAATCCCGTCCCACATGGTAACACAACTCCGGAGGCGTGGCACAGAGTAAGGTGGTCTTGTTCTTCAAGAAAGGTAACAACGCTCTCTTGATGAATTACAAACCGGTTTACCCTTCTGAGCCGTGTCTATGTGCTGTTTTCGAAAGTCATTACGAATCGTTTCACGTGCAGACTCGATGACTTCCAGCCTCCTGAACAAGCTTGTCGTATCGTTTTCGAAAAGGTTTTAGCACCATAGACCACATACATACTGTTACGGCCTACGGCTGCTCCCTTAAAGGATCCAATCCTCAGGGGCCCATGAGCTGAAGATTTCCCGAACAGACGTAGGTCGGGCCTCAATGTGGCCACGTGGAATCTCTCGAATTACACTAAAATATATGTGGGAGCGTTCTATACTACGGCCATTCGACCGGCAGAGGAATTAGGTGGAGCTTACTTACCTATATCCAAGGCGACTGGTCCCTCCGGAGTCGGTCAGGTCACATGTGGTTGTGTAGTGAAAGGGAAATAAGTGATGTGATGTGTATCTGGGTGTGACTGATGGTGATTGAACCTAGACCTTGGCCGTCGGCAGCAGCCCGAGCGTCGACACCGCTCCAACTTGAGGGAGCCTTTCGAGGTATCCACAGTCACTTTCCTCTTTCTTCACGATGACAGTCAATTAACTCTATCGTACGATTTACTAACTTACAGAAGCCACTAACTATCGCTGGATATAATAGTTACCGCACAAACGCACACGGAGTTACGGAGTTTAAAGGGTCAAAAGTCACTACCGTTTCGCGTAGCAATAGTTAATTCTAGAATATCAGAGGCCGCACTATCTAATATTGCCGAATGCACTTATGCAGGTTCTGAGTCAGACACAATAAGTCCCGGGAAGCTCTCCAGTAGGAATGCGCGTCACAATGATAGACCGTATATTTACTGGCCGCGCCGGATTATTCCGAGTTCCCTAACAGAATACAGCGTGCCAATCGTTAGCAGCGCTTATGGACGACTGCCTTTGGGCGTTTTACGCACGACCGAATGTCAAACCGGTATGACACTGAGCCGCACGCCCTCTCGCGCTCGTTCCTTGAAAGTGTTTGGCGCGAACAAACCCCCGTCCCGGACATAAGGATTTAGGTCCGCGAGCAAACCGGTCAGCGGGACAAGGTCGCGAAGGCAAGTTGCAAGACCGAATCTACAACCAAACTAGGCCACCTTAGGCACCCCATCAGATCTTGCAACCCTAACCAGCGCCTCAAAAAATAGCCCTAATGTGGCAAGCCGGAGGGTCAGCCTCCACTGGATGCCCCTCCTGGGCATCGCAGCACTTTAACAAGTCCTGTACTGGACAGAAGTCCGACGACCTCTTTCAAATACCTATCTGTGCCCCTATGATTAGTTCCGCAATCCGACCGGATCAGCTCTGCAAACAGCGACGCGACACGAAGCGGCCCCGAGCGGCCTCCTAAGCTTCAGTGCAGAGAGCACCCACAAATTCCACATGAACGTCGTCTGTGGAGAGCCGAACGAAACGCACAGATAGTCCCTAGTATGAATTTTCAACAAGTAGGCCTAGCCAGGCCACCCACCATATTATCATTTACTAAAATAGTGCGGCAGCTGATTTCTATCTTATAATCTCCAAAACTAGCTAGCCTGTTAGGCAAGTAGTCCTATGCTCATATTTCAACTAATTTTTCAAAAGCATCAATGTTCAACTACAGAATCAATTCAACCAAATTAATCACCGATGCGCATTAGTCACCTTGCAAATTAAACAAAACAATAATGTAAGGGACAGCCCTACTTCTTCGCAAAGCAAAATGATTAAACACTATCATAAACATATACATAATTTTTCAAATAGCGCGCCATTCAATTTCCTTTCAGCAAACAGACGCAACAATCAAATACAGTGATTAAATATATTTCCAAAACACATGCAGTAGAATTTAAAGGAGTAAATTAAATTCAATTCTTTTAATTTAAACCGCTACAGATAGGAAAATTTCGCGGAAAGCCCAAAGCATTTTTTAATTTTAATTCAAAGTATTTTTTAACTAAGAGCTCGACCAAACCAAATCTAATACCCCTTGACAGCGTGATTCAACGCTCCAGAGGGGCCCTAATCTTCCCACCACCAAGGGGAGGCCACATGGCGTGAACCCGAGATCGCTAACAGTCGCCAATCGGGTTGTACGCCTTCACTGAGGCCGTCGGCAACAGAACATTTTGACAAGTGGACTGTTGACGGCTTAAGGCTCAGTGGAGGTGGCCGTGGTGGGAGCTAAGGCGGCAGCTAGCCAGGGCCACCTCCATCAAATGGGGAACAGTGGTACACCAGTCGCGGCCACTCAGCTAACGGGAGTGAGAAGGGTCCAGCGGACCGATGAGTGGCCGTGAAGTTCCTCTCCACACGCTTAGGGGGGGTGATGACACCCCCGCCCCTGGGGGAATTACCCCCCGACTGGTCGGGGGAGGGACCCCTTTCAAACTTAGGGGCCTGATGGCTGGCCGGCGGGCGCCGAGAGTCGCCCGGCAGAGGGCGTGGCTGAGCGCCCCCGCCCGTGGGGTCGAGGGCCTGGCAGAGCCCCGAGAGGAGACGCCGTTCGCACTCAGGCACAAAACGGTATGATGATTGCCCTGGCAATGCAGACAGGGCCGCCGATGCGGACAGTCTCGCTGGAGGTGTCCTCCCAAACATGAGAAGCACCAGCGGCGCTCCTTGGCGATAGTTCGCCTCGCTGGAACCGGCTTATCTAATAATTTCGGGCACGACGCTACCCGATGATCAGATGCTCGACAATAGGAGCAGGGGGGGGTTGACGACGACTTGCCTGGAGGATTCAGCCTCTCACTGGGCACGGCTCGTAAGTCGTCAACGGTGCCCGCCGCGCTCTCTATCTGCCGGCACTGCTCCTCCAAAAACCGCAGCAGGTCATAGAAGGGCGGAATATAGGAGGCCTCGTCCCCGCCGTACCTCTCCTCAAAATGGATTCGAAGGTCGAGAGGTAGACGGGACAGCAAAACAGCCCATTCGCCCACTGGTAAACACAGCCGCCTCAACGTATTACAGGCCACCAAGACTGGATCCAACAGGTCCGGACGCAGTCTGGCCCGGTCACTAAGCAGCGGGAGGCTTAGAAGCTGCTTAACATGTTCGTCCGCAATTCGCCGGACGTTGGCGTATCTTCTGGCTAGGAAGTCCCGAGCAGTCTGGTAGGCGTCGTCCGACAATCTCAAGTGGCCGACGACGCCCAGGACCTCCCCCTCCAGTGAGGCCAGGAGGTACACCATCTTTTGGCTCGGGGTCAAGTCACTCCGGGCGTCCACTAGGCTGTCGAAAAGACCAACGAAGGTCAGACATTCGGAAAGGACCCCGGAGAACTTTGGCAGGTCCAGAGTTGGGAGTCGTCCCAACAGCTCCGGCTGAAGCTGCTTCAGAGAGGACTCGGACAGGTCACTCATCCGAGCTTCACGCGCCTCCTCGGCATACCTGCCTTCAGCCTCGATCAACTCGTCCGTGAGCCACAAAAACTGCTCATAGACCGCGAAGCAGGAGTCCAGGACTCCCTTCTCCACATCCGAATCCTCGAGCTCAGCGTAAGCCTCCTCCACTGCGGCCCTTCGAGCATCCACCTGCTCGAACTGCTTCATCAAGTTATGGACCCTATCCGGTCGACCTATCAAAGCATGGGCGCTTGTGGCCCAGCGTAGCTTAGTCCGCAAACAACGGATCAGTAGCTTGGGCGATGTCATCACTATTAAATGCAAATTACGACGCGGCTTGAGCACAATTTACAAAGATAACAAATAAAAAATACACCAAAAAATTAACAGTTAATAAATGCAGTTCCTATCTAATCGCGTTGAATAGAGATCGCACTAATACGAATTACTACGTATCAACCAAATACAAGTTAGCACAAAATAAAAGACAAATAACAAATACTAGTGCGATCAAATCAAGTTAAATTCAAATTGCGCAAATACAATTATTACTCTTTAGTTCAAATACAAATTACAGTATAAACGAAGATACACATCACAGTCGATCAACAAAAAATGCCTAGCTCGGAAATCGACCCTTCGATAAGTAATACACTACAACTATCCGACAACGATAATTAACCGATTACGTAAAAATAACCATCTACCCACATGAGGTATATCTCTAGAAAACTCCCGCTTGCGCAACCTAGGGCGCGGCTTTTAAAATCTACCCACTAACCAAAAAAAGGCAAGCAACAAAGAACAAAAGGAAATAATTCTATTATTACGTACAAAAAAAATATTTTTACGTATTACGGACGGGCGTGATTGTAGATACAAATTAAACCAATCAAACCAACGCTCCCTGCCACCAGAATTGTTTAATGTTTATCAAACACTATGGTCGGGATCGACCGGGGAATCGAACCCCGAACCACGCTCTGCTACCAGTTTGTTACGGCCTACGGCTGCTCCCTTAAAGGATCCAATCCTCAGGGGCCCATGAGCTGAAGATTTCCCGAACAGACGTAGGTCAGGCCTCAATGTGGCCACGTGGAATCTCTCGAATTACACTAAAATATATGGGGGAGCGTTCTATGCTACGGCCAGTCGACCGGCAGAGGAATTAGGCGGAGCTTACTTACCTATATCCAAGGCGACTGGTCCCTCCGGAGTCGGTCAGGTCACATGTGGTTGTGTAGTGAAAGGGAAATAAGTGATTTGATGTGTATCTGGGTGTGACTGATGGTGATTGAACCTAGACCTTGGCCGTCGGCAGCAGCCCGAGCGTCGACACCGCTCCAACTTGAGGGGGCCTTTCGAGGTATCCACAGTCACTTTCCTCTTTCTTCACGATGACAGTCAATTAACTCTATCGTACGATTTACTAACTTACAGAAGCCACTAACTATCGCTGGGTATAATGGTTACCGCACAAACGCACACGGAGTTTAAAGGGTCAAAAATCACTACCGTTTCGCGTAGCAATAGTTAATTCTAGAATATCAGAGGCCGCACTATCTAATATTGCCGAATGCACTTATGCAGGTTCTGAGTCAGACACAATAAGTCCCGGGAAGCTCTCCAGTAGGAATGCGCGTCACAATGATAGACCGTATATTTACTGGCCGCGCCGGATTATTCCGAGTTCCCTAACAGAATACAGCGTGCCAATCGTTAGCACCGCTTATGGACGACTGCCTTTGGGCGTTTTACGCACGACCGAATGTCAAACCGGTATGACACTGAGCCGCACGCCCTCTCGCGTTCGTTCCTTGAAAGTGTTTGGCGCGAACACATACCCTTCGGAAAATTATACAAAAGTCCGAGAGGTACAATTTGCTACTATGTTTGGCGTATGTAGACTATGAGAAAGCCTTTGATTCCGTCGAAATTTGGGCGCTCCCTTCAGCGGTGCCAAGTTGACTGTTGGTATATCGAAGTGTTGAAGTGGCTTTCCGAGTACAGAAACAGAGTACGAAACCTATCTAATTGCAGAGAGGTATAAGACAGGGTGACGTCATATCCCCAAAACTCCTCACCACTGCATTGGACGACGTTTTCAAGCTTCTGGACTGGAAAGGATACGGTACCAAAATCAATGGCGAGTACATCACTCACCTTCGATTTGCTGACGATATATTCCTTATGGCAGAATCGTTGGAGGACCTAAGCACTTTGTTCAATGACCTCAATAGTGTTTCCCAACGGATAGGTCTTAAGATGAACATGGACAAAACAAAAATCATGTTTAATGTCACCCCTATGCCGGTAGTTGTTGGGAGCACTAAGCTCGAAGTTGTTGACGAGTATGTTTACCTTTGACAAATAGTCCGACTAGGTAAGTCAAACTTCGACCGAGAGGTCAGTCGACGGATTCAACTCGGTTGGGCAGCGTTCGGGAAATTACGGCACATCTTCTCGTCAGGTATACCTCAAAACTTGAAAACGAGACTGTACAAGTGCGTGTTGCCAGTGATGATATACGAAACTGAGACGTGGTCCTTACTTGGACCTAAATGTTAAATTGGAGAGATCACAGGCAACTGAACAGACGTTACAAAACAGCAGTCTCTATTTTGATTACATCACAAACATGCATTTAATATGAGACGACTGGCGCCTCGTTGTCTACTATGACACATTCCCTTATCAAGAAGGTAATACGGCGCTAACAAAATATATAGAATACTTAAATAACATGATGTGTGTAATTATGAAGGCACGATCACATTGCGAAGAGATCTTATTGCAACTTCGGCACGAGTTCACGGAACTGCAATATTATAATAACATTTTAACTATTCAACATGATAGTACATTCTAGACCCACCCACGTCGCCGACGCGGCTTGATCAATGATGTAGGAAATATTGCTAAAAGTTTATTCGGTATTTTAGACGAAAGTTTTGCAGAAAAATATGAAAAAGACATTGAAATTATCAGGCGAAATCAAAAACATTTAGCGACCCTATAGAAAAATCAAACGACCGTCGTGGAAGCGGAATTTAATTTATTAAAACGCACCGAAGAAATCATGGAGAAGAGTCACAAGAATATTAACAGAAAATTTATAGAATTCCGTAAATCAATTCAAGAGAGAGCTTCAGAATATGTCCTTCTCGTGTGAATTTATCAGTAAAGCCATGGTGACAAGTAACCTAATAATCAGCCTCAGAAATATACAACAAAATTTACTCGACACTATTAAAAATATTTACAACGGAAAACTTAGTTTCGACTTGTTATCTCCCAATCAGTTAAGACAAGAACTAAACGTTATAGCAGGCCAGCTCCCGAAAGACCTATCATTACCAATAGATAACTATAATATATGAAATCTACAACTTACTGCAGGTGTGAGCTCGAATAAGGGGTAATTACATCATATTTGAACTCAAGATACCTCTCATCAGCAGAGATATGTTTGAAGTCCTGGAAGTTATACCAGTGCTTTATATATCAGAAAATAAAGAAGAAATTTCCGTAGTACCGGTATCAAGATACATTGCTATCAATTTAAAGAAAGACTCCCTAGTGCAACTGACCGAAAAGGACCTGGATTTATGTACTAGAAGAGACTCCAAAATTATTTTGTGCCATCATAAAAAGCCTATTTACATAAAGGGTGATCAAAGTTTCTGCGAGAATCTACCCTTATCAAGAAAATGTAAAACAATTACCAGATCATGCTATAATCGCTGGAAAAATTAAATAAACTAAATAAATACATATTTTTATTTTTGTTGCGACCAGTGCAAAATGAATTTACTATGTGACGATCAAGTTACGGCAGTGCAATTGACCCGCTCTGGCCTTTTTAATGTGGATCAAGGTTATATAGTTAAAGCAGCTGATTCTTTGTTTATTTACACCGACAATAACTTAGCGAGATGAACATCCGTTCTGATATACGAGCCCCTAAGATATCACCAATTAATCATATTATCAACATATCACTACCCGATCGCTCCTTACCGAACAATACGTATGATGATTTAGCCAATAATCTACAGCTGCAGATGATCAAGGAACAGATTGAGATTATGAAGAACAACGAGCCCCTAGCAGAGAGGGTTTCTTATCATGATATCTACCATTACGTATTGTTTGCGGTTCTTGCGGTGGGCGCCCTGGCGTACAGCTGGAGACGCTATAGGCGGTCGGCGCCGGGAGCACCCGCAGAGGCGGGAGTGTCGGTGCCTATGACGGAACAGGAGACGTCGTCGCCACAAGTTATACCGAGTATCAGTGCTCAGTGTAGTGAATGTGTTATGGGAAATCAGTGTCAAAGTGTGAGTGCAAATAATTATTCTATGGGCAATCAGTGTCAAAGTGTGAGTGCAAATGGGTTTTCAAAAAAGAATGCACGTGTTTTTAAGCAAAACAGAAGCACATCGACTGTACTCAGATCAGTGTACGCAATTCCAAACCAGTGTGCATAGACTAGTTTTAGATAAGAATATTGTTTAATCACCCTATACCTTCATGTACTAATCAAGTTATCATTTGCACGATAGATAAGAAACAATGGTATCACCTTGTGATTAGATTATGCCACACTAGCATCTATCATTCTACTAACCCCATCTTTGCTGCCTGGGAATATGTACGAGCATGAAATGCAACGTACAATTGTCAAGTCATAATTTCACAACTTGACCTCTTTTACATATTTCCGCGGCAATTGTATTATAAAATCAGTTCGCATATAGCCATGAAGAGCGCTACGCGTACTCATTATTATCAGTAATTCCAGCCTTTAAGATTTGTAACTTATCCAAAATATATTTTATCAGACTTATCAAGCGTTATCAGTTTATCATACCCTTAGTGTCGGTACAACCCCGAACACAGTATATTTACGAAATCTTAATGTATGTTCACAAAAACAAAGGTAGGTAGTTTTAGTATTAAAAAGTGATATACATTCTGTAAACACTAGGAACAAACACAAGCTAGTGATACCAGTTTCTCGACTCCACAGAGTCAGTAATTCATTCTTGGGGCAATGTATACGCTATTACAACAAGATCCCGGAAAGTGTACAGGTTCTTTCTATTACCAAGTATAAATGTTTTATTAAGCTGAAACTGTATAAAAAGGGTTATTATAGTACAAATGAATACATGGTTGATAATAACCCCTCGGAATGAGGTAGTCGCTTCCAAGCAGTTTCTTAAATAAATTTTGTACTTATATAGTTTGTACAAGCATTAATGTAAAATTTGCTTTAAAAAAAGTCTCGCTGGGTTTCTTGCTGTATCTTCCCTGGACAGAGGTTTTTTTCGAACCAGTGGTAAAGTAAAAAATGACTTTCAATAAGAATTACACATGTGATCTATATTTTATAAAAAATTATATTATTCTATTTTATTCTATTCTCTTCTATTCTAGGTCCAGCACTTTTCAATTAGGGAATTCAACCCACTATTTCCAATTTGAAATGCAAGCCGAATGACTGGTACCTGGACGTCAGTACACTGAGAGGAAGAACAGATGACGTTTTCAGTGATCTTTCTCATATTGTCGAAATTTTAAAATATTGGTTCTTGAATCAAATAGCAATAAATGTGAAATATTTTTTCCAATAATTTTAATTTTAATACTTTAATTCAAAATTTCAATCATATTTCTACAGGAATAAAAACTGTCAGTACGGAATCGCTATACGTACTAGGAGACCCGTTGTTTTTCGATAATATTAAACCAATTTGAAAACAAAATTGGATGAGTTTTTAAACCATGTTAATAAATTGTATAAATTAAACCTCCAAATTATTATTTTAAAATATTGTCTCCTTGTACCTAGATTTACATACTTACTTCGCTCGTATCCAGTCTGGAAATGTTCGGATATTTTAGACGATATTGATAATAATCTTAAAATAGCTATAGGATTTTTTTTAAATTTAACTTTAAATACAACAGCCTGGACTCAAGCTACTTTACCTATAAAATTTGGTGGTATTAGTGTGAGAAATCTTTCTAGCGTTACATTGCCCGCTTTCGTTGCATAGTTCAGTGACTTATGTAACATAATTTTAAATAATAAAGTAGATATCCGTTTGGCTACGGAGGCAGGGCAGACATGGCGAACGTTCTGTCCTGGCGAAAATGTTCCACTGGAAGTTAACTATCAAAAACAGTGGAATATTCCGGTGGTACAGAACATGCAGAAAGATTTGTTTCATAATTTACATAGCGATCAGGCACGCCTTCTAGCTGTTTCGACTAAAGAATCTAGTCACTGGTTACATGCTTTACCATCAAGTAATCTCGGCACATTAGTTGATGGAGAAAGCCTGCGCATCGCCTTGGGAATCCGACTAGGAGTGGGGATTTGTCAACTCCATCAGTGCCCTCGTGGCACTGATGGAGTTGACAAAGCAGCTTCGACAAGTTTGGGCTTGATGGACTTTCATGTAAGAAAACTGGTGGTAGGTTTTCACGGCATGGTACTTTGAACGATGTTTTTTTTTTATAGAAATAGGGTGACAAACGAGCACACAGTCCACCTTTTTTTTTTTTTTTTTTTTGCGGATGGAAAATCATCTAATGACGCCTTTCGCTGTGGGTGGAGCGGAAGGGAGTGTCAGACTTTTACTGACTAAAAACCATCCGTGTTCCTTCAGTGCCGTTACGTTCCGGAGCCGCGGTATCTCTTTCGAACAGCCCGCAGCCCCGGCAGGCGTCGGCCCTTGCGGGCCCCTTCACGCTGCTGACAGCTCTTTGAGGCGCGCGTGGAACAAAACGCGCCGTCGACACGGCCTGTCGTCGTTAGACGGACGGACGGCGAGCTACCCATTGCTCGCCGTCCACAGGCCCGCGCCTACGGTGGTCGGGGGCCACGACGTAGCCCCCGACGCCCGGGGCGTCTCCCGCGGCGGCCGGGAAGGAAAGCTGTTGCTCTTTCCCTCTCCCGCTCCGCCACCTCCTTCGCTAGCATCACTGCTTCGCAGAAGGTGGTGACGGCATCCCATTCCGTCTCGCTCCGGACCATGGCTTCGACCAGAGCCGGACGCGAGAGGTCGCCGCCGCCTATCGCCGCTACGAGGACACGGCGGTGCTCCGCCCAAGCAGAGCACACCTCCACGGTGTGCTCCACCGTGTCCTCCGGTCGATCCTCGCAGTGGGAGCACCCGGGCGTTTCCTCCCGCCCGATTCGGTGCAGGAACCTCCCGAACACACCGTGTCCGGTGAGGACCTGCGTCAGGCGGAAGGTGAGGACGCCGTGGCGTCTCTCAAGCCACTCCTCAAGGGGTCTTATCGCCGCTATAGTGGCGTGCCCAGCACGGGGTTGCGACAGTCGCTCTCTCCATGTCGCCATGAGATCATGCCGGAAGTCTGTCCGCTACGCGACAACTTGCCGCGGCAGCGGGGTTTCCCCCCGGCATAGTGCTGCCGCGCGCCATTCGTGCAGGCGCGCGAGGACTATCGCCTCCAGATCCCATGGCGGCAATCCGGCAAGGAGGCTCGCCGCCTCGCGGGAGATCGTGCGGTAGCCGCGAACCATCTTTACGGCAACCACCCTTTGGGGCGCGTTTAGGTGGTGGACGGCAAGCCGCGCCAAACCACGCGCCCACACCGGGGCCCCGTAAAGGGCCATGGACCTCACGATCCCCGCGTAGAGCCTCCGGCAGGAGGCGTTTGGCCCCCCCAGGTTCGGCAGGAGCCGCCTGAAGGCAGCCCCGGTCCGTTCCAGTTTGGGAGCCAAACGTCGGAAGTGCTCAACGAAGTTCCATCGGCCGTCGCGGACGAGTCCTAGGTACTTCAACGTCGACTCGACGCCGATGGATACCCCTCCTACCATCACTGAGGATCCCGGTGGTGGCCTGTTCCGAGGACCATGGAAGTGCATGGCCTCGGACTTGTGCAGAGCCACCTCGAGACCCAGTTGCCGGATCCTCTCAACGACTATCGCAACCCCGCGTGTCATAGTTTCCGCCGCCGCCTCGTACGACCCCCCTTGTGCCAGTACCAGCGTGTCGTCAGCGTAGCAAACTACGCTGACGCCGGTAGGGAGGTCGGCGCGCAGCACCACACAGTCCACCTGAGGATAAGTGTTTGCTGTGGCCCATAGACATCTACATCTATGTTCGTTTTCGAATCAACATGCAGATGCGTTGTCAGCCTTGAGGACTAAGATGTAATGTCTCTTTTCCAGTAAAAAGGGTCTCCGATTCTCTACACTCTACTATGCTACTCTATATTACGCTGGTATTCTGTGAGAGCGCGGTCTCTCCCCAGTTGAGCCGACCCATTCGTGCAACAACTATATTATAAATATAGCTGCAACTTGGCTCTAACACGTACAAAACATCCAAAATGTCATCCAAAGGGCTCTTATCTCTATAAATGTTCCATTGGGTTTAGAGCCTTGTGGAATATTTACAGATCAGACGGTATGACATTGGTCCTTTGGGAGAGAGGTAAAGCCCTAGTGTGGGATCCTATTGCGTAGGCACTCTGGCGGCCTCTCATCTCAGGGGTACCTCGTCTAGAGCCGGGGTGGCAGCAGAGGCAGCTGAACTGAGTACGTGGCGCAAATATGAGTCTCTGAGATATGACTACATATTTGTGCCATTTGATGTAAAGACCATCGGTCCGTGGGGTCTACGTGCGGTGAAGTTTCTAAAGGAACTCTATCCACAACTACTCGTTGCTGCTGGTGATAAGAGGGCTGGTTCTTTTCTCAATTCTTAATGATCCATATTCACCTTCTTACCTAAAAGAACCATTTCAATATCTCTCTTCTTGTCATGATAGGGTTCTTCGATCTTCCTCTAATAACAAGATTTATATTCCTACTCATCTCAGCGGGTCATGGATATGGTAACTCCTTCACTGTTCAAGCAAAGCAAAAAAGCACCTAACAAATAATAATTTAAAAATGTACGCGTAAGATACGCGAGCATTTACTGAATAATCATTAGAATTACAAAATTGTTAATTAATTGTATTTATATGTATGTATTAACTTTATATTTATGTATATTTATATCCATATTTATTATGTTTCTATGTATGTTTATATCTGTTTATTGACATATAAATATATTTATATTATGAATATGTGTTAATATATGTAAATGTGCGAATATATATGCATTTACTTATAATATTATATCAAAATCTGTGTTGTTACATACAATTTGTATCAATTTTAGTTTTTTTTTATTGCTACACCTACGACAAACTCTCTCCACTCTATGGGTTGACTGGTAGAGAATGCCTTGAGGCATTATGCCCACCCTTTGTATCCTTTTTTTCTAGAGGGACACAATAAAGTTTTTAAATAAATAAAATAAACATAAATTATTAAGAGTAACTCAAAAACTATTGGAAGAACTTGATTAAATTTATATGGAATAATGGGAAGCACCAGCTTTTGAATAAAAAATCATCGAAATCGGTTTACTTAAAAAAAAGTTATGAGTTAAATCACATAAAAAAGAACATATACTATTCATTTATTTATTTATTTAAATTATAAAAGATTTTCGATATTGATATGGTCACTATAATATTTTGTTAGGTTGGCTAATTAAGTAATAACTTGAGACATAAGGACCCTTAATTAGGGACGGAATAAATTAACCGACTTGGTATTACATGGATCTCACAACTTTTTAAGGAAGGACTGAGTTATTATTTATAGGATAGGATGACAAACGAGCACACAGTCCACCTGATGGTAAGTGGTTACTGTGATCCATAGACATCCACATCTATCCTCAATAAAGACTCAAGATGCAAATGCGTTGTCCCCCATGAGGACTAAGATGGAATGCCTCTTTGCCAGTAAAAATGGTCTCCGGTTCTCTACACTCACTATACGAAACACAGCAGCATTTAGCTGCTATTTCACGCTGCTTTTCTGTGAGAGCGTGGTCCTTCCCCGGTCGAGCCGACCCATTCGTGCTACAACTATACTACTAATATAGCTGCAGCATAGCTCTACCACGTTAATGCAGCTTTGCGAGTGCAGAGTAGCGAGACTTTTTTTACAAGTTATATTCTTGATGGCATCTCCTTTCTTTTTGTAGATAGTTATATCTAGGTACCTATCTACACCTATTATTCCATTGTACTATACATATATAGGTACACTGATTCATCATCATCATCATAATTACAGCCCTTCGCAAGTCCACTGCTGAACATAGGCCTTCCCCAAGGAATACCACAAAGCACGGTCCTGAGCCACCTGCATCCATCGACTTCCTGCATATCTTACCAGGTCGTCACTTCATCTAGTAGGGGGACGCCCAAAACTTCGCATGCCGGTATGAGGCTGCCACTCGAGAACCTTTCTTCCCCATCGGTTGTCAGTTCTTCGAGTTATATGGCCGGCCCATTTCCACTTCAGCTTACTGATTCATTGGGCTATGTCGGTCACTCTGGTTCTACTGCGGATATCCTCATTTCTGAGTTTATCACGCAGAGAAACTCCGAGCATAGCCCTCTCCATAGCTCGCTGAGCGACCTTGAGCTTCCTCATCCGGCCAGCAGTGAAGGACCACGTCTCAGTACCGTATGTCATCACTGGCAACACGCACTGGTTGTTCAATCTCGTTTTCAAGTTTTGAGGTATTCCTGACGAGAAGATGTGCCGTAATTTCGCGAACGCTGCCCAACCGAGTTGAATCCGTCGATTGACCTCTCGGTCGAAGTTGGACTTACATAGTCGGACTATTTGTCCCAGGTAAACATACTCGTCAACAACTTCGAGCTTAGTGCTCCCAACAACTACCGGCATGGGTGTGACATGGACATTAAACATGATCTTTGTTTTGTCCATGTTCATCTTAAGACCTATCCGTTGGGAAGCACTATTGAGGTCATTGAGCATAGTGCTTAAGTCCTCCAGTGATTCTGCCATAAGGGCTATATCGTCAGCAAATCGAAGGTGAGTGATGTACTCGCCATTGATGTTGATACCGTATCCTTTCCACTCCAGAAGCTTGAAAACGTCTTCCAATGCAGCGGTGAAGAGTTTCGGGGATATGACGTCACCCTGTCTTACACCTCTCTGCAATTGGATAGGTTTCGTGCTCTGGTTCTGTACTCGGATAGTCATCGTAGCCCTACTGTCCAAGCACTTCAACACTTCGATATACCGACAGTCAACTTGGCACCGCTGAAGGGACTGCAGCACCGCCCAAATTTCGACGGAATCAAAGGCTTTCTCATAGTACACATACGCCAGACATAGTGGCAAATTGTATTCCTCTGACTTTTGTACTATTTGCCGAAGGGTATGTATGTGGTCTATGGTGCTAAAGCCTTTTCGGAACACTACAATACACCACACTTATTTATTCACTGCAAATGTAACTTTGTATTCCTATATATTTATACGGGATTATTATGCAGTTAGTGTATCTCGAAAACTGGACCGAAATTGCAAAATATTTTAATTTTTCCTTGATTTATATATTAAACAATGATTGTATTCCAAATTTGAAGCTTCAGCAGATCATACAAATAAAAGCAGTTATAAAAATTGTTTGTCATTTTTAATTTCATAAAATACAAATAAATTCTTATTTAAATTATATAAGGCATTCAATATATGTATAGAATCTATATAAGGTAAAATTAAATAGATTCGATATAATTGTCAAACAGAAGTTTAGGGTTCGATTCCCCGGTCGAGATTTGATTCCACAAATGTTTGTTTATAGATTAATGTAGAGTCATGTGTTACATAGTAATCGGTTATGCAATATGGCCAAAAATCTTGTATTAAATTAAAATACTTATTTTAGATAAAGACAAACTTTATTGAAAGTAAAGTCTATAAAGGAGTTCGTATCGTTTAGTAAAGACATTCATTCATGTTTATTAATAAAGATTGTTGTTTTGAACATGTGTGTTAGATATTTAAGATTTATAACTTTGAAAATGCTCTGTAAAATAGGTGTATTTTTTGGAATATCTTAATATGTTTTTATGTGATAACCATGTAATTTATAACATAATGATTAGACTTTGTATGTGTTTATTATAAATAAAATTGTGTAACCATGTGTTTCAAATAGATATTAAAGATATGAGGTAAAATACAAAGGTGCAATAATGAAAGTTCTCTTTCGCGTATAGCTCGCGTACTAGGATAGTAAACTGGTAATTTGGAAATTAGTTCAGAACCAGCTACCTGTAAGTTTTACAGTTTAATTCAAGAGAGAAGATAGTAGGGAAAGTGATAGCAAAAGTAGTGAAAGTTTCAACGTTGCACTCTTATGGGGAAATTACGAAGATAAAATTTATGTTTTATTTCCTACTGCACCTTCTTTTTATACAGTCCACTGTACCGACGTCAAGACCGGGGCCACTCCATAGGGACCCTTATTCTTAGTCGTCTAACCTTTCTTTTAAGAAAGGGCGACATACGTCCTTATGTACCACTCCTTCTCACGGGTCACGCCCACCTCGTTGTTCCCGAACCCAACGTAGTATGTTCCTTGGGGTAGAAAGTCACTGACCGATTGACCCCTGCCTGTTGGACCCTTTCAGTGGAAGGATTGACGCCAAGCGACAGGCTGCGACCCCTTTCAAATATATTAGTCGACACTTAGTTTTTTTTTTTACCTTTAAAAATAACTTTAAATGTCAATTTTGAGTGAAAATATTTTAACTTTGACTTTATTTCGACTTTACACCTAGTCTTCCTTTTATGTATACTCTAATATTTAGATTTTTTATTATACTGGGAGGTACAAAAATATTAATATGTATACCTAGTCAGATCATAAATTCTGTCACATTTTTAATATAAAATAAGTGAAACAAGTTTATTCATTATGTAACCATTTATATACCAAAATGAACTTAACAAAACATAGATTCTTATGACACTAAAGTTTAATCAAAATGACCTCCGTGATTTTGAATACAGGCCTTCAATCTGCGCGGCCAGTCGTCTATCGCAGCACGAACGAGGTCCATGTCAATATCGGCGGCTGCCTTAATCAAGGATGTCTTGAGTGAGTCCAAATTGGGATGAGGCTTTGAGCACGCCTTTTCCTCCAAGTGTTGCCATATCTTGTAATCTAAGGGATTCAAATCTGGACTGGAGGAGGGCCAGTCTTCGTGCCGGATGAAGTCGATTTCACGCGCCGCCAGCCAGTCTTGTGTGCTCTTCGCTCTATGAGCTGGCGCCGAATCTTGTTGGAATACCCAGTGCCTGTTATTGAACATGGTATGAGAAACAGGTTCCACAAGGTTCGTCAGGACTGTATTTTGATACACAACTGCATTCGTTTTTACACCTTTCTGACAAAAATGTACCTATGTTAAGCCCCAATAAGAAACTCCTAACCATACCATGAGCGAGGATGGAAAATGACCTCGTTGGACACGCGGAATACGGTTGCTCGCTTCTTCACTACTGTGTGCGTAGACCTTATCATTTTGTTTGTTGTAGCTCTCTTCTACGGTAAAAATTTTTTCATCCGAAAAAATAATTTCCCGATATTTTTTCCACGTACCGCTTCAACAAAGTGCGGCATCTCTTCAGTCTCAGGTCCATTAGACGAGCATTCAAACGATGTCCTTTTTTCTTCGATACGCCCGAAGCCCTAAGTCTTCATTTAACACCCTTTTCAGCGTGGTTCTGCTTAACCCCATCTGAAGGGCCAACAGTTTCTGCTTACGTTTGGGATTTCTTTGAATTCGCGCCTTCACAGCTTTTATCACTGCTGGAGTCCTAACAGACCGAGGGCGACCACTTCTTGACCTGTCATCTACACTAGAGTCTTGATTGTATCGTTTGATGGTACGATAAACGAATCTTTTGGTTATATTCAAATTTTTCAGTATGTCAAAAATTTGAATTGGCGCGTAACCGCAACGATGCAACGCAATAACTGCAACACGGTCTTCTTTAAGCGTCCACTCCATATTTAAAAATGAGTAAAATTCTAAAAAGTATACAGTTTTATTTTCATGAACAATTCGAAATTCGAATTGAATAAACTTTTTAGTGGCCAGCATTCTAAAAGAAAAGTTTTTACTGTGTGACAATACTTATGACCTTACTAGGTGTATATATATATATATATATATATATATATATATATATATTTAATATATTTGTACCTCCCAGTAGAAAGGGTTTAATTGGGCCGTATATATATATATATATATACACGGCCCAATTAAACCCGTTTGAAATAACGAGGCAAACACTTGTTAATTATCCATTAATGAAGATGAGATGATCTGAAACCTTGCCGCTAAAATGCCCCAGAAGAACCTAAGTTTCTACTCATCGCTTCCAACCGATAGAAGCAATTAAAACTAAGTTTCGGCTTAATCTTGTTCACCAATAAGAAGTTTCACAAAACTTTGAATTTAGTAGTCATTAATAATTTGCTATGGAATAAATTATCTGTAAATATAGGCTTAAATCTTTTTTTATTTATGTATACAAAACAACATACAGGAACAGTCATATTATAGTGACTTTGTACGAAATTTCTACTTATTCCATAATTTACTGAAATTTTATTCTAGTGTGTATGACTAACGATGTGCTCGTTTCGTCATCAGATGGGCATGCGTGGATGGCTGTCACTCTGCCATAAATCTTTGGACCCTTCATAAGGGAGGCCGAGGTTGTGGAGTAAAAGTAAACTGCCGCCATACTTCACTTGACGGCTCCGTGGCGTAGTGGCTTAACAATGAGTTGCAACGTTTCGAGCCGCGGGTTCGAATCCCGCGCGGTTCAAATATTTGTATAGCCTACAAATAATTGTTCCGGGTCTGGATGTTTGTCCTTGTGCAATATAAATGTTTGTAAACTGCCTCCACGATACAGTAGAAAATCCTAGTGTGGGGGTAACGTTTTTTTTTTAAAAAAAAAACAAAAACAAACAAACAAAACTGATGTTCCAATGTAGCTACAAATAAAAATTCACGCCTGTCACCGGAAGGGGTAGGCAGAGGCTACGGACTTCCATTTGGCACAATCCTGACACACTTCTGGCACCCTATATATCTACATGCCTTTTGGCACTTTTTATACATAAATTTTACAAGGACAAACATTCAGACCCGGAACAAAGCGGGATTCAAATCCGCGGCTCTAAGCACCGCAGCTCATTGCTAAGTCACTGCGCTACGGATCCATCAAATCTGATAATAAAATCTATAGTTAACATATTTAGTCTAAATATTAATTCTAAATGGACTTATAATTTTCTTATAATATTAAAACGACTACTGATAATATTAAAACGTGTGTGTATATTGTATCGGTTTAAAACGGCAAGACCTTGTGCTCAGCATAATTATGTTACGAGTATGTTCATGTGTTTTACCATGTATGTATTGCCATGTTGTTTAAATGTGCTTCTTGAACCTACTTAATAAGTGTTGAAGAAACACGGATGTTGATAGAGTGTATTTCGAAGTTTTATTATCAAACTTAAAATAGCATATCTCTTACTTTCTGAGGGGGGTTGGCGCATAGCACAAATCAATTCTATGCATCCACATCTCCGAACTGTTAAACCGCCTCCTGAGCGCTCGACGATCCTGTCTGAGCTATCTTAAAACAACCACATTTGCACCGAATGCGCTGACATAACAGTGGCGCCCAGGAAAAGTTTCTATTTTGTGAGTTTTGTAGTTTAGAACCGTTGAGATTTGAAACTCGATGAAAGGAAGAAGAAAAGAGGCAAACATATAGTCTATTTTATATACCACTTTGAGAGTCAGTCATTTTTGTTCGATAAAATGACTTTGCCTATAGAATAAAGTAGATGGCGTTATTACAAAGCAATTTTAATCGGAAGAAAATATAATTTTTTAAATTTATTACACTAATTATATAAAATAAAAATATTTCGCGGCAAATTATTTATTTAATATGAATAATTTCATGTAGATTATAAATATTAGTTTTTTTTTATAGTATAGGGTGACAAACGAGCACACAGTCCACCTGATGGTAAGTGGTTGCTGTGGCCCATAGACATCTACATTTATCCTCGTTTACGAATCAAAATGCAGATGCGTTGCCACCCGTGACGACTACGATGGAATGCCTCGTTTCCAGTAAAAAGGGTCTCCGGTTCTCTACACTCACCATACGAAACACATCAGTACTAAGCTGCTATTTTACGCTGGTATTCTGTGAGAGCGTGGTCCTTCCCTGTTCAAGCTAATCCATTTGTGATACAACCATAATATAGCTATTGCGAATAAAACTTGCTTTAGTGTTATAAGTATGAAGTTAACTTTTATTATATAGTTATTTGGTAATCAATGCATGAAATTATACTCATAATATGGCCGTCCACAACTGTGCGATTTACTAAACATTTTTCCCTTGCACAACTTCTTTGTGAAGTTGTGTACCACCGGTGATTTTTCCGGCCCAGTGCGATTAAGGGACATTTAAGATATGAGCTTACTCCTTTTTAAAAGACTGGTAACGCACATGCAATTTCTCCGGTGTTCCAGTTATTGATGGCTGGCAGTCTACGCTTACCACAAGGTGAGCCGTATGCTCGTTTGTGGGCAAACGAGCATGCGGCTCTTATATAAAAAAAGTATATTTAGTTTTTAAAGATTTATTTTGTAATATAAATATAACTTTAACTTAATAATTGAAATTTAACGCTTTGTCTTTATTTACTTTAGTTTTTTTAATTTTAAAACTTTGAAAATATGGTATGCATGTTGTCTCAAACATTCGGAAAAGTAGTAAGCTGTTTGTTTGCGTTTTTTAAACTAGTCCTTACTAAATGTGGATTTTTAATACAAAGTTCGTTTAATTTTAGAATTTTGTATTTAGAACATCTATAATTATCGTATTTCGTTTTAAAGAATCCCTGGATGGATCTGATACTTATAAATTTAATCTCATCATCGGCAACGTGTATTACATGTTGTAATTCGACCCTCGTCACAGAGGCACACTGACTGGCAGTTCGTGGTGGATGTACGATTTTGACGTTGATCCAAATGGGAACATATTCCTAAGTAAGTACCTTTTAATAATTTTCGTAAACGAATATTACCTGTTCACAGGAGACAATTTATTTTTGTATCGAGAATAGGCCTACCACAAATTGTGGCTTATTCACACTATTTATTATTTATAATCTTTAGATTATAATCTTTGATTCCGTCGAAACTTGGACGGTGCTGCAGTCCCTTCAGCAGTGCCAAGTTGACCTAAGCACTATGCTCAATAACCTCTATAGTGCCTCCCAACAGATAGGTCTTAAGATGAACATGGACAAAACAAAGATCATGTATAACGTCAATTTCACACTTATGCCGGTAGTTTTTGGGTGTACTAAAGCTCGAAGTGGTTGACAAGTATATTTACATGGGACAAACAGTCCGACTAGGTAACTCCAACGTCGGCCGAGAGGTCAATTTTTTTTATAGTAGAGGCGCAAACGAGCATGCGGCTCACCTGATGGTAAGTGACTACCGCCGCCCATGAACAACCGCAACACCTGGGGAATTGCAGATGCATTGCCGTAGTAGGCTCTTTCCTTGAAGGTCCCTAAGTCGTATCGGTCCAGAAAACTCGCTGGTGGTAAACTATTCCACAAGGAAGTTGTGCGAAGAAGAAAACATCTTCTAAATCGCACAGTGGTGGACCGCCAATCATTCAGATGGTGTGGATGGTATCGGGAGTTCTGCCGCGATGTGCGTTCGTGAAATTTGGTGGCTGGGATTAATCCGAACAATTCCTCAAAGCACTCCACATGGTAAATGCGAAAGAAAATGCAAAGAGATGCAACATCTCTTCGCAGTGCCAATGAGTCGAGCCGATCGGAAAGGACTCGGTCGTCGACGATTCGAGCCGCTCTGCGCTGGATGCGGTCAAGTGGAAGGAGCTGGCACTAGGGAGCCCCAGCCCAGAGATGGGAACAGTATACCATATGAGGCCGAACCTGCGCCTTGTAATGTTGCAGGCGTTGAGCTGGCATGAAATATTGTCCCGCTCTGCTGAGCACGCCAAGCTTTTTAGAGGCCAATTTAGCCTTCTCTTCCAAGTGACCACGAAACTGCACGTCACTCGATATGTCGACGCCGAGGATTCCGATACTGGCTGAGGCAACAAGGGGAGTACCTTGAAACTGAGGAGATTCGACAGAGAGGTTCTTTTAAGCGGTAAACGCGTAAACTTGTATCTTCTGAGGATTAAACTGGGCTAGATTTAGTCGCCCCAATCCGAGACTTTGTCCAGCAAAGACTCGACTTCAGACACAAGTTTGTTCCGGTACTCGGTGACGTTTTCCTGAGAAATATTGGCACGGCCGATGTATAGAGCATCACCAGTGCTATCATCCGCATAGCAATGAATGCTACCGGCTTGCAACATATCATTGATGTAGAAGAAACAGCGTTGGTGATAGCACGCAGCCTCGTGGAACACCAGCGTTAATAGGCTTGAAGTCGGAGCATGCACCGTTTACAACGACCTTGATGTTCCGATCTGCAAGAAAGCTGGTGATCCAATTGCATAATTTCTCGGGAAGCCCATAGGAAAGGAGCTTCGAAAGAAGCGCTTTGTGCCAAACCCGATCGAAAGCCTTCGTAATGTCCAAACTAACGGCCAATGCCTCCCCCTTGGACTCTACTGCCTCCGCCCATCTATGAGTTAAGTAGAACAGAAGATTACCAGCTGATCGACCCCGATGAAAACCGTACTGGCGGTCACTAATCAGCTGGTGATCCTCAAGGTACCGGATGAGGTGGCAGTTTATAATGTATTCCATTATTTTGGAGAACAACGGGGTGATGGCAATAGGCCTGTAGTTGGACTGGTCTGAGCGGTCGCCTTTTTTAGGGATCGGGTGGACAAAAGCTGTCTTCCATGATTTCGGGACTACGCCTAGGGAGTAGGAGTACCGGAAAAGACGCGTTAGAACCGGTGCCAACTCCGGAGCACACGTCCTCAGCACAATTGGGGGGATTCCGTCAGGCCCACTCGACTTGTGGATGTCAAGGGAGAGGAGTGCTCTGCAAACCGAGCGCTGTGAGAACCCCACATCCGTGGAGCACTCACACCGCGGGATGGTCGGCGTTGTATTCGCCCCGTCATCAACAGTCGAATTGGACGCAAAAAGGGAGCCTAAAAGGTCGGCTTTCTCTTTTGCGTCTTGGGCCAGTGAGTCGTCCTCCCTGTGCAGAGATGGTAGTGATGGCTTACAGAATTTCCCTTGGACAGCCTTGGCGAGAGACCAGAATGCACGGGTTCCCGAAGGAAAGCGAACTAGTTTCTCGCCAATTCTGCCTATGTGCTCTGACTTTGCCTTGGCAATAACTCTTTTGAACGACCTGGAGGCGAAGTTATACTTCTTTTTAAGTATGCTGGTGTTTACATCCCGAGTCGCCGAAGCCGCAGCCCAGGCTTGATAACACTCCTGCTTACTGCGTAAAGCAGTCTTACAGGAGCGACCAAACCAAGGCTGAGATCTGCCTCCGATGGGTACCACAGATGATGGAATAAAGAGTTCCATTCCCTGTAGCACCACATCAGTGACAGAGTCAGCAACAGCGCTGGGATCATTCGGCGAGAAGCAAACCCGCCCCCATGGGTAGGAAGCAATCGACGGATTCAACTCGGCTGGGCAGCGTTCGGGAAATTACGATACATCTTTTCGTTAGGTCTACCTCAAAACTTGTAAACGAGACTGTACAATCAGTTTATGTTGCCATTGATGACTTATGGAACTGAGATGTGGTTGTTCACTGTTGACAATATGAGGAAGCTCAAGGTCGACAATAGAGCTATAGAGGGGGCAATGTTTGGGGTTTATCTGCGTGATAAACCTAGAAATGAATATATCCGCAGTAGAACCAGATAGATCGACATAACCCGACGGATTAGTAAGATGAAGTGGTAATGGGCCGGCTATATAGCTCGAAGAACCAACAACCGATGGGGAAAAAAGTTTCTCGAGTGGCAGTCTCGTATCGGTAGGCGAAGCTTAGGGTGATCCTCTACTAGATGGAGTAACAACCTGGTAAGACATGCAGGAAGTCAGTGGATGCAGGTGGCTAAGGACCGTGCTTTGTGTATCCTTGGGGGAGGCCTATGTTCAGCAGTGAACTTGTGAGGGACTGTAATGATGATGATTATTGGTTACTAAGCAAGTGAGGCAAAAAGTAAGCTAACGTTATGTTCAACTAATTGTTAAAACAGGCACCCATGTACTTCTAAAATCATTTGCAAACATGGTTTAAGTGCATATGTGTGCGTCCAATAGTGAATTTTTAAGAGATGTTAAAGAAAGAAAGAAGAGTGTGTGTGTGTATGGTTCTATGTCAAAAATTTTAGCCTGTTTTTCCGTCAGTTAGATGTACGCAGTGCACTACAAATGTATGCAGTATCAGGACAAATTTTCAATACGGATTGATTGATTAGCAAGTTTACATTCGAAGCACCATTGCAGCTGACAAAATAACTAAGATAACTTTTCTATTCATGATATAATACAATAATAAAAAGTTTAACGTATTATAAAGCTGAAGTGGCATTGAGCCGGTCAGCTATTAGAACCGACAACGTTGGGGAAGATAGGTTGTCGAGTAGCCTCGTACCAGTAAACGAAGTGTGAGGCCCCTACTAGATGGCGTGATAACCTGGTAATACATGCAGGAAGTCGATGTATGCAGGAGGCCCAGGACCTTGCTTTTTAGCATTCCTTGGGCCTTTGTTCGGCAGTGGATTTGTAGGGTGTATAGGGCTGTATTGATAGTGATGAAATAGTTTTAACTCTTCCGCTGTCCCGTGTACTACATATAGGTAAAGGTTATTGTCTTTTTTAATAAGGGTTTTATTAATCTATTATAAAAATATACTTAGTTAATTATTTATTAATTATTTTTCTTTAAAAAAAACCTTACCCCCACACTAGCATTTTCTCCTGTGTTGTGGAGGCAGTTTAAAGAAATAAATTGCACAAGGACAAACATCCAGACCCGGAACAATTATTTGTAGGCAATACAAATACTTGTTCCGTGCGGGATTCGAACCCAGAATTCTTGAAATAAAAAAATTATTGAACAGTTTCCTCCCAGATCTCGTTACTTGCACTCGCGTTAGGTAAATAAAAGACGGAATTACGATAGTGAGGAAGTAAAATTTATTAAATTAAAGTGGACCCTATGTTAAATTACTATAATACTATGCTAGCACGCTGTTACTTACTACTAGCGCCATCTATATACAGCAGATGAAAACATTTTGACAAATAATAAATTACACTATGATTTTTTGTTCAAAATCCCGCCTACCAAGAACGTATCTGCGTTCTTTCTATTACCGCCCACCGTGAGGTCAAGGGGGTACATACAATAATCTAAATATAGAAAAAAGGTAAAGTATATAAAAAGTAATAGGTTAAGAACATTATAGACAATCAAAATATACAATACTTACAGACAGACAGTATTAGTTTTTTACTGGTAAAACACAAATCTTAGACGTTGGTCTCTTTATTTGAGACCCATTGCATTTAAGTGTAACAACTCGAGTAATATTGTCCAAGCCGGGATGCTTGGCAATTACCCTGCCCAGTAACCATCGCGCTGGTGGAAGATTATCTTCCTTCACTAGTACAACGTCCACAATGTTAGGTTCCGGGTTAATATTTGACCACTTGTATCTTTGAAGGCAATGCACAAGATACTCCGACGACCACCTTCGCCAAAAATCTTGCACCATTCTTTGCGTCAATTGCCACCTTCTCAATGTACTAACGTTGCTATGCTTGTGATGACGTTCCGGTACTACAACTAAGGGCTCACCAACTAAGAAATGTGCAGGTGTTAAAGGTGCAGAGTCCATGTGATCCTTGAGTTAAGGCACGCCTCTATTTGACATAAAACTGTTGCTAACTCTTCAAACGTGAGAGTGGAATTGCCTACAACTCTTTTTAAGTGGAATTTATTCGATTTTATTCCGGCTTCCCATAATTCTTTAAACCTCCGAAATTTGGTGCATGTGGAGGGATAAAATGCCATTGAGTACTCTGGTTACTCAACTACTCTTTGATTTCCACGGCGACGGACGACTGTTCAGCGGAGACAAGCTTACAAAGTTCTTTGGAGGCTCCGACGAAATTCGTCCCATTGTCAGTCCAAATTTCACTTACGTGACCTCGTCGGGCAACAAGCCTTTTAAACACAGCTATGAAGCTCTCGGCTGTGAGATCGCTGATGATCTCTAAATGAATAGCCTTTGTAACCATGCAGATGAAGAGGCCTATGTAGCCCTTTTACGATTTTTTTCCACGTCCCTTAGATACTCGAATGTTGATGGGTCCAGCAAAATCCACTCCGCTGCGTGGAAATGGTCTTGCTGGCGTTACCCTGCATGCTGGCAATTGGCCCATGAATTGGGTTTTTATTGCAGCTGCTTGACGGACGCAAGTAACACATTTGCGCACATATCCTTTGACAGAACTATTTGCTGAGAGTATCCAGTATTTTATGCGCAAATAGTTCAGCATAAGAGATGGACCGCCATGCATGGTTCCTTTGTGAGCTTCGTCAACGACTAAGTCCGTGAAGTGACTTCGGTGGGGAAGTATAATGGGGTGTTTAATATCTACGGAGAGACTCGAGTGTTGGATCCTGCCTCCTACCCTCATTATTCCCTTGCTATCCAGAAAAGGGCTCAATGGTTTCAGTTTGTCCTTGTGATCTGCGAGACATGTGGCTTGACAATGCTTAATACAAGCTTCTAGTGCGTCATTGATTTCGGTGCTAGACAGGTGAGTTACAAATTTGTTAGACCTTTTGTATCTGATAAATCGTCGACAATAAGCTATAACGCGAACTAATTTTCGCAGGGAAGAAAACCTTGTTAAGATGGAAGAATCTGAAATTGCACTAGCGTCGCTGACTACGTAGGTCTTTAGCTTTCGTTGCTCTAAGTCAGTTGATATGGACTTCTGTCTTGGATAAGTAATTAATGGGTTCTTTAGCCACGATGGACCCTGAAGCTACATGTCGTTTTGATCAAGTTCTGAAGTGCATCCCCGAGAAGCAATATTGGCTGGATTTTGAGCCGATTGAACATGAGCCCATTGATCACTATCCAACCTTGATAGGATCTCTGATGTTCGGTTTCCGATGAAAGTTGTCCAGCGACTGGGGTGGCTACTTAGCCACGATAACACCACAGTAGAGTCTGTCTATCCGTGTATGTTAGTTTGGCTAATGCGCAGTACGTTTGAAACTTCTGTGATTAATTTGGCCAGGAGAACAGCGTCCATTAACTCCAGTCTGGGAATAGAAACCTGCATGGTTGCAGCAACTTTAGTTTTTGCAGCAATCAAATGAACATGAATTTTGCATCCATAGTCCGTAAGTAAACTACGGCTGCATATGCAGTGTTTGATGCGTAGCAAAAACCTTGAAGCTCCACGCGTGAATAATTAATTTTAGCTTCAACCCATCTTCGAATGCGTAAGTTAGTGATATAAACCAACTCCGCCTGGTAAGTATTCCATTCATCTAGTAATTCTTCTGGTAGTTCCTCGTTCCATCCTATACCGGCTAGCCACAACTTTTGTATCAGGACCTTGGCTATAATAACGCAAGGTGCTGCCCAACCTAAGGGATCGAATAAGCGTGAGATGTTTGAGACCACCCTCCTTTTTGTAATAAGTTCCTGAATTTTAGGTATTTGCACAGAGTACTTGAAAGAATCAGATTCCTTGTAACACGAAAGTCCTAACACCTTTACTATCTCGTCCATTCGTATGTCTCTCTTTTCCTCCTGATTTTCCTTTTTATCCATCATTATTGCTGCTAACTCCTTATTGTTGGTTATCCATTTTTGCAATTCAGAACCTCCTCTACTCAACAACGTCTTCATATTCTCAAATATTATTTTTCTTTTTTCTACTTTCTTACATCCTCTCATTAAATCATCAACGTAATAATCTGTTTTTATTTTTTCAGCTATATCAGGATACTGCGTCCCGTCATCTACTGCGAGCTGCTGTAAAGTCTTCACTGCGAGATAAGGAGCCGAAGCAGTACCAAAGGTAACTCTATCTAATATATATTCTTTGCGGTCATCCTTCTTACAATATGAACAACTTTTTTTCCAATAGCATTGGTGTAGAGCCATGCTGCAGCTATATTAGTAGTATAGTTGTAGCACGAATGGGTCGGCTTGACCGGGGAAGGAACATGCTCTCACAGTATACCAGCGTCAAATAGCGGCTTCATGCTGCTGCTGTTTCGTATGGTGAGTGTAGAGAACCGGAGACCCTTTTTACTGGAAAAGAGGCATTTTATCTTAGTCCTCACGGGTGATAACGCATCTGCATTTTGATTCGCAAACGAGGATAAATGTAGATGTCTATGGGCCACAGCAACCACTTACCATCAGGTGGACTGTGTGCTCGTTTGTCACCCTATCCTATAAAAAAAGCGTGCAATACTTTGGGCCTGTGGGTTGATACATTTTATTTGGTCTTTTGCTTAGTATCTAAAAACTCTAGAGACCTGAAACGAGATTCCAAATAGGTACTCACGTAATTGGCGCAACGTGGGTAATTCGTCCGTGCTGCTAATTTTTTCTTTCCAACCTTTACAGGATTCGGTATCTAATTTTGAGCAAATCACGTAAATAACTATAGCATCCCAAGTGTCTACATTTATGTTTAAAGTTTTTAAACCGTTCAATGTTTCATTCATTACATCTAAAATATCTTTTATTGCACTGCAAGATTCGGTGACAATGTTAGGTAAATTCATAAAATGTCTCAGTAAACAGTTTACCAAGTACTTCTTATAATTATATCTGCTGTTTAGATTGACCAAGACTCCATGTAATTAGCTGCTGCAACTGGAATATGTCGCAACAGTTGGTCTGCTTCACCGGTAAGATGGGCTTTAATATAGTATATTTTCTGAGCGTTATCAAGTGTTGAATTATTTTGAACTAATGACACATATAAATCTTTAAAGGTTATCCATTCCGAATATGCACCAGAAAAATTGGGAATGGAAATTTTTGGCAATTTTACATTATTATCTATATTTTGAGAGATGTTAGAAGTAGCTGAAGAACTAGGTGTTGGTTTTACTGAGGCTAAATATTCTTTTATTCTGATTTATAATTAATATATGTTTCTTCAATTACTTCGTACATGTCATGTGTAAAATATCTATTTTCGAATAAAGCGTCCGTTGCTTCTGCTTACGTTCCGTTAATTTTCTATGTGTATCATTAACTATGTTCCATTGAGCTTCCAGCGTTTCTAATCTAGTTTGCAAGTACGATTCTTTTAATAATCTGTCTTTAGGAGACTTTTTAAAATTTTCATAAGCCTTTTCTATAATTGCTTTTGAACCAAGCTGATTCTTAATTAACGATGCCATTATATAGATTGGTTAAATTTAAACAAACAAAAAAAATACAAATGGGAAATGAATGGAATTTTTCTAAGTCTGAGACAAAATTTTTACAAGTGTTTGAAACTTGGTATATTCGAAAAAATCGGGCTTAGGTTCCCCGTTCGTTCACTTTTAGCCGTTTTAAGCTGGTATTCTGTGAGAGCGTGGTCCTTCCCCGGTCGAGCCGACCCATTCGTGCTACGACTATACTACTAATATAGCTGAAGCATGGCTCTACCACGTAAAATCATCATCACCTGAAAATAAAACTATATCATGGTTATTCCCTACCAAGTAAGTCAATAATTACTTAATTATTAAACAATGATTAAGTTTCAACATATAATAATATTAACGAGTATAAATTATATATTTTTATAGCTTTCATACAGATTACAATTTTATCAATCCAGCTACAAAGATGTAATTAAAATATAATTATTTCTTTTATAAAGCCTTATAACGGAGATAATTTTATTCAATTCATGAGCCAAATTGGGTACTTTGTAGGACCCGAGATAAAGACAACGTGGAATAAAAACTGTACTTTTCGATAAAGTGAGCTCCACTATCTGTATAGAATTTAATTTATTCGCTGTAAGAAATTTACTTCAGGAATAAAAGATTTTTCAATAATGGTTAATAGAGTGAATCTTTCTGGGAGACTATAATTAATTTATATAGTTATATAATATATTAAAAGACTCAAGTTAATAATTTAATGATAATAATGTATTTAATTTATTTGTCAGAATATTGCTACAATTATGTTACAATATATATTCAAGCCTATAATATTCTGCAGCGTCCAGCGTACAACAGGTTAATTACATTGGATAAATATTTGTGGTTTAAAAGACCAAGGGTAACTTATATATTTTTTTTTATAGGAGAGGGGGCAAACGAGCATGCGGCTCACCTGATGGTAAGTGACTACCGCCGCCCATAAACAACTGCAACACCAGGGGAATCGCAGATGCGTTGCCGGCCTTTTAAAAAGGAGTACGCTCTTTTCTTGAAGGTCCCTAAGTCGTATCGGTCCGGAAAAATCGCTGATGGTAATCGATTCCACAAGGAGGTCGTACGAGGGAGAAAACATCTTCTAAATCGCACAGTGGTGGACCGCCAATCATCCAGATGGTGTGGATGGTATCGGGAGTTCTGCCGCGATGTGCGTTCGTGAAATTTGGCGGCTGGGATTAATCCGAACAAATCCTCAGAGCACTCCCCATGGTAGATGCGAAAGAAAATGCAAAGGGATGCAACATCTCTTCGCAGTGCCAATGAATCGAGCCGATCGGAAAGGGCTCGATCGTCGACAATTCGAGCCGCTCTGCGTTGGATGCGGTCAAGTGGAAGGAGCTGGCACTGGGGGGCCCCTGCCCAGAGATGGGAACAGTATTCCATGTGAGGCCGAACTTGCGCCTTGTAAAGTAGCAGGCGGTTTGCCGGCATGAAATACTGTCCCGCTCTGCTGAGCACGCCAAGCTTTTTAGAGGCCAATTTGGCCTTCCCTTCCAAGTGACCACGAAACTGCACGTCACTCGATATGTCGACTCCGAGGATACCGATACTGGCTGAGGCAAGAAGGGGAGTGCTTGAAACTGAGGAGATACGACAAAGGGGTTCTTTTTAGCGGTAAACGCGCAAACTTGTGTATTCTGAGGATTAAATTGGACTAGATTTAGTCGCCCCCAATCCGAGACTTTGTTCAGCAAAGACTCGACTTCAGACACAAGTTTGTTCCGGTACTCAGCGACGTTTTCCCGAGAAATATTGGCACGGCCGGTGTATAGAGCATCACCAGTGCTGTCATCCGCATAGCAATGAATGTTACCAGTTAGCAACATATCATTGATATGCAGAAGAAACAGCGTTGGTGATAGCACACAGCCTTGTGGAACACCAGCGTTAATAGGCTTGTAGTCGGAGCATGCACCGTCTACAACGACCTTGATGCTCTGATCTGCAAGGAAGCTGGTGATCCAATTGCACAATTTCTCGGGAAGCCCATAGGAAGGGAGCTTCGAAAGAAGCGCTTTGTGCCAAATCCGATCGAAGGCCTTCGCAATGTCCAGACTAACGGCCAACGCCTCCCCCTTGGACTCTACTGCCTCCGCCCATCTATGGGTCAGGTAGACCAGAAGATCACCAGCTGATCGACCCCGACGAAAACCGTATTGGCGGTCACTAATCAGCTGGTGATCCTCAAGGTACCGGATGAGCTGGCAGTTAATAATGGATTCCATTATTTTGGAGAACAAGGAGGTGATCGCGATAGGCCTATAGTTGGATGGGTCTGAGCGGTCGCCTTTTTTAGGGATCGGGTGGACAAAAGCTGTCTTCCATGAATTCGGGACTACGCCTTGGGAGTAGGAGTACCGGAAAAGACGCGTTAGAACCGGTGCCAACTCCGGAGCACACGTCCTCAGCACAATTGGGGGGATTCCGTCAGGCCCACTCGACTTCTGGATGTCCAGGGAGAGCAGTGCTTTGCAAACCGAGCGCTGTGAGAACAGCACATCCGGCATGGAGCACTCACACCGCGGGATGGTCGGCGGTGTTTTCCCCCCGTCATCAAGAGTCGAGTTGGACGCAAAAAGGGAGCCTAAAAGGTCGGCTTTGTCTTTTGCGTCATGGGCCAGTGAGTCATCCTCCCTGTGCAGAGATGGTAGTGATGGCTTACAGAAATTCCCTTGGACAGCCTTGGCGAGAGACCAGAATGCACGGGTTCCCGAAGGAAGGCGAACTAGTTTCTCGCCGATTCTGCCTATGTGCTCTGACTTTGCCTTGGCAATAACTCTTTTGAAGGACCTGGAGGCGAAGTTATACTTCTTTTTAAGTGTGCTGGTATTTACATCCCGAGTCGCCGAAGCCGCAGCCCAGGCTTGATAACACTCCTGCTTACTGCGTAATGCAGTCTTACAGGAGCGACCAAACCAAGGCTGAGATCTGCCTCCGATGGGTACCACAGATGATGGAATAAATAGTTCCATTCCCTGTAGCACCACATCAGTGACAGAGTCAGCAACAGCGCTGGGATCATCCGGCGAGAAGCAAACCCGCCCCCATGGGTAGGATGCAAAGAAGTTTCCTTCGTTTCCGTCCCAATCCGCCGACCTGTAATGCCAAACACGGCGGCAACCTGCAGAACGCAACCGCGAAGGGAGCGTGAGTGGCACCACACTCCGGATCAGACAATGGTCCGAAGAGCCGAGAGGGGCATCGACGGAAACCTGATATCCGTCCGGATGAGAGGTCAGCAGAAGGTCCAACAGAGAAGGTGTATGATCCTCCACATCTGGAATCCGCGTAGGCGAAGTAACCAGTTGTGTCAGACCATATGCCAAGGCAAAGTCATAAACAGATCTCCCCGCATGATCGGTTAGACGTGAACCGAGCCATTCGGCATGGTGGGCGTTAAAATCGCCAAGGATCACGATCTCTGCGGATGGGACCTGTTGTAGCAAGAAATCTGTAGCCATTTGGACGTGGTCGATGAGTCGGTCTGTTTCGGCATTACCGCTATAGGACCTATAGAGGCACCCGTAGACGCGCGGATGGTCGTCGCTGTCTACGCGTAGCCAAAGGATGGACAGGTCCGAACCTTCAAGACTGCCGAGGCGTCGAGAACAGATGTCCTCTCTGACATACACGCAAACTCCAGCCCGGGGCGCAAAGGAATGCTCCAATTTGTACCCCGGGCAGGAGAGATACGAAATATCAGCCGGAGAGGAAACCTGCGTCTCGGTCAGAAAGAGCAAGGCTGGCTTCGCCGTCTCGAGATGGTAGTGGATGGCGTTTAGGTTAGAGTGAAGTCCCCTGATGTTGCAGAAATTCACGGATAGCGTGGCAGGGGTCGCCTTGGTGTTCTTGCTCAGTTTGCCCCTAGCAGTAATGCTTTTGAGCGGAATTTTGCCCCCCCCAGAATACGCGGGGCAGCCTGAGCACCCACGCTCAGGATCGGAATAACATGGTCGTGGATGCTCAGCGAGGAATTCTCCAGGGGTGCTGGTACCCTTCTGGGGTAGTTCTTCGTGTAATTCCGCTACCATGTTGATGGGGTGGGGGGGGGGTGAATTGGGCCTCCGGCCACCTGCACTCACCAGACGAAACGCAGAAGCAAAGCTGCTACTTCACGCCGGTATTCTGTGAGGTCGTGGTACCAACCCGGCTCGAGCCGGCCCATACATGCAACAGCAAAAACTGCTGCGTGGCTCTACCACCGTAGCTCGAGGGACCGACAACCGATGGGTGAGAAAGGCTCTCGAGTTCTATCAATGGAGTTACAACATGATAAAACACTCATGGAAACGATTGATTTAGTTGGTTTAGGACCGTATGTACTTTGTGGCAGTCTGTGAGGGAGGTTTATGTTCAAATGTGGACCTTTGATAGGCTGTAGTAAGTGTTTAAAAATGTTGTTTTGAACTAGATGATTATACAGCTCTTTTCACATTTTCAGTAATAAGAGCCTCTGGTTCTCTATATTCACCATCCTCATCATCATCATTATCATCATCATTACAGCCTTTCCACATAAATCCACTGCTGAACATTGGCCTCTCCCAAGGAATGCCACAAAGCACGGTCCTGAGCCACCTGCATCCATCGACTTCCTGTATGTCTTACCAGGTCGTCACTCCATCTAGTGAAGGGTCGCCCTACACTTCGCCTACCGGTACGAGGCTGCCATTCGAGAACCTTTCTTCCCCATCGGTTGTCGGTTCTTCGAGCTATATGACCGGCCCACTGCCACTTCAGCTTACTAATCCGTTGGGATATGTCAGTTACTATGGTTCTACTGCGGATATACTCATTTCTAAGTTTATCACGCAGAGACACCCCGAGCATAGCCCTCTCCATAGCTCCCTGAGCGACTTTGAGCTTCCTCATACGGCCAGCAGTGAAGGACCATGTCTCAGTCTCAGAGATAATCTGAGAGACCGTGGTTCTTCTCTGGTTCAGCCGACCTATCTGTGCTACAATCATAATAAAGCATGCAGCATGTCTCTAACACAATTGTTTTTAATAAAGGCATTAATCTACCCTTTTTATTAATACTACCAAATTCGCTAATATCGTTTATTTCAGATGTCAGTTTTTTCCTTGATCAATTTCCTTGTTGTCATCAATCTGTCTGAAGCTTCATCGTTAAAGGTACTCTAAAGGCGGTTTACGAGTGAGCTGAAACTAACTTGAAGCGATTGAGCGTCGTAAAATCATGTCTATTTTACCGATATACGAAAACTTTCTCAATTATTCGTGTTAGTAATTCCGGTCATAGATATATCTGTAATGATTTGTGTACTCGAATATCAAAACTGTAAATTTATTATTTAACAATTACTTAAATAAAACTTATTGTACTGTTTCTATCCCATATAATTTAACTGTATTTACATATTTATAAACAGGTTAGGGACTGAGGTGTTTGAAGTAAAGCACAGGCGTCCTTTCTTTTCTGTACCCTTCATATTCCAATGAGACGATCATCTGATACTGATGATTTTTGTTTACCAAGGCACGGCGGTGTAACAACACCAACTTCCTGACTTCGGGCTGCTAGTAAGAATTTTTTACAGATCGATTAGGTCCCATTATTGAAAAAAAAAAGCAATTTTATTGTTTTAATTTGTGCCCATTTTGTATTTAATTAGCGACTCGTGTTAAGAGGAACTATTTTTATAGGATAAGGGTTACAAACGAGCACACAATCCACCTGATGGTAAGTGGTTGCTGTGGCCCATAGACATCTACATTTATCCGCGATTACGAATCAAAATACAGTTGCGTTGTCACCCGTGGGGATTAAGATGAAATGCCTCGTTTCCAGTAAGAATAAAATAGAATAAAACAGAAAAGAATAGAATAGCATAGATTAGAATAGAATAATTTTTTATTCATTATAGATCACATGTGTAATTCTTAATGAAAGTAATTTCTTACTTTACCACTGGTTCGAAAAAAAACCTTTGTCAAACTCAGGGGGACTTTTTTAAAAACATATTTTACATTAATGTTTGGTACTAAATTAATTTTAGAAACAGCTTGGAAGCGACCACCTCATTCTCAGGGGTTATTATCAACCATATATTCATTTATACTATAATAACCCTTTTTATACAGTTTCAACTTAACAAAACATTTGAACTTGGTAATAGAGAGAGCCTGTACACTTTCCGGGACCTTATTGTAATAGCGCATACATCGCCCCAAGAGTGAATTACTGACTCTGTGGAGTCGAGAAACTGGTATCACTAGCTTGTGTTTCTTCCTAGTGTTTACAGAATGTATATCACTTTTTTTTACTAATACTACCTTTGTTTTGTGAATATACATTATATTTTCGTAAATAAACTGAGAGGCCAAAGTTAATATATTTATTTCTTTAAATTTATCTCTAAGAGACTCTCTCAGTTTAAGGTTGTAAATAGCTCTAATGGCCCTCTTCTGTAAAACAAAAATAGTTTCTGAATCAGCCGCATTTCGCCATAGCAAAATCCCATAAGACATTATGCTATAAAGGAGGAAGGTCTCTTTATAGGGACCCTTGTGCTTGTGTCAGGATCAACGGTGTCTACTCGGAGGGGTTTGGTATCAAAATGGTGTCAGACAGAACTGTGTGGCTTTCCCGTAGCTATTTAACCTATTTATGGAAAGTTGCTTACAAACTTTGAAAGTTGATGAATGTGGGTTGAGAATGGGTGAGTTAACCGTCAAATGCCTTTTATACGCCGATGATCAAGGCATATTTGCATCGTCGGCGGCCGAGTTGCAAATGATCGTTACTTTAATTAACTGGTCATTAAAAGAAAGGGGTATGAAAGTGAACGCAAGTAAGACGAAAGTGATGGCTTTTGAAAGAGTAGAAAGTAAAACGTTATGTGAAGTAAGAATAGAAGGGGATTATTTACCCAAAGCATCCTCTGAATTCTCCCATGCACATAAAATATGTTTAATAAGCTCCACTCCAGCGTCAGTTGTCGAGCGACCCCTTGTAAAACCGAATTGATTTTTATGGAGCAATTTATTAATATTAAAGAAACTTAACATCTGATATAAAATTATTTTTTAAATTTTATTACTAAATGTTGGTAGTACAGAAATTGGTCTAAAATTGGCGGGGTCTAATGTACTACCAGATTTAAATAAAGGTATGACTTTATTATGTTTCATTTAATCAGGAAACACACCAGATTCGACGCTTGTATTAAATATAATGGCTAGATAAGGTGCTGTTATATCTATTATAGATAAAATAACTTTAACGGAAATCTCTCATAAGTCTGCCGTTTTCTTAACATCAATAGTTTTAAAATATTTAACGATATCTTTTGGCAGTACTATATGGAATTTAAAAGTATTTGAACAAGTCTTTACATTTTGTTTAAGCAATGATTCGGCGACAGTAGGAAAAGAATTTAATGATTTAGTTGTCAAAAAAGGAACACCAGTAAAATGTTTCTCAATAGGTAAAGCAACTTCTTGATCAGATAGAGTTAAATTATTATTAATATTCAATTAAAAATCCGAGTTGCGTGGTACCTTGCTCGTTTCACCGCTCGTTTTTCAGGTCATTTTAATTTTGTTAGATGCAGTTTTAATTTTGTTACTTAAATATAAAGCCTTAGCTGTAGAGCACACTTTTTTAAATATTTTAGAATATTTTTTTATAATCTCTAAATATAACACTACTTTTATATGATCTTTCCTTATTAAGCTCATATAAATTTCGCCTACTTTTATAAATTCATTTTTTTTCTAAATTCTTTTGTAAAAAGGGTCTCCGGTTCTCTATACTCACCATACGAAACACAGCAGTGTTAAACTGCTATTTTACGCTGGTATTATGTGAGAGCTTGGTCCTTCCCCGGTTGAGCCGACCCATTCGTGTTACAACTATACCAGAAATATAGCTCTACCACGTGAACATAACATAACTTGTCTAACTGGTCATAGAAGAAGACATAATATGTTAAACAAGACATTATTTGGAACTTCCTACATTCCCACATTACGTATGCCATATATAATAATAAATACTAATAAATAATACGTTAATATACAACGTTCACGTATTAATATAATAATTTACAAGTCAAATTAAACTCGACACAGAAATGTGAGAGCAGACGATCCATTTTATCACATACACAATTTTCTCGTCATCCCTTTTCAATATCCCCTATTTATTCACTGATAAAAAGCTTCGAAGTTCGTTTGATTCCTTCTGATACGAGTATTTTACATACGTTATTGTGTAGTGAATTGTAGATGAATTTTATTATCTGCTTTTTTGAAATTCTCCTTAATAACAATTCTTTCGGGACCATGAGGTCTATAGTATATAAGAGATATAGTATTATTTTATATGAGTAGTTGTTGTAATAATATAATATTAAAAAATTAAAAAAGAATAAAGAATACCCACGAAATTTTATTTAAATAACAAATTATTAAAAATTGGTAAATCCAATTGGCATGCCCTAAGCGCATTAAATACGTATAACATGATTATAAGGAATTTTTAAAGTAGTTTAAATACATTTCGACAACACTACCGGCTTCAACACCCTCGAAAACCATGAAAATGACACCCAAGATAAATAAATGGTATTTATTGCAGCCGCCATCTTGGATTTACATTTCGACAGCACTATCGGCTTCAACACCCTCTTAAACCATGAAAATGACACCCATGAAACAGAAACAGACTCTTTTTTACTCAATATAGATTATAAATAATACTTATTGAAAGTCACTATTTTGTTTGATTACCATTGGTTCGGAAAAAACCTCTGTCCTGGGAAGAACCAGCGGGACTTTCTTTTTTTTAATAACAGCTATCAATCATGATGTTACACAAATTAACAACATAACAAATTAGAAATAGCTTGGTAGCGATCATCTCAATTGATGATGAAAAGATTTATACCTATTGCATCCGCCACCTTGGATTTACATTCCGACAGCACTACCGGCTTCAGCACCCTCGAAAACCATGAAAATGACACCCATGATGAAAAAATTTATACCTCTTGCAGCCGCCATCTTGGATTTACATTTCAACAGCACTAACGGCTTCAACACCCTCGAAAACCATGGAAATGACACCCAAGATAAATAAATGGTATTTATTGCAGCCGCCATCTTGGATTTACATTTCGACAGCACTATCGGCTTCAACACCCTCTTAAACCATGAAAATGACACTCATGAAACAGAAACAGAAACAGAAACAGAAACTTTTTTATTCAATATAGATTATAAATAATACTTATTGAAAGTCACTATTTTGTTTGATTACCACTGGTTCGGAAAAAACCTCTGTCCTGGGAAGAAGCAGCAAGAAACCCAGTGGGACTTTCTTTTTTTAAATAACAGCTAACAATCATGATGTTACACAAATTAACAACATAAGAAATTAGAAATAGCTTGGTAGCGATCACCTCAATTGATGATGAAAAGATTTATACCTATTGCATCCGCCACCTTTGATTTACATTCCGACAGCACTATCGGCTTCAGCACCCTCGAAAACCATGAAAATGACTCCCATGATGAAAAACTTTATACCTATTGCAGCCGCCATCTTGGATTTACATTTCAACAGCACTATCGGCTTCAACACCCTCGAAAACCATGAAAATGACACCCAAGATAAAAAAATTATATCTATTGCAGCCAACATTTTGGATTTACATTTCGACAGCACTATCGGCTTCAAACCCTCGAAAACCATGAAAATGACAACCATGATGAAAAAAGTGATACCTATTGCAGCCGCCATTTTGGATTTACATTTCGACAGCACTATCGGCTTCAACACCCTCGAAAACCATGAAAATGACACCCATGATGAAACAATTTATACCCATTGCAGCCGCCATTTTGGATTTACATTTCGACAGCACTATCGGCTTCACGTGGTAGAGCCATGCTGCATCTATATTTCTGTTATAGTTGTAATACGAATGGGTCAGCTCGACCGGGGAAGGACCACGCTCTTACAGAATACCAGCGTAAAATAGCAGCTTATTGCTGCTGTGTTTCGTATGGTTAGTGTAGAGAACCGGAGACCCTTTTTACTGGAAACGAGGCATTCCATCTAAATCCTCACGGGTGAGAACGCATCTGCATTTTGATTCGTAATCGAGGATAATATAGATGTCTATGGGCCACAGCAACCACTTACCATCGGGTGGACTGTGTGCTCGTTTGTCCCCCTTATCCTATAAAATAAAAACACCCTCGAAAACCATGAAAATGACACCCATGACGAAAAAATTGATACCACTTACTTTTAGTGCGTACTACTATTATTTATTATGTGCCTTTAAAATATTGTAATAAAAAAAATCTCATCAAATCAAATCAAATATTTAAGAAATTTGGTTATTCGAATATTGTGTATTTGTTCAGCGATCTTTTTGAGCCGCTGCAAACAACCAAACAACTGACTGACGCCGGACTGAGTGACGCAGTCTCTATTCTATTTAGTAATAATTTTTCATACAAGGCTGCTGAAAATTTCGCCATTTCGCGACCGAAAAAAATTTATTATAACTAAATTAAACAACATTAAACTGCCATTTTCATTCAATAGCTTCCCACATGATACATGAAGAGTTTTAAAAATATATTGAGCTGAACAATTGATATTTTCAAAAGTTAATTTTTAGGCCCTAGTAAAACATACCGACGCGCTTAGGCGCTTACGGCATGCCATACAATATTTATAATTATAAAATAAACTAATAACAAAATTATCAAATAGTACTACTCCCGCGCTATAGTGCCAAGAACGTTGGCTGCGATTCCTCGCTGAATGGCTAGACTTTGAGTGAGAAAAAAATTTGCCTTCTTGTCACCAGTAGCGATGATTAGTCCTACGGTTCCTTTAAGTACATCGCCTCAGTGTATTCCAAAAAACAACAGCCCCAACGGTAAATAGAACAAATATATATTACCCTCCCAGAGACTCCTAGTTTCATAGAATAGAATATAATGATTTTTATTCAATATGGATTATTACATAATACTTATTTAAAGTCATTATTTTATTATTTTATTTATTAACGGTGGTAGAGCCTTGCAGCAGCTTTTGCTATTGCACGTATGGGCCGGCTCGAGCCGGGTTAGTACCACGACCTCACAGAATACCGGCGTGAAGTGGAAGCTCTGCTTCCGCGTTTCGTCTGGTGAGTGCAGGTAACCGGATGCCCAATTCCCCCCCCCCCCCGTCAACATGGTAGCGGAATTACGTCATAAACTACCCCAGGAGGGTACCAGTACCCCTGGAGAATCCCTCGCTGAGCATCCACGACCATGCTATTCCACTCCTCAGCGTGGGTGCTCAGGCTGCCCCGCGTATTCTGGGGGGGGCAAAATTCCGCTCAACACAATAACTGCTCGGGGTAAACTGAGCAACAAGACCAAGGCGACCCCTGCCACGCTATCCGTGAATTTCTGCAACATCAGGGGACTTCACTCGAGCCTAAACGCCGTCCACTACCATCTTGAGACGGCGAAGCCGGCCTTGCTCTTTCTGACCGAGACGCAGGTGTCCTCTCCGGCTGATACTTCGTATCTCTCCTACCCGGGGTACAAATTGGAGCACTCCTTTGTGCCTCGGGCTGGAGTTTGCGTGTATGTCAGAGAGGACATCTGTTCTCGACGCCTCGGCAGTCTTGAAGGTTCGGACCTGTCCATCCTTTGGCTACGCGTAGACAGCGACGACCATCCGCGCGTCTACGTGTGCCTCTATAGGTCCCATAGCGGTAATGCCGAAACAGACCGACTCATCGACCACGTCCAAATGGCTACAGATTCCTTGCTACAACAGGTCCCATCCGCAGAGATCGTGATCCTTGGCGATTTTAACGCCCACCACGCCGAATGGCTCGGTTCACGTTTAACCGATCATGCGGGGAGATCTGTTTATGACTTTGCCTTGGCATATGGTCTGACACAACTGGTTACATCGCCTACGCGGATTCCAGATGTTGAGGATCATACACCTTCCCTGTTGGACCTTCTGTAGACCTCTCATCCGGACGGATATCCGGTTTCCGTCGATGCCCCTCTTGGCTCTTCGGACCATTGTCTGATCCGGAGTGTGGTGCCACTCACGCTCCCCTCGCGGTTGCGTTCTGCAGGTTGCCGCCGTATTTGGCATTACAGGTCGGCGGATTGGGACGGAATGCGGTCTTTCTTTGCTTCCTACCCATGGGGGCGGGTTTGCTTCTCGCCGGATGATCCCAGCGCTGTTGCTGACTCTGTCACTGATGTAGTGCTACAGGGAATGGAACTATTTATTCCATCATCTGTGGTACCCATCGGAGGCAGATCTCAGCCTTGGTTTGGTCGCTCCTGTAAGACTGCATTACGCAGTAAGCAGGAGTGTTATCAAGCCTGGGCTGCGGCTCGGTGACTCGGGATGTAAACACCAGCACACTCAAAAAGAAGTATAACTTCGCCTCCAGGTCCTTCAAAAGAGTTATTGCCAAGGCAAAGTTCTGACTTGGCACATAGGCAGAATTGGCGAGAAACTAGTTCGCCTTCCTTCGGGAACCCGTGCATTCTGGTCTCTCGCCAAGGCTGTCCAAGGGAATTTCTGTAAGCCATCACTACCATCTCTGCACAGGGAGGACGACTCACTGGCCCACGACGCAAAAGAGAAGGCCGACCTTTTAGGCTCCCTTTTTGCGTCCAACTCGACTGTTGATGACGGGGGGAACACACCGCCGACCATCCCGCGGTGTGAGTACTCCATGCCTGATGTGCGATTCTCACAGCGCACGGTTCGTAGAGCACTCCTCTCCCTTGACATCCACAAGTCGAGTGGGCCTGACGGAATCCCCCCAATTGTGCTGAGGACGTGTGCTCCGGAGTTGGCACCGGTTCTAACGCGTCTTTTCCGGTACTCCTACTCCCTAGGCGTAGTCCCGAAATCATGAAAGACAGCTTTTGTCCACCCGATCCCTAAAAAAGGCGACCGCTCAGATCCGTCCAACTACAGGCCTATCGCCATCACCCCCTTGTTCTCCAAAATAATGGAATCCGTTGTAAACTGCCACCTCATGCGGTACCTTGAGGATCACCAGCTGATTAGTGACCGCCAGTACGGTTTTCGTCGGGGTCGATCAGCTGGTGATCTTCTGGTCTACTTAACTCATAGATGGGCGTTGGCAGTAGAGTCCAAGGGGGAGGCATTGGCCGTTAGTTTGGACATTGCGAAGGCCTTCGATCGGGTTTGGCACAAAGCGCTTCTTTCGAAGCTCCCTTCCTATGGGCTTCCCGAGAAATTATGCAATTGGATCACCAGCTTTCTTGCAGATCGGAGCATCAAGGTCGTTGTAGACGGTGCATGCTCCGACTACAAGCCTATTAACTCTGGTGTTCCACAAGGCTGCGTGCTATCACCAACGCTGTTTCTTCTGCATATCAATGATATGTTGCAAGCTGGTAGCATTCATTGCTATGCAGATGACAGCACTGGTGATGCTCTATACACCGGCCGTGCCAATATTTCTCGGGAAAACGTCACCGAGTACCGGAACAAACTTGTGTCTGAAGTCGAGTCTTTGCTGGACAAAGTCTCGGATTGGGGGCGACTAAATCTAGTCCAGTTTAATCCTCAGAAGACACAAGTTTGCGCGTTTACCGCTAAAAAGATTCCCTTTGTCGTATCTCCTCAGTTTCAAGGTACTCCCCTTGTTGCCTCAGCCAGTATCGGAATCCTCGGCGTCGACATATCGAGTAGCGTGCAGTTTCGTGGTCACTTGGAAGAGAAGGCCAAATTGGCCTCTAAAAAGCTTGGCGTGCTCAGCAGAGCGGGACAGTATTTCATGCCGGCTCAACGCCTGCAACTTTACAATGCGCAGGTTCGGCCTCACATGGAATACTGTTTTCATCTCTGGGCTGGGGCTCCCCAGTGCCAGCTTCTTCCACTTGACCGCATCCAGCGCAGAGCGGCTCGAATCGTCGACGACCGAGTCCTTTCCGATCGGCTCGACTCATTGGCACTGCGAAGAGATGTTGCATCTCTTAGCATTTTCTTTCGCATTTACCATGGGGAGTGCTCTGAGGAGTTGTTCTGATTGATCCCAGCCGCCAAATTTCACGAACGCACATCGCGGCAGAACTCCCGATACCATCCACACCATCTGGATGATTGGCGGTCCACCACTGTGCGATTTAGAAGATGTTTTCTTCCTCGCACAACTTCCTTGTGGAATAGTTTACCACCAGCGATTTTTCGGGACCGATACGACTTAGGGACCTTCAAGAAAAGAGCCTACTCCTTTTAAAAGGCCGGCAACGCATCTGCAATTCCCCTGGTGTTGCGGTTGTTCGTGGGCGGCGGAAGTCACTTACCATCAGGTGAGCCGCATGCTCGTTTGCCCCCTCTCCTATAAAAAAAATTACCACTGGTTCGGAAAATACCTCTGTCCTGGGAAGAACCAGCAAGAAACCCAGCGGGACTTTGTTTTAAACATAATTTCACTTAACAATAATTTTGTTCATACAATTTTAAATGAATTTTCATAGAACCAGCATGGTGGCGATCACCTTATTCCCAGGGGTTATTTTCATTCATGTATTTCTTGATATTATAATAACCCTTTTTGTACAGTTTTTCTATAATAAAACTTTTAAACTTGTTTATTGACAAACTTTGAACATGTTCTGGGATTTTGTTGTAAAAGCGTATACATTGCCCCATAAATGAATTACTAATTCTGTGGAGTCTAGTAAGTGGCATTACAAGCTTATGTTTGTTCCTAGTGTTTAAGGTATGAACATGCTTATTCTTATTAAAGCTATTTATGTTTTTATGTACATACATTACATTTTCATAAATATATTGCGATGCCAAAGTTAATATGTTTTTTTTTCTCTGAGGGACTCGTTACAATTTAGATTATAAATCGCCCGTACAGCTCTCTTTTGCAAAACAAATATAGCTTGAATATCAGTCGCATTACCCCATAGCAAAATTCCATAAGACATTACGCTATGAAAGTAACTAAAATACACTAACCTAGCTGTCTCAACATCTGTGAGACTTCTAATCTTTCTTACAGCATATGCTGCAAAACTAAGTCTGCTTGCTAATTTAGATATATGGGGGCCCCATTGAAGTTTAGCGTCAATAGTAATACCGAGAAAAACAGTGGTATCCACAAGACTCAACTCCTCCCCATTTAAGAGCACATTGGTTTTCGAAAGTATTACATTAGGTATTGTAAATTTAATACATTAATCATCAATCACTCAGTTTAGGTAACTTTGATCTCACCTCGTCTCTAAACGAGGTACCGTTTATATATGGGGCTGCCAAGCGTCTACGTAAGTAGCATGCTATACTGAGATGACTCTATCTCAAGGGACTAAAAACATACTGCATGTCATCTGCCATCATATCTAAATATTCCACAAGGCATATTTATTACTATTTTATACTATCAATTTATAAGGACACTATTAACATTTGTAATATAGTGATATCAACCAATCCCATGTTAGCTTAAAATCCTTGTATTAAAAGTAATTCATGTCTACTGACATGAATAACGAATGTCGAATTGCGGTTTCGAACTCTCAAGTTCACACACTGAACAATTAGGAGTACGTGTTAGTATTACATAACTCACCCGTAGTGGTTGTATTGCGAAGAAGATGAAATTAAACTCTAACTGCTTACCAAGAGGGACACTTACACAGGGATAACTTTAGTGATGTTATGAAGTGGCTTGACCCTGTGTCGATCAAGCATAACATTGATTAAAAAGTATTATAATAGGTCGGCTCGCCCGGGGTAGGATCTATCACAGAAAACCGGCGTAAATAGCAGATTAGTGCTGCTGTTTGTCGTATGGTGAGTGTAGAGAACTGGACACTCTTTTTACTGGAAACAAGGCATTCCTTCTTAGTTCTCAGAGATTTTACAATGCATCTGCATTTTGATTATTAATTGAGGATAGATGTAGATGTATATGGGCCACAACATCCACTCACCATCTGGTGAACAGTGTCCTCGTTTGTTATAATTACTCTCCTACTTTCGCCGAGTCATTACTCAAACAAAATGTAAATGTCTGTAAAAACAAATTTGCATTTCATAGAATATTATCGAGTTATATTGTAAAATATTTCCAAACTATTGTTATTAAGAAAACAGCATTTCAGTGGTGGATTTCTGTTAAAGTAATAGCGTCTATAATAGATGCGATCGCACCTCAACTATTTCTATTTTCAATTCTAGTTTCGAATCTGGTGTGTTTTCTGATTTAATGAAACATAGTAAAGTTATACCTTTATTTAAATCTGGTACTACATTGGAACTCGCTACTTATAATCTTATTTATGAACTGCCAACGCTCAGAAGTTTTAAAAAAAATATATTAGATAAAAATTTAAGTTTTTTTAATGTAAATAAATTATACAGTAACAGTCACTTTGGATTTACAAGGGGTCACTCAACAATTGATGAAGGTTTTGAGCTAATCAAACATACCTATATTTTCTATGTATGGGAAAGTTCAGAAGAAATTATTCAGGAAGCTAAATCATAATGGTAAATAATAGAACGCAAACAGTTGTTATTAATGGATGTAATTCTTCTGGATCGGAAGTATCTATGGATGTTCCTCAGGGCTCAGTTCATGGTCGCTTTCTGTTATTAGTTTATATTTATGACTTACCTTACTTGGTAGGGAAAAACCATTATATAGTGTTATTTGCTGTTGATACTTTGTTGATTTTCCGACTAAAAAGCAAGGAAGTAAATAATGCTATATCAAAAGTAGTACACTAGTTTAACGTTAATAATTTTCCTTTGAACGGTAGTAAAATGAAATATATTAAATTCACTACACCTAATTTTAAACAGGTGAATACTTATGTGCTTTTAAATGAGGCCTTGTTTAATCCACTGTTTTTCTCGTAATAACAGTTGACGCGAATCTTCAATGGAGCCCTCATATATTTAAACTAGCTCACAAACTTAGTTCTGCAGCATATGCAGTAAAAAAAATTTGATGCCTTACATGTGTTTAAACAGATAGATTAGTTTATTTTAGTTATTTCCATAGCATAATGTCATATGGAATCTTGCTATGGGGTAATGCGACTGACATTGAAACTATCTTTGTTTTGCAAAAGAGATCTATAAGAGCAATTTATAACCTGGGTGCGAAGGAATCCCTTAAGGAAAAATTCAAAGAAATAAATATAATAACTTTATAATATACAATATATTTACGAGAATTTAATGTATGTACACAAAAGCAAAAATAGTTTTATAAAAAATACTGATGTACATTCTGTAAATACTAGCAACAAGCACAAGTTAGTTATACGAGTTACTCGACTCCAAAGAGTCAGTTACTCAACTCCTTCATGAAGCAATGTATACGCTTTTACAACAAAGTCCTAGAAAATAGGCAGTTCTTTTCTATCAAAAGGTTTATAATATTTATTATGAAAAAATTGAAAAAACTGTAAAAAAAGGTTTACTGCGAACCAGTGGTAAAAGTAAAAAATGACTTTCAATAAGTATTATGTATTGTAATTTATATTGAATAGAAATGATCCTATTCTATTTATTCTTGTACTAGCTGTTCACTACGCGACTTTGCCCGTGTGGAATTAAGTTGCGATTACATTTTTCCTTATAAAATCAGCTATCTGACAGTGAAAGCCCAATACCAAATCGGTTCACAGGTTTTTGCGTGATGCGTGTTCAGACAGTCATCGTGTTAGTTTTATTATACTATAGATAGATAATCTAGGGTCACGTGTCTGCCATGCGTCAGAATCATATCATATTTAGCTTCCTGTATATACATAATATACTCTTTGATATTAAGCGATGAGCGATGTTTACCCCCACCTCACTTAATTCAAACGATATCTTTATGAGTTATAGCCAATATGGTGTTATGATGTATGAGCTATATAATTGTAAAGTTTTATTAAAATCCATTCCGTAGCTTTTGCGTGAAAAAGTAACAAACATTCGTACATCCTCACAAACTTTCACTTTTTTAATAGTAGGGTAGTAGGAAGTAGAATAGTTATATATAATATATAATACTTAATTTGAAGTAACCTACCGATATTCGTATTAGGTCCACGTATTTATCTAAGGTTAACAAAAGGAAACGATACGACTTAAGGACTTTCAAGAAAAGAGCAAACTGCTTTTTATAGCAAGGTAAGGCAACTCCAATTCTTCTGGTATTTTAGATTTTAATAGTGGTGGAGCACGCGGCAGCTTTTGCTGTCGCACGGATGGGCCGGCTCGAACCGGGGTGGTACCACGACCTCACAGAAAACCAGCGTGAAGTAGAGGTTTACCTCTGCGTTTCCCTTGGTGAGTACAGGTGGCCGGAGGCACTTTTTACTGGAAATGAGGCATTTCATCTAAGTCCTCACGGGTGACAACGCATCTACATCTTGATTTGTAATAGAGGATAGATATAGATGTCTATGGGCCGCAGCAACCACTTACCATCAGTGGACGGTGTGCTCGTTTGTCACCCTTATCCTATAAAAAAAAATTTAAATGGGTGACGGCGACGGTGATCACTTATGAGTCGTATGCTCGTTTGCCTCCCTTTCCATAAAAAACTAAAACTTTCCTTTCTCATGTTTTACTCACTCACCCACTTACTCACAGTAATGTTATCTTATTTCTTATTTTCTTGAAGAAAAAAATTTTTGAACCTTATACTATTTATTCTAATAATACGTGAACGAACCCTCTAACACATAACCATAAACATCTCTGTCTCTCTCTACGACTGAAACCAGGGAGCTTTCCCGCATTCCAAGTCATTACGACACCTCCCTAGCCGTGGGTCTCATAAACACTATAGAAATTATCCTACGTACATATTAATGAATGCCGACGCTCTCACACATTATAAATTTAGTCCCTAGGGTGACAAAATTGTACCGACGATATGCTTTTTAAAGTAAAAGAAAATTATTTGTTCACAGGTGTGTTAACTTAATATGACCCACTAATGGGCATGTACATATACATCATTTCTTTTTTGAGAGAGATAAGAATCAAGGAATAAATAAAGAAGGAAAGAAACATTTAATTTTTGCATGGAAAAATTGATGTGCAACAATATACTAATCCTTGCTTAAGGAACCTCTGAGTAACTCATCCAGATTTCTGAGTTCTCACATAACCCAGGCAATCAGTAAGCTTAAGTGGCTAGTGGAAATAGGGCTCCTTTATATTCAGTTACTACTTTTATCGCCACGCCGAACAGTTAGATCGAGGAATTTGATATTTGACAAGACGGTGTGTAAGAATCTAAAGTCGCAAGATCTTATAATGGTTTAACTAAAATACTTTTTAAGCTATAGGAATAAGGTTGATAGCTGTTAAATTGGTGATAAGCCGGTTATGTAGTTCTAAGAGAAGAAACGGTCAAAAAGGTGCTCGCGTAGCACTCCACTATAAAGATGAGCGCGTTGTCGTGCGAACCTCTTTTACATGGACTGACAATTTGATGGTCAATGGATGCAGGCTTTTAGTTCATCAGTGGACTTGTGATCGACTACAATGGTGATAAAACCTTAGTTCCTAATTTTTTGTTGTAAAAATGAAATAAATTTTAAGCATTATGTTGATATACACTCATAAGATTTTACATCCAGCTTGCATTTCTTTATTAAAAATTCACATAAACTGCAGTTGCAATTACTTAGCGTTATATTATAAAGCACGTTAATCTTTGCGGTGCGCAATGTACTCGGAATTAAATAGAACGTTTTCACACTTTATAAGAAATTGTTAAGTTTAATTAAATACTATATATAATGTATATTAATTTTATTTAGCACATTTTCACAATTCACAAGAAATAATTAAGTGCAGCTTAATGATTAATTATTTTCAATATGCATTTAGATTATCAGGTTTAGTTATTTATTTAAGACATTATTTTCCATTTAAGGTGGCATGGTTACAAAATGTGTCATACGAAAATACGGAAAAGTTGCTGATTGTTTTAAGTTAATTAAAATCATAATTAAATTAATGATAATAAATATTTTACCGAAATAACCCTAAATAGCTAGTATGTTATTGCATTTTATATCAGTATCAATATTTTTAAATGTTTCTATTAACACATACACCGGAGATAAATGTTTATCCTAGTTCAAAAGACATTATTTGAATTAGTTGTACAGTTTATTGAAATAAATAATTAATATTATGAAGATATTATATTCTTTCACCGCCACTACCAGGTAGAAAGTTATAAAACAAAATATAATTCTTCTTTAACTTTAGCTCACAAAATAACAATTACCGACTACCATGTGGGTATTTTCAAGGCATGAGTGAATAGGCATGAGTGAACGCACACCGCGGCAAAACTCCCGATACCATCCACACCATCTGGATGCTTGGCGGTTATAATAAGTATGCAGGTAGAAAAATAATAAAGAATTTATTTAACAACCGCGCCGTTGTCTAATTTGCACGCGTCCCAAGTTACGTGATATGGCGTAGTCGGTAGAATATAAACCTACGCTCCTAAAGAGAATCTGATTTCCATTCAGATTCCTTTTAGGACTCATCCTTTTTTTTTGCTATCATTAAAAAATTATGAAACTTATGTAGTGGCATTATTTCTAAAATCGAGTCGACACGTTGTATATTCACGCTCCGCTAGTAAACATGACGTCGTAAAACTTTATCGAGTTCAGTAAGCGAGCAGAAATATGAAATATTTTTATGACTAACAAATTTTTGGGGAAAAATCTTTCGTCCCGATTTTTCCTATATTCCGTTTTACTTTAACTTACTTTAAGAGATTTCAATACAATGCAACTATATTTATTTATTTAGTTATAGCCCACATAAATCCCATTAATGGGCACATGCCTTTCATCATTTTCTGTGTGGGTTGTGCCCTAATGCGTGTTTTTGGACTTGTAATAAATCGGCCCTTAAAATTTCAATTTACAGTTTCATTGGTGCCGTTGGGGATCGAAAATGGATACCTCGCGTATTTACTTTAAAATGTGCTGGTTAGCGCTCGCTGTAAATTTTATAGTTCGCGAGTAAACCGGGTTCGATTCCCGACGGCACCAATGAAATTGTTAATTGCAATTTTAATTGCTGATTTACCACGTGCTCGGCGGTGAAGGAAAACATCGTGAGGAAACCTGCATGTCTGAGAAATAAAAAAAAAATCGAAAACGTGAAGTTTGTCAACACGCATTGGGGCAGCGCGGCGAACACTTCCTTGCCCTAAAATCCTCTCAGAAATGAATGGATGCCTGTACCCAGCAGCGGGGCGTATATAATAATAATAATTATTATAATATATAATAATTATAATTCATTTATTTCGGACAAAAAATATCCATAGTTGTTAGTAAATGTTTTCTTATATCTAGTGTTAGTAACATATTGGTTAACAACACAAGTATGAAACTGCACCGATGGTGGCAATAAGCCAGTCTACAAGGCAGCATGTAGCCGTATCCAGCGAGCCAACATCGGCGTGTCCCAGCGGTCAGCCAGCGTACGCAGGATGCTGTTGGGGCTGCCGCGCACGCGCCGAAGTAGCGATGCACAGCGCTTGCGCATGATTGCAGCGAATCCGTCCGTGTGAGCTTCCGCGAACGTGGCGGAGGCGCTACTGCAGCTCGGCAGGCCCTTCAGCACCCTGACCATATATAGGCTGTAACTTTAACTTTATCCCTTGAGCTACCTCGGATCTTTATTTATTTATTTATTGAAAAAAAAAATTATACTCTCACAGTGCTACACTTTGCCATTTAGGCTCAGCAACTTGTTGGCAGAAAAAATGCTGTATCACTTTCTAACATGTCAAAAAAGCATTCATATATTGCATATGAGCCGTAGTAGCTCAGATGGTTAGCGCTCGTTGTAAATTTCACAGTACGCGAGCAACTCGGTTTCAACCCCCGCCAGCACCTATGAAATTGTTCATTGCAATTTAAAGTGCTTATTTACCATATGCTCGGCGGTGAAAGAAAACATCGTCAGGAAACCTGCATGTCTGAGAATAAGATAAAAAATTAATTTTGAAGACATGTGAAGTTCACCAACACTTATAAAGGCAGCGCGGTGGACATTTCTTTGTTCTAAAACCCTCTCACATATAAGGGGAGGCCTGCGCCCAGCGTGCGATATGTATAGGCTGTAACTTTATATATTGCATTAGCGTGACTATTGTTTAAATTATAAACACAGGTAGAAACAATATAACAAAATTAGGTAAATAACTGACAGTGACATTATCTTTGGACATGAACGCATAAACGGGTAGTACTCCTACCCAAATTTTTCGAAAAATATAATTAAGATCCTACCATCTTAGAAATGTTCTTCCGGAACAGGTAAAGATAACTGTGGACAATCTTTTATTTTGCTCATTATTTATTATATTTTTGTATGTTATCCTGATCTTAATGAGTTTTTGTTTACTATTTTAAGTATGCGCTTAACTACAGTCCCACCTGAAGGTAAATGGTAATGTAGCCTAAGATGGTGAAGCGCATTGACTTAAAAGAAGCCTATTTACTCTTGCTTTGTAGACACCCACATTGTATTAGGATGGAAAGAGTTTCCCTAGACAAACTGGGTTGTCCCGTCAATTATTTTATATGTTGTATCTCTTGTGTTCGCAAGTTTAATCAAGTTTCCTTCTTCCGCTCTCAGCTTATTACCAATATGTTAAATGGCTTCCTATTCGTCAGCGAAGACACTTTAGGATACTAGCCACAATTATTTCTATTATATTCGGTAACCGCTATCCAAATTATTTGAAACATAATTTCAGTTTCTTCGTGACACTTATGATAGATAGCTTCAATCATCAGACACTTATTCTCTTTATAAGTTTTCACGGGTTTTATTAAATTAATTCTCATCGTTTAGATAATTTTTAGACTGAAGAGTACTATTTGCAACTACGTTTTGCGTATGTAGACTACGAGAAAGCCTTTGATTCCGTCGAAATTTGGGCGGGGCTGCAGTCCCTTCAGCGGTGCCAAGTTGATTGTCGGTATAACGAAGTGCTGAAGTGTTTATACAGTAGGGCTACGATGGCATTCCGAGTACAGAACCAGAGTACGAAACCTATCCAACTACAGAGAGATATAAGACGGGTGGATCTTCAATCCCCGAGACTCTTAACTGCTGCATTGGAAGACGTTTTCAAGCTGCTGGACTGGAAAGATATGATATTCCCATCAATGGCGAGTACATCACTCACCTTCGATTTGCCGATATTATAGTTCTTATAGCAGAATCGCTGTAGGACCTCAGCACTATGCTCAATGACCTCAATAGTGTCTCCAAACGGATATGTAACGTCTATGTCCCACCTATACGGATAATTATTGGGAGCACTAAGCTCGAAGTTGTTGACGAATATGTTTACCTGGTACATTCCGACTTGTATACTCCGACTGGTATATTCCGACTCGGTAAGTCCAACTTCAGCCAAGAAGTCAATCGACAGATTCAACTCGACTGGATAGCTTTCGGGAGATTACGAAACATCTTCGCGTTAGGCATACCTCAAAACCTCAAAACAAAACTGATCAACCAGTGCGTGTTGCCAGTGATGAACTATGGATCTGAGACGTAGTCGTTCACCGCTGGCTATATGAGGAAGCTCAAGTTCGCTCACTGAGCTATTGAAGGAGCTACCCTCGGGGTTTCTTTGCGTGATAGACTTAAAAACGAGGATATCCGCAAACCAGAGTAACCGACACAGCCCAACGGATTAGTAAGCTGAAGTAGCAATAGGCCGGGCATATAGCTCGTAGAACCAATAACCGATGGGAAAGAAAGGTTCTCTAGTGGCAGCCTCGTACCGGCAGGCAAAATGTGAGGCATGCACCCACTAGATGGAGTGACGACCTGGTAAGACATGCAGGAAGTCAGTGGATGCTGGGGTCTTGCTTTGTGGCGTTCCTTGGCGAGACCTATGTTCAGCAGTGGGCTTTTGATGGGATGTAATAATTAGATAATGTATAATCATTGAATGAATAATAAATTTAGATGTGTATGTGAGCTGGTGTGTTTAGAATAAGGTGAGCATGGTTTTAGTGCCATTCACACAAAGCACAGAGTAGGTACAGTATATATTGCATGTGATATTTCGTCTGTTTTTTTTTTGCGCTGATATATCAAAGCATACACTACTCTTTGATGCTACTACCTATTCAATAAAACAAATTTGTATTCCCGATGAATGTGGATTTTAATTTAAAAAAAAACTTCCATGTTGCATAATAACGGAGTTTTTGATTTAAAAATGCATATAATACGTACCGTGTATGATCCGCTTCTAGTGAATGTAAATTTTGCATTTTAAAAATGGAAGCAGTTAATTGAAATTGCAAGGATAAATGAATGTACTGTTAAATTGGAACAACCGATATCTCTGATTAATATCTATGAGTTAGAGGGTTACCTTTGAAAAGAAACTAACAAAACGTTATTAACAAAGAAGCCTTTAGGGAATAGGATTTTGTCCTTTATTAGAAGTATGGAAATATGAATTTGTTAAATGTTTTTATTAAAAGCTTCTCTTCAAAAAGCTCTTGGAATTGACCTACGCTCAAGACACAACGAGCCCAGCTCATTACTGCTGATGAAACTGTTCAGGGAGAATAAGAATTCAGGTTAGGAGAGGAATTAAGACAAGATCTAGAGTCAGGAATGGAAACTTGCTGATTTTTTATACAAGAATGACCCCTGAAAATAGAGAGCTATATCAGTTGAAATCAGTCTTCTTCGTGAAGTCCTTGTCACAGTTCAGGCTAGAGGAGATCCTATCCCGGTCATAATTAACGGCATAGCTTACCTACTTCAGCAGATATGTCAGTCACAAAACACAGACTGTATGTTTTGCTTACTCACCGTCGGCTCTCAGGTAGGTTTGCTGGGCCTCCTCAATGGGTATCAGCTGGCAGGGCGGTCCGAGTTGAGGAAGGCGTGAAGAAGCCACTAGCCCTATATTGGCGATTCAATGCCCCATACGATTCCATGTGCGGCACCACTAGCAGGAGGCGTGGCCTTGACCCAGTTCCTTCAGTAGCCACTAAGTTGTTGTTACTCGTAAGGACATAAAATATTATTGAGCAGTCTATCGTGTGGTGCTGTGTAAATAATATATACGCGTACTCACATGCACGCACGCTTGCACTCGCGTTGGTGCTTTCCGAATATTTAAAATATACACACACACACACACACCCTAAAGTTGAATTACTTTTGTAGAAGTTTGAACGGAGATATCAAACAAGTTATATGCAATCATAAACCTCGTCCATAATGTGCCTCATTGCGGGGATTTTGCCATAGTTGACACGGTTAGCAACCTCAGTATTTTTATAATTTTGAGTAATCTTGAAGATGGTGCGCCCATTCTCTTTTTTGTTTCCCTTATGTAAAATAAAACTATATGTAAAACAATGTAATTCTGTTTTTTGGAAACAAACATTTTTTTTATTATTTGTTTATTTTAGTTATATTTATCTTCCCTTGGTGTACAATGAAGAGTTAAAGTTACAGCTTATAGACATCCCACTACTGGACACAGGCCTCCTCCCATTTCTGAGAGGGTTTTAAGGCACGGATATATATAATAAAGAGTATTTATTGTATTATAATTCAGATTATTTTCACACTGAGGAAGACTTTGTAAGTTACGTTAAACACTGAACCAAAAATATGTAAAATAAACTTACTTATCAGAAATTGGTATTGGAGGTAAAATATATGATCCCATTTCTTATCGCTGCTAGACATCAATATTCCAATATAAGAAACTCATTGATAAACATAGATATTGTATTGAAATTGGAATCGAGTCCATTCAGCCAAATATACTAGTTTGAATCGAAAACTCGGAATATATTTTCTCAGTTCTATCTTATTTGCATTTACATTTTCGGTTATATGTTAACATCAAATTAATTATTTCGTTTTTTTTGTTATTACTTAGATTACTTTATTATACAGTGGTGCTGTGCTGTGCTGTGTGCTGCTTTTTGGATTTTCCTCCTTAAGAATCGATTTTCATACATAAGCCTGGCGTATGAAAATTTATGGGGAGTAAAATCAAACGTTACGTCATGCGTTACGTTATGTATTCATGTTTTCAGTTTATATAAACAAGTAACAACTGTCAACTTGCCGAGTTTTGATATTAAATTTCATATATAATCGTTCGTAAGGAGTGAACTCCAGTCGTACGTTGGAGCTGACACACACACACTTTTCTTTGTTAAAGAATTCGTAAGAGAAGGAAAACTATATTTTTATCATAGTTGAATTATATTTTTCATATGCCATGTAGTGTCAGCGTAAGAGAATCCATCAACCCATTTTGTCTTGTGTATGGCGGTCTGAAGAGACTTTGAATATGCCAAAAAATCCGATAGAAGATGACATAAACATCTTTTGTATGCCAGTAAATACTTAAACCAGCTACTGGAAGTAACGTCAAATATGACGTCATTTTATGTTGCTTCCAGTAGTTAGTGTGATGTCAACGAACTGCGATCAGGCTGGCGCAACTTCCATAGTAAAAATTATAAGTACTACAGGGGTCAAATTTTAATGACGGTTATTTCTTCTTTCTGCTTTTCGTAATATGTCTATTAACGAAATTGTCAAATCAAATAGGTTCAAATGTCAAATCAAACAATTACATTTGTACATATTTTATTTATTAAGATTACTTTTAATTTTGCTATAGGAGCCGTTGTTTATTTACATAATTGTTAAAAAAATTAAGTATGCATTATAAAACTACCCAATTAAATGGTGCAAGAAGCGAAAAAAATGATAACAAGAAAAGGCTATTCGTAGCAATATTTCCCTTAGATGATAGAAGGTATGTGGTGATTTCAACTTTAATTGTAATATGATATATAACGCGAGTACATTTTTGGACTAACCATCTACGTAAGACAGGTTTTTATAGTGTACGATTGTTTGCAAAAATACAACCACATTATTTCCTTAATCTGGTAGTTCAATGAGATGGCAATCCGATACTAACTTTACTTAGAAACTACATTGTCAATTGTGACTGCTAACATTCTATTTTTTCAATAAAATGTGATTTTATTTATATTATTTTTTCACCAATTGAAAAGATTCACATGTTAAAACATAACATATTTGTGGCAAACATTGCATTTGAACCCAACTATAACGAACTGTTATTTCATCAGTGGACTTCATTTAAACTTCCACAATTTTGTGTATATTAATAAGGTTTCATTTACACGTAGCAAAAGATAATATCCCTCTAAAGTCACGTTTTGGCAAGAATTAGATTATATAACTAAATCATTATTTTATTCATCTACAAACATTAGCTATAATCAGCACTCATTTTAAAAGTGACAATTAGTAAAAGATCTCTGCGAGTAGTATGTACAGTGGTACCTATGTGAAGAAGCCTAGCGATTTGTATATAGTATTTGTTGCACTTAAAAGCAATTTAATCTAGTCAGTGTTAAAAACTCAATAATTTTACCCTTTAAAAAAACTAACGTAGAAAACAAGCATCCATACGCAGACTATTTATTTTATAGCGTAGCAACACTTGTTCAGTGCGGGAACGAAGCCTCGGTCCTGCAGTGCCGCAGCCAAACGCTTAGCCAGTGCGCTACGGAGTCGTCAATTTTTACTTAATGAATTACTAGTATAATAGTGTGTTTTTATACATATTTTGTACCTAATAATTGTAGAGATATAATTACAAATTGCTATGTGCAAAATACACTGATTTTTTTATCTTCATCGGCATTTTTACTCAATCCCCACGTTAAAAATGTTATTTCTCATAAATAATTCAGTATAGAGATCTAACTTTTATTAAGTAAAACAATCGATAAACAATATATCGACAAATGTTATATCGATAAAATATTCGAGTATATACATTTGCCGCAATATTGTAATTTGTCAATGTTGTCAGCACTGTTTGTCAATACTAAATATCATATCTTGATGTTGGTAGAGTAGCTTGGCGTACTTTCATACATTTACTTTTACTATGGAAGTCTTAGACGTAGTGGTTATATTCTCTTTGACTGCAATCGTTAACCATCCCGGCAAGCGAATCATGTCATATAGCAGACTTAAGAATGGGAAGGAGACTTTTAGAGGTGTTCATAGTTTGAAAATGTTTGCTTTTGTGCATAAGTTACAAAAACTTTTTACTTGACTTGTTTGTACGATGCAAAAGAAAACCTGTTATGTCTGGCCTGTTATTCTTCATGATCAAACTAAAAATAAAATTTTATTAATAAGAATAATTCCTAATCAATATTGAATAATTATCCTATTCTATTCTATTTTTTAGTTTTAAAACGCTATTTCTAAATTTCAAAAAAAAAACATTCAGAATTCCCTACACAATAATTTCTGTAATATACTCGTAAGCTTTTTATCAGGGACTGAAGAATGGGGGATATTGAAATAATGACGAGAAAATTGTGTATTTAATAAAAATGGATCATCTGTTCTCACAGTTTTTTGTCTGGTTTAGTTTGGCTCGTAATTTATTATATTATACGAGAATCTTGAAAATTTTCGTGCAATTTTTAGTATTTATTATAGAAAGTGAAGTAAATGTAATATGGGAATGTAGGAGGTGTCAAATGAGGTATTTTCAAAGGGATGACATCTTTTATGACTAATTATGCTAATTACTACTACTAAACACAAATGTCGTGTAGGCCGTGGGTTACTTTATCATAGATAATATTTATATCTTTAGAAAGTACTCTGTCTTTACTATTTTCTTATAGAATATCGAAAACAAACGAGCACAGTCTACCTGAAGGTAAGAGGATGCTGTGGCCTATAGACATCTATATCCATCCTCGATTATAAATCAAAATGCAGCCGCGTAGTCACTTCTGAAGGCTAAGATGGAATGCCTCGTTTCCACTAAAAAAGTGTCTCCGGCCCTCTACACTCACCTATCGAAACACAGCAGGTAATCTTTTGGAGTGTAGTAATTCCCCGGTCTAGCCGACTCATTCGTGCTGCAACCATAATATAGCTGCAGTATTGCTGTACACCTTAACAATTAATAAACAATAATTTGTAATAATGTGTATTCTGTGTGTATTGTGGCTAAGGCCATCATGTAGTTTGGTGTGCAGGTATATATACAAAACATTACCTCACACATAAAATTGGTGAGCGAAAAGCAAAGCATCAGAACAAGAAGGATTTTAGAGCAAACAAGGTTAGTACGGCAGTGACCGGGACGGGCTCGAGCGATTATATTATTCGATTTTGATATTTTTTTTTCCATTTGACAAAAAGTGGGTGATTTCTGGATATCAACTACAGCGCCACCTACCGGGTTCAATTATCAACTAAATCATCTAGGGACCCACTCAAACACACCCAAGGAGTTCAGTGACAAACACACGTACAGAAAAATTATATCTATGAAGATGGTATTACCATAGATATAATATTAGTTAGTTCCTAAATCTATGTGTATTACAAATAATTTTTTGTTAGTGTTATGTAAATGCACAGACTTAGAATATACTTGCATATGTAAATGTGTCTAAAACGCATTATAATCACACACTACTATATGTTATCACTGTAGAATGTAGAGCCGTGGTAGCTCAGGGGCTAATACTTTCATCGTAAATTTTATACGTGGTAGAGCCAATTTTATACGTGGAGGTGTAAGCGTGAAGAACTTACTCCTTTTTAAAATGCCGGCAACATACCTGCAATTCCCCTAAAGTTGCAGTTGTTCATGGGTGGCGGTAGTCAGTTACCATCAATTGAGCCGTATGCTCGTTTGCTCCCTCTCCTACAAAAAAGCCAGCAGCTATGTTACGGTTTTAGCACGAAAGAGTTTACTAGACTAGGGCAGGACGATGCTCTCACAGAATACCAGCGTGAAATAGCAGCTTAATGCTGCTGTGTATCGTATGGTGCGTGCAGAGAACCTGAGACTCTTTAACTGGAGATGAGGCATTCCATCTTCGTCCGTAGGGTTTACAAAGCATCTGCATTCTGCATCTAAGGTTTATAGCATCAATTTACCATCAGGTGGACCGTGTGCTTGCTTGTTAATTTTATTCTGTTAAAAAAATCCTCAGCTCGCGAAGAACTCGGATTAGATCCCTGCCTCAATACGAAATATTGTTTATAGAGGTTTTGAGATGGCTTTTCGCTTACCGGACTAATAATTGCTGTATAACCCTTTCAGAATTGAGAGTAGTCTTGTGCCTAGCTGTGGGCGTAATAAAGGTTGTAAATTTACCTTGTTAAACGTTTTTGTTAAATGTATATATATACTAAATAATATTTTGTGTACATACATGGTACAGCTACGCTGGAGCTATTACGTAAGTATATAGTATACATTTTAATTAAGGATAGTTTTAGACGTCTGTGGGCAATTGCATTCACTTACCATCAGATAAAATATGTGCTCGTTTGTCACCCTTATTCTTTAAAAATATACAAAGAATATTGCATAACTTGTGCTTCCGACATATTTATTACTTAATACACTAAGCAAGAGGCATGCATAAACATGTACTCTATAATGCTAAGTAATGAAAACCTCAGGCGATGTTTTGTTTTTATTAAAAAAGGAGTACATGAGCATAATCTTCCTGCATAAAATATGCGCGAGCGTTAATATATTGATCAATTTACAAATTAATTCAGTACAAGTGTTCATCTTGTAGTGGTGGTGTCGTATTATCCGCTAACCCATATCGCCCGTGGGTGTTGTAAGAAACGATAGAGGGAAACAAAAGATCGCAAATCATAGCAACTATGGTAAATATTCCCGTATAAGTTAACCTATGATGGAGGCCTATCTATATATTGCATGGCTTCGAAATATTTCATTCCAGATATGCAAGTTTTCTCACTATACTTTGCTTTACCACCTATTTAACCTAGACTAACATTAACACTTCACTGAAATAAACAAGGCAAGATTAAAACGGTAATAAAAAAATGGTAAATCCAATTGTGCATGCCTTAAGCGCAATAAAAAAATTACGTATAACATGATAATACAGAATTTCTTAAAGTCGTTTAAATACGTTTCGACAGCACTATCGGCTTCAGCACCCTCAAAATCCATGAAAATGACACCCATGATGAAAAAAATGGTACCTACTTTAGCCGCCATCTTGGATTTACATTTCGACAGCACTATCGGATTCAGCACCCTAGAAAACCATGAAAATGACACCCATGATGAAAAAATTGGTACCAAATTCAGCCATCATCTTGGATTTATATTTCGACAGCACTATCGGCTTCAACACCGTCGAAACCTATGAAAATGACACCCATGATGAAAAAATTGATACCTATTGTTGCCGCCACCTTGAATTTACATTTTGACAGCACTGTCGGCTTCGACACCCGCGAAAAGCATGAGAATGACACCCATGATGAAAAAATTGATACCTGTTGCAGCCGTCACCTTGGATTTACATTTCGACAGCACTATCGGCTTCAACATTCGTGAATACCATGAGAATGACGCCCATGATGAAAAAATTGATATCTATTGCAGCCGCCATCTTGGATTTACAATTCGACAACCCTGTCGGCTTCAACTCTCTCGAAAAATATGAAAATGACACCCATGATGGAAAACTTGATACCTATTGCAGCGGCTATCTTGAATTTACATTTCGAAAGCACTATCGGCTTCAACATCCTCGAAAACCATGAAATTAACACCTATGATGAAAAAATTGGTACCTACTTCAGTCGTCACCTTGGAATTACATTTCGACAGCACTATCGGCTTCAACACCGTCGAAACCCATGAAAATGACACCCATGATGAAAAAATTGATACCTATTGCAGCCGCCATCTTGTATTTACAATTCGACAACCCCATCGGCTTCAACTCTCTCGAAAAATATGAAAATGACACCCATGATGAAAAACTTGATACCTATTGCAGACGACATCTTGGATTTACATTTCGAAAGCACTATCGGCTTCAACACCCTCGAAAACCATGAAAATGACACCCATGATGAAAAAATTGGTACCTACTTCAGCCGTCAGCTTGGATTTACATTTCGACAGCACAGTCGGCTTAAACACCGTCGTAACCCATGAAAGTGACACCCATGATGAAAAAATTGATATCTCTTGCAGCCGCCATCTTGGATTTAAATTTCGACAACCCTATCGCCTTCAACTCTCTCGAAAACCATGAAAATGACACTCACGATGAAAATATGTATACCTATTGCGGCCGCCACCTTTTTTTTTTTTTTTTTTTTGCGGATGGAAAATCATCAAATGACGCCTTTAGCTCTGGGTGGAGCGGAAGGGAGTGTCAGACTTTTACTGACTAAAAACCATCCGTGTTCCTTCAGTGCCCTTACGTTCCGGAGCCGCGGTATCTCTTTCGAACAGCCCGCAGCCCCGGCAGGCGTCGGCCCTTGCGGGCCCCTTCACGCTGCTGACAGCTCTTTGAGGCGCGCGTGGAACAAAACGCGCCGTCGACACGGCCTGTCGTCGTTAGACGGGCGGACGGCGAGCTACCCATTGCTCGCCGTCCACAGGCCCGCGCCTACGGTGGCCGGGGGCCACGACGTAGCCCCCGACGCCCGGGGCGTCTCCCGCGGCGGCCGGGAAGGAAAGCTGTTGCTCTCTCCTTCTCCCGCTCCGCCACCTCCTTCGCTAGCATCACTGCTTCGCAGAAGGTGGTGACGGCATCCCATTCCGTCTCGCTCCGGACCATGGCTTCGACCAGGGCCGGACGCGAGAGGTCGCCGCCGCCTATCGCCGCTACGAGGACACGGCGTTGCTCCGCCCAGGCAGGGCACACCTCCACGGTGTGCTCCACCGTGTCCTCCGGTCGATCCTCGCAGTGGGAGCACCCGGGCGTTTCCTCCCGCCCGATTCGGTGCAGGAACCTCCCGAACACACCGTGTCCGGTGAGGACCTGCGTCAGGCGGAAGGTGAGGACGCCGTGGCGTCTCTCAAGCCACTCCTCAAAGAGGGGTCTTATCGCCGCTATAGTGGCGTGCCCAGCACGGGGTTGCGACAGTCGCTCTCTCCATGTCGCCATGAGATCGTGCCGGAAGTCTGTCCGCTGCACGACAACTTGCCGCGGCAGCGGGGTTTCCCCCCGGCATAGTGCCTCCGCGCGCCATTCGTGCAGGCGCGCGAGGACTATCGCCTCCAGATCCCATGGCGGCAATCCGGCAAGGAGGCACGCTGCCTCGCGGGAGATCGTGCGGTAGCCGCGAACCATCCTTACGGCAACTACCTTTTGGGGCGCGTTCAGGTGGTGGACGGCAAGCCGCGCCAAACCACGCGCCCACACCGGGGCCCCGTAAAGGGCCATGGACCGCACAATCCCCGCGTAGAGCCTCCGGCAGGAGGCGTTTGGCCCCCCCAGGTTCGGCAGGAGCCGCCTGAAGGCAGCCCCGGTCCGTTCCAGTTTGGGAGCCAAACGTCGGAAGTGCTCAACGAAGTTCCATCGGCCGTCGAGGACGAGTCCTAGGTACTTCAACGTCGACTCGACGCCGATGGATACCCCTCCTACCATCGCTGAGGATCCCGGTGGTGGCCTATTCCGAGGACCATGGAAGTGCATGGCCTCGGACTTGTGCAGAGCCACCTCAAGACCCAGCTGCCGGATCCTCTCAACGACTATCGCAACCCCGCGTGTCATGTTTTCCGCCGCCGCCTCGTACGACCCCCCCTGTGCCAGTACCAGCGTGTCGTCAGCGTAGCAAACTACGCTGACGCCGGTAGGGAGGTCGGCGCGCAGCACCCAGTCGTAACCGATGTTCCACAGGGGCGGCCCCAGAACCGAACCTTGTGGGACACCGCACGACATCTCTCGCCGGTTCCACTCACCGTTGCGACCGGGGTAGATGACGGCCCTATCCGTCAGATAGTCCCCGACTATACGACGGAGATAGGTCGGCACCCGGTGATACCGGAGTGCCTCCCTAATGCAGCTCCAGGGCATGGAGTTGAAGGCGTTGGCGATGTCGAGAGACACCGCCAAAACAACCCCCCCCCCCTGGCCACTGCATCCCCCGTCGTGAGGGCTCTCACGCGCATGATGGCGTCCACCGTAGAGCGCCTCTTGCGGAAACCAAACTGGTGTTCCGCAAGATCCGGCCCCGTCCTCGCAAGGTGCTCGGCGAGGCGGTTTGCAATGACTCTTTCAAAGAGCTTGCCCACCTCGTCGAGCAGCACCACGGGCCGGTATGCGGACGGAGAGTCCGCAGGGCGCCCCGGCTTCCGAATGAGGACCAGCTTCCCCGTCTTCCAACGAAGCGGGAATTGGCCTCTCTCCAAGCATGCGCTTAGGAGCCCCTCCAGTCGGGGCCCGAGAGCCTCCGAGGCCAGGACCCAGGCTTTGCCAGGCAAGCCATCGGGTCCTGGGGCGGTATTCCTGGCCTTGAGCCTACGTACCGCCACTCTCAGGTCTACCCCGGTCCCTTCCGGGATGCCGTCGTCGTCGTCCTGGTGGTCCGCTTCCGGCACCGCAGGTGGCGGAGCCATAGGCGGGGGCGGATGTTCCCCTCGCGCAGGAAACAGAGCGCTCACCACGTCCTCCACGAGCTGAGGCCGGAGACTCTGCGTCAGCGGGGGGGCCCAGGTGCGGAGTTTATCCCGCACCATCTTGTAAGGGCGCCCCCACGGATCTCTGTCGAGAGTCTCCAGCATCTCCTCACGGGCCCGATCCCGGGCCCGCATGACAGCCTCCCGGAGGGCGGTCTTCGCCGCTCTGTATCCCTCGTACAGCTCCGCCTCAATGGATGCCGCATTCGGTGGACGAATGCGGAGCCTGCGATGCCTGGCGTACAGGTGTCGCGCGGCGACACACGCCTCGCGCAGAGACGTCAGCTCACGCGACCACCAATACACCTGACGCCGGGCGCTTCCTGGCCGGACGCGGGGCATTGCCACGTCACATATCTCGGACATGGCCTCCTGGAACCACCCTGCCTCATCATTGACGTCGGCAGGCCTATCCGGTGATGACACCCAGGCCTGCACGATCGAGGCTTCCAGGAGGAGCTCCCGGTCCAGCTGCTTCAGCGCCCAACGCGGACCACTCGGGGCCTGTTGGACTGGCGCGCTCGAGGGCTGGGTGGAGACGTCAAACCGGATGTACCGGTGGTCGGAGTAGGTCTCCACCCCCTCCATGACTCGCCAGTCAATGGCACGCGGCGACAGAGCGGGGCTAGCGAACGAAATGTCCACCACCGACTCGCCCCGCATCCGCACACACGTGGGGACAGAACCCCGATTTAGGACGACCAGGCCTGTCTCCAGAGCCCAGTCTTCCACCATCCTACCCCGCACATCTGTACGACGAGAACCCCAAGCCAAGTTCTTGGCATTGAAGTCCCCGAGGACAAGCACGGGGAGGGGATAGCTTCCGACGACGACTGCTCTCAGCTCTGCAAGAGAGTTGTGGAGCTCGGCGAGAGATCGGTTCGGGGAGAAGTACACCCCCACAACGACGAACTCCCCGAACCGTGCTGCTACGCACCCCTGACCCCTCCTGACACCTTCAAGGGTCGGGGTACCGGCGGCGGCCGAAGAAATGATGGCCACTGAGCCGTTAAGGTCCGCCACCCAGTCCTTCCTAGGCCAGACAAAATACGGCTCAGCGACCACAGCGATGTTAATCGACCACTGCGCCATGCTCTGGAGCAACAGATCCTGAGCGCAGGCGCAGTGGTTGATATTCGCCTGGAGGAAGCTTAATGGGGCCGTTATAGGCATTCCATTTCAGCTTCCTCCACGGGGCGCCCCTCTGCAGGCGTCGGTGTCGCGGCGGCGGCGGCGGCGACAGTGACAGCGGCGGCGGCGGCAGTTGCAGATGCGGCGGTGGCCATAGAGGCGGCGGTGGCCATAGAGGCGGCGGTGGCCATAGAGGCGGTGGCGGCGGAGGAGGGCCTTCCCCTACCCGCGGCCTTGGCCTTGGCGGGTGACACGCAGGCCCTGCTTCCGGCCCAGTGATCGGCTGGCTTGCCGGTCGCCGCACATGCATCACAGTGCGGCGTAGCGCAGCAGGTCGCCGATATGTGTCCGGGCTGACAGCAGCGGAAGCAGAGGCCACTGCGGTCAACCTCCGAGGCGCATTTCACTGATACGTGATGCCCCACGAGACAGCGGTAGCACCTCAGAGGTCTGGGCTCCAGCAGCTTAACCTGCGCTGAGACCCAGTCCACCAGAAGCCTTCGGCCCTCCACTATGGTTTTAGCCGCCGTAACAGGGCAGCACACCGTGGCGGCATGCATACCCCGTTGATCCGGGCGTATGGCGCCTGACCTGATCTGGTCAGTAGTGCACCCCCCGGACCTGGCGACGGCGGCCACCAACTCCTCCTCCGATACCGAGTCGTCCAGACCCATGATGCGCAGGTCTGCGCATCTGACGGGCCTGGACACTCGGGCCTCGTCCGCGTTCAGGGACGCTCTGAGCTTCACAGCCAGAGCGTCTGCAGTCGCGCCACTGGATTCCCCGGGGATCTCCAGCATACGGGCCCCCGTCTGGGTGACTTTGAGCCGGAGGCCCCCAGTGATCCCGAGCTCCCCGAGATCCACCGCCTCTTTCGCCTTCGCGAGCAGATCGCGGTAGGTAACGCCCTTCTTTTCCGCGTCCGGCTGTAGTGTAATCACTACAGCTGCGGTCTTCGGGGCGCGGAGCCTAGCCGCGATCTTGCGCGCCCTGAACTGGTGCTGCCGCTCCTGCTCTTTGGCCTTTTTGGCTGCCTTCTTCCCCTTCTTTTTGTCCCCGACCACCTGCCAACCGGCTTCTGCCGTGGGAGGTGTAGGGAGCTGGGGGGGCGGTGGCGGCGGCGGCAGCTGGCTTGCCGCTGGCGCTGGCCCATTCGCCGCAGGCACTGGGGCTGGCGCAGCCATCACCTGTGCTGCCGCCTTGCCCTTTTTCGCCTTCGCCTTGCCTCTCTTTCCCGTCGCCGGCTTAGCCGGAACCGGTTCAGCCGGTATCGGTTTTGCCGGAGCCGGCTTTTCAGGGGGGGGAGGGGCAACTGCAGCCCCACCCGAGGGCTGGCTGGACGGCCCCGGCCTGGATGCGGCAGCCGTGGCCGTCGCGTAAGAAGCCGTTGCCGGCCTCGCCGCCGTCTTGTTTGCCCCTAGGGGGGGGCGCAGGACGATGCCCTCCAGCACGGAGAACCGGTGCTGGAAGGCAGCCAGCTCCTGCCGGACCAGGTTCAGAACCTGGTTCTCCACCGGCACGGGCTGGCTTGGGCGCTGCGTCTGGGGCGCCGCGCGAGAGGCAGGCTCATATAGGCTGGCCAGGTCTGCGCGGAGCTTCTCATTCTCCTTCTGGAGAGTCTCCATGGCGGACGTCAGGCGGGCCACGTCCGCCCGCAGCTTCGCCACCTCGTCCGCATTAGGCCCAGCCCCAGCAAAGTTGGCCTCCGCAGCCGCCATGATGGAGGCGGAGGCCGCGGGAATGGCCTTGAATTTCGAGGAGGACTTTTGCTTAATGGCCACGACCTTGATCGCGGCCTCCACCTCCTTTACGAATCTGGCCTTACGCTCCACCTCGGAGCCGCCAGTCGCATCTGTTTCTTCGCCTGATTCCCGAGCCGTATCGTCCGGGTGGCGCCCCTCCTCGGCAAGCTTTGCCTCTTGTTCGGCCCTCTGATTTGTAGAGAGCTCCCTCCCCTTGCCTCTCAGCCCGCCCCGCCTGTTGGTGGGGATTTTCCGGGCCGAAACCTCCTCTTCACCGGATGCCGACCCCTGGTCGCCATCCCGCCTGGACCGCTTGCGGAAGAACTTGCTGGTCTCCGCGGTCCCAGGCTCCACTTGTCGGGAGCTCTCTGAGCCTCCCTCGCTGTTCGATGCGGCGTCGGACTCTGTCCCCGCATCGTTTCTCCTCTCCTCTACGTTGCCGTTGCCGGCGGTTTTTGTTTTTTGTTTGTTTTTTTTTTCCATTTTTATACCCACGAGTATGGGGGAATTAAAAGTCCACCTTGGCAGAGACCCCTTACCAAGGTAAGCAGATTTAAAGGATTTATTACTCGCCAGGGGGTCTGCAGGTACCCTGGCGAGGAGCGCACTCACGACTGATTTGTTCATAGAACCCCGTCAGCCATCCATCCCCTCGCGGTGCGTCGCCGCTTGAGATTCGGGGTAACTTTTTATAGAGGTTTTCTCCCTCGCGGTCCGGGCGGTTAAGCCAAGACCCTCGGTCCCTATCAAAGCCGCGAGACGTGATCCACGACACTTCGATACTGGGATTACGAGACCGGCGGTGACAGCAAAGGATGAATCCTTCACTGTCTGCCCGGAGGCAGGGTAAGTGCACACCGAGCCCGCCCTCACTCCTCTGCTATGCCCTCTGCTGATCAGAGGGTCACGCAGTGGAACGCACCGTTGGTCCGGAACGGACCCCCCCCCCATGTCAGAATAATTAGCCGCGGCAGTACCATTCCCCAAGGAGTAAGAATTTCTTCTCATTTCTCGAGGAAGATTACTGCCGCGCCCAGGGTGCACCGGCCCAGTATCTGCTCTTCCCTCCAGACGTATCGAGAGGGACCCGCAACTACCAGGCACACGTGGAGGACTTCTGACTTCGCACCCCATGATTTCGCACCCCTGCAGCCGCCACCTTGGATTTACATTTCGACATCAGTATCGGCTTCAGCACCCTCGAAAACCATGACAATGACACCCATGACGAAAAAATTGATACTACTTACTTTTAGTACGTTCTACTTTTACTTATTCTGTGCTTTTAAAATATTTTAATAAAAAAAATCTCTTATTATTATTATAATCAAGTATTTAAGAAATTTGGTTATTCGAGTATTGTGTGTTTGTACAGCGATCTTTTTGAGCCGCTGCAAACAACCTCAACAATGTTCACTCACGACGGCGACTGACGCTGAGCTGAGTGAGTGAGTAAAGTACTCTGTGGCTGTAGCTCCCTATTTACAGAAATAATTTACATACAAGGCTACGAAATCAACGAAAATTTCGCCATTTTAGAGCCGAAAAAAAATTAATTATAGTTAAACAAAATAAAGTTACATTGCCATTTACATTTAGTGGATTCCCACATGATAGGTGAAGAGATTAAAAAATAGATTGATTTATACAATTGATATTTTCAAAAGTTATCTTGTTTACAAGCCTTGGTGACATGATAAATCCACACCAAAAGCTACTTAAACACCTTTTTTATTTAAAAATAGCAATTAATCGATTTAAAAATAATATTAATAAGTTCAACAATCATTTATCTTTATAACAATGTGCATTTTTATCATTTATATGTATAATATGATTGCTAGATACGATTTTTTTCGATATAACGTTGGAATCTTAATTTTTAGACGATACTAGAACATACTGACGCGCTTTCGCTTAAGGCATGCAAAAGAAATATTGCTTAAACAGTTTCTTGAAAAGAGAAAAAACTCAAATAAAACCGTAAGTTTCGAATTTCTGGCAAATTATGCTATATTTTTAAATGCTAAAAATATGGTACATACGTCATTTAACTTTACCCTAACCCCCAGTTCCCACCAATTGCTTCAGGAAGTGGAACGTGTGCTGCGTGGCATTTTATAAAACAAGGTAATTATTGTTTTGGTTTTCGTTTATCCAGTCTTACCCTATTACACTTATTTGTAAGTTTTAGTGAGAATTTAGCTTCTTTTGTTATTATATTGTCGAAATACCATCAATCAATACCGTCAAGTCGAGTTATGTAGTTGTAGCTAGAAAAAAACTGATCCGAACAGGGTTGTGATCGCTGTAGGCTAAAATCCGAAGTTTCTTTCACGAGTGCAGATCGGATGAATACTATCCGATCTTTACCCGTTACAAATATGCTAGTTATTGTCAAACTTTCTTAGAGATATTCCTTAGGTGATTATGGGATAATGTAATTCATTGGGTTTAATTTTTAGGACGGTCTTATTACTTTTAAATACACATTTAAACATTTATAATTCCTCGCATATCGCAGCAATGTGGTGATGAATGACCCCTAAAATTAGAATTTTTGAAACTGTTAATGCTGTTATGTTTATATACTTATGTTTAACTGAAATATTTTGCATTATTAAGGGTTACCAGCATAGCTATTCATTATACAGTGGATTTCAACAATTGATAATTACAAAATTTATTAAGAACTAATCAAATTAATAGAATCAGGCGTTACTATGCGGAAATCCTTTATATAAAAGCTTTTAAAAAAATTACTTTGCAAACATTAAATACAATGATGTGACCGTTAAGAACTTACTTACTTTACTTTACTTTTTTCCTTAACGGTACCGTAGAGTCTATATCACCTGGGGATGCCTCGTGTAGAGGCGAAACACGTATCGTATTGTCGTCAGTGGTGTGTCTTGCCTAGTGTAGTGGTGTTGAGAGTAGCAGTGCTGGGATTAGTGGTGACGGGGATAGTGCACGCAATTGAGGGAGGGCGGGAGGTGCTCTTCATACTAGGTAAGACACATCATTGTATTTTATAGCGTGGATGTTTGCGAAGTTAATTTTTTAAAAGCTTTTATAAGAACTAATCTTCGGAACGTCAAAATCGGTTCTGGTTTTGACGGGATTTAGTTATTTATTTTGTGAGATACCTATATATTTGCACTAGTTTGTGTAGTGATGCACTCAGTGCCACGGCCGCATTACTTACAATAACAAAAAAGTAATGCGGATCCACAGATGCTACGAAAATACGCTAGGACTTCAACGACTTCGTACGAACATGAAGCCCTAGAAATTGCTATTTAAAAACTATAACCTGGTTTGCTATACGCCGCTTTGCTAAAATACTTACATCTTTTTCTTCTCCAGGGCATTTCGTTGATCCTTACTATTACATTTTATTTAAAAATTTCGAGACTTAAAAAAATTCTTTGTCAGAAAAATAAATCAAGTGCTTCCTATCTTTACCGTATATTGAGTAATTCCATCTTGTGCCATAACAAAGTTTGAGAACCTCAAAATTACAATTTTTTATGTCAAAAAGAAGCCGGAAATCCAATACCGGAGAGAAATCAGTCACGGGACCAACGGCTTTACCTACGTCTATTACGAAATACCGCAAACTTCCGGGTTGGTTCTGAAATTTTCTTAACAGAAAGCCCAATACCTGATTTTTGACTCGACCGAGAATTAGAACGTGGGAACGAGGCAGTTAAATAAAACATTATAAGACTACTATTATCCGTGGTAGTGAGGTAAAGGTAGACGTAAAACTGGATAAAACATCAAAGCAAAGGGAATTAATTATCTGCTTCAAAACTCGCTATCCGTGTGCTGAAGCTGAACTGCAGATTACAATGACACTGCAAATTAAAACTATTAGCCGATCCCTCAGTGTGTTCTTATGCATAAAATCAAAATTTTCCTAGAGTGGCAACGCGTTATTGTAGCTGAATACACAGTAATATTTAATTTTATAATAATTTAAGTAGCAAATTAATGCGTATGCGCTTTTGTAATTTTGCGTGTGTGTATGTTTGTGCGTGCGTGTGACGTTGTAAAGGTGCGTTGTGGACGGTGTATAGGATACCATCGCCGTGGCATTCCTAATTTCTATTCCTATTAATTTTTAAGTGGTAGAGCCATGCTGGAGCTATATTAGTAGTATAGTTGTAGTACGAATGGGTCGGCTCGACCAGGGAAGGACAATGCTCTCACAAAATATCAGCGTAAAATAGCAGCTTAGCACTGCTGTGTTTCGTATGGTGAGTGTAGAGAACCGAAAACCCTTTTTACTGGAAAAGAGACATTCCATCTTAGTCCTCACGGGTGACAACGTATAAACCGGAGACCCTTTTTACTGCAAAAGAGGCATTGCATCTTAGTCCTCACGGGTGACAACGCATCTGCATTTGATTCGCGAACGAGGATAGATGTAGATGTCTATGAGCCACAGCAACCACTTACCATCAGTGGACTGTGTGCTCGTTTGTCACCTTGTCCTATAAAAAAAACAGTAAGTGTCTCATTTAGAAAATTTATAATTATTTTTAAATCATCAAATATATAGGTAATTCACAATGTTCGAACACGATTTATACAAACTTTCCTGTTTTATGCTTTGTACTAAAACTTACTGCTATCTCGAGACCCACATCTAATTACAGAACTAATGAAGTAAGTAAGATCTTATATTTATCTGTAATGGCCCGACCATTAACTATAGTACGCATTAAATGAAGATAGCTTTGTTTATCTGTTGCATGGCCGGCAGTCTTTATTCAGTATATTTATATCAAACAAAATAGTTTTCCTTCTTAATAAATACTTTATTATCGTCATTACAGTCCAACACAAGTCCACAGTTGAACATTGGAGTTCCCGACGACAGTTCTGAGCCATCTGCATTCATCTATACTCCCTACACTATCTAGCCTTATAACGTTTAGACAGTTATGGAATTTTTCTTTACTTTCTACATGGTATAGCCATGCTGTAGCTATATTATGGTTGTAGCACGGGTCGGGCCGACCGGGGAAGGACAACGCTCTTACAAAATATCAGCGTAAAGTAATCACTCAATGCTGCTGTCTTTCGTATGTTGAGTATAGAGAACCGGTGACCCATTTTACTGGAACCGTTTTTAGTCCTGAACGGACAACGCATCTGCATTTTGATTCTTAATTGAGGATAAATGTAGTTGTCTATGGGCCAGACCAACTTATCATGAGGCAGACTGTGTAGTCGTTGTTCACCCTTATTCTATAAAAAATACGCTGGTATTCTGTCAGAATGTGGCCCTACCCCAAACAAAATTTGAATGAAGGGGAAATTATACTACTTAATAAATCCTGGGTTTTACACTTTAGCGACAGAGAGTAAATAGCAGTGCGATAGTGTAATTGGTGGTAATCGGGTCGTCTTACCATCAGATAAGCATCCACTTACAATTTCGTGTTTGTTTGTTAATTCTATTAAATCTTATTCTATAAAAAAGAGGATTTTGATATTACCAGCAAAATTAGTATTAAACTTTGTTACATGCTAAAATTATTACGGAGAGCAATTTTTGACAAACAATTACCATCTCTTTTAATTCTAATGCTTAAAAGCATAGCAATACATATAGTAGTATTTTAAGACAAATATTTAACGTTATGTGAATGCTTAATTGCTTTCAAATAGGATTTTCGCAGTTACAACAGCCATTTCGTTGCATTCATAAAACTGGAAATGTTTCGTTTATTATTTATAAAATATAAATTTAAGTTTGCTCTGGAAATAATGAAGAATATAACTTCTTATTTAATACACAAACTTTTTCTGTTATTTTTTTAAACTATGTTAAGAATTATGTCCTGGCATTTTTTTTATAAAATATACTTTCAATTAAAAGTAAAATCAGACTCAGACTTCAGTATGTGGAATTACGAATATTATTTTTTTAATTGTTTGACTTTTATTTGTCGGAGATTCAACAGAGTATTCCAATTTTGATCGCGTAAATACATCAGGATAGCGTTAATTGTTAAAAATAATAAAAGTGTGAGGGCGGATGTTCAACTTGCTTTCTTGCTTACGCAATTAATCATTATCAGTAATAAGACAACGTAACGCACTTTACATTCAGTATAATGAAATTACAGTTCGATCACACCGTAACACGTCCCTGCCACGATCACACACCAGTGTAACGTAAGGTACGTAATTACATGATAACACCAAAGTATCCAAACCAAGAGCAATACTATCTATCTCAATGTAACACAGGGCAGCCTCTCAGCAACACCAATCCTCCGTTCCTGCACTCAAAGAATTACAACAACGAACAGAACCACGATACTATCTTAACACTAGTAGAGTGACTTAAGCGGAATATCCCGCGCACGTTTTTTTTGCGCCCAGCTGCAATGGAAGGGCTACCCTCCGGGAAGCGAGGAAGGGAGGTGGTGAATGTTCCATGCATACCACGACAACCAGCTGTCGTGGTCACGTGGGACTCACTGTGTAAATTTAAGTGCCTACTCACTAAACACCACCTGTGAGACCGGCATTGGCTTTTGTAGTATTTCTGTCGGAACCGAACATCTTTAGGGAAAAGGGGGCACAGGTGGTGAGGAGCCGCTGAGCCCCGCGGGCCCCCAGGTCCCGCGCACGGCGCATACAGTGAACTTTATACTGCACAAACGAGTGGGGGTGTCTCGATATACCCTCCATTCCACCTCGATCCAATCGACATATTTTTATTAAAAATAAATTTTAACCCTATTGAGTGGGTGTATCACAAACTCAATGTCATCTGAATAGTTCCTTTAAAAATTTCATTCCCCATTTTGCCACCCTTAGCGGAGGATTTTTCTCAAATTAATATGGGGAAGGTGGTAAAGTATAACCTATGTATTAAAAAGAATCATTCAAACACAGTTGACGAAGTAATCTCGTAACATACATACTAAAAATAAACATACAGTCGAATGGAGTACCTCCTCCTTTTCTGGAAGTCGGTTAAAAATCCTCATAAGGCAAATATCCAGACCTAAAACTATAATTATTTTTTGGCAGTACATTTTCATTGGTACTGGTGGGGATTGAACCCGTTTTGCTCGCATACTCTGAAATTTACGGCAAACGCTAAGCCCTTGAGTTACCACAGCTGATCAAATATTATATCTTCTATACTGTCATAAAACTGTAACACAACGATTTCTGTACATTGTATGTTTTTCGGAAATTTGAATTGGGGTACACAATGTTATCGATACAGATGCTAAAAGAAAATGTTTTGGAAATATTGTCTGTCTGTTTGTCTGGACACTCATAACGCAAAAACCTGTTAAAGGATTTGGATGAGACTTTCACTATAGTGTTGTTTAGAGGTCGAAACGTTATAATAATTATATGTCATCACGCTATCTATCACAGGAGTTGGGGTGTAGGCATAATCTTATCTTTTGCAGCTACAAAACGTCTTAAAATTTACGTTAACGTGAGATTAAAAATTATACTTTCCGATTTGAATTGTTCTTTATATTTCCTACCCGTTATTTTGTAAATATCATAATGTTAATTATAGTGTAATAATGAACTAATTACTTATAATACTGTACCTTCACCGTAGATGGCAATTTAGGTATTTATAAAGCACAGTATTGTTTTATTATATGTCTCATAGTTTTTAGTAGACCACTAAATACAATTTTCTTACCTTAATCTGAATAAGGGTATGATAAGAAGTAGATTGTTCCTGTTCTTCAGATTTATTTTCAAAATTGCTCATAAGCAAAATAATTATATACAATGTCAAGGTTAGTTTCAATTCAACTTCAATTTTCATATAATATATTCACTGTAAGAGTTTATTTTATGGCTTATATCTACATTTAATATAACAAGAAGGAAAAGAGTTTTCTTTTTTGTTTTTTTTTGTTTGTTTAAACACGCTAATCTCTGTAACTACTAGTCGGATTTGAAAAATTATTTTTGTATATTACAGCCAGATTCATAATCTAACAATAGGCTACACCTCTCAGCTAGCCTAAAATATTGCTCACGAAATTATCTATCCTCGTGCGCTGGCGTAATGGTTAGTGATACGTATTTTAAGTTTCTAAGTAATTTATATGGGGGAGGGGGTAAAGTATAATCTATGTATTAAAAAAGAATCATCCAAACACAATTGACGAAAAATCGTAACATACATACAAAAATAAACATACAGTCGAATGGAGTACCTCCTCCTTTTCTGGAAGTCGGTTAAAAATCCTCATAAGGCAAATATCCAGACCTAAAACTATAATTATTTTTGGCAGTACAATTTCATTGGTACTGGTGGGGATTGAACCCGTTTTGCTCGCATACTCTGAAATTTACGGCAAACGCTAAGCCCTTGAGTTACCACAGCTGATCAAATATTATATCTTCTATACTATCATAAAACTGTTACACGACGATTTCTGTACATTGTATGTATTTTGGAAATTTGAATTGGGGTACACAATGTTATCGATACAGATGCTAAAACAAAATGTTTTGGAAACATTGTCTGTCTGTCTGGACACTCATAACGCAGAAACCTGTTAACGGATTTGGATGAGACTTTCACTATAGTGTTGTATAGAGGTCGAAACGTTATAATAATTATAAATCATCATGCTATCTATCACAGGAGTTGGGGAGTAGGCATAATCTTATCTTTTGCAGCTACAAAACGTCTTAAAATTTACGTTAACGTGAGATTAAAAATTATACTTTCCGATTTGAATTGTTCTTTATATTTCTTACCCGTTATTTTGTAAATATCATAATGTTATTTATATTGTAATAATGAACTAATTACTGATAATACTGTACCTTCATCCTAGATGGCACTTTAGGTATTTATAAAGCACAGTATTGTTTTATTATATGCTAGTGATAGTTTTTAGCAGATAACTAAATTTAATTTTCTTACCTTAATCTGAATAAGGCTGATAAGAAGTAGATTGTTCCTGTTATTCAGATGAATTTTCAAAATTGCTCATAGGCAAAATAATTATATACAATGTCATGGTTAGTTTCAATTCAACTTCACTTTTCATAATGATAATATATTCACTGTAAGAGTTTATTTTATGGCTTATATCTACATTTAATATAACAAGAAGGAAAAGAGTTTTTTTTTTGGTTTTTTTTGTTTGTTTAAACACGCTAATCTCTGTAACTACCCGTCAGATTTGAAAAATTATTTTTGTATATTACAGCCAGATTCATAATCTAACAATAGGCTACACCTCTGAGCTAGCCTAAAATATTGCTCACGAAATGATCTATCCGCGTGCGCTGGCGTAATGGTTAGAGATACGTATTTACGTATCAGATATAGATATAGAACATTGTATTTACAATGTTCTTAAAATATAGATCATAACTCCACCTAAAAAAAGTCCGCGATACCATTTGCCTATTTCTTATACATAAGCCACAATAAGGTATTTTATGACAAAAACTATTTAAAATTAAAAAGTGATCTATGAGCGTTATTATTAGGCATGGCATATTATTCCTTACGAATGAGTTACTTCATCATCAAGACAATTGTATCAAGAAAAACTTTACTCCTTATAGCATGTTATTTGGATGCATAGCTTAAGATATAATGAAAAATTTATTTAAATACTTAACTTCAAGAAAAGAGCCTACTCCTTTTTAAAAGACCGGCAACGCAACTGCAATTTCCCTGGTGTTGCGGTTCTTCATGGGCGGCGGTAGTCACTTACCATCAAGTGAGCCGCATGCTCGTTTGCCCCCTCTCCTATAAAAAAATAGACTTGATTTGGCACGCAAACGACGCAAAAACCCTAGCCGTTTCTGCCAATTTGCAATTTGTCCTGTCGCGAGGCTCAGACACGTTATACACGCGGGTGAAACCGCGGGGCACAGCTAGTCTGTTATAAGTGCCAAGAGAATAGAGTTCAATTAAAAAGTAAAGTTGCAGCCTATATATGGCCTATATATGGCCAAGAATAATTTTATTTCTAAGAGGGTTTTCCGGGGCAGAGTCCATCCCGAGGTCTTTTACGCGCTGTCTTGATATATCCACTTTAATTACATTTTAAAATTTGGATGTAACAATAACCTGTCTCTCAAGTTTAGATCAAACTGCACACTGTGTGCAAAATTTTATTGAAATCAGTTCAGTAGTTTAGGAGTTCATCGCCGACAAGCAATATGACACGTAATTTTTATATTTTTATATATAAAGATTTGTCGTAGATTTAGCTCTGTCTTTTACCGGCAAGTGTCATTGTTCACGGTTTATCTTTTATATCCTCTTTATAAGACGTCCTCAGGTATATCAAAAGGTATTAAATAATAATATTTCCCTACAATTCTAGATGCGTATATTTTTATATTTTAAGTAATTCAGTATTTGAGTATTTGTGTTAAGTGTTTAGAGTTCTGAATACTTTAAATTTTTTAATTTTCTTACTATATCCAACATACTCATCAATAATGCCCAATAAACCCTTTAGGCCGAATTTCGGTCATAGCGGTCTGTCTCAACGGAGACTTATCGTTTATGTGGGACACTGAGATATTATGTACGAACCTTTAGGTAATGAGTAATAGTGTTCGATAATTTGTACGCAAGTACCAAGGGAGTACCTACATTAAACTTTAATACTTTAATGACGTATAATAGGATTATGGATCAGGAGTGTCTGTGCAAGCACAGGTGCAATTTCTATTCTCTCATACTCTCATAGTCCAATGGCATGGTATTCCGACGGAAAATATAGAGAGATAGCAAGCAGAACCAATAGCTTTACGTACTCTCTGAGCAACAAGGATAAAACAGCGCTATAATCTTGATTCCCGGTTTCTACTGCGAATTTTCTCATAAAAACCCTACTGATTTTAGGCCCGCTCACACTTATTATTATAGACCAAAATACTTTCCTCGGTTGACTTTAGTTTTATTTTTAATTTATTTGCAGGATGATACATAATTAAGATATCCAAAAGAATTCATTTAGTTATTGTAATGAAGTGCTTAGGCATTGAATTGCAGTTTTTTTTTTTATTTTAAATATTTTTAATATTAATGACAATATGGCTTCTACGTGGTAGAGCCATGCTGCAGCTATATTATGGTTGTAGCACGAATGGGTCGGCTCGACCGGGGAAGGACCACGCTCTCACAGAAAACCAGCGTAAAATAGCAGCTTAACGCTGCTGTGTTTCGTATGGTGAGTATAGAGAACCGGAGACCCTTTTTACTAGCAAAGAGGCATTCCATCTTAGTCCTCACGGGTGACAACGCATCTGCATCTTGAGTCTTTATTGAAGAGATGTAGATGTCTATGGGTCACAGTAACCACTTACCATCAGGTGGACTGTGTGCTCGTTTGTCACCGGATCCTATAAAAAGAAATATCCATAGTACAAATAATTGCTGATGGAGGGTCTCTTAACTGTTGTATGGGAACCAAGTGTTAGCTAGGAAAATTCGGAAGCAAATTGTGAATTACGTTATTGCCGTCATTATGTTGTTTATTTTCAATATGAAACAAAAGCGTAATTTGTCTCTTGGTTCGTTTGCGGGTCAGTCCATTAGTTTGTTTGTGGGTTTGTCTATTTTTTCGTTCGTGATTCTGATTGAGTAACTAACTGAACTTATAACTTACTTACTTTATCCAGATTAATATTTTCTAGATCTACGTGATAATTAAGATTACAAATAAATAACAAAAGTACTAATTCCACGCGGACGAAGTCGCGGACCCAGCTAGTAATGCAAATAAAAAAAAATATAAATTTTATACAAGTTATTATAAAACTTTTTAAAGTACATAACTTGTTTGTGAGTTATTTTAAACTTACTGGTAATAGTACTATGTAAATAACATATTAGAGAACTTCACAATGCCAACATGAATTCTCTTACAACAGAATCTTGAACGCCTGCTTAAGTAATTAGAAAGTTAAACTGTTTTGGATTTATTTGGATTTCGACACTCCTATAACGTGAATGTAATAATAATTTTGTTTTTCTATAGATGACGATAAGAGGTTAATAATAAAACTTTACTTATTTTAAGATATTATGTAACATTTTAAAACCAAAATGACTATGAAAACTGAAAAAATAATAAAAAAAATATTACATGATGTGAAACAGCTAGAGCGTAAAGAAATGTTTTGGAGTGGCAACCTCGTACTGGTAAACGAAAGTAAAGGGGTCGGTCATGACCTGAGAAGAGATACAGGAAGTCGATGAATGCAGGAGCGTTCTTTGGGGCGTTCCTTGTGGGAGTCCTATGTTCAGCAGCGCATTTGTGATGAGCTGTAATGATAATGTGCTTGCAGAGTCAATGCTCTATGAAAACACAATCATTATCTAGGGGTTCTTGATGCCTAAACACTCGATATATATTTCAAAGTATGTGAATTCCAAATTTGATTTTCGACGGCACTGAAACTGATATTTGCTATTTTAAGTGCTGATTCACTGAATTATAAACAACTGGGGCTATTGCGTTTTTAAATTCTAAAAAATTCAGCCTAGGGTGAATACTCGGAAACAAGTGATGAACACGCGTTTGTTTGTGTCAGACTTGAATGGCACATAATTTTAAATTAAAAATTATGTACAGAAGAATCAGCTTTCAAATAAATAAAGAATCATCGGAATCCGTTCAACCTGTACAATATTATGAGGTAACACACATAAAAATAAAACATATAGTCGAATTTAGTACTGTCTCCTTTTTGAAAGTCGGCATAAAATACACAAAATACGTCGCAGACATTTGTCCAAACAAATTCCAAGCGTCTATTTTTCATACAATGTTTCATTAGTGTTTAGGCAAAATATTAACCATTTGAAAATTAAATTATTAACGCACGCTTGAAGAGCCTAGCATCGTATCGAGGTCACACCGCCCCCCACTCGGCACATTCCATTCGAGCGGTGTCGACGGGACACGTCGAGGCAATTCATTGTAAAATCTGCCGATCGTAGCGGACGTTTGTTTTTTTTAATTTGCCGCGTCGCGAACGGAGGTGAACTTTGTACCACTGTCGTCGGCCACGCCACGTGTTGGTACTTGACTGTGATCAACGGATTTAGTTCTTTGTTTGAAGTTAGTTGAATGTACAATAACGTGAATAGACTGACCTAGTGCCTTGAAGAAAGAAATTGCCACCGGGGACGCCGCAGGAGAATACCGCCTCCGGGGCAGCATCGTGCCATCTGGTTCAGGTCACCTAAACACAGACACTCACAAACACCACTTACATGCACTACACCTTCAGCCTGACAGATCTTGGTGACCAGTCTCCGCTCCCGAAGCAGGTAAGTACCTTAGTAGTTAAATACTCTCTATTCGACTAGCCTTCCCTTTAAAGCTTAGTAGGATAGAACATTCTACCAGGCCATTCGGCCCCGTCCTTAATTGTTCGTCGAGCCTACAGCTCTGGGCCCCTGTGGGATCAAACTTTTCGGGACAGTTAGGGGCGTGTACATATCTGGTAGCAGGAGCGCGGTTGATTGAATTTCAATCACGCCACGGCCTTAATATTAATTGTTACGGCCTACGGCTGCTCCCTTAAAGGATCCAATCCTCTGGGGCCCATGAGCAGAAGACTTCCCGAGCAAACGTAGGTCGGGCCTCAATGTGGCCATGTGGAAATTCCTAATTACAATAAACCAGATGGGAGGACGTTAGAAGGACATAGTACTTACCATTATCCGAAGCTAACTTCGCACCAAGGCTTGGGCAGGCCGTGAGTGTGTGTAATAGTGGATGGAGAGTAGTGTACAGTGAGGGGTGAATGTGTGGGGCCTTGTCAAGCATAGGCGACAAGCCGCTGCCGAGTTCCAGGCTGCTCCAAAATGCTGCCACACTGCTTCAGACTGCTTCGGCGCCGGACCACAGTCACTTTCTTCTCTCGTCACGATGAAAGTCAATTAACTCTATCGTACGATTAACTAACTTACAGAAGCCACTAACTATCGCTGGGTATAAGGTTAACGCACAAACGCACACGGAGTTTAAAGGTCACGGCCGTTTAGCGTAGCAACAGTTAGTTCTAGAATATCAGAGGCCGCACTAGCTAATATTGTCGAATGCACTTATACAGATTCTGAGTCGGACCCAATAAGTCCCGCGAAAGGCTATCCAAACAGGGAATGCGCGTTATAATTCCTAGACAGGATATTTACTAGACGCCCTAACTATTCCGCGGTTCCCGCACAAAATTAACAGCGTGCAGACATTAGCACATCTGGCAGACGACTGCTGCGCTTGCGACCCGCGCGTCACTTGCCACGCTCGGCCGAACTTCAAACCGGTATCGCCGAGCTGCGCGCCCTCTAACGTCAATCCCGAAATCAGCGTTCGGGCGTAAACAAACCCCCGTCCCGGACATAAGGATTTAGGTCCGCGAGCAAACCGGTCAGCGGAACAGGGTCGCGACGGCAAGTTGCAAGACCGAATCTACAACCAAACTAGGCCACCTTAGGCAACCCATCAGATCTTGCAACCCTAACCAACGCCTCAAAAGATAGCCCTAATGTGGCAAGCCGGAGGGTCAGTCTCCACTGGATGCCCCTCCTGGGCATCGCAGCACTTTAATAAGTCCTGTACTGGACAGAAGTCCGACGACCTCTTTCAAACATCTATCTGTGCCCCTATGATTAGTTCCGCAATCCGACCGGATCAGCTTTGCAAACAGCGACGCTACACGAAGCTGCCCAGACAAATTTTGTGCCAGCAGTTGCTTCAGTGCAGAGCACACCCACAAATTCCACATGAACGTCGTCTGTGGAGAGCCGAACGAAACGCACAGATAGTCCCTAGTATGAATTTTCAACAAGTAGGCCTAGCCAGGTCACCCACTATATTATCATTTACTAAAATAGTGCGGCAGCTGATTTCAAACTGATAATCTCCAAAACTAGCTAGCCTGTTAGGCAAGTAGTCCTATGCTCATATTTTAACTAATTTTTAAAAGCATCAATATTCAACTACAGAATTAATTCAACCAAATTAATCACCGATGCGCATAGGTCAACTTGCAAATTAAACAAAACAATAATGTAAGGGACAGCCCTACTTCTTCGCAAAGCAAATGAATCCAAATTTTCCTTTCAGCAAACAGACGCAACAATCAAATACAGTGATTAAATATATGTACAAAACACATGCAGTAGCATTTAAAGGAGTAGATTAAATTCAATTCTTTTAATTTAAACCGCTACAAATAGGAAAATTTCGCGAAAAGCCCAAAGCATTTTTTAATTTTAATTCAAAGTATTTTTTAACTAAGTGCTCGACCAGACCAAATCTAATACCCCTTGACAGCGTGATTCAACGGTCCAGGTGGGCCCTAATCTTCCCACCACCAAGGGGAGGCCACATGGCGTGAACCCGAGATCAATAGAGTGCGACCGCTAACAGTCGCCACTCCGGCTGTAAGCCTCACTGAGGACGTCGGCAACAGAACACCTTAACAAGTGGACTGTTGACGGCTTAAGGCTCAGTGGAGGCGGCCGTGGTGGGAGCTACGGCGGCAGCTAGCAAGGGCCGCCTCCATCAAATGGGGAATAGTGGTACACCAGTCGCGGCCACTCAGCTAACGGGAGTGAGAAGGGTCCAGCGGACCGATGAGTGGCCGTGAAGTTCCTCTCCACACGCTGAGGGGGGGGGGGCGATGACACCATCGCCCCTGAGGGAATTACCCCCCGACTGGTCGGAGGAGGGACTCCTTCCAAACTTAGGGGCCCGGTGGCTGGCCGGCGGGCGCCGAGAGTCGCCCGGCAGAGGGCGTGGCTGAGCGCCCCCGCCCGTGGGTGTCGAGGGCCTCTGGCAGAGCCCCGAGAGGAGATGCCGTTCGCACCCAGGCACAAAACGGCATGGTGATTGCCCTGGCAATGCAGACAGGGCCGTCGATGCGGACAGTCTCGCTGGAGGTGTCCTCCCAGACATGACCAGCACCAGCGGCGCTCCTTGGCGATATTTCGCCTCGCTGGAACCGGCTTACCTAATAATTTCGGGCACGACGTTACCCGGTGATCAGATGCTCGACAATAGGAGCAGGGGGGGGGGGGGGGGTTGACGACGACTTGCCTGGCGGGTTGAGCCTCTCACTGGGCACGTCTCGTAAGTCATCAACGGTGCCCGCCGCGTTCTCGATCTGCCGGCACTGCTCCTCCAAAAACCGTAGCAGGTCATAGAAGGGCGGAATATACGTCGTACCTCTCCTCAAAATGGATTCGAAGGTCGAGAGGTAGACGGGACAGCACGATGCGGAGCAACAAAAAAGCCCATTCGCCCACTGGTAATTCCAGCCGCCTCAACGTATTACAGGCCACTAAGACTGGATCCAACAGGTCCGAACGTAGTCTGGCCCGGTCACTAAGCAGCGGGAGGCTTAGAAGCTGCTTAACATGTTCGTCCGCAATTCACCGGACGTTGGCGTATCTTCTGGCTAGGAGGTCCCGAGCAGTCTGGTAGGCGTCGTCCGACAATCTCAAGTGGCTGACGACGCCCAGGGCCTCCCCCTCCAGTGAGGCCAGGAGGTAAACCATCTTTTGGCTCGGGGTCAAGTCACTCCGGGCGTCCACTAGGCTGTCGAAAAGACCAACGAAGGTCAGCCATTCGGAAAGGACCCCGGAGAACTTTGGCAGGTCAGAGTTGGGAGTCGTCCCAACAGCTCCGGCTGAGGCTGCTTCAGAGAGGACTCGGACAGGTCACTCATCCGAGCTTCACGGGCCTCCTCGGCATACCTGCCTTCAGCCTCGATCAACTCGTCCGTGAGCCACAAGAACTGCTCATAGTCCGCGAAGCAGGAGTCCAGGACTCCCTTCTCCACATCCCAATCCTCGAGCTCAGCGTAAGCCTCCTCCACTGCGCACAGTGGTCCAGCCGCCGAACAACGGCGGTCATAAATATGAAAATTCTTAATTAATGATATTTTATTATTGGAAATGGCTTGAAATCATAGTGGGGTTTATGCTATATTTGTAAAACTAAAATTGAAATCGTTATCATAATGCTAATAGAAATAACAAATAATAAAAGTTATTGAGAGAACAATTTATTTAAAAAATAACGAAGACTTAAAACTAACAGTAAATTAATAACTTTTCGACTGAAATATTATGCTAAATTCGTAATAAATCTAAAACCTCCTTCGATAATAGGCTCTTTTTTTTACGGGGAAGTTTCCGAAGACTGGTAATCATGGGGTCCGAACTGAGTAAAAGTCTATTAATTAAGTCTGTATTTGTAAGTACTCGCGACATTTTTCGAGTGTGACCTCGTCTGAAAGCCTTAATATTTTTATTGTTGGATTCGGCTGCCTCTTTGGAAAGCTCCCCGATGGACAATAAGGCGTATTCTGCAACCTCAGATCCATGAATGAGAACTTTGTGGACGGAAGCTGGGAGATTGTACCACGGATATTCCTGGACTAACTGTCGTGCGGTTTCCAAAGCATATTCTCTAAATTTATCTGAGTCAATATTATATCCTGATGACAAAGCCTTCATAATTGTAGAGCAACGGTCGATTAAATCTTTCCTCAAGCCTGTAATTTCAGCCGATACTGCAGAATTTCCGAAAAATTTCCTTGCCGTATTGCCGTCGTTCGATGTCCCACTTCCGCCGCTTCGTGGTTTATCTACTATTAAACCTAATCTATTTCTAAACTGATTTTGTACATAGATTTTCCTTTCTGCTAACAGTTTCTTGTCTTCGTCTGACCTAACCTGCCATTTCTTAAGATCGATCCTGTAAGCGAGATGAACGAAATACTCAAAGAAACGAATATAAGCATGTAACGGAGATAAACCAAACTGATACCAACTTTCTTCTGTCTGTTTTTGCAAACAAACGTCTATTTTGTTCATGTCTTTGGGAGTTGCCCCACAAAGATAACCCTTACATGATGATGATTCCCTTAGGGCACTACATACTTTACCATCCACCATAGTTAATTGTAAAGTGTGCTGAATTTTGAAATCGCGGTTATTTACGGTGAAAGTTGTTGGACACAAATTACTTATTTTTTCTCTGAAGTAGGCCTCTTCTTCCGTAGATAATTCAGAGCTCTCTTTTAAAAATTGAAAGCGAATAGGTCTACAGTATCTAGTGGAAGAGGGGCGAGGATTTTTCCACAAAATGATACTACTGTCCGAATCTGAATTAACTACTAATTGAAGTGGGACATAAGATGTGACAAATAAACTACTGTCGTCTGAAACTGAATCTGAAAAACTCTGTTTATATTCGCTATGACCCGTACTGCCGTCAAATCCCCATTTCCCGATCAAAGTTAAATTATCCGAAGACTCTATTGGCACTCTATACAACACATTTTTTGTGACTCTAGTATTCTAGAAAATGTATGATCTAATAAACTTTGCAATTCAATTTCGGCTGTAGATTCTGAAACTGATATATTTTCCGGGTAGCACTTCGTTTTGGCATTTAAAACACTTTGGTAGAATGGTAAAATATCACATCGAGATTTACTATTAACAAAGTTCTTAATTAACAAATATTGGTGCTTGGTCAAATTAGCCTCTATAACAAGTGATAAGACCTCGTCCACATTAATATTTATTGTTAAGCTAGTATCAGACATATCAGAGGTTTTTAGCAGTGTGCTCACAGTATACTCGTCTACTTTAGATAATTCTCCTAATCGTCTGCGTTGCGACCGCTTACTAAGCTCGCAAAAATATTTTTTAGGACGCCCGCGAGATGGCTGCTGATTCTCTGTGTCCTGAACGCACTGCTTATCACTTCTTGTTTATTCAACACATTCAATTACATTTAACCAATGCGAGTACTTAAGCAAAAATTTTGATTTATTCCTATATACAGTTTTCCAAAATTTATCAGGGCTTTTACACAAATTAAGTATACGATTATCTAAGGCCTTAATGTCTATATTTTCAACGTCACTGAAGGACGATAGCATGACTTTTAACACGTGTCGTTGTTTATTTAAAATACCTGGAACTTCGGAATTCCAAATCTCAAAGAAATGCATACTTGAGAAGGAACAGTTGATGACAGTACCTGGAATTAAAGTTAGAAATTAGATAAGCGTCTTGAAAATCATGCCACGCTCGGCACTACGCAGACGTCGAGGCTTCCTAGCAGGCCTGACCGCAAGGGGATGCAGATAAATACTCAATATTTTCAAAACAAGCAGTTATATCATTATTTTAAAGTAAGTCCGAATGCGTGAAAAAGCGTGTATTTTTTTATAGCTCCATATAAAGTCAACTTAATGGTAAAAAATTACAATAAATTGTATGCGGCGTAGCACGTGAGTAGTACAAATAATAAGCACAAAAAATTTGCAAAATATGAAAAAACATAACAAACATACCTTGTTCTTGGATTTCCATTTCACAAAAACAACTCACAAACAACGAATTCCGAGAATTCACTAAAACAAAAACATCTGATAGATTAGTTACTAATAAAAGCGATTGCAACCGTGACGATGTGTTCCTTTCTGAGGTCAAGAAGTAAGTGATAATATAAACAAATAGGTGACTTACTTATATCCTCCGGTAGCTTGTTTCTATTGAAATGTGTAAATGGATTTTAGTTTTCTGAATATGACTTTTTTGAAATTATGACCTATGGCGGGACCACTGTGCTGCGGCCCTTCGAGCATCCACCTGCTCGAACCGCTTCATCAAGTTATGGACCCTATCCGGTCGACCTATCAAAGCATGGGCGCTTGCGGCCCAGCGCAACTTCGTCCGCAGACAACGGATCAGTAGCTCGGGCGATGACATCACTACTAAATACAAATTACAAATAAAAAATATAACAAAAATTAACAGTTAATAAATGCAGTTCCTATCAAATCGCATTGAATAGAAATTATACAAATACGAATTACTACGTATCAACCAAATACAAGTTAGCACAAAAGAAAAGGCACAAATCAAATTAACAAATAACAAATACTAGTGCGATCAAATCAAGTTAAATTCAAATGGCGCAAATACCATTACTACTCTTTAGTTCAAATACAAATTACAGTATAAACGAAGATACACATCACGGTCGATCAACAAAAAATGCCTAGCTCGGAAATCGAACCTTCGATAAGTAATCCACTACAACTATCCGACAACGATAATTAACCGATTACGTAAAAATAAATATCTACCTACATGACGTATATCTCTAGAAAAACTCCCGCTTGCGCAACCTAGAGCGCGGCTTTTCAGACTACCTACTAACCAAAAAAAAGGCAAGCAACAAACAAAAAAGGGAAATAATTTTATTATTACGTACAAAAAAATATTTTTACGTATTACGGACGGGCGTGATTGTAGATACAAATTAAACAAATCAAACCAACGCTCCCTGCCACCAGAATTTTTTAATGTTTATCAAACACTATGGTCGGGATCGACCGGGAATCGAACCCGGAACCGCGCTCTGCTACCAGATTGTTACGGCCTACGGCTGCTCCCTTAAAGGATCCAATCCTCTGGAGTCCATGAGCAGAAGACTTCCCGAGCAAACGTAGGTCGGGTCTCAATGTGGCCATGTGGAAATTCCTAATTACAATAAATCAGATGGGAGGACGTTAGAAGGACATAGTACTTACCATTATCCGAAGCTAACTTCGCACCAAGGCTTGGGCAGGCCGTGAGTGTGTGTAATAGTGGATGGAGAGTAGTGTACAGTGAGGGGTGAATGTGTGGGGCCTTGTCAAGCATAGGCGACCAGCCACTGCCGAGTTTCAGGCTGCTCCAAAATGCTGCCACACTGCTTCAGACTGCTTCGGCGCCGGACCACAGTCACTTTCTTCTCTCGTCACGATGACAGTCAATTAACTCTATCGTACGATTAAATAACTTACAGAAGCCACGAACTATCGCTGGGTATAAGGTTAACGCACAAACGCACACGGAGTTTAAAGGTCACGGCCGTTTCGCGTAGCAACAGTTAGTTCTAGAATATCAGAGGCCGCACTAGCTAATATTGTCGAATGCACTTATACAGATTCTGAGTCGGACCCAATAAGTCCCGCGAAAGGCTATCCAAACAGGGAATGCGCGTTATAATTCCTAGAAAGGATATTTACTAGACGCCCTAACTATTCCGCGGTTCCCCGCACAAAATTAACAGCGTGCAGACATTAGCACATCTGGCAGACGACTGCTGCGCTTGCGACCCGCGCGTCACTTGCCACGCTCGGCCGAACTTCAAACCGGTATCGCCGAGCTGCGCGCCCTCTAACGTCAATCCCGAAATCAGCGTTCGGGCGTAAACATTAATAATATAATATATAGTATAAAAATAGTACGTAATTAGCGGGTGGAAAGACAACGCCAGTAGCTTTGTTAAGGCTAGGTATTTACCGTAGTTAGTTAAGGCTATGTACTCTGACTCTAACTAAATAGATAAGGCTATCACAAGTAATCGGATAATTGTCGTTGGCGTATAATTATAGTAGATTGATTGTCGAAGGGTCGGTAGTTTGAGCGAGGCATTTTGCTGATTAATTGTAGTGTAACTTGTATTTAATTTATTAAATAGTAAGTCGTATTTGTATTAATTTGTATTCAACTTGATTTCATAGTAAGTGTAGTTGTTATTTGTTAATTTGATTTGTATTTGTGCCGCGTATTAGTTCGTATTTAGTAATGATGCCATCGCACAAGCTACTGATTCGTTGCCTGCGGACTGAGCTGCGCTGGGCTACCAGCGCCAATGCTTCGATAGGTTGACCGGATAGGGTCTATAACGTGAGGAAGCGGCTCGAGCTGGTCGATGCTCGAAGGGCCGCCGTGGAGGAGGCTTACGCTGAGCTCGAGGACTCGGAAGTGGAAAAGGGAGTCCTGGACTACTGCCGCGCGGAGTACGAGCAGTTCCTTTCGCTTACGGACGATTTGATCGAAGCGGGGGCCAAGGATGCGGAGGAGGCGCGTGAAGCTCGGCTGAGTGACCTGCTCGAGTCCCCTCGGAAGCCGCCTACTCCGTCGAAGCTGTTGGGGTAACTCCCAACGCTAGACCTGCCAAGATTCTTCGGGGTCCTCTCCGAATGGCTGACTTTCGTCGGTCTGTTTGACAGCCTGGTGGACGTCCGTTGGGACTTGAACCCAGCCAAAAAATGGGGTACCTCCTGGCATCATTGGAGGGGGAGGCCCTGGGCGTCGTCGGCCACCTTAAGTTGTCGGACGACGCATACTAAAATGCCAGGGACCTCCTCGCCGAAAGATACGCCAACGTCCAGCGGATTGCGGACGAATACGTTCGGAAGCTGCTGAACCTCCCGCTGCTGATGGACCGGACCAGACTACGTGAGGACATCGTGAATCCAGTCATGGTGGTTTACAACTCGTTGCGGCGGCTGGATTTACCGGTGGACGAGTGGTCCTTTTTAATACTCCACATCGTGCTGTCCCGCCTGCCTCTCGATCTTTGGCTCCATTTTGAAAAGAGGTACGGCGGGGATGGCGCTTCGTATACTTCCCCCCTTTAGGGACCTGCTGCGGTTCCTGGAGGTGCAGTGCAGGCAGTTGGAGAACGCAGTAGGCGCCGTCGAGGCCCCCCGGATGTCGCCCGAGCGGTGCCCAGGGAGAGGCGGAATCCGACAGCCAAGGCGTCGCCAACCCCCTTGAGGCCGAGCGGAGCTCTCGCGGAAGGGCGCCGCCCCCTACCCTCCTATAGCGGCCTAGCGGCCCGGGAGGCGCCCCCCTGCTCCTATTGTCGAGCCGCCGAACACCGGGCGACGTCCTGTCCTAAGTTGCTGCTTAAGCCGGCCCCGACGAGGCGAACCATCGCCAGGGAGCGCCGCTAGTGCTACACGTGCCTGGAGAGGCATCTACAACGAGACTGCCCGTACCAGCGGCCCTGCACACACTGCCAGGGCAACCACCATGTCATTCTGTGCCTGGGTGCGAGCGGCGCGTCCTCTCGAGGCCCTGCAGGCCCCCCGACTCCCATGGGCGGGGGCGCTCAGCAACGCCCCCTGTCGGGCGATTCTCGGCGCTTGCCCGCCGACCACCGCGCCCCTCGTTCAGAGGGGAGTCCCTCCTCCTACCGGTCGGGGAGTCGTTCCCCCAGGGGCGGGGAGGTCGTCACCCCCCCCCTCAGCGTGTTGAGAGGGGCTTCGCGGCCACTCAGCGTTCAGCTAGACCGGTCTCACCCCCGTTGGCTGAGTGGCCGCGACTGGAACGCCGCCCTCCCCCCTTTGGTCGGTGCCGGTATTACCGGGTTCCTGAGACCTCGTATCGGTCCCGGGCCTCGGGGCCGAGACTCCCCGAATTTCCCTAGGTCGGCCTGTTCGGGGAATTCCAACCGCGGGTCATCGAGATGCCGTCGGAGTGCCACTCTCGGGGCCCACGGTTCGGGTGCCGGTCCGACAGAGGCAGCTCCAGATAGGAGGCTGCCGCCCTAGCTCCAACCACGGCCGCCTCCACTGAGCCTTTGAGCCGTGAGCAGTCCACCTGTCAAACTGTTGAAACACTGGGGCTGCCCTGGAGCTCTGAATCACGTCCGATGGTAGGTATCGGAGGTGCCGAGCCTCATGCTCCTCGGGGACAAGCAGAGTTGGTTTTCAGCCCCGCCAGCGAACACCTTCACAATTTAGTCAAGGTAAATGTCCTCGATGATATTGTAGGTTTTTTCCCTAACGTCCGTATGAATGACAGCGCGATCCGTTGTGCGTCAGGTTTGAGACCAGCGGACCCTCAATGGTCCCAACCTGGGCCTATAGATTTGCTGCTGGGGGCCGACGCGCTGAGGTTCATCTTGTTAGACGAGATACGATACAGCCTGATGGCTTGTCGGCTCTCTGTTGTGGGCGTGTCCATTTCGGACGTCGTCCAGCGGTTCTGAGAAATTGAGAAACCACCACATGTGGCTCGAGTCAACCCTCTGGACCGTGAGTGCGAGTTGTTCTACCAGAACAATACCGGCCGTCGTGTCGACGGTCGTTTCGTCACTCACTTACCCTTTTGGAATCACGTCCCCCTTTGGGTCAATCTCGTGCACTGGCCGAGAAGAGGTTGCTTTCCATGGAGTGCCGCATGCGGCGCGACCCAGTCTTTCGTGACCAATATGTCGAGTTCATGCGCGAGTATCGAGAACTGCGTCACATGTCACCGTCCAACTTGCCACTGTATTCTGTAAATTGGAGGCGGTACTCAACTCTCGGCCCCTCTGTCCCCTCTCGTCCGATCCGAATGATTTGGAGGTTCTAACCCGGGACAGTTCCTGATTGGCCAGCCGCTTAACGCCCTGCCCGAGTACCCCTTCAGGGAAAACAACTCTTCGCGGTTGAGCAGGTTTGACTTGCTGTAACAGATGACTCAGAGTTTTTGGCACCGATGGTCTCTGGAGTACCTACATCTTTTGCAGCAGCGCATTAAGTGGTCTGACAAGACGGATCCTCCTCGGGTTGGAGACATCGTGTTGGTTAAATAATCCAACGCTCTGCCTTTGTATTGGCGCCGTGGGCGCATTGTTAAGTTGTCATATGGATCGGATAGGGTGCCTAGGGTGACCGAGGTTTTGGTCGGAGATTCGGTCTTGCAACGTGCCGTCGCGACCTTGTCCCGTTTGCCAATCTACTGGCGGACATAATTCCTTATGTCCGGTGCAGGGGTTTGTTAAGGCAAAATATTAACCATTTGAAAATTTAATTATTAACGCACGCTCGAAGCGCCTAGCATCGTATCGAGGTCACACCGCCCCCCACTCGGCACATTCCATTCGAGCGGTGTCAACGGATTTAGTTCTTTATTTGATGTTAGTTGAATGTACAATAACGTGAATAGACTGACCTAGTGCCTTGAAGAAAGAAATTGCCACCGGGGACGCCGCAGGAGAATATTGCCTCCGGGGCAGCATCGTGCCATCTGGTTCAGGCCACCTAAACACAGACACTCACAAACACCACTTACATGCTCTACACCTTCAGCCTGACAGATCCTGGTGACCACTCTCCGCTCCCGAAGCAGGTAAGTACCATAGTAGTTAAATACTCTCTATTCGACGAGCCTTCCCTTTAAAGCTTAGTAGGATAGAACATTCTACCAGGCCATTCGGCCCCGTCCTTATTTGTTCGTCGAGCCTACAGCTCTGGGCCCCTGTGGGATCGAACTTTGTCGGGACAGTTAGGGGCGTGTACAATTAGTCATGTCTCATACGTGTATTAAGAGGCTGAATTCACGACCGATAAGCTTTTGTTTTTGTTGGAGTAAATATTGGAGATGTCTAAACATGCTTTAGCGTTGTATAAACAGTGTGGAATAACTGAAGACGCGCAAAGTATATAAGTAAGAAAGGGAACGTTTATCGCTTTCTTAACAAGTAACAATTAATTATCCTCGTGTTAATATTTATCTGCTGCGGAATTTATTTGAGCAATAACGACTTATAACAAATTTATTAAAAAAGTATATAACAGCTATTATTTTTTTTTGTAAGTATCCTCCCGTCTACATCAATCCAATGAGATTAAATATAATAAAAATACCAGAAAAAATATCAGAATTCATAATATTATATTAGAGCTACTCTACAACACAAATTAGGGTTCAGTGGCGCAATGGTTTTGCATTAAGTTGTGGCACTGAGATATTTGTAGAATAAATGTACATATTTCACGTGGTAGAGCCACAATGCATCTACACTATAGTTCTAACATGAGTCTGCTTTACTGGGAAAGGACCACGATTTCACAGAATAATGGCGTAAGATACCCATCACGTGTTACTAAAAAAGAGATATTCCATCTTAGTCCCCACGGCTGACAACGCACCTGAATTTTTATTCGCAAACTAGAATAGATGTAGATGTCTAGGGACCACAGCAACAACTTACCATCAGGTAGACTGTGTGTTCGCTTGTCACCCCTATCCTATTAAAAAAAATCAACTAGATATTTTTCTATACATTAAGAGTAACAAACTAGCACACAATTCACCAGATTTTAATTGAGTTCTCTCGCCCAAATACAACTACGTCGATCATCGATTAAGCATCAAAAAGCAGATGCGTGGTCGCACCTGAGGACTATGGAATACCTCGTTTCCAATAAAAAGGGTCTCCGGTTGTCTTTAATCACTATACAAAACGCAGCTGTTGTAAGCTATTTTTTTTCGGTGGTATACTGTAAGTGTGTGGTTCATCCACGGTTAAGCCGACCCATTCGTGCTGCAACCATAATTTAGCAACAGAATGGCTCTGCCATATCATCATCAAGAGTAATCTAAATATTTCCACTTCGATCTCGTTACGAGAGACAAGTATCTAATAATAATAATTTAATTTTTACGCAAGACTGACTTCCATCGAGGTCAATCCTTGATATTGAAAGCAGTAAAACCGTTCAAGTCAAATTTTATTACACCGATGTAATTTTTGACAAAGTATGTCCTTGGTATAAATTTATTCAGCGTCTTTTTATGAAAGATCAGAAAAACGGTAAAGTTTATTAGATTTTATGAATTTCTTATTTCTAGAGCTAATATTAATTTTTCCTTTCATACAAGCTAATTCGTTTTAGCCTGTCAAAAGTCCATTGCTGAACCTAAGCCTCCCTCACAGATTTTCATATTGTAGTCATGGAATCAACATATCATAGTCCATGTGCTGTATCAGTTTCTGTGTGTTACCTCCTAAGAAATTTACGGGATGATATGGGGATTCCCGTATGTCACTCTTGCACAAGGCGGAGATTACACATCTACAATAAATACACTATTTATATATTTATACGTGAAGGGAAAACTTTGTATCATTTTATTATACCACGTTAGCATATTGCGCGAACAAAGGAGTGTGAGATTTGGCATAGTCAAAGATTATTAATAGAATGAAGCCTTACTTTACGGAAGTCCATTATATTAAAGTTGGTAAAAAATTCCTTCGCGTACATCCGCTCGATAAAATGAAATGATCCTCCCGCCCTCCCTCAATTGCGTGCACTATCACCGTCACCACTAATCCCAACACCACTACACTAGGAAAGACACACTACTGTCGACAATACGACACGTGTTTCTCTACACGAGGCAGGTGCCTGGGCGGAAGGTGCTCTTCAAACTAGGTAAGACACATCATTTAATCATGAGCGGATGTACGCGTAGTATTTTTTTACCAACTTTAATATAGTCAAACATTGTTATGATTAAGGAGCTAAAATTATTTAAAATATGCGTTAAAATACATTTAATTATTTATATGAAGATATATAACTATACATAGCTTATTTGTATTAATATATACTTGTTTATCTACCTTTTATGCACACTTTTATATAAATAAATATGTTTAAATGAAAATAGTCTCTAAAAGGTATACCTGGAAGAGATTTCTGTTGGCGATAATTTAATGTTCTGAGAAGTTTTCAGACATTCAATTGTATTAAATATAAGATAAGGGAAAAAGTTTCTTCGTATTTAATTTACAAATTCAAGATCTTTTTTAATAGTTTAATTACATATAATTGTAATAAATATATGTGCCATTTTGTTCGATAACTTATTGTAATCTTGCAGGTAATTACATATTCCCGTTGCTATAGAAATCTTGGGATTTGTGACCAAAAAATGCGACAAGTAATTTTGACAATCCTCTCTTGATGTGAACCTAATGTGATGCCTCATAAAAAAATATTTTTATGAGGCGTCACAGCCAGTTTGTAGCAATATTTATATTCGTTTCAGATATAAAAGGGTACCTTATGTTGATAAAAATATCATGTGGAGGCAACGAAAACGTAAAACATCTTTGTACCTAGATAAAACGTTCAAAAGATTGTCAGTCATGTCATACGCCACATTTTCTATAGAGCGTAGAACATTGCAGATAGGGCAAAATAAAAAATAATCCAAAATATTATGGGAACTATTTATTAATAATATATACATTTATAGGTATTTATAATAAAAATAATGAACAAGCTGCAAGGTTCAATTAATAATGATTTTTGTAAACACAATCGTAAAATTCCTGTTATATTTTTACCAATAGTTAATTGATGAAACGTAGTCAAGATCACTTCATATAAAATATATTTCATTAAAAATGACACGTGACCTATTTAGCCTTCTACTTAGAACTCGGCGGAAATTTGAAAAGAAGATTTTGTATTTTCACACAAGTATTGTTTACAACTCGCGTGGTTTCGAAAAGCGCGATTAAGTGTCAGCGGTATATAATCAATTAAATACTGAACTTTTTTAAAATTTCTTTTTTGTTTATTTTTGTTATCTTCTTAAAAACTGACGTCATCTCACTATTTTATTATTTGTTTTTTTTTTTGTAACACATAAGGATAAGTTAGACTAAGTTAGATTAACTTGGATAAGTTTATAATTTTTTTAATTTTATCACAAAATTTCCGCAATAAATTATTACCTTTTCTAGAGTGATTCTCTCCTCTTAGTTTCGGCGGGACTGTAGGATGTTATAGTGAGTCACCGTCAGTTACTAAGCGGCCATAAATCATTATATGTATGTATAGACATACATATATACATTTTTTGATTTTAATATTTATGTTTTTTTGAATTTTGATTGATTTTTTGAAACCTGGTAAAATTATTTTTTTCCATACCAATTGATGGGCCTGAGTATAATGGCAGTTATGCTTTTTGGGTGAAGATATTTTTTATTTTATGCTCAATTGCAGACAAAACAATATTGATTGCGCATTTCTAAAACAAAATTTTACCACTTCTTCTTTTAATAATAGCTCCTGCACCTAACACGGCGGAATAGTTATTATTATCTATAAGACCATTTGCGGAAACAGTTTTTGTTAACAGTTATGTGTGTAACATTTTATCAGCTGCTTTGTTTATAGTGCCTTGAGCAACACTTTGTCGGTTTCTGTACAGAAAATGATGCTGGCTTTGCAAATATGGATGGCCGCTATCATTGAATATAATACCCGCTATGTTACACTTATTGACATACAGAACTTTACAGAAACTTTAATTGTCACTTGCATAAAATTCTAAATGCACTTTTTACACAAGAAAGTAAACTTTTAGATCAGTCCATCTTGTTTTTCACTAATTAAGTAAAAAGTAAAACAAACCAATAGGGCCGTGATTTAAAATTTCTTGCAACTTTTTATAGAAAAGCATGACCTTATCATAATATAAAAGTCAATCATTTAGCCATGTGATAAAACTTTTAAGTGTGCCAGTCAAACATTAATGATGATATTCGGGTCATTATACGGGAAATATTCTTTTAAATATTTTGTAGTACAATTGATAATCTTCAGTATGATTGACCGTGTATGTGACTTTTATAATTCTATGTTATTTTTGATGAAAATTATTATTGCAGATAAAAGCCCTTTCACATTTATTTTAGTCTCGAATTAAATTAATCAAAATGAAAATAATAACTTTGGCTCTTTATAATTGATCTATAAATGAAATACACTGACTTGAAATTATATCATTATTGGCATATTTTTAAATCATTGAACTTTTTTAAGATTTTGTTGAAACTCTAAGGGTAAAAAAAAACAAATATATATATTATAGTTCTTGATGAAAATAAAGTATGCGCGTTACATCGTATCCCATCAAGAATTTCTAATGTAATTCTTGTTGTAAAGCTAAGACGTGATAATAACTGTAAACAATAGAATAACAAAATAATGAAAACATTTACAGTTGCATACAAAACATTTACAAAAATACTTTCTTTATAATCTAATAAATATTATTTGACCGTAATAAAATAAAACAAGGTAGTCTTCGGCATGACATTAAAATAAATATTTTTGATTATTTTTGCAATATCTAACAGCCGGATCAGCACGTGATTCTGATCCATCTAAAGATGCTAAATTTCAGCAAGCACTGTCAAATTCAATAGGAGTGACAGAAAAACGGTTCTTGATATAGAAAGGTAAATAAATTATTTAACCTATAAAGTAAAATCACTTTATTACAAATCAAAATAGCCCAATAGCTTTATTAACATGAGACATAATTGTACGAGTGCTTACAATACTTAACATTACTTTACTGAAATCTCAGAAAGTTTTTTTTAATAGAATAAGGGTGACAAACGAGCATACAATCCACCTGATGGTAAGTGGTTGCTACGGCCCATACACATCTACATCTTTTCTAGATTACGTATCAAAATGTAGATGCGTTGTCACCCTTGAGGACTAAGATGTAATGCCTCGTTTCCAGTAAAAATGTTCTCCGGTTCTCTACACTCACCATACGAATTACAGCAGGGTTAAACTGCTATTTTACGTGTTATTCCGAGAGAGCTTGGCCCTTCCCCGGTCGAGCCGACCCATTCGTGCTGCAACTATACCTACTACTAATATAGCTGCAGCATGGCTCTACCACGTAAGAAAAAATTGACGTTGAAAATTTAAGTATTTTTAGAAGCAACTTTGCAATTATTTTCTATTGAGTTAATTTTTGTGGAATCGTGTTTTGCAAACCGCCACCTGAAATACGTACAATTTTTTTTCGATAATGACGTGAAATGACAAAACGATCCCCATGCATTTCAATGTGGCTCTATTCAGCCTCTTAATATGAACATACCATGGAAGATATAATATTATATTATTACTGTCCCGTGTGAGGTAACCTTTATACTTATATACATATTCTCATCATAGTTTTATGGTTGGTTAGAAAAATTATATCTAAATGCATACTTTCACAGGGTAAATTTTTTTTACTATTTTTACCCAGCAAGTAGTAAAGCAACTACAATCCCATCGGTAAGTCGTTATGTAGTCTAAGATGGTGAATTGCAATGACTTAACAAAAACCTATTTACTCTTGCCTAATAGTACTAGGTAAGTATTATTTGCGACCTATTTGTGTGTGTGTGTGTGTGTGTGTGTGTGTATGTATGTGTGTGTGTGTGTGTGTGAAGAAAAGCGTATGAGAATACGTGAAGAGGAATAAAGGTTGAGTACTAATTCGCTTACCTGTACGAGGTTGCCACTCGAGGACCTTTCTTCCTATTTTTTATCTGTTTTCCAAGTTATATAGCTAGCTCATTGCCATGTCACTGTAATATTCCGTTGGGCTATGTCAGTTACTCTGGTTCTAATGCAAATATCTTCATTTCTAACTTTATCACGTAGAGAAACCCCTCTCCAATTTAAAATTTTTACATTTTTTAGATGATAGTTTGTCTAACATAAAAAAAAACCATAAACCCAAGAAGGTCTTTATATAGTTATTTTTACTTAGGTAAGCACCATTCTTTTATTTATTTAAATTGTTTGATTTAATTTGATAACAGTGTACCTAAATGTAAGTATCTGTATCTTTATTTCCCTCCCCAATAATATTTTATAAAGTCATACTCATAAAAACACCGTTTTATTGTAATACATAATTATAAAATTGAGTATCAACTAATTAATAAAAATATGCAACAATAAAATTAAATGGGTATTAAAAACTATCGAAATCTAAGTAACGAGAGCATGTTCGTCGTTCCACATCTAAATTATATAAAAATGCATTTTTCAATTTCACTAATCAACGTCGCCGCGAAAATTTCTTCTTCTTTGGGCACTTTAAAAATAAATTTATTTAGAAAATAATATTTACAGTTACCAGTGTACAGATATTAACTAAATTAAGTATTTCTTGTTATAAAAATATTTATAATTGAGTATAAACTTTTAAAAAACTAATATATATTTGAACGAAGTCGCTCCAACACCGACGTGCGGTCCACCCTCGACGATGTCCAAAAACGGACTGTGACGGAGCTTACATGGCGACGGAGCATGCGCGCTCGCATAAATATATTCATTTTCAGAGAAAAATGATATATTCTCTTATAAAACGGGTAATAAAAATAAAACTCACAATTAAAAATATTAATATTTTTAAGGCCTTTTTTTAGTGTAAGAACTTTTTAAAAAGATTGTGCCGTTTTGGAGAAATTTTGCAAAATATGACAAAGATAGGTACTCTTTGGGGATTTTTTTTTCTAATAAGGGGTTGACAAAAATACAATTTTGTTAAATTAAAAACATTTACTTTAACAAAATCTTCTTCTGTTACCCTGTATTTTTTATTTGTGGATTAAATGAACAGTTATTGAGATTTTTTTACTTAAATATCCTAGATTCAGGCATTTCAACCACTGTTAAGGCCTTAAACACAAAATTTCCGGACTGTAAGCGCTTGAACTAACTTTGTGCTACCCTTACTGACACTGCATTAGGTCCATGAACGTCACGATTTTTGTAGCTTTTTTGTAATAAAACTTCAGAATGTATCGAATTTGTTCGTTAGATTCAATCCGTCATGAGATTCACAACAACAGGCCGATCACGTTAGTACCCATTCTATCCAAAGTATTTGAAAAAGCCATGCATAGTCGAATTACTAGTTTTGTAGCCAAATATTATATACTCAGAAATGAACAAAATGGCTTTCAAAAGCAAAAATCTACTACACTTGCTACCTTTTCACTGATACGTCGAATAACTGAATATATTAATAATAGAGTACCAATAGTAGCCATTTTTATTGATATGTCTAAAGTCTTTGACTGTGTAGAACATAGTACGTTGTTGTACAAATGTGAAAAACTAGGAATCAGAGGACCGGCTTTGGAATGGATCGAAAGCTATTTGACAAATCGGCAACAATATGTTGAAGTACCACGTATTAATAATAATCTAGAGTTAACATATTACAGATCTCCTTATGTACAAAATGACTATGGGGTACCTCAAGGGAGTGTTTTAGGGCCTTTATTGTTCATTCTATATATAAATGACTTAACGAGTATAACAAAGCATCAGTCCATACTATTTGCTGATGACATATCAATTGTTATACCCCACACTAATAATTCACAGATATATGAACAAGAGATAAATTCCACTATAAAATCAGTTATATCATAGCTAGATGATAATAATTTACTAGTCAACACTAACAAAACTAAATATATTCAATTTGGAAATTATAAAACAAAACCACAAAAATTAGACTTAACATATAAGGGTGAAAGATTGGTAGAGGTAGAAGATACACAATTCCTAGGTGTTGCTATTGACCAGCATGTCAACTGGAAATTATACATTAATAAGGTATGCAAAAAAATTTATCAATTTGTTTATGCACTACGTAGACTTCAAAATGTAGCAGGTCCGCAAGCAGCGCGTGTTGCTTACTACGGGTACGTTGAATCCGTCTTAAGATATGGATTAATCTTGTGGGGCAACTCAACAGCCTTTCTAAGCCAGAAGAAATGTATTCGTGCACTGTGTAACGTAGGCCCTCTACAGAGCTGTAGACCCCTGTTTAAGGAAAAAAATATTCTCACTTTTACTGGGTTATATATATTAGAAATCTGCATTTTTGTAAAAAATAATACAAATCAATTTGTTACCGTGCAGGAAAATAATAAATTTGCAAAAAGAGATCCGACACGTCTACTGATGCCACCTTGTAGAACTGCATTATTCCACAGGAATTGTCTCGTAATGTGTATCAAGATATATAATAAAGTTCCTAAAAATATTCGTGAACAGCCATTAACGCGAATGAAAAAAAGTTTAAAGCAGTGGCTAATAAATACTGCCTTTTATAACATCAAAGAATTCTTTAACTATAAATTTTGATTTTGCTTTTGATTTCTTTTTTGTTGATTTTGTTTAGCTAAGTAAGTTACTATAGATCCAGGATTTTGCGTGATACTTCTCAATTGAATTAAATGTTATTTTTCGAATTTTGTTATGTTCTTCTAAAAAGAAATGTAATCATTACAAAGTGGTAGTTACATACTGGAATATTATGTGTATATTTCTAATGTTAGTTCATTTGTTCCAAACACATTTATATTTTTAAAAAAATTTATTTCGCATGCCACGAATGGCAAAATATGTGGAAACAAATATTGACTCTGTATCCATCCGTCTGTAACCATGTTTTTAGCGAAATAAATGATTTGATTTGATTTGATTTTGATCATTTTGAAGGACAGAAAAACAATTGAAAAATGGCGGGAAATTGTTTTTTACTTTCGAAACACTAAGAAAATTTTTCCCCGACCCATTTATTCTATATCACAAGACAGATTGGTTATTGTTAGCAGTTTTATTTCCTTTTGTCTCTTTTTGAAATAATATGATTCATTTTGATGAATTTTGTATTTTTTTTTTACTTTAACTCTATTTACTGTGCATTTATTGTGACTAATTTAATTTTACATTGTGGATAATTGCGCAGGTTACTTAATTAATAATGTACTATATACTACTCTGTGTGTCCTTGTTCCTAGTAGTAACAGAACCTACATCACTATTTTTACGCAATGCAATGTATATTTGCTTTTACGACTTTTACAACAGAGTATTTGTAAAAGCGTATACAATATACATTGTCCCATGAAGAAATTACTGACCCTTTGTAGGCAAGTACATCACTATTTAAAAAAAATATTTTATTTGTGCAAACATTAAATTTTCGTAAATGTATTGGGCTTTAAACCTAGGTTATACTCGTAAATAGAAAACTAAATTCAATGTTTAACTCCTTAAATAAATATAAACATTCATACATGTTTTAAAAATGTATAACACAATTGATTACGTATTTAAAGTCGGCACGAAAATTGCTCATGGCATTTAAAGTATTTTGCTCTTGAACAGAGAAGTAAAATAAATTATCAAAACGCGTGAGGTATTAAACATGTAGCCGTCGACTACTTCAGCGACGCATTTACGAGAAAACTTTTTTAATTTCCTAATGTACATAAATTGGCTGCTTCTATCCTCTTGGCATTTGTTCGTGGTCTTTATACTTCTGTTGGCTTTGTAACACGAATATATTAAATTGTTTGCCCTAAATTGTATCTGCGGAATTTCAAATTTTTAAACGACTGCCAATAAATACTACAGACATATTAGAACATAGACTACAATATAATATATTTTACAGATTACAAGTATTTCACAGCTTATTTTAATTTTTTAGCGATTATCTCTTCTTTGTGTGACTGTTTGACCACAGACTATTAAGTGTTTGATATTAGCCTATTTTATTTATTTATATTCTTTATTGCACACATTTAACAATAACACATACAAACCTAGTCGGTTCATAAGTTCTGTCAAAACCTTATTATTTAAAATTTTTGAATACTGGCTAGATGAACTTCACCAATCTTAAAAATATAAATAACGTTTGCGCTTGCCGAAAATAAAAAAGACATTAATTTTCAAATATGGAGTAGTCGAAGAAAGAAGATAGAGTTGCACTGCTGTGGTTACGCGCCAAAAGAGATTTTAAATATTCTACAATAATTAAAAATACTCTTACGATTTGTTTATCGCACTATCAAACAACTGAAGATTCAAGCTTCGAAGATCGTAAGAGGACCGGCTGGCCTCGTACAGTTAGGACACCCGCAATCATCAAAGCAGTGAATGCACGAATCCGACGAAATCCTGTTTGTAAAAAAAACCTTAGCTCTTCAGATGGGCCCAAGCAGAACTACGGTCAAAACAGTGATCAATGAAGACCCATTACTACGAGTTTATCGGAAGAAGACCGGACATTTTTTGAACGAGCGTTTGAAAAAAATAGGCTGGATAGATGAAGCGCTTTGTTACGGCGGTACTCGGGAAAAAATACCGCGAAATTTTGTTTTTGGATGAAAAAATATTTAACACTGAAGAAAGTTATAATAAACAAAATGAAAAGGTGTATGCCCACAGCAGTGAAGAAGCCAGCACGCGTATTCCGAGGGTTCAACGAGCACATTATCCATCGTCACTCATGGTTTGGCTTGGAGTCTCATATTCAGGCTTAACTGAGTTATCTTTCTTTGAAAAAGGTGTAAAAACCAGTGCCGAGGTGTACCAAAATACCGTCCTAACAAACATAGTGGAACCTCTTTCTCAAACAATGTTCAAAAACAGACATTGGATATTCCAACAGGTCTCTTTACCAGCTCATAGTGCACGAAGCATGCAAAACCGGTTGACCGCCCGTGGAATGAAATCCTGGTCCTCTTCTAGTCCAGATTTTAACCCACTGGATTACAAGATATAGCAAAATTTGGATAAATCTTATCAGAATTTGGAATCTCTCCAAGCATCTTTGGCTAAAATGGCGGCAGAAATAGATATGAGTGTGGTGCGTGCTGCGATTGATGATTGGCCTCGTCTATTAAGGGATTGTTTTCAAAATAGGAGAGGGCATTTTGAATAATGTAAATAAAATTTTATTCTAAATATATATATTGACTTTGTTGTAAAAGTCCTCCTGTAAAATAGCATCACGCTATAAGCCGGAGTGCTACCAGGCCTCGGCTGACGCATCAAAGTCTCGAGACGTAAACACCAGCGCTCTTAAAAAGAAGTATAATTCCGAATTCAAAACAGTCATTGCCAAAGCAAGGTTTGACCACATGGCATTGGCAAGAAGCTAGATCACCTTCCCTCGTAAACCTGTGCATCCATGTCTCTCGCTAAGGCTGTCCAAAGGAACTTCTGTCAGCCATCTCTTCCATCGCTGCACAGTGAGGACGACTCACTGGCCTATGCCGCAAAGGAACAAGGCGGTCTGTTAGGCTCTCTCTTTGCGTCCAACTCGACTCACGATGATAGAGGAAACACACCGCCGACCATCCCGCGGTGTGAGTGCTCCATCCCGGATGTGCGGTTTACACAGCGCTCGGTTCGCAAATCACTCCTCTCCCTGGACATCAGCTAGTCGAGTGGGCCTGATGTAGTCCCTCATATTGTGCGGAAGACGTGTGCTCCGGAGTTGGCATCAGATTTAACGCGTCTTTTCCGGTACTCTCTCCCAAGGCGTAGTCCCGAATTCATGGAAGAACAGCGTTGGTCCACCCGATCGCTAAAAAGGCGACCGCTCAGACCCGCCAAACTACAGGCCTATCGCCATCACCTCCTTCTTCTGCAAAATAATGGAGTCCATTATAAACTGCCAGCAAATGAGGTACCTTGAGGATCACCAGCTGATCAGTGCCCGCCAATGCGCTTTTCGTCGGAGTTGATCAGTTAGTGAGCTCCTGGTTTACCTGACTCATAAATGGGAGGAGGAAGTAGAGTACAAGGGGGCGGCAGGCCGTTAGTTTGGACATTGCAAATGCCTTCGATCGGGTTTGGCAAAACGCGCTTCTTTCGAAGATCCCTTCCTATGGGCTTCCCGATAAATTGTGCCATAGGATCACTAGTTTTCTTGCTAATCGGATCAAGGACATAGTGAATGGTGCATGCTCCGATTACAAGCCTACTAACGCTGGTATTTTACACGGCTGCGTGCTGTCACCAATGCTGTTTCTTTTGCATATCAATAATATGTTGCAAACTAGTAACATTCATTGCTATGCAGACGACAGAACTGGTGATGCTTTATGCACCGGCTGTGCCAATGTTTCTCGTGAAAACGTGGCCGAGTACCGGGACAAACTTTTGTCTGAAGACGAGTCTTTGCTGAACAAAGTCTTAGATTGGGGGAGACTAAATCTAGTGCAGTTCAATCCCCATAAGACACAAGTTTGCGCGTTTACCGCTAAAAACCCCTTTCTTGTATCTCCTCAGTTTCAAGGAACTCTTCTTGCTGCCTCAGCTAGCATCGGTATCCTAGGCGTCGACATATCGAATAGTGTGCAGTTTCGTGGTCACTTGGAATGGAAGGCCAAATTGGCCTCTAATTAGCTTGGCGTGCTCAGCAGAGCGGGACAGTATTTCATGTCAGCACATCGCTTGCAACTTTTCAAAGCGCAAATCCGGCCTCCCATGGAATACTGTTCTCATCTCTGGGCCGGGCCACCCCAGTGCCAGCTTCTTCCACTTGCGTTTTACTAGAAGTGTTCTTCCTCATATAACTTCTTTGTGGAATTTTTTACCACCGGTATTTTTTCCGGATCGATACAACTTAGGGAGTTTCAAGAAAAGTGTTTAAACCTTCTTAAAAGGCCGGCAACGCAACTCCCCTGATATTGCAGGTGTTCATGGGCAGTGGTAGTCTTACCATCAGGTGAGCCGCAAGCTCTTTTCTCCCCTCACCTATAAAAAAGTAATTGTAATAGCGAATGCACATTGCATTGTGTAAAAACAGTCATGTAGGTTCTGTTAATACTAAGAACAAGGAAATATTAATTATACCAGTTACTCGACTTCAAAGAGTCATTAATTCCTTCATGAGGTAATGTTTACGCTTTTACAATAGTCTGAGAAAATATGCAGGACTTATCGAACGTGAAGTAAAAAAAAATTAGCTAGCTAAAGTTAATTACGAAATCAGTCTAATACGTAAGTCTTCCGTTACATATACGGTTCCGGTGTTCATTATAGTAATTATTGTTAATTATAGTATCCCAAGCAGATGACAGCATCTATCCATCTTCTCTATTGAAATAAGGATGTTTTTTAATTCCAAAAGCCTCCCACACCAACCGATATTTAAATGGTGAATCTCACCATCATCTATTACAGTTAGCTTCCGTGGGAAAATCTGTGTTTCAGAGAGCACGAGAGTTCTGTGACAGAAAACAACCGAGCTTCAGCACGTCGAGCAACTATTGCAAGACAACAACTTGCATTACAACAACGACTTGTATTATTGGAGAGTGTTTATATAATGATTGCTTATATAAAGGAGTTGTCGGAGATACATACCCATGGGTGTACATATATGGGGTGGTCGGCTAACCGACTGCTGCTAGTACTGTTGCACAATGTATAGTCCTATATTAGGGACTTATGATAGTAACGTCTATGATACAAAAGCATTAATATAGAAGGTATCTATGATGCATAAGCTTTATGATAGTAGAGTTGTGACTTGAAGTCCCATATGTATAAGACGTATAATAGTATGGTATATGAAATAAAAAAATATGTGGAAGGTCTCAAATATGTAAAAGCATTATAATGAAAGAAATGTGATTTTAAATGGATTATTATAGTGGCGTGTAGATTACTATACAGCGTCCGAGACCAAGGTAAACTTGGACTCGCAAACCGATGTAAATAATAAATTAATTAATTAATTTATTGAATAAAACCATATTGACACTACAAAGTTGAAGCCCTGACTCCCGAACTAGCAATAGCTGTGTGTCGGGATTCAGTTCCTTCCCATATCCACAAAGTTACAATTACAAAATGGCTTATCAGCTTATCACAAATCAGAACAAGGTAACAAAATACATTAAGATTTTACAAATTAAAGAAAAATAAAACATAAAAATATGAATGCGTATGTGTGTTGCACCTATGATGCGTACATGTTGTGCGTATGTAACAAGGTAACAAAGTTAATTAAATTTTTACATATTAAAATTAAATATGTATCCGTACGTTTGTTGCATCTATGTTGCGTGCGCGCGCGTGTGTGTGTGTGTGTGTGTGTGTGTGTGTGTGTGTGTGTGTGTGTGTGTGTGTGTGTGTGTGTGTGTGTGTGTGTGTGTGTGTGTGTTTATTTTACTCGATAAGAAATGACTCGTACTATTGAGTTATTTTTAATAGATTTTCCGTCTCGTTGTATATCAACTTACGTAACCATAATAAAACTTTGGATTTATGTTGGTACATAGATAGGTTTCTCACTTTTTTAGTCTTGGTGCTTGAAATTGATAATGCTGTCGAGCAATCTTACATCTCACTCACTCAACTGTGAAACGTTCTCGTCTTTTTCCAGTGGAGGGAAGATATGGTACCGTAAATTTATGGTATTTTTTTATACAATAATAGATATATAGTTGGCGCACAGAAAGTACGTTTGCCGTTTTGAATAATGCAGCAGTTGGATGCCTAAATTGAAGGTATAATATTACTTTGAGGAGATGTCTTTGTGCTCGTTCAAGTTCTAGTAAATGTGTTTTAGCTGCTGCTCCCCACGAACATATACGTATGTAATTACACATTTCGCAAGTGCTTTATAAATTTGTATTAAGAGTGGAAGTTCTGAAACAGTGCGCAATTCTCTAAACACATAAACTAAATAGATTATAGTGCCAGTGGTATCATCATAGTGCCAGTGGTAAGTGGGTTTGTTGTAGCAATACGACTTGCCCGTGAATGTTGCACACCCCTACCGTTTGTGGGCGGAGTCTCAGCGCATAGCGTTACGATACATCTGCTATCTTTCAGATTAGGGTGAGTGTGTTTGGTAGTACTTTTAAGTGCAGCAAGCATACTCAACTCAATGTCTTAGTGCAACAGCGCTATGATACGTGTAGTATATACGTGTTGGCTACTGAAGTCTTAGTAGCGTGCTACTATGATACGTTGGTGATATTTTTAGTTAACAACAGTACCGATTTTGTTATCAAAGTCGATAGGGATCATGTGGGTGTGTTGTGAGGGGGTGCCATCCGTATGATAGTTGCATTGATGCTTACTGCTTCTTGCGGTATTGCATCTTGTGATGGATTTGCGGGTGTGCTGCGCCTGATTCGATGCATCTTGTGGTTCGGGTTGCGGTTGGTGATGTCTGCTTGGAATATATGGGGGACCTTGGGATGATGTAAGCCCGTCGGTAGTCGTATTAATGCTTGTTGCGTTCTGCAGCATTGCGTCTCTATGATGGTTGTTTGGCGGGTCCCTATTCTCAATGGCGCTCACTGCGTCTTGGTTTGACTCATAAACTATGTAACTTTGCCCAAGTCCGGTTCCTTCATTACGAGGCTGCAGACTGTCTCACCTCCGTTATGTTTTACATAACAGCATAATAATATATCTCTATAAAGTTTCCACATTTGAAAGATTGAAGGCAACTTGTTGGTGGGTGAGACAAAAATGATCGAAAAATTCGTATACTCAACGTCAGTGACACAAACCCTTTCTGATGGCGAATTATTACTCTTATATTATAACTGCCAATTGGCTATATCTGCCATTGTATTGGCTGATGGCGCATATGTGTCAACCTCATGCGGGTGGTAGCTGGAGGGAGAATCTGAGGAGGCTCTCAAGCCTGCGACCGAAAGACGCGCAACGTGGTACCCCATTCCCTTGAGGTGAGCGGTAAGCTCATGACACGCTCTGCGGCCAATTGGCAGTGCTGATCTTGCAATTGGTGGTGATGCCTTACACTTACATCACGTTTGCAAGAACGGCGGTCTGGCAGGTGGTGGCGCTCACGGAGGGCTTTTTATGGCCAGTATGCCTATTTTTGCCTAACCCGTGTGACGTACATTTACTGTGGCTGGATTTGATCGTTGACTTCGGTCAATGTTTGTGTTTTCGCACTACCAAGGGGCTAAGTCCTCTTTTACTGGTTCGCCAGTTATTTTGCTGTGGACTACGTTCCAGTTACCAACTTAACGTCCCCATCGGGGGGAGGGCGTTGGGTTGTTGGCCCTCCCTCACATTTTTTTAAAATGTGGGAGAGTGAAGCCCTTGTATCTGTGATTTGATATAAAAATTGTGAGCCTTTTTCAAGCGAGAAGGGATTATTAAATAAGGAATTGACTGATGTGAACCTGATACAAGTGGAATAGGGACGATTTAATGTTTTTAACATTTTTAGAGTTTTGTATTCGTGTACAGGGTTTTTTTTAGCTTATAAGGCACTACCAACACCTAAAAAATTAACTTACTGTATAAACACAACAACTTTTAAGGGTCAAACTAAGACGATCACGCCATAAATTTATTAACGGCTTATATTTATACCTTTAGAAAGCTCATTATATGGTTAATATACTGGTCACGTAAATTTGATATATTTTTATATATCTTATAGATATATATTTTATAGAAATAAATAAAGAAATAGAAGAGGGGAGGGGGGGGGAGTGTTACACTATGTATATTAAAAATATATCGGTTCATGGTCTGATCGAAAAAAATCCACTACAGAAATAGGATTTTACATGACATAATATACATGCCCTTTTACTACAAATGTGTTTGCAAGTTTTTTATAAAATAAAATATTCAAATAAAAAAGATTACTTTTATACATGTTTCGTCGTACAAAATAGCTCCGAGCAATTTTTTCGTCGACACGATAATATTCAAACATCCACGTAAGTTGTTTCTTTCGAATCTGCACATTTCCAATATTTAATAATAATGTCATCCAGACCGAAATTCTGCCACGGTTGCCTCTGTCAACAGAGATTAGCCATCTGTGCACGACATAATTATAATGCGCAACTGTATGCGGAAGAACAAGCGAGAACAAGCACTCTCTATTTCCTTACTATCAACAACAGCTTTATGTGCTTTCCAAGGCACGAGAGTGGATCACAGCCAACTTCTTAACTTCGGGCTACTACTGAGAATTTCTTGTCAGGTAAACTTTTCTTTTTAGGGTGACAAACGAGCACGCAGTCCACCTGATGGTAAGTGGTTGCTGTGGCCCATAGACACCTACATTTATCCTCGTTTGAAAATCCAATATAGATGCGTTGTCACCCGTGAGGACTTAGCTGGAATGCCTCTTTTCCAGTAAAAAGGGACTCCAGTTCTCTGCACTCACCATACAAAACACAGCAGTGTTAAGCTGATATTTTACGCTGGTATTCTGTGAGAGCATGGTCCTTCCCCGTTCGAGCCGACCCATTCGTGCTACAACTATACTACTAATATAGCTGTAGCACGGCTCTACCACGTAAATCAAACAAACTCAATAAGTACTTTTAGCTGAATCTGGGACCTCATAATCAGCATTTCTAATTATTATAAATGACTTGACTGACTGCCTGTAATCATGAAGCTTGGCAGGTGGGTTAATGGTCGCAATTTCAGAAGTCTTGTACCTTTAACGTCTAGTGACGGCGGTGACTGCTCGTCACCAGTCTGGGTATTTCTCGTCTGTCGTAAAGGAAATAGCTTACCACCATTTTACGGAAGTTATAAGACTTTTCTGATAATGCCCATAGTCGAGTCTTATAACCTTCACTGGATAAAATGGGGAAGAATTACGAAAAGACACTTGAAATTACAATAAAATTAGTATATTGTAATTTCTAGTCTCTTTTCGAAGGACAAACGTAACCATCACAAACTTTATAGATACTTACTACTGATATTTTGTCTTAATTTCCTTTGTTTTAACATATTTAAATAACTTTAAATATTTATTTATTTATTTAAAACCTTTAGTGAATTCATCCTAATAAGGTAAGAAAGGGCAGACAAAATTCAGTTGGCATTTTTTACCAGTCAACCCACGGTGTGGTTAAAGTAAAATAGTAGTTGCCGTAAAAGAGAAATAAAAACATATAAATATTGTATATGGATATATATATTTATAAATATACGTATACATACATATCATATTACGATCATCATCATTACAGCCCTTCACATACTCGTATCCACTGCTGAGTATCCTGCATCCATCGAATTCCTCCATATCTTACTAGGTCGTCACTCCGTCTAGTCATATTTATACATACAAATATTCTTATAAATATGTCTTGTCTAAAAATAGTAAAGGTAGCTGGTAATATTTATAGTAACGAGTAAAATATAGAAATTGTAGGGATACATGTAATAATTAATTTACAAGGATGAAGTAAAAGTTTCTTTCGAATAACATCCGAGATAAAACTTTCGTTATTAAAAAATAAATAAAATAAAAGTTTATTTCTTTAACAAAGTTTGTTTTAAATCTACAACATAGGTTGACTAATTCTTTTAAGTGCATTTGCACCTGTGTCAGAAGGAGCCACTCTTCCATATCACATTTGTGGTATTTACGAGTATAAATGAAGAATTAGGTAACAAATACAACTTATCTTTATCATAGTATGTAAATTATGATTGACACTAAATATACATAATGTAATAGAATTTTAAATAGATATGAGATAGTTTTATTACAAAATAGAAGTTATTTCAAAAAAAATCAATAAAAGGCATTTTTCAGTCTTAATTGGCACTGAGATCACTTAAAGTTCTATTAACTAATTATAAATTTTAAAAATCAAGGTAACTATATTTTTTCTTAAAGTCTAATAAATTTTTGAATTAAAAAACATCAATGTCCATTTTGAGTTGCAAACGAACAAAACTGACAGAGGGTCAATTACCCTATAATTATTAACATGCTTTACACAGGCGGCTTGAGAATTGTAGACATTAGATTTCTGCATGCTACATTTGTATTTAGTCTTTCTGTGGAGTCTTGGTGGGCATAGGTTACAAAGTTTTCTTTTCCCGTGTTCTCCTTATTCAGCTTGGATATCATTTGGGCGTCTCACCACCTAAAACGCGCTTTATGGTGTTTCTAGGTAACGCTTTGGTCAAGATACAATGTCTTTGCAAATGCAGGACTACTAGAGAACGCGCTAATTTCTTTATAAAGATACCTCGATCTATTATAGATATATATTATATACCTATAGATATATACATATCGACGGTGGAAAGGAAAAAATTAACAAGCGACATATTTTGAAAAAAAAATCATATTAATTGTACTATTTACCCTATTGGAATGATTCTTACATGATTAAACAGCTGTTTGGACACTTTATTACCTACTTTAAGTAAATTCCCGATTTGCTTACCATTTCCGAAGTTAGTGTCGCTTAGTTAAAAAAAAATCACGAACGGGAAAAATCGACCTACCGACAACCGACTCTTGAAGAAAACCCGAAAAAAATTCATTTTCAGACATTTTGAAGAATTTGAGCGTGGAAAAATACCTATATAATAAAAAGAACATTTCTATGATCTGGTAAAAGTTACCACTTCATGATTGATTAATTACTGTCTGTGATATTTTTACCAGAGAACAAATTAAAGTAAGGTTTGGCCCCTAATGATTCAATGCGGGTTTTAGGTTTAAAAAGGAAAAGCATTAGTATTTGTTTATTAAAAATCATTTTTTTTAATAAAACATATTTAATTTCGTGATTCAAAAGCACTTTCCCGAAACATACAGACATAACAGACTCCCGTCACTCGAGTCGAGTTGGATGCAAAAAGAGAGCCTAACAGATCAGCTTTCTCTTTTGCGGCATGGGCCAATGAATCGTCCTCCCTGTGCAGAGATGAAAAAGATGGCTGACAGAAGTTGCCTTGTACAGCCTTGGCGAGAGACTAGAATTCTCTACGACACGGGACTAATATCTCGCCAATTCTGCAGATTGAGGCACGAATTAGTGCACTGCTTTACGTTAGCAATGACTCTTTTGTAGGACCTAGAAGCGGAACTTTCTTAATTTTATTATACTTCTTATATTTTATTTAACTTCTTTTCTTCTTGGTGTTAACATCCTGGGACACCGACACGTCAGCCCAGGCCCAGTAGCACTCCCGCTTATAACAAGATGCAATTTCAAATAAGCTATCAAATCATAGCTGGGATCTACCTCCAAGGGGCACTACAGATGATGAAGTAAAAAGGTACGTTCCCTGAAGTTCCATATCAGCTACAAAATCAGCAAAAACGTTGGAATCATCCGGTGAGAAGCAACTTTGAAATACTTTAAAATTATCAAATATTTTTCTTAGAATGATACGACATTATAATTTTCAGAAACATTTTGTATGGGTAAAGAGTCCTGCAAAGAAAAACAAAATTTTGTTATCATCAAAATAAAAGTTAATTATATTAATTATTCCTTGTTATATAATCTTCTAACGAGATATTTGGGACTAATACCGGCATTAATTAAAGCTAGGTCTATTAATTTCAAAAAACGCAGGTCCTTTCGCAGTTGTAAAATATGAGTAACTCAAACATTAGCACACACCTAAAGAATATTATGTAACACTTAAATGAAAATAATTACCGCTTCTCTAGACCAAGCGGCGGTCATTGGGACGCGCGGTCACACACCTATTCACCAAGCGCCAGCTTGTAGCACGGTAATTCAATTTTTGTTCCTAACGATCATTTCAATATTAAATCACAACCTAGCTACACAACAGTTCAAGATCAACGCAGAAGGCTCAACTGACTTTTTATTAAATAAATATTCCTGGAAGAGATATCTTAACGCCAAAATATATAAGAAAACGGCAGGTCACATTTATCTAAGCGACAAAATTACAGGAAGGAAAAATTTCACTAAACGACATCTTTTTGTTAATCAGACCTGGTAAAAAATACCTAAATAACAAATAGCTAATATTAAGGACAGGTAAAAAGGTCAGAGGTTGCAAAAAAATAAAATTTTTACATAGGAAAGTTTTCAAAAGGTCAGGAAAAAGTAACTTAAAACAAAAATAATTTATATCAAAAACAGGATAAATTTACTCAGTAGAAATACGGTAGATTGAAAATTGTCCTAAACGGAATATTTTTTTAAATGACGAAAATTATCGTAGGTTGGTCGCCAAAAACTACAAAAAATCCTCGAATTTTAAAATAACTAAACGACATTAAATTCATCGTAGAAGAACGAAAGTAGAACCAATCAACGCAGAAAAAAAAGCTGATTCCAATGATATATATAACTCAATATCGACCAAACTGTCGCTTGGTAACTTTTTTGTTTCCCGCATCGATATACATATATTTACGTGTGTGTGTATGTATGTGTGCGTGCGTGTGTGTGTGTGGGGGGGGGGGTGGGTGTGTGGGTGTGTGTGAGCGTGATTGCATGGATGTCTGCGTATGTGTGTATGATTTTTAATTCAAATATCCAATACCTAGATAAGTTTATCATTTAAGAAGAAGTTCAGTTTCTGTGTATTGTAGTTTTTTAAGCCAAGCAGTCAAATTTATTTTAAATTTTCTGCTCTTCACTGGATATAGATTTAAATTTTGATTGGAGCGGTTGTATAATAACGATGACAAATGCTGAAATTGATTTCTTGCGAATTGAGTATGAGTAAGTTTAACTGTGGCCACATTATTATGTCTTCCAGAATAGACCAGAATAGACTGGGGGCTCTACCGTCAACACCTGCAGGAGATACCTCCAGTCTTTACACCGATCGAGTGACCCGCTTGCAACCCAGGAAGGCGCCGGGGTACGACGGTATTATCAACGCTGCGCTTCGACAGCTGCACAATAGGACATAAGTAGAGATAAGACGGCTCTACAATGGAATATTGAGAACATCCCACTTCCCGGAGGAATGTAAGATTGGCGTAGAGCTGCCAGGTACAGGCTAATTACGCTTCTGCCGCACATAGCTAAACTGCTTGAAAGAATAATGCTAAGACGCCTCCGCCCGTGCATACAACTTTGGGCGGAGCAGCACGGATTTAGGAGAGAGCACTCAACAGCGACACAGCTGACCAGAGTGCTGCACCACCTTGCGGCCGAACACAACTACGGCCGCACATCGTTGGGCGTCCTTCTCATCATAGAAAAGGCGTTCGACAGGGTGTGGCACTCTGGATTACTCTACAAACTAGTATAACAGACCAGTATCCCTCCCTTCCCTCCCAGTGGCATCATTCCTGGCTGACAGGAAGTTCTACGTCTGTGTAGAGGACGCCATGTCCGCAACAAAACCTATCAGAGCCGGCGTACCACAGGGCAGCTGTCTATCTCCAGTCCTAGAGTTGGTGCTACACGCGGACGATAGCGCCTACTTCACCTCGTCCATAAGACCCCACATTGCCACTGCCAGGATACAGAGGCTGTTAGACTTGCTGTCAGCATGGCTGGATGAGTGGAAGATGACCGTCAATGTTGGTAAGACGACCGCTCCGCTCACTCGCCGCTTCAGAAACCTACCACCGCCACTGATGCTCAGAGGCCCGGACATCGCATACCAGAAGGCCGTGACGTATCTTGGATGCCGGATCAACAAGATTCTGCGCATGACCGCGCACGTTGATCTCGTCGTCCGCAACGCAAGATGTGCGCGGGCGATGCTACGTCCCGTTCTGGCATCCAAGCTACCCATCAAGACGAAAATGAAAATCTACAAGCTCTACATAAGACCCGTATTGACTTACGCTGCTCCAGCCTGGTATGCGCTCCTGAGCGATCGGCAGAAGCGGCGACTGTAGGCCCAACAAAACTTAGCACTAAGGACCCTAGTCGGTGCAGGTCGCTACGTCCGGAACGACGTCATAGCGGCCATACTCAAGATTGAATCCATCGAAGAGTTTGTGGTTCGGCTGTCGCGCGGTATGTTCGACCGCGCTGACAACGGGCCACACCCCCATTTAAACAACTTTGCGCTGCTACACGCCCGCCCTCTGGACGGGCGACCTCTACCAAGAGAACTCCTGCTTATATAGATTAGGGAGTAGAGTAATAACCCGCAATGCCACAGATAGGCCAATTTATAGTACATTTTTCAACATGATAATCCAGCACTAGCTAAATGAAATTTATTAGTTAATTCCAAATAAGTTAATTCTTCATGAAAACCAATAGTTTTTAAGATAAGTTATAGAAAAAAATAATATGTGAAATATTTGTTTTAGAACCATAGAAAGTTAATGCAAATATTAGTTTTGAAAAACAAACGACACTATAATTTTTTATTTTGATTTTTATAAATCTAAGCCTATGTTTGATGTAAACATACAAAAACACTCTGTTTATCTTGTTTAAAAAAAGAATCACGGTCGCAGACCTAATAATTTGGCTGCAATTGCGAAGTTTAGGCTAAAATCGGATTTTGACAAAATTTTTACTAAAGTCCAAGTATCTTTTGCAACATTGAATATTGCATTACATATAGGGAATTAAATCGATAGGTATTGAGGTCCCCCACCCCACAGCCACCGATGATCCACCCCTCATGTTAAACCGTGTATATAATTAAGAAAGAAAACATATAGGGAAGTGATAGGGAAAGTAATTGCACTCTTACGGAGCAAAACCTTGCGGTGTCTAGACGTGAATAAAGCTAGTGGACCAAATGGTATACCAGCTATAGTCCTAAAGGCTTGTGCACCTGAGTAGTATCCTGTGTTGACACGCTTGTTCCGCTCTCATTTAGTACTGGAATAGTGCCAAAATCCTGGAAGCTGGCCAACGTGCAGCCTGTTCCAAAAAAGGCAGCCGCGCCGACCCTTCCAATTATCGGCCAATCTCAATTACCTCCATACTCTGCAAGATTATGGAGCGTATATTGAATGCCCGCTTAATGGTATGCCTAGACCTTCTAGCGTATGCCACACACATATGGGGCGAGGCACTTGACAACAGTGGGGAAGCACTTGCTGTTTCCCTTGATGTCTCGAAGGCCTTTGACAGAGTTTGGCACACTAGCCTTTTGGCTAAGCTTCCTGCGTACGGATTATCCCCTGGTCTGCTTAACCCATTTAAGCAGACCAGGGGATAATCCGTACTAGCCTTTTGGGTAAGCTTCCAGCGTACGGCTTATTGAATGGGTAAAGGACTTTCTGAGTGAACGGTCTCTCCGGGTCTTCGTCGATGGCTGCTCATCCGATCCTATGGCGACTAAAGCCGGTGTTCCTAAGAGGTCCGTTCTCTCCGCAACTCTCTTCCTGCTGCATATTAATGATCTGCTTATACCCAGTATCTATGGGTATGCAGACGATAGCACAGTTGTTGAGAGATACCAACCAAGTCCTTGGGCCAGTCGGGATCAAATCCAGTCCGAAAGAAAAGCTATGGTAGTGCCTGTGAATCTCACACTACAGGCAGTCTCCGATTGGGGCGATGCCAATCTTGTGAAGTTCAACGCCTCCAAAACACAAGCGTGTCTCTTCACTGCTAAAAGGAGCCAGCTGACCTTGGCTCCTCCTTTCCGAAATGTATCACTGAAATATACCGATCGCCTTCAGTTGTTAGGGTTTGAAATATCCTCAAATTTGAATTTCGGGCGGTTCATTGAGTCCAAGGTCAAAGCAACTGCAAGGAAGCTGGGAGTCCTTGCAAAGTTGCGGCGATACTTCACGCGAGGACAGCTCTTAACTTTATATAAAGCACAAGTCCGGCCGTGAATGGAGTATTGCTGCCATATGCTGGTGCTGTAAAATGCCAACTAGCAGCTCTGAACTCAATGAAAAGGCGTGCTAAGAGGCTTATTGGTGACCCGAATTTGGTTAAAACCAATCTTACCAGTCTCAAACACAGACGTAAAGTAGCCAGCCTTTCGGTTTTCTACAGGATGCATTCCGGAGAGTGTGCGCAGGAATTACATAATTGAATTCCCCCCTATCCCTTCCACCATTGGACAATCAGACGTTCGGCCAGTCTCCACCCCTTCGTTGTTGACTTACCACGCATTCGAACCAAATGGTTCACCACGTGGTTCATCATGCCTACAGCAAAGGAGTGGAATAAGTAGCCAGCATCTGTCTTTCCATCCGATTACAGTGTGGGTGTCTTCAAGGCAAGAGTGAATAGGCTATTGTTAAGTCAGTGAGCTTCACCATCTTAGGCTACATCAGCACTTACCTTCAGGTGGGATCGTAGATAAGCGCTGGCTTAGAGAATATATAAAAAAATGTTTGAAGACAATTGTTGTTTTATTCCCGAGGGATCTTTCATCAACGCCTATATACATAAGAGGACCTGTAATCTTCGTCGTCTGACCTTTTCTTTTGAGAAAGGGACTTCAGGCGCTCTCTTGTGATACTCCTTCACGGGGTTCACGACCACCTCGTTGACCCCCCGAACCCAACTTGGTATTTCTGGGTAGAACGTCTGTGACAAACTAATCCCAGTTTAATTGGATCTTTTCAGATAAGGGATCTGATTAGGGAACGTAAGCTGAAGTTCCTTTTCAGGTAACGTCACTTTCCTTCTTAGTAGTTTGGGCTTAAATGCATCTGCATTTTGATTCTTAGTCAAGGATAGATTTAGGCATCTATTTGGTCACAGTATCCATATGCGGCTGCCAACCCGCATGCCAAGCGTGGCAACTATGGCACAAATCTCCCCTATGGGACAATCTGTAGGGGAGGCCTATGTTTAGCAGTAGACGTTTATAGGTTGTAATGGATGGATGGATGGATCCATTTACAATTAAGTGAACTGTGTGCTCATTAGTCACTCTTTTTAACTTCCCGCTTTAAAAATTTATAGTTTTCAAAAGTAGGAAGTTCGATTTTGAGAATGCGAGTTTTCATCACATCACATTTTAAGGTCCAGGGAAGCCGTTGTGTGTGTGTGTGTGTGTGTGTGTGTGTGTGTGTGTGTGTGTGTGTGTGTGTGTGTGTGTGTGTGTGTGTGTGTGTGTGTGTGTGTTTGTGTGTGTTTGTGTTTGTGTTTGTGTGCGTGCGTGCGTGCGTGCGTGCGTGCGTGCGTGCGTGCGTGCGTGCGTGCGTGCGTGCGTGCGTGCGTGCGTGCGTACGTGCGTGCGTGCGTGCGTGCGTACGTGCGTGCGTGCGTGCGTGCGTGCATGCGTGCGTGTGTGTGTGTGTGTGTGTGTATGATATCTTTAGAACCAATCAACCGATCGACATGGGTGACACGGCGTTCGAAAGTATTCATTGAGACTTTGAGCTGATTATATTTTCAAGTCAATCAATAAAAACAATCCAAAAAAGAAATTGATTTTTGTGCGTTGCGCTCGAAAACAAGCGGGAATTTCTAGGGATTACCTGCAGGGTTAACCGTTTTTCTATATGAAAAACTACACAAGTGAAGGGAATTATGCTGCTGTTTTCCTTCATCTGTGTTTATTTTTTCACGAATCATTCCAAAAATCAAATCTAGGAAAAGTACTGCTAAGTTCGCAAGTTGTCATATATGTAACTTCTATATATTTCTTAGACAAGAAAGTTTTCTCAGGATGTATTACTTTACCACCGAACACTTGGTAAATCAGCACTTAAAACTGCACACATATCATAATGATTTCTTATATTTATTCAATGCACACATATCAATTTCATAGTTCCCGGTGGAACAACAAAATGGCGGGACGAATATAATTTTTTATTATTTAATTTATTTTCTAAATTTTATCACTTTATTTATTTGTTTATTATTACATGCATCGTAAGCTACTTAAATTTAGTATACATGAATATGAGAGTACCACACATGCTAAAATAGAATTATCTTACTTATATCTTGCGATTGTATCCGCTTGACAGTTTTTACTTCTGATTATGAGGCACATCTCTAGTAATTTAAAAAAAAACCGCTAGTAAGCTTAGTACGTTTGCACGTAACGACTAAAGTGAAATGCATTAAACTATTATAGTTTTATTAGTAAAATAACTAATTAGGTGCAATTTTTGAAGTTAAAGTTAATCTAATAGTCGTAACAGAATAGAGAAAATTATTAAAACAAATTCAATGTTATTTTCTCATAGTTAATAATTTTGTCGTATCGTGCAAATGCGCGCAAGTTACGTTCTATTGACCTGTCAACCAATCATTCGCACCATGCTATAACGTAAAGATTATAGGTGGAATGGTAAGACTTGCAGGTAGTCGATAGATTCAAGTGGTTATCACTATAATATGTATTATGTTTTCACGAAAGAGGCACTCTTTCTTGAAAGTTTTAGGAAAGTTTGGAAAAAGAACAAAGATAAAATATGAACTCTTCCTTTAAAGAGATTTTTACGTGTATGATGTACAACCCATAAAGCTCTTACAAATTAATGGAAGTTGGGTTAGAAAAGTCATGCTACATAGAAATTGAACAACACAAAAGAAACTGAAAGAGAGACCCGTTTGCATAGACATATAATATGTTTTCACAGTACACATCTGCAGTAATACTCATTCCGTTTGGTAAAGACAGTGACCATCATTTTTCTAGGGGTAAATTTTTGTTTATAGCATTGATTAGGTGCTGAACCAGGATCCAAGCAACTTGCTGAGCGTTTGCGTATGTCAAACATAATCTATTTTTTTGTCACAGGTAATAGTGCGGTTCAAAATCCCTTCGTTTATATACCCGTAGAGCAGTGCAAGGCACGTCTGAACGCGTACTTCGCGCTGGCGGTCATTGAGTTCGTGCATTATAAAGCTTTTTTACCTTACTAATTTGATGCAAATCGACCAATATCGCTTTGACGCTAACGTTGAAAACTGCTGCTAACTCAGTCGTATATTGAATACCATCGGCTTCCACAATATTATCTAATTCGTCATTGTCGACTAAAGGATTCATTTTTGTTTGTTACACAACTTTCAAGCTATAGCTAACAGGCGTTATTTAATTATTGTGTAAATAACATTTTGTTACCTTTGTAATTTGATCTTAGAACTCATTAAAACAGTACGCAGTCAAAGTACCGTAGAGATCTGAAATGCGATCTTAAAACTCATTACGAGTACCTATACAAAACATTTTATTACAAGAAACTTGTAATAATATTCAGTAATTAATGCGTCAAATATTAATTTATAATAATATGTTTAAATATAATTCTAAAGACAAATCATCAACACGTTACGTCTGTGGGTGTTGTAGGAGGAAACTATGAGAAAAATCTAATGACCGATACGATATTATGATATCGATCGATACGACTATACTTCCGATATCCCTAAAACCAACTAGTTAACAATTACCGATACCTTTACAGCCTATCAAAGTCCACTGCTGAACATAACCTTCCCCCATATATTACCTTATAGGGAGGATATTTCCTATAGTTGCCACGCTTGGTAAGCGGGTTCGTTATTAGGAAGACGTGGCTGTCCATCTCCTGATTTCTTCCCGCTGTTGCCTCTTACAACATACACGGCATGAAGTGGGAAAGTGGATATTCTTACACCGCCATCAATCATATCCATCCATAATCATCTCATTAAAGTCAGATGTCAAATAACCAGACTGGTGATCGTCAATCCGCAGGCACGTGAGACAATTAAGGCCAGTCCTGTCTAAAACGGGAGAGGCCAAGTGCAGCAATGAGCTGTCATGGGCTGATGAAGAAATTGAGGACTAAATATAACAGATAAGGCCAATTAAAATAAGCGGAGTTACTATATCCATGTTAGAAGTTGGTTGCAGGTGTCTACGGGCTGCAATCGCCACTTATCTTCAGGTGGATTGTTGGTTCGTTTATCACTTCTTTTTTATAGAAGAAAGGCAAACGAGGATGGGCATCAACTGATTGTAAGTGTCGACCGCCGCCTATAAACAACTGCAACACCAGGGGAATTGCTTTGAAAACAATAAAAACATGTGTGGTTTGCTGACAAAATAACATTATTTTTATTAAAGCCATAAAATAAAAATATATAATGGTATATAAGTAACTACATAGATATGATAAATACATATATACTTATTAATATATATGTATAAATATGCAAATAAATATATATTTTTATAAATGTAAATATATAAAAGTACAAATATATACTTAAAAACTATTACATATAACATAAAAGTGCCATACATATAAACAAATATTGTAACTGAATAAAGGAGAATAATTATATACAAATGAACTAGATAGAATCAAAGTTGAGAAAAGTAATCGTGTACATGTTTCTTAAAAACCGATAGGGATTGAGCGCGTCTTGCTGATAACGGCAAGTCATTCTATAATCGAACAGCTTGTATTGTGAACGATCTGTCCTAAAATTTGGTAGTGTGGGCTGGCATTTTTAATATCAAATTTTGTGATGATCCCAAATGTCTCAAATGTGATTCATTGAGGAATTCAAACCGATTTTTTAGGTAAGAAGGATAGAAAGGATTAAAAAGAATATTATAAAGAAGTGAGAGAATACGAGCATTCCGGCGAAGGCGAATTGGCAACCACTTGAGCCTGTAACGAAAATCTGACACAAAGAATGAGCAGCTGCAAAACTTTTACGACTAACTTCCTGCAACTGAGGACCCCAAGATAAAGTTTTATCGATGAATACAACCAAATTTTTGACAGTGTCACTGGTCGAGATTATATTACCATCAAATACAACTTTGGTTGCTTGTGGTAAATTGCATTATGTAAGCATATGCGGAGAACCTATAATAATTAGTTGAGTCTTCAGTTGGTTAATTTTGAAACCATAATTTCTGCATCATTCCGAAATGATTGCTAGGTCAATGTTTATAGTGTTAATAGCTACAGCGAAGTCACTAGGAGTAGCTTATGAATATATCTGAAAATCATCTGCATATAAGTGATAGGAAGAATTTATCTTAGTAGATATTGAGTTAATAGAAACTGAAAAAAGCAATGGTGATAAAACGCCACCCTGTGGGACACCAGCAATGGTGCTGCACCATGATGAGAATGTATCATCAATACGTAAGCATTGCCGGCGCCCAAACAGACAACTTCGAAACCATTCAACTACCGTTGGAGATATATTAAGAGAGCTTAATATGCCCAGTAAAATGTCGTAATCAACAGAATTAAATGCATCACTAAAATATAGTAAAGTAAGTACAGTTAACTTACCGTTCTCCATGCCATATCTGATATCTTCCGTAATATTTACAATGCTGTGCTAGTGCTATGCCCCCGACGAAAACCAGATTGTAGAGGATTTAAAAGGTGATTATTACAAAGGAAAGCATTAAGCTGATTAGACACAAGCATTTCAAGGACTTTGGACAGGAATGGTAATATGGATATAGGGTGAAAATCAGAAAAGGATGCAGGATTAAATTTTTTAGGTATTGGTATAATTTGAGCATCTTTCCAGGTTGAAGGGAAAACACTACAAGAAACTGAGGAATTAAGTATATGACTTAGGATTGGAATGATTATATCAAGAATTGGAAAGATTATATTACGGCTGATACAATCGTCGCCAATAGTGTTGGAAGTAATGGACAAAATGCTCTTCTTAACATTACAAGCAGTGAATTGATTGAAGACAAAACGTGAATGATTAGGAGTTGGAAGTGTTGAAAGGTAATTTAATGTATTTAATTTAAGTGCCCCATTAAAGTCAGGCGAAGATGAGAAGTGTCTATATTTAAATCTTTAGGTAATAAAAGTATTACTACGTGATTTTCAAACCCCCATTGCTTTGAAAAATTTCCAGACTTTAGCTGGATCATCATTCTGAATTGATTCATGGATATAATGGCGTTGAGCATTCCTACACAACCTATTACAGTGATTTTGGATAGTAACCTATTTTTCCCAGCTTAGTTTTTTAGTAGGTTTGCATTTATATTTTGACTTAGCTGCAGCTTTTTTATTTAATAAGATTTTTATTTCTTCCGTTAACCATGGCGAAGGAAGGTGTTTAATTTTGACGGCACGAACTAGAGCATGTTTATCGTAGAGACTAGTTAAGATATTCGTAAACAATACTACCTTGTCATCTACCGATTCCGCATTGTAAAGTGGCGACCAATCAATATTTGACGCATCTTCGCGAAGACTATTAATATTCATACCACCAAAATTGCGTCGTAGAAGGAATTTTGACTTAATTTTAGGAGGACGTATTTTATAAGAAAGAAATATTAGACCATGATAAGAGAACGCATCAGCTGAGCATTGACCATGTTTAGAGACTAGTTCAGTGGAAGATACAAAAATTAGGTCAAGAAGTGATGGACTACAATTAGGAAAATGATGTGTTGCCTTTAGAGGTAGAATAAAGAGATTAGTGGAATCTGCAATGGATTGAAGGGAGGCGGAATGGGGATCTTGTTTCAAGAGACAGGTATTAAAATCATAATAATTGTGTGAGAATACAAGGAAGATACATTTTCAAGAATATTTTCGAAAGATTTATTTTATTTATAAGTTTATACGTGAAGAGGGACAATAGTATACCCCGAGCAGGACTTTGGTATAAGTCAGCTCTACCTCTACAAAAAGGTGTTTGCCTGCATTAGACGGAGGCGGCTGTGTTGACATATCAATCACAGATAAAGGGATATATGCACGAAGATATATAGCAACTCCTCCACCACCGCCTACAGCACGATCATTTCTGATGAGCTGGAAGCCCGGTAGTGAATAAGAAGTTGAAGGAAGCTACAGTTTAAGCCGTGATTCAGACACAAGAATAGCGTGAATGTGTTTACAGTCAAAGGTTGCTAGCATATCTGGGAAATGAGCTGGAATGCTTTGTGCATTTATATGAACCACATTGAAATTTTTCGAGACATCAGAAAAATGCGAGACGAGAATTTCAGAGAGAGACAGAGAATAAGTGAAACTGCCATCACCACTCTCTGCAGTTAAATAAGCTTCTATATTACTACTGTTATCTTAATAAGACATCTCAATTAATAATATATGTACGTATTTATATATTAATAAATAAGTAAATAAAATGTATGTATATATAAAAATAAATTAAAATTGAATTACTTACAATTCTAACAACTAAAGAAAAAAAACTAAGCAATCTTGACCACCTGCGAGTTGAGTGTTTCATTCTAATTTATATACATTTTCTTACAAAATTTTATCTCTAGTAACATGAACTTATATACAAATAAAGCAATAATTTAAACAGTAAACACAAAAGTGGAAAAAAATACATATAATTTGAAAGGAATAAAGTGCTATAATGAACCGGAACAAAACGTTATCATAATCCTTAAGCTGTATAATGTATAATCTGTGCTATATCAGATATAGGTTTAACATTTAACGTAAATAAATTTCATATAAGTTAATAATTTAAATGTCTTAAGAAAAACAGAAAATAATAAAAAGAAAACACAAAAATTTACTACTTTACGTCACGGTTGATAGCATAATATAAAGAATCTTAATTATGATTAAATGAAGTTTTAGAATAGTTAAAATTAGACAAAAATAAAGTTAAAAATAAAAGACCTACATATTGTATACAAATATCCCAATGGGATCACTTTTTAGCTATCTGACCTCGCTTGGGCTTCGACGTTGTGGTTTTAGTAACAGACACTGGTTTTGGACTAGCCTGGTCGAATATTTTACTTAAGTCATTCAGACAAAATAGAACCACTTGGCGTTAACACATAAGCACAACCGTCTTTCGTCCAGCAGTTGGAGACACCGAATTTTTCACGAGTGGCTACAAAAACATGATGTCGTAACTTTGTCAAAAATTCAGACACTGTGATAACAGAGCCTTTAAGTTGTGATTTTGCGTACCAGATTTTATCTCGCAACGCTACGTCCAGGAATTTCACCAAGATAGGTCGAAACTTGTAAGGAGCTGTAGGTCGACCCATTCTGTGACACCGCTTTATATCATTAATAGAAAAGTCACTTAACTTCAAATGATTGTGTAGAACCTTGACAACAGCTAAGGCGGTGTCTTCTTATGTTACCTCTGGAACCCCATGGAGCAGCAATATCTTCCTACGGCTCCGCATCTCCATGTTGTCAGCATTACGGGCAAGCAACTCCATCTGCTGCTGAAGACTATTCAGTGCTTGTTCAATAAATGTTTTAAAAGATGCAGAATCTGCAGCAAGGGAAGTAGTACTAGGAGTTGAACTGGGCGCCTTCCGTAACTCTTCTTCAAAAGCATTCATCCTTTTGTGAAACACTTCCATCAAGTTGGACATAGTGCTTTTGATTGATGCATCCATAACGCAGTGAAGTGAGGATATAAAGGTGTTTTAATTGTTATGATATTAGGTTTAAAACACTCACAGGCAGGTAGAATTATTTATACATTTAGTTAAGAAGCAAACAGAATTTATAAAACTGAATATTTACGTTTTAAATAAAATAAATTTGGGAGCTAATAATTTTATGTATTGACTTATGACATACGTAATAATCAACGAACTATTAATAATATTTGACATTTGTGTGCCCATGAGGCTGATCAGAGAATGCACTTTATTTGTATTTAAATAAGACGTTTTTGTTCCATGTGAATCACAAATAAAATATTTGATTTGATTTGAAAAGTACAATTAACTTACACTAGGTGGCGCGCGTATCTTACCGATACATTTATTTGAAAGTATAATATTATATCATTCATTTTCAATGAATTTACTATCATTCATAATTAAACAATACAAATCTTCCAAAATAATTATATTTCCACAAATCTGTGGGAGCAACGCGCCGAATACCAGCTAGTATGATTTAAAAATACACACGTCTCTGATTTGTTTCAAACACTTATAGATAACAATATACATATTTCTTAAGCGTTTTCAATGGAAGAAATTGCGAGGGTAATATAGCGTGGTCCGTAAGGCTTTTTTTTGCCTAAACACCTCATCGTACCCGCCGTAAAAACCGTCACACGTTTACGTTTCCTTAGTGCTGGATTTTCAGGTAAACGACGTGGAAATTCACCCGTATAGCCTTCATTATCAAAATTGTAATAAAAACACGCTTACTCATGGTAACGTTACGTTATATAAACTCATAATAATAACATTTTCGCTTCACTTTATAGATTTATTTAGCCGACTTCGAAAAAAGAGAAGGTTCTAAATTTCACTATATTTTTGTATATATGTTTCACTGTCGTCATTCATATGGAATAGAATGATTTTTTATTAAATATGATTTACTAAGGGGTGGTCTCATATTCCTTAAATTCCACCTCAAACAATATATTACATGATACATTTTTGATGTAACTATTTAGAAGACATTCTAGTTGTTGCCTTGAGATTGCGATATTTATTTGTCCCCTCAAAATGATCAAAATACATATTTTGCACATTCTTCAAATCGGAACTTTAATTCTTCCACACACTGTGTTTTCTTAGTCACTTCTGAACTTTTTATGTGAAAATTGCACGCCTCACAACGCGCGAGCGTGTGGAAGTGCTCTACTCTCGACATGTCGCTATGTGACGATTTTGCAATATAAAATTGTTAGTATCTCTTAATTTGGACACTAAATCAATATAATTTTAAATTAAAAATTTTAAAGACTTCAATATAAATTATTTGAGAATAACTCAAAAACTATTGGTCTGACCTTGATCAAATTCATATGGGACCACAGACACGAGAAGTATCAGCTTTCATATAAAAAAAAGAATCACCTAAATCGGTTCACCCAGTACAAAAGTATGAGGAAGTCGGCAGAAAAAAGGGCTGTTTTGAAAAATAGATATACTAAATTATAAAATCAGCGTATTTTTTTATTGATTTGTTTAGTTATATTTTTAAAAAAAAAGTGGTTAAAATTGATTAGTACGGCTATCAGTTAGTCTGTGCACTTGTTTGTATTCACGTTCAGAAAAATATATGCAACGAAATGAAATAAATCTTTCTGAATGAGTTTCCATTTGTCCTTAGGATGACCCCTATTGCTGGTTGTTATCAGACTCATACAGGTTTAAAATATATATATATATATATATATATATTTTTTTTTCATTTAAATTAATTGAAATTTTGATGAAAAAAATGAAAACGCTCATGAGGTGTGCACTTTTGGATTGTCCAATTTTATTCCTTTAAAATAATATCAGCATGTTAATATTAATTATTGTGTGAAACTTAAAGAAGACAATACACTTATGCTTATAAAGGGTTATTTACATTTGTTATGAGGACTTAACAGAAAAAAGTGGAATAAATTGTGTATATTGTGAATTTCACCAATTATCAAACTATGGCTACATTTCTCATAAAATAAAATGTAAAAAATTATTTCAAACATGAATATTAACCAGTTGTGACTGTGAGCAATATAAAATATAAGTTATATAACGAAAAACTATAAAATAATATTTGAAAAAGACGGTACAAAGCAAACTTTGGTGCGCGTTTTATACTGTGGCTCGTGATTGGTGGACTCATTAGAACTGTCTAATCGGTTATCTCTATTGGTCAGTTTGCGACCATAGCCTTATACTATCCGCATATGCTTGCATTTTTCATATATTTTACATTTGCTCGTTTGGCCTAGCCGGAGAGTTACGAACATTGACATCGAACAGTCGGGTTTCCAACCCGCCCTACTTCTTAACAAGTTCAGTTTTTGTTTTTTATTTTATTTAATTTTTTATTTATATTTTTTCTTTAAGTGTTACTCAAGACGACACTAAAATGCGATAACTGTGAAAAGGATATTATTAGAATGAATTACATAACTTGTGCCAATTGCCAAAACTTCTATCACGTAGATTGTACAAGTATAGGAGAAAAAAATGTTCTACTTAATGCCTACAGGAAAAAGAAAAAAAATTAAATGCTTGTAAACGGTTGTAAATACAATAAAAAGCCAAATCCTACTAAAATTCAGGTTAATATTCCTACTGAAAATTCTTTTTATTCTCTCAGTGTTATAGATACGGAAACTTCGCAAGAATCTTTTAATTATATTACTCAGAGAAAAAAACAAAAACAGACTTCTCAAAAAAATCTGTCTACATGGTATATGTCTATTAATGATATCGCTGTTGGTTCAAGAAGCTCAAATAGTCTTCCAGATCTCAGTCAAATAATAACTACTGATAATTTGCTAAAATTAAAAACGGAATTGATGAGATTACAAACAGAACTTAAAATAGCCAACAATGAAATTAAAAACTTAAACGCAATAAATTTAGAACTAAATAGGAAAAATCATGATGAATTAAATACTAGTAAATCTCTAATTAACCCATGGACGTCTACCCTGTTCAGCAATCAGTCTGGAAAAATTAAGAGGTATCTCTCTTCCAGAAAGGAATTACCAATGCCAGAAGACTGTAATAAAAACACATTGCAACTATACCCATACATGTGAATAAAAGAGACTTCACCTATAGAAATAACAAGAGCGATACATCTAAGCCTCTTTATTATACAGACAAGCACACATTTAAAACTAAACCCAATCAATATATGTATAATCAGCAGTATAAGTAACCACAAGCAATCTTCGATAATAAGAAACAACCTCATGGAGCAGAGCGGCGCATGCTGTCACTATCGCACACTAGGCGGCGACATAGCCCAGCTGTCACGTGGCTTGCAGGAGAAGCTCGCTAATTTCACTCCAAACGACTATTGCATACTTATGATAGGAGATACTGTTATACGTTTCCAAAAATTATAAAAATATTGTATATATGTTAAAGAAACGCATCTTGGCTGTAAAACACAAACATTATTATTTGTTTACTGACATATCGATATAGCTATAATTTTAATCTCTTCAATAAAAGAATTGAACAATTCATTAATTTGTTTTACTCGGATAGTAAATACACAAATACTGCTGTATACTGGACTCTAAAAAACATTTAGAATATTCATATACTATGTTTTCGAAATATTTAAGCAAAATAAATATAAATGGTGTTTATATTGTCTTGAATGACCTATATAAATTAATGTCACACATTTACGTGGTAGAGCCATGCTGCAGCTATATTAGTAGTATAGTTGTAGCACGAATGGGTCGGCTCGACCGGGGAAGGACCACGCTCTCACAGAATACCAGCGTCAAATAGCATCTTAGCACGGCTGTGTTTCGTATGGTGAGTGTAGAGAATCGGAGACCATTTTTACTGAAAACGAGGCATTCCATCTTAGTCCTCACGGGTGGAAACGCATCTGCATTTTGATTCGTAAACGAAGATAAATGTAGATGTCTATGGGCCACAGGAACTACTTACCATCAGGTGGACTGTGTGCTCGTTTGTCACCCTATACTATAAAAAAAAGTCAGATATTGCAAAAGAACAGCCAAACACAAATATTGTCTTTAAAAGTACCTCTTGTCCTGTTAGTCCGGTGAAGGAAAGATTGACACCTTGTTGCTCGTTTCGTTCCTTTACAGGATACTAACAATAAACTTAATAATATGCAAGCACAAACAGTTCTAACCGGTCTTAATATACTTCACCAGAATATTCAGGGCATAAGGTCTAATCTCAACCAGATATAAGTTCTATTAACTATGGAAAACATTGATATTATGTGTATTAGTGACACTTTTTTAAATTCAAATTCAAATTCATTTATTTTCAGAACCATGATCCATGGGTTAGTTATTGCTTAAAAACTAAGTGTTAGTATTTAAAAAAAAATTATTTAAATTATATTATATTATATTAGAATTGAATTACATCAAACTAAATCATATTAATTCAAATTAAATCAAATGAAATCAAAATATAATTAGACTAAATTAAATTCTAATTTGCCATGTACCTAAGAGGCACTCCATTCGGTCGACACCTAGAAGAATTACCATCCACTGTATGAGTCATCGTTCGCATGAAGTGCCTCACAATAGGCGCATGCGGATCATCTGCCACCGTTCTCAGGATGCTGTTGTCACTTCTTCGTATCCTTCCTATCAGCGACGCTACTTTTTTCCAAACTACGGCATGAAAACCATCAGTTCTGATCTGTGCGGGCGAGTGCCAACATCATCCTGAAAACGTTATTGTACTGGACTCGCAGGGTGTTTAACGATTTTTTGGCATACCTAATGCACAGACCACTCGTGTACAGACCCTGGCAATACGCTTTAAATAATGTTGTTTTTACCTGGTCCGAACAGCGGGCAAATCTACGAGCCAGTATTTTGCAGCGCATGGCGAAAGCGCTACACTCCCTCTCTATGTCTAGATCATCCTTAAGGTCGTCGGCAAGAATATGCACTAGGTATTTAAAATGATAAACCCGCTTTAGTTCCGATCCATTTAAGTTTATTGCAGGGATAGATTCGGGACACTTGCCGGCGACCCTAAAGACCATGTATTCACTTTTTTTAATGTTGTATAAGAGACCATGCGAGGCAGCGTAAGTCTCGCAGACCTTCAACATTTCTCTGATCGCATTCGCAGTGGGACCCAGCAACACCATGCCATCCGCATAGCTGATGCTATTCATACTAACACCACCCACACGGCATCCAACACGCATGCTGCTGAGCTTCACCAAGAGATCGTTAACATACAGGTTGAAGAGCTTCGGAGACGATTATCCTCCCTGCCTCACTCCGCATTCCAATCTGTACGACTCGGAGAGACTGTTTGACAATTTAACATTATCCGTCTGATTTGCGTACCAATACCGAAAGATATTGAACATCACTGCTGGAATACCCTGTCCTCCATCTTCCTCCAAAGTACATTATATGAAACGAGATCAAAGGCTTTGGAGAGGTCCAGAAAACAGGCGTAAACAGGAGTCCTCCGGTCTGTGTAGTATTGCACAGTATGCTTGAGGCTCAAAATTGCGATTTCAGTCGATAGTCCGAGCCGAAAACCGAACTGCGCATCATGTAGGTGTAAGTAATTTTGTAAGCAAGAGTCAAGTAGACTATCCAATATCTTTTCTATCGTAGTAGCGCAGGAGATCGGGCGATAGTTTCTCTTATACGAGATATCTCCTGTCCTGTTCTTTACTATGGGCACAACAGTAGTTTTCATTAGATCAGTTGGTAAGTACGAGTGGCTGATGCACATATTGAAAAACAGGGACAGGACCCTCGGTAAATACACCCCTGAATATCTCAGGTGCTCGAAAATTAACATCATGTTTCTTTTTTAAAGAAACAGATGTTAATTTTCTACAAATTCCAGGCTATAAAGTTGCTGACTCATATTGTAGAAATGAGTCCAGAGGAGGGGTCTGAATTTATGTTAAAATAGTATGGATTTTATTACATTTCCCTGTATAAATCAATTAAGCTTAGATAAATACCATAAATGGTGTGGTATACTGTTGCCAGAATTAAATTACATTATTATTTGCTGTAGCAGAACTCCAAATTCAAGTTTTGAAATATTTATAAGAACATTGCATTTGTTATTGTATAGAATTTCAGTACGTTCAAGATATATAACAAAAAAGTAATAATAGCCGGTGACTTTAATATTAATTTACTTAAAAATACTCCAAAATGTTTACTTTATAAAAATACTGTATTAAAATATAACTTAAAATTACAATAAATGAACCAACTAGGATAACAATAAAATCGAAAATTTGCATAGACAATATCATAACAAATATTACAGGTTGCAGCTCAAAAGTTTTACATTTAGCCTTACCTGATCACTCTGTATAATTCATAAACGTACCATGTAATCAAGGTTATATTGAAAAATATTGGTATGTACATAGAAGAAATTAAAATAAGTTTTTAATTGTCTTTCTAAAATATCTCTCTTTATTAAGTTTTTCTGAAGTTTTCTCGTATCGTGATGTCAATCAGGCGTACAATAGTTTCATTAGCTTATTCAAATAAAATACGATCTTTGCATACCTGTAGAAAAGGTTAGAATTTCTTTTAAGAAAAAGTCAAATTAGCAGAGAGTTAGCATTAAAATAGCATGCAAAACAGAAAGAAACTTATATCAGAAAATACTGAAATATAATAAAAACGAATTAATACCGTATTATAAGAAATACTGCAAAATATTAAAATCCGTAACACGTTTGGCAAAACAAAAATCAAATATAAAATTCATTAAAAATAGTAACAACAAAAATAAAGCTACATGGTACTTAATAAAAAAGCAGACCACTTCACAAAACATATTCAAAACAACTATTAAAAATGTGACCATTGATAATACTAATATCACGGCTGCAGGTGCTATAGCAGAAGATTTTAACACTCATTTTGCTACCATTAACACTAAAACACAAGCGACAGATATCTAGCCTCTACCTTCTACACGTCTACATAGCCTATATTTATCACCTGTTGACGCAAATGAATTGAACAAATAATCATAAACCTTCAAAATAATAACGGTTGCGGCTACGACAATATATCGATCCAAATTATTAAAAGCCCTTAGAGTATATTAGTGAGCCGCTTGTTTATTTACTTAGCTTAATGATAGAAACTGGTACCTTTCCTCATGAATTAAAAACAGCAAAAATCAAACCTTTGTTCAACAAGGTTCAAAATGTAATATCAAAGACTATATGCCTATAGCTCTTTTATCCAACTTCTCAAAAATATTTGAAATAATCATCTACAATAGGCTTATAGAGTTTTTCAAAAAATATAGTATAATAAATAAAAATCTATTTCGTTTTCAGAAAAATAAATCCACTACACTTGCAATGTATGAAATACTTAAGGAAATTTGGGAACCTTTAAATAATAAAACTTCTTGGGTAGGTTTGTTTTTAGATATGTCAAGGGCATTTGACTGTGTAATATACGATGTACTATTAAATAAACTTGACAAATTAGGTATACGTGGTTTGGCATTAAAACTGTTAGAAAGCTATTTAAAAGATAGAGAACAACTCACAACTATTGAAAAATTTGACAAAATCAGTAAAACTTTCGAAGAAGTACAGTCTAAGCCAGTTAAAATGACACTAGGTTTGCCACAAGGGAGTATTTTGGGCCCTCTGTTATTCTTAATTTATGTGAATGTCTTGCCAAATGTCACTGACAATAAATGTGTTATGTTTGCTGATTATGCAACCATCTTTAAACCCGATACTCAAATTAATTTTGAAAATAACATAAATAAAACCTTAAAAATAGCAGTCGAATGGCTTAATAAAATTAATTTAAACGTAAATCTAACAAAAACTAAAATAATTCAATTCAGAAATTACAGAACAAAATCTTTAAAGTTAAATATTGCAGATTTAAATTTAAAGATTTTTTTGACACCTAAATAGAAACAGTTGATAACATTAATATACTTGGAGTCACCATAGACTGTGATTTAAACTGGATATCCCACATCGAAAAAATAAACAAAAAATATCTAGATACAGTTACGCGTTATCCATATTAGCAGAAACAACATCCGTTGATGAATCAAGGGCTGCATATTTCACCAGGTATACCCTCTATTAGTTTACGGCATTATTTTCTGGGGTAATTCTACAAACGTGCAGTCAACATTTATTCTACAAAAGCGATGTCTGCGGATCAATTATAATATGTACTCAGACAAAACTCTAAGAAATTTATTCAAAGAAAAAGGCTATATCACTTTTACTAATATTTACATTTTAGAAATTTCAATTTTTATCAAACAGAATAACAACTATTTTCAGATTAAATCTAACTTGAATTCACGTCCAATACGCAGTCAATATAAGAACAATTTATGTACACCTAAAATTAATAATTACATGTTTTATAAGACTACTTTTTGTACAGGTATTAAAATATTTAATCATCTGGCACCTAATATAAAAGCTATGGACTTGCCAAGATTTAAAATACACCTCAAGAAGTGGTTAATATATAATGTGTTATATAATTTAAAATATTACAAACTATAATAACAAAATAAATAACTAAAACTAGAAACTTAAATTATCATATAATCCTACTCCCCGCGGTATCGTACCAAGAACGCTGGCTGCGTTTCTACGCTAAATGGCTATACTTAGCCTTTGAGCGAGAAAAGAACCAGCCCTCTTATCACCAGCAGCAACGACTAGCCACGGATGGAGTTCCTTTAGGAACTTCACCGCACGTGGACCCCACGGACCGATAGTCTCTACAGCAAATGGCACAAATATGTAGTCATCTCTAATAATAAAAAATAATAAATAATAAATATAATTTAAATGAATATTTTAATACCATTATTTCTTAATTATTGCATACCCGATATGGGTAAACTGTGTAACATTTAATTGCAATGTCACCTGCAAATTGTACATATACAGCTTATTGGCAATAAATATTCTGATTCTGATTCTTATTCATACTCGTATAAATGATAAAAAGCACATTTTCAGGAAGATTGATGAACTTATTAATTTTTTTTAATCGATTAATTGCTATTTTTACATAAACAAGTGGTTTTAGTGGTTTACGGTGTAGATTTGGAACTCCTTGAGGAATAGAACTAGGTGTACCGAGTTTGGTCTCCTTTTGTTAGTTGTTAGTTGATGATACCCTACCTCCGGACTTGATAGAGTAACCTGAAGGTGTACTTCGGTGAATGCTACTGGAACTCCTCGAAGAGTAGAACTAGTTGGGCCGAGATTATGCTCGTTATGTTAGTTATGATAACACCTAACCCGCGGACCTGACAAACTGACCTGAATGTATACTTCGCTGAATGCTACTGGAACTGCGCTACCAGCAGTACTAGGTGTGCCGAGTTTGGCCTTGTTTTGTTAGTTATGAATCATTACTTATGTTTAGACCTTATCTTCGGACTTGCTAGAAAGACGTGAACATCTATTTTAGTGAATGCTACTTGAACTCCTCGAAGAATAGAACTAGATGTGCCAAGTTTGACCTCGCTTTGTTAGTTATGATGAGACCTTACGTCCAGACTTGATAGAGTGACCTGAAAGTGTACTTTGGTTAATGCTACTGGAACTCCCCGAATAGTAAAAAGAGGTGTAGAGTTTGGCCTCATTTTTTTTAATTACGATTTGGAACTGCGCTACCAGCAGTACTGGGTGTGCCGAGTTTGGCCTTGTTTTGTTAGTTATGAATCATTACTTATGTTTAGACCTTACCTTTGGACTTGCTAGAAAGACGTGAACATTTATTTTAGTGAATTCTACTTGAACTCCTCGAATAATAGAACTAGATGTGCCAAGTTTGGCCTCGCTTTGTTAGTTATGATGAGATCTTACGTCCAGACTTGATAGAGTGACCTGTAGGTGTACTTTAGTGAATGCTACTGGAACTCCTTATTGAGATTAAATAAAATATCTTGATATGTGTATGTACGTGATGCATGACATATGCGCTGAGACAAGTAAGTATTTTATAAGAGAGCATAGATTACTTAAAATGCAGAGCGTTAAACGGATTGTCCAACATAATTATATCGCTATTTTACAACACTCCTCAAAGAGTAGAAAGAGGTTTGCCGAGTTTTACCTCGTTTTGTTAGTTATGATCAGACCTTACCCCTGGACTTGATACAATGACCTGAAGGTGTATTTGATTACTGCTACTGGAACTCCTAGACGAGGAGAACTTGTTGTCCCAAGTTTGGGCTCGTTTTGTTTGTTATGAATAGACCTTACCTCCGGACTTGATAGAGCGACTTGAATGTGTAATTTGGTGACTGCTACTAGAATTTTTTGACGAATAGAACTACAATTTACAATTTTTTTTTATTTTTAACGATACTACGAGCATTAACATTCGTGCACTTTTGGATTTACGAAGCTTTTATTTATAAATAGAAATTTGACATAAAATTATCGGAAAATTGGAAGTATGTATATTAATAATTATAAGGTTTTTAGTGAAAACTTGTGAGTAATTAAATACTTTAAAATTTATGTACAATCATGTAATACGTAATTTTTTAATGCGCTTAAGGCATGCCCAATTTCATTTGCCAGTAGTCTTTTTTTTTTAATTTTAGATTTATAACCTATTGGCTTAGTGATCCGACCGTCCTTATGAGTCCTGACTTCACTTCGAATTCTAAAAGAAGATTTTCGCAACTTAGCAATAATAAATAATGTGTTTTATCTGCCTTCTCTTGCCTACTGATTCAAAATATGATTCCACAGATGTCTGATATCAACGAAATCAAAATCTCACGTAAATCATGAAGTCCATAAAACAAAAGCAGAGTCAAACAAGTGGTAACAGATCCAAAGTCCAAACAAAAAGCCAAATCGCCAAAGAAATCCACAATAAACGCATTCGCGAGTTCACAACTACACGACTAAGTTCGGAATAAATAAAAATATCACTTGACAGAAATTACATTTGACATATAACCGCATCTTTTTATGACTGGAAAGGCGCCATCTTGTAAACCCTTGGATCAAAATCAAAAACTTGGGATTGCATTTTTACTTTTCACAAGTTATTTAATTTCATTTATTCTCTTATTTTATTTTTAACAAAATCCCTGTATGTTACTCTTTTTTTATGTTATAATGTACATAAAGTAGGCCAGAAATGGACCGTCTCCTTTAAAATCCAAGTTAAAGCTAGCTTACTATTTCCTTAAACTTGTCATTATAACATACCTTAATACGTAATCGAATGCCAGTACGAACATCGACACTAAGAATATTTATTTATGGTCGCTACGCAGCAAATGTGCCAAGTTTCACGCTTCCACTGAGCCTTCAAAAACCCGTATATCACAATAATAGGACATAAGGATTCACAAAGTACTTAAGTATTAGCAGACTTACGCATATTAACCGTTTCAAATAACAAATATGATTTGCGAACATTACTCAATAATTCATCAATCTCTCATTCTCTCTCTGCTCGTAGATTGCCTGATATGAGGCTTATTACTTATTAGCGTAGTTGCCACGTACAGTGAAATGCGGGTTCCGGTCAAAACGTATTCAATACCCACTGGTACTATTAAAATTATTAGTGTCCATTTTAAGTGCTGATTTACCACGTGTTTCAAAATTATCTCAGAAATGAGAGGATACCTGTGCACAGCGAGACGTATATAAGCGTATACAGGTTGTCCGTTAAGCAATGGATAACCCCGTAGGTACTAGTGGGGGGCACCTCAGCCATTCATAAAAAAATATCTGCAGCAGTTTAGAAAGAATATAATATTATAATATTACTAGCTGTTACCCGCGGCTTCGCCCACATGGTCACTGGGAAATGAACTATCCATTGCTTTTTGAATTGAAAGAAAACTGAGTTTTATAGATTTGTCAGAGATGCAGCCATTAAAAAGAAACTGAGCAAAATTGATTCGTAAGCCTATTTAAATGTTTTGAATCGCAGCGTATAGGAAAGCATGAAAATAGCATGTTTACTCCAAATGGAAATGGGATATTTTTTTAATTAAAGGAAACTGAGCATAATTATCCGTCAGGGATGCAGACTTTTGAAAAGAAAATAAGCTAAGCTAAATTGATTCGTCAGAGATGCAGTTTTCTGAATTGAAAGGAAACTGAGTCAAATAAAAGATCCGTCAGAGATGCAGCTTTTTGAGTTGAAAGGAAACTGAACTTAATACGTCCGTCAGAGGTGCAGCATTTGGAATTGAAAAGAAACTGAGATAAATGAATTGAAAGGGAAGATCTGTGGGAATTCTGATTAATTGATTGTGGGAATTTTGGAAAAAAACTAACTGAACACTATTTTAAGACGCTACTGTACACAATGTTATATGTTTTTCCATTCGGGGAAAGAATGTGGAGATTATGGGCATTTGACACACGCGAACATGCTACATACAGCTGACCATGAGAGAAGCACGGTTTTTCTAAGTTGACCCCCGCTACCTTCAACGTTTGCCCTTGCGCTGTATTACTTGTCATTGCAAAACTGAGCTTAATAGGGAACTGCAACCTTTTGAATTGAAAAAGGAAGATCTGTGGGAATTATAGGGATCCGTGGTATAATAAAATTTTCACCTTTTCCTACGCCTGTCAAAATTGTAGCACCGATTATGTTCTGTCCAAGATGTGTCACATGCAACCTTGTCCCGTTACATAATCGAGGAGCATCGAAATTTTGCATTAGCATGACTGGGACGCCTAATTTTAATTGAAGCTTATGTTAGGGCACACCTGACAACTCTAGGGAATTTAGAAACTCTACGGGATAGGAAGTGCTCTGTTCTGTGTCCATAACTGTGTATACTGACAAATACTCTGTTATTTCTCCTGCTACTTTGCTTAATATATCTGAATTTATTTTGTTAACGCTCTCATTTTTTAGTGCAAGAATCGTCCTTTCACATAACCATTTGTCTTCATGCATGTTGTTCGTTAAATCTGAATAAACGCTCGCAATTAATTCGGAATGACTCTGTACTAAATTACAAAAATCTCTCGTCAATTTAACGCAGCCCTCAGCATCCGTTTCCAACCGCCCATCACCAATTTTTAATAGTGTGTCAGCATAGTTTCCAGCATTGATATCATTATACAAATGCACTCTCATATTCGTAGTTAAACTGAATTTTGTCACCTTCTTCCATAAAATAGACGACTTGAGGCATGCTTTAATTTCATCTGCAGGTGTGCCCTTTTGAATAACAGGTAAAGTTTGGCGAAAGTCATCAGCCAGTAAAACCACCATTCCTCCCATTACATCGGTATTGCTGCGCAAATCCTGGAGCGTTCGATTTAGTGCTTCTATAGCTTTTTTATGCGACATTGTACTTTCGTCCCACACTAAAAGTTTGCATTGTGGTAGCATTATACCTCGTGCACTATTTTTGCTAAAGTTGCAGATCGGCGATTCTTCCTGAACTAGATTTAGAGGGAGTTTTAAAACAGAATGTGCAGTGCGGCCCCCGCTTAGCAGCGTGGCGGCTATACCGGAGGAAGCTACGGCCACAGCAATGTTTTTATCTTTCCGTACTTTCGCTAATAATAAATTTAACAAAAATGTCTTCTCAGTTCCTCCGGGGGCATCTAAAAAGAAAAGTGCACCATTTCCAGATCCAATTTGTCCTAATACTTTGTCAAAAACTCGTTTTTGTTCGGGAAGCAAGCGGGCTACAAATTCGGCTACTTGCTGCTACAAAGCTGGTATATCGTAGTTTGTTTTACGTATAATTTCATCACTTAGTTCATTTTCGGTTGTTCGCTGAGGGCTTATCATTCCAAAGTCGCTTAATTTTTTCCCTACCATTGCCATTACTTTATCTTCAATTTTCCAAGTGCTTCATTATAAATGTGTTCATTGTATGTCATGTTCGCGTGTGTTTGCTGTAACCTTCGCAAAATATCTTCCACCATGTACTCTTTATATTTGTCCCACAATTCATGTGCATTAGATAGCCCGCAAGATGATATGAGAGTTGCATAAAGATCCATAATTTTGGCTGGTGACTGGCACTGCACAGCTTCCTCCGTGGTTTCTTCCCAGTGGTTATCGTTTTCTAAAAGATGCAGAGCTTCACATGCTTCTCTATAAGTTGCGCAATCCTGACCGTTGACAGTTTTAAGGTCTTTATATCCTGTAGGACCCCGAACATGGTGCAGCAGCAATCGTAAACAGAAATATTCAAAATTAGTAACATGGACGGTATACACACGACCAAGGGCATCTGATGACTTTACACCGGGCCAATTTGCAACAGGCGCGCCTTGAATACGGCGTTTCCACTCCTTTCTAGATGTGTTTTAAGTATAATAGCGGGGGACTTCAGATAATAACAACGTTTTTGCAAAGGGGTCGGTTTGACAAAGTTGAAAGAAGGCTGTTAGTGTAGTTTTTTGGCGGTGATGCAATACTTTGTTAAAAATTTCTTTCGGTGAAATATACACGCTCTACATTTTCTAAGTGCACAGCAAGGTGAGTAACTGTTGGGTGCCTTTCGTGTAAAGGGAAGCTAAGGAGACGCCACGCTGCCTCGTTACTGCTGACGTAACGACCTTTCAAGTCTGTACTTCATTAACGGGATTTGCCTCACCTTCACTCCTGAGATTAAATATTGCTTGGTCGCTTCTTTCATTTTTGTACTTACAGATATACTTGATTGCACGGACAGAGCTACATGCTTCTACATTAATGTGGGCATTAAACATTTTACATAGAATGGGCGAATACGGGACAATTCAGCTGTTATCTAAGGTTTTGAACGCTCCAGAGCGAGATTTGATTGTAACTTTCCTGCCACCATCTTCGGGAGCTCTGCGTCTGTATAAAGGGTAGCCATTGTCATTGTGCACTGTTTCTTTTAATAGCTGTTTAGGGAATTTCTTTGTACATTTTCCTTCTTTCATGCATGGCGATATTGAATTTCATGCTCCACATGGACCGTGAATCATATTTCGGACTATGGTATCATACAATTCTTTATCTTGCTCAGGATCCGGAATCTCGGCGCTTATTATGTCGTCTATTTGGCTGGGCCGCAACTTCTCTTTAAGCTATATTAGAATATGGGCATGCGGTAATCCTCTTTTTTGCCATTTAATTGAATACATGAAGCACTGCACTTCTCCGAAAATTTTCCCTTTGTTAATTACATACATTAATTTTTGTACTTTTAATCTAAATACTCTAGCAACTAAATCGTGTCTGTCACTACTTTTTTGGCCTGGCATTGGCTTTTCAGTTATTCCTTTCCATGTGGGATTGCAAGTAAAAGTAACATAAAGGTCAGGTTTTCCGTAAGTTCGTTTCATTCAACCTAAACCAAATCATAAAGCAAATAACAAACAACCGAAATGGAAAGCAGGTAGTCGAATAAACTACGAAATAGAAACAATTTAAACGTATAGGTACCGTATGCACTATAAGTTGACGCGCGGCTCAACGGCGGGAGTTAAGTACATGTCAGGAAACATTTCCTTACCATGTTTTAAAAACCTAGTAATGACATCTAGCGGAATCAATTTAAACTATGTATACGTTAGTTAATAAGAACTTACAAAAAATATTTTTCTTATAATTTTGCACAATTTTTCTTTTTGTAATACCGATTCATTCATAACCACATATAAGAACTGTATTCATTTCCGTTCAATAAATATTACTAAGGCTTATTAATAAGGCTTACTTAGAACTGTTTCTACCACAGTTAAGTAATAGTTAAGAGTGAAAGCGTGACAGGTGGTGATAGTATTTCTGATCACGCCTGTAACCCTTGCGGGGTAGGCAGAGCATCAACGGATTACTTAATATCGTCTGCGAGGTTATCACCTATTCTGTGAATTACAATGCAGCAAAACGTTTGAAGAAAATCAGCTGGTGAATTTTGTGTTTTTTATCGCTCTCGTCCCGGTCCTGCGTGGAAAAATACAGATCCATACATTTGTTATCTTAATTTTGGTAAAAAGACATGATAATCCAGATATTTTGACCTTCTGTGTTCATCCATCGTACCGTCGTCCGTCTTGTAGAATCACGGTGGCGCCACTTAGCTGAATTTAATTTTGCAACATATTCGATTTTTCACGGGAATGAGATGTTTTTCCGTAGACAAAAGTCTATGTCACTCTACAGCTACCGAACTATCCCCATACCAAAATTCATGCCATGCCGACGCTCTGTTGCGACATGAAAGAAGGACAAACTTTTGCAACATATTCTATTTTCCCACGGGAATGAGATGTTTTTCCGCGGAAAAAAGTAACCTGTGTCACTCTACAGCCACCGAACTATCCCCATACAAAAAATTATGCCATGCCGACGCTCTGTTGCGACGCTCGTGCTCATGCTTCATCAGATTGTGATAAACCTTTGTCAACTTATTGCTTGCTTTTGCGCGAAGGTTATAAGAGACATTGTACAATTAACTTACAGTAGGTGGCGGGCTCATCATACCCACAAATTCATTTGAAAGCTATGTATCATTAAATTTCAATGAATGTATTATCATTCCTGAAACGATATTTTCACAATTATTTCATCTGCGGCAGTAACGCTTCGGGTACCAGGTAGTATCTGGCAAATAATATTTTTTCACAAGATTTTTGGTTAGTAACATTTTGTAACCACTCCTTTTAATAACGACCTAGAAAAATTCACTGTCATAAATACCAAGCCTGTATGTACAGATGTATCCGTCCCTAAAATAATCACCAGGTCGTTTTTAAATTCCGTATTTTTAAATACCATTTCTGTCTTATTAACAATCAAGTAACATTCAGTTCAATCAACTATGTAAGGCAACTTATTAAAAAGCAATGTATCTTCTGTAATATTTGCATTTTAAAACTACTTTCGTTTCCTAACTGCGAATGAAAGGTCCATCTGTCGCAAGCACGGAGACGACAAAGTTGTTAGAAGTATTTTTGTCACGTTGTTAATTCCAACTGAAGTTAGGATCTCCAGGTAAAAAGCAACTTAGACTTTTTCTTTAACTCGCTTAACAACTTCATAGCAAATCTACACAAAAACAAAAAATAAGCTGAATGAGGTACGGAAGTTTTTTTAAATTTAAACAAAATAAAATGTAAAAAAGTAAAGTTTTATACTGATTATTAATAGTTTACTGCGCTGATTTTTTTTAATGAAAATCATTTATTGTTCCAAATTTGTATGTAACTTTATTTTGAATAAAATATAGATAGATTTTTACTTTTTTTTATTTATTTATCCACCAATATTTGTATCATTCCTTACATGCTATTTAAATACAAGGAACTAATAAGAACTAAAATGTACAAATAATTACAAGCGGATACCTCATGCTAATAACTATCTATGCACTGTAACTATATTTCTAGGGTAAAAAAAATAATAATGATATACAGTAATAAAATATATATAGAGCGAAAAGAAAAGAAAATCTTTTATAGAATATTACAAGAAATGGTCTCTTAATGTGCGACGGGGCTTGTTAAGAGGGTCGAAAAATATATCGATTGTTTCGCTAAATTTGTTAACAATTTTACTCATTCCAGCAATTTGAGAATTGGAGCCAAACACTGTTCTACGATGAGGTCTAGTCAACGGTGTAATCTTACGAGCAAAACGCTGATAGCGATAGGGAACGCACAAATTAAATTTACTTAAAATTTCGGGACAGTCAATAACACCACTAATAATTTTCGAAGCAAAAATTAAATCAATAATATCCCTGCGGTTTTCTAGAGAAATCATTTTGAAATAGACCAAGTTATCTTCACATGATACACGCTTCTTATAACTTCTAAACCCACGCGCGTAAGACAAATGTCTTATGAATCTTTTTTGGATCCGCTCGATTCTTAGTGAATGTGATATATATATATATATATATATATAATACGTATGTCGATTGTGTAAGTAGTATTCTATGGTTGCAATTTTACAGTATTGGTTATAATTTATTTTTATACCATAATGCTAAGGTTACACTGCCTTACCGTCTATCGCCCGTTTGCCGCAATAATTATGGCCTTAACCTACTGCCTAAATTACCGCGTGAAGTAGTATGGTTACACTAAAGTTTATAAATGTGAAAAAATGTCGTGTTGAAGGTGCGGCGTTATTGTACTTTACGAGTATGGTGTAAATAGACAAGCGCCACTCGAGAGATTCGGAGACATAGTACACAAACAAAACAAGATTGGTAGCTGTAGAACGCGATGTCAAAAAGCCCGACTATTAGGAGAGATTACTTGTTTATAATTTAACTTTTTTTTATAGGATAAGGGTGACAAACGAGCACACAGTCCACCTGATGTTAAGTGGTTGCTGCGGCCCATAGACATCTACATCTATCCTCGTTTGCGAATTAAAATGCAGATGCGTTGTCACCCGTGAGGACTAAGATGGAATGCCTCATTTCCAGTAAAAAGGGCCTCCGGCCACCTGCACTCACCAAGCGAAACGCAGAGGTAAACCTCTACTTCACGCTGGTATTCTGTGAGGTCGTGGTACCACTCCGGTTCGAGCCGGCCCATCCGTGCAACAGCAATTCTGCCGCGGGGCTCTACCACTGTTAACTTACTTATTTGTTTAATTATTTTAGAAATAACTTTAATTATTTTATAATTAAAATTATTTATTTTAAAGGCGCTGCAGTAAATTTCTGTATTAAAAAAAATAGAATTCGATAATAATTTAATCTCACAAAATAACCCGCCTACTAATCGTGGCACTTATGCCCACCTCCCTACTTATAGACTGCCTTATATACGTTTAAATTAAATTATATTAAGCGTATTGAATAAAATGGAATGAAATTTCTTTATTTTCAAGGTAAATATTTAAATGTCCTCTAATATAATATTAAAATTAAATAATGAATTATTTTATGTCAAAAAGTATAAATTGACGGCCTACATATATTCTACTTCTGGGCATATTTATTAAATCCCCGAGAGGCTGGTAAAGGGTATTGAGAGCCAGAATAATTACAGGCTGTTAAGCATTTCATATTAGTTCTCAGCAGTGACAACGCATCTGTAGACTTCTTTGTTTAAAATTTGTTGCAGGTGTCCATGGGCTGCAGTAGAAACTTACCTGTAAGTGGACTGTAAGTTCGTTTGTGATTTCGGTATTATAAAAAAAATCTTTCCTCATAGGTAATAAAATGCAGATGCGTTGTTACCCCTAAAGACTATGATGTAATGCCTTGTTTTTGGAAGAAAGGGTTTCCGTTTATATATAAGTACAAATTTAAATTTTTCATCGGCCTGTAAAAGATTTTTCTTTGTTGATTTGAGACTTCAAAACTCCATGTTTATATGGGACTTATAACAATCAAATTTCTTCTGTGTGGCGACTAATGGTAAATTGGGTGTCCTGTGCTTGTGTTATACGTTGCCAGGTCCAATATTCGTTGTCTGTATCTGAAGCTACACCGAAGATTCTTTTCATCCCATCCATAACTACCACTAGAGTCAGAAACAGCCAGATCGTCTGAGACTCTGGGACGTCTGCTACAAGACATTGTCCTGAACTAGCTACGTCCATCGATTTATGACACGTCTTTTAATGTTTTCACTCCATTAATTGGGAGGCCGCCATACATTTTGCTCTTCCCTATCAGTTGTCGATTCATCAAACTGCCCGACCTATTGCCACTTCACTTTACTTCTTACTACTTACTTCACACCGTTAGGCACCCCAAACACAGAATTTTATAAAACGCATCTCTACACTCATCAAAGTATACAAATTAACATTAAACTGCTATTAAACACTACCAGCGTTCGTAGCCCCCCCCCCCTCTCCCCCCACACATACTTACATACAAAAGTTTGAATGTTTGTCAATTTCATAATATTCAAAGTTAAAAAAGAGAAGATAATTTTACATACATGGCATTATTTGTAAATAAATATAATATTTTAGGTACAAGCAGTTATAAAATGAATTTCGATTTTCACATTTTCCCTTAAGAAATGGCACCATACGTAAGTAAGGACTTAATAATATTTTTTCCTTGGATTTTTACCTGTTCCTCGCGTCAAAAACCTTTTCGGAAACGGGCTTAGGCGAATAGCTTACGGTTATTTATTTAAGTATTGGAGGAATCGTTATAACTCAGCCAAATGAAACACATGCGGCACCGTAGAGATTACGTTTGATCGCAACAGACTTTTTACGCATTTTCAATTTTGCTTCGTTGGTCTCGTGATCGTATATGCGATTGTTAATCATGAGGTTCCGAGTTCGAATCCTGGGTGGGGCCAAAATCAGTTATTAAATTTTTCTGTCAAGAAATTCACAGTAACAAAGTCAGGAAGGTTCTGCGCCTGATTTCTCTTCGGTCATGTCGTATTACCGTCCGATTGTGAGGGAATAGAGAGTGCAAACACTTGGGCACTACAATCCTTTCCTATGCTATGGTTTGTATCATTTTTCAAAAGCATTCGTTCTCCATCCATTACAGTCTATAAAAGTCCACTGCTGAACATAGGCCTCCCCCATAGATTGCCTCTTATGAGTTACTTTAACATTGGTGGCAAGCGGGCATGCGGTTTAGCAAACGCATTTTTTTTATTTTTTAGCTGTTATCAGGTTCATGCTGAAATTTATATCCCGTTTAATTTTATCTCTGTCGTCTCTTTCGACACCAACGGTATGATACGATATCCTTACACCACCACTTTACGGTAGTAAAGTATACAGCATCCAAATAAGTATGAAGTGTACGGAAACGAATTTACGAAGCAGCCAACCCAGAATTTGAATATTGCCCAGAGTTGTGTATGTCCGTGAGTCTTCAATATGAGATAGCCCTAATTGAACTTGTAATTGAACTTGGCTTGACAAATGGTTCGGCTTGACTAAGAGAGGATCACGCTCTTACAGAATATTAGCGTAAAATAGCAACTTAATAGTTCTGTATTTCGTATGGCGAGTGCAGAGAACTGAAAATAAGGCATTAAATCTTATTCCACAGAAGGGACATCTGCATTTAGATTCTTAATCAAAAATAGATGAAAATGCTTATGGACCACAACAAACACTTACCATCAAGTGGGCCATGTACGCGTTTGTACCGTTACCAAAAACACCTACAGCCCATTTCAAATCAAAAAGGCTACAGATGCATTATTATCTTATAACCTGTAATTATAGTGGATCTCTATTAAATTCACATCGGAACACATTATTGCAGGTACTGCTTTTTGGCGGCAGAAATACGTCACAGCGTAATACCTACCCAGACGAACCCTTAAGTAAAAACGAGTATAAATATCTATATTTATTTATTTATATATTTATACATCAACAAGATATAACTTTTACAAATTGTAATAAAACACTTAATTTTAGAACGAATTATACAAACAAGTTTAATCATAATTATAAAAAACTATGGCTAGGTAAAAAAAAACAAGAAGTAAACAATTAAAATACAAAAGCTATATAGCTATAAAGTATACAAATAAACCGTAATTTAATAATTAATTAAAATGTAATATACATTACATACATTCATTAAATCATATAAAATCTTATTATTATTATACGATAATATAGAAATATTTTCATCAAACTAAAAAAATAACAAGATCTGAACGCTTCTCTGTATCTATTGAAAGAAAACCGAATGCCAATTTCAATTTCTTGCTCCGTGTTTCGACGCTTGGTAACTGAATTGTTGAATAACTTCTCCAGTGTTGCAAATTTCATCGAGGAGAAACTTTCCTACTCCTGACTTTTGAGCGCAAATGATTTATCATAAGAAAGTACAAGTTAATTTATTTCAAATCTTGGAATGTCTTGTTTATATTATTTATTAGAATCTTTTCGTTGATATACACAGAAAATATATAAATTTTATTATTACAAATTATTACAGGTGTCTACAGCATGCTAAATAATAACTATCGTAAGTATTTATGTACAAAATAGTGTCGAAAAACAATAATCACGTACATAGAAAATTTATTGATCAAATTATATGCCTGGGGATCGGGCGCATTGTTCCAAAAACTGTTCTGCCAAAACGATAAGCTTAAGAACTTTTACAAAATAAAACTAAGAAATTTTATTTCTAAATATTATTTGGCAAACAAATTATTATGTGTATTCAAATATTTTATTCTTTTTAAATTTTGAAATTAGGGTGTATTTTTTATTTTAATAAGCCCTTAAATAATTAATGATAAGAATCGGTAAAATTAAATACCAACAAATACATGAAAATTTATTTCTGCGTGTAAATTTACCTCGATATCATCATCATCATCATCATCATCATTACAGCCCTTCACAAGTCCACTGCTGAACATAGGCCTCCCACACCTCGATATAACAAACAAAAATTAAGATGGCATTTTTATTCTTCTTTTTTTATAGACCTAGACTGAATTTTTTTTCACAAGTAAAAATCCCCGGTCCTCGACACTCACTTTAATAAAACCAACAGAATATTTAAAAAAATCAAGTAAGGAAGGAACCTTAGCGATCCTGATAACATAGCCAGGATCACCTAGTACCAGAATCCTGTCTGGTACTACGTGATACATCAAGGTTTGTTAAATTTCCCTGACGAGAGAGACTTGTGACCGAAAGGTGAATGAAAGGTCACCCTGTCGTTGATAGAACAACCCTTTCGGCCTGTCTATGCCCTAGTATTCTACACTATTTGTGACTTTGTTGGAAAACAGGTGTTCGTAGCTGCCGTTCGATATCGATAAAAATCAGATTTCTGAACTTCAGAAACTTCCAAGCAATGCTTTAATGAAACGTCACCAAGGATTTTATATAGTTGAGTAAAAGTTAAAAAAACACTAGTAAAACCTGACAGATATTGTCGAATATGCACCACTTAGATTTATCTCTGTGTAATCGGCAGTCATATTCCTGTCACAAAATACTATCTGAAATGAGAAAATCTCTGAATGTTACCTGCCTCTGAATATAATAACTAAGTAACATATTCAGTAACATATTCTAAGTCTACGGTAACAACAAATGCTGCCACTTTGTTTCATTATTGAGCATAGAAAATGGAAACATATTTCAAAATATCTAAATGTTTTACTATAAAATGCTTTAAATATTGTTATCCTAATACGAGTATAACGCTTTCTCATGCCGTCGCTTTACGCTTTTGTTTTGGACACAATGGCGTTGTTCCGCGATTGTTTCTATTCAACTTTGACTTGGTTTCTGTGCTATGGCTGCTGTCAACAAGTAAAAAAATATTTAAAGTGTTTTGCCATACAAAGAGCTTCTGTTAGTTTTCTTCAATTGTGTTTTAAAATAAATATTGGATAAGTATGAAATGTTTTTTTTTTTAACATAAATATTTCTGAATATAAAAATGCTAGACAGTAAACGTTATGTAAACTCAAATAAACATATATATATACTAGTCACATATGTTACTTACTTAAGTATAGGAGCAACGCTATAATAAGTAAGATGTTTCTCAGTGCATTCGGTATGACTCTGATGTGCATACACATTGCCACAGTCTAACTACTACTAACAGTCAGTCATCGAAGGCGTCTAGACGGGGCAATTGTGCAGTGCGGTGCGGGGCGACACGAGGGCAGGGCGCTCTCGAACGGTTTTTAGTCGTTCGGGAGCTGTCTGGTAGGGATGTAAGTTAAGTTAAGTTCTGTCACGTTGCAAATGCAAATTTAAATAAATTAAAATCGTTCACACTACGTGTGAGATAAGAAGCCTCTGTATGACAGGAATTTAAAATTTAGTACTTCAAATAATCGAAAAGATCAAAGATAGTTGCACATTTTTAAATATTATTTTTTGCTGTAATCCCAACAGGGCAGTTAAGTTAGGTTAAAAATGAATAAATATTTAATAGTACTAGAAGGCTAAAAAATAATAATCATCATCATCATCATTACAGCCTTTCATAAGTCCACTGCTGAACATAAGCCTCCCCCAAGGAATGCCACAAAGCACGGTCCTGAGCCACTCCATCTCGTTGCGCCCTACACTTCGCCTACCGGTACGAGGCTGCCACTCAAGAACCTTTCTTCCCCATCGGTTGTCGGTTCTTCGAGATAAATGGCTGGCCCACTGCCACTTCAGCTTTTTAATCCTGTTTACGCCCGAACGCTGATTTCGGGATTGACGTTAGAGGGCGCGCAGCTCGGCGATACCGGTTTGAAGTTCGGCCGAGCGTGGCAAGTGGCGCGCGGGTCGCAAGCGCAGCAGTCGTCTGCCAGATGTTCTAATGTCTGCACGCTGTTAATTTTGTGCGGGAACCGCGGAATAGTTAGGGCGTCTAGTAAATATCCTGTCTAGGAATTATAACGCGCATTCCCTGTTTGGATATCCTTTCCCGGTACTTATTTGGTCCGACTCAGAATCTGTATAAGTGCATTCGACAATATTAGCTAGTGCGGCCTCTGATATTCTAGAACTAACTGTTGCTACGCGAAACGGCCGTGACCTTTAAACTCCTTGTGCGTTTGTGCGTTAACCTTATACCCAGCGATAGTTAGTGGCTTCTGTAAGTTAGTTAATCGTACGATAGAGTTAATTGACTGTCATCGTGACGAGAGAAGAAAGTGACTGTGGTCCGGCGCCGAAGCAGTCTGAAGCAGTGTGGCAGCATTTTGGAGCAGCCTGGAACTCGGCAGCGACTGGTCGCCTATGCTTGACAAGGCCCCACACATTCACCCCTCACTGTACACTACTCTCCATCCACTATTACACACACTCACGGCCTGCCCAAGCCTTGGTGCGAAGTTAGCTTCGGATAATGGTAAGTACTATGTCCTTCTAACGTCCTCCCATCTGATTTATTGTAATTAGGAATTTCCACGTGGCCACATTGAGGCCCGACCTACGTTTGCTCGGGAAGTCTTCTGCTCATGGGCCCCTGAGGATTGGATCCTTTAAGGGAGCACCCGTAGGCCGTAACAAACTGGTAGCAGAGCGTGGTTCCGGGTTCGATTCCTGGTCGATCCCGACCATAGTGTTTGATAAACTTTAAACAATTCTGGTGGCAGGGAGCGTTGGTTTGATTGGTTTAATTTGTATCTACAATCACGCCCGTCCGTAATACGTAAAAATATTTTTTTGTACGTAATAATAAAATTATTACCCTTTGTTGTCTGTTGCTTGCCTTTTTTTTGGTTAGTAGGTAGTCTGAAAAGCCGCGCCCTAGGTTGCGCAAGCGGGAGTTTTTTTAGAGATATACGTCATGTAGGTAGATAGTTATTTTTACGTAATCGGTTAATTATCGTTGTCGGATAGTTGTAGTGGATTACTTATCGAAGGTTCGATTTCCGAGCTAGGCATTTTTTGTTGATCGACCGTGATGTGTATCTTTGTTTATACTGTAATTTGTATTTGAACTAAAGAGTAGTAATTTGTATTTGCGCCATTTGAATTTGGCTTGATTTGATCGCACTAGTATTTGTTATTTGTTAATTTGATTTGTGTCTTTTCTTTTGAGCTAACTTGTATTTAGTTGATACGTAGTAATTCGTATTTGTGTAATTTCTATTCAACGCTATATGATAGGAATTGCATTTATTAACTGTTAATTTTTTGGTGTATTTTTTATTTGTTATCTTTGTAATTTGTGCTCGAGCCGCGTCGTAATTTGTATTTAGTAGTGATGTCATCGCCCAAGCTACTGATCCGTTGTCTGCGGACTGAGTTGCGCTGGGCCACAAGCGCCCATGCTTTGATAGGTCGACCGGATAGGGTCCATAACTTGATGAAGCGGTTCGAGCAGGTGGATGCTCGATGGGCCGCAGTGGAGGAGGCTTACGCTGAGCTCGAGGATTCGGATGTGGAGAAGGGAGTCCTGGACTCCTGCTTTGCGGACTATGAGCAGTTCTTGTGGCTCACGGACGAGTTGATCGAGGCTGAAGGCAGGTATGCCGAGGAGGCGCGTGAACCTCGGATGAGTGACCTGTCCGAGTCCTCTCTGAAGCAGCTTCAGCCGGAGCTGTTGGGACGACTCCCAACTCTGGACCTGCCAAAGTTCTCCGGGGTCCTTTCCGAATGGCTGACCTTCGTTGGTCTTTTCGACAGCCTAGTAGACGCCCGGAGTGACTTGATCCCGAGCCAAAAGATGGTGTACCTCCTGGCCTCACTGGAGGGGGAGGCCCTGGGCGTCGTCGGCCACTTGAGATTGTCGGACGACGCTTATCAGACTGCTCGGGACCTCCTAGCCAGAAGATACGCCAACGTCCGGCGAATTGCGGACGAACATGTTAAGCAGCTTCTAAGCCTCCCGGTGCTTAGTGACCGGGCCAGACTACGTCCGGACCTGTTGGATCCAGTCTTAGTGGCCTGTAATACGTTGAGGCGGCTGGAATTACCAGTGGGCGAATGGGCTTTTTTGTTGCTCCGCATCGTGCTGTCCCGTCTACCTCTCGACCTTCGAATCCATTTTGAGGAGAGGTACGGCGGGGACGAGGTCTCCTATATTCCGCCCTTCTATGACCTGCTACGGTTTTTGGAGGAGCAGTGCCGGCAGATCGAGAACGCGGCGGGCACCATTGACGACTTACGAGACGTGCCCAGTGAGAGGCTCAACCAGCCAGGCAAGTCGTCGTCAACCCCACCCCCCCCCTGCTCCTATTGTCAAGCATCTGATCACCGGGTAACGTCGTGCCCGAAATTATTAGGTAAGCCGGTTCCAGCGAGGCTAACTATCGCCAAGGAGCGCCGCTGGTGCTGTTCATGTCTGGGAGGGCACCTCCAGCGAGAGTGTCCGCATCGACGGCCCTGTCAGCATTGCCAGGGCAATCACCATGCCGTTTTGTGCCTGGGTGCGAACGGCATCTCCTCTCGGGGCTCTGCCAGGCCCTCGACCCCCACGGGCGGGGGCGCTCAGCCACGCCCTCTGCCGGGCGACTCTCGGCGCCCTCCGGCCAGCCACCGGGCCCCTAGGTTTGGAAGGGGTCCCTCCTCCGACCAGTCGGGGGGTAATTCCCCCAGGGGCGGGGGTGTCATCGCCCCCCCTCAGCGTGTGGAGAGGAACTTCACGGCCACTCATCGGTCCGCTGGACCCTTCTCACTCCCGTTAGCTGAGTGGCCGCGACTGGTGTACCACTGTTCCCCATTTGATGCAGGCGGCCCTTGCTAGCTGCCGCCTTAGCTCCCACCACGGCCGCCTCCACTGAGCCTTAAGCCGTCAACAGTCCACTTGTTAAGGTGTTCTGTTGCCGACGTCCTCAGTGAGGCTTACAACCCGAGTGGCGACTGTTAGCGGTCGCACTCTATTGATCTCGGGTTCACGCCACGTGGCCTCCCCTTGGTGGTGGGAAGATTAGGGCCCCCCTGGAGCGTTGAATCACGCTGTCAAGGGGTATTATATTTGGTCTGGTCGAGCACTTAGTTAAAAAATACTTTGAATTAAAATTAAAAAATGCTTTGGGCTTTCCGCGAAATTTTCCTATTTGTAGCGGTTTAAATTAAAAGAATTGAATTTAATCTACTCCTTTAAATGCTACTGCATGTGTTTTGTATATATATTTAATCACTGTATTTGATTGTTGCGTCTGTTTGCTGAATGGAGAATTTGAATTCATTTACTTTGCGAAGAAGTAGGGCTGTCCCTTACGTTATTGTTTTGTTTAATTTGCAAGTTGACCTATGCGCATCGGTGATTAATTGGGTTGAATTAATTCTGTAGTTGAACATTGATGCTTTTGAAAAATTAGTTGAAATATGAACATAGGACTACTTGCCTAACAGGCTAGCTAGTTTTGGAGATTATCAGATTGAAATCAGCTGCCGCACTATTTTAGTAAATGATAATATAGTGGGTGGCCTGGCTAGGCCTACTTGTTGAAAATTCATACTAGGGACTATCTGTGCGTTTCGTTCGGCTCTCCACAGACGACGTTCATTTGGAATTTGTGGGTGTGCTCTGCACTGAAGCAATTGCTGGCACAAAATTTGTCTGGGCAGCTTCGTGTAGCGTCGCTGTTTGCAGAGCTGATCCGGTCGGATTGCGGAACTAATCATAGGGGCACAGATAGGTGTTTGAAAGAGGTCGTCGGATTTCTGTCCAGTACAGGACTTATTAAAGTGCTGCGATGCCCACGTGGGGCATCCAGTGGAGGCTGACGCTCCGGCTTGCCACATTAGGGCTATCTTTTGAGGCGATGGTTAGGGTTGCAAGATCTGATGGGTTGCCTAAGGTGGCCTAGTTTGGTTGTAGATTCGGTCTTGCAACATGCCGTCGCGACCCTGTCCCGCTGACCGGTTTGCTCGCGGACCTAAATCCTTATGTCCGGGACGGGGGTTTGTTTACGCCCGAACGCTGATTTCGGGATTGACGTTAGAGGGCGCGCAGCTCGGCGATACCGGTTTGAAGTTCGGCCGAGCGTGGCAAGTGGCGCGCGGGTCGCAAGCGCAGCAGTCGTCTGCCAGATGTGCTAATGTCTGCACGCTGTTAATTTTGTGCGGGAACCGCGGAATAGTTAGGGCGTCTAGTAAATATCCTGTCTAGGAATTATAACGCGCATTCCCTGTTTGGATAGCCTTTCCCGGGACTTGTTGGGTCCGACTCAGAATCTGTATAAGTGCATTCGACAATATTAGCTAGTGCGACATCTGATATTCTAGAACTAACTGTTGCTACGCGAAACGGCCGTGACCTTTAAACTCCGTGTGCGTTTGTGCGTTAACCTTATACCCAGCGATAGTTAGTGGCTTCTGTAAGTTAGTTAATCGTACGATAGAGTTAATTGACTGTGGTCCGGCGCCGAAGCAGTCTGAAGCAGTGTGGCAGCATTTTGGAGCAGCCTGGAACTCGGCAGCGGCTGGTCGCCTATGCTTGACAAGGCCCCACACATTCACCCCTCACTGTACACTACTCTCCATCCACTATTACACACACTCACGGCCTCCCCAAGCCTTGGTGCGAAGTTAGCTTCGGATAATGGTAAGTACTATGTCCTTCTAACGTCCTCCCATCTGGTTTATTGTAATTAGGAATTTCCACGTGGCCACATTGAGGCCCGACCTACGTTTGCTCGGGAAGTCTTCTGCTCATGGGCCCCAGAGGATTGGATCCTTTAAGGGAGCAGCCGTAGGCCGTAACAAATCCGTTGGGCTGTGTCGGTTACTCTAGTTCTACTGCGGATATACTCATTTCTAAGTTTATCACGCAGAGAAACCCCGAGCATAGCCCTCTCCATAGCTTGCTGAACGACCTTGAGCTTCCTCATACGGCCAGCAGTGAAGGACCACGTCTCAGATCCGTAAGTTGTCACTGGCAACACGCACTGTTTGTACAATTTCGTTTTAAGGTTTTGAGGTATGTATGACGAGAAGATGTGTCGTAGTTTCCCGAACGCTGCCCAGCCTAGTTGAATCCGTCGATTGACCTCTCGATCGAAGTTGGACCTACCTAGTTGGACTATTTGTTCCAGGTAAACATACTAGTCAACAAGTTCGAGCTTAGTTCTCCCAACAACTACAGGCATGTGTGTGACGTAGACATTAAACATGATCTTTGTTTTGTCCATGTTCATCTGAAGACCTATTCGTTGGGAGACACTATTGAGGTCATTGAGCATAGTGCTTAGGTCCTCCAGCGATTCTGCCATAAGGACTATATTGTCGGCAAATCGAAGGTGAGTGATGTACTCTCTATTGATATTAATACCGTATACTTTCCATTCCAGAAGCTTGAAAACGTCTTCCAATGCAGCGGTGAAGAGTTTCTGGGATATAACGTCACCCTGTCTTACACCTCTCTGCAATTGGATAGGTTTCGTACTCTGGTTCTGTACTCGGATAGCCATCGTAGCTCTACTGTACAAACACTTCAGCAGTTCGATATACCGACAGTCAACTTGGCACCGCTGAAGGGACTGCAGCACCACCCAAATTTCGACGAAATCAAAGGCTTTCTCATAGTCCACATACGCCAGACATAGTTGCAAATTGTACTCCTCGGACTTCTGTACAATTTGCCCTAGAGTGTGTATGTGGTCCATGGTACTAAAGCATTTTCGGAAACCGGCTTGTTCGGGAGGTTGGAAGTCGTCAAGTCTGCGTGCGAGACGATTCGTAATGACTCTCGAAAACAGCACGTAGACGCGGCTCAGAAGGGAAATCGGTCTATAGTTCTTCAAGAGAGCGTTGTCGCCTTTCTTGAAGAATAAGACCACCGCACTTCTGCTCCACGCCTCCGGAGTAGTGCCACCATGGAAGACGAAATTAAAGAGCTACTGAAGGACTTCAAGTACCGGTCTTCCACCCGCTTTCAGAAACTCCGCTGTAATTCCATCCTCGCCAGGGGACTTGCCGTTTTTAAGGTGCTGGAGAGCCATTCTAATCTCGCTCAGACTGACGTCCGGGATATCTTTTGAATAATGTCGGATAAGACTCGCTCTTTGATCGTTACTTACTCTTGCGTGTAGCTCTAACGATGACGTGTACAGCTGCCCATAGAACCTCTCAATCTCACTCAAAATCTCAGGTGTCCCGGAAACGATGCTGCCACATTCGGTCTTCAGTTTTGATAGTTGGCTCTTTCTGGCAGAGAGATCTCTGGCAAAGACTTTGGAACCTTGGTTCCGCTCGATCGCTTCTTAAATACAAGCTGTATTGAAGTTGCGTAAGTCTCGCCGCATGCATTTAGAGATCTGTTTGTTCAGTTGCCTGTATGCTGTCAAATCTGTTGAAGAATGTAGCTTCATCTCCCGTCTAACAGCCATGATATTAAGAGTGTGATCGGAGAGTTTTTGTGTTCTTCTGCGGCGGGTCTTGCAGAACTTAGCTCCGACCGCATGGACAGTTTCCACGATCTTGTCATTCATATCGTCCACTTCATTGCAGTCTTCTAGGCACTGGAAACGGTTTTGTAACTCGAGCTGAAAGTTTTCGGGACTCTGGAACAGAGCACGAGGGGGACGGAGCGTTGACTTCATTAGATGAGACCTTTCCAACTTAACGTTTAGGTTCAGTGTGCCTCTAACCATTCGGTGACCGATACCAGTTTTCACCCTCGATCACGGAAACATCACTGAACAGTTGTCGTCTGGTCGTCATAATTAAGTTAATCTCATTTTTTGTGGAACCGTCGGGGCTCGACCTGGTCCACTTCCTGTGGGGCCGCTTCTGGAAGAAAGAGTTCGTCATAAAGAGTCAAGCAAGGACAGGAGCAGTTACCAAAGCTTCTTTAAGTTTCTGGAAAGCAGCTGCAGCTTGTGAATTCCAAAAATTTAGGAGTGTTCTTTCCGGAACAGGTTAGTTGGTTGAGTGGAGAGGCAATAGTGCTAAAGTTTGGAATGAATCATCTGAACCAGCTGCAGGTGCCTATGAATCTTCGTACTTCTTTTCTACAAGTAGGTACAGGATATTCTAAAATAGCTTTTATTTTATCTGGATCAGCGCGTAGACCATACTCGTCCATTAGAAAACCAAGGTATTTCAGTTCTTTCCTAAAGAATTGACTCTTCTCAAAGTTAATAGTCAGATTAGCAAATGAAAGTTTTTCATGAACTTTCATGAGAAGTGATATGTGTTCATCAAAAGTCTCGCTAATAATAACGATGTCATCCAGATAGCAAAATACCTTGTTCTCAAATTCAGGAGTAAAAAGCATATCCATTAATCTTTCTAGAGTTGCAGGTGAGTTAGAAAGACCAAAAGGCATTACCTTGAATCTAAACATACCCCTTCCAGGTACATAAAATGCAGTTTTATCTTTATCAGCGGGATTCAAGGGAATCTCCCAAAATGCTTTCACAATGTCGATGCTTGATAAGTATTTGGCATTCCTCAAGTTGTCCAAAATTTCGCTTATTAGTGGCAGACTATAAGCATCACGACGTGTAACTGAGTTTAGCTTCCTGCTGTCTACGCAGAAACGCCATTCACCATTCTTCTTCGGAGTGATGGGAACTGGAGATAACCAAGGACTTTCGCATTGTTCAATGGCGTTCCATCCCAGCATCTTGTCAACTTCATTAATTAACGCCTTTTGTTTTTCAGGAAACAGTCTGTAACATCTTTGTTTGATTGGAAGAGAATCACCAGTATCAATTTTGTGGGTGATTAAGTGTGTGCTTCCCAGGATACCTTTTTCTTCAAAAGAAATTGAGAGAGCGTTGGATGATGTCATAAGCGATGTTCTTTTGATTAGGAGTTAAATGCTCATAAGGTAAAACTTTAGTATCTTTAGTTTCGATAGCAGAGCATTTAGATTCTGTAAAGTTAAGAGAAGATAAAACACTAGGTAAAAGATTAAATTTTCTCCAAAAGTTAAGTTTGGATTTTGATTATATTTAAATCTGAACCAATGAAGAGCATTGTCAGTGAAAATTTCGAACTCTTGAGAAATCAACAAGTCTTTGGACAAGCCACGAGCTAAGCAGTATTCTTCAAGTTTTTGAAGAAAGGATCTTGGACAGCTTTTACCATTGAAGGTGTGTCTTTTCAGATCTTTGCAGACGTTAGTTGGAGAAAAAGATTGAGGTGGTGGTGGAGGATACGGGATATGGACCTGAATAGAAGTTTGAGAAACAAGAGGGAGTTCCGTGACAGTCGGGTCAACAGGAGGGTCTAGTGATGGAGGGTCATTTTCAGTTGAAGCTGGAGTCAAGGATTCAAATTGTTTAGTAATATCGTCAAATTTCATCTTCAAAGTATCGAAAATAGCTTTGAAGTCTGGATATAAGTCAGTATCTATTCGTTCCAATCTGTAAAAGACATGATTAATAAAAGTTTCTATTAGTCGCAAGTATTTGGTTTCACTTTGTAAAATTTTTTTAATTTTACAGTCCAAGTAGGTCAAAGTAGAATCAATTTGAGACAAGTCATCCTCAATCGGAATTGGAGAAGTCAGAATATCTTCAGGGTGAGAATTCGCAACTAAACGCAAAACCTGTTTTTTTAGAAGTAAAACAGTATTAGCTAGTTCCTCATATCTATCTCTTCACTTCGTATTCGAGTTCGGCCTTGTTAAGGAATTCGTACTTAATAACCCTTTTCATTGTTATAGTTAAGTGTAAAGTTAAGTTTAAGAAATAAAAATTTAATTAAAAATTATACCTCTTTAAGTTATCTAGAATAAAAATATTAAAGTGATGAATGTAAGTGAAGTGTTAAATGTAGGTCTAAATATAATCCAGATAAATTGAAACACTAGATGAAGTGTTGTTTTAGGATTTGGAAGATATGAAAAGGATGAATAAATAAAGAGTTAAGAACGAAAGTGAAAGCAATTAAATCAAAAGGGAATGGACAAGGCGCAGTAAAGGTGAAGAAAAGAGAAAGAGAACTTTTACGTTGGGCGCCAAAATGTCGTGAAACGACAATTAAATACAAAAGAATCTAACCTAGTAACATCAAAACAACAAAAATAGAACAAAAACAAATAATATATTTAAGATTTAAAAGATATTTACAATTTTATATAACAAAACGGAGTATGAAGATGAGGATGGATGTCGTGATTTACAAATTATTAAAAAAAAAGGTAATAAAAAAAGAGATTAGTGTCGAAGCTGAGCCCGAAGATCCAAGGTGTACAGCAAGTGCTCTCAGCGCCTGGAACGAGCACGCACGGCGTAGGTGAGAAGGCGTGGGCGTCTCTAGGCGACAACCTCAGGTGAATGCGGTGGTTTGCAAGATCCGGCGATTTCAGGCAAGACAGGGGCTTGCAGGATCCTCAGCGACTTCAGACAGGACAGAGGCCTGCAGGATCCGGTGACTTCAGGCGGGACATAGGTTTGCAGGATCCGGCGACTTCAGGCAGAGCAGAGATTTGTAGGATCCCGGCGACATCAGGCAGAGCAAAGGCTTGTAGGATCCGGCGACTTCAGGCAGAGCAGAGGTTTGTAGGATCCGGCGACTTCAGACAGAGCAGAGGTTTGCAGGATCCCGGGGCAGTGCGGCCCCGGGATAAGGCCTTTAGGAGATGCTTCGAATTCGAGAACTGAAGCGAGACTGACTCTCTAGACCGATTGTTCGGCTTTTATACCTTTTTAGAGAGAACGGAAAAATTATTTAAATTAAACGCAAATTTTTTGTAAATGGCCAAGAGGAAAGAGTATTTATGTGGAATTATCGAAGTAGAAACAACAGACCGGTAGCGAATTTGAATATAATTGTCATGGCAACCAGATAAACAACGATGTCAAAACATGTCAAATTTTGGTTTTAGGCTCGTAATAGGAAAACGGCAAGATTTAAGTGAAAAATGAGATATTATTGATATAGGAAAAAAGGTAGCGCACCTGCGCGCACAAAGCCCGAAATTTCAGAGTTACGGAAAACTAAATAAAAGATCGAAAAAGGTAGCCTCCATTGACACCAATTGAAAAGTGCTGATAGTGTGAAAATACGAAGTAAAAATAATTTGTTATTGTGTTCTTATGGTTTAAAATCGTTACAGGATCCTATGGAAATAAAGGTGATGTAAAATATCCAGTTTTGGGGTGAATGCAGAAAATCGAAACAGAATGGAAAAATGAATTTAAAATAATGTAAAATGATATGTAAGTAGCATAACACTACAGTTGCAAGGTCGAGTCGTCTTAGGTGGCAACCGAACCTCCACCGAAGATTCTTAGCACCCCCTTAAAGGGCGGTTCCCTTAAAAATAAAATGATAGCTGAAAACTAACATCCGTCAAAATATGGCCGATAAGTTTTTCGGCCATATTTTGAATGACGTCATTTTGTGTGTATGCCACATTATTTGCCTATTCAACGTGTGTGTATTCATATAAAAGAATATTATGTTAAAGAGGTTGTTATTACTCAAAGATACGTTATAAACTGCCTTATATTGTATTCGAGACGTGAATAATTTTTATCATGATTTTTTTTGTAACCCTGCTTCTTTTACATCTTTTTATTATATCTGAATACCAATTATCTGATGAATTTATTAAAATCAGATTTTATTTTTAATTACTTCCCGTTGTAACAACCTTGCAATTTAATTGTCTATATCGGCATTGCCAACAACATCAAACGCGAATATTGACTGTATGTTTTCTTGGGCTGTGCAAAACAACATAGCAACAAATAAAGCGCTGGACAGCGTGGAAGCTAGAAGGACAGCGTTCTTGTGTGACTAAGCTCAAGTTGACTGACAGATAAGTGGACAAAACCAATATTGTAATTGAATTATCTCTGCTTAACCTTTGTTATGTCGGACTCGCACCGACTAATATCTCATGGTCTACCTTCACCGCATATTGGCAGGGCCACGTGTACGCTTTTGCACACATCCACTGCTCCACAAGCTCCAGCCACCCCATGGCCCTCCTCAGTAAGAGGACCTCTCCTTCGCCTCCGGACCTCTTTCTCAGGTAAGCCGCATCAGAACACCTCCTCTAACAGCACCTTCGCAGCGGGTTCAACATGATACACATAATACTAGTTTGACGTTTGTATTGAGTTGTCGTATTATATTATGTAGCGTAAAGTAGCTAGCGAAATACTTTAGTATGTATGTATATATTCGTTCATTACAAAGAACGCACATTGCCGTTCCTCCCTCAAGTGTAGTTTATGATAAAATTTGTGAACCCCGTGCGTTAGAGTGCAATGTAAATATGGTTAATAGATACAGTCATGAAACAATATTAATCTACTCTAAACACGATTACTTTATAATCAAAGCTAGTATTCAACGTCAGATTAATTTAAGTGAATATGATGCGTAGACACAAAGGCTGTACTGTACGTAATACACGTACTTTGATTAAACTTAGCAATAGATCGATTCAAGCTGCGCTTGTACGAGACTGCTAACAAAGCAAGTGGACGGTCACTCATGTCTATTGAAATGCATAAGTAAGGTAATAAGATCGCGGTGAATGACGTCATAGATATGTTATGTATGTTTTTATATTAATATATAAATATTTTTATGTTTTTATAGCACATGCTTAAGTTTCTCAACGAACTAGTTGATGACTGGTAGATAATTTCTAAAGGTAATAAGTCCGCAGATTGTAGGGGTTATGCGCAAAAACATTTTTAATAAATAAAAGTTTCTTGCTATAAAACAAACATCCTATTTTTATAAAATTAATACTTAAGAAAAAGGAAAATGCGACTTCAATGAAGTAAAAAGAATAAGCAAATTTTAAAATCTTCGTTCAATTCTTGTCTTAGATTGAGAAATATTGTCTTAAAAACTTTTTTTAAATTTAAAATAAATAATGTTTCTGGCAAAAACCTCTTCTCGTTTTTGAGGTTAAGGAAATGACCACAACACTACCCTAATGCGTGTTGATGTATTTCACATCTCCACAATCTTATACCATCCCGTGCTCGATAGACGACTGAAGGAAACTAAAACATGAGATAGGCAGTGGTGTCTTTCTGATTATTACATACAATAATGAAATACTGCGATCTATGCGTCACAGCATCTACTTACCATCAGGTGGACTGGGTATTTGTTTCTCACCCTTATTCAATAAAAAAAAATACGCTAGTATTCTGTGAGAACGTGGTATTTCTCCGGTTGAGCCATCAATTCGTATAACAACTTTATTGAAGCTGCAGCGTGAATATACCACTTAGAAAATTTGAATTAAGTAAATATAAAATTTCTTGAAATTGCTCAAACTTTTGACTTAGCAAAGGAAACGTTGAAAAATATTGTAGAAAAGATAATATATTGGACACAGTACCCAAGCAAACGTCTAATATGAACGTCGTCGCTTACAGAGTCTTTCTCTGAAATTGAATTTTATTATCGGCGTATTCACGTAAAATCTTGAGCGAAGTCTTCCCAACTTATAATAGTGTACGTACGACGGCAGTTTGCTACAAACTACGAAAATTTAATGAGAATGAAAACGTTCTTAATTACTTTTCTACGAAATTATATTACTTAAATGGTAATGAAAGTTTTAGTTTTTAATTTAAATTAAAATATAAATGAATCATAATCATCAAGTAGCATTAAGACTTGGTGATGGCGGTGTTAGAAAATCTATCACCTCATTTTATCCCATGGGTTTCGTAAGGGGCAGCTATAATATACGTCATAAACATCTTAAGGGTTGCCATGCATGACTGTATAAGCATCTCGTTTACGCCGATCCTAAAATACTCAGTCTGGGGACGGGTAGGGGCGTCATGGTACGAAACGTCTGGTACTGTGATCGACCCTTAAACGAAAGATACCTATGTCAAACAGTAGAGTTAAACGGCCTGACGATGAAGAAGAAAGAGACCTTCCTTGTGGAATCGATTACCATTAGCGATTTTTCCAGACCGATACGACTTAGGGATCTTGCCGTTCTTCCGACGCTGCACTTGTTCATGGGCGACAATAGTCACTTATTTACTTAATAATTAAATATATTTTACTTATTAATATCAGGTGAGCCACATGCTCGTTTGCCCGCTCTTACGCCCTTTTGACGTACTCAGACAGCTTGTTGCAGCAGCTATAAATTGGAATTCTTTGCCCAACCAGTAAAACTTGGGAGTTTTCATGATCAAAGTAAATAGAGACTTTATAAGTTGAGCTCAGAAGATAGTATTCTATCTAATATGCAAACATTTTAATACATTAAGGCTTTAACTAGCCTGAATGACCTTGACGAAACGGCGATCGCAGAGATTTTAGCCGATGTCAACACCGTCTAGCAACTACGTTCTGTATTATTTATAAAAGTGCAAAGATTAATAGACTGCAGAGATGACAATTATATAAGTGACATACTGCCTGTTATGCTTGCGCATCACTGAGAATTATGTCGCGGTTACGCATCTTCAATTACATTGTGCTGTAGCTTTGTCCGGTAGGCGTCACGAGCTATCAAGTATTCAAGTTTCAAGTACGTAAGAGTTTTTTATTATATATGTTAAATCGTATTTATTTGTATCGTATTAATAGATCTGGGTCAAAGCCTTCGCTGTAAATTTTCCCGGGTTTGATCCCCGACAGCACGAATAAAATTTGTAATTGCAATTTTCGTCAACACGCATTGGGGAAGCACGGCGGGTATTTCCTTGCCCTAAAACCCTCTGAGAAATAAAAAAAGAGTCCTGTGCCCAGTAGAGGGACTTGTATAGCCTATTACTATACTTTGTAGCAATGTTTATAATCGTTTCAGATATAGAAGGGTACCTTATGCTGACAAAAATATCATGTGGAGGCGACGAAAACGTAAAACATCTTTGTACCTAGATAAAACGTTCGAAAGATTGTCAGTCATGTCATACGCCACATTTTCTATAGACCGTAGAACATTGCAGATAGGGCAAAATAAAAAATAATCCAAAATATTATGGGAACTATTTATTAATAATATATACATTTATAGTTATTTATAATAAACATAATGAACAAGCTGCAAGGTTCAACTAATAATGTTTTTTGTAAACACAATCGTAAAATACCTGTTTTAATTTTTACCAATGTTTAATTGATGAAGCGTAGTCAAGATCACTTCATATAAAATATATTTAATTAAAATTGACACGTGACCTATTTGGCCTTCTACTTACAACTCGGCGGAAATTTGAAAAGAAGATTTTGTCTTTTCACACAAGTATTGTTTACAACTGGCGTGGTTTCGAAAAGCGTGATTAAGTGTCAGCGGTATATAATCAATTAAATACTGAACTTTATTGAAATTAATTTTTATGTTTATTTTTGTTATATCTTCTTAAAAACTGACGCCATCTCACTATTTTATTATTTGTTTTTTTTTTGTAACTTATAAGGATAAGTTAGACTAAGTTAGATTAACTTGGATAAGTTTATAATTTTTTTAATTTTATCACAAAATTTCCGCAATAAATTATTACCTTTTCTACAGTGATTCTCTCCTCTTAGTTTCGGCGTGACTGTAGGATGTTATACTGAGTCACCGTCAGTTACTAAGCGGCCATAAATCATTATATCTATGTATAGACATACATATATACCTTTTTTGATCTTAATATTTATGTTTTTTTGAATTTTGATTGATTTTCTGAAACCTGGTAAAATTATTTTTTTTTCATACCAATTGATGGGCCTGAGTATAATGCCAGTTATGCTCTTTGGCTGAAGTTATTGTTTATTTTATGCTCAATTGCAGATAAAACAATATTGATTGCGCATTTTCAAAACAAAATTTTACCTCTTCTCCTTCTAATAATAGCTCCTGCACCTAACACGGCGGAATAGATATTATTATCTATAAGACCATTTGCGGAAACAGTTTTTGTTAACAGTTATGAGTTATGTAACATTTTATCAGCTGCTTTGTTTATAGTGCCTTGAGCAACACTTTGCCGGTTTCTGTACAGAAAATGATGCTGGCTTTGCAAATATGGATGGCCGCTACCATTAAATATAATACCCGCTATGTTACACTTATTTACATAGAAACCTTAATTATCATTTGCATAAAATTCTAAATAGCACTTTTTACACAAGAAAGTAAAATTTTAGATCAGTCCCTCTTATTTTTCACTAATTAAGTGAAAAGTAAAACAAACCAATAGGTCCGTGATTTAAAATTTATTGCAACTTTTTATAGAAAAACATGACCTTAACATAATATAATAGTCAATCATTTAGCCATGGGATAAAACTTTTAAGTGTGCCAGTCAAACATTAATGATGATATTCGGGTCATTATACTGGAAATCGTCTTTTAATTATTTTGTAGTACAATTGACAACCTTCAGTATGATTGACCGTGTATATGACTTTCATAAGTCTATGTCATTTTTGATGAAAATTATTATTGCAGATAAAAGCCCTTTCACATTTATTGTAGTCTCGAATTAAATTAATTCAAATGAAAATAAGAACTTTGGCACTTTATAACTGATCTTTAAATGTAAAACTCTGACTTGAAATTATATAACTATTAGTAGTTTTTAATTCATTGAACTTTTTTAAGATTGTATTGAAACTCTACTGGTAAAAAAAAACAAATATATATATATATACATATTTTACCAGTTTATATAATTATTAGCAGATTTTAATTCATTGAACTTTTTTAAGATTGTATTGAAACTCTACTGGTAAAAAAAAACAAATATAATATATATATACGGTTTAGCTGTGTTGTCACCCGTAAGGACTAAGATGTAATGCCTCGTTTCCAGTAAAAAGGTTCTCCGGTTCTCTACACTCACCATACGAAACACAGCAGGGTTAAACTGCTATTTTACATGGTATTCTGTGAGAGCGTGGCCCTTCCCCGGTCGAGCCGACCCATTCGTGCTACAACTATACCTACTACTAATATAGCTGCAGCATGGCTCTACCACGTAAGAAAAAATTGACGTTGAAAATTTAAGTATTTTCAAAAGCAACTTAGCAATTATTTTCTATTGAGTGAATTTTTGTGGAATCGTGTTTTACAAACCGCCACCTGAAATACGTACAATTTTTTTCGATAACGACGTGAAATTACAAAACGATCCCCATGCATATCAATGTGGCTCTATTCAGCCTCTTAATATGCACATACCTCGGGATTGAGAGATTTTAAAAGTTTTCATGCGTAGGTAATGGAAGATATAATATTATATTATTACTGTCCCGTGTGAGGCAACCTTTATATTTATATACATATTCTTATCATATTTTTATGATTGGTTAGAAAAGTTATATCTAAATGCAAACTTTCACAGGGTAATTTTTTTTTACAATTTTTACCCAGCAAGTAGTAACGCAACTACAATCCCATCGCTGGTTATGTAGCATAAGATGGTGAATTGCACTGACTTAACAAAAACCTATTCACTCTTGCCTAATACTCGTAGTACTAGGTACGTATTATTTGCGACCTATTTGTGACCTGTGTGTGTGTGTGTGTGTGTGTGTGTGTGTGTGTGTGTGTGTGTGTGTGTGTGTGTGTGTGTGTGTGTGTGTGTGTGTGTGTGTGTGTGTGTGTGTGTGTGTGTGTGTGTGTGTGTGTGTGTGTGTGTGTGTGTGTGTGTGTGTGCGTGTGTGTGCGTGTGTGCGCGTGTGTGCGTGTGTGTGCGTGTGTGCGTGTGTGCGTGTGTGCGTGTGTGTGTGTGTGTGTGTGTGTGTGTGTGTGTGTGTGTGTGTGTGTGTGTGTGTGTGTGTGTGTGTGTGTGTGTGTGTGTGTGTGTGTGTGTGTGTGTGTGTGTGTGTGTGTGTGTGTGTGTGTGTGTGTGTGTGTGTGTGTGTGTGTGTGTGTGTGTGTGTGTGTGTGTGTGTGTGTGTGTGTGTGTGTGTGTGTGTGTGTGTGTGTGTGTGTGTGTGTGTGTGTGTGTGTGTGTGTGTGTGTGTGTGTGTGTGTGTGTGTGTGTGTGTGTGTGTGTGTGTGTGTGTGTGTGTGTGTGTGTGTGTGTGTGTGTGTGTGTGTGTGTGTGTGTGTGTGTGTGTGTGTGTGTGTGTGTGTGTGTGTGTGTGTGTGTGTGTGTGTGTGTGTGTGTGTGTGTGTGTGTGTGTGTGTGTGTGTGTGTGTGTGTGTGTGTGTGTGTGTGTGTGTGTGTGTGTGTGTGTGTGTGTGTGTGTGTGTGTGTGTGTGTGTGTGTGTGTGTGTGTGTGTGTGTGTGTGTGTGTGTGTGTGTGTGTGTGTGTGTGTGTGTGTGTGTGTGTGTGTGTGTGTGTGTGTGTGTGTGTGTGTGTGTGTGTGTGTGTGTGTGTGTGTGTGTGTGTGTGTGTGTGTGTGTGTGTGTGTGTGTGTGTGTGTGTGTGTGTGTGTGTGTGTGTGTGTGTGTGTGTGTGTGTGTGTGTGTGTGTGTGTGTGTGTGTGTGTGTGTGTGTGTGTGTGTGTGTGTGTGTGTGTGTGTGTGTGTGTGTGTGTGTGTGTGTGTGTGTGAAGAAAAGCGTATAAGAATACGTGAAGAGGAATAAAGGTTGAGTACTACTTCGCTTACCTATACGAGGTTGCCCCTCGAGAACCTTTCTTCCTATTTTTTATCGGTTTTCCAAGTTATATAGCCAGCCCATTGCCATTTCACTTTAATATTCCGTTTAATGTCAGTTACTCTGGTTCTACTGCGAATATCTTCATTTCTAACTTTATCATGTAGAGAAACCCCTCTCCAATTTAAAATTTTTATATTTTTAGATGATAGTTTGTGTAACATAAAAAAAAACCATAAACCCAAGAATGTCTTTATATAGTTATTTATACTTAGGGAAGCACCATTTTAATTATTTATTTAAATTTTTTAAATCAAAAACTTTAAATAAATAATAAAAATGGTAAACTTGATAACAGTGTACCTAAATGTAAGTATCTGTATCTATATTTCCCTCCCCAACAATATTTTTTAAAGTCATACTCATAAAAACAGCGTTTTATTGTAATACATAATTATAAAATTCAGTATCAACTAATTAATAAAAATATGCAACAATAAAATTATATAGGTATTAAAAACTATCGAAATCTAAGTAACGAGAGCATGTTCGTCGTTCCACATCTAAATTATATAAATATGCATTTTTCAATTTCACTAACAAACGTCGCCGCGAAAATTTCTTCTTCTTTGGGCACTTTAAAAATTAATTTATTTAGAAAATAATATTTACAGTTACCAGTGTACAGATATTAACTAAATTAAGTATTTCTAGTCATAAAAATATTTATAATTGAGTATAAACTTATAAAAAACTAATATATATTTGAACGAAGTCGCTCCAACACCGACGTGCGGTCCACCCTCGACGATGTCCGAAAACGGACTGTGACAGAGCTTACATGGCGACGGAGCATGCGCGCTCGCGTAAATGTATTCTATTTCAGGGAAAAATGATATATTCTCTTATAAAACGGGTAATAAAAATAAAACTCTCAATTAAAAATATTAATGTTTTTAGTGTAAGAACTATTTAAAAAGCTTGTGCCGTTTTGGAGAAATTTTGCAAAATATGACAAAGATAGTTACTCTTTGGGGATTTTTTTTCTAATAAGGGGTTGACAAAAATACAATTTTGTTAAATTAAAAACATTTACTAAATCTTCTTCTATTACCCTGTGTTTTTTCTTTGTGGATTAAATGAACAGTTATTGAGATTTTTTTATTTAAATATCCTAGATTTAGGCATTTCAACCACTGTTAAGGCCTTAAGCAGGATCTCGGTCAGCTATAGGGTTATTATTGGTAATACAATTAAATTACGACTTACTAAAAATTTTGAAAAGACAGAATCATCTTTATTTGAAGCTACATTATAAATAATTTAACCATATGAAAATATGATGTTGTATCAATTTTAAGGCAGCATTAAATAGGCAACCGACTCAGTACTGTGCCGCGGTGTAATAACCACAGCGCTGGTATTCTGCCGGTGCACTTTTCAAGAACTCACGAGCAGTCACATTATTATTTTCTCCGTTACTGTTACTGTTACAGCCTATTAACCGCCCCCCCCCCCTCACAGATTACCTCAATTATGAGGCAATCTATGGGGAAAGTGTGAGGAGTATATTTGTCATAGTAGTCACGCTTGGATTGGATTCGCCACCACAGTTTTTTATTTAAAACTTTATTAGGAAGACCTATCTCCTGATTTTGGTTCCTCTGTCACCTCTAACAACACCCACAGAGTGATATAGCCTAGTAAATATTCTTAAACCACCACGATACGGTAACGGTACGGGTTCTTTTTTTCTCTTACTGATTTTTTTCTCAACCTAACTCATACAAAAGTAAACCGTAATGAAATCGTTGACCGGAATACTTTGTAATTTTTCATTCGAAAACTACTTCAGGTACCTAACTAGCAATAAAAGATGCCGATATTACAAACACAAAGAAAGGCAACGAAGTGTAAGGTGGATTGTCGTCGTATTGTCAGTAACTTTGGCTAAAGTTGGCATCTACGGGAAAAAGTAACTTCGGATTTTTCACGTTAGTCACTTAACTTGATAGAAAAATACACAAACATAAATAAGAGAGATGCGAAAAATTTTATAAGTCGATTCTGTATTAATTACTTGATCAAAGATGAGTTATAAGTTATATTTACGTTTTTATTAATTTCTGTTTCCTATGGGAATATAATATAATATAGGGCTTATAGGTTACTTCTTATATTTACGTGAGTAATAAGCTACGGATTAATAAGCTAAAGTGGCAATGAGTGGAATATAGTTCGAATAATCGACAACCGGTAGGGAATAAAGTTTCTCAAGTGGCAGGCTTGTACCGGTAAACGAAGTGGTTGGCGGCCCTTCACTAGATGCAGTGACGACCTGGTAAGATATGCAAGAAGTCGATCGATGCTTCGGCTCAGGATCGTGCTTTAATTATGGAGGCTGCACACTTCGCGATTATACATGGTTAGCGCGATTAAAAAGCCACGCCCACCACGTTTCCGCAGCAAGTACACCCTCATTACCGACGATCTCGAAAGGTGCATCATATGACGCGTCATGGCAGTGCGGACTTTTCTATCTAGGACGATATGTCCAGTTGAAATCCATTTGAATATGCCAAAGGTATACATTTTTTTTTATAGAATAGGGGGCAAACGAGCTTGCGGCTCACCTGATGGTAAGTGACTACCGCCGCCCATGAACAACCGCAACACCAGGGGGATTGCAGATGCGTTGCCGGCCTTTTAGAAAGGTGTAAGCTCTTTTCTTAAAGGTTCCTAAGTCGTATCGGTTCGGAAAATTCGTTGGTGGTAATTGATTCCACAAAGAAGTTGTGCGAGGGAGAAAACTTCTTCTAAATCGCACAGTGGTGGACCGCCAATCATCCAGATGGTACGGATGTTAACGCGAGTTATGTCGCGACGTGCGATGGTGAAATTGAGCGGCTGGAATTAGTCCGAACAATTCCTCAGAGCACTCCCCGTGATAGATGCGATAAAATACGCAAAGAGATGCAACATCTCTACGCAGTGCCAGTGTATCGAGCTGATCGGAAAGAACTCGGTCGTCGACGATTCGAATCGCTCTGCGCTGGATGCGGTCAAGTGGAAGGAGCTGGTACTGGGGTGCCCCGGCCCAGAGATGAGAACAGTATTCCATGTGGGGCCGAACTTGCGCTTTGTAAAGTTGCAAGCGATGTGCCGGCATGAAATACCGTCTCGCTCTGCTGAGCACGCCAAGCTTTTTAGAGGCCAATTTGGCCTTCCCTTCCAAGTGACCACGAAACTGCACGCTATTCGATATGTCGACGCCAAGGATTCCGATACTGGCTGAGGCAGCAAGGGGAGTGCCTTGAAACTGAGGAGATACGACAAAGGGGTTCTTTTTAGCGGTAAACGCGCAAACTTGTGTCTTCTGGGGATTGAACTGGACTAGATTTAGTCGGCCCCAATCCGAGACTTTGTTAAGCAAAGACTCGACTTCAGACACAAGTTTGTCCCGGTACTCGGCGACGTTTTCCCGAGAAATATTGGCACGGCCGGTATATAAGGCATCCCCAGTGCTGTCGTCTGCATAGCAATGAATGCTACCAGTTAGCAACATATCATTGATATTGTGACGCCTCATAATTATTATTAATAATTAATAATTAAATTCATTATACAGACATTTAAAAATGTCTTAGAAATTATAATTTAAGCAACAAAATGCAAATAATAAGCATAAAGTTCAAAAATATCCATTTGGAATATTGAATATTATAATATTAGTAAACGCATAAAATGTCTCTAAAAATCTCTAAATTTATTAAAAATCTGCTTAAAATGTTCAAAATGTATCAAATCATATAAATACAAGGCGATTATATTGCAATAACAAAGATAAATAACATTTGTAATATAATAGAAAAAATGGATTAAAATTTTCTAAGTTGATGAAGGTGTTCGTGTAATAATTGGAAAAATTTCTAAGTTAATGAACGTGTTCTTGTAATGTTCCCTTATATTGGGGCGTTGTCGGAGACACATACCCAAGGTTGTACATATATATGGGGTGGTCGGCTGACCGACTGGTAGTACTAAGGTTGCACAATGACTAGTCCTATATTAGGGACTTAACATAGTAAGGTCTGACGAACCAAAGCATTAATATAGAAGGTCTCTATGATGCATAAGCATTATGATAGCAGAGTTATGACTTGAAGTCCCACATGAATAAGACATACAGTAGTATGATCTATGAAATAAAGCAAATATGTGGAAGGTCTCAAATATGTAAAAGCATTATATTGAAAGAAATGGGACTTGAAAAGGATTATTATAGTGGCTTGTAGGTTGCTTCGCAGCCTCTGAGACCGAGGTAAACTTGGACTCACTAACCGATGTGTCCTAGACATATCATCTTAGTGCCGGTGGTAAGCGGGTTTGTTGTAGCAATACGACTTGCCCGTGGACATCGCACACCCCTACCGGTTGTGGGCGGCGTCTTAGCGCATAGCGTTATGATACGTCGGCTATCTTTCGGATTAGGGTGAGTGTGTTTGGTAGTACTTTTAAGTGCAGCAAGCATACTCAACTTCATGTCTTAGTGCAATAGCGCTATGATACGTGGAGTTTTGGCTACTGACGTCTTAGTACCGTACTACTACGATACGTTGGTGGTATTTTTAGTTAACAACATTATCAAATTTTGTTACCAAAGTCGATAGGGATCATGTGGGTGTGTTGTGAGGGGGCGCCATCCGTATGATAGTTGCATTGATGCTTACTGCTACTTGCAGTATTGTGTCTTGTGATGGATCTGCGGGTGTGCTGCACCTGATTCGATGCATCTTGTGGTTCTGGTCGATGGAGGTATGCGGGTGGTGATGTCTGCTGGGACTGTATGGGGGACCTTGGGATGGTGTAAGCCCGACGATAGTCGTATTGATGCTTGTTGCATTCTGTAGCATTGCGTCTCTACGATGATTGTTTGGCGGGTCGCTATTCTCAATGGCGCTCTCTGCGTCTTGGTTTGACTCACAACCTAAGTAGCTTTGCCCAAGTCGGGTCCCTTCATTGCGGTGCTGCAGACTGTCTGCCCTCCATGATGTTTTATATAACAACTTAATAATATATCTCTATAAAGTTCCCACCTTTGAGAGATTGAAGGCAACTTGTTGGTGGGTGAGACAAACATGATCGAAAAATGCATATACTCAACGTCAGTGACACAAACCCTTTCTGATGGCGAATTATTAATATTATCTTATAACTGCCTATTGGCTATATCTGCCATTGTATTGGTTGGTGGAGCATATGTGTTGACCTCATGCGGGTGGTAGCTGGAGGGAGAATCTGAGGAGGCTCTCAAGGCTGCGGCCGAAAGCCGCGCAACGTGGGACACCATTCCCTTGAGGTGAGCGGTAGACTCATGACACGCTCTGCGGCCAATTGGCTGTGCTGACCATGCAATTGGTGGTGATGCCTTACACTTACATCACGTCTGCAGAAACGGCGGTCTGGCAGGTGGTGGCGCTCACGGAGGGCTTTTTATGGTCAGTGTGCCGATTGTTGCCTAACCCGTGTGAAGTACATTTCACTGTGGCTGGATTTGATCGTATTCTGTATGGCGTTTACACGCATTGACATGCGCGACTTCGGTCGATGTTTGTGCTTACGCACTATCAAGGGGCCAAGTCCTCTTTTACTGGTTCGCCAGTTATTTTGCTGTGGACTACGGTCCAGTTCCCAACTTTGCGTACCCTTCGGGGGGAGCGCATTAAAATGGTTGGCGCTCACCGTGCGCGGCGTGTGTGGGGCCGTGTACCTCCTCCACATTTTTTTTAAAATGTGGGAGAGCGAAGCCCTTGTAGCTGGTATTTGATATAAATATTGTGAGCCTTTTCCAAGCGGGAAGGGATTAATTAATAAGGAATTGACTGTTGTGAAACAGATACAAGTGGAATAGGGACAATTTATTGTTCTTAACCTTTTTAAGCTCTGTCTTCGTGAACGGGGTTCTTTAGCTTATAAGACTCTACCAACAGCTTTCGATTGCTCTCGTGAATATTCATTCTTCCAAGATACACCTAAAAGAACTAAGTTACTATACAAACACAACGTAAAAAAGGGTCCTAACTAAGACGATCACGCCATAAATTTATTAAACGGCCTATATTTAAACCTTTAGAAAGATCAAGTTATACTGGTCACGTAAATTAGATATACTTATATATCTTACAGATATAGATTCTAAAGAAATACAAGCATAAGTGGATATATAGTAGAAAAGAAAAAAGATGGGGGGGGGGTTCGTTACACGGTCAAGTGGAAGGATCTGGCACTGGGGAGCCCCTGCCCAGAGATGGGAACAGTATTCCATGTGAGGCCGAACTTGCGCCTTGTAAAGTAGCAGGCGGTGTGCCGGCATGAAATACTGTCCCGCTCTGCTGAGCACGCCAAGCTTTTTAGAGGCCAATTTGGCCTTCCCTTCCAAGTGACCACGAAACTGCACGTCACTCGATATGTCGACTCCGAGGATACCGATACTGGCTGAGGCAAGAAGGGGAGTGCCTTGAAACTGAGGAGATACGACAAAGGGGTTCTTTTTAGCGGTAAACGCGCAAACTTGTGTCTTCTGAGGATTAAATTGGACTAGATTTAGTCACCCCCAATCCGAGACTTTGTTCAGCAAAGACTCGACTTCAGACACAAGTTTGTTCCGGTACTCAGCGACGTTTTCCCGAGAAATATTGGCACGGCCGGTGTATAGAGCATCACCAGTTCTGTCATCCGCATAGCAATGAATGTTACCAGTTAGCAACATATCATTGATATGCAGAAGAAACAGCGTTGGTGATAGCACACAGCCTTGTGGAACACCAGCGTTAATAGGCTTGTAGTCAGATCATGCACCGTCTACAACGACCTTGATGCTCCGATCTACAAGGAAGCTGGTGATCCAATTGCACAATTTCTCGGTAAGCCCATAGGAAGGGAGCTTCGAAAGAAGCGCTTTGTGCCAGACCCGGTCGATGGCCTTCGCAATGTCCAGACTAACGGCCAACGCCTCCCCCTTGGACTCTACTGCCTCCGCCCATCTATGGGTCAGGTAGACCAGAAGATCACCAGCTGATCGACCCCGACGAAAACCGTATTGGCGGTCACTAATCAGCTGGTGATCCTCAAGGTACCGGATGAGCTGGCAGTTAATAATGGATTCCATTATTTTGGAGAACAAGGAGGCGACCAAACCAAGGCTGAGATCTGCCTCCGATGGGTACCATAGATGATGGAATAAATAGTTCCATTCCCTGTAGCACCACATCAGTGACAGAGTCAGCAACAGCGCTGGGATCATCCGGCGAGAAGCGAACCCGCCCCATGGGTAGGATGCAAAGAAGGACCGCATTCCGTCCCAATCCGCCGACCTGTAATGCCAAACACGGCGGCAACCTGCAGAACGCAACCGCGAAGGGAGCGTGAGTGGCACCACACTCCGGATCAGACAATGGTCCGAAGAGCCGAGAGGGGCATCGACGGATATATATATATATATATATATATATATATATATATATATATATATACGGCGTGCAGCTGCCTATCCAAGTGTAAGATCTTCCCGGCCCATGAAGGAAGATCCCACAAGCAGTTGCAGATCGGGCCTCCTAAAGCCAAAGCCGAAAATCTCTAATTACAATAAATAATAAGGAGGAGCGTTCTATACTACTGCCATTCAACATGGAGAATATTAAAACCGAGCTTACTTACCTATATCCAAGGCGACTGCTCCTTCAGGTTTCGGTCAGGTCGCATGTGGTTGTATGGTGCATGGGAAGTAAGGGTCAGTAATGTGTATCTGTGTGTGACTGAGTGTGGTAGACCTTATGAGACCGTTGCCGTCGGTAGCAGCTCGGACTTCAGCACCGCTCCAAATTGTGGTAATCTTCCGCGGAGTCGTCCACAGTCACTTCCTTCGTTTGTCACGAGGACAGTCCTTAAATTTATCGTACCATTAACATTTTTTTTGATTCTCTACAACTGAACTCTATGAATTGAGTAATTTACTTTTGGTAAGAAAACTTTACATTGTTTGTTGAAAATCATTTATGCTTTTACTAGTGACTCAGAGATAACCTTTTTTCAAAAACACACATTTTCAATTCTGTCAAAAGATATTGTAGTCAAGCACTGGCTCATGATACTTACAAATAAATATCAATACTTATTTTAAATTGAAAGTGACATCGTAGCGAATCATCAAAATAAATTGCAACACATCCCGAGAGGTCTTAAATTTAACTAATAACCAACATTTTAGGAGTGGCCATTTATTAAAAATTCTTAATTTTAAAATATATGCATGATAATGATTGACAAAAGAAAAGCCACAACATTTTCCGTGTAGTGGCGGTTAAGAATATCCACTACCCCATATCTTCTCGTGGGTGTCGTAAAAGGCGGCTAAGGGAAACAGGCAGGAGATGGGCAGCAGAATGTTTTTTTTTATAGGATAAGGGTGACAAACGAGCACAAAGTCCACCTGATGGTAAGTGGTTGCTGTGGGCCATAGACACCTACATCTATCTTCGATTAAGAATCAAAATGCAGATGCATTGTCACCCGTGAAGATTAAGATGGCATGCCTCGTTTCGTTGAACGTGGTAGAGCCATGCTACAGCTATATTAGAAGTATAGTTCTAGCACGAACGGTTCGGCTCAACCGGGGAAGGACCACGCTCTCACAGAATACCAGCGTTAAATAGCAGCTTAGCACTGCTCTGTTTCGTATGGTAAGTGTAGAGAACCGGAGACCATTTTTACTGGAAAAGAGGTATTCCATCTTAGTCCTCACGGGTGACAACGCATCTGCATTTTGATTCGCAAACGAGGATAGTTGTAGATGTCTATGGGCAACAGCAACCACTTACCATCAGGTGGACTGTGTGCTCGTTTGTCACCCTATCGTATAAAAAAATAATACATACATAAATGTATGTAATGTGTATATATGCTTACATAAAACTTTTTAAATAAATATCCGTATTAATATATTTATATTTATACATTCAAATTATAGTAATAATTATGTCAATAAATATTGTACTTTTTCTAATTAAAAATAAAGCTTTGGTAATATATATTTTTGGTAATACCTATCTTTTTTAAGATTTCTCTTAACCATTCAAGCTTTAAACTAATTGGGACATCCTTAATTTCAAATTATTTCTCCGATCTTTGAACAAAATCAGCTTTAATTATATATTTAATGAAACTACTTTTACGGATTTTATCGCGTTTAATTAACTTATTTTATATTTCCGACGTTTCGGTTGCTTTCCTGCAACCGTGGTCACGGGGGACAATCGGGAATATAAAATAATTTAATTAAACGCGATAAAATCCGTAAAAGTAGTTTCATTAAATGTGCAGTGTTCGCGTAAATATAAGAAATCATTATTTAATTATATAATTAAATCTGGCATTCATTATACAATTAAATGAAAAAAAAAACTGTTAGAGATAGGCGAAAAGTTCACTTTCACACTTACAGTAATCACATATATTTATTATGTCTAAGCTATAATACGAACATATGACACGCGCTTACTTACGCACACATAGAAATACTTTTACAAACACTAGAATAGAACTTTTGTATCTCAAAACGGAGTGAACTTTGAAATTTGAACTTGCAAATATCGGACTAATAAATAAATTATTACAACAACTTCTAAATGGAGTTATTTAATTATGTATGGAAGAAGGAATACGTAAGCTGACTACTAAAAGCTTAACGTAAGCTCTTTTTGTCAACGCATTACAGAAAATGTCAACGCTTTTTATAAAAGTATAAGATACGTCGAAAGGAGATTAGATATTTTTATAAGTATTTATAAATTAATGTATATTTTCATGAAATTATAAATGTTGTAGTAATGAAATGTTATATTGCTATATGTACACAAGCGTTTATTTTGATTTTATTATTTGTTATGAAATTGAAAAGACGGTCGGTCATAGAGGACTGAAGAATTTAAGACGTATCATAGTTATTACTTTCTTTGTAAAGACAATAAGCCGAGTTTGCCGAATAAATATGTTCTTGTATTTCGAATCAGCTGTTTATATTTAGAAAGCAAGAATAGAATATTTATTAAAACAAACACCAAAACACATGCAATAAAAGATATCATAGATTAGACAACTATAACTACAGAACTTATAATACTTTACTATACTAAATGAAATGGAAGGAATGCAATACCATAGGCCTTACTATGTGTGCGGGTTTGATATAAGAGGACTACACTCAGCACAATTTCGTGGTATTATCCATGAAGCTGGTTTTAGTGCGTCCTCTAGTGATTAACGTACATACGAATATGCAACACCAATATAACTATTACTACACTAAAACTGTTTCACAAACCACACATAAACATATTGTGTTTAAAAAAATAAAAAGAGATATGTAGATATTACAGATGTTATAATAATTAGAAAGAAAATCATTTATAACTTACAATATAATAATTACATAAATCACTCTATTTCCCAATCTCCAGCACATACGCCCTATATTAACAGATGTTTCTGCCGGCGGTGTAAGAGAATTTATCTCCATTTCGTATCGTGGGTGTTTTTTTTTTATAAAGGTGAAGTGACAAACAAATACAGTATAGTTCACTAGATGGTAAGTCGCAACCGCAGTCCACGGACACCTGCAGATTTGCTTTATTATCGTCATAACCATCATTACAGCCTTCCACAAGTCTACTGCTGAACATAGGCCCCCCTCAAGGAATGCCACAAGGCACGTTCCTGGACCATCTGCGCCCGTTGAACCTCGTAGCCTTGCTTGAATCCAACTTATCCAGTTTGTATATTCAATTATTCAAAACATATATATTGTTCACGCCCGAACGCTGGTTTCGGAATTTGACGCCGGAGAGCGCTCGGCTCGGCGCCATACCGGTTTTGACGTTTGGTCGAGCGGTGTGGCGAGGGCGCGCAAGCGCAGGATTCGTTTGCCAGCTGTGCTTGGGACAGCACGCTGTCATTTTTTGTGCGGGAACGCGGACTAGTTTAGGCGTGTCTGGTGAATATACTGTCTAGCATTCGTATCGCGCATTCCTTGTTTGTGAGCTTTTCCCGGGACTTCTTGTGTCTGGCTCAGAATCTGTATAAGGGTATTCGACAATATTAGCTACTACTGCGGCATTTGATATTCTAGAAATAATTGTTGCCACGAGAAACGGTAGTGAACTTTGATCCGGACACTCGTGTTCGTGCGGTGTGTTACGTTTTTGCTTTTAGTAACGGGATTTCGTATAGACCGACATTCTGTATTTGTGTTGGGTGTTACGCTTTATAACAAATTAGAGTTAGTGGCTTCTGGAAGTTAGTTAATAATAATAATAATAAATAATTTATTGCTTTAAAAGTAGTAGTAAGTTGTTACAATATTGTTGGGTACTCTCTTTTGGGTAAATAGATACCTGTAGTAGAGGGAACCGCTCTTCCGTAGTACAATTATATTACTACATTAAATTATAATTAAAATAAAAAATAAAAAATTCTACACAATTTAAAACATGCAGTAAGGTATAATTAATAATATTTGTGTAATTGTGTGCAAGAATGTTTGTGTGTGTGTGAGTGAGTGAATGTGTGTGTGTGAGTGAATGTGTGTGTGTGTGTGTGTGTGTGTGTGTGTGTGTGTGTGTGTGTGTGTGTGTGTGTGTGTGTGTGTGTGTGTGTGTGTGTGTGTGTGTGTGTGTGGGTGTGTGTGTGTGTGTGTGTGTGTGTGTGTGTGTGTGTGTAATTAGATATATTTATATATCTTACAGATATAGATTCTAAAGAAATACAAGTATAAGTGGATATATAGTAGAAAAGAAAAAAGATGGGGGGGGGGGTTCGTTACAATATGCAGGAGAAACAGCGTTGGTGATAGCACGCAGCCTTGTGGAACACCAGCGTTGATAGTCTTGTAATCAGAGCATGCACCGTCTACTACGACCTTGATGCTCCGATCAGCAAGGAAACTGGTGATCCATTAGCACAATTTCTCGGGAAGCCTATAGGAAGGAAGCTTCGAAAGAAGCGCCTTGTGCCAGACCCGGTCGAAGGCCTTCGCTATGTCCAAACTAACGGCCAATGCCTCCCCCTTGGACTCTACTGCCTTCGCCCATCTATGAGTTAAGTAAACTAGAAGATCACCCGCTGACCGACCCCGACGAAAACCGTACTGACGGTCACTGATCAGCTGGTGATCTTCAAGGTACCTCATGAGCTGGCAGTTTATAATGGATTCCATTATTTTGGAGAACAAGGAGGTGATAGCGATAGGCCTGTAGTTGGACGGGTCTGAGCGGTCGCCTTTTTTAGGGATCGGGTGGACCAAAGCTGTCTTCCATGAATTCGGGACTACGCCTTGGGAGTAGGAGTACCGGAAAAGACGCGTTAAAACCGGTGCCAACTCCGGAGCACACGTCTTCAGCACAATGGGAGGGACTCCATCGGGCCCACTCGACTTGCTGACGTCCAGGGAGAAGAGTGCTTTGCGAACCGAGCGCTGTGTAAATCGCATATCCGGCATGGAGCACTCACATCGCGGGACGGTCGGCGGTGTGTTCCCCCGTCATCTAGAGTCGAGTTAGACGCAAAAAGAGAGCACAACAGATCGGCTTTCTCTTTTGCGGCATTAGCCAGTGAGTCGTCCTCTCTGTGCAGAGATGGAAGGAATGGCTGACAGAAGTTCCCTTGGACAGCCTTGGCGAGAGACCAGAATGCACGGGTTCCCGAAGGAAGGCGAACTAGCTTCTCGCCAATTCTGCCGATGTGCTCAGACCTTGCCTTGGCAATGACGCTTTTGAAGGACCTGGAGGCGGAATTATACTTCTTTTTAAGTGCGCTGGTGTTTAAATCCCGAGACGTTGATGCATCAGCCTAGGCCCGGTAGCACTCCTGCTTATAGCGTGATGCTATTTTACAGGAGCGACCAAACCATGGCTGGGATCTGCCGCCGATGGGCACCACAGAGGATGGAATAAAAAGTTCCATACCCTGAAGTACCACATCAGCAACAGAATCGGCAACAACGCTGGGATCTTCCGGCGAGAAGCAAACCCGCCCTCAAGGGTAGGATGCAAAAAAAGACCGCATCCCGTCCCAATCAGCTGACCTATAGTGCCAAACACGGCGGCAAGATGCAGATCGCAACTGCGATTAGAGCGTGAGTGGCACCGTGCTCCGGATCAGACAATGGTCCGAAGAGCCCAGAGGGGCATCGACGGAGACCTGATATCCGTCCGGATAAGAGGTCTGCAGAAGGTCCAACAGGGAAGGTACATGGTTTTCCACATCTGGGATCCGCGTAGGCGAAGTAACTAGTTGTGTTAGACCATATGCCAAAGCAAAGTCGTACACAGATCTACCCGCATAATCGGTTAAACGAGAACCAAGCCATTCAGCGTGGTGGGCGTTGAAATCACCGAGTATCACGATCTCTGCGGATGGGACCTGTTGTAGCACGGAGTCTGCAGCCATTTGGACGTGGTCGATGAGTCGGTCTGTGTCGGCATTACCGCTATGGGACCTATAGAGGCACCCGTAGACGCGGGGATGATCGTCGCTGTCTACGCGCAGCCATAGGATGGACAGGTCCGTACCTTCAAGGTTGCCGAGGCGTTGAAAACAGATGTCCTCTCTGACGTATACACAAACTCCAGCCCGGGGCACAAAGGAGTGTTCCAATTTGTATCCCGGGTAGGAGAGATATGAAGTATCAGCCGGAGAGGACACCTGAGTCTCGGTTAAAAAGAGCAAGGCCGGCTTCGCCGTCTCTAGATGGTAATGGACAGCGTTAAGGTTGGAATGAAGTCCCCTGATGTTTCAAAAATTCACGGATAGCGTGACAGGGGTTGCCTTGGTTGTATTGCTCCGCTTACCCCGAGCAGCATTAGTCACGAGCGGAATTTTGCCCCCCCCCCAGAATACGCGGGGCAGCCTGAGCACCTACGCTCAGGAGTGAAGTAGTTTGGTCGTGGATGCTCAGCGAGGGATTCTCCAGGGGTGCTGGTACCCTCCTGGGGTAGTTTTGTATTTAATTCCACTACCATGTTGATGGGGGGGGGGATTGGGCCTCCGGCCACCTGCATTCACCAAGCGCAACGCAGAGGTAAACCTCTACTTCACGCTGGTATTCTGTGAGGTCGTGGTACCACCCCGGTTCGAGCTGGCCCATCCGTGCGACAGCAAAAGCTACCGCTTAGCTCTACCACTGTTAAAACATGAGGACAGGCATGACCCAACCGTTATATGCTCTCCTTTCCAAAGCTAAAATTCCCTTCTGGAGCTCCCCAGTAAGATACTGAGAGGGTTAAGAGAGAGGCAGAACCAGATTGGACTCAAAAAATCGACCTGGAAGATACCCTTTCTTATCCTAATGTGATTCTTCGCAGCCATCATCCGCTCGCCTAGTTCACAAAGGATCGTTCTCCACTGCACCATACACTGCCCGAGGAAGTCTCGTAGTGTACACTCACACACTCACTTGTACAGTTTGACGACCCTCTTCAGCCATGTATGAGGTACCGAATTAAATGCCTTTCTGTAGTCTAACCAGGCGGCAGACTAGTTGCGACGGTTTAACCATCTTGCCAATGACCACGTCAATGGGGAGTGTTTTCTTGGTTCCAAGACCACTGCCCCGATATCCATTTTTAGCGCGCGACATCACCTGATTAGAGTTCAGGTGACGAGTGATTCGTGCACTTAAAATGGATGTTAGTGTCTTTTATATGGTGGGTAGACACACCTTAGGGGCGGTATTTGCTTGGGTCTGTAGCATCCCGGTCTTTAGGAACAAAATGAGTGAAAAAGAGATTCTCTTGACACTGTCGGGCGAGCACAGTGTTATACACCACGAAGCTCATCAGCCAGTAGTGAGGCAACCCGTTGGGTCCCGGACTTATGCTGTTCGGGGTCGTAAAGAACACCTCAGCTACGTCGTCCAGCATTATGATGACGGGGTCCATGGGCGTAACATTCGCACACTAGCTTGCCACAACTTCTGTCCAAGGGCTCTCGCTGTGGTTCACGGACTCTGACCACAGGCCGTGCCAGAATGCGACAGTGTCGGTTTATTTTAGTGCTTGGCCCGTTACAATTTACATCGTCGAATACGCTTTCCCCAAGAAGAGATTCTCTGCTTCAGGTCATATATGCACTTCGTCAGTTTTTGCGTAATATCTCGCTAATACAAACTGACATTTATCCCAGAAAAGACTGACTGACAAAAAGTATTGAGTATGTATCGCATAAGGTCGCGGCTGACTTCCACGTAGGTTGCCAGCAATAGGTTCAAGGCCGTCACGACATCCCGATTCCGCTTGCTTAGGGTTATGCGCGGGAGTCGCAGTCGATTTTCGAGAGACGTACTGCGCGTTTCCACAATCGCCTCCTTCAATTTACTCCTCATCTGCTCTAGTTCGTGGGTGATCATTCTATTATCGCCTGAATGAACCAGAGCGGGAAGATGCATGGCGGTCTCCACACGTGGTTGCTGGTCTGTGGCCTGAGCAGTCACATCTCCAGCGTAATTGCCTCACGTCGTAGTCATTCAAGCTCCGCATCGTCAAACATTTTCGAGCGTATGATGTACCGAACTCGGTCTGCCAGGTTTTGCTCTGTGACGGGAACAAATGACTCCAGCTCAGCAAAAAAGAGATGCATCCGAGCCCGATATGCTATCCGTCCAATTTCTTTACCTTTCGCCTTATAGTACACCCGCAATGTGTTTGTGTTCATATTTTTATTTCAACGCATGCGGCGTTCTCCATCAGCGGCGGGCGCCGCTTGCCGAGTTCGAAAGGACTCTGCCGACACCAAGCCATCTGGTGGGGATGATAGATACGAGGGGCTGCTGGGTGGGCGTGCAGCACCTAGCGCTCAGCTGGCGGTCCGCATGCTGTCGTGTCCCGTGCCTGGGGTCACCGGGGCGTGTCTGGAGCTGTCCAGACACGCCTCGGCGACCCCAGGTAGCGGCCTGTTATTACTCGTACTGTTATTCTCCATCATCTATAAAATGGGCGTCAATTAACGGGAAACGCCCAGGCCCGGCACCATTTCATGGTATGGCCGTAAGCACAAACGGGCCTTTGCATCCTCAATTCTTCCGAGACACGGTGCTCACACCTCTAGACAAAGCGTTGACTGACTGCAGCGGCGTAGCAGTTTTATCACTAAACTGTTACGTCAGCGGGCGATGGGGTCCTCACTTCCCTACGCCTATTTATTATTATTATTATTATTGGTATACAACTGAAGAAATGGGGTGGTAATTGGCTACTGCAGCCCTTGGACACCTTTAAACAACTTCAATCGAATAAAGAAGACTACAGATGCATTGTCATATTTGACGACCACGATATACAATGGAATGCATTGCAGCATGTGATTATATAACTAGCTCTCTATTACGTGCTCAGGGGCAGTAATGAGTATGGATGTGGTATTTAAACAGACGGATTTTTAAGCAGAAAATGAGACCACCTAGTATATATATATACATATATAATATGTTCAGTAAACGTATTTTGAAACAAATTACGTGTATAAAATTTCCTGAATAAAACCGCTTAAAGCTCTCTCAAAGCTTCGATCGCTGCCGACTTGAATAGAAGAAACTGCGAAGGTAATAGAGCGTGATCGAAAATGCTTTATTTGTCTAAGCACCTCAACACACCCGCGGGAAACGATTCCGCCGCTTTATCTCTCATGCGATATTTGCTGTTTAACGACGCGGAAATTCGGCGGCGGGATTTTTATTACAGATCTTCTAAAGTAAACACTTTAAGCTATTTATTATGATTAAACTATATAATACAGTACATAGGACGAGATTTAGGCGAATATTGTAAGAAATTTACAAGATTCTATAATATACAACATTAAAAAAACCACAATAAAAAAAACTACAACTAATTTACATATACACATTAATATACATTTTATATATACACGTGGTACAGCCATGCTGCAGCTATATTAGTAGTATAGTTATAGCACTAATGGATCGGCTCGACCGGGGAAGGACCACGCTCTCAGAAAACTAGCGCAAAATGGCAGCTTAACGCTGCTGGGTTTCGTTTGGTGAGTGTAGAGAAGCGGAGACCCATTTTACTGGAAAAGAGGCATTCCATCTTAGTCCTTACGGGTGACGACGCATCTGCATTTTGATTCTTTATTGAGGATAAATGTGGATGTCTATAGGTCACAGCAACCACTTACCATCAGGTGGGCTGTGTGCTCGTTTGTCACCCTATCCTATAAAATAAAAAAAAATATATAACTTAATTGTCATACGGTCCTACTCCTCGTGGTATCGTGCCAAGAACAATGCCTGCGTTTTCTCACTGAATGACTATAGTTATCCATTCAGCGAGAAAAGAACCAGCCCTCTTATCACCAGCAGTAACGACCAGTCGCGGGTAGAGTTCCCTTAGGAACTTCGCCGCACGTGCACCCCGCAGACCGAAAGTCTCTACAGGAAATGGCACACATATGTAGTTAACTCTCAGAGATTCATATATGCGCCACTTACTCAGTTCAGCTGCCTGTGATGCCGCTCTGGCTCTAAACAAGACAAGAGCTCTTCGGATGACATCATTCAAAGAACCGTGCCTTGAAAACCTACCAGCAATTTTCTAAAATGAAAGTCCGTGGAGTCAAAACTTGTCGACACTGCTCATATTCTGTTTCCTACGGTGATGTGCAAGCTTTCCGCATTAAGTAATGGGCCGAGATTACTTGATGGTAAAGCGTATAACCAGTGACCATAGATACCTTAGTCGAAACAGCTAGAAGGCGTGCTTGATTTTGGTCACTATGGAAATTATGAAACAAAACTTTCTGCACACTCTATACCAACGGAATATCTCACTGTCTATCCCACTATATTTGTTGGTTAACTTCCAGTAGAACATTCTCGCGTTTTCTCGCGCAAGCGTTTGCTACATCTGCCACCCTCCCCTCCGTAGAAAAGCACTGGTCTACATTATTATTTGAAATTATATTACATATCGACGGTGAAGTGCCAATATCTTCTAACTGCTGAAGTTAGAATTTTACACAAAGCGAAAAAAACGTTTCATTTTTTAATTAATTTGAAATTGATGATTATGTTTATTTATTATGAATAATAATAATTAATTCTTTGTTTCTAATTACATTTCAATATATTATACGATAGTGTTGTACGTATTCGGTTAGTTAGGAGGTATTTGCTTTACATTTATTTATTTTTTGTAATAAATTAAGACACTTATGGTAATGGCTTTAACAAATACGTTAAATATTTTGAATCAGATTCTTTATTTTGTTTATAATCAGACAATTTTCATGACGTCTAACAAAAACAATCTTATCCAATTGGTTTGAATGTAAGGAATACAATGTAGGTAATTCTAAAGTATGTATGCAATCAAATGACAATCTAATAAAAAGTTTTTAAAAGATCACTCGTGAGGTAAAGTATCATAGAACAAGTGGCAATCTCTTGATAATAATTCTTTTAACTGTTGAAGATGGTTGAATTTAGAAGAAGCTATAGGAATTGGTGCGGCATGCAAAGGTGTATACTGTATTGAATTTAGTTTTCTCGGTCTTACAGGTAGTTCTGACCAATCATCATCAAAGTTAATTTTGAAGAAAATAGTGCCTTCTGGTCTATACTGGATGACTCGCAGATCAACAACAAGAGGGTCTCCAGCTTTTTGACCCGGTCTTATGCTACTGTACCTCCACGTCGATTTATTGCTATAATCCTTAACAAAATCATAATAGATCATAATAGCTTCATAAGGAGCAGGGTTTATTCGTGCCTCCTTCGTCACAGTAATATAGTCACTGGGAAGATGTATCTCCCTATTTTTCAACTTTCTTTCAATTGCAGCATGTGTTGAGTCACACTCCATTTGAGTATGACCAGGCTCTAAGTACTTCTGTGTGATAGATACTTCGTGTTCAATACTCATGTTTAACAAAGCATTTGCCATGATATTAGTGCATCCATCTGAGTAAATAACTATGGGTAATCGTTTGGGCAAACAATATCTCTCGAGGTAATCGCATACAAAAGATGTAAAAGTGCTAGCAGTTAGATCTGCGCACGTTTCATCAAACCAATAACAGGAGGCTTGATGGGTAACCAGGTCATAAATTGTAAAATTATGACAGGTAAGTTTTGTCTTAAAGTAAAGGGCACTAGCAGTTAGATACGGACATACTTTGACGGACTCTAAATCCATAGACAGCAAAATGAATTCACCAGATGTAGCTTTCTTTTTATCGGTTTCCTTCTCTTGCCTCGCTCTATTTTTGCGTCTAATATGTTGTTCATAATCGGCTGTATTAATGTTTCCTACTGCATGTCCACTGCAGATGTCGCACATGTCCTTTTTCAACGTGTATAAAGATAGATTTTTATCGTGAAAGAGTTTCTGGAATGTGAAACGAGAAAGCACAGGCTCTTCGTTTTGAGTACAGTGTTCTTTATATTGTCTATATAAATCATTCAGAGAACGGTAAATTGGTTCTAAATATAATTTTGACGAGTCTTTTCTCGCATAGTGAGACGGTGGCATAGGAATGTTATCTAAAAAGCTATGTGCGGTTAGAATTTTTCGCAGAGTTCCAGATCGTGGCGTTTTAACCCTGGCCATGTTTTGAACTTCCTGACAAGGAATTACTCTATTACGCGACTTTTTAACCCAAGATTGCACGGTGTAAGAACCAAGACACAAAGTATTCAAAAATGTGGTTCTGCAAACCTGTAAATTTTGGTATTCGTTTATTGGCAAAAAATAGTCAAACGTACCTTCTCGCCTCGATGCTTGGCCACTTGTTTTGCGTGTCGTTTCTTTACGGGTTACAAGTCCGGTTACATACACTTTGCGCTGGTCCCAATTCATATTTTTCCAGAAACTATTGTGTATCTCATAACGCCTTTCATGATCAAATTTTTCGCAATTTCGCACTTTACTCTTTCTGCAAAACTGCGAATAGCATCTATCGCCTAATTGTCTAGCAGGTCTTACTCTGTCCTGTTTGAGTTTACCATTTTTTGGGTTTGAGTATCCAAGATATTCCTGTCCTAACATACGAAGCTTCTTATTCTTTATTTTCCTCCAATTATTTGAATCGCCTTTAATTTGGCGTTTTCTTCCTTCGTTCGTATTACCGTGGTAGATACCCGATGATGTGGACGGTTCATCTAAAAGTAACTGCGAACTAGAATTGCTCGAAGCTCGATCAGTGTCTGAGGGACAATAAGTTACGTCAGTGTCATCGCCCGAATAGTCACCATCGTAGGAGCTAGTTTCGTCTATTAGGTTAAAAGGTTCAGGTTCTATAATCGCAGTATTTTCATTATTACTGAAATATGAAGGTGGAACTGAGGAACATCTTTTCCTACCGGATTCTTTGGTATCATCGCATGTGAGAGCCGACATCGATAAACTACGTCCTCTATCAACAGAACAAATATCACTGTAAATATCAAAACCATTTTGTTTTCGATAATGTACTGTAATTGTAGGTGGAACTGAAGAACAACGTCGTTGTATCATTAAATGGTTACTCTTTGGTATGTTTGAAAGTGAATACGATTTAGTAATTTTACATCTCTTCTTTGGTCTTAGGCAATCATTCGTAGAGACTTTTGTTTTCTTTTCAGGTAACAATTGCTCAGGTATATCTGAAAAGATGATAAACAGTGATAACAAAAACATTGGAACACGAAAAATCCTATAATTCCTCAGAGTCAAACCTAGAATTTGCCTGTCACAGAAATTATAGTTCAGTAAAAAAAAAACTTACATGAGTTAGAAGAAGATGTTTGAAGCTGCGTTTTCTCCGCAAGTCCTCTAAGTATGTTTAATATTTGTCCAGCTCGAACTCCCTGATAACGCTTTGCCATTCGCGACATTATACTGAAATATTAGTAAAACGATACCTCCTAATTACATCAACAAAATAAAGAAGTAAGAGAAATATATCCTATCTACAACAAAAAAATAAATAAAATGTTTAATAATTACAATTAAATGAATAAATTATTTATCCCTGTAGTAAAATATATTTATTTTTCTTACCTGTTATACTTTAGACCTCATCAATACGTTACTAACACCATTAACAAAATATTTTATTTAATAATTCCGGCACTCGTAGTTAAAACTATAACTTGTCGCAATAGGAATTACTGCCAACTGACTTTTCAAACTGTACGACCGTTCTTCCACCCCTCCCTCATTCGCCCACCGTGCGGTATGTACACCGCCACAGAAGAAGTCCTAATTTGTCACTCAGAACCAAACTACGATCACGTATAGACGAGTCTTTTAGAAGTTAGGAGGTAATGCCATAAAATTGATACGATGATTTAGTTAGAAGGTATTACTAGATTGTGATAAATCTTGTTACAGTTAAAAAATCAGCTCAGAGGTTTTAGTAAGACATGCGAATTCGAACCTTAAATTTAAATGTATAAAAAAGTGAATTTCTCGAAAAATGTCAGATAGGAGGTATTGGCACTTCACCGTCGATATGTCACTGACACTATGCACGGAAACAAATAAATCAGGCAATGCAACGCTAGAAAGATTTCTCACACCAATACCACCAAATTTTATAGATAAAGTAGCTTGAGTCCAGGCTGTTGTATTTATAGTTAAATTTAAAAAAATTCTAGAGCTCTTTTAAGATTGTTATTAATATCTTTTAAAACTTTCGAACATTTCCGGACTTGACTCGAGCAGACTAAGTATGTAAATCTAAGTACAAGGTGATAATATTTTAAAATGGTTTAAAACAGATCAAATTGTGTTTTTAAAACAGGTTTACTACCAGGTTTACTACCAAAAAATAATGGTTCACCTAGCGGGTATAGCTATTTCGTACTGACAGTTTTTATTCCTGGAAAAAAATTGATTGAAATTTTGAATTAAGTTGTCTGTGTTAGAATTAGATGAATTTTTGGAAAAAAAATATTTCACATTAATTTCTATTTGGTTCAAGACAAATATTTTTAAGATTTCGACAAATATGAGAATGATCACTTTACCCGTGACGACGACGTGCTCTTACTCCCAGTGTACCGTCGTCCAGGTACAAGGCTTGCTCGACTTGCAAGCTTGGATTTCAAGTTAGAAATAATAAGTTGAATTCCCAAACTAAAAAGTGCTGAACCTAGTGGTGTTTAACCAACTCTGATGCTGATGTTCTTGTTAAGGTTGACCTATGGAATGCTTTTAACTCTATCGATAGGGTAACCTTACTGAAAGAAGTGGCTAACAATACCCCCGAAATTTATCATTACGTTTGGTAATGTTATAGTCAAAATACTGACTTGTTTTACGAAAACTATGTTATCGATTCTGCTGTCGGTGACCCACTAGGCCCAGCACTTTTCAGTTTGGGAATTGAACCAATTATTTCAAATTTGAAGTCCAAGCTGAATGGCTGGTACTTGGACGGCGGTACACTGGGTGGTAGAGCAGATGACGTCCTCAGTGATCTTACTCATATTTTTCGAAATTTTACAACTATTGGTCTTGAAAAAAATAGACCTAAATACCGAAAGCAGAATCTTTGTATTGTAAGAAATTTAGGTCTCAACTCCTCTCTTACCAGAAGGATGTCCAACTAAACTCCATTAAAATGGAAATATTTCATATCCGTTGCCTAGTTTCAATTACCGAATTACTTTAAATTATAACTTAAACATTTCAGAAATATATCATAAAATTACTAGATTTATGTTATATAATCTATAAGCATTAAATTCAGAAACTGCAGCTGCAATAAATGTAGTTTTCATGTTTCTGTATATTTATTAGCTTGATATTATCAGTCTTTATTTTTTTAAATTCATATTGTTAAATATATATGGCACAACTTCCATATATATTTAACAATATGAATTTAGATTAGAGTTACCCGCAAGAAGTTGAACACGTAGCGTGTAGCCCTCACAGTGATGAATTATATATTTTTTTCTTCCTTGTGTGTCATCTCTTGGTGATCCGAATTAAGAGAAAAGAATAAACATACAAAGCCAATCGAAAAAAAATCATATTAAAAAATAATAAATAAAGATGTAATTTTAAAAAGTATCATATCAATATTTTTTACGTGGAAGAGCCATGCTGCAACTATATTAGTAGTATAGTTGTAGCACGAATGGGTCGGCTTGACCGAGGAAGGACCACGCTCTTACAGAATACCAGCGTAAAATAGCAGTTTAACGCTGCTGTGTTTCTTATGGTGAGTGTAGAGAACCGGAGACCCTTTTTACTGGAAATGAGGCATTCCACCTTTGTCCTCACGGGTGACAACGGATCTGCATTTTGATATGTAATATAGGATAGATGTAGATGTCCATGGGCCGCAGCAACCACTTACAATCAGGTGGACTGTGTGCTCGTTTGTCACCCTTATCCTATAAAAAAAATTAGATACCTAATTAATATGGTCTAGACTCAAAATTTTAAAGCTTAAATTTTTTTTTACATAATATAATCCAGTGCTTGAATACAATCCCACCTGGTGGTAAGTGGTGACGTAGTCTTAGATGGTAAGAGACAGTTCTTAGCGTAACAAAAGCCGCCCAGATTGTATTCGAACGGAAATATTATTTATTATTATATAAATTATTCCATTACATTACTGTACGCATTACAAAAGATGAAGCAAACCGTTTGGTTCTAATGCGTGGAATATCTCTTTCAGAAACGGCAGAAGCCTGTGTCCGCCTGTAGACAGTACATTTTTTAAAACTTTTATATAAATAAGCGATCCTTTAATAGACAGTCCCCTAATATGTAATAAAGTTGTTTGTAAGTAATAAGTTAGCAAACACGACTTATTAAGGGCCCAAACAAATAGGATCAAACATTATAGTTAACGAATGAACCCAATCTTTGTAGTAATATAATTAATATTATAGTGTACAAATTCGATTCAATTATATATAATATATAAGCTTATGTTAAACCCATAAAAAAACAGTGCTCGTATTTTAATAACTCAATATATACTTTAATAATACTGTTAAGTTTGTGACTTTAGAATTCTAATCTATCTGTTTGTGTATTCACGATTTACACTATACTACCGTACGTGTATTCATAAATTATGGTAGGTTGGTAGTTAGAGGCCCCAGGTAAACTTATAGCCTTCGGTGATCTACGAACGTACAGTGCACCTAATCGTAAGTGGATACTATATTCCATAGATATCTCCATTTACCCTCGATTAAAATTTAAAATTAAGTATACCTCAAAACTTGAAAACGAGACTGTACAACCAGTGCGTGTTGCCAGTGATGACATACGGTACTGAGACGTGGTCCTTCACTGCTGGCCGGATGGGGAAGCTCAAGGTCGCTCAGCGAGCTATGGAGAGGGCTATGCTTGGAGTTTCTCTGCGTGATAAACTCAGAAATGAGGATATCCGCAGTAGAACCAGAGTGACTGACATAGCCCAACGGATTAGTAAGCTGAAGTGGCAATGGGCCGGCCATATAGCTCGAAGAACCGACAACCGATGGGGAAAAAAGGTTCTCGAGTGGCAGCCTCGTACCGGCAGGTGAAGTGTTGGGCGTCCCCCCACTAGATGGAGTGACGACCTGGTAAGATATGCAAGAAGTCGATGAATGCAGGTGGCTCAGGACCGTGTTTTGTGGCATTCCTTGGGGGAGGCCTATGTTCAGCAGTGGACTTGTGAAGGGCTGTAATGATGATGATGAAGATTTAAAATTCAAAATGCAGATACGTTGTCACCCCTGAGAACTAACATGGAATACCTCGTTTACAGTAAAAAGGACCTTCCGTTCTCTATTAAATTAATTCCAAACGAAACACATACACTTATTATACGCTGGTATTCTGTGATAGCATGGTCCTTCTCTAAAGTCCAGTCGCGGAACACGAAGAATTTCGTACAATGACCTCTTTACCTAGTGACAGTGGTCACAAACATTTTTGTATTTAGTGCGGTTTACATGAAATATTTGAAGAAGAAAGAAAATTTACCAACTTATGAAATATAGTTATTATTATTATATAAATTATTTATTTAGATTTTATATTACAAGTAATAAAAATCTAGACAAGTATCTACTAATTCGGCAGAAAAAAAAATCATAAATCAGAATCCGATTCCTCTGTATCGGAGTAACTGCTTTCCGAAGACGTCTCGCCTGTCACATTTATCACAAAAGAATCAACAGTTTTGTCTACATTATCATCTAGTCTAGCTAATTTCGATTCCTCTTTTTTTACGTGACTGATGCAATTTTGCCATTTTTCTGCTGAAATGTTGCCTAAAGCCTGCTGGAGCAGCTTTTTAACATCTGCCATCTTAAATGTTGTATTTTTTCGGGCCACATACCCCTTGACGTCTGCCCACACTAGTTCGATGGGGTTCAATTCGCAATGGTACGGAGGTAATCTCAATACCTCCACACCAACTGCTTTTGCCAGCTCATCGACCACGTACGATTGGTACTGAATCTTGACATCTTTCACCTTTTTCAAGAGCTGGACTTTTGTTTCCTTTGCCTCAAAAGAAATTTGCTTTGATGAAAGCCATTCTTGAATATCTATTTTTTTCCAACTAGTAACTGGGATTTTTTCCTGGCGTCTTGAGTGGTAGCTGGCATTATCCATGACAACCACTGCGTTTGGCTCAAGTCTCGGTAGCATTGCTTGAAACCAATGTTCGAACTTGGCTGCATTCATCGATTCGTGATAATCGCCTGTACCTTTGCATTCAAACACCAATTCCGATTCTGGCACGAATCCTTGTTCACCTCCTATATGTAAAATAATTAGCCGGTTGCCTTTGAAAGTAGGATTCTTGGCACCCGTCGACAAACCCTCCAAAAATGCTTGTTTTCGTGACTGCACTGTAGTGTCTTCCCACACCTTGCCAACAGTGTGCCCTGAAAAGTAAATGAATAAACTAATCAAAGGTTTCAACAATTAATAGCCGTTTAGGCGGGTAAAGGTGACAGACAGTGTTACTTTCACATTCATAATCTTAGTATAGATTTAAGTCAGTTAGAAAATAATAAATATAAGTCTTACCCGCATTCACCCAAGTTTCATCCAAGTAATATATTGGTCGTTGTTGCTGTCGGTAAGTTTTCATATTTTTCAAATATTTGATACGCCACAATGCTATGTCATCTCTGTCGATTAACCCGTTATTTCTCCTTCGTTTGACATACTTAAACTTCAAATCTTTCAGTAATTTATTCAACGATGTCAAACCCATGTTTGGTAAGGATTCGTCTGTATTTATGATATGTAGCACCTTTTTTGCTGTAGGTAACTCTCCTTTTAAATAAAAGCTGTGCACTATTCGTCTAATGCACGATTTATCGAACCCATCAATCTTTTCAATTAATGAGAGTCGTTTTTTCGGTGAAGCAGCTGGCTTGACGGTATCTGTGTCGGTATATTCTTTTAAGATACGATATATGGCCGATTTCGAAATGCCCAAGATATCGGCTGTTTTGTCCTTCATATCTTTTTTTGAAGGATATTTATCAGCAGGCCAGGATTTTTTAACGTATTTAAACACGTTAATAATCATTACCTTCTCAGATACACTAAAGTGTGACATTTTTCTTTTCTTCCGCGGAGAAACAAACTCCTTGAATGGACGCGAGGTAGACGGCTCTGGTTCCATTTTAAAAGAGTGAATAAAACTTAACAAATTAACAAAACCACTTAATAATTAAAACAAGATAACAAAAACTAACAAACAACAACAAACTAAGAATAGGTAAATAACTGTGTCCGAAAACTGAGCGATCACTAACGCATTCCAAGATTGAATCACATGAGTAAAGAAACCGACCAGAGGGGAAGCTACATACAAACGGCTCACTACGAACACACCCATACATAGCGCAGAGATGTGTGCGTGAGCTCTCACCGACAGGTTCACCGACGCTCCGTCGGGGTACAAACCGGTTTGCGCCGGCTCAGTCAGAGTGTCCATGAAAGGGCTGTTTGTTAGTCGTGCGCATTTAAATAAACCAATAATATTTCGAAATTTTATACATCAATTAATTTATTTATTCTTTTTGCAATTATAAAATCATTGGATTTAAGTATTTTAATTAAAATAATTAAGAATTCGTTATTTAAATTCGTTATTTAAACATTATTAATTACGTCAAGGTCAAGCAAACCAAGGACTTTTTGTCGTGACTCAAAGCCAACCAAAACCACATTATGCAAACAAGAACAAACCTTATAGTCTCCAGTAAAAGGTTTACAATCCCTGAGGACGGCGGCCATTGTATCTGTGCGAGCGAGACTCATTGTATTTACGCGGGAGTGACAGAGACGGGTAATGACAGTTCAATGTACGAAATTCTTCGTCCTCCGCGATTGGACTTTAAAAGATCTGTAACCACAATACAGCATAAACATGGCTCTACCACCTATAAACATAATAGCTTGCGGTTATAATAAGTTTACTGTTACTTTTGATGTAAAAAAAACCTGTTAACTTTTTTTATAGAATAAAAGTGACAATCAAGCACACAGTCCCCTTGATGGCAAATGGATGCTGTGGCCCATAGAGATCTACATTTATCCTCAATTAAGAATCAAAATGCAGATACATTGTCACCCCTGAGGCCTGAGATGGAATGCCTCGTTTCCATTAAAAAGGTTCTCCGGTTCTCTGCACTCACCATACGAAACACAGCAGCATTAAGCTGCTATTTTACGCCGGTATTCTGTGAGAGTATGGTCCTACCCCGGTCGAGCCGATCCATTCGTGCTGCAACCACAATATAGCTGCAGCATGGCTTTACCACGTAAAACTTATAAAAATATTTTTACTAATACTCAGTTTAAAATGAAACTAAAACCTCTTCTTTTTTTTTATTAAGCTTTGCCAAATCGGATGACTATTTGATGTTACAGCATTTTATTTTTGGTATTAATATAGATTTAATTAGTTATTACATTCTTCAATATTGTTTTATAGCTTCAAATAAAAACGTTTCTTTCTTTCTTTTTGTATGTATGCAATGAAATATCTACGTTCAATACTAAAATATTAGAACTAGCAAGGTAATCTTCTTGACAACTACTTATCATTTCATGGATTCACATGGTTGCTTGAGTCTTAATTGGTTTACTGTTTAAATTGGTTTCGGACAAACTTGAACTTTAGAAGGGGTTTCCATTAGTTTCACTTTGCAAATTATGCTCTCTTTAAGTAGAGTCGAGTGGAGTAGTAGCGGCATAACAGAATGCACTATTCCAAACTAATTAGTTAACTATCTATTGACGACAAACAGAAGAAAACCTTCTCATAATAATTTGAAACAGAAATTCTTCCTAATAATAATTGGAAAATAAAAAAAAACTGCGAGAGGCAAGTCAAACCGCCTATGAAAGGATGGCAATAATGAAATATATCCCCCAATATTATACAATCAATGAGGGAGGTCTATGTTCGGCAGTAGACTTTGATATGCTTATACTAATGCTAGATGTATAAATTAAAGAGTAATTTCTACAATATGATGTTAAATTAATGAGGATAAGCGCGCTCGATAATATTTCATAGTACGCGAGGAAAATAGAGTACTATCGGTACCGGTACCACTTATTGTAAAATTTTAATTTTAAGTGCTAATTAACAACGTTCCGAGAAACTAAAAGTAATGTTAAAAGTAAAAAGAAATGACAGGCACAAATAAGATGAATTTGCTCCTTGTAAAGTATGAGTATCATGTGGTAGTATTTTTTATCTGCAGCTATAATATGGCTGTGGCAGGAATATATCGGCTCGACCGGGGAAGGACTACGACTCACGGAATACCGTGAATAGCATGAAATATTAGTGTTTCTTATGGCGAGTATGGAGAACCGGAGAATTCTTTTACTGGCATTACATATTAACCCATTTGGACCCAATTACAAACTACAGGCAAAGTTTTGAAAAAATATTTATTGGCGTAACTATTGGACGCTACTTAGGTATATTATTCCAAAAAAGAAAAACTTCCTTATGAAAAAAAAACGCCGTTCTCGAATGGGGCCGATGGGTTATGTGTCGTGTTCTTTAAAACTTCCTGTTTTGCTGCACAATGTTTAAATTTACTCGTAGTTTCTACATAGCCAATGTGCTTTCATGTGACATTACATGCATGGTAGCTGGCTTTGCACTTTCTGGGGGAAGTGTCCAACGCCATCAAGACTTATACTAAGTATCATTGAAGAAGGTTTACGACGCCTTTCATCAAGTCTTTCCGTGCCTACAGTCCTCAAACAGAAACAGGTAATACTTCAGCGAAACTGAAGCTGGTCTAATTTATCTTTAGTGATCAGGACATGGATACGCTAAGCATTAGCTACAGCAAAGTGTAGCAGTAAGTGAACAGAATCCACCGCCATTTCTTGCCTCTTTCAGCTACTCAGTATATTGCGATTGACTGGTCAGCTTGATCAACTCAGCTTTCTTAACATTGCTTTTAAAACAATAGCAACATTGCAGTCTTCATCTAGAGATCAATACTATTTCTGTTCTCGTGGAAGTGAGTAATATCCAGTCAAAAGTAGAATTAATAACAGTGGTAGAGCCACGCGGCAGCTTTTGCTGTCGCATGGATGGGCCGACTCGAACCGGGGTGGTACCACGACCTCACAGAAAACCAGCGTGAAGTAGAGGTTTACCTCTGCGTTTCGCTTGGTGAGTGCAGGTGGCCGGAGGCCCTTTTTACTGGAAATGAGGCATTCCATCTTAGTCCTCACGGGTGTCAACGCATCTACATTTTGATTTGTAATAGAGGATAGATGTAGATGTCTATGGGCTGCAGCACCCACTTACCATCAGGTGGACTGTGTGCTCGTTTGTCACCCTTATCATATAAAAAAAAAGAATTCCAAAACATAATTTGAGGTCATCAACCATTATTTGGAAGTCATGGTTGTTGTGTTGTGCGGTATAATATAACTTTGTGTATATAACGGTCATGTGGAAAACCTTCACATCATTCATATTTTAGAAAATGTTGACTAATGCTGGTGCTTGAGCTTGTTTACATCGTTTTCCCTTCGATTCTGAACATTATTTACCGTTGAGGGCATGTCAATATATAAACCTTCACACTTACGCCAAAGTGGATTCACGTATCCCATTTATCGTTGTTCCTGAATTCAAACACTTCATCTCTACCTGGAATATCACGCGGAAGAATTTTTGCTGGACATCATCTTTATAACCTTCTTCTTCACCCGTGAGTGAGTGGCCCAGCGTAAATGGGTTAATCCTCAAGGATGAAAACGCATCCGCATTTTGATTTCTCATCGAGGATACCATTTTCACGACAATGAGATGAGAACCCAACCGTGACTTAACAAATTACAAACATTTACATGGCTTTAAGCGTTAGGTTGACTCCCGACATTGCATAATATTCCGGTCGGATGCGGACATGCCTGCACCGGTACTGGAAGGAGTCTAACTTTCATCAGCGTTTTTTTTTATAAACTTTTAGTGACAAACGAACTTACAGTTCCAAGGCACGTCCGTAGCAGTGCGTCGGTTCCGTCGCGAGTCAGTAATTTCGAAGATGCGACGCGAGCTCCGGTCATATCTTGTTAATTAGACTGACAGATGAACGCGTAAAGTGGAGATTTCTTGTTTGGGTACTATGTAAAATGCAGTGGAGAAATGATCATTTTTTTATTCTTGGAGGCGACGTTATGAAATTATAAATTTATTTATTTCAATATCACAAGGGTTGCAGCTTCAGGGATACATTCGTTTTTACTTGGCATTTTGATTTTACAAAAAGGATTCGAATCTCGAACTTGCACAGACCAACACGCAATGTTAGAAGAGTTTCGATGCAGTGAGTCGGTATGTGGCCATCAGCAGTCCGTATTATTGTCCGCACCGTCACGTACCATGTGAAGCCACACTTTATATCTCCCTCCCAGAAAAATAAGTATTGTGACAACGTTTTCACGCCACAAAAGCGTAAGCGAACCGAATAACTCATTAATAACGCCATTGAAGTTTCTGTAGGACTCTGCATGTCTATATCTATTTATATATAAACAATATTAAAGTGTATGTCTGAAAATCGAAATAACTGTCTCATATTGAGTTGAGGGCGTTATTTGTATGCTATTAAGGAATCAATAACCAATTTCAAAAAGTTTGTTTGATTTGTCCGTCTGTATGTCGGGGCTAATATTTTGAATAACTGGACTAATTGTTTTTTACGTGGTAGAGCCATGCTGCAGCTACATTAGTAGTATAGCTGCTCGTATACTATGTCTGCTCGTATAATATGCAGCGTAAAATAGCAGCGTAACGCTCCTGTGTTTCGTATGGTGAGTGTAGAGAACCGGAGACCCCTTTTACTGGAAACGAGGCATTCCATCTTGATTCTCACGCCTGACAACGCATCTGCATTTTAATTCGAATACGAAGATAGATGTAGATGTATATGGGCCATAGCAACCACTTACCATTAGGTGGACTGTGTGCTCGTTTATCACACTTATTTTATTAAATAAAAACTAATTGTAATAAAACTAAACGAAGAGATAAATAGCAGTGCCAGGACTGATCTAGGTTTTATTTCATACGAAGAACTTGGAGAAGTGTTTATGGAAAAACGTAAAACTGATAAAATAAATGGTTTTTAATTATCTTAAATCCAAATGAAGTCTATAGATATTACCCCGACGAAGCCACTAGTATAAAATAACCTCCGTACACGTACAGGGGAGGCACCGCTCCCTTGGCTAAACACCTAGCCCGGTGGGAGATCTCCCCTTTTACTTTGACAGCCAAAGTGTGATATAATATTAAGGAAATTCAATTAAAAGTTGCGAAAAAAGATTATCATTGTGCTAACTCATCTTATTTTTAAAGTATCATGACCTCCCAACTTTCAAGAGTATTCAATTAAAATTAATGGGCAAGCGGACGTATCTCCCGAATTACAATACCCCTCGTGATAAGGAGCTACTTTTAACTTAGGTAAAGTGCCATGACAAACTGGAAATTTTTTTTAAATAAAATTACCACTTTTAACATTTGTTACTAAGCTGTGTAAATCTTTTTTTTTTTTTTTTGCGAATGACGTTTTAAGAAGGGGTGGAGAGTTCATGTTGGCATTAATTAAATTGTATGAAGTACTGATTTACCACGTGGCCGACGGTGAAGGAAACATTGTAAGGAGTTCAGCATTTCTTTTCACTTTTTCTTTCTTTCTTTCGCATCTACCACGGGGAGTGCTCTGAGGAATTGTTCGGATTAATGCCAGCCGCCAAATTTCACGAACGCACATCGCGGCAGAACTCCCGATACCATCCACACCATCCGGATGATTGGCGGTTCACCACTTTGCAATTTAGAAGATGTTTTCTTGGCAGCGGTAGTCACTTACCATCAGGTGAGCTGCATACTCGTTTGCCCCCTCCCCTATAAAAAAAAATTATGGAGATAAAAACTCAGGGCATTTAAGTACATCACTGCGGATTGGTAGGCGCGGCAGACTGATTGCCAGCAGTTAGAATTCATTGTCATCATCATCATCATTACAGCCTCCCAAAGTCCACTGCTTAACATAAACATTCCCTATTGAATTCCTCTTAGTGGGGATATTTGCCATAGTTGACATGGCGGTCGGGTTGGTAATCATTTTTCATTTGTTATCAGGAAGATGCTACTGTCCATCTTCTGTTTCAGTTTTCTTCTGTCGTCTCTTGCGACATCCACTGAATGATATGTAGTGGATATTATTAAGCCGTCACTATATGGCTATTCAAATTGAAAAACAAAATTCTCCGTTACTCTCTCAGAAATAAGAACTCTGCGCCCAGCATTGGAACGTATGTAAGTTCATACGTGGTAGAGCCATGCTGCAGCTATATAAGCAGTATAGTTGTAGCAAGAAGGGGTCGGCTCGACCGGGGAAGGACCACGCTCTCACAGACAGAGACCAGCGTCAAATGGCGGCTTAACGCTGCTGTGTTGAGAATCAATTTAGATGTGCGAGTATATGGGCCATAGCGTCCGATTTCCATCAGGTGAGCTGTGAGCTCGTTTGTCACACGTATTCTTTAAAAAAGAATAGGTATTTCAAGGAAATATTTTTGATAATTTAATCACAGAATACCAGCGTAAAATAGCAGTTTTACGCTGCTGTGTTTCGTATGGTGAGTGTAGAGAACCGAACACCCTTTTTACTGGAAACGAGGCATTCCATCTTAGTCCTCACGGGTGGCAACGAATTTGCATTTTGATTCGCAACGAGGAAAAATGTAGATGTCTATGGGCCACAACACCCACTTACCATCAGATGAACTGTGTGCTCGTTTGTCACCCTGCCTATGAACAACTGCAACACTAGGGGACGTTGTCGGCATTTTAAAATAAAGTAAGCTCGAAGGTTGCTTGCAAGTTCCTAAGCCGTATCGTTCAGGAAAAATCGCGGGTGGTAAACAATTCCACAAATTAGTAATGTGAGTAAAAATATTTATAATAATTAATAATAAATTAATGAACAGTAATCTGCAGGATATCGTCTATGAGTTGCTAATTATAAGAGCGCACCTGCTGAAAACTTATATTGGATATGTCAAAGAAATTTAAAAAAAATCAAGGAAGGGTTAACACTTCCTTGATTTTTTACACGGAACGGGACAGAGCAGAACCTCTTTCCTTCCTCCAAGAGTGATAAGTGAAAAATGATAAGACCTACGATTAGTTGCGTAACAAATTGAAAAAAAAATCAAGGAGGTCGTCACGTAACGGAACAGTGCATAAAGTCTTTCTAGCCCCACAAGAGATAAGACCTACGTCCAGCTGCATGATGTGTGTTCACCTAAGATGTTGATTTTGAAGTTAATGAATTTAATTTGATTCACCACGTGCTCGGCAATGAGTGAAATATTGCAATACCTGTATATCTGAGGAATAAATATTTCAAGGACACGTGAAGTCCGCCAACAAAGAATAGTTTTTTCACAACCGTTTCAAAACGAGAGTGCGAGTACCCAGAAGTGGATCGTATACTTACCAAGACTCTAACTTTACTTTTTCTTTATTTTATCCGACATCAAAAATGGAGGTGTTTCTCAATTAAACCGTATTTTCAGTTTTGTATGTGTTTGAATTTTATACGTGTTAGAGTTGTGCTGCAGCCATATTATGGATGTAGCACGCTCTCACAGAACACCAGTGTAAAATAGCAACTCAATGCTGGTGTGTTTTGTATGTTGATTGTAGAGAACCGGAGACCCTTTTTACTGGAAACGAGGGATTCCATCTTAGTTCTCAGTAGGGATAACGCATGTGTATTTTGATTTTTAATCGAGGAGAGAATAAAATAAACAACTTGTTTGGATAACTCACGACTTTATTTACATAATATAGTAATCTGTAACATTTAATAAGTGTATCTTATAACTAGTCCACAAAGGAACGAGCAACGCCCGGTGAAGCTCGACTCGGAAATTGACATGTACATAAATAGATGGGGCCGAGTAACATTTATTGCATATTAAACTCCATGTGAACAAACATATTGACTATTATTATCTATCACAACATTAAGTTTACTTAGACATTACAGATGTAGGCGGGAAGGCGCCAGAGCTGATTGTCATAAGGTCGTATGCGCCAGCGATGCGCAGGCGCAGACAAATGTGAGCACAACGTCGCACAACGTCTTGAAACCTGTAAAAAATTTATGTTAGTGATAATTTCGAGAATAATATTAAATATTTCTGAACCGTTTGCGCGGCATTCCTTGAGAGAAGGCAGTAGGTTTAATGAGCAAAGTGCTATAATGGTGATGTATATCATTGGAATATTTTTAATGTAACCGCAAAATTGTAACAAAATATTGCGTGTATCGAACGATCAGAGGAGTAACCGCATTCTTTTCTTTACTAAAAATCGAGTATTGGATATTCGTTTTCAAGGGTGCGTTACGTTAATTTCATTATATAAGTTTAAACATTTTGATCTAGGATATATATTTTTTATAGCAAAGGGGGCAACCGAGCATGCGACAGTCCTGATGGTAAGTGACTACCCCCGCCCATAAACAACTGCAACACCCATGAATAACCGCAACACCAGGCGAATTGGAGATGCGTTGCCGGCCTTTTAAAAAAGAGAAGGGTCTTTTCTTGAAGGTCCCTTAGCCGTATCGGTCCGGAAAAATCTTTGGTGGCATTCAATTCCACAAGGAAGCTGTGCGAGGAAGAAAATTTCTTCTAAATTGCACAGTAGTGGACCACCAATCACCTAGATGGTATGGATAGTATCGGAAGTTTTGTCGCGATGTGCGATGGTGAAATTGAACGGCTGGAATTAGTCCGAACAATTCCTCAGAGCACTCCCCGTGGATAATATACCCTTATTATCGGGGACAGTCCATCTCAGCCCTGCTGTACTCGTCAGTCATTCTTTCTTGTTTACATAATTGCACCCACCATCCATAATAGGCTTTAAAAATCCACTGCTGAACATAAGTTTCCACCATAGATTGCCTCATAGGGGCGATGTTGCCATAGGCAACGGCAGTTTTTAATAATTTCAGTTGTTATCAAGAAGATGCTGCTGTCCATCTCTTGGTTTAATTGCCCTCCGTCAACTCTTACGACACCCATGGGACGATATCGGTTAGTCGATATTCTTACACCGCCACTATACGGTAAGAAATAATTGCAATATCTCATAATTAACATATATGTATCTGTTTCTATAGTTAATTTATAACAACAATAAATGAAAGCAATTGATTATTGAAATGTAATTACCGGATGAATCCTCTCCAGTCACGGAGGCGGGGCGAGGGCTGTCCTCCTTGACATGAACCAGATCGCTTGACCTCGCGTAGATGTCGTAAATAGTTGCGACGCAACTTATTGCAAATTGTCCACTCGGTGGAGGGGTCATAGTAAACCTATAATAACTAATTATTTATATATACGATAAAATACATAATCAATGTTTCAAAAAGTATTTTATACGTTGTAGAGCCAGGTTCGCGTTCTACTGTGCAAATGTACTTTCGTAAAATAGCTGGTTAATGCTGCTGTATTTCGTATGACGAATGTAGAAAATCGTAGAATTGGAAACGAGGTATTCCATCTGAGTCCTCAGGGGTAACAACGCATCTGCATTTTGATACTTAGTTGAGGATAGTTGTAGTTGTCTATGGGCCACAGTGTCCCCTTACCAGCAGGTGGACTGTGTGCTCGTTCGTTACGCTTATTCGTTTTATAAAAAAACATGTGTGAGTGTTGTGGAACACTCCGTTGGAACGAAGTTCCTTTCATAGTATATTATTATTGATAAACGTATTACATTATTGATTAACAAATATAAATTAATTAATTATTAGCGTCTAATAAAATGAAGCGTCATTTAAAATAAAATACAATATGACAAAAAGGGTAGTGACGAAAAATTCTTATACTTTTTGTCGCCTAGCTCCTATCCGCGAAACCTGTACCGTCCGATAAGGAACTTCGTTCCAATAAATATAATAAAATAAATAGTATTAGTTAAGGAAACTTTCATTCTTTTATTTATAACTAAGATTAAATTTTATGTTTATTATTAGGTAGTAAGACTCTTGTACCTACTACTTAGAAGTCTGGGTAGGAGCCACTCTCTTACCTATTGTCAATCAGTAGTGTGCGCTCCGCTGTTTTGTGGTTCAAGAGGTATAGAGGGCCAGTATAATTTAAATATTTGAGGCACTCCATATTAGTCCTCAGAGGTGACAACGCTGCTGTAGTTCGCTTTGTTTGGAGCTGGTGCAGGTTTCCATGCGCTGCTGTAACCACTTACCATCAGGTGGACTCGTTCATCATAGTTTGTTACTTCAGTTTTATCATTAAAAAATAATCAAAAACTGCAAATAGAACTAGGAATAAATACAAAATATTATTCATTGCATTCAAAAAAATGTTTAATCTAAACGTCGTTTACGGAGTTTTAGTTTGAAATTAAATTGTATTTTAAAGTTTATCGGCTAGTTCACGTAAAATATTGGATGAAAATCATTTTATATCTTTCGCTATTGTTCAATCTTTAGAAGTTTGAAAAGTCAGCTCAGAATGCAGTGAATGCTCCAAAGGCATTACAGTTAGATTCTTTAGCGACGTGAATTCAGTTTGAAAAGGGAATAAACTCTAGTCGAAAGATTATAGAATATGTCAAAGTGTCAGATTAGCATGAAAGATTGTTACTTAGAGCATTTAACAAAACAGGAGTTAAGTCGTTATGGGGCTGTGAGAATAACAAATGAATATTATAAATAAAAAGTGGTAAAATTATAAATTTTGTACAACCGCCTTCAATATAAATTAATAAGGACAATTCAAAAACTACTGATCAGACCTTGATCAAATTTATATGGGACCACATAAGAAGCACCAGCTATCAAATTAAAAAAGAAACATCTAAATGAACCGAATTCTCTAAGAAATTTCTTCTGAAGAAAAGTAATGAGGTAACACGTAAAAAATATACATTCGAATTAAGTACCTCCTCATTTTTGAATTCAGAGAAAAATGAACCCAATTGTAATTTAATCAGCGTTACAATCGTACGTAGCCTTCATTTAAAAAAAAATATCTCTTTAAAAAATATAGTTTTAATATTTGTCGCATTTACCCATAATGTATTTCCATAAAAAAATAACTTTAAAAAATAACCAAAAGGAACTAATCTAGCTGTTTCAACATTGGCGAGACTTCAAATTTTTTTTTACGGTAAATGCCGATGAACTCGGTGAGACCACGTGCTAATTTATATATGCTCGTATTATTATGACACGCGCACTCGCGCTATCAGACTATTTAACCTAATAATAATAATAATAAGATTCTTTATTAAAAAACTTATATAGGTTACAAACAAATATAATACACGAGGAAAAATATATTCATATTATTCTCAGAGAGAATTCAAAAGCTTGCATGCTTTATAATATGTATCAGAAACTAAAATAGCATATTATAATGCTAACAATTGTGTATAGGCTAAAAAAACATGTAACAAGTACTTTTTAAGTAACAAAAATGCGTGAGAACGAAGTTCCTTGCGTAGTATATAATTATTGATAAACGTAGGTATTATATTATTGATTAACAAATACAAATAAATGAATTACTAGCGTCTATTAAAATGAAGCGTCATTTGAAATAAAATAATATTTCTTTCATGGCAAGATAACAAAAAGTGCGAGGGAGATTGATATTATTCCATCTCACATCCTTATTTCGCCGCCAAGGCCGACTATACTATGACACAAGGGGTAGTGACGAAAAAATCTTACACTTTTTGTCGCCTAGCTCCCATCCGCCAAAACCGTCCCGTCCGCAAAGGAACTTCGTTCCAAAATTACTGTACAAGTTTGGCTGAATAAATCAATAAATATAAATGGAGGCCCCATTGAAGATCATGTTAATATTCTAAGAAAAACAGACATCCACTTGACTTAATTCCCAGCCATTAAAATATTTTAACGTTATATATTATAAATGTTACTTCTTGTATAATTTAAAAGTAAACTGTAGGCGTTAAATCAATGTAGTAACTTCGATTGAGCATTGTTCAAATCGTCATAATTTAATGCTTTTGGCTTTTCAAATTGCTGTTGAAGTTTCAAAATTAATGAGATGTCATCAGTAAAATAATATTATATCGTGGTTGCCCCTACAAGATAAATTAGGTCATCAATATAGATGAAAACAGGAATGAACACCCTTTGATACAACTGATCCGGAGAAACTCTTATAATTAATAACCACTTCTTTAGTTACATTACAGAAATGTGAAAAATAAGTCGAAGCGTAATAATATTTTTACATGATAATGACAGAAAACTAGATACATATTTTCTGGTAAAATGTCTCGTAAAAAACAAAGTTAAAGGTTTTCAAAATATCACAAAAATACTAAGGCACCATGTATTTTCCACAGACATTAAAATATATTTAATAAGTTCAAAGCCAATTCTGCTTTTCTTTAAGTAACTTACTTACTTGTTTTAAAAAAGACATAAGCTCAAAACCAATTCCATTTTTTTAAGTAATTTATATGGTTTTAAAAAACACTTAACATTCGCTGCAAAATAATTTTAAGTGCTTGCAGTGCAGAAATAGTTCTAAAATTAGCGATTTCCAATGTTCTAACATATTAAAATATAGATAATACATAATAGGTTACTGTTTTTCATTAAACGTATTAAAAATTTCAGTCCGGAACCGGTTTTTATACGTGGTACAGTCGCGCTGCAAATATTTTATGCTTGTGACACGGACGGTTCCGCGATAGCATAAAATAGAAGCTTAACGCTGCTGTTTCGCAAGGTGAGTGTAGATAGCAGGTGACCTTTTATAGCGGATATGAGGCATTCCATTTTAGTCCTCAAGGGTGACAAATTATCTCCATTTTGATTCTTAATCGAGAATAGATGTAGATGTCATGTGTCAGTAAAGATACAGTCTATATTCAAACCACTGCTAGCAGTGGCTTGAGTAATGACTGTGACAATAAGAGGAGACCTGTGCCTATGCAGAGGTCTCTTCGATTAAGAATCAAACGACAGATGCGTTATTACCACTGGATTAAGACGGAATGCCTTGTTGCCAATAAAAAAGATATCCAGTTACATCACCATACAAAACATAGCAGAATTAAGCTGGTATTTCACGCTGGTATGCTGTGAGAGCATGGTCTTTCTTACCCCGGTCAAGCCAACCCATTCGTGCTACAATAATTTCAGTCATTTCACATTTCATTCCGCGAACTTACATTGGGGCCTCTGCCCTGAAGTTTGCGGACTTCACATCTCTTCACTTTTTTTGTTTCTCATACATACAGTTTTTCTTCACCGCTGAACACCGAACACGGGGTAAATCACTTAAAGTTGTTATTAACATTTTTATTGCTACCAATGGGTCGATTCCCATGTATAGAGATACAGCGCGAGCGCGTACAAAGTCCCATTTAAAATATAAACTCTTCTTATTATAATAAATAATTTGTAAATTCCCCATTTATATTTGTAGTTTCTTTCTAAATCCTATTACTTATAAGAAAAATGCGCTTTTTCTTACCTCAAAACTTCATGCTTCGTTGAATCTGTCTCAATATTGCGGCTGAAGTGGTTTTTGTAATAGCTTGGACTATCTTGACTATAAGTGTGCTCGAGCTTGTAATGGTCAGTCTCGAGGATCGTTATTTCCAGCTGACTGAACGCACTGCGTTCTTTGAAATCCTGTTCCGACGTCTGCCAGGAAATCGTTTCTGCTATCTGTTAGGACATTTTTATTTTAGTTTATATTCATATTTTATATTACTTAAACTCACTCATTCAAAGACGGCTCCGTGGCGCAGTGGCTTAGCTAAGTTGTAGCGCTAAGCGCAGCGGGTTCGTATTCCGCACGGAACAATAATTTATTTCTCTTACAAATAATTATTCCTGATCTGGATATTTGTCTTTTTGAAATTTATGTACGTATACTGCCCCCACAATATAGGAGAAGAATATAATCTAATCGAATTTTTTAATACACACATACAATGAAGTCTCGAGTTAAAAATCTGGGTTGGGCTATAATTAATTATTGGGTATATCTGTCCAGAAATTCACAGTGGCAGTTCGGGGTCAGGAAAATTACGGTGCTTCACCCCCGTGCCTCGGAAAGCACGTAAAGCCGTTGGGTGTGTACCTGATCTCTCTCACGGTCTTGTCAGTTTACCAGTACATTGGAATATGAAAGTGATGGAATAGATAGTGTATTTGTTCTTGCGTATACACTTGGGCACAATAACAGAATTGTATATCAGATGATCAGATGGCTAGTCTCTGATTGAGGTTGGCCGCCTTGGTCAAGCACTGGTTTAAAATAAGTAAAAATATAGAAGGACTTCGATTATAATACGATTATTCATATTAGAACTGTCTCGTTAGTAGCGCGACGTTTACAACTACTAGACCAACCAGACAGTTCTAATATGAATAATGGGGCTGATCACGGGGTCTTGGGTTCGAATCTCGGGTTACGCTGAAATCAACTAATGGATTTTTCTGACAAGAAATTCTTAGTAGAAGTCCGGAGTCGGGAAGGTGGTATTTCACACCAGTGCTTCGGGCCGTTGGACCTGATTCTGATATCCCTCCGGTCGTGTCGGATAACAGTCCCATCGGGCTATGAGAGTGAGTAAATAGGGAGTGCACCTGTGCTTGCCCACACGCTCGGGCACTATAATCCTTGCGCAAATGGCTGTGACTGCCCACCGTTAACTAAATTCAGTCTGGAGGATATTTTAAATTACTTTAATTTACTTAACCGTGACCTGTGGGTTTGCGTTACTTTCGGAAAATACCAGCAAAAAATCTTATAACTTTTGATAAATGGCGGTAAGATCATCTAGTTTATATAAGGCGTAAAATATCCAGACCTGGGGCGGGGCAGCACTGTCAAATATGCGATCCATCTATCACAGCCCATAATAGTCCACTTCTGAACATAGGCCTCACCCATAGATTGTCTTTTCTTCATTCATTACAGCCCTTCACAAGTCCACTGCTGAACATAGGCCTCCCTCAAGGAATGCCACAAAGCACGGTCTTGAGCCACTTGCAGACTTCCTGCATATCTTACCAGGTCGTCACGGGGGGCCGCACACACATCGCCTCCCAGTACGAGGCTGCCACTCGAGAACCTTGCTTCCCCATCGGTTCTCGGTTTTTCGAGTTATATGACCGGCCCATTGCCAATTCGGCCTACTAATCCGTTGGGCTATGTCGGTTACTTCGATTCTACTGGGGATATTTCCGTCATTTCCAAGTTTATCACACAGAGAAACTTTGAGCATAGCCCTCTCCATAGTTCGCTGAACGACCTTGAGCTTCCTCATAATATGATCAGCAATAAAGGATCACGTCTCAGATCCGTAAGTCAACACTATCAACACGCACTGGTTGCACAATCTTGTTTTCAAGTTTTTAGGTATACCTGACACGAAAAAGTATCGTAATCTTCCGAACGTTGCCCAGACGAGTTAAATACGTCGATTGACCTTTCAGGCAAGTTGGACTTACCGAGTTGTTCCTAATAAACATACTCGGCAACAACTTCGAGCTTAGTGCTACTCTCTGCAGTTGTATAGGTTTCGTACTCAGTTTCTGTACTCTTGTACGCGTGCGTTATATGTTGCCAGGTCGAGTCGTCTCCGATGAAGGTTAGGTGGCAACCGAACCTCCACCGGATTTTCTTAATACCCCCTGCCCCGCCGTTACCATGGTCGCTATCGTATCCAAGGATAGCGGGGCCGCTGGGGACTGGCGGTCATCTCTTTCTCACACTCGCCAGGGGGGGTAGGTATATTGCCATAGTTCCCATGCTTGGCGAGCGGGGTGGCAACCGCAGTTTTTTTATTGTTATTTTGCTGTTATCAAAAAGACGCTGCTGATCTTCTGCCTTAGTTTCCCTCTGTCGCCTCTTCCGACGCCCATTTGAAGATGTGGGTTAGTGGGTATTCTTTCCCACCACTACATGAAGTAGATTGCCTTATAGTGGAATCCTGCCATAACTTGACGCTTGACAAACGGGTTAGAAACCACAGTTTTTATTAATTTTAGTCGTTATTAGGAAGACGCTGCTGTCCATTTCCTGTTTTAGTTTCCCTCTATCGCCTCTTACGACACTCACGGGACAACATGGCGCAGTGGATATTTATACACCGTCACTACATGGCATTGTTGCCATACGTCTGATATACGATCGTCCAATTGAAAACGTGACGATTAAGACAAATCCTCAATATATAAGAAAGAGACCAATGTCTATCAGTGGGCATAAATGTAGATGGAAAATAATATTAGTGAAGTATATGGAATTTTTGAGCATTTTATTTTGATGTCTCCTCGAATACCATTTACATAACATCACGTCTATAACTCCAAGGAAGTAGGTACAATCTTTAGCTTTTTAGAGCAGCGAGATACTCGCACTACACAAAAATATGGGTTCAGATGGAAAATTAGTGATGTGTTGTTAACCCATCGAACAATCACAAACCTAATATCCTATTAGTCACATTGTACGACATACTAGTCAAGAAACACAATTAGCACATTATTTTTGTTATAAGCCCCACACAAAGAAGACAAACCCAGATAAACATAGGACACATTTTTCTACGAATAGCGTAAAGGCCAATTGACGAAACTGAAAGAGCTGTGCAAGCTTAGACGCAAAGTCCTTTAGCTAGCAAGGCAATTGTTAAATGTAATAAAGAAAAACTTCTTGAAGAAGCCTGTCTATAGAATAAATAAATTATTATTTCGAGGACATGTGAAGTCCAACAAAAGGTATTAGGGCGGCGCGGCACTCTCTTTTCACTCCAATGCACCTCAATAACGAGAGGAGACATTGTGCACTTTATTCGGGCGTATTTACTTTGATGTACTTTGACTGTCTCATTGGACTAGTGGTCGTAAACTGCTGATTATGATGTCCCGGGTTTGATTGCTGGGTCGGGCCAAAAAATTAGTGATTGGATTTCTCTGTCAAGAAACACTCAGTATCAGCCCGGAGTAAAATAGTTAGCGCTATTATTTTTGTTATTGAAGTCGTTCGTCCTGCGCCTGATTTCTCTCCGTTCGTGTTGGGTTTCCATTCCATTTAACTACGAGAGTGGGGGAATAAAAAGTGCACCTATGTTGTGCGCAACATACTGGAGCGTGACCGAAATTCGGTGTAGAGGTCATAATAATTATTATATTGTACTACTATGACACTAGACATAATTAAAATTTATTACTTTAAAAACACGTTGAAATCAGCCTCTGCTGTGGGGTTATATGCTATAATTGCCACGTATGGCAGGCATTGGCGATCTGTACCAGATGTCTATCACCTTCGAAATTGCACCCTAAATATTTAGACCTGGCATAAATGTAAGGATTCTACTGCCTACTTTCGGATGCCATGACAATTTATATAAAAATATTATAAATATTAACGATGAAGGCGACTCTGAAAAAAGAAAATGAACAAGTGACCCACTGGATGAAAGTTTACCGTGTAACGTGATGTAAGAAATTCTACTACTCCATTTCATCCCGTGGATTTCCTAAGAGGCGGCAGTGGCGAAAAAATCGAAAGAGCAGCAGCGTCATCCTAAAACGATTAAAAATAAAAAAAACTCTTAAGCTCCAGCCTCTTAAAATCCACTGCTTAACAAAGGCCTCACTTATTACCTCGTGGGATGGATATTTGCCATAGCTTTCACGCTTGACAAGTGGGTTTGCAACTGCAGTTTTTTATTAAACCCACGGGATGAAATGGGGTCGCAGATATTCTTACACCACCACTATGCGGTGTTATCATAATTAATAAAAATCAGTTGCGGAGTTTCCCACGGGCAAATGATTCCCACCACAGTTAAAAGTCACTCTATTATAATTATCCCATAGAACTTCTAAACTCGTTCCAAAACATAAAATATATTTAGTTAATTTTTTGCATGATTGAATAAAATAATAATTACCTTATGTCCATCAATCGTCCATGTAATGTTCGGAGCTGGGTAGGCCTCGTCGACGGAGCAGTTTGCATGAAGAACATCGTTTCGCTCGTAAATAAGCCGGGATATTTGCAGGCGTGGCGCTCGAAATGGTGGATCTACAATAATTACAAATATTTTAAACATTTACGGTTATTTGGTAGAAGGCTTTTTGAAATAACTACCTTTTTCTCATTTCTTATCAAACTATATCTCTTATTTTTTACGTAACTATATTAATCATAACTATACTTTTACCGTTACAGCCTATTAGAAGCCCACTGCTAAACATAGGCTCCCATGATTCACAGGGGAAATATTTACCGTAGTTGCTGCACTTGACGGGTTGACAACATCAGTTTTTATTTTTTAGTAGTAATCAGATCAGCTGCTTCTTATCTCCTGGTTAATTTCCCTCTGTTGCCTCCTGCGGGATCCACGGTATGATATAGGGTATTGGATATTCTTACACCACCACTACACAGTAATTTTCCCAGTCAGCTATAATCAACTATTTATTACTTTATCTATTTAATATATCTTTAAAGATTATTTATAAAAAATAAACATCTTATGGAATATCTCGTAGCATACCAAATTTTTTATATTGCATGTAATTGCCGTAGTTGTGTAGTGACGGCGTAAGACAACCCACTATTCCATATTATGCTGAGACTGTAGTAAGAGGCCACAGAAGGAAACTGAAAGAGGAGATCTGCCAAAGCATTATCTTTATAACAACTGAAAATAATAAAAAACTGCGACTGCCAATCCGCCTTTCGAAAGTGGCAACTATGATAAACATATACATATGAAGCATTCTATGCAGGAGACTTTTGCTATACATTGAATTTTGATTGGTTGTACGTACTTAATGATTTTTGTTTGTTATGGGAAGGGGGAATTACATAATATTTTAGTACTAACCGTTAGTAAAAAAATTCAACTAAATTGCGTAAGAAAATTCAAAAATAAATACTACGAGTATTTATTTTTTAAATTTTCTTACGCAATTTAGTTGAATTTTTTTTAAAATTTTTATTAACAGATTCTCACGTTGCAAATGTACATAATATTAAAGGAACATAAAACTAATATCAAGTAATAATTAATATCAAGTTCAAATGCAGATGGCGGTGCTACGCGATACCGCCCGCATCATTCGCCGGTTTCTTGCTCTTTCCCCTTAGCCCTGAACAGTTTGTCTCTGCAGAGCGTTGCCTTTTAATTGCCTTTTTTTTTACTTTAAAATTATATAACATATTACGTTCAACATAATTATATTTTATATTATGTATCTATGTACCAGAGAATACTTTTTAAATAAATGAACATCACTATGCATTATTGATACAGATAAAACATCTATAACATACCATTTGTACACTGTAGGTACTAAACCTTGTGTTATTTATGAAATTTACATAAACAAATTTCAAAATTATTTGATTATTTTACAAGTACTCGTAGAGCATTGGTAGGATCGTCCTTTGTGGCATTCTTTGAGAAAAGGGCTATGTTGAGCAGTATACTGTGATAGGCTATAATTTGTTATGTATAACCAGTCAGTGCTTAGCTACTATCCCACCTGATGATAAGATGTGGTGCATTCGAAGATGATACAGCGCAACGATTTAACTTAAGATACGAGTAGTTTAAAATTAAAATTTTTTTGCAACCAACTTCTACATAAATTATTAAGGATAACTCAAAAACTATTGGTCAGACTTGATCAAGTTTATATGAGACCATATGTGAAATCCCAGCTTTCAAATAAAAAAAGAATCATCGAAATCGGTTCACCCAGAAAGAAGTTATGTGGTACACATAAAAAAACATCTAGTCGAATTGAGAACGTCCTCCTGTTTAACCTCCTGTTTTCCGCCTTGAAGACATTGTAACCGGATAGAAAGAAAATTGCTGGCAAATTGGACCATTCCTATGCTGTACGCATTATAAACGACGAAGCAAACCATTTAGTGAGAATGCGTGGTGTATCGACGACTAAAGGGTGAAGATTAGCCGAGCATTTGGTGATGCGATGATGGAAAGAAGAGAAAGAATTATGTCATGCATCTCTTGCACACACTCTTCGAAATGCATCCTAATAAACCGAAAGCCTGAATATCTGAAATTTTAATATTCCACGCCACCATAATAATCCTCTCATCACGCCCTGTAATGATGATGATGATGATAATGATGATAAAAAGCGTCTAAGGAACATAAAATCTTTTCATTTAAGACATTGTCACGTCACAATATTTTTGTTCTCAACTGGTATTTTCATCTCCTTCCATCATCATCATAACAGACTTTCACTAGTCCACTGCTGAACATAGGACTACGCCAAGGAATACCACAATGATAGCCAACCAAATGTAGTGATAACCTGGTAAGACGTCAAGATATAAAACCATGCATACCTACGACAGTAAGCGGGGCCGATCGTATATCAGTATGGAAGAGTGGTGCATCAGCTGACACTTCGCACTGGTAGTCACCGCTGAGTCTTCGGTTCATGTTTACTATACGCACTTGCTGGTGATCCGATTGCGCTAACTGGTGACAGGAAAGTTCGTTGATTCATATTTTTATATAGAATAAGGGTGACAAAAGAGCACACAGTTCACCTGTTAGTAAGTGGTTGCTATAGGCCTCTACATTTATCCTGTCCATATACATCTACATTTATCCTCAATTAAGAATCAAAATGCACATGCGTTGTTACCCCGTGGACTATAATGGAATACCTAGTTTCCAGTAAAAAAGGGTCTACGGTTTAGTTAGTCTCTACACTTACCATACTAAACAAGCTTTAAACTGGTATTCTGTGAGAGCATGGTGGTTTCCCGGTCGAGTTAACCTATTGTTATGCAACAACCATAATACAGCTGCAAAACGGCACTACCACTATAAAACCTTTGACTTATATCCGATTCTCAACTACGATCCGTTTATATATGGAGTGCATGAAAATATTTTTTATTAAAAAATCGTTCAGATAATTTGCCCGCTCCGTAGCAAAGTTGTGAAGTATTTATTTGTGGTGCTGCAAGGCAGCGGTTTCGAATACCATACAGGAAAAGTGTTTGTATGGCCTACAGATAATTACACTGGGTCTGGATGTGTGTCATTGTACAATTTATGTATGTAAGTCACCTCAAAGTTACAGGAGAAATCTCACTGTGGTGGTAAAATTTTTATAAATTATTTTTAAATAAAAAAATTAATTCGTTATGTAATATTTTGTTTAAAAAATAATTATTTACATGTGTACACTTTCGGTTCTGTAATTAAATACAGAAATTAATTAGGCAATTAGCTTAATACCTGATAATATTATTTTTTGTTACTTGCAATATCAAGTGCGGATTTACTACATGCTTATTGAAGAAGTGAAACATCGCAAAGAAACTGAAAATTATCACGCGAATATGTAATTACGGCGAACACAACTTAAGGGTTCTTTTTCCTACTTTAAAATGCTTCTGTTAGCTTATATCTCGTATAGTTATTTTTATACCCTCTATGCTTACATCAACGGAAGCTCCAGGCAAAGGGAACACCATGCTCGGTGGCATTTCCCTCGGCACATAACGGTAAAATTCATCTTCAGCTCTGTACCAGCGTATAGAGTACAGAGCCGCACCTTCTAGGTCATACGAACATCTCAGTAACGCTGACTGTCCTTCTCCGGATAAAACAGCACGTGGAACGGAGATGGAGAGGTTGCGTAGTGACCAAACACCTCCTGTAAACAAAAGCAAATTGTGAGGTAAGTATAAGAGAAAGTGAGGGTGATAAGCCCCTTTCACATTCTTCCGCATGCACCTTTGCTAATCTATACAAATAAATAAAATTGAAATGTCTGTTTATAATGCCTAAATAACCGCTTTTTACTACATGTATAATTAAAATATATACGGCACTTATAACAAAAAACAATTTATGAAATCTTTGTCTATTTGTTCCAGTCAATTTCTGAAATGGCTGAACCGATTTTGACGGGATTTTCCTGGCAGATAGCTGATATAATAAGAAGTTACTTTTACTGTATAAAAAGAACTAATTAGGAAAAAAAATATTAAAACACGTGAAACCCAATAGTAACAAATTTCACGCGGGTGAAGTCACGGGAAACAGCTAGTAACAAACAAAAATAATAATAAAACGCGGTTGAAACCGCCTATGGCATTATATATCATATATATACATATAGTATATATTATATATATATATATATATATAATTTATACACACTTTATTTTATTACGCGGATATTGGCTAATTAAGTTTTAACATCTTTGCTTTACTATAATGGATATCCACTAAGTAGCACCTGACTTTATTGACAATATGTAGTAGTAAGAATTAAGAAAGATCTATTGATAGCTAAGAGGATAAGCGCAAGCCTATATTTTCATATTTGTGAGCAATCCCATCCAAATTGTTAATCACGTGCCCGGGGGTAAAGGAAAAAGCAAGAAGAAACCTACTTCACACGTCTGAAAAATAGACTTTTAAGACAAACTAAAAGACAAATCCAAAGAACTCAATTATGATATAATAAATGAAATTAACTTATTTCTAGCTTTAGAAATCATTGCTAAAATATTGTGCATAGGAAAATTAAAGCCACAACTTCAGAAGCTATTACGAGAAAATATTTTTTTTAAATACATATATGCTTGAGTGATTGCACTTCGATTACAAAAAAATAATACGCCGCTGTATATGGACCACGTTACTTCCATTTCAAGATAATTATTTTCATTTTAACATACATATAATCACGCCTCTTTCCCGTAGGGGTAGGCAGAGACCACTTCTTTCCACTTGCTACGATCCTTACATACTTGTTTTGCTTCGTCCACTTTCATTATTCCCTTCATACATGCTCTACTGGTTAGAGTACTATTGACCTGGCCTTTTTTCATGACGTCCCTGATTTGGTCTAGAAATGTCAAACGAGCCTTGTTAGACACCTTCCGACTGCTCATAAAGGAGTGCAAAGCTCCATTCACCATGTTTCCTGCATTCACTCTTCTTTCGATATCACTCTCACACTTTCCACTTTTCACTTTCCTATAGGATAAATGGAGATCTCTATATGCCACGGACCACTAACGATTAGGTGGACTGTGCGCTTGTATGTCACCCTAATTCTATGGAAAAGGTGTCACGCATCACTAAAGCTGCTACGTTTCGGATATATTTCAGTTATAAATTTTTTAAAGTTTAATTATTAAAACGCATGTTTAATAAAAAAACAGCTTATTTTTGATCTGGCCTCGTTAATATCAAGAAAAACTTCTAGGTTATTTTATGTTTCAACTTTCCAAGAAACGTAAAATGTAAAGGCACCCGGTTGTATTTTACCTCTTTACAATTTATTCATAAAATATACTGATGTTGTCTACTTCAGAAAATATTAAAAAAGTATGAAGTAGTAAAAGAAAAATGTATTTTCCTGCGCTGCTGTTTTACGTAAGTCTCTGAGGGAGATTATGTTGGATTTTATTTGCTGTTTGCAATTTCAACGTCATTTGTTTTTTATAGTGAGAGTGTGTTATTACTCTGCCATATAAAAATAATAATGAAAAGCCCAACCAAATGAGAATACTAAAGAAATATCCCCTATCATAATAAAAATAATACCCTCCAGATTGAATTCTGTCATGGTGGCCAGTCTTAACGTAAACTAGTCATTAGCTCAGTACAGGATTATAGTGTCCCAATGTATACGCAAACGCAGGTGCACTCTCTATTCCCTCACACTCATTGACAGATGAGGCGGAAATCCAACGCGACCGGAAAGAATCAAGCGTAAGACCAAGGGTTTTAGGTGCTTTCCGAGGCACGGGGGTAAAACACGTCCAATTTCCTGACTTCAGACTACTATTGAGAATTTCTTGACAGAAATTCCCAGTAACTTATATTGGCCCAACCCGGGATTCGAACTGAGGACCCGACGATCAGCAGTAGCGCTGACGACCTCTAAACCAACGAGGCAGTTCTAATACCAGTAACGGTATTATAATTGAATTTCTTTATAGTGTTGCGCACCACAATTAATACCACTAGCGCCCTCTAGTATCGAGTAGCAGAACTAGGAGAGTCAACAACCTTCTAGAAATTTCGATGGAAGAACTTACTGGAACTATCGACACCTAGTTAATCGGGACCGATATGTACTCGAACATTCTAGATGTTTCTACAGTAGAAGGTTATGGACACTATCTGAGTCCCTATATAAGGCCGGTATAGACCGCGACCGAGGCAGTATTGAATTGGCGATACAAGCGAATACTTCAAAGCAATACAACTGCGAACTAAAGTGATCAGTAGTACAATTGTGTTTCTTTATTAGTGTGGTTTTAAGTTGTAATTAGTGTTCTGCAGTTAAAGTGTCAATTTTGGTAATTCAATCGGCAGTTTTTAATTTTCTCGAACCCCAAACTCGTAACAATAGTAAACAAAACTAACTTAAAGCTATTTTACAATATTCCATAAACTCACATGCCTGTCACCCTGAGGCGCCTTGGCGAAGAGGCTTGGCATTGAGTTACTGTTCTTCATATCTCGCACGGAACAAGTATTTGTAGGGCCTAAGGTTCTTGTGCTGCCTTCACGATACAGGAGAAAATCCTATTGCGAGGGTAACGTATTTAAAAATAATAAAGAGGGGTCAGAGACTACGTACTTCGCTTTGGCACGATCCTGACAAATCTTTCCCGCTTCCTTCACATCCATACACCTACGCATTCATTTTCGTCCATTAAGAGTACGCTTAATTAATAATGTCAGGTAATTAATGTTTTTAATATTAAAATGAAGCGAATTTCAGCAAAACATTTTTTTCTGCATTCGATTATTACGTTAGAAAATCTCGCAAAAATCTCTTTAACGTCAGTAAGCAGCATTTTTAATTACGACGGCGTCTCCTCGGTGAGCCCTTAATTAAATTCTTACAAAGTAAACGTTCGTTTTCAGAAATCCTCAAATAAACATTCTATTCAGTTGAAGATACTTTTCCACTAAGTTGAGAAAGTATATTACGGAAACTTTAAAACTAATGGAAATTCACTTACAAGTGAAACTAGTTTGTCATTGTTTCAGTGGAAGCGCTGTCACCGTGATACGATCTCTGTTTGAGGATGGATCGACAAACGAAGCGTAATTTGTACTATGGAAGTTTGTGAATAAATCTGCATAACATAACATGTGTATATACATACTAATACTTGCTGGCTCGGCAGGTGTAGTTCTGACCCTTCCTTTAGATGACACGATGATTTCACTGTGATGGAATTTTTATGGTGTAAATAATAAAAAAATTATGACTAGATAACAGTGCCATCTATCGGGTACAAATTTCGTGATTTTTTGTACACTAAACTGACGTATTATGTTGCAAATATGAGTGATTTTAAGCCAAAGATAAATAATTTGTTAACAACTTAACTACAACCTATCCGATCTTAGTATAGCTGTCGTAGTCAACTATCTTAACTAGCCTTTTTACTAAACGGCGCCGTTCAACTAGCGGCCTGATTGATATTCAACCGATGAGCCTAATACAACATTACACATATATTGTAATATCGTCGACCGTAGGTTAAAGTGCTGCTGGGATGGCCCTTGGGCAACCCTTAAGCCACATACATTTATATAATACAACACAAAGCGCTAATTAAGCATAGACCAGCGACCATCTCGTTGAATGAAATTAATAAGGTGATAATGCCATGTAATGTCTAGGCTGTTAACGGAAAGGCTAATTATATGCTGCAACATAGCTAGGGATTATTTCCAGCTGCCAAATTTCACGAACGCACATCGCGTCATAATTCACGATACCATCCTCGCCATCTGGATGCTTGGCGGTCCACGACTATGCGTTTTACTAGGAGTTTTTTTCCTCGTACAACTTCTCTGTGTAATTGTTTACCACCGGCGAATTTTGCGGACCGATATGACTTAGGGACCTTTAAAAAAAGAGCTTACACCTTTCTAAAAGGCCGGCAACGCATCTGCAATACCGCTAGTGTTGCGGTTGTTCATGGGCGGCGGTAGTCAATTACCATTAGGTGAGCCGCATTCGAGTTTGCCCCCTCTTCTATAAAAAAATGGACCATCGTCACGATAAAACAAATATATAACGTGAATATTAATTACGTCCCACAGATACCAGTCTCTAAGGGGACTGGCCATAGGATTATAGCTGTCAAGTGTGTGCGCAAGCACGGATGCACTCTCTCTCTTTCCTTACTTTCGTAGTCCGAAGGAATGGTTATCTGACACGACTGGAGAAAGGTCAGGCGCAGGACTAACGGCTTTATATGCTTTCCAAGGCACGGGGGTAAAACACCGCCATTATTCTGACTCCGGACTGCTACTGGGGATTTCTTAGTTAGAATTTAATCACTGATTTTGGACCAACTTGGGATTTGATTTCCAGGACGTCATTGTCAGCAACCGTGGTTATGACCACTTTACCAACGAGGCAGTCATTATGTGAAAGTGAAGTCAATCGGTCAAGTCATCCAAATGTTACACGATCACTAGCAGACTTACCAACGTATATATATATTTTAAAAATAATGAGAGTCAACTAATTAGCAAGTAAATTGTTCGTGTAGGTTAAGCGCCCATATTTAATTAAAAGTCTAATCTAAAGAAAACTTTGCCAAATTGCCTAACATACTCATAAAGCTTTAACGCCATCATCACAATTTCCGAAGAGGTAACATATAAATTAGGATATTCGCAGTGGATTCAGAGTAACTGACATAGCCCATGGAATTAATAAATTGAAGTAGCAATAGGTTAAAGATATAGTTAAAAAACTGACTGAGGTAAGTAACCGTAAACCGTAAGTAATGTACGGGTACGTAAAGAGTAGAGCGACCCCCCGCAAGGTGGAGTGACATAAATATGTTTAGTAAAAAATATTTCCAAAAAAAGTACCTGAAGAAATTTCGTTATTACCATCCCGCGAAAATATACAGGCCAATTAACTTACAGAAAAAGAAAAAATAATAAAACTTCCCCAAGATTTTAGATAAATTTACCTTCACCGAGACATAAACCTTTTTTACGATAAAACATTCACGCGCAAAAGTCAGAAGTTGGAAAGTTTCTCGTAGAAATTTACAACGAGGGAAAAGTTGTTCAACAATTCAGTTACCGAGTGCCGAACCACGGACAAAAGGCCGAAACTGCCATAGGGTTCTTATGAGAGATACAATGAAGCGAGCTAACTGTTCTCTTATTAGGTATATTCCCTAGTTCAGAAGCTTAAAGTTGTTGTTCTTTTTCTTTTACTTTTCACAAATACAACGGTTCACGTCTGGCGTATTTTTGTTGCGTTACAATTTTCTTGTGAAAAGATAAGGGAAAAAAATGGAAGATCTTTATATAAAATTAAAGTGACAAGCGAACTTATATTCTACCTTTTTAGGGTTTTGCACCTCAAAAGGAAAAAAGCGGAACCCTTACAATATCACTTTGTTGTCCGTCTGTCTGTCTGTCTGTCTGTCTGTCAAGACCCTGTTTCTCAGGAACGCGTGGAGGTATCAAGCTGAAATTCATACTAAATACTCAAGTCTACTGTCCCTTAGAGCTGTGAAAAAATCTAACTTCTAAGCCAGCGCAATAAAAAGATACAGCCGTTTATGCCGCAAATTTTCGACATTCGCAAGGGAATCAAAACCTACAGGGTACTTCCCGTGAACTCGAAATATTAAAATTTGTTACCAAGCAACGTATTATAGCACAGATAGAGGAAAAATTGCGAAAAGTATAAAGTTTTAGTTACAGCATATAATAAAAATATTTTTAATAATTTTAAACTTATATACCTACGGATTTCTTCGGAACCCTCGGTGCGCGAGTCTGACTCGCACTTGGCTGTTTTTTTATATAGAATAAGGATGACATACGATTACACAGTCCACGTGATGGTAAGTGGATTCTGAGGCCCTTATATCTTCTCGATTAATATTTATTATGCCTCGTATCGTAGGAAAAAGTCTCTCGTTGTGACAATGCATCTACATTTAATTTCTGATATATTTGTTTTGTGCCGTGGTAGCTCAGATGGTTAGCGATCGCTGTAAGTTTCACAGTACGCGAGCAACCCGGGTTCGATCCCCGTCGGCACCAACGAGATTGTTAATTGCAATTTTAAGTCCTGATTCACCACGTGCTCGGCGGTGAAGGAAAACATCGTGAGGAAACCTGCATGTCTAAGAAATAAGAAAAACAATATTTCCAAGAAATCTGAAGTTCGCCAACACACATTGGGGCAGCGCGGCGGACATTTCTCTGCCCTCTGCCCTGCCTCTCAGAAATGAGGGAAGGCACACTTACAGGTTTATACGTCCAGCAGTTGGTCGTATAAAGGCTGTATCTTTACTTTTACTTTTATATTTGTTTTGACGTAACCACAGCATCTATTTACCATCAGGTGGACTGTGTGCTCGTTTGTCACTCTTATTCTGTAAAATAATGGCCTTATTACAAATTATATTTATTGTATTATTATTGATTTGGTATCAGGAAGATGCTGCTGTCCGTCTCCTGTTTCAGGATAGATTATGTGATGCATAAGAACCTTAATAGACCAACACCAAATAAAATATTCGGACTTAAAAATACGCAAGAAAATTCGTGAAAGTAATTTTGTTCAGTATGAAGTGTTCGCGTAAACATAAAAAATACAATATGTAGACTGATTTAAAAAAATGCTTTATAATTTCTTTAGAAGCAAAAGTATGAAGCTAACTAAAGGGCTAATATATCGAGGAAGTTGATTAAAAGTTGACGACATATGTACGGGAGTTATTTTAGGATGACACGTCTGAGTCCGGATCTATTATTTCCGTGTCACGAAGCTCTCAAATTTTCGCACAAACAGGCACCCGAGTAACGGCACAATAATAACTTTCTCATCCAATTATTTTCAAAATGAGGTGTCACCATTACAGCCTATTAAAGTCTTCTGTTGTGATAGGCCTCCTCTATAGATTGCCTCATAGGGGAGATATTTGCCATGGTTTCCAAGCTTGGCAAGCGGGTTGGCAACCGCAGTCTTTTATGCTTTCGTCGTAATGTCGAAAATGCTGCTGCCCATCTCCTGATTTATTTCCCTCTGTCGCCTCTTACAACCCCCACGGGATGATATGGGGCAGTGGATATACTTACACCGCCACTGTACGGTAATTATACTGTCACTATACGGTATCACCGTTGAGTTTATATGTACTAGTAACTAGAACAGACACCGCAAATAAAATCTGTGCAGCAGTACGGGGCGAGTGTTTGGTGGCACATAGTACCTTTTTAAGGCACACATAATAAGTTTTATTCCGTGGGCTCGCGTGCTACAAGCAGGCAAGTCCCGGCGTCTCTTTTAGTACGTACCTAGTACATACTAAACTGTGGTGTCACTTCTTTTCACATCTTAATTCATATCCATTCAACTTACAGAGTCGTAGTATCTTAGGGACAAAGCACTTGCCGTAATTTTTACAGTACGCTAGTAACCCAGGTTTGATAACTGCCGCCAGCAAAGAAATTGTAATTTCATTTTAATTGATAATTTACCTGGAGGACCTAAGCACTATGCTCAATGACCTCAATAGTGTTTCCCAACGGATAGGTCTTAAGATGAACATGGACAAAACAAAGATCATGTTTAATGTCCATGTCACACCTATGCCGGTAGTTGTTGGGAACACTAAGCTCGAAGTTGTTGACGAGTATGTTTACCTGGGACAAATAGTCCGACTAGGTAAGTCCAACTTCGACCGAGAGGTCAATCGACGGATTCAACTCGGTTGGGCAGCGTTCGGGAAATTACGGCACATCTTCTCGTCAGGTATACCTCAAAACTTGAAAACGAGACTGTACACCCAGTGCGTGTTGCCAGTGATGACATACGGAACTGAGACGTGGTCCTTCACTGCTGGCCGGATGAGGAAGCTCAAGGTCGCTCAGCGAGCTATGGAGAGGGCTATGCTCGGAGTTTCTCTGCGTGATAAACTCAGAAATGAGGATATCCGCAGTAGAACTAGAGTGACCGACATAGCCCAACGGATTAGTAAGCTGAAGTGGCAATGGGCCGGCCATATAGCTCGAAGAACCGACAACCGATGGGGAAGAAAGGTTCTCGAGTGGCAGCCTCGTACCGGCAGGCGAAGTGTAGGGCGTCCCCCCACTAGATGGAGTGACGACCTGGTAAGATATGCAGGAAGTCGATGGATGCAGGTGGCTCAGGACCGTGCTTTGCGGCATTCTTTGGGGGAGGCCTATGTTCAGCAGTGGACTTGTGAAGGGCTGTAATGATGATGATGATGATAATTTACAACGTACTTGGCGATGAAGAAAATAATCGTGATAAAAACCTGCGTGTCTAAGGAATATGTTTATTTTGTAGACATGTGTTATAGCGCAGCGCGACAGACAAATTGCTCCATAACACTCTTAGAAATGATAGGTGGTCTGTGCCCGGTAGTGGGCTTATATAGGCCGTAACTTTTAACACTATACAATAATAAAAACTTTATTAGTTCAAAAAATTATAATAATTAATAATTTTCCTTTATAAATTTATAAAACTTTTACAAATGAGAGGTGGGGTGATACCAGCAGTGGCAGTTATTATTATGTTTATTATATAAGTAGGTGTAGCAAAACCAGCGCACAGTTCATCCACATTTAAATGAATGCTGTCCTCTGTAGATACGTAAATCTCGGGAAAAGTATCATAGTGTGGATGATATCAACATCCCTGATTACATAATACGCCATATTCGTATCTCCAATAAAAATGTCTCCGGTTCTCATCACACATCATTTAAATAAAAAATTACGTTACATTAAATGAGCTACGTATAGAAAAACAAAAAACAAATAGAACGAAGTATATTCTACATCTTAATTATAAGAAAAACAACTTATGTGCTGCATTAAACTGCGAAATTGAGTCACAATGGCGCTGGTTCTTATTTCGATATACTCCGAGACAACGCTGGCAGCTATATACATGCTCTTTATTTTTTTTATAAATATATGTAATTCTTCAATACGAGGATTTGTCACTGAACTCCTCGTAAACGGCTGGACCGTTTCGATGAATTTTTTGTGTATGTTTAAGCGCACCGCTTGATGGTTTAGATTCACAATGGGACCCGCTGAAGCCGGGGCGGTCGATAGTGTACGCCAACAAAAATAATCAAAGATAATTCAGCTATTTTGAACAGTGATAGAGTGGTCTTACTGCGGTTAGACTTAATTATTCACACAGTGTATACTATGTTAGTGAAGAAGATGGTCAAACCACATCACGTATGTACATATATCGAATAATAGTAGATTATTATCCCTATGTTTGCGGTTTCGACGGTGTCCGAAAATTTCCGCTCCGGTTTAAAACGAACAGATCCATGTTCTCTATATTTCACATTTGGTTCATGAGCTTCATTATAATTCTTGCGTTATTATTTAAACGAAGTGACGGTCTTACCGTGTAGTTGCAGTGTAAGAATATTTACTACCGTATATCGTCCCGTGGCGTGGGTGTTGTAAGAGGCGACAGAGAGAAGCAAACTAGTAAATGGGCAGCAACGTCTTTCTAATAAATACTGACTAAATTTGCGTGACAACTATGGCAAATATCCCCGTACAGGCAATCTAGGGGGAAGGGGGAGGGGTATGTCTAGCAGTGGACTTTTCACTGTAACAGTGACATTGATATTCAAAATATTAAAGAACAACAATATTAATATCAATCGTAAATCAGTTGCTACAGCAGCTTTTAGTGAAAACAAACATTTAGACCTGGAACAATTAATTGTAGATGATACAAATATAGTTGCTCCGTGCAGGATTCGAACCCGCGGTCCCGGAGCGTCACGGTCGAACCATCGAAGCCTTTTTTATAGGATAAGGGTGACAATCAAGCACACAGTTCACCTGATACTAAGTGGATGCTGTGGCTCATAGAAATCTAAATTTAGCTTCGACTAAGTATCAAAATGAAGATGCGTTGTCACCATTGAGGACTTATGCGGAATGCCTCGTTTCCATTAATCAATTAATCGATGGATCTCCGATTCTCTACACTCAACATACGAAAGACAGCAGCATTTATCTGCTATTTTACCTATTATACCTATTTTGTCTAGAATAATTAAAACTGAAGGATTATCATGTTTGAAACAAGTTGCTCCCAACATGTTCTTCTTTCACTCAGTCATACTTTCATTTTTAGAATAAAATAGAATAGAATATTTTTATTCTATATATATATATATATATATATATATATATATATAGATTACATGTAATTCTCAGGAAAGTTTTTTTTAACTTTTACCACTGGTTTGAAAAAAAACCTCTGTTCTAGGAAGTAACTTAGCGAGATTTTATCTTTAAAAGTATATTACGTAATAAGAAAGATTTTTTTTATAGGATAAGGATTATAAACGAGCACAAAGTCTACCTGATGGTAAGTGGTTGCTGCGGCCCATAGACATCTACATCTATCCTCGTTTGCGAATTAAAATGCAGATGCGTTGTCACCCGTGAGGACTAAGAGGAATGCCTCATTTCCAGTAAAAAGGGCCTCCGGCTACCTGCACTCACCAAGCGCAACGCAGAGGTAAACCTCTACTTCACGCTGGTATTCTGTGAGGTCGTGGTACCACCCCGGTTCGAGCCGGCCCATCCGTGCGACATCAATTCTGCCGCGTGGCCACTGTTTCAAAACAACAACGTAGAAAACTTATTTATAAAAATATGCAACCACCTCATTCCCAGTATGATACCTAATTATTGCCAATAAAATGTCCACCTCCAAGCATAGGCCTCCTAGAGATATTTGTCATAGTTGCTATGCTTGGTTGGCGGATTAGTGGCCACAGTAATTTTTTTTTAATTTTTCGTCTAATGGTAGTGTAAGAATATCTATTACCTCACATCCGTGGGTGTCGTAAAAGGCGACAGAGGGTAAAAAACCTGGAGTTGGGCAGCAGTGTGTTCCTAATAACTACTAGAAAATAAAAAGTGCCGTTGTCAACCCGTTTGCCTAGCGTGGCAACTATCACAAATATTCCCTAATGAAGTCTATTTAGAGAATGATTTAATGTTATCAGGAAGATGCTGATAATAAGTAACAAATAACTCGATTTTCTTTTTTGAAATAAGAAATTCATTGAAAATATCTCATCATTAAAGCGACTACAGAATATAAAATTGACTTTAAAATATAATTTATATTCACCATCGAGTAAGCACTGGAACAGGAAAAAGAGGCGACAAATCCTTTTCATGGGGATAATTTTATTTATCGCTCCTTAATTGACTTCGAGTTTAATTCAAATACTTATTCTGAACACATTTACAGACTTAGAAAATAACAAAACTCACAAATTATATAAAATATACAAGTTTCATTTATAAAGTGAATTACGAAAGTGTTCTAATAATGTTTCAGTTACTTAAAAACACAAACTGGTTTTGCCAAAAGTGATACGAGTACATGGCGACCGCTTGTCTCGCGGCGTAGAAAGCTACTGAGTATGACGTAGCGTGATACTAAGGGATTGCTTATTATTTCTGAGTGAGTTAGCATTTTTCCAGCGCTATTTCGTTTAATAAAGTCCGAGCTTTGTGTGCGCAGATGCGTTTACATATGGAAATTCGGAGCTATCTAGTTCCCCGCTGCTTTATATTCTGTGAAAAAACGTGAGGCTTTTACGCTAAAATATTTTAGTCCCCCATTCTACGCAGGACTAGTACGCATACTTTATTCTTTCACTTTATCTTTCTTTTTATACATGGAATATTTTAGTCTCCACGTATCATTTTCGTATGTTTATTAAATTGTAAACATAGGTAACGTAACCTATATACGGTAAACAGTATAATGATTGGTACTTTAAGCTGACTTTTACTTGTAAGTGGTTAATTCTCGTAAATAAACAAATTTGTTATATTTTTGATTGTTTTATTGGATTTTAGTTTACATAGCCATAAATAAAACAATGCATTATGTTTAAAAATATTGTTTAATTAATTTAAAATTGTAATTAATTTTTTTTCTAGGGAATGTTACAATCATTGGCACTTTAGTATAGTGAATGGCACTGTAAATTAAGTATAATCGTTGGCACCATTGGAAGTATTAAAAAGTTATACCCAGATCTTTCTAAGCTCCATGTTGTTATTATAAGACTTATTTTGAATAAATATTCTTTAATATTTTCCTTAGATCCTCATCTGAAAGCGGTATCGTTGGTCTACCGTGTTTTTTCTTTCTTCGGATACATTTTTGATGCGCCTTTTTTAGTAAAACCTTTCGTGTTTTCTCGATGTTTTGTAGAAATAGACATTTATTTTGGTATTTTAGATTAAACATTTATTAGAGAGTATTATAATGTCAGAGTTTTTGGCTTTGTTCATCTTGTTTTGTTTGTCAGTTTGTTTCTATATTTGGCTGACTAATTCATTTCCGCCTTTGCCATTTGTGCCCAATTTTTTCATTGTTTTTTAGCTCCGTTGCTTACGAATCTTCATTTGTTAGCACAAATAACGGTGTTATATACCTGCTATTTGCCTTTTTATACGTATTTGGCAGTGAAAAAAACTCTATATATATTTTTAGGGATTTTTATATTAGGAATATTTATATAATATTTTAAATTAGGAATATGTTTATAAAATTTTTGTTTGCTTCAACATCCACGATCATCTATGTTCCTAGTTCATGAATAAAACATAAGGGTTACTTTTCTTTCTCATTTTTTTTATAGAATAGGGGTCAAACGAGCATGCGGTTCACCTGATGGTAAGTGACTACCGCCGCCCATGAACAACCGCAACACCAGGGGAATTGCAGATGCGTTGCCGGCCTTTTAGAAAGGTGTAAGCTCTTTTCTTGAAGGTTCCTAAGTCGTATCGGTTCGGAAAATTCGCTGGTGGTAATTGATTCCACAAAGAAGTTGTGCGAGGGAGAAAACTTCTTCTAAATCTTACAGTGTAATAATAATCTCATAGTCAATAATAATCTTTGCAGCTTGTACGCTTACAAGGCAAATTTGATACAGGTATTTCTGATTCAGTCGATAATAGTCGTTATATATAATATATATAAAATATATAAAAAGACTCACGCCTGTCACCCAGAGGGGTAGGCAGAGATTATGGACTTCCATTTGGCACGATCCTGATACACCTCTCTCGCTTCCTCCACATTCATATACCTACGCATACACGCTCGTCGGTTAAAGGTACTCTTGATTTGGCCCATTTTAATATATCGCCAATTTGGTCGATAAACTTTCGCCTAGGGCGACCCTTCCCGACTATGCCGTTCACCTCTGCAACATAAATTTGCTTTGTCACTCTTTCCTCATTCATTCTTTCTACATGGCCAAACCACCGAAGCATTCCTTTCTTAATCCTGGTCACAACATCATCTTGCAAACCACACTCTTCTCTTATTAAACAATTTCTCACTCTGTCATTCAGATTTATCCCTAACATACTCCTTAATGACCGCATTTCTACAGCATTTATTCTACTCTCGTACTTCTTCTGCCACACCCAACTTTCACTACCATACATTAAAGTAGGTACTAACACAGCATTGTGAATTGCCATACGTAACAGTGGTTGAGCCACGCGGCAGCTTTTGCTGTTGCACGGATGGGCCGGCTCGAACCGGGGTGGTACCACGACCTCACAGAAAACCAGCGTGAAGTAGAGGTTTACCTCTGCGTTTCGCTTGGTGAGTGCAGGTGGCCGGAGGCCCTTTTTACTGGGAATGAGGCATTCCAACTTAGTCCTCACGGGCGACAACGCATCTACATTTTGATTTGTAATAGAGGATAGATGTATATGTCTATGGGCCGCAGCAACCACTTACCATCAGGTGGACTGTGTGCTCGTTTGTCACCCTTATCCTATAAAAAAATAATACGTGCCTTTTTGGACACATTCTGACTTTTCACAATAGAGTGAAGAGCCCTATTCACTCTATTTCCTGCATTCACTCGTTGTTCTATATCCTTATCATATCTACCATCCCTGCTAAACACACATCCCAAATATACAAACTCATCTACTTGCTCTACCAACTCCCCTTCTATTCTTATTTCACATATCGTTTTACTTTCTTCTCTTTCAAAAACCATAACTTTCGTCTTACTTGCGTTCACTTTCATTCCCTTTTCTTTTAATGTCCTGTTCATTAATGTAACTATCATTTGCAACTCGGCTGCCGACGACGAAAGTATGACTTGATCATCAGCGTACAAAAGGCATTTGACGGTTAACTCACCCATTCTTAACCAGCATTCTTCTACTTTCAAATTTTCCAAACAACTGTCCATAAATAGGTTGAACAACCACGGGGAAGCCACACAGCTCTGTCTGACAACTTTATGGATGCCAAAACAGTCCGAGTAGGCCCCGTTGATCCTAATACAAGCACTAGAGTCCCTATATAGAGACTTCAATGCCCGTATTAGACCAGCGCTCAACCCAAATGAGTTCAGTGTTTGCCATAACACATCCCTGTCCACTCTGTCATAAGCCTTCTCCAAGTCCATGAACTTTATTCTTAAAATAATTGGTAATTCATATGCACGGAACGGTGATCATCTAAAATAGCTTGCTGTAATTTCGAGGGTATCAGACACTTTGTGTGATCCACTTTCTCTGGACTAAATGGGCACAACCCACACGTCTCAAAACCATTTCATAACGTGGATTTATTTAAATACGTTAAAAGTGTTGCCAAAAGTGTTGCTTTATTTTAAAAAAAAAGTGTTATGAGCATGGCGCCTATCACTTATAACAAAATCCCAAATTTCGTAAAAAATCAACCCATTAAAATATTTAAAAACAGTCTTACTTCTTTGTTATTGGAAAGATGCTATTATTCAGTATCGAACTTCTTAAATGATACCAATATTTAAGTAATGTTTCAGTTAATTAATTGTTTGTAATATGTTGTTTGTATTAATTATTTATAATGTGTTATGCCATCTGCAATAATATTTCAACAATATAAATTTATGTATTAATAATAATGCAATACTTTGAATTATAACAATGTTATAACTATTTATACTCATAATTATAATTTTAAATCTATTTATAATTAATTATAAGTGTTATATAGAAATAAATTTTAATTTTATATTTGCATGCCAAAATGGAAAAATGTACGGATCTTATATGTACTCTGTCAACACCTTATTGTTAATACCTACATTCAATGCAATTAAATCAATATTCTATTCCAATATAGGCCCGCATCTGTTTTAGTAGCCTTTTCTTCAAATTCTTTTGTCCGCCATTCGAAGACAGGCTTACGCCACATATCTTTGATGGGCCGAAATGCAGTGATATCAGCTGATTGCAATAGTCGCGTTGCATTCAGGTTAAGGACTATAAGTATTATGGCGATACTTGGGCAAAGTTGCAGCAGTAAGTGTGGCTGCTATGACCATCTACAAAAGTAATCACTGAAAAATGACATTCTTTATTGTTGGACTAATGAAAAACGTTTTATTCGTAATGGATAAAAAGTTCTGCCTTAAATAGATATATAACTATTTTTTGATAAGTAAATGACGTAATTATGATAGTAAATACCTCTCTCTAGGCACTACGCTTTGAACGTCTGCTCGCATTTTCTATAGAGAGAAAGTAGTCGTAGGTTTTACCGTCTACTCCAAAGGACAGTGATGCAAGACTTCGATTAGGCATGATCGACCTCATAGACGTTTATTCTCCCTCTACAAAACGGTTCAGTACATCATTGACATTCCTATAACATCGAAAACTGTGTCAGGACCAGGTCAGCTTTTCAGCTTCTTGTTTTTTTTTTTACTTTACCTATTTAGCGGGAACTGTATATTCGCGCGTGAAATGTTGTGTTTGTGCGTCAGTTATTGTTCCATACCATTTTCAAAGTTTCCAAAGCACCCGCTCTTAACTATCGGTATTCTTTATTAATTCAAAATATGAAAAAGGTCAGTCATAATCATCGGCACTACTCGAAGGATACAGTAATTGGCAGTGTCAAGAATAGATTTTGGACAAAAGAAAGAAAGTATAGTGATTGACATATATGCCAATGATTATGTTCTCGAACAAATTTAAGTAGAGTCATTGGCATAATTAAAAAAGCCGATGCTTCTTTTTCGCAACGATAAAATAACGTTTAATATGTTTTAATGAGGTAAATTGATAAACATGGATTGAAACTTGTATAAAAACTTACCTAAAAATCACTTTTTTGTCTCAAAATCTAGCCACTAAATCTTAACTTTTTGTTAAATGTTAACGAATTTTTCCAAGCACATTATTGTTTTAAATAGCCCTCAAAGGAAAATAGTTGACACTTTAAATAAAAATATGTGTTGTTAGTATTAGTAATTATATATTATAGCAATATATGTGTTGCTGTGATATAGAAAAAAAAAACATTTTTAATATTCAAATTAAAATAGCAAAGTGCCAATCATTGAAAGAATGCCAACATTAGTACTGTTTACCCTACTTAAACGTACGATAATCACTTTTCATTAATAATTTTAGAAAACACTCGTTTATATTAGAGCATAACCAAGGCGCCGCTGACTGAATTTGTTCAAACCATTACTTACTAAATCTTAAGCAAAACAAAAGAAACATATGTAATGCTTTTTAAAACAACAAAATAGAATTAGTAGTAGGTAATTGAGAGTGAAAGACAATTACGTATCAAAATAGCGTAAATTGTATTCCTTTCTCAGTATGTAATAAATATGAAAATTGCGTGACCAATGTAAAATGTTTGTGGAAAATTGACAATATATTCCTGCTGGGGGGAGCGGTATAAACTCCAGCGGAAACCAAAAGAAAAAACCTTAAAATTATCTACTGTAAACCGTTACAGTCCTCCCCCATAAATTGTCTCAAGTGGGGATAATTTTCCAAAGTTACCGCGTCTGCCAGTTGGGTTGGCAACTGCAGTTTTTTTTTTCTAGTTAATCGCAGTTAGTTTGTTGTTTGTTCCATACTAAATAGCTTGAAGAACTGACTATTAATGGAAAAGAAAGATTTTATATTAGCAGCGTTATACGGGCAAGTAGACTGCAAGACGATCCTCTACTAGATGGAGTAGCGACTCAATGAAACGTAAAGTTAGTGGATGGATACAGGTAGTTCAAGACCGTACTTTCTGGCAATGGGATATCTAATATCCTTATGAAGGATTTATTAAACATTATTATAATCACTTTTCTCTCTTAAGCGTTTTCCAAAATGTGCAAACACATATCTATGTTCTTTTATTAACAACATCGCCTTTAGAACTGGAACCGTAAGTGTTTTTTTTAGACGTCCACAATTTATTCAAAATAGAAAAATACTTTTTCTACTGGAGCATTTCTACCAGGTAGACATAAAATATATTCGATTAAAAAAAATTATGTTGAAGATTGTTGACTTTGAATACTTCCATCCAACGAGTTACGGGACAATTTTGTGTCCCGAAGCTTTGTTTGGGGACAATGGGACAGGTGACCGAGAAAAGGGACAGTCCCGTTCAAAACGGGACGTATGGTCACTTTAGCTATAACCCGGCGACGGCTCCGTGGCGCAGTGACTTATGAATGAGTTGTTGCGCTGGGGGCCGCGGGTTCGAATCCTGCACGGAACAAGTATTTGTATGGCCTACAAATAATTGTTCCGGGTCTGGATGTTTGTCCTCGTGCAATTTATGTTTGTAAACTGCCTCCACAACACAGAAGAAAATCCTTATGTGGAGGTAACGTTTTTTAACAAGAATAATAAGAATAAGAATAATAATATGAACAGGGGTATCACATAGGGCACACAATTATTTTTGACTGCCTCGTCGGTTTAGTGGTTGTAGTAGTGCGATTGCTGATCATGAGGTCCCGGGTTTGAATCCCGGGTCGGGCCAAAAAAATCAGTTATTAAGTTTTTCTATCAAGAAATTCTCAGTAGCTGCCCTGAGTCAGGAAAGTTGGCGGTGTCTCACCCCCGTGCCTCGAAAAGCACGTTAAGCCGTTGGTCCTGCGCCTGATCTCTCTTCGGTCGTGTCGGTTTACTATGAGAGTGAGCGAATAGAGAGTGCACCTGTGCTTGCGCATACACTTGGGCACTATAATCCTGTCCTGCGCAGATGGCTAGTCTCCGTTGAGGCTGGCCGCCGTGACCAAAATTCGGTCTGGAGGATATTATTATAATTATTTGAATTATATGTACAAATATATTCAGAGTTATATATTTTTAAATATGTACTTAACAGAGAATTAAGATTCAAATAATATAATCATATTAAAGGACCTTAATATTATTTCTGACGTGGTAGGGTCACGATGCACCTACAAGTATTATGATTATAGCAAAAATGGGTCGGTTTGAACGGGGTAGAAACAGGATCTCACAGAATACCAGCATAAAATAGTATTTCGTATAGTGTGTGTTGAGGACGAGAGACCCTTTTCACTGGAAACGCAACATTCTGAGTCCTCGGGGGTGTAGGTACAACGCATCAGTATTTTGATTCTTAATCGAGGGTAAATGTAGATCTCTAAGGGCCGCAGAACACTTACCTTCAGGTGAACTGTGTACTCTTTTTCCATCCTTATTCTATATAAAAAATTGAAGATTTGTTTTGATAGGGATATTAGTAACATCGTATTCCAATGGGCAAAGACAACATCATAGTTAGCATAAAAATTGTAATTTGGTTTTTTCTCGGTATTTACCTTCATCGCTGAGCAAGTTGTGAATCAGAACAGAATATAATATTGAACTTAGATTGTTCACGAAATTTCAAATTTTAAAACCTTCTTATAATATCTATGCTAGTAAAATTTTTCAACCTCACCTTAAAAAGTCAATAAAAGTCCAGTTCTGGACATGGGCCTCTCCCGTTGTGGGAAATATTTGCCTCAAACGCTTGGCAGGCGGATGTTATCAGTTTCAGACGTGAGCATCTTAGACGCTGCTGCCCATCACCATTTTTTTATAGGATAGGGTGACAAACAAGCACACAGTCCACCTGATATACCGGTCCATAGACATCTACATCTATCCTCGTTTGCGAATCAAAATGCAGATACGTTGTCAACCGTGAGGACTAAGATGGAATACCTCTTTTCCAGTAAAAAGGGTCTCCGGTTCTCTACACTCAACATCCGAAAGACAGCAGTGTTAAGGTGAAAGCTCCAGGGTGGCCCACGAAATTCAAATTTTCTTACGTTTTTTGAACTTTGCAGGTCAGGGTCAGGTTGAATGTTTAACAAAATATGATTCGCGACCGTAACGAGTATGTGTTTACATTACATTTTCATTAAAATCACCAGTACAACCCTCCAAGTTCATATAATTCCTTTGAATGAGTTTTTCTGGAAATAGCCATACAATAATAATTCACCTTAAGCTGCTATTTTATGCTGGTATTCTGTGAGAGCGTGGTCCTTCCCCGGTCGAGCCGACCCATTTGTACTACAACCATACTACCAACATAGCTGCAGCATGGCTCTAACAGTCTAGGTATTTGATATCTGGTGTAAACGATATAGACAGACATACCACGATTTTTTGGATATATTATAATCTTTCTGGCATTTCCTCGAGTCACCCATACGACTCCCACAAGACGAAAGGAAGTGTTGTATTTTCTTGAGCCATAACCACTTGGTGAATAGAATAGAATAATTTTTATTCAATATAGACAACCAGAATAATGATTGAAAGCCATTGAAATTTTATCATAAAGAACCGAAAAATCGATTTGAAATGAACCCAGTCTATCTATCCATCTATTACAGCCTACAGTCCACTGCTGAACATAGACCTCCCTCATAGATTGCCTCTTAGGATATTGTAATAGTTGCTACCCTTGACAGGTTGGGTTGGCAACCGCAGCTTTCTATTATATGGAGTTGTTATCAGGAAGATGTTGCTGCACCATCTCCTTTTCCGGTTCCTTTTGTCGCCTCTAACGACATCGACGTGACGATATGGGGTTGTGGATATTTTTTCACCGCCACTACACTGTACTACCCAGTACATCCGATAACCCTAAGAAACGTTTATATATAACGAATAATATACTACCAGTCAAATCACATGCTCGTTAACCCCCTTTTCTATAGAAAAGAGTTGTTCGCGTTATTTGCAATATTAGACCAATGCAGCGGAACTTTTCAAGGAATTTTTATATCTTAATCCTTACATCACAATTCATTATGAATAATGTTATTCATCCTTACAAATGATTTTAATACCTTTGACAAAATGAGTGATCTACATAATTACGCGCGTAATAAATTTAAACTATATATATACCAATTATCTTCGTAAAAGTGACGGCTTTACGGCGGCATTTATTTATTATTATAATATCTTCTTAATACAATATTCTAATATACGAAAGATATAATACTATATACTAATATGCCCATAATTAAAATTACATCTTAAACATAAAGTATAAATAGTACATAGTCAACGAAATTTAATTGTCGGTTCTTTACACCCATAAAGGTATTCTGTGAGAGCGTGGCGTTCCCCGGTTGAGCCAACCCATTCGTGCTACAACCATAATATAGCTGCAGTGTAGCTTTGCTAGGTTTGTGGGCAGCGGGCTCGTATCCCGCACGGTTCAATTTTTATACGGGTCTGAATGTTTGTTCATCTATACTATTATTTATTGTAATAAAGCGGAAGAGTGTTTTTGTTTGTATTTTTGTTTGTTTAAACTTGCTAATCTCTGGAACTACCAGTCCGATTTGGAAATATCTTTTTGGATATTATAGCCAAACTCATGTGGAATAGTATAGGCTAGCATAAAGCTATATCTTTCAGCTAGCTTTAAATATGGATATTCGTTAAGCAAGTCAGAAGAAAAAGCGCTCCCAAAATGATTTATCCGCGTACGCTGGTGTTATGGTTAGGGATATGTAAATACAATGTTCTAGAAAAATAAAGACCTTTACGCCATCTAAAAAAATGTCCGCGATACCATATGTCTATTTCTTATATTTAAGCAACAATTAGATATTATGGGACAAAAAAGCTTGAAAAAAAAAACTCATTTATGAGCGTTATCACTATGCATAAAGTATCCTTATGAACGAAAGTTACTTCATCATCAAGACAATTTTATGAAGATAAACTTTGTTTTTTATACCATGTTATTTGGACGCATAGTTTAAGAGATAATGTAAATTAAAATAATTCAATACTTGGCTTGACGCGCGAACGAAGCATAAACCCTAGCCGCCCGGTGAGAACTGAAAGAAGCCAGTATTGAAAGCTTCTAAGAGCGAGGTTAGTTGACTCATTATAGCTGACATAAATTCAAAATTAATTGAGTACTTTTATCTATCTCCCGGGTGAGCGTAACAATGGTTAGTTTCATCTTTATTTCTGAACTCTTTCATTTCACGTTGCTATGGTATTTCGAAAGTATAATTGATTTATAAGTATAAGAGGTTGATAGCAAATTTATCAAGAATCATTTCATGCGTAGGCACTTTTCATGTATCGTGTACGTTTTTCTTTAAAACTGGAAAGACCGCGCTTCGGGACATTTACTGGTACGTGCGGGCGGGGGGACGCTCAACCGGGAGGGGTAGGGTAAGTGGATAAAACTTAACTTCTCTCTACATATATTCGCTCTAAATCATACATAATATGCAGACAGATAAAATAAAAGTACTCCATAAATATGCCAATGTTTCCAACATTACTATCAAATAAAATTATTTGATTGCAATTATAAAATGCTTGAACTAGGTATCATGTCATGCCGCGCATCTCGGACACGTGATGACGCGGGAAACCGCGAGGCACAGCTAGTATTGATATAAAATTGCAATTTATATTAGGTAACGTAGGTAGGTAGGTAGGTTTGCGTGGTAGAGCCATGCTGCAGCTGTATTAGTAGTATAGTTGTGGCAAGAATGGATCGGCTCAACCGGGGTAGGACCACGCTCTCACAGAATACCAGCGTAAAATAGCAGCTTAACACTGCTGTGTTTCGTATGGTGAGTGTAGAGAACCGGAGACCCTTTTTACTGGAAAAGAGGCATTCCATCTTAATCATCGCGGGTGACAACGCATCTGTATTTTGATTCGCAAACGAGGATAGATGTAGATGTATATGGGCCGCAGCCGCAGAAATGGAAAACCAGTTATTAAGTTATTTATTACAATTAAAAGGTAAGATAACTGGCTTCCACACAAGGAGTCCGTTCTGATTTAATAAGCAATACTTTGAAAACTATGTCAGCATTCCATATTCTAGATCGCTAGAAGCGCTGTATCTTGGGTGTTCTGAAATATCAAAGGACTCGGCTCGGAGCACCAATATAGAGTTCGTAGCTCGATTTGATCCATAATACGCACTATAGTGGACTTTATAAGATATATGTTTAAAAAAAAGTAGTACAAAGGTTGTCGCCGGTCCCGCTCCACCGGTTTGAAAGCGAGCGAAGGTCAAATTGCGTTACTCCGCACCTCGGATGGTCTGTTGAGAAAAATGACTCAACAATAAGAGGGTATTAGAGATCATAGCAACAATCGTCTTGCACTTTTGACACTACTTCCCGTCCCTGCTCTGGGAACCACGTGAAAAGGTAAAGCCTTTCTACAATACCTTATTTGCAATTAATTTCACACGTGGTTGGTGCTGCAGCTATATTAATATGGTTGTAGCACCTTGACCGGGGAATGACTATGTTCACACAGAATACTTGTGGTAAATAGCAGGTTAATGCTGCTGTTTTTTCGTATGATGAGTGTCGGGAACCGAAGATAATTTTTACTGCAAACAAGACATTCAATCTTAGTCCTCAAGGGTGACAGCGCATCTTCATTTTGATTCCTAATGGTCGAGAGTTATAGATATCTATAAGCCACAGCAAACTTTTACAATCAGGTGGACTGTGTGCTTGTTTGAAATTCTCATTCTGAAATAAAGTATAATAGTTTCAACTATGAATTAATTAATTTCGTACCTACGTAACCTATTTAATATCCGTTAACGCAAATACAATAGCGCATTGTTTAATATAGTCAATGAATCGTAATAGAAAGCGTATTTGCTATCCAATTTACAATCGATCAGAATTTGTACATACAGTTTGGAATTAGTTTTAACGTATTTTAATTATATATTACATTACGTGTTAAACACGCAAGTGAATTAACTCACTCTATGATTATGAAACTTTGAGGACATCCATGACTTTTCTTCTATCAGGGCAGCACCACTTAGGAACGAGAAGAAATATTTGAATGACATTATTGCGGGGGAAGTAAATTTATTAGAAAAGTGTAAAGGTAACATTTTTTAATTATTAGTTTAGAAATAGATAAACTAAGATATCTTTCTAATAGTAGAATAATTAAAAAAAGTTAAAAATGTGTAAAAATTACAGGATTCGAAATTGGGGCATTGTTTTGTGTATATGTATACATTATGCATAGTATACTAGAATCGGAAAAAATATTTAAATCACAACTTTTGATGGTGGCTGTATTACCATTTGCGTAACAAATTCACCTTAGTCTCTACTAGCGACATTAGTCTGGTGAGAGTAAGATTATCCAGTCCTCATTAGAAAACTTGGGTTAAACTAAATGAAACTAAATTTTACGGATTCTATCGTGTTTATTAAATTTTTTGATTCCCGATATTTCGGGTGCTTTAGTAGTAACCATGATCACGAGGTGGACTGAGGTGTTTGACGTCCCTATGTCATAGTTAGCGCGGCTACTTTCAGTTTTTGTATATTCTTTTTGGTCTGATCTACGCAGAATGACCTTTTTTTATAGGATAAGGGTGACAAACGAGCACACAGTCCACCTGATGGTAAGTGGTTGCTGCAGTCCATAGACATCTACATCTATCCTCTATTACAAATCAAAATGTAGATGCGTTGTCACCCGTGAGGACTAAGATGGAATGCCTCATTTCCAGTAAAAAGGGCCTCCGGCCACCTGCACTCATCAAGCGAAACGCAGAGGTAAACCTCCACTTCACGCTGGTTAAGCTTATAGTATCCTGAAGTCTTGCGGTAGTATGCTTGGGTTTGGATTTAATTTTATAAACTATAGGATCCCAAGCAGATGGCAGCACCCATCCATCTTTTGTATTGAAATTAGGATGTTTTTTTTAATTTCAATATCCTCGCGAGACATCCTTAGTAGGAATGAGTGTTTTTTGCAAAGATTGTTCAAGGTCGTCCCCGCCATTACATTAGCTTTGATAGCAAAACCCTCAGCTAGCAGTGAGATGATATACAATATGAAAAATCACTCTATCCAATCTAAATACAGTCATAACGATATAATAAAAAAATACAATTTAACATTATTATTATCATTAAAGAATATGCAAAAGATATTGTTATTTAAAATACATCGTTTTAAGCCACTAATTGCTGAAAATTAAGCATTTTTTATAACTGGCAACACCGTCGTCAATGACGGTGTCTTTCAACGTACTTGTTTTGTTAATCGTGTATTATTAGCCGCCCATGCCGCATGTCTTGCAATGTAAATTTCTTTTTAAGACTACGTTACCCCGCACTAGGATTTTCTTCTTAAACGTGGAGGCTGTTTACAAACATAAATTTCACCATGCAAATACTTGTTCTGTGTGGGCTTAAAACCCGCGACCCTCAGCTCTGCAACACATTGCTAATTCACGGAGCTGTTTCCTGAAAGGGATTCCAAGAAAATAATCATAATCACGATACCTATAAAGCCTCGCATATTGGACAGGGTTTTTATAGACTGTATAGATTAGTTGTGACTTAAATTTAAAATATAAATTTCTTTTCCGCAAAAACCACGAAATTCGCGCCAACATTTTCCCCTCGTTTTGTACAAAAATTCCATCTCAACTAACTCGCGTGTTTGGTAAAACATGGCGCCTCTTTAAAGCATACTTTTTACACTACGAAGTTAACTGTACGAATTTTTTGGCCACTCTCCAAAAACTAAAAATACAATGCGGACATTCAAATGTGTTATTATAATATTCAATTGCTTGTGTTGTTCACGCCAAAACTCATTGTACTAAAAACGGTAACATAAAATCTGCTAAGAGGTTGGATTGTTCTATCTATGCGTTTATCTGGGTAGGTGCGGTTACATATTCTGTCGTCAAAGGAACACCGCGTATACTGCTGTATTTCGTTCTAAAGGAAATAGAGAGTCAGTATAATTACAGTCATTCAGTGTTTGTTACATGGTAGTAGCAGGTCTTCTTCTCTGGTTAGGAATCTGTCTGTGTAGGCACCACCATCTTACTTATTTCATCCACCAAATAGGAGTGCACTGTTGTGTTCCATTCTGAAGGATATAGAGAACTAGTATAAACACGCACACAACAGCGTAAAATAGCAGCTTAATGCTGCTGTGTATCGTATGATGAGTATAGAGAACCGGAGACCTATTTTACTGGTCTTATTCCTTACGGGTGACAACGCATCTGCATTTTGATTGGTAATCGAAGATAGATGTAGATGTGTATGGGCCACAGCGACCACTTACCATCAGGTGGACTGTGTGCTCGCTTGTCACCCCAATTCTATAAAAAAAAAACACAGGCTCTGAATCATTGAATGAGATGATAACGCATTGTTGCTTGAAGTTTCTCACGTGTTTTTCACGTGGTAGAGCCATGCTGCAGCTATATTAGTAGTATAGTTGTAGCACGAATGGGTCGGCTCGACCGGGGAAGGACCACGCTCTCACAGAATACCAGCGTCAAATAGCAGCTTATCACTGCTGTGTTTCGTATGGTGAGCGTAGAGAACCGGAGACCCTTTTTACTAGACAAGAGGCATTCCATCTTAGTCCTCACGGTTGAAGACGCATCTGCATTTTGATTCGAAATTAGGATAGATGTAGATGTCTATGGGCCGCAGCAACCTGTTACTATCAGGTGGACTGTGTGCTCGTATGTCACCCTTATCATATAAAAAATTGCAGGTGTTCATTCACTGCAGTACCTTTTTACCATTTAGAAATACCGGACTAATATGTAACATTCTATTACACGTATTACATTAAAGATGTTAATGTTATATGCCTAAGAACTGGGTAAAAAAATTGAAATAATGTGTCTCACCTAAGTAGAAGAGCATCTTCCCCCCTCCATCAATTGCGTGCGGTATCCACGTCAGCATTAATCCCTGCATGGTTACTCCCAATACCATTTTACAAAGAAAGACACAAATTTTTCCATTTCACTAAAATTTCAAATGCTGCGAATTTAGCTCTCGTAGTAAAATGTGAACGCAATGTAAATAAAATACATTTTAGCTGTGACGAGAGCAAAATTTATTTATCTCGTGCTTTGTTAAATGTTTTGTACTCTAAATACTCTTGCATTTGGATAGAAAAATATTTTGAATGTTATTTAAAGTATAAGGGTGACAAACGAGCAAGCAGTCCACCCGATCGTAGGTGGATGATGTAGCCTATAGACACCAACAACTATCTCCGGTTGAGAATTAAAATGCAGAAATGTTGTCACCAAGATAGAATGCCTCGATTCCTCGATTAAAAAGAGTCTCTGGTTCTATATAATTGCCACACGAAACACAGTAGCATTAAGTAGCTATTTTGACCTGGAATTCTGTGAGAGCGTGGTCCTTCCTCGGTCGTCTGACCCAAATTATTACTATATTATTTTTATTATTACACGAGTACTGAAAGTAATTTATGCTTTAATCATGGAATAAAATAAACAAATTTTCTTTGGAAAACACTAAAACTCAGTTGAGACTTTAAGATGAGAAAATGTATTGGCCAAACGTACAATATTTATATATTTATAGTACGATAATATGCATTCGTCTTGAAATAACAAGAGCTTTTCTGCTGGGAGTTTTCCGTAATTTTTGTTTCAGAATCGATTTTGTCTTCACAGTAGAAAAATTCGACCTCGTTTTCTCAACTCAGGGTTTTGATAAAAGATCATCAATTATTATAAAATAGTTCAACTGAAATAGCAAAAGTTCATCGACTATCGATATTGATCGATTCTATCTCAACACGTAAAAGTACCGAGCTTATAGTACACTATAGCTACACGTTGCATACCTTTGACAGAGCTTTTTGTAGCTTTAGTTAGTTTATTTATATAAATTTAAATATTAATTAAATTGCGATGTAACCTTTTGCTTTACCACTCACGATACTCAACCAAGAGAATAAATTTTACATACAACACTTACTGGTTCGAGAGACGTTTATTTTTCCTTTCCGGTAGATGGCGCAATGAAGTTAACTCTAAATTCACCTCATCTTTTCAAAGTGGATACAAAACATGTATTAATAACTTGACCATAGCGACGTCTTGTCCAGATTTTGTGATTGCCTGTTTTGGTACCATGATAAACATTGTGAATGTAATGTTTACAGTCCGAAAACGATTGCAGTCCACCTGATGGTAAATGGATGCTGCTGCCCATATACATCTACATTTATCCCCCATTAAGAATCAAAATACAGATGCGCTGTCGCCCCTGAGGACTATGATGAAATACCTCGTTTCTGGTAGAAAGAGTCTCTGGTTCTTTACACGCACAATACCAAACACAGCAGAATTAACCTGCTATTTTAGGCTGGTATTCAGTGAGATCGTGGTTCTTCCCCGGCCGAGCCGATCCGTTCCTGCCACTATCGTTATATAGCTGCAGCGTGGCTCTAACACGTAAAAAGCAAATAAATGTTTGCTATATTTTAAAAAGAAATTTCCTGAATCATGGCGGCGTATTCGTCAACTTATTTAAAGGTAATCAAAATTAAGAATAATTTTCTATGTTATACGCATAAATTTCAGTCAATAGGATTATATGGGTCGGGAAACGGCTTTTACAAAAACGAAACACAAAATATAAAATAAAATTTTCCGTAGGTTGTCAAAACTGAAATTGAAGTCTGACAGGTTTCAGGAAACCTTTGAAAAATCTGTTGATAAACGAAGCATTTGAAGCTATTTTTTTATAGAAATTCTTGCTAGCCGCTGTGGCTTCGCATGGGTGATTTCTGGATTTTTTTAACAGCGCCACTACTATTTTTAAAGATATTGTATTAATTTAGATATGTCTGCGATTGCTTTTTTTAAAAGTAATTTATCCCACTCCCTTCCACCATCGGACAACCAGACGCTCGTCTCTCTCCACGCTTTCGTTGTAGAATTACCACTCATTCAAACTTAACGGTTTACATCATTGTTCGCCATGCGTGCAGCAAAGGAGTGTAATAATTTGCCAGCATTTGTCTTTCCATCCGATTACATTGAAAATTGAAAAAAAAATCTTTATTGCTATAATCTCAACAATTTATACATTTCAATGTAACCCTAGTTCCTGTAAAAGATTAACCTAAGTAACAGTAGTTAGTTCCTTCATATATTTGATAAAATATTGTTGAATAAAGATAAATAAACAGTTAAATCCGTGGGTAGCTCAGATGGTTATCGCTCGCTGTAAGCTTCACAGTACTCGAGCAACCCGGGTTTGATCCCCGCCGGCACCAGTGAAATTGTTAATTGCAATTTTAAGTGCAGATTTACCACGTGCTCGGCGGTAAAGGAAAACATTGTGAAGAAACCTGCATAACTGATAAATAAGAAAAAAAATATTTTGAAGATATGTGAAGTGCGCCAAAACGCATTGGGGCAGCGCGGTGGACATTTATTTGCCCTAAAACCCTCTCAGAAATGAAAGGAGGCCTGTGCCCAGCAGTGGGACGGAAATAGGCTGCAACTTTACTTTACATTAAACAGTTAAAAACATTGCGGGATGTCTTCAAGGCAAAAGGCTCCGGCTGCATTGCCACTTCCCATAAGGTTGCATAAAAATCTAGCATTGGCTTTCAATAGTTTAAAAAACAGCCTTAATTTGCAATTATTTCAAAAATTATTGTTTTCCGAATTAGGTTATATTTTGACGTTTATAACAGCTTTAAACAAGTTTTATTCTGCTTGACTCTAAGGCAGTTATATTATATATATATATATATATATATATATATATATATATATATATATATATATATGTATTTTTTTAATAAACTCAAATTTCATGACTAAGTTTGATTTTATTTAAAAATATAAAACTACAAATTTGATAAAAAAAAATTAATAATTTGTTCACTGCAATAACTACGCGTAAAAATTAAGTTGGATTTTATTTTAACATTTATCAAAATATCATTATCATTACAACCTATAAAAGTTATTAATAGATTGATTCAAATCGGGATTATTTGCTGTAAGTGACGTTATGTTTTTAGTCTATATATGTTATAGTTATTCTTAGTAGAGCGAGGTAGGAGCTACATTATGCGTCAGCTTGATCGGGGAAGGGCCACGCTCTTGCAGAATACAAGCATAAAATAACTTAATGCTGTTGTGTTTGGTATGATGAGTGTATAGGTACAGAGAGCCTTTTTACTGGAAACGAGGCATTCCATCTCAGTCTTCAGAGGTGAAAACGCATTCTGAATTCTTTTTCTTTGAAGGAAGCCTTCCCAGCCTTCGTTAATTATGACATCAGGACGTGAACCAATCCAAAAACGTCGAGAATTAAAACTGTTAAAATTAAAAGCTGTAAAAAGTAATATAGTTATATACCACAACACTAAAGTTCCAAGAGAGCTTACAGATCATATGATTATAGGCTAGTTAGTGCAGTCCATGCACTGGCTCATAAACCAACTGCCAACTAGAAGGCAATGGAGCCTTAAGTATACGTTATGTGTACGTTATTACCTCTGAGCTCATATTACCCGTGTTATAGCTTAGCTAGCTTATGATCTGAGCACAGTAATAGCTGCTTTTCGGTTAAAAGACTTCTAGGTGGAAAATTAAACTTTTAATAAAATGTAAACCTGCCTTCGCAGAACTAAAATAATAATAGGATATGTTTATATATATATATATATATATATATATATATATATATATATATATATAAGTATAAGGACTTAAAGCCCCTGAAATGAGTACATATTGTAAGATAATATTATATACTTTTAGTTGTTTGCAGTCGGCTTTAACTTAATATTAATGCTTAGTAATTTAACCCTTTTGCGTTTAGTAAGGAATATAACAATCTCAAAGTAACAACCAGAATAAAGTCTAAATTTGAAGCAAAGATTATTTAAGAAATAACAACAAAAATTGGATCACAATTGGCGAAGATATTGCGTAACGTACGTACGGAAATAGAAACATAAATAATTTAAAATTAAAAATTTTGTACAGCCGACTTCAATATAAGTTGTTAAGAATAACTCAAAAACTATTGGTTTAACCTTGATTAAATTCATATGGGACCACACGAGAAGTACCAGCTTTCAAATAAAAAAAGATCCATCGAAATCGGTACAACCAGTAAAAAGTTATGAGGTAACACACATAAAAAAGTCCTTTTTAGAAGTCGGCAAAAAATTTATTCAATATAGATTATAAAAATAATACTTATTGTAAGTCGCTTTTATGTTACTACCACTGGTTTGGAATACAGAAGTATATTAGTGGTCATGGCCCTGGGAAGAACTAGCTAGAAACCCATCATGATTTTTATTGAAAAGAACAGTTTACAATCATTATATGATATAAAATTAAAAAGAACATATATTCGAATTGATTGATTTTATTAATATAATCTTAGCATAGCCATTTAGCGAGGAAACGCAACCAGTTGTTCTTAGCACTATATCACGGGGAATAGGGCTGTTTGATTGTTAAACTTTTAGTGCTTTTATTGTACCTTATGTATGTAGATAAATTGGAAACAGTGAAACGATTTTAATTGGGTAAGATATTAATTATATCGGTATTAATCAACATTTGAACTATTTAACTTTATTATCATTTAGTAACTTTAGTAATAAATCTTTCCCTTCGTATCCCAGCTCATTTGTCCTTATTCCTCAATAAATTAATCATTTTCGGTTACAGCTCTACCTGTATTTTTGTGGAACTCATTGCTTTTATATTGAATGTTACTTTGTATCACTGTTGTACCTGAATAAAATATATTATTATTATTATATATTCGACAGGCTCAGTCGCTTTTATCCTTCAAAAATCTACTCAAAGCTTTTTTATTTGGATCTCCAATATTTCCCATCATATTTCCGTCTTTAATTGTATCTATCATACCTATCTTTAACTGTCATCATCCTGTGTTTTTATATAATCTTTTTTCTTTTATTTAATTTATAAATTTATGTATAACTTCCCTTTTTGCTATTTGTTATAAACAACAGTTCTTTTCGCAAAACGGTTGTCTGGAATAAAATCGCTTCCAGAGCGATAAGACCGCCTATAGTACCTTCTACATAATTAGATTATTTTGATAATTTTTGATTGAGACATTTTAAGTGCTTTGCAGCACTCATAGTCACTAAACTAAAAATCAACTAAAAAAATTACGCGATAAAATTCGTAAAAATAGTTTTGTTCAACATGTAGTGTTCGCATAAATATAATATATCATTATTTACTACATTTTTGTATTGGTTTTGGTGTACAAAAAATAATATATTGATAGATTGATTGATAAGGCCATAAAAAAGTTTCAATCAATGAAATGTAAAAGTATAGCAAAATTAAAGTACGTCGCGACGCTGGGCACAGGGCTCATCTCATTTTTGAGAAGAATACCATATATACACAATCCTTTCCACTGTGTGTTAGTAGACTTCGTATTTCCTCGTAATATTTCCTCAAAATAATTCCTCAGATATGCAAGTTTCCTCGTGATGATGTCTTACATTTCGGCCGTGGACGAGATAAATCATAAAAAAATTACCCTGACGCCGGCGGGGATCAAATCCGGAATGCTCGCGTATTGTAAATTTATAGCGAGCGCATAGCCCAAGGACCTACCGTACAGAATAGAATTGATTATAATCAATGTTATTCAATATAGATTACACACTTATAGAATATAATTTAAGATTTACGACTGGTTCGGAAAAAAATCTCAGCAAGAACAAATAATAAAAAAAGAAACCCAACGGGACTTAGTTTTAAACTTCATTTTTGTAAGAAATTCCAAGCTATTTATGAACAACAAAAACCAATTGTTTTCTTATTTTCTTTTAAAATTTTATTTAACAAAAATGGGAATAACATTTCTTATAATATATTTGAGATAGGAACTTACAGTCCAGCAGATGTTAAGGGGATAGTGTAGTTCATGGACTCCTGCAACTAACTTTACGTATAGAAATATATACAGAAGTTTAGTTCTAAAGATTAAGATGGAATACCTCACAGCCTGTTATTATACTGGCTGTCTATAACCTTCAGATGGAACACAGTACCACAGTAGTTAATGGACAGATTATTGGTCGCAGAAATAGGTAAGAACTTGGTACTAACCACACGGAATCCTAGGCAGTAGAGGAGGAGTCACTAAACCTATTTTATCAACAGTATAAAATTTTGAGCACAATACACAGTCATTTGTATTAAATAATAATAATAATACGAACCATCAAGGAGGCAAAGGAACAGGACGAACAGATGACAAATCCTTCTCATCTGGATGATTATATTGTCACTTTGCTTAAGAAATAAATTTTCTGTATTTTTTTTCACAGAATCAAACTAAACACAACAAAAGCACTCTGTAACCACAGCCTTAAAAATATGTAGTTAAATCTGAAAACACTTATTTTTCGTAAAGCCTAATGAAAAACAACTGAAATCGCCTACGTCTGTAGAGGCGACTTCGTAGCGCATAGCGACCGCCCGCTACGCTAGCTATGACACGACTGGCTACAAAGTAGCACGTCACCTCTACAAGGCTGCTCATTATTTCAGCGAACTGGCTCCTTACTCGCTCTATAAAAGGCTCGTATCGTGCGTCGAAGTTTTTATAAACTAAATTTGTCACTACGGCTTGTTACATTTTAATCAATGAGTAATGTTTCTCATAAACCTCAAAGCACTAAAATGCTAAAAAAAGAAGTTAATACATATTTAGCTTTTAGGAGATTTATAGTGATTAAGCAGGAAATAGAAATAAAAAGAATATATTTATGATATGGTTATTATAGTAAACTGTTATTGATTTTTAAATAATAATAATAGTGTTAATTTAATAAGTAATATTATAATGTATATTTAATAGTAATTGTCAATATTTTCAGTGCCCTTGCAAAGTTCCTGTTTTAAACTAATTTTATAATTAAGACCTAAACTAAAAAATGTTTGGCGTAAAACAAGAATAGTAACTAAATTAAATTTCAACATTTTATTAAGGACGATTAAGGGCGCGATTTAACGAGCATACAGTCCACCTAATAGTAAGTGAAGTTAGGAAGTTATACGTGGTAGAGCAATGCTGCAGATATATTAGTAGTATAGTTGTAGCACGAATGGGTCGGCTCGACCGGGGAAGAACCACTCTCTCGCAGAATAATAACGTAAAAGAGCAGCTTAAAATTGCTGTGTTTCGTATGGTGAGTGTAGAGAACCGGATACCCTTTTTACTGTAAAAGAGGCATTCCATCTTAGTCCTTATGGATAACAACGCATCTGTGTTTTGATTCGCAAACGAGGATAGGTCTAAATATCTATAGGCCACAGCAACTACTTATCATTAATCAGGTGGACAGTGTGTCTGTTTCTCACCCTATCCTATAAAAAAAGTGAATGCAGTGCATAGACATTCTACATATTTACTTGTATGTCTTCATGGAGTTTTTGATCAATGATATAAAAGTTACGAAATATTTTTTTCAATGTCATCTATTATCATTATAGCCTTTAAAAAGTCAACTGCTTAACAAAAGACTGCCATATAAATAGGTTTTGATATTGCCATTCTTGGCAGGTGTGTTGATAACAGTAGTTTGTTTTATTTTCTATATATTATAAGGAGATGTATTCACACTAAAAATACTGCAGCATTAATTTTGATATGAACCTCCTAAAATCCATAGCAGTAAAAACTTGAGTTCTTTGTGATTTGAATTTTGGATAAAAATTATTTTGGATAAAAGCTCAATAAAATTACTTCCTACCGAAAAATCAAAAGTGAATAAAATAAATATTTCGGATTTGGTCGGTCGGATCGGCTTAATTATTTTTAATTAATAGAATCTGGCGTTACTTTGCGGAAATCCATTTTATAAAAGTTGGTAAAAATTACCTCGCGTACATCCACTCGATAAAATAAAATGATGTATTTTATCTAGTTTGAAGAGCACTTCCCGCCCTCCCTCAATTGCGTGCACTATCAATGTATGTGTGTAACCACTAATCTCAGCACCACTACTCCCAACACCACTTCACTAGGAAAAACACATCACTGACGACAATACGACACGTGTTTCGCCTCTACGCGAGGCATCTTAAGGTGATGTAGACTATTTTTTTTAAGTTATAAGTTTTTAAGTTAAAGTTTATACTAATTAATTATTTTTATAGTTTGGAATGCTTTGCAACACTAATGGTCACGGGAAGACTTAGTTTTTTTTTTAAATCGGTTTACGCAGAACTTAATGTAATTATAATATATGTCATCTTAATAATGAATCAACATTCAACGCATACATCATGGGTACTGACTAGGAGATCCTAGCTGGAGACAGGTGGAATAAGAGATAGACGAATTGCGCTGGGATTTTATAGGAATATCTGAGGTCCGAAGAAAGAAGAGTTATATCACCGGGACGACGGCCATCGTTCTCAAGGAGGTGTCGGATTTATCGCCCTCTAGTCTCTCGTTAGCAACGTCGTAAAGATTGGGAGTGTGTCGAACAGGGTAACGTACTATATAATCAGAATAACCAAATGATATTTGTCGATAATCATACAGGTTTATGCACCAACCTTAGCATATCCCGATGTGGAGGTGGAGGAAATGTATGAGGACATCTCTAAAACCATGCATTCCTCCAAAACCCTATATGATGTTAATGTTAAAAAAATATGAGAGACTTCAACGCGAAACTTGAAATAGATTAATTGTTCCGACTTATTCATACAGTCATTTAAATCAGTTTTTGAAACAATATTGCTAACCGACTGACTTACACGACTGTTCTTATATATCATATAGAGAATGTGGTACGGTGACGTAATTTATAGATGCCTTTAAGTTACTTTACTATTAGTTTGTATACACAAAAGCCTCGCTACAATAACCGGTGGACAACAAAGAACGTATCGAACAAAAATAACATTCGTATAGTTTTTTCAGTGCGAGGGCATTATAAAGACTCTTCAGAAATTTTTAACAGGGACTGTCATACTGACATTGTTAAAAATAACTAAAAGTAAGATATTCATTTACAGATATGCGCACGTTAACATTTGTTACTCTTGTAGCGAGATCATTAAAATAAAAAAGAAACGTAAAAATAATAATTTAGCAAGTGTGTCGTTAATAGAATATGGATAAAAATGCTGCCATTTGTTATCGTACGTATAAAATAGGTCACTGAAAAATTTATTATAATTTCATTTTTATTTTACAAAATAATTCATTTTTCTTGGGTACTTAATTATTTTTTTAATTTATATTTCTCAGTCGTATTTCAGCAGTGGCTGCTCAGTAGATCATTTAAGTTTTATCTTTAAACTTTTCTTTAAAAGTGTTTCATGATTTATTTTCTTCATTGTTTCCCGAAATTAATGGTAAATACACTTTTTTATTTCCTTCTTTTAAATTAGCCGAAAAGGTACCGGAAATGGAATATGTACCTAATATAGAATATCATTACAGCTTTTACATTTTACTATATTGTAAGATTACATTGCTTCCTAGGAGTAGAGTAGTAGAGCCGTGGTAGCTCAGATGGTTAGCGCTCGCTGTAAGCTTCACAGTACTCGAGCAACCCGGGTTCGATTCCCGCCAGCACCAATGAAATTGTTAATTGCAATTTTAAGTGCTGATTTACCACGTGCTCGGCGGTGAAGGAAAACATCGTGAGGAAACCTGCATGTCTGAGAAATAAGAAAAAAAAAATATTTCGAAGACATGTGAAGTTCGCCAACACGCTATGGGGCAGCGCGGCGGACATTTCCTTGCCCTAAAACCCTCTCAGAAATGAAAGGAGGCCTGTGCCCAGCAGTGGGATGAAAATAGGCTGCAACTTTACTTTAAATTTACTAGGAGTACGTCTGGATTGGTACAATACTCTTACCGTCGCTGTAAAATAACCATGTGTGCACTTCAGAGTTCCGGCCTGAGCCAGTATTGTTAGAGGTTGTGAGTTATTCCATCTTAGTCCTCAGAGGTGACATCGCATCTGTAACCTTCTACAGCCTCTTACAATAAGATGGAGGATGGATCTTCTCTGCAATTATTTTTATAAAAATATGGGTGATAAACGAGCACAGTCCACCTGATTGTAAGCGGATAATGTGACCAATAGACATCAACATTTATCCATGATTAAGAATCAAAATGCAGATGTGTTGTCAGCCGTGAGGACTAAGATGGGATGCCTCGTTTCCAGTAAGCAGGTGCTCCGGTTCTCTACACTCACTATTTTATGCTGGTATTCTGTAAGAGCGTGGTGCTACCTCAGTCAAGCCAACATATTCGTTACTATACCACATGCCGACATTTACAAGTTAATGAAGACAAAATATAATATATCGAAATTCAGCGTTGCTATATTCATATAAGGGGTCATTTAATAGATAATCCCCTAATATATAAGAAAGTTGTTACTGTGCAAACACAACGTATTAAGGGCCTAAACAAATAGGATCAAACGTTATAGTTATATTTAAAGGAACAAACTCAATCTTTGGAACAATGTATGAGTATTGTCGAGTATATTATATTAAATTGTTCGGACTAATTCCAGCCGCTCAATTTCACCATCTCACATCGCGACAAAACTCGCGTTACCGTCCATACCATATGGATGATTGGCGGTCCACCACTGTGCGATTTAGAAGAAGTTTTCTCCCTCGCACAATTGGAATCAATTACCAACAGCGAATTTTCCGGACCGATACGACTTAGGGACCTTCAAGAATAGAGCTAACACCTTTCTAAAAGGCCAGCAACGCATCTGCAATTCCCCTAGTGTTGCGGTTGGTCATGGGTGGCGGTAGTCACTTACCATCAGATGAGCCGCATGCTCGTTTGCCCCCTCTCCTATAAAAAAAATATTTAAAAAAAAAAGCTTTACGTGAGATTATAATTTAAGATTTCATTAATAGACACAACAAATTGTTGAAGAACAAAAATTATAAAAATAACATATTTATAAACAGTTTTTAAAAAAAAAATGTATCTTAAGTATATAATAAAAGCTGATTAACATTTTGTAATTTACTTTTATACTTCTATGTCAACCCTACCTTATTAGAAAGCACTCACATGGCATAACAAATATACAATCTTGCACGCGTTTTATAATATTTCAATACCAATGTTTACAATATTTCTTTCGAGATTAAAATGTTCGCGGACTTTTTGTTCACGCAATTCATACGTTCATTTCAGATACATTCTCACATTGGATGGAACTCGAATAAGCACCATCGTCTGTTGGCAATCTTGCTTTTCCAAATAAATATTATAATACTTTTTTTAGAAGTTAAATCATAGATTATTGTATACATATAAGATGGAAAATACTTAACATTCTTTGTTAGTAATTTAATAACATTTTGAAGTTAGACAAACGAAATTTAAATTTGGTACGCCAAAGAATAAAAAGCTTCCATTTTATTTGATTTCTCAGAAATTTAATTTATTCATTACTTACAAGTCCACTGCAGAACATAGGCCTCTCCCAAGTAATGCCACAAGCACTGCCCCAAGCACCTGCATCCATCTACTTCCTGCATGTCTTACCAGGCATCATCTAGTGGGGGGACGCCCTACACTTCGCCTGCCAGTACGAGGCTGCCACTCAAGAACCTTTCCTCACCATCGGTTGTCAGTTCTTTTAGCTGTATTGCCGGCTCATTGCCACTTTCGCTTAATAATCCTTTGGGCTATGTCGGCTACTCTGGTTCTACAGAGGATATACTCGTTTTAAAGACTGTCACGAAGAGAATAGAGAAGCATAGCCCTCTCCATAGCTTGTTGAGCGCCTTTGAGCTTCCTCATACGGCCAGCAGTGAAGAACTACGCCTCAGGTCCATAGGTCATCACTGGCAACACGTACTGGTTGTACAATCAAGTTTTGGGGTTTTGAGGTGTACCTGACGAGAACATGTGTCGTAATCTGCCGAACGCTGATCAGCTGAAATAAATTTTTCGTTTGACCTCTCAGCCAAAATTGGACTTACCTATTCGGACTATTTGTTTAACGTAAACATAAGCGTCAATAACTTCGAGCTTATGACTCCCAGCAAATACCGGCATAGGTATGACATGGACGTTAAAAAACATTTTTGTTTTGTCCATGTTCATCTTAAGACCTACCCGTTGGAGGGCACTATTGAGGTCATTGAGCATAGTGCTTAGGTCTTGCAGTGGTTCTGCCATAAGGACTATATCGTCAGCATATTGAAGGTGAGTGATGTACTTGCAATTGACGTTAATACCGTATCCTTTCCAGTCCAGTAGCTTGAAAACGTCTTCCAATGCATTGGTCAAGAGTTTCGAGGATATAACGCCACCCTGTCATACATCTTTCTGCAGGTGGATAGGTTTCGTACTTTGGTTCTCTGCTGAAATAGCCATCGTAGCCCTAATATATAAACACTGCAGTACTTCGATATACTGATTGTCCAATTGGCACCGCTGTAGGGACTGCAGCATCCCCCGAATTTCGAAGGAATCAAGGGCTTCCTCATAATTCACATACGCAAGCCAAAGTGGCAGATTTTACTCTTGGGTCTTCTGTACAACTTGGCGAAAGGTATGTGTGTGGTCTATGGTGCTAAACCTTTTCTGAAAAGAGCTTGTTTGGGAGGCTGGATGTCGTCGAGTATACGTGCGAGACGATTCATAATATTTCTCGAAAACAGCACGTATACGCGGCTAAGAAGGAAAATCGGTCTGTAGTTCTTCAAGAGAGCATTGTCGCTATTTTGAATAACAAGACCACCGTACTTCTGCTCCACGCCTACGGAGTAATGCCACTATGGAAGGCGGAATTAAAGAGCTTGTGAAGGACTTAAAGTACCGGTTTTCCACCTGCTTTCAAAAGCTCTGCTATGATTCCATCCTCGTTCGGGGACTTGCCATTTTTAAGGTTCTGGCGAGCCATTCTAATTGCGCTCAGACTGACGTCCGGGATAACATCGGGATGGTGTCGGATTAGACTTGCTTGCTCTTGGATCGTTACTAACACGTGTACACACACTACAACTATGATGTGTACAGCTGCTCATAGAACTTGTCGATCTCACTCAAAATATCAGGTGTCCCGGAAACGATGCTATCACATTCAATGTTCAGCTTTAACAGTTGACTCTTTCTGGCAGACAGATCTCTGGCAAAGACTTTGGAGCCCTGGCTCCGCTCGATTGCTTCTTTAGTACGAGCTGTATTAAAGCTGCGCAAGTTATTTTCAGTTGCCTGTATGCTGTTAAATCTGTTGACGACTGCAGCTTCATCTGCCGTCTAACAGCCTTGATATTAAGAAGGTAATCGGAGAGTTTTTTTGTTCTTCTGTGACGGGTCTTACAGAACTTAGCTCCAACCACATGGACAGTTTCCGCAAGCTTATTATTCATATCGTCCACTACATTGAAATCTTCTAGACAGTGAAAAAATTTTGTAATTTGAGCTGAGAGTTTCCGAGACTTTGGATTAGAGCACGAGGGGGACGGAGCCTAGAATTAATTAGACGTGATTTCTCTAAGACTGAGACATCATTAAGCAAAAGTCTTCTGGACGTCATAATGAAGTCAATCTCACTTTTGTCGAATTGTCGGGGTTCGACCAGGTCCAATTTCTTTTTTTCGCTCACCGTTATCTCTTGTGCCTAGTTTTGCTTGAATTGTACTATTAACACCGTATAGTAGAATTTGGAGGAATGCATGGCTCTAGAGATATTCTCGTATAATTTTTCCACCTTCTCATTGTTATGTGCCAAGATTGGCGTGTAAACTTGTATGATCTTCAGCGAATACCGTTGGGTGATTCTTAGATATTTTGAGTATACTTGAGGTACACAATCCTCGTCCATACATTACCAATCTTCACAACGTTGTTAACAAGATACTCGTGGACGATAAATCCGACACCTCCTCTTAATTTCAGGATCTTCTCGTCATTCCCCAGGGTGCTTGCGTTATATGTTGCTAGGTCGAGTCATCGTAGGTGGCAACCGAACTTCTACCGGAGATCCTTAGCACCCCCTGCTCCGCCGTAACCATGGTCACCACCGTAGCCGGAAAAAGCGGGGCCACCAGTGACTGGGTGCCGTTTATTTTTGTCGTTGCTCATGGAGTGTATATTGCCATAGTAGCCACGCTTGGTGAGTGGGTTGGCAATCGCAGTTTTTATTGCTTTTTGCTATTATCAGAAAGGTGCTGCTGCCCATCTTTTGCCTCAGTTACCATCTATAGCCTCCTACGAGACCCACGGGAAGTTATGGGTTAGTGGGTATTCTTACCCGCTACTACACGGGTTCGATACTATGACTGTCTCTAATCGCTTCGATAGGTAATAGGTGCGCTGAGAAGCTGTATCATCAACAGGACACATTTGTAATTCGTGATTTCCTCCTGCTTTCGAGAATTTCTTGACGGAAAAACCCAGTAACTGATTTCGGCCCAACTGATCTCGAACAAAGGAACATATGATCAGCCATCGCGTTTACAACCACTTGACCACTTGACTTGATCAACTAGGTGGCATATTTGACTTTGCCAAATATTGGCCAAGTCAAATATGCCGAGGGCCAGATACAAGGAAGGCATACCTTTCATGGATGTCAACAAATAGGATCAACAACAAACACAATTAAATTAAATCCAATACTTTTTAGCTTACAATATCAATGAATAAATATTTGTAGAGCTTTACCGGTTGCAATTTAATCAAGAAAAACAAACATTTCCTATTTATCTGTATTGGACACTCGCCGACTCCTTAAATAAATCTTTTTTCTTTCTTTAGAGCAGTTTGGTGAATTTTGTGTCCGTATCACACAATAATTGTTATTTCAGCACACTTCTGTACACTATTTTTATAGAATTAACAAACACCATCACTTCTCACAGAAAACTAGCGTAAAATAACAGCTCAATGTTGCTGTGTTTCGTTTGGTAAGTATAAAGAACCGGGGACTACTTTTACTGGGAACGAAAAATTCCATCTAAGTCCTCTAGTGTAAAAATGCATCTACATTTTGATTTTAATAGAAGAGACGTTTCTTTGGGCTACAGCATCGACTAACTACTAGGTGCTTTGTGTGCTTGTTTGTCATCCTTATTATATAAAAGAAAATAAGATGGACGGACTGTTTTTCTACCTAAGAAACCGCTTGGTTAGGTACTTCTTAACTATTACTGACGCTAAATAGCAGTGCTTGCACTGTTCCGCTTATTTTTCTATATGACGTGTATAAAGAGGTGTAATTACTAATTACAGACTGTAAGGTGTTCCATTTTAGATTTCAGATGTGACAACGCACTTGTACTTAATATTTTATGTTTAAAATTGGTTGCTGGTGTCCACGGACTGCAGTAGCTACCTACCATTATGTGAAATATTACAGAAAGAAATTACAGAAGACCAAAGGGTACAATCTGCCACATTACCTTTCGTATGTGGACTATGAGAAAGCTTTTGATTCCGTCCAAATATGAGCGGGGCTGCAGTCCCTTCAGCGGTGCTAAGTTGACTGTCGGTATATCGAAGTGCTGTAGTGTTTGTACATTATCTACTAAACCTTCCACGGTGACTACAGTCCCCAAAATAATTATTGTCTCACCTGTCCATGATGACTATAGTCACCAAACGACGTCTTTCGGTTTAAACGTTTACAGCGCAAAAGATAGCTGTTATTAATACAGTAAAAATTATAGATGGTGCTATTTGAAATTTGTCATCTGTAAGAGTGAATTTTATCTGTATAATAGTAACAAAATATTTAAAAGAAAGTTAAAATTATATTTCGCCATTTTGTTTGTGGATTGTTAATGTGTGGGTAATTCGACCAAAAATGTGATAATTTTTCTATTTTTATACGTTATTTCTAATGTTATTGTACATCAAACTAATTGTAAAGATATTTTCTTTAGAAAGTATTTATCATTACGAAAATTCCCAAAAGTTTTTATATAATAATTTAGCTCGAAATTTTAATCACTATACGGGATCATCCTTTATTGATTATATTATGTTGTTTAAAATGTATTCTAATCAGTTTTTTGTGTGAAATGAATACTAAATATAGAAGAATGATTCACTATTAACACGTTGATAGCCATTTATAAACTAAATATCTGTTGAGATGTGTCTAGAAATTATTAAAACTTATTTTTATTTATTTATTTACTTATTTATTCAAATACATATTGGGTAAAAATTATATACTTATGTATATAATGTTTCACGCAAGCGAAACTTAATTAATTTTGGCTATCACCTTAAAGGCCAGAAGTTACAAAAAGAATATGTTGTATGTGATCTAGGGATTTTCCATGACTCTAAGTTATTATTCAACACCCATGTTGACAATATCATAACTAGGGCATCTAAGGCGTTAGTTACTGTACTTACGTCCGCAGTACGCTTGAATAATCTTCACAGATTTGGAACCCGCTGTATTATACATAAATTTCACGGATTGAAAATATCCACCGTAAATTTATACGATATCTTTTGGTATCGTACCCATCGAAACTACCGATCAGAAGACTACTTATTTTTATGCAAACACCATCATCTGCTACCTCTGATAAAGCGTCGGGGGATTGCTGACATTGTATTTTTATTGAAAATCTGTTCTGGCAATGTTGAATGTTCTGATTTGCTATCACAAATATCACTGAGAACGTCTGTAGTGAACCTTAGAACGAATGCATTACTCTACTTACCAGCTTCATCAACTAATTATGGTAGAAATACTTTCATGTATCGGTCTATTAATAATTTTAATAATTTATGAAAAAAGCATGATTTTGATTTTTTTTAATACTAGCTATATATTGGCAAGGCGGGCATTAAGTCGAGAGTTTTTTTATGTCATAATTTAATTTATTTTAAGAAAAAACTATATTGTGTGTTTAGTCCTGCTTTTTCTTTTCTTTTGTGGCTATTATTGCTTGTTTCACTTATTGAATTTATGCATTTTGCACATTTAAATTAGACTCCATTTTTGTTGCTCGTATTTGTGCTATGTCCTTTAAACAACGAAATCGATTATGTTAATGTATTTCTATTAGTGAGAACCTGTTATTGGCTTTTTTGTAAATTTAACATGTTATATACTTAAGATTTGTAAGCTGTTGTTTTTCCATAACATAAAAATAAAATAAATAAAATAATAAATATTGAGTATATAAGATATTATAGATACAAAAATAAAATTTTATACGTGGTAGAGCCATGCTGCATCTATATTATGGTTGTAGAACGAATGGGTCGGCTCGACCGGGGAAGGACCACTCTCTCACAGAATACCAGCGTAATATAGCAGCTTAACGCTGCTGTGTTTCGTATGGTGAGTGTAGAGAACCGGAGACCCTTTTTACTGGAAACGAGGCATTCCTAGTCCTCACGGGTGACAACGCATCTGCATTTTGACTCTTAATCGCAGATAGATGTAGATGTCTGTGGGCCACAGCGACCACTTACCATCAGGTGGACTGTGTGCTCGTTTGTCACCCTTATCCTATAAAAAAAATAAGACGGCTCCGGGGCGCAGTGGCTTAGCAATGAGTTGCTACGCTGGGCGTCGCGGGTTCGAATCCCGCACGGAACAAGATTTGTATGGCCTACAAATAATTGTTCCGGGTCTGGATGTTTGTCCTTGCGCAATTTGTGTTTGTGAACTGCCTCCACGATACAGGACAAAATCCTAGTGTGGGGGTAACGTTTTTTATATAAAAAAAATATTATTGATATTGGTGTCATTTTAAAGTGAATATCATGTACTATGATAATATAAAATAATTGTCTCCATTAACTATAACACTTTCCTTGTAAAACTCGAAATAAATAATAAATACGATTTTTTTGATATTCCCATTTTTAAACTTTATTTTCTGCCTTTATTTTTAATTCGACTAATTTTCTTTTAACAAAATTAAATTGTGAATTTGTCGAGTCTCTTGAGAATACTTTTATTTGAATGTAGCTATAGTAGTTTTTCAGTAGTAATCGTTTTTATTGAAACAGTATCACGCGCTAAATAAATAGTGACATTTAATGCGCGGACAGGTGAGGCGAGAATCACTCGCGTGGGGTGGAGGGTTAAATGGTTATGGCTACGAAGGCTATTCGAGTACAGAACCAGAGCACAAAACGTATCCAACTGCAGAGAGATGTAAGACAGGTTGACGTTATATCCCCGAAACTCTTCACCGATGCATTGGAAGACCTTTTTAAGCTACTGGACTGGAAAGGATACAGTATTAACATCAATGGTGAGTACATCACTCGCCTTCGATATGCCGGCGGTGTGGTCCTTATGGCAGAACCACTGCAGGTCCTAAACACTATGCTCAATGACCTCCACAGTGCCTCCCAACGGAAAGGTCTTAAGATGAACATTGACAAAACAAAGATCATGTGTAACGTCCATGTCACACCTATGCCGGTAGTTGTTGGGAGCACTAAGCTCGAAGTTGTTGACGAGTATTAGTTGACCTGGGGCAAGTAATCTGACTAGGTAAGTCCAACTTCAACTGAGAGGTGAATCGCGGATTCAACTCGACTGGACAGCGTTCGGGAAATTACGACACATCTTTTCGTCAGATATACCTCAAAATTTAAAATCGAGAGTGTACGACTAGTGTGTGTTGCCAGTGATGACTTATGAAACTGAGACGTGGTCCTTCACTGCTGGTCGTATGATGAAGCTCAAGGTAGCTCAGCAAGCTATGGAAAGGGCTACGCTTGGGGTTTCTCTGCATGATAAACTAAGAAATGAGGACTATCGCTGTAGAACCAGAGTGACTGACATAGCCCAACGGATTAGTTAGCTGAAGTGGCAATCGGCTGGCCATATAGTTCGAAGAACCGACAACCAATGGGAAAAAAAGTTTCTCGAGTGTCAGCCTCATACCGGTAGGCAAGGTGTAGGAGCCACCCACCACTAGATGGAGTGACGACCTGGTAAGACATGCAAGAAGTTGATGGATGCAGGTGGCTCAGGACCGTGCTTTGTGGCATTCCTTTGGGGAGGCCTATGTTCAGCAGTGGAGTTGTGTAGGGCTGGAATGATGATGATGAATGATGATAAGTTATCAATATATATGTGATACCGTGTGTACACTCTGATAACTGTTGCTATAAGTTTTCTGTTTTCGTGTTACTGACATAACGATATGCATGCATGCATACATACACGCTCGTACGTTCGTATGACGCACACATACGCAAATCCTTATTGACTCTTACATAAGTATGTGTTACATGAATATTATTGTAAAGAGTTATTGTTATTTTTTTCATTATATTTTTGAGACTTCAACGCGAAACTTGAAATAGATTAATTGTTCCGACTCATTCATACAGTCATTTAAATCAGTTTTTGAAACAATATTGCAAACCGACTGACTTACACGACTGTTCTTATATATCATATAGAGAATGAGGTACGGTGACGTAACTTATAGATGCCTTTAAGTTACTTCCGTTTGGTTCAATTGGTACAATACTCTTACCGTCGCCGTAAAATAACCATGTGTGCACGTCTGAGTTCTGGCCTGAGCCAGTATGGTTAGAGGCTGTGAGTTATTCCATCTTAGTCCTCAGAGGTGTCACCGCATCTGTAACCTTCTACAGCCTCTCACAATTAGATGGACTATAATCTTGTCTGCAATTTTTTTTATAAAAATATGGGTTATAAACGAGCACACAGTCCATCTGATTGTAAGCGGATAATGTGGCCCATAGACATCAACATTTATCCATGATTAAGAATCAAAATGCAGATGCGTTGTCAGCCGTGAGGACTAAGATGGGATGCCTCGTTTCCAGTAAGCAGGTGCTTCGGTTCTCTCACTATTTTACGCTGGTATTCTGTAAGAGCGTGGTGCTACCTCAGTCAAGCCAACACATTATTTACTATATGTATACCACATGCATTATTGAGGACAAAATATAATATATCGAAATTCAGCGTTGCTATATTCATATAAGGGGTCATTTAATAGATAATCCCCTAATATATAAGAAAGTTGTTGCTGTGCAAACACAACGTATTAAGGGCCTAAACAAATAGGATCAAACGTTATAGTTAAATTTAAAGGAACGAACTCAATCTTTGGAACAATGTATGAGTATTGTCGAGTATATTATATTAAATTGTTCGGACTAATTCCAGCCGCTCAGTTTCACCATCGCACATCGCGACAAATCTCGCGTTACCATCCATACCATCTGGATGATTGGCGGTCCACCACTGTGCGATTTAGAAGAAGTTTTCTCCCTCGCACAACTTCTTTGTAGAATCAATTACCACCAGCGAATTTTCCGGACCGATACGACTTAGGAACATGCAAGAAAAGAGCTTACACCTTTCTAAAAGGCCAGCAACGCATCTGCAATTCCCCTAGTGTTGCGGTTTCTCATGGGTGGCGGTAGTCACTTACCATCAGATGAGCCGCATGCTCGTTTGCCCCCTCTCCGATAAAAAAAAAATATTTAAAAAAAAAGCTTTACGTGAGATTATAATATACGATTTCATTAATAGACACAACAAATTGTTGAAGAACAAAAATTATAAAAATAACATATTTATAAACAGTTTTAAAAAAAAATGTATCTTAAGTATATAATAAAAGCTGAGTATTGTCGCCTTTCTTGAAGAACAAGACTACCGCACTTCTGCTCCATGCCTCCGGAGTAACGCCACTATAAAAGGCGGAATTAAAGAGCTTCTGAAGGACTTTCAGTACCGATTTTCCACCCATTTTCAGAAGCTCTCATGTGATTGCATCCTCGTCTAGGGACTTGCTATTTTTAAGTTACTGGAGAGTTACTCTAATTGCGCTAAGAATGACGTCCGGGATATCATCCGAGTAGTCTCGGATAAGACTTGCTCTTGGATTGTTACTCACACTTGCGTGTAGCTCCAACGATGATGTGTACAGCTGCTCATAAAAACTCTCAATCTCACTCAAAATCACAGGTGTCCCGGAAACGATACTGCCACATTCGGTCTTCAGCTTCGATAGTTGGATTTTTCTGGCAGACAGACCTCTGGCAAAGACTTTGGAGCCGTGGTTCCGCTCGATTGCTTCTTCTATACGAGCTATATTGAAGTTACGCAAGTTGCGTTCAGTTGCCTAAATCTGCTGGAGACTGCAGCTTCATCTGTCGTCTAAAAGCCTTGAGGTTAACAGTGTGATCAGAGAATTTTTGTGTTCTTCTGCGACGGGTCTTACAGAACTTAGCTCCGCCCGCATGGACAGTTTCTACAAGCTTGTTATTCATATCGTCCACTTCATTAAAATCTTCTAGACACTGAAAGGATTTTGTTAATCGAGTTTAAAGTTTTCGAGAGTTTGGATTAGAGCACGAGGGAGACGAAGCGTTGACTTCATTAGACGTGACTGTCTGAGAGTCTGAGACATCACTAAGCAGTTGTCGTCTGGTCGTCATATTAAAGTCAATCTCATTTTTGTCGAACCGTCGGGGCTCGATCAGGTCCACTTTCTATGTGGCCGCTTTTGGATGAAAAATTCATCACAAAGAATCTCATACACCATAGAGTCGGTCAGCTGCTAGCTCCTTGGGTTCCGTTGCCCTATAATAATAATTATAATTATTTAAAAAAATACTAGTAATGCTATCAAACATTACTAATATTCCCTTTAACCAGTTTGGTAAGCTTAAAATGCTTGTGTTAGAAGTGGTTCACGACAGTAATCGAATGGCGGATTCGAACCCACGACATTTCGAGTTCGCGGTCCGCGCCCTGCCATTAGGCTACTGACACTTCTAAATAGCCCTATTCCGAATTTCCCTATTTTCCGCTCACCGTTCTTTCATATGCCTTATTTTACGTTGAAGTCTCCCATTAACAAAGTATAGTGGGTTTTGGAGGAATGTATGGCTCTAGAGATATCCGCATACATTTCCTCCATCTCCTCATCGTGATGTGCCGAGGTTGGTGTGTAAACTTGTATGACCTTCAGCGAATACCGTTAGGTGATTCTTTGTATAGCTTTTATTTTGAATATACCTTACATAAGTACGCAATCCTCGTCAACACATTCCTAATCATTACAACGTTGTTAACAAGAGACTTGTGGACGATAAATCAGACATCTCCTTGGGACAGATGGTCACGATCCCGGTGATATAACAAGTTGCCGGATTCGAGAATTACCGTTTCCTCCATCTCTCTTCGGACCTCGAATAATCCTATAATATTCCATCGCAATTTGTCCATCTCTTCTTCCAGTGCTAGGATCTTCTCGTCAGTCCTCAGGGTGCATGCGTTATATGTTGCTAGGTCGAGTCATCGTAGGTGGCAACCGAACTTCTACCGGAGATCCTTAGCAACTCATGCCCCGCCATAACCATGGTCACCACCGTAGCCAGAAAAAGTTGGGGGCCGCCGGGGACTGGGTGCCGTTTATTTTTGTCGTTGCTCATGGGGTGTATATTGCCATAGTTGCCACGCTTGGTGAGTGGGTTGGCAATCGCAGTTTTTATTGATTTTTGCTGTTATCAGAAAGGTGCTGCTGCCCATCTTATGCCTCAGTTACCATTTGTAGCCTCCTACGATACCAACGGGAAGTTATGGGGTAGTGGGTATTCTTACCCGCTACTACACGGGTTCGATACTATAACTGTCTCTAATCGCTTCGATAGGTAATAGGTGCGTTGAGAAGTTGTATTATCAACAGGACACATTTGTAATTCGTGATTTCCTCCTGCTTCCGAGAATTTCTTGACGGAACAACCCAACCCAATCGCGTTTACAACCACTTGACCACTTGACTTGACCAACTAGGTGGCATATTTGACTTTGCCAAATATTGGCCAAGACAAATATGCCGAGGGCCAGATACAAGGAAGGCATACCTTTCATGGATGTTAACAAGTAGGATCAACAACAAACACAATTAAATTAAATCCAATACTTTTTAGCTTACAATTTCAATGAATAAATATTTGTGGAGCTTTACCGGTTGCAATTTGATCAAGAAAAACAAACATTTCCTATTTTTCTGTATTGGACACTCGCCGTCTCTTTAAATAAATCTTTTTTTTTCTTAAGAGCAGTTTGGTGAATTTTGTGTCCGTATCACACTACAATTGTTATTTCAGCACAATTCTGTGCACTTTTTTATAGTATTAACAAACACCATCACTTCTCACAGAATACCAGCGTAAAATAACAGCTCAATGTTGCTGTGTTTCGTTTGGTAAGTATAAAGAACCGTGGACTACTTTTACTGGAAAGGAAGAATTCCATCTTAGTCCTCTATGGTGAAAATGCATCTACATTTTGATTTTAATAGAAGATAGACGTTTCTTTGTGCTACAACATCGACTTACTACTAGGTGCTTTGTGTGCTTGTTTGTCATCCTTATTATATAAAAGAAATTAAGATGGAAAGACTGTTTTTCTACCTAAGAAACCGCCTGGTTAGGTACTTCTTAACTACTACTGACGCTAAATAGCAGTGTTTGCACTGTTCCGCTGTTTTTCTATCTGACGTGTATAGAGAGGTGTAATTACTAATTACAGGCTGTAAGGTGTTCCATTTTAGTTTTCAGATGTGACAACGCACTTGTATCATTAGATAAATATTAATTATCATTAGATAAAATATTAATTTTATGTTTAAAATTGGTTGCTGGTATCCATGGACTGCAGTAGCTACCTACCATTACGTGAAATATTAGTTACTTTATCACTTCGATTTTCGAATTGGATGCCGATGCAAGAATATGAAAAAAAAAACTTAATAGCAATGAATGTATAATATTAACGTCATCCAGACGAATTTTCCATGACGGCCAGTGTCAACGGAGACTAGGCATCTGTGCAGACCAGGATTATTATGACCGAGTGTGCAAGCATAGGTGTACCCTCAATTCCCTCATAGTCCTGTAGATAAATAATACGACACGAAAGGAGAAAGATGATGGATGGGAAGTCATGATCAGCAATACGTTTAGGATCACTAGACCAATGAGTCAGTTAAATGAATATGTATAATGGACGTGAGACTGTTGAAAATTATTGAAAAGTAAAAGTTACAGTTAAATGCACACTGCTGGGCACAGGTCTCCTCTAATTTCTGAGAAATGTCTCCCACGTTGCCCCAATGCGTGTTGGCGAACTTCACATATTCGCCAAAAATTTTTTTCATACTACTTAGAATTGCAGGTTTCCTAACGAGGTTTTCCTTCACCGCCGAGCATGTGGTAAATCAACACTTAAAATTTTAAAAATTTGAACAATTGCCGGTGGGAATGGAACCAGGGTTGCTCGCGTACTGTAAAATTGACAGCAAGCGCTTAACCCATTAGCCACCACGGATCACTTTCTTTTGAAAATACTTAGAAATGAGTTGTAGCGCTGGGGCCGCGGGATCGAATCCCGCACGGAACAAGTATTTGTATGGCCTACAAATAATTGTTCCATGTCTGGACGTCTGTCCTCGTGCAATTTATGTTTGTAAACTGCCTCCACGATACAGGAGAAACTCGGGTGGGGAAATGTTTAAAAAAAAAAAACGAATAATTTAACTCTTCATTTTATTCCATCGGTATCCTAAGGGGCAAACATAAGATATGCCAGAAAAAACTAGTCTTCCGAATAGCGGTACAATAAACTCCTTTACTTCAGACATAAAATACCCAGACAGGCGATGGGCATCACCATCGATGGTGCGGGTGTCTCATGAAGCAATCGGTAATAAACTTGACAAGCGTAAAGTTTTAAGCAATTTTTTCCAAACGGTAGAGCCTGACGCCTAGTTCACAACTAGGCGTCAGGCTCTACCGTTTGGACGCACCATGGACCACATACATACCCATCGATAAATAGTACAGAAGACCGAAGAGTACAATCTGCCACATTGCCTTTCGTATGTAGACTATGAGAAAGCCTTTGATTCCGTTGAAATATGAGCGGGGCTGCAGTCCCTTCAGCGGTGCTAAGTTGACTGTCGGTATATCGAAGTGCTGAAGTGTTTGTACATTATCTACTAAACCGTCCACGGTGATTATAGTCCCCAAAATAATTATTGCCTCACCTGTCCATGGTGACTATAGTCACCAAACGACATCTTTCGGTTTAAACGTTTACAGCGCAAAAGATACCTGTTATTAATACAGTAAAAATTATAGATGGTGCTATTTGAAATGTGTCATCTGTAAGAGTGAATTTTATCTGTATAATAGTAACAAAATATTTAAAAAAAAAGTTTAAATTAAATTTCGCCATTTTGTTTGTGGATTGTTAAAGTGTGGGAAATTCGATCAAAAATGTGATAACTTTTCTATTTTTATACGTTATTTCTAATGTTATTGTACATCAAACTAATTGTAAAGATATTTTCTTTAGAAAGTATGTATCATTACGACAATTCAAAAATGTTTTATATAATAATTTAGCTCGAAATTTTAATCACTATACGGGATCATCGTTTATTGATTATATTATGTTGTTTAAAATGTATTCTAATCAGTTTTTTGTGTGAAATTAATACTAAATATATAAGAAGTCTCCTCCTATCGCAAACAGCTCAAGTGGCTCCCAATCCGACTTCGCAGGAATACCCGAATCCTATGCCTCCTCTTTAACATACTATACAATCCAACATCACCACCCTATCTACGTGATCGATTCCACTTTGCGCACTCTCCCGATGCAGTTTGCAGATCACATTTAAAAACCCTCCTAAATTTCCCTTCCTCTAAAACTAAGTCCTATTCTCACTCTTTTACAGTACATGCATTTAGGTTATGGAATTCTCTTCCTGCTGCAATTCGAGAGGCTCAATCAGTGTCCGTGTTCAAAAGGCGAGTCAAAGAGCACTATCTTTCTTTGTCATCCCAATGATTATATATGACGGCACCTGCACCGTTGTAGGTGCGGTGGCGTCGGTCTAGCTAGACAGAATTCTTGTAAACGACACGTGTACCGCACACCTGCGTCATTGCACCTGCGTTTCACCCGTCCTGCTTGTATAAAACGGACGGAGCGGCCGCCGTTAAGACAGCCTTGGCTCTGACGTGGAACGGTACGCTTGTCGTATTCCGTTACTAGTATATCCTTAACTCGTTGGATAGTTAATTCGAGTAAACGAATTAATTATTATTCCTAACTACAAAATTAGTATCTGTACTATACACAATTACCCTTTCTACATCAGAAGTGGGATAAAGTCCCTGTTACTGCCCACCTGCTATAACCTTTGAATAGTGTAAGGGTTATTACGTTGGTGAAATACTATAATGCGCCTCGCGTTTTGTTTTTGTGTTCAATTTCTTAAATCAAGTTTGTTGTCGTATTTACGACATTGACGAATCATTAAAGTGTAGAGTAAAAGTTTAAAGTGAAATGTTTTAAGTCAAAAGTTAAATCTTTTTATTCAATTTATAATAAAAAGTACCCGCAAGTAATTTCATTATTTCTTAACGTACCCAAATATGATAACAAATGTCGAAAGAAATGTTGGAGATATTCTGAATGAGTTATAGTTTGCATTCAGTGGAAGTTTAACTTGCTCAAGTAATGTTATAATTTGATACACGAGGTGTGATTTACATGGCCTAGTTTTAAAGTTCAAAATGTTTAAACTATGTACCGAAAAAAAGAACATGATTACTTTAACGTGCTATGACTTAAAAACACTAAGTAGTATTTTTGTGATCTAATGTGATGATAAGTGTTACAGTTTACTCCGAGCATTACGTAGTCGACAAACTTGGAATGGTTTAGTGGAAAGCGTGGAGCTGTAGCGCTCGCTTTTGAGTATGCTGTCGGCTGTAACATGGCCTGGTTTCGGCAGATGCGTATGCGCGTATACGCAGGAGCCATCCCGGAGCGCGCGTATGCTGTACATGGCGATGCCTCGGAAGTCGTGTACTCTGTATGCGTGGGAGTCACACTGTGTGCGCGGAAGTCGTATGCTGTGTGCACGGTAATGTTTTCTGAACATGTATTAGGCTTTGTCCTGGCAGGCGCTGTCCTGGTTCACGTTTTTAATGTGGATCTCGCAAGTTCAAGTAAGAGTATGTGTCAGATACTTCGTATGAAGACCTATGTTTACTTGTGAAAGCGAAGTGCTTTATTATAGTCCAAGGTATGAGAACGTATTTCTGTTTTAGGGCCTCGTATGTGTGATAGATGAGAGAACAGGCAACTGTGTATGTTGTCCTTATAGTTAACAATTTGTTTTTCACGCAGATCATGATGACTACAACCCCGACGATGCTTTTAAACCCTCAGGTGCTCCTGCTGCTCTCGTTTTGTTGTAATTTGATAGTTCACGCGAAACATGATTATCATTTGCTATATTTTGAAGTTCAAAACTTTTAAGGGTTGTACTACAATAAAGGATTAACTTTAACACGCTATGAATTAAAAATAATAAGTGACATTTTTGTGTTCTAAAGTGTTGATCAGTGTTGCAGTTTGCTCCGAATACTGTGTGGTCGACAAGATTGGGGTTTGATGTCGAGAGATTCGTAGAAGTCTCTACAACAATGATCAATGAGGAAGATGTTGTTACGGCTAATCGAACATGGTCAGGTACGGCCGAGCGCTAATAAGATTGAGCCTACATCGCTAAAGTTTGTAACTTATCGGCAGATCTTACGGCAAGGCAATTCAAGCGGCCGCCGAACACATCGTCCTTTGGTGCTGGAAATGAACGTCTGAGGCTTGGTCGGCTTTCGTAGATTTTGCGCAGTTGCCTCCTTCCCTTTGAAATATGTGATGGTATCCGTCTCTACACATAGTTTCCGTTTTTTGCAATGTTTTCAAATGTCATACAGTTGCCGTTTCTTAAGAGAATGTGTGATGAATTTTGGAAGCTCGGAATTCCATGGTTCGCAATACATTTATCTCGATTTATTTTAATTTTGCAAAGCAGTGCGACGATTCACTAGCGCTAGTACGGCGCGACGGCTTGCTTGAAGAAATACTTTCATGTATCGGTCTATTAATAATTTTAATAATTTATGCAAAAAGCATGATTTTGATTTTTTAATACTAGCTATATATTGGCAAGGCGGGCATTAATTCGAGAGTTTTTTATGTCATAATTTAATTTATTTTAAGAAAAAAACTATATTGTGTGTTTAGTCCTGCTTTTTCTATTCTTTTGTGGCTATTATTGTTAGTTTCACTTATTAAATTTATACATGTTGTACATTTAAATAAGACTCCATTTTGGTTGCACATGTTTGTGCTATGTCCTTTAAACAACGAAATGGATTATGTTAGTGTATTTCTATTAGTAAGAACCTGTTATTGGCTTTTTAGTAAATTTAACATGTTATTTACTTAGTATTTGTAAGCTGTTGTATTTCCATAATATAAAAATAAAATAAATAAAATAATAAATATTGAGTATATAAGATATTAGAGGTAAAAAATTAAATTAGACGGCTCCGTGGCGCAGTGGCTTAGCAATGAGTTGCTACGCTGGGGGGCGCGGGTTCGAATCCCGCACGGAACAAGTATTTGTATGGCCTACAAATAATTGTTCCGGGTCTGGATGTTTGTCCTCGTGCAATTTGTGTTTGTGAACTGCCTCCACGATACAGGACAAAATTCTAGTGTGGCGGTAACGTTTTTTATAAAAAAAAAATTATATTATTGATATTGGTGTCATTTTAAAGTTAATATCATGTACTATGATAATATAAAATAATTGAACTATAACACTTTCCTTGTAAAACTGGAAATAAATAATAAATACGATTTTTTTGATATTCCCATTTTTAAACTTTATTTTCGGCCTTTTATTTTTAATTTGACTAATTTTCTTTTAACAAAATTAAATTGTGAATTTTTTGAGTCTCTTGAAAATATTTTTATTTGAATGTAGCTGTAGTAGTTTTTCAGTAGTAATCGTTTTTATTGAAACACTATCACGCGCTAAATACATAGTGACATTTAATGCGCGAACAGGTGAGGCGAGAATCACTCGCGTGGGGTGGAGGGTTAAATGGTTATGGCTACGATGGCTATTCGAGTACAGAACCAGAGTACAAAACGTATCCAACTGCAGAGAGGTGTAAGACATGCTACTGTAGTCGAACAGCGGATTCGAACCCAAAACTGTCTTAGTTTCCAGGCCACACCCTTAACCATTAACAGGCTACCGTCGCTTTAAAGTTATATAGCCTCGTAATTACAGCATTACATTAAAATATTTCTGAAAATCTTAATTTTTCTTTTTCTTTTAAAAACACTCATACTTAAGTAACACACTTAGAGAACCGGAGACCCTTTTGACTGGAAAAGAGGCATTCCATCTTAGTCCTCACGGGTGACAACGCATCTGCATTCTGATACGCAAACGAGAATAGATGTGGATGTCTATGGGCCACAGTAACCACTTACAATCAGTTGGACTGTGTGCTCGCTTGTCACCCTATCCTACATAAAAACAATCCTCCTTAACCCCTCTAAGTAAGTTTAAAGGTCTTTAGTATGGAGTGTTTAACTACAGTAATCGAATGGCGTTTTCCACCGTTAACGTTAACCACGAATGGTCCAGTTTACAGATCACACTCTTAACCATTACGCTAACGTTATTTTAAACTTATAAAGCTTCAAAATTAGAGTATTACATTAAAATGCTTCTGAGAATCTTAAGCATTTAGACATTTATCGCAACTGAAACAGGTGAACGCCAATCATCTGTTAAGCGAGATCCTTTGTAAGCAAATCCAACACATATTAAATTCTCCAATACGGGGAAGTGTCTCTTTGATGTTTAATGTACTGTCGAACCAAATCGCGTAATATCGTAAATTCCGTATTTTGTATGATTTGTTATAAGTTATTATGTAAGAGGATAACTAAAGCAGATAACCGTATATACAGGTAACAGACGTGAAAGTTGAAGAATGTACTTATTCTAACTTCCTTATGTAAAGTCTTATATAAAAACACATATAGCTCACTGAAAGTAATGCTATCAGCACTTAAGCTGTAGCCTCCTCAAATTTTTGCGACTCTGGTGTTGCATATGTAAGCCGAATTTGTTAACACCCTATGCTTAGAAAAAGACACAGAGGGTTAATCATTTATCTATTAAAGTGATATACAAAAATTCAGCTCACTGACTATTAACAATATATTCGTGAGATAAAAACTGTAGAAATGGTATTACTTACAGAAATCGGGCAAAGTTCTCTCGCTGATATTGCATTATATTATGATACTACTTTTCCAGGACTAATCTCATCAACATTACCTTACGACCCGGCTACTGTGAATTTAGTGTATTTGATATTTTAGGACACAGTTCTCAAACCTACTTTGGACAACGTCTACGTTAAAAATTAATAAATCTAGAGCAACCATCCCTAATGCTTAGTTTACTAGACTAGAGCATGCTAATCGTTTCAGCAGGTCACCACTTTGGTCTTGGTAAGAAAAAAGGAGATCTTTCCGTGAGCATGGTGTTCAGTGCGGGTAGCGGTCAGTGCTCCATATACGTGGTATGTGTACGTGTCCATGTACGAGTACTTGTATTTTTTAAATATAGAATAAGGGTGAAAAACGAGCTTACAGTCCACCTGATAGTCCTATCCTCAATAAGGAATCAAAAACAGAATCGTTGTCACCCCTGAGGACAAAGACGGATTGCATTAATACCAATAAAAGGATCTGCTGTTCTCGACACCTACTTTACGACCAACAGCAGCATTAAGCGTTATTGTGTGAGAGCGTGATCCTTCCACAGTCGAGCCGACCCATTCATTCTGCAACTGCACCCGCAGTGTGGTTCTTCCACATACTAATTATATTATTGTCTGTTGAAACTAAGAGACTGAATTAGTGACAATGAAGAAAGAAATGGTCCAGCGATCGAGTCTGCTGGAGCGATGCAGCATTTTGGGGCAGCCTGGAAATCGGCCGCTGCTGGTCGCCTAAGCTTGCTCAGGTCGCAGACATTTACACCTCACTGTACACTACTCGCCATCCACTATTACACACACTCACGGTCTGCCCAAGCCTTGGTGCGAAGTTGGCTTCGGATAATGGTAAGTACTATGTGTTTCTAGCTTTTTCCAATATAGTTTATTGTGAGAGAACATATTCCACGCGGCCATATTGAGGCCCGACCTACGTCTGCTCGTGAAGTCTCCGTTGATGGGCCCCGGATGATTGAACCTTTGGAGGAGCAGCCTTAGGCCGTAACATTGTCATATAATTACATTTATTCAATTAAATTTTACTTGAAGTAATGTAATTTTCATCAGTAATTTTACAACAGTGTTACAAATAAGGACAATTCACCTTGTCACCTATCGTTTTAAGAATGTCGTTCGGTTAAACCTCACCCACTTTACGTTTATTTCGTAAAGTTCAATATCTAAATTAAACAAAGACGGTTGTGATGGCGCGAGATAGAAACAATGCGGTTGGTTTTGTGTCTTCTGAACTTATGTAAACCCCGTTAACACAAGAGTGCACATGCCAAAGGCATAAAGGCGGTAGATAGGAAAACCGGAAATGGGCTTTGCGGTACTCTTATATTTAAAAAAAAAACGTTACCCCCACACTAGGATTTTCTCCTGTATCGTGGAGGCAGTTTACAAACACAAACTGCACAAGGACAAACATCCAGACCTGGAACAATTATTTATAGGTCATATAAATACTTGTTCCTTGCGGGATTCGAACCCGCGGCCCCCAGCGCAGCAACTCATTGGTAAGCCACTGCGCCACGGAGCCGTAAATTGGATAATTATTAACGAATCACATATCAGTTAGGATGTAGTGTGAAGAGGCGCGAACACATGTGTAAAAATCCCAAAAATAGCCACTAGGAAACTCAGCTATCAATTAGCAGTAGGAGTCAAAAAGCATCGCATATTATGTAAAGAGATCTAATGTACTATTTGAACTAAATATTTACAACGCGATATTAACCTTTGACTACCGTAGTGATGAATTTGTCACATATATGGCGTGGTGGCGTCTGACAGACGTAATATTTGAAGGGAAATTTCTAAAATACATCTTATCTTAGCCTTTTGCTGATTCTGCAAATTTAACATATATTATATTTTCAAATAAAACAAATAAAAATATTGAACACAAATTTTATTCATAACGTAATTATGTAACTTATATTGAGTGAGATCAATATTTTAATTTTTTGTAGAGACTATAATAACATCACAATAAATCCGTGGTATAAATTAGTAACTCTCCTTAACTTTGTTTATCTAATACCTAAAAGTCTAAATAACGAGATTCATTCATAAATAGCAGCCTTCAATTTACTTTTAACAAATCACAAGGGTCAAAGTAACCATCTTTATAACTATTTCTTCATCTAAATAAATAAATCTAAATCTTATATTTTTTAATATAGTCAGTCTATTATAAATACCTTTCTAGTTTGATAGAAAAAACCCTTAATTTATTTTTTAACAAAACTGAAATTAGATATTTCTTACTTGCAGTCATTGCAAATCTGACTGCAGCACCTAAGGTACATTGGCTTAGCGCAGACACAACAAAAATACTTTGTTCGCCTTCTCATCTTACTAGGGCATGTGGCACATGTTTTTCGAACTTCAAGGGCAAGTGGCGCTGAAGTTAAGGGAGTAGGGGGCATATCATCTTTTCCTATTATTCTTTGAATGGTGCATCTCAGTTCTCTGGGAATTTTGACGTGCTTCAGATAACACTAAGGTATTATCGAAGGAAGGAACTTGTTCTTGATCAGTGCTCATGTCAGGGATATCCTCAATTTCTAACTCCGAATGCTCCGAATCCGTCTCTTCGCCTTCTTCCAATATATAGTTTGGGTCGGCCCCACTGTCATCAGACTGGCTATAATCTGAATCTGTTTCTTCCCCTTCGATTACGTCACGAACAGTGTCTCCTAAATTTTCAACAGAAATATGTTGCGCGTTTCGATCACGCTGATATTTCCGTTTTCTTGAAGTTGATGCCTGAGATTCCGACATCTAAAAACATTAAAAAATAATTATTGCATATCTACCGAAATGACGACTACGAAACGTTTAGTAAAAAAATACATAAGCACTGTGCAGGCGTCTTTCAGACACAAATAGAAAATAAAATAAGTACCGAACTTACGTCTGTGAGACGTCAACTGCAGCGTGGCGGGAAACCTGTGCACCTCGCGTGCTCTTGCGTTAAACTGCGGAATAGTGCAAGGGTACCGCGAGAAGGCATGGCAACGTCTGACAGACGCCACTACGGCAATTAAAGGTTAATAGCACTAGCTTTGGACACAACGACATCTAGTAAAATAAAAATAATATTGTAAATATTGGTAAATCCAATTTTGCATGCCTTACGCGTACGTATTTTTTTTTAAAGTTTAGTCAAACACAAGTTTTCACTAAAAACCTTATAATTATTACCATACGTCAAATTTTCCGATCATTTTATGTCAAATTTCAATTTACAAAAAAAGCTTGGAAAATCAAAAATGCACTACTCATAATGCTCATAAATGATTGTGAAAAATTTAAAAAATGTAAATTGTGGTTCTATTCTTCAAAGAGTTCCAGTAGCAGTCACCGAAGTACACTTTTAAGTCCCTCTATCAAGTCCGGAGATAAAGTCTTATCACAACTAACAAAACGAGGCCAAACTCGGCACAAGTCACTCTATCAAGTCCAGAAGTAAGGTCTCATCATAACTAACAAAAGGAGCCTAAACTTGGCACATATAGTTCTCCTCGTAGGTGAGTTCCAGTATCAGATACCGATGTATTTTTCAGGTCTATAAAGTCCAAGACATATAAGTATATTTACATATAAATTCTGCGTGCTTTTAGGGAAACAAAATATTGTAATAAAAATCTGTGATTATAAAAATAATAATAATATCTTACCTTGGTCAATTATGTATGAATTTTAGTTTTTGGAATATTTTGAACTTCTACGGCAATCTTTTTCGCTGCAAGCAAGCGATACAATATCCACTCACAACAGCAGCCGAGGCCGGAATGACGAATGACGGAGTGAAACAGTGTATTTAATAAAATAAATTAATACAAGGCTCACAAACCACAGAAAAATTCGCCATTTTTAGCCGAAAAAAAATAATTATAACTAAACAAAAGAAAATTAAACTCCCATTTACATTTCATGACGTCCGATATGATAGATGAAGAGTTTTAAAAATATATTGAGTTGAACAATTTATATTTTCAAAAGTTATCGTGCTTACGAAGCCATGCAGACTTGATAAATCCACACTATTAGTCACTAAAACTCGTTTTTTAAGTAAAAATAGCAATTGATTGATTTAAAAAAAATTATTAATAAGTTCAACAATCATTTATCTTTCTGAAAATCTACTTCTTATATCATTTATGTGTATAATATGATTGCTAGATACGATTTCATACGACAAAAGGTTGGAATCTCAATTTTTAGGCCCTAGCAGAACATACCTGCGCGCTTTGCACTTACGGCATGCAACAAAGAAATTGACATATTTCATACAACCTGATTTCGGTAAAAAATCATCTTCAGTGACGAGGCTCATTTCTGATTGAGTGGTTTTCTTAACAAAAATAAATTATGGATTTGGATTTGAATCGACGAAAATCTACTGAAAGAGGACGGGGGATTTATTAGGTGCCTATAAACTCCGAAAAAGTGACTGTTTGTTGTGAATTTCGGCCCGGGGGGTATCATCGGCCCTTATTTCTTCTAGGAAGGCCGCGCTAACTATCAATGGCGATTGACATCGGACGATAATTACAATTTTTTGTGGCCTAGGGTAGATAGTATAGGCCTCACAAATATCCGCTTTACATTTACTTCTAAAACGCAAAGTCGCAAATTTTTAGTGAGTGGGTGAAAGTAGGAATCCATAGGAGAAGACAAAAGTTATATGACCTTTACAATGAAAGATTATATCGGGTGTCTCAGTAAGAGTGCATTTTTTAAAATTGGAATATTATTTTTTCATGCAAGTGGCAATTCTGAAATTTGACAGCTGTCATCTCTGTTTATTCCCATTATTAAAAATGGAGAGGTTTTCGAAAGACCAACGCGTTATAATTGTGAAAACTCGTTACAAAATTGGGGAAAGTTACGCTGAAACCGCTCGCAAACTGCGCCAAATTTTCAGCCGAGAAAGTGCACCCAATGTGTCAACCATTCAAAGAGTGGTTAAAAAATTTGAAGAAACTGGTTCAATTATGGATAATAAGAATCCTTTGCGTCAACGTACCGGTCGGTCTCTTGAAAACATTGCTGCTGTAAACGAGAGTGTTGCCGAAAACCCGAAAACATCAATTCGACATCGTTCTCAACAACTTCAAATTTCACGAAGTACTACGCAGCGAATTTTGACTAAAGACCTCCACCTTCATGCGTACAAGATTCAGTTAACTCAGGAGCTCAAACCAGCAGAAAGCGCTGGCAATTCGTTCAATGGGTAATGGAGCAAAGTGAAGTCGATACCAATTTTTCGGAAAAAGTTATTTTCTCCGATGAAGCGCATTTTCATTTGGATGGCTTCGTGAAAACACAAAATTGTCGAATTTGGGACTCAGAAAATCCTCATGCAATCCATGAGAAACAAATGCACCCACAACGAGTAACTGTCTGGTGCAGATTTTGGTCAGGCGGCGTGATTGGACCTTACTTTTTTGAAAATGAGGCCGAAATTGCAGTGACTGTGAACGGCATTCGTTACAGGAATATGATAACGGACTTCTTGTGGCCTCAACTAGACGGCATGGATCTGGACAACATGTGGTTTCAGCAGGACGGCGCAACCTGCCACACCGCGCATGAAACAATCGACTTATTACAGCAACGATTTCCAGAACACATTATCTCACGAAACTCTGATGTCAACTGGCCACCAAGATCGTGTGATTTAACGCCGTACGATTTTTTTCTTTGGGGTTTTGTGAAATCTCGGGTTTATGCGAATAAACCCGAAACAATTCCTGAGCTCAAATCGGAAATCCAACGCGTCATCGGTGAGATACAGCCACATCTCTGTGCAAAAGTCATGGAAAATTTCATGAAAAGAGTAATGGCCTGTCATCGGAGCCGTGGGGGTCATTTGCCGGATATTTTATTCCATACTTAATCGGAACATGTCTTCTTTACAATACAATAAAAATATCACAACTCTGTCATAAAATACTTGTTTTTATTTTAAAATGAAAAAGTGTACTCTTACTGAGACACCCGGTATAATCATAGTGTATCATTTAGAGAATATGTATAAAAATATTCCAAAATGTTTTAAGAGTGTGTTGTACAGCCAAGTTTTTATATTTAAGAAACAAAATTAAGAATGCCTCTAATAAAATTAAAATGATTTAGAGCATAATCAATAGTGACACTGGCAAGATGAAACTACACAACTCAAACTTTCAATTAAATTTTAACAATAGTTTGACAAAATCAGATCAAGACATTGCAACGATTATTGAACAATATTTTACCGACATTCTGATCTTGACTACAAAGTCACTTAATTCCTCCCTTGTTGTCACCAAGTCATTACTCAAATAAAATGTAAATGTCTGTTAAAATAGAATTTGCATTTCATTGAATATTATCAGGTGATATTGAAAAATATTTCATAACTATCGATATTAATAAAACAGAATATCTATGGGGGATTTCTGTTGAAGTAATTGCGACTATAATAGATGCGATCGCACCCCAACTTGCTTTTATTTCAATGTTAGTATTGAATCTAGTATGTTTCCTGATTTAATAAAACATAGTAAATTTATACCTTTATTTAAATGTGGTAGTACATTGGATCCAACTAATTTTAGACCTACTTCTATAGTGCCAACGCACAGTAAAATTTTTGAAAAAATATTCTACATCAAATGTTAAGTTTTATTAATGTAAATTACTCTATAACAATTAGTTTGGATTTACAAGGGTCGTTCGATAACTGATACCTGTGTTGAGCTAATCAAACATATTTTCTGAAGCTCTCAACGGTGTTAACCATGACACATTAATCAGGAAGCTAAATCATTATGATGTAAAATACATAGCGCTTAAACTTATTATGTCATATTTAAATAATAGAACGCAAACAGTTGTTATTAATGGATGCAGTTCTTCCGAATGGATCGGTAGTATATATGGGTTTTCCTCAGGGCTTAGTTCTTGGTCCCTTTCTTTTTTTTAATAGGAGAGGGGGCAAACGAGCATGCGGTTCACATGATGGTAAGTGACTAACGCCGCCCATGAACAACTGCAACACCAGGGGAATCGCAGATGCGTTGCCGGCCTTTTAAAAAGGTGTAGGCTCTTTTCTTGAAGGTCCCTAAGTCGTATCGGTCCGGAAAAATCGCTGGTGGTAAACTATTCCACAAGGAAGTTGTGCGAGGAAGAAAACATCTTCTAAATTGCACAATGGTGGACCGCCAATCATCCAGATGGTGTGGATGATATCGGGAGTTCTGCTGCGATGTGTGTTCGTGAAATTTGGCGGCTGGGATTAATCCGAACAATTCCTCAGAGCACTCCCCGTGGTAAATGCGAAAGAAAATGCAAAGAGATGCAACATCTCTTCGCAGTGCCAATGAGTCGAGCCAATCGGAAAGGACTTGGTCGTCGACGATTCGAGCCGCTCTGCGCTGGATGCGGTCAAGTGGAAGGAGCTGGCACTGGGGAGCCCCAGCCCAGAGATAGGAACAGTATTCCATGTGAGGCCGAACCTGCGCCTTGTAAAGTTGCAGGCGTTGAGCTGGCATGAAATACTGTCCCGCTCTGCTGAGCACGCCAAGATTTTTAGAGGCCAATTTGGCCTTCTCTTCCAAGTGACCACGAAACTGCACGTCACTCGATATGTCGACGCCGAGGATTCCGAGACTGGCTGAGGCAACAAGGGGAGTACCTTGTTGCCTCAGCCAGTTTCTGTTCTCGGTTTAAAAATTAATGACTTACATTACTTGATAGGGAATAACTATAATCTAATATTATTTTTTGATGATACTATGTTGATTTTTCGACTAAAAAGGTAATCTCTGAAATATGACAAAGTGAATAATGCTATATCAAAAGTAGTACACTGTACACTGGTTTAACGTTAATAATTTGCTTTTGAACGGTAATTGAACAAAATGTATTAAATTCATTACAATCAATGTTAAACAGGTGAATACTTATGTGCTTTTAACCCTTATGTTCATACCCGAGTACCCGGGTGCCCACTACGATGTATTTTCGTGATAAAAACTGACAAATAATAAAAAAACATTTTTGATCTTCCGGATCCTTGTTATTAAGGTGAAAAGCAAATAAATCATGTATTTAATTTTTTTTCATTGGCTTAAACTTGAGCCATCGCATCATGCGCACCCGGGTACCCGGGTACCCACAACAGTATTTGTATGAAATACGTTAGAAATTAATTTTGTTCAGTGATGATAATTGATTTTATTACTAAAACGGGCAAACACAACACATGTTTATGTACAAATAATATTATTTATTGCATTCTATACATTTTACAACATGAGCTGCTCATCGCAAACCGGTCGGTTCACATTCACTGCAGCTCTTCCGCGTTTTTCGTCGTCTTTTTATTGTCATTTTGTAACATAAGCAACAGGATCCAGTAATTTTCTTACTTCAGGTTTTTTCCGTTGCAAGCGATGGACCAGAGTCTTCCGTTACCCTTGTTATTTCACGACCTATGATACTCTCAATAGCAAGGATTCGTCATACGTTTTTCAATCATTGGCTTGGCAAGTTCTTCACTGAGTTTGCGTAAAAACAGACGTCGTTCCACTGTTTTCTTTTTAATTATTTTATTATTTTCATAATAAATTAGATATACCGCGAGTGCAGCGATGTCTAATATGTTGAAGAACATTGTGATTGGCCATCTTGAACAGCGCCGCTGATTTGTATATCTTCTGATCATTTGGTCCATAATGTCAAGCCAGTTTTGTTTTTATTACAATAACTAATGATATCAGGCTTCTTTCTTCTTTGAATCATCACCCAAAGACATATCCAAACGCATTGTCGATATCAGAATTACTGCTTTATTTTTTTTAGGTACGTAAGAACACATCGTTACTTTGTCGTGAAATCCAAAAACTGTCGAGTATTGCTCTCGTGACTTATTTGCTGCCAAAGGAAGAAGGTAGCTAACATTGCCTCCAATACGCTGTAGAAACGGCGAAAATTGACCATGATATTCTTATCTATGAAGGGAGCAGTAACTGTGCTACGAACAATTGAAATAGTGGCTACTACCTGAGGTGCCCTTAACTTATTTTTCATGTTAAATACGTTTATACAGCATTTTCTGTTTTAAAAATCTCTTAAATACTCAATAACAACGAATATTATAAAGAAAAAATATTCTAAACACTTTTTGTTAGTCAACATGTTAAAAAATTAAAAATATCATGAAATGTGTACCCGGGTACCGCGGGTGCCAAACGACGTTAGTAAGTTTGGGTATGAACATAAGGGTTAAACGGGGAGGAGTTTTTCTCGGAATAACAGTTGACGCGAAGCTTCAATGGGGTCCTCATAATTTTAAACTAGCTAGCAAACTTAGTTCTGCAGTATATGCTGTAAAAATATTAGATGCCTTACATTTTTTTTAGGAATAAGGTGACAAACGAGCACACAGTCCATCTGATAGTAAGTGGTTGCTGTGACCCTTAGACATCTGCATTTATCCTCGTTTGCGAATCAAAATGCAGATGCGTTGTCACCCGTGAGGACTAAATTGGAATGCCTCTTTTCCAGTAAAAACGGTCTCCAGTTCTCAACACTCACCATACGAATCACATCAGTGTTAAACTGCCATTTTACGCTGGTATTCTGTGAGAGCCTGGTCCTTCCCCGGTCGAGCCGATCCATTCGTGCTACAACTATGCTACTAATATAGCCATAGTATGGCTCTATCGCGTACAAAACATGTGTTGAAACAGCTAGATTAGTTTATTTTGGTTATTTCCATAGCATGATGTAATATGGAATCTTGCTATGGGGTAATGTGACTGACATTGAAACTATCTTTGTTTTGCAAATAAGAGCCATAGGAGCAATTTATACCCTATGTCCAAAGGAATCGCTTAGAAAAAGATTAAATTAATAAATATATTAATTTTGGCCTCTCATATATTTACGAGAATTTAATAATAAAACAACAAAAAAAAATATATTTATTAAAAATAGTGATGTGCATTTTGTAAATACCAGGAAAAAGTACAATTTCTTTATATCAGTTTCTCGACTCCAAAGAGTCAGTTAACTCCTTCAGGGGGCAATGTATACACATCTACAACAAAGTTCCAGGAAATATGCTGACCTTTTCTATCAAAAGTTTTAAATTATTTACTAAGCAAAAATTGTCTAGTAAAGTTTATTCTACTACTAAAGAGTACATGACTAATAATGATCCCTGGTAATGAGGTGATCGCTACCATGTTGTTTCTAAATATTTTCATAACAATTCTATAAACGATTACATTGTAAATTGTACTTTTTTATTTAAAATCCCGCTTGGTTTCTTGCTGGTTCTTTTCAGGATAGAAGGTTTTTTTGCAAACCAGTGGTAAATCTAAAAAATGACTTTCAATAAGTATTATGTTTTGTAATCGATATTGAATAAAAACGATTCTATTCTATTCTGGTTTCAATAAGACGACAAAACTGGCAATACTGTACGGGAAACATTGAATTGAAAAACGGGAAACGGCTCCGTGGCGCAGTGGCTTAGCAATGAGTTGCTGCGCTGGGGCCGCGGGTTCGAATCCCGCACGGAACAAGTATTTGTATGGCCTACAAATAATTGTTCCGGGTCTGGATGTTTGTCCTTGTGAAATTTGTGTTTGTAAACTGCCTCCACGATACAGGAGAAAATCCTTGTGTGGGGGTAATGTTTAAAAAAAAATAAAAAAATTATTGGATTTCAAGTTCCAGGGCTTCCACATCTCGCGTGGTGGTGACATGAATTGGCATCCGAGATCCTGTGACCTAACACTAGTAGATACATGTAATCTCTGGTTTATGCAGACAAATCACCGAAAATTTCCTTCTTGAAAGCCAACATAACTCGCGAAATTGAATCCTATTTATGCGAAAATATCGTCCAAAATCGGTCCATCAGTATAGTCTAGCTACATCGGAGCCACGGCAGCCATATAGCTGAAATTATATTCCATACATAATGTCATCGAATGTCTTTAAAAGAAAAATAAATATTGTGGCAATATAACTTACTCAGGTTGTCTTACTTCATTTCAAAGTTCGAGCGCTCTTAATAAAAAACCATGTGCTACTGTCAACAGTGACAAAATATAATTAATTAATCAGGCGTTACATTGAGGAAATCCATTATATTAAAGATGTAGATTATTTAGGTAAGATCCGCGTAAAATAATACAATGATTTATCTAACCTAGTTAGTTCGAACAACGTAAGACACATCTTTAATATTGTAAAGTAATTGGAAATTTTAGTTATTAGAAAATTTGTTACTTACCCCAAACATTTCATTAAGATTCGATGGAATAGATGCTTTTATATTATAAATTATTTTGTGATAAAATGCGAATCAATTTAGAAATTTAATCCACCCATTTCAATATTCAAATTTAAATGTTCAAGCAGAAGTTCGTTTGCGCCAAAGCGAGAGACTCGTCACATAATAGTAAATGTATTTAATAAATATCTGTAGAATATTAAATATCTTATAACTTGCTTATATCAAATGTTTCAGCTATTGGGTTATTCTAGCACAAAATTTCCAGTAACATTTTTTAGTCTGGAAGTTGGTAATACCTGCGCTTGATCTTTTTTATGGAATAAGGGTGACAAACACAATCCACCTGATAGAAAGTAGATGCTATGGCTATGGAGGAAACATGTAGATATATTTGTAATCAAATCAAATCAAATAATTTATTTGATTAAGCAACAAAACTAAGGCGACCCCTGCCATGCTATCCGTGAATTTCTTCAACATCTGGGGACTTCACTCAAACCTAAACGCCGTCCACTACCATCTCGAGACGACGAAGCCGGCCTTGCTCTTTCTAACCGAGACGCAGGTGTCCCCTCCGGCTAATACTTCGTATCTCTCCTACCCTGGGTACAAATTGGAACACTCCTTTGTGCCTCGGGCTGGAGTTTGCGCATACGTCAGAGAGGACATCTGTTCTTGACGCCTCGGTAGTCTTGAAGGTTCGGACCTCTCCATCCTTTGGCTACGCGTAGACAGCGATGACTCTCCACGCTTCTACGGGTGCCTCTATAGGTCCCATTGCGGTATTGCCGAAACAGACCGAGTCATCGATCACGTCCAAATGGCTACAGATTCCTTGCTACAACAGGTCTCATCCGCAGAGATCGTGATCTTTGGCAATTTTTACGCCCATCACGCCGAATGGCTCGGTTCACTTTTAACCGATCATGAGATCTGCTTATGATTTTGCCTTGGCATATGGTCTGACATAACTAGTCACTACGCCTGCGTGGATCCCAGATGTGGAGGATCATGCACCTTCCCTGTTGGATCTGCTGCTGACGTCTCATCCGGACAGATATCAGGTCTCCGTTTTTGCCCCTCTTGGCTCCTTGGACCATTGTTTAGTCTAGAGTGTGGTGCCACTAAAGCTGAAATCGCGGTTGCTTTCTGTAGGCTGCCGCCGTAATTGGCACTGTAGGTCAGCCAATTGGGATAGGATGCGGTCTTTTTTTGCATCCTACCTTTGGGGGTGGGTTTGCTTCTCGCCGGAAGATCCCAGCGTTGTTGCTGACTCTGTTGCTAATGTGGCACTTCAGGGTATGAAACTTTTTATTCCATCCTCGGTGGGGCCGAACGGAGGCAGATCCCAGCCATGGATTGTTTTTTTAGACGCGAATTAGTTCTTCTGGGTAGTTTTAGTTTACAACTTTCTTATCTCTTTGTGACACCCAAGAACAGTGCACGCACTGTTCTTGGGTGTCACAAACACACATACCATCTTAATCATCAGGGGTGTCAATGAATTTGTAATCTACTTTGTTTGAAGTTGTTTGCAAATAATATCAACGGCTGCATTATACCTTCAACACCAGGTTAACTGGTCACTAATCTGCCGTATAAGTCCTGTTTGTTAAAGTATTTAGACATAGCTAAGCTAAATGAAGTGCTAAATGTTGTGGTGTGTATAGTTCAGATTATATTACAGCCACTGAAAATAAAGCTGGGCAAATTTATCTGATATAGAAGCAGTTCATTGATCATTACTCTATGCCGATAGTAACCTGCCAAAATCACTACGCTGATAGAAATACGGAATAGAGGTAATAGCTGGACAGATTGTTGCTCCTGTAATACAGTTTAAATAATGGCTGAAATAGGATTAACATACGTAAAACTTTTAACCGATTTTTTTGTATTTATTTGTCTGTGCAAGTGAACTGTTTTTTTTACGGCAGCGAAGGCATTTGAACTTATGGCCCCACCTGATGTTAAGTCATTATTATCGAACCCATGAACATTCGCAGCACCAGGGGAATCAGGGGAATCTCAAAGTTCTATTAATTCGCTTGGGTGCCTTGAGATACTTTTTGAACTGTTCGCTGGGCTAAGTTGTAAAATATTCCAAAAACTTCGCATTGTAACCCATCAGCATATTGTGAAGAATTTCGGGAACAAAATTTACATCAGACTAGGATAAACTTTTAATAATCATACTGAAGGACGCTGTATCCATGTCCATGTAATAAATTAAAAAGTATAGTACATAACAATATGTAAACGTAAAATTAATTTGGTTTTGCTTTTCATCCAACAGTATATTTCAGATGAAATAATTCTGGAATAATATGAACGTTCAAAAACTGATTAAATTCTTTTGTTGACCGCTTGAAATATTTTAGAAATTTGCAGGGAAAAAGGGAGCATGTGCGCTAGTCTTATTGAAAAATCCTTTCTTTATTACAAATTCTTTGCTTATATAGTTATATTATCATACGTGGTTTTAAAAGTTTAAAGCATTATACGTATATATGAAATAACTAAAAAAAACTGGTATTTGTGTATGTTGGTATAGTTGTCGCAAACGCGGCTGCTGCTGAGATCTTGGGTTCAAATCCCGAGTCAGGTTGAAAATTTATTATTGAGTTATTCTACCAAGAAATTCTCAGTAGCAGCCTGGAGTCAGCAAGTTGGCGGTGTTTAACTCCCGTGACTCGGAAAGCACGGAAAGCCGTCGGTCCTGCACCTGATCTGTTCTTTTTACGTTCGTGTCGTGTTATCATCCCATCAGACTATGAGAGTTAGGGAATAGAGAGTGCACCGGTTCCTGCGCATACACTCGGGCACTATAATCCTTTCCTGTGCAGGTGACTGGTCTTAGTGGAAACTGACCGCCGTGACCGCAATGCGGTCTGGGGGACATTATTGTAGTTTTATAGTAAAGGCTTTTTAAATATTGTGCTGACAAAATAAAATTAGATTTTATAGTTGTGCCAATTCTTGTCAATGTCATCCTATAATAATTAAAACATAAACATCGAAATAGCATCATACCCGTTAAAATCCACCGCTGAATATTTTGCGTTGTTATCAGAAAGATGCTAGTAGCCCACCCATAGTTTAATTACCCTCTGTCACCTCTTGCGACAACCACGGGATGACATTGAGTAGTGAATTCGTTTAAACTGCTATATGGTGGCGAAATAAGGGAAAATAATTAAACTTAAATAATTTGTAAGGAGACATTGTGACATATTACGTGTCGTTAAGACAAAGATAAGAAATCACGCATAGGTACACACAATAACAAAATGAAATCATTTTGATCATTTTCATGGCTGTAATGTGATCTGAAATCCCTTTGCCTTCCTTGCACTAGAAAATATTACATGAAAATTCATACAAGCTTTGTTTACATACAACTCATATCAACAATGAGCAACAACAGTGCGATGACAAAACCATTCCTAACTTCTTGATCCACACCCGCCTACATCGTTCTTCTTTCTTTCATTAACAGTCCATAAAAATCCAGAAAAACATATGCAACCAAAGCAATGTTATTGGTTACAAATGAATTTAGATGCATTTGTAGAGTGTGTGTTCTAACAATAAGTTAGCGATGGTTTTCGCTTGGTTTTTGCATCACTTGAAATGTTCGTAGCGCTTCATCTTATAATTGGTCGAATTTCAACCACTGCATCCGCATCCGGATTAATGTTCTCATCTATCATCTATTTTAACTTTCAATAGTTAGAGGAACTTACTCAACACATTACGATAAAGATCAACTACCTTACAATTTCAGATATACTAAATTTCCCGCCAGTAATTACTTCCCGGGAAACTGTATCGCTAAACAGCTTATCGCTAGCGCCAATGTTGTTAATGGCTCACGTCTACGGAATGCGTAGCTAAGGTTTAAGAGAAACATAATTTATTTTACTTTAAAATAAATGAAAGATGCCACAATTTAAATGGAAGTTATCAGTCAAAAGCAATAATGATCGGTTATTCCATTTATACATCCATTATAGCCAAAGATGCAACCTCGAAAGCTACAAAATCTGAAAAAGCTAATCCATTACTGACGTTACCCCAAATGATTTTCTAGAACAAAGATGATGACCTTAGTCGATAGACGCAAGTGCCTCAGGACTCTGCTCGAACACACAGTCCACCTGTTGTATCCATGGTAAGTGGATGCTGAGGCCAATAGATATCTTCCTTTATCCTCGGAAAAGAACCAAAATGTAGATGCGTTGACACCCTTGAGTTCTACGACAGAACGCCTCGTTTCCTGTGAAAAGGGTCCCCGGTTCTCTACAATCACCATACAAAATCTCCGTATTCTGTGAGAGCGTTATCCTACCCCGGTCAAACAAACCCATTTATGCTACAACTATAATATAGCTACAGCGTGGCTCTACCAAGATTAATATTACTATCAATATTTATATATTTTTTATATTACAACATAATTTTATTTTCTACTTTATAGCTGTATTTTTCTTTATTTTTTATTTATTCTATTATATAAATGTTAAAATAACTTAGCGGGACGCGACGACGTAAACATCTAATCTGTTTATATCTTCAATTTCAAAGTGTAGAAAGTGTTTACAGTATTAATTGAACAAACCATGCAAAGAACGAACAGTGTTTAGGGAATACTTTTTTCCCTAATAATAATAACTGATCATAATACTATAACAATTGTGAAACATTATAAAACAAGTGCAGCATAGTGTAGGCTATCCGAAACAAATAAAAAGTGTTAGAACTCAATATAGTGCTAATTACAATCCGGGGAACAATATACTCGTATATTTCTAAATATAGTACCTGTTGAAGCGCCTGTCAAATTATATTAGCAGTTCTCATGCCAATATTAGTCCGTAAGCTGTGTAGGTATGTTTAAAAAATGTTGTACCGGTCGTCGTTGTAAAATTTAGAGATCAAGTAAAGGTCGATTGAGCAAATTACTGCATTTTATTATTAAAAAGAGATCAAATTCCTATTCATGGTCCTAAATCGAAGCCGGATTTGAAAAAACGTAATTGGACAAGATATTATTTAGTGGAATACGCTTGGGAAGTCTTAAATATTCGTTGTGGAAATACCACCGAGGGAGTGAAGATATTTAACCAAGAAATCTGGAGTCTTAGCCCCTTAGATATTGGACTATTATTTAATTTATTTAACCCAGCACTCATTATTAGGTAGTATTTTGTTTAAATCGACTGCTAATTTATCAGGTTAGTACCAAATTACCTATAAAATAATTACGTATAACTTAAAGAATTTAATCGGCTAAAATTCATTTAATATTGTTTTATATAGTTTCTAATAACCGTCAAATCATGATTAAATCAAATTATAAAGCTTAGTTAAATTATATTGACGATATTATAATTTTTTTTTTCTCTTTATTGGTTTAAACTGTTTTTTAAAAAATAAGTCAAGAGAGTGTATAATTGAAAAAATTGCATAATATTATTTATTACATACTAAGGCATACCTGTGAAGCTGTTTGATGGTCTGAATTGTATTTGTTACCCTTAATTGTTGTTAATTATAAAGTTAAATATCAAGGTAGTACATGTACCATTTTGTTTAATTATTTAAGAGTTTGAAAAATAAGTAAGGGAATTAGTTTTCATTTCTTTACAACTGTAAGCAAAATTGTATAAAACTACTTATGAATTATATTTTATAAAATATAAACTTCTTGTTTGTATAAATTTCAGGCATTTGCACTAGTCTCCCAATACCAGCCAGCATGCCAGAAGATAAGGAGCAAATTAGGAAACGAGCTAGTTACAAGGGACAAATAACAGCTTTTTCAAATTATTTAAATTCACTGAAGGTATCTTCATTGGCTGCTACTGAGGTAAATGAGTTGCAATTACGTATTAGTAGGATTGAGTCAATGTATGAACGATATGATGAGGTACAATTATCCATCGAGTGTAATACTGATAATATAGACGCCCAGATATCAGAACGAACTGATTTTGAATCCCTGTATTTTAAATCGCTTTCTCTTGCAAAAAGGATCTTAGCAGATTGCATTAAGTCAGATGACGTAAGCAGTGACGGTGGCTCTCATTCCGGCAATCATAAATTTGTTAAACTGCCCACTATTCAACTACCTAAATTTAATGGTTCTTATGATAATTGGTTAGAGTTTCATGATACGTTCATGAGCCTCATACATTCAAATGACGAGATAGATGACATAAATAAGTTTCACTATCTGAGAGCGTCGTTGGAAGGGCCCGCTGCTGTGGTAATACAGTCAATCGAATTCTCGGCAGCTAATTACACCGTCGCATGGACTATATTATGTGATAGATATGATAATAAAAGACTACTAATTCAAAATCACGTGACAGCCTTATTTAATATAGCACCAATTAATAAAGAATTGTCTGTCAACTTAAAACGTCTTATTGACCAAATAAATAAAAATTTACGTGCACTAGAATCTCTCGGTGAGCCAACTAAACAATGGGACACACTTCTCATTCATATTATTACTCAAAAATTAGATGCTAAGACATATCGTGAATGGGAAGAGTCTAAAGGTCGTTTGGAGAAAGATACACCTATTACGTTCGATATATTTTTGATGTTTTTAAAAAATCGAGCCGATTTAATCGAAACACTAGAAATGTCTAATTCTGGTGCTACTAACCGTTTAAATTCTTCTATAAAATATGCTCCAAAAGTTAAGGCAATGGTTTCAGTGCGGGATACCGGTAATAAAAACGGTTCGGCCTTTTCCGCCAAACTGTGTCCTAAATGTAAGGGTGACCATAAGTTAAGCAGTTGTCCTCAGTTTCTTGGATTAAGTAACGATGTGCGTCTACAGTTACTGCCAGAGTATAAAGTATGTTTCAATTGTCTTAATTCAGGACATTATGCAAATCACTGCAAAAAGCCAGGATGCAAAATATGCCACCGAAAGCATAACACTCTCGTGCACGTCGCAGATTACCAGTCAAAACCAATTACAGATATTAATACATCTAACACGAGTAGTGGTAATAATAAGCCCGTTATGCAAGGTCATTTCGAACAAACAAACAGTTCGACAGGCTCACAGTTGTCATCCAATTCTAACGCACATCTGTCATTATCCGCAAAGGTAGGCACTGCATCGTCTAGTGAACAAGGCGACGTATTGTTATCGACGGCATTAATTAAAGTTATAGGTAAGAATGGTTGTCCATATATTGCTCGTGCTATTCTTGATAGTGGCAGTAACGCTTGTTTAATAACTGAAGAGTTATATCAAAGGCTAGGTTTGCCCGCTCAAAATGTAAATCAGTCGGTAGTCGGTATTAATAATGCTTCGGCACACATCAAGAAGATTTGTAAGGTATCGATAAAATCATTGAATGATAACTTCTCTAGTAATCTTCATTGTTTTGTCCTACCATCAATAACCCAAAATGTACCTACTAGATATGTTAATTTGTCAAACTTAAAAATTCCATCTAATATTTCTCTGGCAGATCCTAATTTTCACTCACCTGCTCCCGTTGACATGCTTATAGGTGCTGATGTCTTTTGGGACTTAATAGGAACGCAGAGATTAAAATTAGGGGACGGTCAGCCGATTCTTTGTGAAACTAGCTTAGGATGGTTAGTGTCAGGTCCGATAGATTATAGATATGTAAAGAAAGGGGTTAACTTTATTAAATGTAATTTTACAAGAATATTTCAAGATGAGGCTAGTAAAGATTTAGATGAAGATATACAAAAACAATTAGTACGCTTCTGGCACCTCGAAGAGGTAAGCCCTGCGTCTCTTTATTCAAACGAAGAAAAATTATGCGAAGAACACTTTTTAAAAAACACCACGCGACTGGCAAATGGTCGATTTTGCGTGAGGATACCCTTAAAACATAATCCTGACGTATTAGGTGATTCTTGGCCACGAGCTAAAAAGTGTTTACTATCGCTAGAGCGCAGGTTAGCAGGTCAATCTCAGGTCTATGAAATGTATAAAGAATTTATGTCAGAGTATGAAAGTCTGGGTCATATGGAGAAATGTGAGAATGATAATTTACCACGTAAGATGCATTTAATACCACATCACGGTGTGCTTCGGGAAAGTAGTACTACTACTAAATTAAGAGTCGTTTTCAATGCTAGCAGTCCGACTTCTTCGGGTGTTTCCTTGAATAATATACAGATGGTAGGTCCCGTGGTACAGGACGACCTTTTGTCCATTCTTTTACGCTTTCGGCTACACAAATACGTTCTCACAGCTGATGTTGAGAAAATGTACCGGCAAATAGTCATTCATCCCGATGACCGCTATTTGCAACAAATTGTCTGGCGTGATAACCCTTCAGAACAGCTTCAAGCTTATCAACTTAACACCGTGACTTACGGCACCTCTAGTGCTCCCTTTTTGGCAACTAGGTGCCTCCAACAATTAGGCTTAGAGTGTACCGATGACAAGGTTGCTCAAGTGATCATTCACGATTTTTACGTTGATGACTTGCTAACGGGAGGGGATGATATTAACGAGGTTACAGATTTGCGCCGTAAAGTGACTTCCACACTTGCATCAGCTCATATGGTTTTGCGAAAGTGGAAGTCGAATGAATCTCAACTGGTTAGTGAAAATGATATTTCTCCGCTTGATTTGAATATTGGTGGCTTTGAACCGACTAAAACTTTAGGCCTTGGTTGGCAATAACATACTGACCAACTTTGTTTCCCTATAGGAGGGCTATTCTCAGGTAGAACAAAGCGTGATATGTTATCTGTGATTTCTCAGATTTTTGATCCACTAGGACTTCTATCTCCCTGTGTAATTAAGATGAAAATGCTTCTTCAACAGTTGTGGCTGCTCAAGCTGTCATGGGATGAGCAGTTGACGCCAGAAATCAGCAAGATGTGGGCTGAGATAATAGTCGATTTACCTAAATTAAATACTCTACGTATTCCACGTCGTGTTATTTGTGACTCGCCTAGTTTGTTTGAATTTCATATTTTCTCGGACGCTTCTGAGCGAGCATATGGCGCCTGTTTATATGTGCGTAGTGTTAATGATCAGGGTGAGGTTTTAATTCAATTATTGATGGCGAAAAGTCGTGTCGCGCCGCTTAAACCTATAACAATCCCAAGACTGGAACTTTGTGGTGCACTTGTTGGAGCTCGCCTTTACCAAAAGGTTGTAGCATCGCTGAGACAACAGGCTAAGCGCACTTTCTTTTGGACAGATTCGTCCATCGTGTTAGGATGGTTAAAGGTGTTACCTAGCAAGCTACAACCCTTTGTCAGAAATAGGGTTGCTGAAATATTATAGAAGACTGGAAATTGCGAGTGGAGGCATGTCCCAACAGAGTGTAATCCGGCCGATCATATTTCTCGCGGTGTGAGTTGTAAGGATATTTCATCCATGAGTAAGTGGTGGTCAGGACCTGAATTTTTAAAGAAAGAGGTCTCTCACTGGCCTGCAAATTTCTTAAGTATTAATCACGAGTTGCCTGAGATTAAATCGTCAAATGTTATCCTCCACGGAATACTTCATTCTAGCAACAATGAAGATTTAGGTGGGAATAAATTAATTGAATTTAAACGATTTTCTAAATATACTAGATTAAATCGGACCGTTGCTTATGTGCTGCGTTTTATTAATAATTGTAGAAAGCAATCCGTTCACGGTCCTCTAAGCAATCAAGAGTTGCAAACCGCACTCAATGTTATTATAAGAATATCTCAGAGTGAATCATTTGAGGAATACACCATGTTAATTAAAAATAAAAGTTTACCCACTAAAAGTCCGTTGCTTAAATTTAATGTATTTCTCGATGATAATAAAATAATGCGTGTTGGAGGGCGTCTTGAAAATTCCGATTACTGTTATGAGAAAAAACATCCCATACTTATACAGTCCACTCATTATTTTACCAAATTGCTCTTCAACTATGAGCACATAAGGTTAATGCACGCGGGACCACAGCTAATGTTGGCCACTATAAGAGAGATGTACTGGCCGATTAGAGGTCGTAATTTGGCCAGATCTTGTTATCGACAATGTGTAAGATGTAATAGAATGAAAGGAAAAACCATCTCTCCAATAATGGGCAACCTACCACACCAACGCATCCTTTCTGGTTTTCCATTTCAAAATATTGGACTAGACTATGCGGGACCAATTCAATCTGTTTCTCGCCATGGCCGTGGTTGTAAAATTGTAAAGGTGTATATAGCTATTTTTATTTGCTTCGCGACTAAGTCAATTCATCTTGAATTAGTGGGTGATTTAACTAGCATTACCTTCATATTAGCTTTGCGCAGATTTATGTCTAGAAGAGGGAAACCTCTTAATATTTATTCGGATAATGGTACCTCCTTTGTAGGCGCATACAATGACATTTCAAAATTTATTAGGACGTATTGTAATTCTTTATCTGAGGTAATGGCAAATGAAGGAATTAATTTCCATTTCATACCGCCTTATTCTCCCCATTTTGCTGGGCTTGCGGAGGCTGGTGTCAAATGCATTAAATATCATTTAGTTAGAGTGCTGGGCAATTGTAATGTGACTTACGAGGAACTAAATACCACATTAATACAAATTGAGGCTATACTTAACTCCAGACCACTCACACCTTTGTCAACGAATCCTGAAGACTTGCTACCACTAACGCCCGGTCATTTTTTGATTGGACGCCCCTTGACTTCCTTGCCGACACCAGACTATAAAGATCATTCCGTAAGCTCTTTAACCCGATTTCAACGAATAGAACAATTACGTCAACATTTTTGGGCTAGATGGAGCAAGGAATATATATCAGAGCTTCAACTGCGGATGAAATGGCGTTCCTGTAAAGGCTCTTTGAAGTTAAATTCACTGGTACTCCTAAAAGAGGAGAATTCACCGCCATTAAAGTGGAAGATGGGTCGCATCGTCGCAGTCCATCCAGGCTCGGACGGCGTATCAAGGGTGGCGGATATCAAAACATCGACTGGTATAGTTCGCCGATCATTTAGCAAAATTTGTCCGCTTCCTGAACCTGAAGAATCTGGTTGAAAGGTAGACTTTCAACGCCGGGGGGCATGTTGAAGCGCCTGTCAAATTATATTAGCAGTTCTCATGCCAATATTAGTCCGTAAGCTGTGTAGGTATGTTTAAAAAATGTTGTACCGGTTGTCGTTGTAAAATTTAGAGATCAAGTAAAGGTCGATTGAGCAAATTACTGCATTTTATTATTAAAAAGAGATCAAATTCCTATTCAGTACCACTCAGTGAATTGATTTTAATTATTATTAGTGAAAAAAGACCACATATTTATAACCTATAATAACAAAGTTATTTTTGCTTTGTCATCCATTAAGACCCGTGTCTGCACAATAATCGCGACATCTATTTTCAATTGTAAAAACCAGTTGATACGCTCAAAGACATCGATCGATTCTTCAATCGAGAGAAACTACTAAAGGAAATGAGAGTTGACATAAAAAAGACTGAAGAGTGGCTACAAAAGTTGGAAAATAGAATTACGAATAAAATTAATCAATAAACTGATCAAAAATTCAAGTTGACATAAAAAAGACTGAAGAGTGGCTACAAAAGTTGGAAAATAGAATTACGAATAAAATTAATCAATAAACTGATCAAAAATTCTATTTCATACACGAAGAACTAGGAAAAATAAAAGAAACTAGCACAAAACAAGAAAAAAGGATTTCTTATATAGAAAAATAAATAAGAAAAAGAAATATTATATTTTTTGACGTAAAAGAAGAACAACATTCTACTAAGAGTAAGAAAGTAAAATACTGCAAATAATAAAAGATGAACTAAATATAGAATGTGACAGAAAATAATGAGAGATGATTCGTCAGATAGGCAAGTACAATGAAAACAAAGTAAGACCTATTGTTATAACTTTTACTACCTATGGCCGAAAAATTACAATACTGAAAGATAAAAAACTTATGAAGACAGAAGGAATTTATCTTAAAGAAGACTTTTCATCACAAATTCTGAAAACAAGAAAAACATTGTTGGTACAAATTAAAAAAGATAAAGAAGCCAGAAAAAAGCCTATTTACGTTACAACAAACTAATAGTCCGAGAACCATCAATAAATAAGAAGAGTGAAACAGATGAGGATGAACAAAAGGGCGATAGAAACAAAAAGGATATTAGAAATAACACCACCAAACCAAATGAATGTCTGAATAGACAACCACAAACACACCAACAAGCACCAAATAAAAACAAGACACAAGCGAAGAAAACCGGGGATAACCAAAGCTCCATAGAAAAATCCATCAGAAAACAAAGCATAACTAAAGCTTCAGAATCCAGAAAAACTTCCTTGTGAATATCTAATTCAGATAAAATGCGTCAAGCTCACAAACACAACAAAAAACATAATATAACCTTACGGCTTATAGACGACTACCCTCCAAACCTCAAAACATATTACATTGCAACATTTAATGTCAGATAAATAAAAAAAGAAGAAGACGAATCAAAAAGGTGGAATAATGACATCGTCAAAGTAGCCAAGATTAGCGCAACACTTGAAGTAATTTGGAGGAGGCTTTTACCGAAAAGGCGGCCCTTAAAACTAACAAAATTAAATATAAAGACATACTAACAGTACTAACAAATCAAATAAAAACAATGGATACTAGCTGTAATATTATAAACTTAACAACATTTATTTAAGGGATAGACAAAACTTGATAAATAAATAAATGTTAAAATTCTTATTTTTTGACATGTAGAGCCTAAATTTTAGAGTTATAAATTAAAGGAATATTTTCTACTGAGCATAATTGTTCTGTAGTAGCTATCTGCTTCATTTTATTGGTAAAGTTTGCAATAAAATAAACGCTAGCTGGTTCAACACTGATTTATTATTTTTATGAAGGTACAGTATCCACCCAAAATATCAATGTACCCACAATACACTACAAAGTTATTTTATCGAACAAAAATTTATTGAATCTCAAAGTTGTACGTAAATTAGACATCAGATGGCCTAAAAACTACTAATTGAAAACAAATCATTAAATTATAAAATCGAACAAAGAGGACGCCGAGATAATAGAAAACATTGTATATATTCTCTCGCTGACTAAATCCTATAAATTTATATGTTTGTCTCTTTTTAGTGCCGCTTTTTTGTTTCCAACTTTTTTTCGCATGAAATCATATCTAACAATCATATTGAACATATAAATTATATAAAAAGCACATTGTCAGAAAGATAAATGATAGTTGAACTTATTTTATTTTAATCGATCAATTGCTATTTTTACATAAAAATAGCGGTTTTAGTGATATAAGGTGTACATTTATCAAGTCCACATGGAGGGGTGAACAGGATAACTTTTGAAAATATCTATTGTTTATTAATATATATTCAACTGAATCTATTTTTTAAACTCTTCATCTATCATCTAGAAAGTCATAGAATGTAAATGGCAATTTTCTTGTATTTTGTTTAGTTATAATTTTTTTTTCGGCTGAGAAATAGCGAAATTTTCGGTATTTTGAGCAGCCTTGTATTAATTTATTTTGCTAAATACACTTTGCCTTATTCCGGGTCACAGAGTACTTTTATGCTCCGGGCTCAAGGCATGCAGAATTGGATTTACCAATAGTTTTTATTTACTCAGACAGTAGTAAGTAGATCACATGGTGGGTGTACTTCTATATAGTGGTAGAATAATGCATGTACACAATAGATTGTGTCAATTCCAATCGACTGTAGGTCTAATTATAGGATCAAGATATTGTGTCAAGCGTAACGCAATCACGAAGTTAAATTGACAAGATATACGGAGAATAACGGATATATAATGATTATAATAACGGAGATTGAACCTACGTCCATTACAATTAACGAGTGCTTTGTATTAACTAGATGTGTGAATGAAATCATAAATGAATGAATACTTATACTTTTATTGCACATCTTAAAATAAAAAAACAGAAAAAGAACTAAATGACTATATAAGCGCTATATTTTGATGGCTCCGTGGCGCAGTGGCTTAGCAATGAGTTGTTGCGCTTTGGGCCGCACGTTTGAATCCCGCACGGAACAAGTATTTCAATGGTCTAAAAATAATTGTTCCAGGTCTGGATGTTTGTCCTGGAGCAATTTATGTTTGTAAACTGCCTCTACGATACAGGAAAAAATCCTAATTGATGGTAACGTTTTTTTTTAAATTAGAATATAATAGAATAGAATATATATCGAACTCTCTCGGGCAACCATAGGTGTAAACAAATATATACTACACAACTATAATACACTAAAAATGTATAAATTGTTACTATATATGATATAATCTAATAAATCGAATATCAACATGCATAAATATATAAATGTACATTATTCATATATACAGGCGTGTCTTCACAAAATATGTATATACTTTGTGTAGATACGTATGTATATTCTTATAAATAATTTACCAAATTCCTCAAACACAATGTATACCGGGAAATACAATATAAACATAATGAATAAAGATGTGATAATTTTTCTTAACAATACAAAAGCAGCCCCAGAGATTAAAACGAGGCAAGTAGATAAAGATAAAGATAAAGCTAATAATAAAAATAAAGATAAAGAGAACATTACAGTCTTAATCTCAAAAGAAAAAGAAATCAGTCAAGAATTCTCTAATAGTAATAATATACTAATAGTAATATAACAGTTGTAGCGTAACAGCCACGCGGCAGCTTTTGCTGTCGCAGGATGGGCCGGCTCGAATCGGGGTGGTACCACGACCTCACAGAATACCAGCGTGAATTAGAGGTTTACCTCTGCGTTTCGCTTGGTGAGTGCAGGTGGCCGGAGGCCCTTTTTACTGGAAATGAGGCATTCCATCTTAGTCCTCACGGGTGACAACGCATCTGCATTTTGATTCGCAAACGAGGATAGATGTCGATGTCTATGGGCCGCAGCAACTACTTACCATCAGGTGGACTGTGTGCTCGTTTGTCACCCTTATCCTTTAAAAAAAATTCTGTTACGCTATAGTATGCTTTGACTGTAGTGAATAATTATTGATGTACCTATTAATGTGATGTATTAATTGATGTATTTATTTTAATTTTAAAATAAATTGTGCATAACTTGTCCGGCCCTGACCAAATTCCACCGTGTTGTAGTACTATAAAGCCCAACTTCTCCGCTTCGCGTTCGTGTAGTTCGTGTAGCAATTAATATTAAGAAAATGAAAAGCTATAATTGTTTTACTTTTCACAAACATTAAAGCAGTTTTTTTTATCTATTTTAAAATTGTTATCAAAAGAAATAGCACCTAATATTTTAAGTTTTTTTTTTTAATTTTATATATAGTGTAAGCCGCGGCCAAAGATCAAAAATCGAAAATCCAGTGTCTAGACTAGACATAATTTCCCTCGGGGAATGTTTATTTCTAACTTAATAAATGCATATTGCCTGCTGCCAATATTAAATTATTTCTTAGAATAACAAAACTGTATTCTATATTTCATAGTGATAAATTGGTTGCGGTTGAATTTGATGTAATAATAAAAATCTCTTCGAAAGCGGCTTACTTGTGTGCTGTTTAATAGTTTTATAAGTGCGGCAATATTTCGTTATACGTACTTTTTTATACTTATAATAAATAAGTTAACAGTCTACCAATGGTAAAATGGTTGCTGTAGCTCATAGACACCTAGAGCGCTTCCGCGCGTGTGATATTATATTTGAGTAAAATAGACAAACTTATACTAAGATTTTTCGTTATAAGATAATTTGTCTCAGAATATCATAGATTTTAACCAATATCTATGGTACTCTGATACACACTTATAAATTACAATATATCCATAAATCTAAGCAAATCCTTTAAAAATCGTGTATCATCGTGAAGAAATGAGCACTGACTTCCTTTTCAGATTCATGTGGATATCAACCAATATATAGATATGACATTATATAGATTTAATATGTGATTAATATGCAAGACATACATATGATTTGACAAATAAGTGGTAAAGCCACGTTGCAGCTGTATTATGGTTTAAGCATTAACGGGTCGGCTCGACCGCGGTAGAACTATACTCTCACAGAATACATCCGTAAAGAGGCAGCTAATGCTGCTGTGTTTCGTATGGTGACTGTGAAAACCGGAGACCCTTTTTAATGGAAATGACAAGTCAAATCTTTGTCCTCAGGGGTACAACTAATCTGCATTTTGAAAGTTAATATGTTAATTTCCTTAAATTTTTGTCGGGGCGACTTTTTTTAATATTCTACTAAGCCAGCGCTTATCTACAATCCTACCTGATGGTAAGTGGTGATGTAGCCTAAGATAGTGAAGCGCACTGACTTAATAAAAGCCTATTCACTCTTGCCTTGAAGACCCACACTGTAATCGGCTGGAAAGACAGATGCTGGCAACTTATTCCGGCATATCGTCCAGCTTGGGACCTTCTAGCGTATGCCACATACGTATGGTGCGAGGCACTCGAGAACAGTGGGGAAGCACTTGCTGTTTCCCTTGATGTCTCGAAGGCCTTTGACGGAGTTTGGCACACTAACCTTTTGGGTAAGTTTCCAGCGTATGGCTTATCCCCTGGTCTTATTGAATGGGTAAAAGACTTTCTAAGTAAACGGTCTCTCCATGTCGACGTCGATGGCTGCTCATCCGATCCTATGGCGACTAACGCCGGTGTTCCTCAGGAGTCCGTTCCCTCCGCAACTCTCTTCCTGCTGCATATTAATGATCTGCTTATTCCCGGTATCTGTGAGTATGCAGACGATAGCACAGTTGTTGAGAGGTACCAACCAAGTCCTCGGGCCAGTCGGGATCAAATCCAGTCCGAAAGAGAAGCTATGGTAAAGCGGGTGAATCTCACACTACAGGCAGATTCCGAATGGAGCGATGCCAATCTTGTGAAGTTGAACGCCTCCAAAACACAAGCGTGTCTCTTCACTGCAAAAAGGATCCAGCTCACCTTGGCTCCTTCTTTCCGAAATGTATCACTGAAATACACCGACCGCCTTCAGTTGTTAGGGCTTGAAATATCCTCAAATTTGAACTTCGGGCGGTTCATTGAGACTCTTTAGGTTTTAAATCATAGATTGCTCTTACGACCCTCTTCGTTAAACAAATATAATATCAGTGTCAGTCGCTTGTCCCCATAGCAAAATACCATACGACATTAAGTCTAGCTGTTTTAACACTGGTAAGATTTCTAATCCTTTTTACAGCATATGCTGCAGAACTGAGTCTGCTTTTTAATTTTTATATACCAGGAAAAAATGGTGGTATAAAGAAAACTCAGTTTCTCCCCATTTAATATTATATGATAATTAAATTGTTTGAATTTAATAAATTTCGTTTTAGTGCCATTTCAATGCAAATTATTAACATTAAACTAGTTTACTAATTAAGAGACTGAATTGTTTACTTGTCAAGTTTAAATAACTGTCATCAGAAAATAATACTATATTATTATTGTTATCCCCTACTATGTAAGGTGAGCGAGTTGCCGTGTAGTGGCGGTCAAGAATATCCACTACCCCATATCCTCCCGTGGGTGTCGTAAAAGGCGACAAAGGGAAACAGGCAGGAGATGGGCAGCAGCATCTTCCTGATAATAGCCAAATTACAATAAAAAAACTGCGGTTGCCAACCCGCTCGCCAAGCGTGGCAACTATGGCAAATACCCCCCAATGATGAGAGCAACAAAAAAACGGCCCCCAGTCCCCGGCGGCCCCGCTATTCCTGGCTACGGTGGCGACCATGGTAACGGCGGGGCAGGGAGTGCTAAGAATCTCCGGTGGAGGTTCGGTTGCCACCTTAGACGACTCGACCTGGCAACGTACAACGCACGCACCCTGAGGACTGACGAGAAGATCGTGGAGCTGGAAGAAGAGATAGACAAGTTGCGCTGGCATATTATAGGATTATCCGAAGTCCGAAGAGAGGGGGAGGACACGGTAATCCTCGAATCCGGCAACTTGCTCTATCACCGGGAGGGCGACCATCTGTCCCAAGGAGGTGTCGGATTTATCGTCCACAAGTCTCTCGTTAACAACGTTGTAAAAATCGGGAGTGTGTCGACGAGGGTTGCGTACCTTATACTCAGAATCACCAAACGGTATTCGCTGAAGGTCATACAGGTTTACGCACCAACCTCGGCACGCCCCGATGAGGAGGTGGAGGAAATGTATGAGGATATCTCTAGAGCCATGCATTCCTCCAAAACCCAATATACGGTGTTAATGGGAGACTTCAATGCAAAACTAGGCACAAGAGAGAACAGTGAGCTGAAAGTAGGGAAATTTGGAATAGGGCAACGGAACCCAAGGGGCCAGCAGCTGGCCGACTTCATGGAGAAAGAGGGACTCTTTATGATGAACTCTTTCTTCCAGAAGCGGCCCCACAGGAAGTGGACCTGGTCGAGCCCCGACGGTTCCACAAAAAATGAGATTGACTTCATTATGACGACCAGACGACAACTGTTCAGTGATGTCTCCGTGATCGCGAGGGTGAAAACTGGTAGCGATCACCGAATGGTTAGAGGCACACTGAACCTAAACGTTAAGTTGGAGAGGTCTCGTCTAATGAAGTAAACGCTCCGTCCCTCTCGTGCTCTGTTCCAAAGTCCCGAAACCTTTCAGCTCGAGTTACAAAACCGTTTTCAGTGCCTGGATGACTGCAATGAAGTGGACGATATGAATGACAAGCTCGTGGAAACTGTCCATGCGGTTGGAGCTAAGTTCTGCAAGACCCGCCGCAGAAGAACACAAAAACTCTCCGATCACACTCTTAATCTCATGGCTGTTAGACGGGAGATGAAGCTACATTCTTCAACAGACTTGACAGCATACAGGCATCTGAACAGACAGATCTCCAAATGCATGCGGCGGGACTTACGCAACTTCAATACAGCTCGTATTGAAGAAGCGATCGAGCGGAACCAAGGCTCCAAAGTCTTTGCCAGAGATCTGTCTGCCAGAAAGAGCCAACTGTCAAAGCTGAAGACAGAATGTGGCAGCATCGTTTCCGGGACACCTGAGATTTTGAGTGAGATTGAGAGGTTCTATGGGCAGCTGTACACATCATCGTTGGAGCCACACGCAAGTGTGAGTAACGATCCAAGAGCGAGTCTCATCCGACACTATTCCGAAGATATCCCGGATGTCAGTCTGAGCGAGATTAGGATGGCTCTCCAGCACCTTAAAAACGGTAAGGCCCCAGGCGAGGATGGAATTACAGCGGAGCTTCTGAAAGCGGGTGGAAGACCGGTACTTGAAGTCCTTCAGAAGCTCTTTAATTCCGTCCTCCATGGTGGCATTACACCGGAGGCGTGGAGCAGAAGTGCGGTGGTCTTGTTCTTCAAGAAAGGTGACAACGCTCTCTTGAAGAACTATAGACCGATTTCCCTTCTGAGCCGCGTCTACGTGCTGTTTTCGAGAGTCATTACGAATCGTCTCGCGCGCAGACTTGACGACTTCCAGCCTCCCGAACAAGCCGGTTTCCGAAAGGGCTTTAGCACCATAGACCACATACATACCCTTCGGCAAGTTGTACAGAAGTCCGAAGAGTACAATTTGCCACTATATCTGGCGTATGTGGACTATGAGAAAGCCTTTGATTCCGTCGAAACTTGGGCGGTGCTGCAGTCCCTTCAGCGGTGCCAAGTTGACTGTCGGTATATCGAAGTGTTGAAGTGCTTGTACAGTAGGGCTACGATGGCTATCCGAGTACAGAACCAGAGTACGAAACCTATCCAATTGCAGAGAGGTGTAAGACAGGGTGACGTCATATCCCCGAAACTCTTCACCGCTGCATTGGAAGACGTTTTCAAGCTTCTGGACTGGAAAGGATACGGTATCAACATCAATGGCGAGTACATCACTCACCTTCGATTTGCCGACGATATAGTCCTTATGGCAGAATCGCTGGAGGACCTAAGCACTATGCTCAATGACCTCAATAGTGTTTCCCAACGGATAGGTCTTAAGATGAACATGGACAAAACTAAGATCATGTTTAATGTCCATGTCACACCTATGCCGGTAGTTGTTGGGAACACTAAGCTCGAAGTTGTTGACGAGTATGTTTACCTGGGACAAATAGTCCGACTGGGTAAGTCCAACTTCGACCGAGAGGTCAATCGACGGATTCAACTCGGCTGGGCAGCGTTCGGGAAGCTACGACACATCTTCTCGTCAGACATACCTCAAAACCTTAAAACGAAATTGTACAACCAGTGCGTGTTGCCAGTGATGACTTACGGAACTGAGACGTGGTCCTTCACTGCTGGCCGTATGAGGAAGCTCAAGGTCGCTCAGCGAGCTATGGAGAGGGCTATGCTTGGAGTTTCTCTGCGTGATAAACTTAGGAATGAGGATATCCGCAGTAGAACCAGAGTGACCGACATAGCCCAACGGATTAGTAAGCTGAAGTGGCAGTGAGCCGGCCATATAGCTCGAAGAACCGACAACCGATGGGGAAGAAAGGTTCTCGAGTGGCAGCCTCGTACCGGTAGGCGAAGTGTAGGGCGTCCCCCCACGAGATGGAGTGACGACCTGGTAAGACATGCAGGAAGTCGATGGATGCAGGTGGCTCAGGACCGTGTTTTGTGGCATTCTTTGGGGGAGGCCTATGTTCAGCAGTGGACTTGTGAAGGGCTGTAATGATGATGATGATGATGTAAGGTGAGGCTACGTGAGACACGCCCATTTGTACTAACGACCCGAAAGAGCTCATACTATTAATAACAACTTTTTGCATTCAAATTATTAATTTAAGAGCATTACTTCTTACGCCGTAGTGTTGTAGTTTCCTGATTAATGTTTCATGGTGAACACAATCTTAGGCTTTGGATAGGTCCCAGAATATACCCAAAGCGTCCTGTAAAATCTCCCATACATTGAAGATATTTTTAATCAGCTCAACACCAGCATCAGTTTGCGAGCAAGCCATTGTAAAACGGAATAGATTTTTATGAAGTTAATTATTTACATTAAAAAAAATTGATTAGGAATAATTTTTTCCTAATTTTTACTGTTTTGGCAGTACAGAAATTGGTCTTAAATCAGCGGGGTCAAATGTACTACGAGATTTAAGTTAAGTTATTACTTTACTATGCTTCATTAAATTAGGAAAGATACCATATTCAATAATAGTATTAAAAATAATAGCTAGTTGAGGCCTGATTATATCTATACTAGACGCTAGAACTTTAAGGTAAATATAAATATAATAATAATATTTCACATTTACATTTTGTTTAAGTAATGATTCGGCGACGGCAGGAGAAGAATTCAGTGACTCAGGTTAAGATCGGAATATCAGTAAAATATTTCTCAAAAACCATTGCAACATCCTGATCTGATTCAATTTATTTGTTGTTAAAAACTTAATCGGTAGTTTGAATTACATGGCTTGACCTTTCCAGGTTCACTATTATACTCCACGTCATTTTAATTTTAAAAGAAGTCATCTTACTGTTACTCAAATCCATAGACTTGGCTGTGGAACAATCTTTTAAATGATTATACGACCTTTCATAGTAAAATTAATATAATTTTTATCTGCTCTTATAGACTCCTACTGTCACCTATTTATTGAATGCCTTCTGACTGTTCCAGGAGAATGTTTTAGATGTAAGAATATTATCAAATTCATTGCAAATGCTCTTAAAAAATGTTCCATACAAAATATTAGGATAATTTTGGTATGAAGGATTTTTTTTATAAAATAAGGGTGACAAACGAGCACACAGTCCACCTGATGGTAAGTGGTTGCTGTGGCCCATAGACATCTACATCTATCATCGTTTGCGAATTAAAATGCAGATGCGTTGTCAGCTGTGAGGACTAAGATAGAATGTCTCTGTTCCAGTAAAAAGGGGCTCGGGTTCTCTACACTCACCATACGAAACACAACAGCATTTAGCTGCCATTTTACGCTGATATTCTGTGAGAGCGTGGTCCTTCCCCGACCGAGCCGACCCATTCATGCTACAACTATACTATTATTATAACTGCAGCATGGCTCTATCACGTAAGTTTGATGGAAGAAAAGTCAAGACTATGTTACTTCTTGACTTCTCCAAGCGACGTGCATTTACTGAAACAAACACTAATTTCTCATCGACTTTCTTTTTGTGAACATAAGGTAACGTATGTAATTGTCCACAGTGATCAGAACTCAATTTTTGAATTATTAGTTTATGCAACGGCTTAACATTTGTAAAAATGTTATCTATACATGTTGCACTACATTGAGTAATACGAGAGAGGCACTGAAAATTTCGGGAATCAAGGAAGTGACACAACATTACTATTTAAAAATGTATTTATTGCTTTTCGAAGTATTCTCCGCGAAATTTGACACATTTTTCCATACGATGGAACCAATCATTGAAGCAACCATTCCATTCGGAAGTTGGGGTCTCCAAAATGGCCGTTTTGTAGGCATCCACAGCTTCTTCAGGTGATGAAAATCTCTGTCCACGCAATTTATTCTTTATTTTAGGGAAAGTATAGAAATCATTAGGGCTTAGGTCGGCGCTGTACGGCGGATGGTCTAATAATTCAATGTTTTCTTGCTTTAAAAACTCTTTTGTTCTGTGTGCGGTGTGAGAACTCGCATTGTCGTGATGGAGGATGATGCGGCGGTTGCAGTTCTCTTTACGGAGTTCAGAAACGACCTGTGGCAAATTAATGCTAGCATACCATTCTGCATTAACCGTTCTTTGTCTCTCAAGAGGAATAGTCGTAATATGGCCGGTTTTGGAGACAAACGTGGCCACCATTTTTTTGCAACACTCCGTGAACGAATAATTTTTGTTGGCTTTAACTCATTTTCGAACACCCAAACTCGTGACTGGTTCTTTGTTTCGGGTTCGTACGCATATATCCAGGATTCGTCACCTGATACGATGTTGTATATAGAATTTGAGGATCCTGCGTGTAATCTTTCGAGAGTTCTGACGCACCAAGTAACGCGAGCCGCTTTTTGCTACTCACAGAGCGAATGCGGTATCCATCGGAAAAACAACTTTTTACACCTAATTGTTCATGCAAGATTATTTGTATTTGACTCATGCCAATGTCTAAAGTTGCCTGAATTTCGCGGTATGTCACATGTCGATCTTCCTGAATCAGCTTACGCACAGCATCAACGTTTTATTGGGTGACTGCAGTTTTTGGACGACCTTGACGGGGATCATCACTGAGCTTGACACGTCCACGTTGAAATTCAGCAAACCAGCGATTATTGTGGTTTTGAATGGGGCTTCATCACTAAATGCAGAAATCATCCGGTCAACACACTGTTTTTGTGTTAAACCACTTCGAAAGTCATAATATATCATCGCTCTTAAATTTCCTCGAGTCAATTCCATTTTCTCATAGACTAAACAAGTTTGACAAAACCTTGTGACAAGACCGAGAATCTTTTTTTAAATAAGTAAATGGTATTCGATTATTAAAACCAAGGAGTTTTCAATTAAAAAGAATTTAATATGACAGGAACAGTGGAAATATTCCATTCCCGATACTTTTAGTGCAGCCTGTGTACGCGTTGGCTCTAAAAGTATTATTAATAAAAAAAAATTCAAAATTTTGTACAGCTGACTTCAATATAAGTTATTAAAAATATTTAAAAAAATATTGGTCTGAACTTGATCAAATTAATATGGGACCACACGAGAAGTACCAGCTTTCAAATGAAAAAATAACCATTGAAATCGGTTATATTAACATAAAAAAACATACAGTTGTTAATTGAGTACCGTCTCCTTTTTGGAAGTCGGCAGAAAATATCATATGATTTAAAAAATTATCTAAATTAAATATTGGTGAAGGAAGCTTCTAAGGGAACTGATATTAAAGTCTCCACATATTACAACAGATTTATTATGTTTATTAAGCGTAACAAAACTTCTTTTATAATTTGTTCAAGAGTATCCTGTATTGAACATGGGGGTCCATAGGCGCTCACAACAATGAGGTGCTCAAACTCAATATATGCCATTTCTGCAGTTTGCTCAACAGAGAGTCTCACAATATCTTTAAGTTCTTTACATGATAATAATTTAGTAGTTAATATTGAGGAGCCACCTCTTAAAACAGTTTCTCTATTGAACTAACTGACCACCTTGTGATTATTGAAGTTAACATTAGGTTATAAGCTTTTGACCAATGTTCTGTAATACATAAAATATGAATATTGTTGCTATTTAAGAACAATTCAATTTCTAGCTCTTTTCCTATCATGTCTTTTATATTTTGATGCATCAGTTGTAAACAATTTATATTATCACTTTGTAGAGTCATACATTTAAGATTTGTAAGCTATATTCTAAGTTATTTAAATTATTATAACTACTAGAGATTACTATTATTGGCTCATTTTCTAATTTAAATTACTTTGAACTGATTCCAAATTCCAAATTAAGTCATTATGGTGCTTTAGAAGCACCATAATGTCTGTGTAGTCAAGTCCTTGGCTGAGTTAATATATAAACAATAAGTAAATAGCAAAAGAAAGCAACGAAAGAAAACTTAAGAAGCAGAGTAAGCAAATGTTTAGATGTATGGGTTTATTTAAAGATCTCAAATTAAATTATCATGTAAATAATTCAAAATGAAATCCGGAACAACACTTAAAAGATAAATCTCAAATTGTTAAAGGGTAACAACAAGATAACAAGTATTACACTTACAGTATGTTTATAAGATGTTCGTTACAGCTGTCACATTTTGGCTGGAACACTAAACACAATTTTTGATTAAAATAATTATGACTTTTACTTATTTTACAAATACAAATAAGTCGTATTTAACAATTGTAACTCAAAATTGACTTGTCACTGGGTTAGCCATGGTACCGTATATTCTTTCCGTAAATTCTTTGATAAACTATGTCTTAGCACTGTTTGGTAGTACGTGTAGCAAATCTGGCCGTACCTCTAACCTCTAGATACGCTAAGCTTGCAATTGGACTCGCTGATATTACAAGATAGGTGGTTTCCTATTCAATATATGGCTAAACGTTACTGAATAAATCGATAAGCGTTGACATTCCAAGGATATGGCCAGTGGTAATTGGTTGCGTTTCATGAAATAGTCGGGCACTTAATGAAGTGCTCCATTGAACGATCGAACTATGTTAGGTATATTTGTATATTGCAGTACTTTTTTATTGTAAAATGTAAGAGAAAAACCAACTTACAGTCCACCTGAAGAAAAGTGACTACTGCTGCACATGGACATCTGCAACCAACTTCAAAATAAGAAGGCTTCAGATACGTTGCCACCTCTGAGGACTAAGTCGGAATGCCTCACAACCTGTAAATATACCGGCTCTATTTTATTTTTATTTTTTGAAAAAACGTTACCCCTTCACTAAGATTTCACCAGTATCGTGGGGACTGTTTATATACATAAATTTCTTAATGACAAACATCCAGACCCGGAACAATTATTTGTAGACCATATAAATACTTACATATACGCCATTGAGCTGTCATAAGACTGGAATCCATCGGTGCACTGACTACTATTTGGCGGCAGATATAAGAAAGAGAGGGGTAACCTATCCAGAGAAACTCCTAGACCGGAATGGGAGTGTTTCTTTTATTTCATAAACTGGCTATAAAATATTAACTATTTATTTTTTAATATTAGGTATCATTTATATTTATATAAAATATTAAGTATTTCATTCGTATTTACATCTATTTATATAATTGTGTCAACAAAAAAAGCAAACAACACTAGATCCTAATTTTGTTTGTCATACTCACAATCCTTAAATAAATTATTGCGGCTTTCCACTTCACCCACTCGCAAACAAATTGCGGGATATTCAGTTCGATTTATGCTCTGTCACGAACTACTGATGTTATCGCAGGTGCGAGCGAATGTTTACTTTACTTTTTCTAGTCTGTTTATCGAAAAAAAAAATCATGATATCTTCCTCGGAAAAATATTGTTACTTTGAATGATGTGTCATAGTGCACACATCGAATTTATAAACGCATTAATTATAGCACTTATTTGATAAAATTATTAAAAAAATAAACTATAGCCATTTAAATGTTTAAACGAAGATCTAATATTTATAGAATATGCCTAACGAACGAGCACACATTTCACCTGATGGTAAGTGGAGGCTAACACATCTACATCTGCCTTAGGTTAAAATCAAAATGCAGATGCGTTTTTACCTCTGAAGACTAAAATGAAATGCCTCGTTTCCAGTAAAAAGGGCCTCTGATTCTCTACACACACCATACGAAGCACAGCAGCATTTCCAGCAAAATCTGATAATTTGACGCTGGTATTAATGCACTCCATTCCACTGCAAGGCAAAGATTTTGATCGTATATCCTAGGCGTATAACAATATAGTGTCTAGGTCCGTTACAATAATTTATTTAATTTTTTTTATTATTATTGTTTTTGTTTAGTTTACTTTTTATGTCAATATCCGATTTTTCGTGAGTCAATTAAAGTGGCGACTGAAAACCAGTGCTGTGGTACCCTACAAATTATCACTGGGGTTGGAGCTTGTTTGACATCACACAACTGCATAGTTACCAATTTGCAATTTGCACGAATTTCTATGTTTTGTAAAGTTGCGTGTTTGTCAAATAAATGTTTCTTTCTTTCTTTTTTAATTCGTGCTACAACCATAATATAGCTGCAGTATGTCTTTGTTTTATAGTTCAAATTTCTATATATTACGCATTGTATTGTGTGTAACGAACAAATCATTTATTCATACATAAATGTCTAAATAATTCTATTAAAAATTTCAACCTCTATTCTGCCACGCTTAGGGATGAAGTTTATTAATTTTTTACGGTATTACTCCTGAAAATATAACTTATTTAATTAAAAAAATAAAACATCAAAGTCGATTCACAATTGACAAAGATATCGCGTAACACATAAAATATTTTTTAAAAATTCAGTTAAAAACTACAACAATAGTCATACGCTTATTCCCTGTGGCACAATAGCTCACATTCGATTCCAACCGAGTGCAACAACATAATCAATGATTTAACTTCCAGAACGTACTCAGCAAATTACCAGACTGCGGTGTTACACCAAACCGGTCCAGTTCATTAACAGTGTGTGTTTAATTCAATATATTCTAAGGTAAACAATATCAAAATATATTTAGACTGTTGCCTAAATACATTTTTCTCGATTTCAGAACATATTGAAAATTAGCAGCCTTTTTTTTGCATTCCTTAGAGCCTATCAACGGCAATGTGCCAAACGTAATCGTACCTTATATATATCTTTTTATGAAATTGAAAGGATAATCCAACTTAAAGTTCAACTGAGCGGCTACTGCTTCGCATGAACACATGCAACCAGCTTCAATTAATGAAGGTTATAGGTTCGTTTTCATCTCTGAAGGCTAAAATGGATTGTCTCCAAGCTTGTAATTATATTATTCTCAATATTTGCCACAGTTGCCACGTATGGCAGGCAGGTTGGTTGTATTTTATTATTTTGAATTGTTATCACATAGATACTGACGTCAATTCCTATTTATTTCCCTCTGTCACCGCTTTTGACACATACGGGACGTTATGGGATGGTAGATATTTATTCTGTTTCTGTTACACCATCAATAAGACGATCCACCCGCTTAACAGTGTCCTAAGTGGAAAAATGTCCCAGTAACTTGTTAATTAAAGTAATTTATGCTATTACCACACGTCTGAAAAAAGTCTCTGTTTTTGGAAGAACCAGCAATTAAGAAAATATAGTATCTTGTTCAAATGGGTTAGCTCAACGCTCTCACAGAGTACCGGCATGAAATATCAGCATAACTTAGCTGTGTTTCGTTCGTTGAATATAGAGAACCTAGTACCCATTATCCTGAAAAAAATGCTGTTAATCCTTAGAGATGAAAACGCATCCACATTTTGATTCTTTATCGAGAATAAATGTAGTCTACAGGCCACAACATCCACATATAACTTTGCTAGGAGGTTTTCCATCTAATTCTTCAGGGTGACAACACATTTGCATTTGGATTATTAACCGAGGATAGATGTAGATATCTATGGACCACAGTATCCAATTACCACCATCAGGTGGGCTGTGTGCTCGCTTGTCTAATTCTATAACTAAATTGACTTTACAATTTCTTACGTGAGGTGGTGGAAGAGAACCCATCACCCCATTTGTTGGTGTAGTTAGAGGTAACTGTGGGAAACGCGAAATACATCTTAGGGCTTCCGATAAATGGCGGTATATCCATCTCGTTTACGCCAAGGGTAATATACTTAGACCGGGGATAGGCAGCAGTCTCTAAACTCACGTCTGGTACTGCGATAGTCAACCCGGCTGCCATGTGTGACAATTAAGACAAATAAGACAAAAAAATCCCGACCCACGTCGAAGAAGAGAACTTTATTCAGTATTGGGCTTTTACGGGCTTAATAATAGAAGAAGAAATACTATTAATTACTTTTGTTGCTCATACTTGGTGAAATTTCATCTTGCTTTGTAGGTATATGATAGATATATAATATTAAACAAACACTTATAATTCAATAAATGACTCTTTAATCGTCGTGGTGACACTAAAATAAACTAAAATCTAAAACAAAAATAAATTGGACATTATTACAATTATTACCTCGTTAAGGCGGTGTAAGAATGACTGTGAAAGAAGAAGTGACTATCCCACATAATCCGTGGAAAAATACCAGAAGATGTGCATAAACGTCTTTCTAATATCAACTAAAAAATGAAATAACTTTGGTTGCCAACCTGACTGCCAAGCGTGGCAACTATAGCAAATGTTAAGTATGAGGGATCTTAGTTCTCAGGGGCGATAATATATATAGGGATGTCTATGGACCACAGCATCCATTTACCATCAGGTAGACTGTGTGTTAATTTCTCACCCTTGTTCTACAATAAACACACCAATGAATTGAATTTTTAGTACTTTTTTTGCAGTTTTACACGACATGCGAATTCCAATATTAAATTAGTTATCTGAGAAAATCGAACAGTTTTCTTTTTTTAATAATTTGTTTGCACTTTCTCTTTACATTAATTTCGCTGTCACACGTACGTCTGTAAATAAATCAAAACCACTCGTGTATACTGTACGAGTACGTGACAAAAAATATTTTATGTGATATGGTTTAACATTTCGTATTTATATTCAGCTGCAATCTAACGTGGAATCATGTGAAAACATGAAATAAAAAACAAGTATGAATTAAGTCAATTATCATCACTATAACAGACCTTCACAAGTCCACTGCTGAATGAAGATCTGGCCCAAGGAATACCACAAAACACGTGCATGAGCCCACCTTTATTGATCGGCTATCTGCAAGTCTTACCAGGTCTTCACTTCATCTAGTTGGAACTGCCTTACAGCTTGCTTACTGTTTATAAGCTTTTGATCACTGTTCTGTTATACACAAAATATGAATATTGTTGTTATTTAAGAACAATTTGATTTCAAGCTCTTTGTCTATCATCATCATCGTCATCATGATTTCATCATTACAGCCCTTCACAAGTCCACTGCTGAATATAGGCCTCCCCCAAGGAATGCCACAAAACACGGTCCTGAGCTACCTGTATCCATCGACTTCCTGCATGTCTTACACGGTCGTCACTCCATCTAGTGAAGGGACGCTCTACACTTCGTCCGCCGGTACGAAGCCGCCACTCGAGAACCTTTTTTCCCCATCGGTTGTCGTTTCTTCGAGCTAAATGTTTGGTATCGGTGTCCGGCCCATTGCCATTTCAGCTTACTAATCCGTTGGGCTATGTCGGTCACTCTGGGTCTTCTACGGATATCCTCATTTTTAAGTTTATCACGCAGAGAAACTCCGAGCATAGCCCTCTCCATAGCTCGCTGAGCGACCTTGAGCTTCCTCATCCGGGCAGCAGTGAAGGACCACGTCTCAGTTCCATAGGTCATCACTGGCAACACGCACTGGTTGTATAGTCTCGTTTTCAAGTTTTGAGGTATACCTGACGAGAAGATGTGCCGTAATTTCCCGAACGCTGCCCAACCGAGTTGAAACCGTCGATTGACCTCTCGGTTGAAGTTGGACTTACCCAGTCGGACTATTTGTCCCAGGTGAACTATGATGCCTATCATGCCTTGTTTATTCTGATGCACCAAGTGTAAACATTTTTTTAATATCGCTTTGTGAAGACATTCAATTAAGGATTTATAAGCTACATTCTTAATTATTTAAATTATTATAACTTCTAGAGATTACCTCTATTGTCTCATTATATAATTTCAATTACTTGCAACTGATTTCAAATTACATACTAAGTCATTAAACTGCTCAATAGAAGCAAATGTCTGTGTAGCCAAGACCTTGGCTGAGTTAATATGTAAACAATAAGATAGCACATTTGCTATCTGTCTTAAATTATATTCGGATAATTCATACTTATCTCTAGTCAAAAATTTATTTATTAAATTATTTATGTCAATTTAATAATTCTGTTATTATAATTATAACAATTAAATATCAAGATTTAATTGCCATTACATGAAAACTTATTCATTAATAAATTTAAATTTTATCTTATTTTATTTTCTTGTGGCCAATCCTGTATGTAAGGCAATGTAAACAAGACAATTTTATTTATATTTAAAGTATTTAGTTAATCAATATTTTTAATAACTGAGTTTGGTTTACATTGCCTCACGAATTAGCATTGTATTGGGGAGCCACAAGAATTATTAGGGCATAAATTTTCCAATTACAACTTTATTCATTATATGACTAAAGGATTCTCCAGACATACAATAATTACTAACCAGATGCCTTTTTAAACATTGATTTAACATTGTGCTAAAATTTTTGCCTATATCATCACAATACATAATAACTTTATTTTTTTAATACTTAAATTACCTTTTAAGTTAATATTCTTTGTCATGGCACTATCATAGAGTGTAGGTAAAAATAATGAGTCCTTACTGTTATCATTATTATTTACACATATTGTCCCCGATGAACTTGGTATGTGGCGCTGATACTCACTCTGATGTTTTATTAATGAGTCTAAGCGCTCCTCATTATACTCGTACTTACATGACTTTACGAGATCATTAATGACCAATATGTTTTCTTTTATCTCGTTCTGAGCCGATTCGTATTTATTTGATATAATTTGTAGTGAGTTTTAAGTGATAAAATTGTTGAATTTAGACACTCTATATCAGTCTCATAACAGTTATTCATTTTTTCCATCTCAATTGCATATAATTAAATTTTATTAATTAATTCTTACTTTTTAATTAACTTTTGTACTTTTCTAATATATTTTATATTTTTATAAATTTATTTAATTTTCTTCTACTGCAGGTAATCGTTGATGCTGTTTTTGATGTGGTATAATCATCACTAGTCAAATCGATTGTTGTGGAGGGTTGCAATGCTTTAGAAGAATCATATTCTATGAGCTCATTGAACAGACATTGAGTTTGCGATGCTTTAAAGTTATCTATGTATAGTTTTAATTGCACAATCTGCTCATTAGCCTCACTTAAGTGTAACTGTAATGCAGCAATTAATCTGAGGGATTCCTCATATTCCTTCCTGCATTGGTCAAACTCATCGACTGTTGCCTGAAGTTGATCCCATTCTTTTACAAAAGTATATTCTTAATGCAACTTAACCATATCACTTTTTAGCTCAGTATTTTTAGATATTATATTTATTATTTCCTTTTCATTGTCATCCCTTTCTTTACACAACAGCTCACACTGCTGCTTTGACGCCTTAAGTTCTTGAAGCGCCCTTTGAAATTGGTTCTCCTATTGGCACGTATTAGTGTTGCGCATTTACACTTAATAGTAAAATGTCTCCATTTTACTATTAAGTGTGGATAACAAAAGAAAACAAAGAAAGAACACTGAAGAAGCAGAGTAAGCAAATCTTTAGATGTATGGGTTTATTTACAGATCTCAAATTAAATTATCATGTAAATAATTCAAAATGAAATCCAGAGCAACACTTATTTAAAAGGTAAATCTTAAAATATTAAAAGGATAACAAGAATTAAACTTACAGTATGTTAAAAATATTTTCGTTACAGCTGTCACTTTTGGTTGGAACACTAATCACAATTTAATTAAAATATTTGATAATTTTGATTATTTTACAAAAAAAAAATTCGTATTTAAGAACTGTAACTCAAAATTGAGGTGGGTATTATCAATTTACAATATTTAATTATTAAAAATAGTTGGGAGCATGTATTTTAAAACAAGTCACCGGGGTTGGCGCAGAGTAAAAAAAAACCTGGTAAGTAATAAGTAATAATATACTTGGTAAGTAATTCTGAGCAACCAACTACGAGATACTACGAGTTACATAGTTACCTACTCGTATTACCAATTAAGTGTCAGAAGGTAGTGTTATTAAAAATCTAAAACCAGAGTTAATATCTGACACACACAAACGATTAAATGGAATAATGGTACAGACCTCAAGATCCTCGGACTGTACCTCGCCGCTCAGTTTTCCGGCAGCTTATATTTCCACGCGCATGGCTCCGTACACTTGATGGCTTTTTTCTTGAATCGGTAGTGGTAGAAGCATAAGTAGTTCTCCTTCTTGGGACGGCGGAAACCGCTACGGCGTCGGGACTGCGAACGATGACGGGTGCGATCAGGGGCACGAGACCGCGACCTCCGCTGATCGATCTGGTTCACGGTAGCCTTTATTTTAGCCACCTCAGCCCTTAACAGGGCCAAGTCAAGGGCAGCAGAAGATGCCGGCGCTGGCGCAGCGTAGATAGTGGCGGCGGCATAGGAAGGCCGCACAGCCTCCATGACGTTATCTGCGACTGCTGCTAGGTTGTCTAAGTCCTTGGAGTCAGACACGGTGAGCACGGCTCGCACCTGTTTCGGAAGACGATTCTGCCACAGCACGCGAAGAGTTTCATCAGGAACCTTATCAGTAGCGAGCTCGCGCATCCGACGGAGCAGCTGGGATGGTTTCTGCTCGCCCAGCTCTAGCTCGCTCATAAGCTTCTCGATCTGCCTCGACATTGACTCCTCATAGATGTGGACCAATCGAGCTTTAAGTGCGTCATACTTGTGGGTAGGAGGTGGATTTAGTAATATGTCTGTCACTTGCACGATGACCTCTTTACTCAGCTTGGACAAGACCAAGTCAAACTTCGCCTCATCGCTCATCCTCTGCGGTGTGAGGATAGCTTCTGCGCGTACGAACCACACGCGCGGCTGATCCGTCCAAAAGTCCGAGAGCCGGGACTGTAGAGACACTGAATCTACACCTGGCGCCATAATGGGCGGTGGCGCGGGCGGCTGGATGTCCTGGACGAGTGGCACGTTAACAAGCTGCACGTTTTGTGACGGTGGCGGAAGCGGCACACTCATGTTACTATTATGAATTGTCCGTCCGATCACAACACACACGAAAATTGCCCACTACTGTGTTAATATCACGTCGGGGTCACCAATTTAGGACCTGACTCCATATGCGTCTCTACGGGTGACCATAATGAAAGATTGCATAACTTTATGACATATTTATCGTAGAGGAGCGTGTAATACAGTTGACGGGCAACTAGCTACTGTCTGACTGAATGAAAATCTTAGTACTAAGTAGAGAGGTACAATATTATTAAGTATACATATATATGGTAGCTAGGTACAACATTACTAATTATACATGTGTGTGCGCAGCACACCTACAAATTGTTAGGACCAATTCCAGTCACTCAATCAATTCTATCGCGATGGTGAACTATCGCACATCGCGACAAAACACATGATACCGTTCATACCATCTGGATGATTGCGGGCCACTACTGTGCGATTTATAAAAAGTTTTCTTTGCCACACAACTTCCTTGTGGAATCCACTACTACCAGCGATTTTCCAGGCTTAAAAGACTTACGGATCTTCAAGAAAAGAGACTACTGTTTTTGACTACTGTTTTCAAGAACACAGCGCTTAAACTTATTATTTCATATTTAAGTAATAGAATGCAGAAATTTATTATCAATGGTAAAAGTTCTTCCGGCTCACCTGTACTAATGGGAATCCCTCAGGGCTCGATTCTCGGCCCATTCCTATTTCTAGTGTATATTAATGACTTACCTTCTCTTGTAGATGATAATCATGATTATGATTATCATCTACAAGAGAAGGTAAGTCATGAGTATTATTTGCTGATGATACTTCCTTGATTTTTAAACTTAAACGACAATGATTTAAATGTGACGAAGTGAATTATGCTATATCAAAATTAGTGCATTGGTTTAACGTTAATAATGTACATTTAAACGGAAATAAAACTAAATGTATTAAATTTACAAGAACCAATGTTAAAAATCTGAGTACCAATGTGTTTTTAAATAGGGAAGAACTGAGCCCTGTTGAATCCACCGTTTTCTTGGCATCACTCTCGACGCAAAGTTTCAGTGGGGCCCCCATATATCCAAACTAGCAAGCAGACTAAGTTCTGCAGCCTATGCTGTAAAAAAGATTAGAGGTCTCATTAGTGTCGAGACAGCTAGATTAGTTTATTTCAGTTATTTCCATAGCATAATATCTTATGGGATTTTGCTATGGGGAAATGCGGCTGATTCAGAAACTATTTTTATTTTACAGAAGAGTGCCATTAGTGCTATTTACAACCTAAAACCGAGAGAGTCTCTTAGAGAAAAATTTAAAGAAATTAATATATTAACTTTGGCCTCTCAGTATATTTACGAAAATTTAATGTATGTTCACAAAAACAAAGGTAGTTTTAGTTAAAAAAGTGATATACATTCTGTAAACACTAGGAACAAACACAAGCTAGTGATACTAGTTTCTCGACTCCACAGAGTCAGTAATTCATTCTTGAGGCAATGTATACGCTATTACAACAAGGTCCCGGAAAGTGTACAGGCTCTGTCTATTATCAAGTTTAAATGTTTTGTTAAGTTGAAACTGTATAAAAAGGGTTATTATAGTATAAATGAATACATGGTTGATAATAACCCCTGGGAATGAGGTGATCGCTTCCAAGCTGTTTCTAAAATAAATTTTGTACTTATATAGTTTGTACAACCCTTATTGTAAAATTTGCTTTAAAATTTGAAAAGGACGGCAACATATCTGCAATTTACCTGGCGTTGCAGTTGTTCTTGAGTGGCGGCAGTCACTTACCATCAGGTGAGCCGCATGCTCTTTGCATGCACCCCCTCCGAGATATTAAAAAAAACACCTTACGCCTTTAAAGCAACCAAAATCAAAGTTATCGTAATATATTGAATATCCACGCAATCCGTAACTAAGCTTATGTGTTTATTTATTGTGAGATTTTTATATAAAACTGAAGAAACAATCGAACTTACATCATTCTCTGTAGTAATTGGCTACTGTGGTCTGGAGACATCTGCAATTACCTGCAATCAAACAAAGAAGGCTACTGATGCGTCGTCACTTATGAGGACATATTCCATATTCCATAGTGAGAAACACAACAATGCAAGCACTGCTTTTTGGCGCCAGAAATAGTTGGCACCGATTCAGACAGACTTTTTGACAGAAAAGTTGTCTTACAACCTAGTAAGTAAGAAATAGATATATTCTTCTTCTTCAAACCATAAATCCGCTGGTGGACATGGTACTGCAGGGAGAGTTTGCATTAATCCTCACGCTTGGCAGGTGGACTGATGACCGCAGTATCAGACGTTTCTTCGATGCCACTCCTCGTCACAGTTTTCCAGTACTGTACGCCTGGCGTTGACAAGCCATATTATACTGTCATTTATTGATTTGCGTTCACTGATAGTTAGCAACAAGATCTTTTGACATATCCCATGCTTGACCTTTCGAAGGCTTTCGATTGTGTTCATCATAATACATTAATCAGGAAACTACAACATTACGGTGTAAAAAATTTGGCGTTTAAACTTATTACTTCATATTTAAGTAACAGAACTCAAAAAGTCGTCATTAATGGTAAATGTTCCTCCGGATCGGTAGTATCAATGGGCGTTCCTCAGGGCTCGATTCTTGGCCCATTCCTGTTCTTAATCTATATTAATGACTTACCTTATCTTGTAGGGGACAATCACGATATAGTATTATTTGCTGACGATACCTCTTTAATTTTCAAACTGAAACGGCAGTCAATTAAATATGACGATGTAAATAATGCTCTATCGAAACTAGTACATTGGTTTAACGCCAATAATTTGCTCTTAAACGGCAATAAGACAAAATGTATTAAATTTACAATACCTAATGTAAAACATTCGAAAACCAATGTGCTCTTAAATGGGGAGGAGTTGAGTCTTGTGGATACCACTGTTTTTCTCGGTATTACTATTGACGCGAAACTTCAATGGGGCCCTCATATATCTAAATTAGCAAGCAGACTTAGTTCTGCAGCATATGCTGTAAGAAAGATTAGAAGTCTCACAGATGTTGAGACAGCTAGGTTAGTGTATTTTAGTTACTTTCATAGCGTAATGTCTTATGGAATTTTGCTATGGGGTAATGCGACTGATATTCAAGCTACATTTTTTTTGCAAAAGAGAGCCGTTCGGGCAATTTACAACCTAAATTGTAAAGAATCCCTCAGACTAAAATTTAAAGAAATAAAAATATTAACTTTGGCATCGCAATATATTTACGAAAATGTAATGTATGTACATAAAAACATAAATAGCTTTAATAAGAATAAGGATGTGCATACTTTAAACACTAGGAACAAACATAAGCTTGTAATACCAGTTACTAGACCCCACAGAATCAGTAATTCATTTATGGGGCAATGTATACGCTTTTACAACAAAATCCCAGGACATATTCAAAGTTTGTCAATAAACAAGTTTAAAAGTTTTATTAAAGAAAAACTGTACAAAAAGGGTTATTATAATATCAAGGAATACATGAATGAAAATAACCCCTGGGAATAAGGTGATCGCCACCATGCTGGTTCTATGAAAATTAATTTAAAATTGTATAAACAAAATTATTGTTAAGTGAAATTATGTTTAAAAAAAAAGTCCCGCTGGGTTTCTTGCTGGTTCTTCCCAGGACAGAGGTATTTTCCGAACCAGTGGTAAATAAAATAAAGACTTTCAATAAGTATTATGTAATAATCCATATTGAATAAAAATCATTCTATTCTATTCTATTCTATTCTTACCCATGGGAAATTGGGTTATGTATAATACACGCACATGATATGAACTAAACATATTTGGAACAACAAGCGTTACGCGGTCTACAGAGAGTCTACAGAGAGATATATTTATGTGATTCGCTAAACTCATTCAGACGTCGAGAGTGATGCCCACATATTCGGCCGAATCTTCCCAAGAGATAGGACGGCCGTATAATCAAATAACATTTAATCATGTAACAGTGGTAGAGCCACGCGGCAGCTTTTGCTGTCGCACGGATGGGCCGGCTCGAACCAGCCTCACAGAATACCAGCGTGAAGTAGAGTTTTACCTCCGCGTTTCGCTTGGTGAGTGCAGGTGGCCGGAGGCCCTTTTTACTGGAAATGAGGCATTCCATCCTAGTCCTCACGGGTGACAACGCATCTGCATTTTGAATCGCAAACGAGGATAGATATAGATGTCTATGGGCCGCAGCAACCACTTACCATCAGGTGGACTGTGTGCTCGTTTGTCACCCTTATCCTATAAAAAAATCTGTTTTTTGGTACATTAGCCCGTGCATATAGACAGACCGATGAGAATTAAAAAAAATGACTTAATACTCGCAGCATTCAAATAAGCTTAATAGAAACTGGTTATTTCAATATCAAACAGTCAGACACTTTAATTTTATTTATATGTATATATATTATTTTTTGACATATTACTTACATTTTTCATCGACACTTTCATGATTACATCGCACCCCGCAATGAATAAATGATAGAGGTTTGTTATGTATGAACCAGTGAAGGAGCTCGTAAAACATCCGAGTGAACTCCACCTGAATATTAATGAATCCGTGCACGGAAATGTTTTGCGAAAAAATAATTTGAATAAAATTCAGGACTCACCAAGTCCAAACTCTTGTTACATACAGAGTGGTGCAGGAAGATGGAACAGTATGATGAAAATCTAAACTATAAGAGTTAGAGAAATTTGCTCAAAGGCTTGTCATCATCAGTTATGATTTATCTTTTTAATTTAACACGATACCGCGGGGAGTAGTACTATATGATAATTAAGTTTCTAGTTTTATTTTTTTTATTATCATAGTTTTTAATATTGTAGATAAAATTAAGTATTATACAGGGAATTGAACGCTGAGATTACAAAAACCTTCTGATAAAATGAACGTGTATTAACCATTGTTAATAAGGATCAAGATTCGCAAAAAAACATTTAATGCCTGATCAAAAAAATTAGGATATTTCTTGTATAATTTGTATTCTTGCATAATTCATACAAAGATTTTCCTTATTTGCTTATAATAGTCAATTTAAAGACTATAATATGGTGAATCAACACAATTTATAGATTACAACTCGAAATATTAAAAAAACTGGGGTTGGTAACCTGCCTACCAAGTGTAATAAAGATGGCAATTAATAATAATATTCTCAAAACTGAATTTCGGTCACGTCGGTCAGTCTCAACGGAGTCTAGCCATCTACGCAGGACAGGATTATAGTGCAGAGAGCACATGTTCACTCTCTTTTCCTTCATTCTCATAGTCCAATAGGATGGTAAACCAAAACGACCAGAGGTAGTTCAGGCGCAGGATCAACGGCTTTACGTGCTTAGTTACTATTAGTGGCGCAAAAAAGTGATGAATACGAAATTACCTAAAGAGGCAGCCTCATAGTGAGCAACAATGGTGATCCCCTCCCCCTCCCTTGGACAGTGACATAGACGTAGATAGATAGCAGCCTATAGTCAGAGACAGTCACATTGATAAATAGTAACCCGATGAAAACTGTGGCGAACTGATGGATGTAGGTGGCTCGTCAGGACCTGTGCAGAATGCTTTATGGTGATTCATGAGGGATGATGAACTATTTTTAAAAATATTTTAATGCAATATTTATGTATGTTGGGCTGTGTCGGTTACTCTATTTCTACTTCGTGTATCCTATTTTTGAAGTTTATATGGTAGAGAAACTCCTATTATAGACCTCTTTAGCTCGTTGAGTGATTGTAGGCATCCTCATACGGCCAGCAGTAAATTAACACGTTTTATATCCATATGTCATCACTGGCAATACGCACTGGTTATAAAAGTTACCTTTTTATAGAAGAGGGGGCAAACGAGAATACGATTCACCTGATCGTAAGTGACTACCGCCGCTCATCGACAACTGCAACGCCAAGGGAGTTGTAGGTACGTTGCCGGCCTTGTAGAAATTAGTAAGCCGTTTTCTCGAAAGTCCCTAGGTTGTATCAGTCTGGGAAATTCGCCGGTATTACCTTGACATGGATAGCATTAATATAAGCTGTATGGAGGATTAATTCCATTAAATTTTATGGAACTTATAGCTTATGACAAGGGGAGGGACGTGCCCCTTGATTGTATTAATTCAATTAGCTTTAATCGTACACATAACTTATTTGAATGCTAGCCGTGTCAAAACAACTCACACAACTAGTGCGTTCGGTGATGACGTATAAATCTGAATCATTACTGCCCTCAAGATAAGGGTGTTCGAGAGGTGCTATTTCATTTTCCTTTTATCCATTACAGCCTACAAAAGTCCACAGCTGAACATAGGCCTCCCCCATAGATTGCCTAATAGGCAATAAAATTGTAATTTTTTCTCCTCCTCTCACAATGAAGCCAGCCAAAATATAAATAATTCATGTTGGCACCTCGTGTGTAACAGCAGACGGCGAGGCGTAATGAGAAGCAGTTTTTAAAGTATCAAGGTTAGTAAGGCGACATCGTGAATTCATGAATAATACAGATTTATTGAATACGTAATGAATAAAAGTTGGATATGTTTTTATAGAAATAAGGCTGACAAACGAGAACGCAATCCACATTAATAGTATTGAATATAATAATATGTACGTTTCCGCATCGGATTACGTAGGTATCGCTCACAGCAGTCATCACAGTGAACTACGTCTAACCGATGATTGGTGGCGAAACATTTCTCTTCGAAATGAACTCTCTTTATATATATATTAATTTAAAAGATTTTGAAATTTACGTTTAGTCATTAAAAATTTTAATAGAACAAAAGAAATTAAAAAATAGAGATCTTTATTTGTAGTTACTTATTATATAATTGCACCACATGTATTTATTCCATATTTTTTTAGAAGTATTTTTTTTTAAATTAAGATGGACAAGCGAGTAAGCAATTCATCTGACGGTAAGTGAATGCTGTGGCCTAATATCATTTTATATTTATCTTTAATTAAAATTAAAAATGCAGAAGATTAGCACCCCTGAGAAATAAGATGGAATACTTCGTAACATAGTGGTCTACCCTACCTTAGGAAGCACAGCATTATTTGCTGTTTCACGCGGGTAGTCTGTGAGAACGTGGTTGTACCCCTGTCGATGTGACCCGTTTGTATTGCACCTACAGGTAATGTAGCTGCAGCGTGGCTCTACCACATCAAATCATGATCTTAGTGATGATCATGATGTAGCAACTAATAAGCATCCGACTCAGCATTATTATTATAAAAAGGTACACTCATTTAGCTAGTTTTAGATTATTATCAACGTGGGTATCTGCAAGTGTAATGAGTGGTCTACTTATAGTACGAAAACTCTATGTTCTGAATCTCATTTTAACGTGCCACAAATCTTTGCCTTATGTCGACCTAAGTCATAAAAGAAAGAAGGATGTTGTTGCCCCCGTCACTGCTGTACGTACTGCTTTTGCCAGAAGACAATATAGAGATCAGTCCGCCCATATATACAACAAAGTAAATAAAATACTTAAAATATACCCCATGTTATCTTACACTTGCAAGAAAACTTTAATAGAATGGTTGAACTCACTTAGTTATGAAGATGTTGAAAAACTTTTTATAAGAATTAATTAAATCTCCGGTTAATGTCGGTACCTGTATGCGGAATACCCATACCGATCCCAAGGAACCTCATCCGTAGGGCTTATAGGTGACCGACATACACACGCACACATAAACACACACACACACAAACACACACACACACACGCACACACACACACACACACACACACTAACTCTCTCACACACACACATACACATACACACACACACACACACACACACACACACACACACACACACACTAAAATATATACACAATAAATAACCCACATTTCTATAATTCTAAGCTTCTAGATATAATATAGTTTAATAGCCTTATTGAGGATACCGTAAGGGAAGTAGCGAGTTATTCCCAACACAAGTGTCTATGACTACTTAAAGGGAAAACTCGACAAATCTTTGTTATAAGACTTGAAAATAAAGTAATTTTTATTTTTATTTATTTATTTAAGTGTGAATAGGCTTTTGGTGAGCTAATTCAGTGACTTTACTATCTTCGCCTTTATTTACTTATCTTTAATGAATAAATATATTTCATTTAATTTCTTCAATTACTATCAGGTGGGATATTGCATGATTACTATCCCACCTGATGCTGGCTTTTAATATAGAAAATATTTTTTCTTACACTTTTTCGGGTTTCAAGACTTAAAGAAATGCTGCAAGCGTGACATTAAACAGAATTAGCATAATCATCTTTTAGGCGGCAGCAGTCTAATAATTACTTTAACAGTTAACAGTGAAACTCAAAAGCCGTCGTTCGACTACTGTTGTGAACTACATCTTTTACTACATGCGTCGGGTCTGCAGTATATCAACACATCTGAACGCTCGCCAACCCAATCGGAGGAACCCACTTAGCCGGCCCTTAACATTGGGGCCAACCAAGTAGATTTCTTGCTCCTTTCCCCCTCTCCCCGATAGAAGGAACACGTTTGAGGGTTCATGAACTACTGCTATCGAAATCATTTTAAGGTTAGTTGAAGTGAAATATAGGATATATTAGAAGTGTTGAAAAGACTTCTAGAATTGTTTTAAAAAAGTCTACTGGACATATGGGTCTTATACGTTAAAAAGAAAAAGAAACCCTGAGTTGGGACATGCAGTATCAAGCTTCTCGCCTTTTCAACTGTGTTATTACTTTAGGTCAGACATGTGATGTATCCAGCTCTCTTTTACGGTGTCGGATGCCACTAAAAAACTGGTACGCTATAGAGCCTGAAATGTATAATGAGTGTAGCACGGATGGGTCAAATCGACCGGTGAAGGACCACTTCCGCAGAGAATATACAAACGTAAAGTCACTAACATTCTTTCTAATTTAACAAAATTTGCACATTTTAACTAACAGAAGTAGGTGTAAGTTTGTGGAAATCTAATATATATAAGATGTTAAAATTAATGAGACAGATTTCTCCTGATGATGCTCCGGAGGTTTAGAGGGGAAACACGTGTCGTATTGTCGACGGTGGTGTATCTTTCCTAGTATATATTGATGGCATAAGTGGTCACGGTATTAGTGTACAAAATTGAGGGAGGGCAGCAGCTGCTCTTCAAAATTAGTAAAACACGTCAGTTTTTTATTCTTCACGCGTGTAATTATATAATATATAATAATATTAGTAGTTTTAGTATTCTTAGCTAATTAATTTTATTGTCTTTAATTCGTAATAGTGCGTGCGTGCGTGCGTGCATGCGTGCGTGCGTTCGTGCGTGCGTGCGTGCTTGCGTGCATGTAGTTGGGTTCCTGGATGGTGTACGTTCACAATTGAACCCGTCGGATGGCGTTGTTGTCAAGATCGAATAATCACCCGCGCGAAGCCAGGGCGAATAGCTAGTACCGTTACCATTACAGTCTATTAAATCCCACTACTGAACATAGGCCTCCAATAGATTGCCTCATAAGGGGGATATTTATCAAAGTTGCCACGCTTTGCAAGCGGGATCCGCGCGTACGCGTAGCTTGCTAGTGTCCCGCTGGATGTCGCCGAGGTAAAATCTGTGCCAAATTTTTCGCGCGCGCTTCGCTTCTGCTTCGTAAATAATATAATAAAATAAATTGTAAATAACTATAGCTTTATGGAACTTATATAGACTATAGTTAAGCTTTTGTTTGTATGTTTATTTCTAATTACATTCTCATTACATCTCAAGCTGATATCACATAGCATCTTGATAAGTACGTAGCAAAGTTTACTCGAGATACTCTCAGTAATACTTTACATTTATCCGGAGAAAATAATTTCGTTTCTTTTTCTCTATATTGCCTTCCGTTATACCAACCACTCACGCTGTTATTTTTATTTATTTATTTACACACAACAAGATACAGAAACATTTTTTAGTGAGTTTGTACAAAGAATCTACTTATTACATAATTTGCTGAAATATCTTAAAGTACACCCAACACTACTACTATTATAAATAATATACTAAATGTTACGTAAATTATATTAAACTTAACTTAACTTATCTTCACGCACAATCCCTGACGGGGTAGCCAGAGAGAACAGATCGCCAAGTGTCACGATCCTTACAAACCTCTTTCGCTTCTTTCAGATTCATTATCTTCTTCATGCATGCACGTCTAGGTATCCGAGTACTCTTGACCCTACCCTCTTCGAGCAATTTGCTCACATGGTCTTCGAAAGTTAGTCTCGGTCTACCTCGACACCTTTTAATATTAACTTTCGCGCTATATATTTTCTTCACCATTCGGTCTTCACTCATTCGCTCAACGTGCCCAAACCACCGAAGCACGCCCTTATCAATTTTTGTGATAAGGTCATCTTTCAAAGCTGCCATATTGCGAATCTCTTCGTTTCGCTTTCGGTCGGCCATGGTAACGCCGCACATTTTACGAAGAGATCGCATCTCCACTGCAATCAACTTACTTTTATGCTTCTTCTGGCATACCCAGGTTTCGCTGCCATATAACAAAGTCGGAACCAACACTGCGTTATGTATTGCAAGGCGTGCACTCTTCGCTACGCCTTGACTTTTGACTAACGCAGCCAGGGCACCATTGACTTTGTTCCCGGCAGCGACACGCCTGTCCACATCTAAATCACATCTTCCATCCCGGCTAAAAGCACTCCCCAAGTATACAATTTCATTTACCTGTTCTAGACATTCCTGATTTACCCATATTTCACACTTCGTTCTCTCTTCGTCCCTTTCAAATACCAGATTAAATAATACAATTAACAAAAATAATATAAAAAAGAGCTACATATAATATATATATATATATATATATATATAAACTAATATTAATATAATAAAATAATATATTATATTAATTAACAGGATGCAAAGAATTGAATAAAATTATTTTTACTAATATTATCGTGTTTATTTAACTTATTTTAATTTCCTAATATATTATTAATCGATCTGGCTCACTATGGGGCGTAACCCATACAAACTCGTTGGTTTGGTATATGGTGGTATTATCGAATTTATGTCGAGATTAAATTTTTCGGAGTAATTCTTTATTAGATCGCTAGTTGTTTTAAGCACATGATGATGGTTTTAAGAACTGTTTTGACGTTTTTGTACGTACGTGTTCGTCCGATAAAAGTTATTGTTTTTAAAACTATAATCTGACGTATCCATAAACAAAAATTAAAAATTAATATTCAAAAACTAAAATAAATATTCAGGTAGGCGGGCTAACTGTGATATCGGGACGTCAAACATCTCAGTCCCCTCGTGACCATGGATTCCTGTAAAGCACCCGAAACGTCGGGAATCAATGTAAGTAAATTAAAAGCGATAAAATTCGTAAAAATAGTTTTATTCAATGTATAGTATTCGCGTAAATATAAGAAATCATTAGGACGCAGAAAAAATATCTCTAAAACGCTTTTCAATTACCAATATTTTTTCTGAATTTCTTATATTAGGCGGTAGTGAGTTCCACAACCGAACCGCGTGGACAGAAAAGGAGTAGGAGTAAAATCCGGAATTATCGACGGGAAGTTATGAAGAGTTTTAACAAGGAATCTGCATGGTTCATCTGGAGAATGGGTGAAGGAAAATCAGCTTTTGAGGTATGAGGGAGAAGATGGGTTGTGTAGGATGTTATAGAGGATATATAACAAAAGAGTGTTCCTATGAAGTCGAATTGGGAGCCACTTGAGTTGCTTGCGAAACTGAGACATTCGGTCAAATTTTTTGAGCCCAAATATATATAAAGCGGATACACTGATTTTGCAAGCGTTCAAGTTTGTCAAGGAGCTCCTCTGTAGCATAAAAATAACAGGCGTCAGAATAATGAAGCATTGGTAGGATAAGAGTGAATACGAGTGATAGTCTAGCTTTTAGGGGTAAGACATTTTATAGACATTAAAATGAATGCAAGGTAAAGTAGACCTTATGACTTACATCAGCAATGTGCGTGGACTGTGATAAATGTTGATCAAATATGACGCCTAGTTTTTAACAGTACCGGCAAAGGCTACAGGATCGCCGTTAAATCAAAAGTGAGGTGATTATGTAAATTCTAATTTATTACGTAAATGCCTACCGCCTATTATGATGGCCTGCGATTTCGTGGGATTAACTAATAGTCCAAAGGATGCAGACCATTTACAGATGCGGCTCAGATCAGCATTCATGGCTTCAATTGCATTATTTGTATCACATTAGAAATAGTCGATACAGCTGTAAGTCGTCCGTGTAAATATGGAAATTAGATGTAATAACTGTCGTAATAAAATTAATAAATAGAGAATATAAAAAAGGACCAAGAACACCAATCTGAGGATAGCTTAAAGTGATACCAGACCAATCGTAAAGAGTATCATTAAGACGGACACAATGCGAGCGACCTCGATGATACGAATCAAACCACGTAATAGCAGACGGGGAAATGTTTATATAATTAATGGCGTCACTAAAAGTCTAATATAATAAAACGGAAGTTAGAAGGGAAATTTCATTTTGTTTATATTAACTACTAGCGATCTATGGTCCAACATGGTGTTATTTAGATTTAATATTTATTTTATCAATCTTTTGTATTTACAAAATAAATCTTTCAGTTTTTCGGATAAAATGTAGTCTATATCCCTTCTTACGTTGCTCTCTGTTTATACGTAAATGTTTAGGCAAATTATTAACCATTTGAAAATTGAATTATTAACGCATGTTTGAAGTGCCTCGATCGATATCGATCGAGGCACTTCAATCATCGTATCGAGGTCACACCGCCCCCCGCACGGCACATTCCATTAGAGCGGTGTCGACGGGAGACGTCGAGGCAATTCATTGTAAAATCTGCCGATCGTAGCGGACGTTTGTTTTTTTTGCTTAATTTACCGCGTCGCGAACGGAGTTGAAGTTTGTACCACTGACGTCGGCCACGCCACGTGTTGGTTCTTGGCTGTGATCAACGGATTTAGTTCTTTTTTTGAAGTTAGTTGAATGTACAATAACGTGAATAGACTGACCTAGTGCCTTGAAGAAAGAAATTGCCACCGGGGACGCCACAGGAGAATACCGCCTCCGGGGCAGCATCGTGCCATCTGGTTCAGGCCACCTAAACACATACACTCACAAACACCACTTAGATGCACTACACCTTCAGCCTGACAGATCCTGGTGACCAGTCTCCGCTCCTGAAGCAGGTAAGTACCTTAGTAGTTAAATACTCTCTATTCGACTAGCCTTCCCTTTAAAGCTTAGTAGGATAGAACATTCCACCAGACCATTCGGCCCCGTCCTTAATTGTTCGTAGAGCCTACAGCTCTGGGCCCCTATGGGATCGAACTTTTTCGGGACAGTTAGGGGCGTGTACAGTAAATATTTAGCCATTTTGAATATTAGCCCGGACAGACAGTCGGACAAAAAAATTTAAAATGGTATTTATCTCTTACTAACATGCAAATAACCTCCTGAGCTTAACAGAAGCCAGTTATTTCAATATTACATACAGACACTTTAATTTTATTTATGTGTTTAAATTTCCTATTAGCGAATGGAAGTTATCAGCTGCATAGAAATGGATGGGCAGCTTGTGATTAACTTAACCGAGTGACCAGAGTGAAGATTTTTCTTTGAGTAAATCAAGAGCTGAGATTAATCCGAAAGGCGAAATATTTTATATTTTTATTAAAGTGAGTAGCGTAAGATAAAATATTCAACCATATATTGGCAGCTACATCGGATAAAAACCCCTATGTATCGGCGCAGTGGCTTAGCAATGAGTTGCTGCGCTGGCGGCCGCGTTCTAATCCCGCAAGGAACAAGTATTTGTATGGCCTACAAATAATTGTTCCGGGTCTGGATGTTTGTCCTTCTGCAATTTGTGTTTGTAAACTGCCTCCACGGTACAGGAGAAGGTAACATTAAAAAAATATACATAGATGTCATGAAAAATTCAATTTAAAATCTATTAGAAGCAGTTTTCGATTTAATACGGTTCTAAGCTAAGCTTTATCAAAACCACTCCAGGAACTCTATTTAATTCTGCTACAGACAAAGACAGTGTTCATAAAAGTTGAACGTGTTTGGTTTGATAAATTGCTTGCGATATGAACGTTGCCACAATTTTCCTATTTTATGCGTTCTTTACTTTAAAATAATAAAAGCTATTATTTATAATATTAATAGACGTTTACTTTGTTCACTTATTCAATAGATTTTAATAAATAATTACTGCTGTGTTTCGTATGGCGAGTGTAGAAAACCGGTGACCTTTTTACAGTAACAAAGGTTTCCACCTTAGTCCTCAGAGGGACAACACATCTGCATTTTTAATCTGATTCCAGGATAGATGTAGATGTGGTGAAAAAAATGTGGTGAATCTCGGTGTATAAGAAGTTCACTGCTGAATATAGGCGACCCCTTAGATTTATTCATATTTGCCATAGTTGCCATGCAAAACGGGATGGACAGCCGCAGTATATTCTCATTTTCTATTTGTTATTTTTATTTTATTTTATTTTATTTATTAAGGTTTACCAATAATTTATTAGACTGTATTTAACAAAATGGCTTAAAAACTAACTTATGTAACTAAGTGTAACAATCGTTTAAGGTAAACACAACATGCATGGAGAAAGATTATAAATAAGAATAAAAATAAGTATAATTACCTAATAATGAAAATAAGTATTTGGAAAAAAAAACTATAATTTATTTGTTGGTTTCAGACCAGGCTAAAGCTAGAACTTTCTTAATTTTGGCAAATGAATCGGCGTGAATGTCAACTAAGTCACTATGTCCATTGACTAATTTGCACAACCTTGGAATTGGGGAGTTTGCACCTAAGCCAGATTTCCTAAAAGGAGGGCAAAGTGGAGTAATGGGAGCGCGAGGAATTCTCAATGGTACACGAAATTTAAATTTTTGGAGCAAGGGGGGACAGTTAATTTTCTGGTTAAAAATTTTAACAAGAAATGACACGTCGTATGGCGTAGTGTGGCCTCCGTACTAGACTGCAATACTCAATTATGCTTCGTACGAGACTCTTGTACAGTACGATCTTAACGTGATTATTTTTAAAAACTTTAGCGTTACGCAAAACAAAGCCTAGCATTCTATACGCCCTTTTTGTAATATTCTCTATGTGGGAAACGAAGATTAATTTTTTATCGAACACTATTCTCAGGTCTCTAACTTCCTCTGTTTTCTTAATGATGACGCCGTTAATTTTGTATGATGAGTTCATTGACTTGATCTATTTACTGAGTTTCATATGGTAGCACTTATTTATGTTCAGGTTCATACCATTCTCTCGACACCAATTAACCATACGATCAACATCACTTTGGATTGTCATGCATTTGGAGATCTGTACGCTGTCAAATCTGCTGAAGTGTGCAGCTTCATTTCCCGTCTAACAGCTATGAGAATAAAAGTGAGATCGGAAAGTTTTTGTGTACTTTTGCGGCGGGTTTTTTAGAACTTAGCTCCACCCGTATGAATAGTTTCGTCAATCTTGTCATTCATATTGTCCAATGCATTGTGATCTTCTAGGCACTGAAAACGTGCAAAATCTTAAAGCTCGAGCTTTATAGTTTTGCACGAGGGGGAGCATTGATTTCTTTAGACGAGACCTCTCCAACTAACGTTTAGGTACAGTGTGCCCCTCACCATTCGGTGATCGCTGTCGGTTTTCACCCTCACGATCATTGAGACATTATAACATTATATAGTTGAATACTGAACCAACTATTCAATAATGACTAAAACAAAAAATAAATCAATCTATGAGGGAGGCCTATGTTCAGGATTGGACTTTAATAGACTGTAAGGGTAACGATAGCGGTTTCCGAAATATTTTATAGATGTTATTTTATAAATAGTTCTCTTTACTCTATTGTCGTTAGTCAGAATGTATCCGAAGAGCCATATTCGTCGTATCACAATACTGTGATAGTACCTACCTTAATATATAGTAGTTAAAGTTGATTGTGGCAGAAGAAGCACGAGAACACATGCTGCAAAAATGCGTTCATTAAGGAGCATGATAGTGCGAAATCAGAATAACAATGCTAACCTTTTGTGATAAGAGAAAAGTAAAGTCTATATGATGGTGTTATGACGAGGGTTAAGAAAGAAATGCTTCGGTGGTTTGGAAGTTTATAAGGAATGAACCAATTAAGAGTGACAAAGCTAAGTAAACACCAGCAAAGGCTAACCTATATGAAAGTTTGTCGACCAATTTGGGGATATTGAACCGACGAACATGTATGCGTATGTATATGGATGTAAAGGAGCCGCGAGTTCGGGCCAAATTAAAGTCCGTAGTCTCTGTCTACCGTTTTGGGACACAAGCTTGAATGATTACGTGTGTATGTATGTCATTTTATTATGATTTACAAACTTAGGAAATGCAACAATAAGAAAAATGAGTTTTATTTTAATATTAAATATATAGGTGTTTTATTAATAAAAAAAATTTAATTATTATGTATAGATTCAACACAAATTAATCCCGTAATAATAATTCAATATAATAATTAAAATAATAGAGATTTTTTGTGGACCAGTATTATTAGTCAGAATAATTGCTTCGGGTGAAATTAAAAGCTAGACACATTCAGGAATATTCAAGTTAGGGAATGAAATACTAGCAAACGGTGATAACATACATATATAACTGTCTTGTCTGCGCTCCCGCGTTTTAAATTTTAGTGTTTTCGCGTCCAACATAAAGTCCTCGTGTACCAGTTTGAGTGATTTACAAGCAGTGAAGCTGCGCGCTGCTTGTATACAACAGGACATCCTTTTGATTTATCTTGTCTTGTTGTTTCTCTTGTACTTGTGAAACTAGTTAGAGAAAAGAAAATTAGATTACACGACTGCACTCATGTAACATGCTGAGATAAACATAACTTACAAGAATACGAAAGCTTCGCTAGAATAATTTATAGATAACAAAGAACGTATCAAACAAAAATAACATTTGTATAGTTTATACAATGCGAGGGCATAATAAAGACTCTTCAAGAAATTTTAATAGGGTCTGTCTAATTGACGTTGTTAAAAATAACTAAAAGAAATATATCCGTTCACAGATACGCGCACGTTAACATTTGTTACTACGAGTATTGTAGCGAGATCATTAAAATAATTATATAAATGTAAAAATAATTTAACAAGTACGTCATTAATAGAATATAGAAGAAAATGCTGCTATTTATTTTCGTACGTATAAAAAGACCACTGAAAAATTAATGATTATTTCATTTTCATTCTAGAAAATATATCATTTTTCTTAGGTACTCAATTATCTTCTTAATTTATATTTCTCGGTCGTATTTTAGCCGGCTGGTCAGAGTATTTAAGTTTTATCTTTCAAGTTTTCTTTAAAAGTATTTCGTGAATTATTTTGTTCATTATTGACCGGTATTAATGGTAAATATAAGTTTTTATTTCTTTCTTCTATATTAACCGATTGGAAGAAAGCGAGTATGAAGGTTGTGCCTAATATGAAATATCGTTACATCTGTGCCGGACGGGCGAAAGTTCTCCGGAGTAAATGTTGTCGGAGATACCCCGCGAGTCGCTCACGTCCTACACCTGTAGGTTCCAGACTCCTCCAACTGCTGTCTTTCACTGCCGTCTCTTTGGTTGCTGCGGATAAACTGTGGACTGAGGATCAAAATTAAAATGCACGATTTGTAAATTAAAATAGCAAGGGAGTGGCCAGCGGATCGACTAATTAATTTGTCGCGAGATTTTACACTGTTATTTATTTATCACTATTTTTCAACTATGATTGTTCACTATATATTTTAAAACACAGATTTAATTAAACACACAGTAATATTAAAATTTCTATTGGTTTTCTAAAATTTCTATTCGTATTTTTAAAATATCTGTTGGTAATATCAAATTTCTATTGGCAGTAACAAGTTTCTATTGGTATTCTCTACAATTTCTATTGGTAATTTTAAATATCTATTGAAAGTAACAAATTTCTATTGGTAGTATCCAAAATTTCTATTGGTAGCAGCTGGTTTTCTAACACTACTGACTAGCAGCTATTAATCAACTAAAATTAGTTGAATTTAAACACTTTTGTCACTGCGAATATCAGTTACCACTTTTTTCGTCTAGCTAACACTTTTCACGAAATGTAACGGCGAAATTTCCGTTACCACTTTTTTCAGCTAGCCAACACTTTTTCACTATATGTAACTGCGAATATCAGTTACCACTATTTTTGGCTAGCTGACACTATTTTTCTATGTGCAACTGAGAATTTTCAGTTGCCACTTTTTCCGACTATGTGTAACTGCGATTTTTCAGTTACGACCTTTTTCGGCTAGCTAAACTTTTCTATTTCACTTTAACTTTTCACTGTGTTCTGCTACTAGTCACTTCAGCTACTACCGGATACTGCTGCTTGTTACTGGTAGTTCTTCCTACTACAATGTTACTGTGATTTGCCCCCATAAGGTAGACTTCGGCTATACTCTATAGAGAGCCGCTTGCCAATTCCCATTTGCCTCTTTATTTTCAATCATTTTTCTTTATGCAAATGGCACAAATTGCAACTTTTCTATATAATACAAATCTTAACTCTAACATGCTATACATCATTAAATAGACATTTTTGTTCTACATTAGTATGCGATAAAGGATAATTAATATATTTACATTTAACAAAGTTATTCATTGAAATGTCCTAAACTTTTACACTAATTGGTCATATTAATTCTTTAATTATCCTATAACTTTTAAATCGTGCTTAATTATACAAAATATTTCTTTATTATAACGATCTATACATCATATGCTAACTAAATACCATATTTACAACTCTTTTCAGACATAAAATTATTCTCATTAATTTTTTGCTTAAAACTATTACGCAGTTAATTTAAATTTCCAGAAAGTTCTATAGCGCGGCGCGCTGTGATTGGTCGATATTTTCTTAAACAAAATAAAGTTGTTTATATTAACTATTGTCAAATCGACCTTCTATACAAACATATTGAGAGTTGTAAATACATGGTAAAACTATATTTAATACATTATTTAGTCAATTTTTCCGTATTTTCATTTTTTTAAACAAATAAATATTCCTTAATCACTTTCTCGTTTAAAGTCATTTTTGCCGTTGTGAACAGTCATTTTGGCCGTCTCGAACATTTCTCCCGCCGTGCAGCGTCGCGAAGACCCGTCGCAGCGGCGCTGCATAATTTCGGTGAGAGACGTTGCCTCTACTTCGGCAGCGGCACGAGTTTTCTGGTTGGCCTCTTGATTAGTCCATTCGCTGTGCGTACCTCCACAGTGCGGATCTGTCCGTCCGCCCCGGGGTATATGTTTTCAATCCTTCCTCGTGGCCAGGTGTTACGAGGTAACTGGCTGTCAGCTATGAGGACTGGATCGCCCACCTGGAGATCGGGGCCTTGACCGTGGGCCTCCCGCCGGTTTTGAAGTTCCGGCAGATATTCTTTGACCCAACGCTGCCAGAACATGTCAGCGAGTATCTGGGAGCGTCGCCAGTGTTTTTTGCTGTTCGCATCTTTTTCACTAAAAACTCCAGGTGTTGGCAGTCTCGCAGATCCTCCCAATAGGAAGTGATTTGGAGTGATGGACTCGTTGTCTTTGCTGTCTACTGAGATGTGAGTCAATGGTCTGCTGTTTACTGTATATTCCACCTCGCAGAGCAGCGTGGTCAAGACATCTTCGTGCGGATGTCTCTCATGAAGGACGATGTATAGTGCCGTCTTCACGCATCGAACAAGCCGTTCCCACACCCCTCCCATGAAAGGCGCGGAGGGGGTTATAAATCGCCAGACTATGCCTCGTCGGCTGGCTTCTTCTCGGAAGGCCTCTCGAAGCTCCTTGTCGGCACCGTGCATATTGGTGCCGTTGTCCGAGTAAATCTCGGTGGGACATCCTCGGCGCGCTGCGAATCTTCTTAATGCCAGTATGGCAGAGTCTGCGCTGAGATCTTTCACAATTTCCAAATGTACAGCTCGTGATGTAAGGCAGGTGAAGAGCGCCACGTATCTCTTCTGATGCTGACGTCCCACTGTTACGGAGAGTGGCCCAAAATAATCCAGGCCGGTGAACGTGAACGGTCTCTGGTGATGTGCGAGACGCGTGCTGGGATGATCACCGGTGGCTGGCATGGATGGTTGTGCCTTTCTTATGCGGCACTGAACGCATTGGCTTACTATTCTTTTAGTAGTGGGTCTTAGTCTGATTACCCAGTAATGCTGTCGAACCTCGTTGATGGTTGGTTCGGTCCCGCAATGATGCAGGCTACGATGCGTCCAATCAATATACAATTGGGTGATGTGATGATCACCATCCAATATAGCTGGCCCTTTCATATCTTCAGAGACTCCTTTTACAGCGGCTATTCGACTTCGTAGCGCAATGATCCCGTCTTTCAATTGTATCTGTAGTGGTCGTAGGCGGCTATCATGGGCGACCCTCTTATCGTTACGGAGATCGGCTATCTCTTGTGTGAAGGAGTCTTCCTGGATGACATGTACCAGGAGCTTTTCGGCCTTTCTTATATATTCGGCCTCCAGTGTGATGTATTTGTTTACATCTTTGCTTTTCACCTGACTGGGAGGCTGCGCGTGACGTCGCGGATTGCACTTCGATCTCCTCCAGTCGGGGTCTTCCTCTCTATTTTTTTTTTTTTGTCCTTTTATAAAAGGTCCTGTCGGTTGTTTTGCGGCAGAGTGTTATGAATTGAAGCACTCTGGCCGTAGCTCGCACTAAGCGTTCCCATTTCGAAAATTTCGTCGGATCGGGAATGGCCTCTTTATATAGCGGAGCTCTATATCTTTCTGTGATGGTGAGAGATCTTTCTTCACCAGTAGGTTCGGATGACGTGGGTCGTTCTGTTGGCCATGCTAACGGTTCTTTGTATAGAAATGATGGGCCACTGTACCACTCGTGGTTAGAGTCGAAATTGGGTGGTACGTCCCTCGTAGCGGTGTCAGCTATATTCAATTTTGTGGGTACCCAGCGCCAGTCGTCCACTTTACTATTGTCCTCTATTGCTGCTATTCAATGTGCTACAAAAGGTTTGTAGCTCCTGGAACCTTTTTTTATCCAGGTGAGGACAGTTTTGCTGTCAGTCCAATAAGTGACAGCTTCGGGCTTTACGTGATGCTCCTGGATGACAGCCGCAGCTACGCGACTTCCCATCACGGCGGCTTGTAACTCAAGGCGAGGTATGGATGTTACCTTGAGCGGAGCTACCTTCGCTTTGGCCATGACGAGGCTCACGTACACTTGCCCATCGGGTGTCGTTGCTCTCCAGTAAACTGCCGTTGCGTAGGCGCTTTAACTGGCATCTGAAAATACGTGCACTTGAAGGGAGCGTGCGTCGCTGTATCCCGGGTAGCATCTTGGTATGCTTACTGTTTTGAGACGTTCCAGGTGTTGGATCCATGTGGACCAATGGTTACTCAGGTCCTCGTCCAACTCCTGGTCCCAGTCTGTTCCTCGTCTCCACGCTTCCTGCAGTATTTGCTTGGCGCGTATCGTAACTGGGGAGGCGAGACCGAGAGGGTCATACAGCGACATCACTATTTTCAACGCTTCCCTCTTTGTTGGTTTTTTCTGCAGCAAATTGTCCGGGAGTCGAGCGAGCTTTAGGTTGAAGCTCAGCTGATCGGTACTCGGTTTCCAAATTAAACCGAGTATTTTTTCCTCGGTTCCCTTGTCGCCCAGTTTGACTGACTCGGTTGTTTCGTTGTCAGGTTCTAATTCTTTTACGATTTCTGGCGCATTGGAAACCCATTTTTTCAATGTGAAGTGCGCGTTTTTATGTATATCGCGTACTTCCTTCGATATCCGCATTGCATCTTCCAGGGACTGGAAACTATCCAGATAATCATCCATGTAGTGGTTTTGGATGATAGCTTCTACGGCTTCTGGATATTTTTTTTATATACCTTTTGGCGTTCCAGTTTTCTGCGAATATCGCTGTGCAGGGTGAACTAGCTGCACCGAATATGATCGACGTCATTCTGTATTGTTGTGGAGCCTCATTGCGTCGATCTCCTCTCCAGAGATATCTCAAGGCATCTCTGTCTTCGGGTCTCACTTTGATTTGCATGAACATTTCCGCTATGTCCGCGGAGACAGCAACATTGTGTCGGCGAAAGCGCATCATGACTCCTGGTAATGACTGTAGTAAGTCTGGACCCGTGAGCAGGAAATCATTCAATGCCATTCCTTTTGTTTTGGCTGCGGCATCGTGTACTATGCGAAACTTTTCTGGTTTCATCGGATTATGGACATCGAAATGAGGTAGATACCATGTCTTTCCTGGTGTACTATTCTTTGGCGCTATTTCGGCGTATCCCTTTTGTATCAGGGAATTCATTTCTTCGTTGTACTTCTGCTTTAGCTCTTCGTTTCGATCTAGTTTTTTCTCGATAGAAACGAGCCTGTTTATCGCCGTTTCATAATTTCCAGGCATTTCGATGTTTTTCTTTTTCCATAGAAGCGCTGTTTCTATGTGCCCGTCTTCCAACTGACGGGTGCTGCTATTTAGTATTTCTTCGGCTTGCTTCTCTGGATCGGAATCTGGTTTTCTCGGATTTATCATTAAAGATTCCAGCGCGAAGTATTCGCGGAGTTGGTCATTTATATTCTCCTCGCTCGTGTACAGCTCGTTGGCCGTGTGGACGCGCTGATGCGGGGCTTTAGTGTGCGCCCCGTGTAGCACCCATCCCAGTTCTGTGAGCGAGGCTATTGGCTGGTGCGGTGGACCTCTGCGTACTTGTGTGGCTATTAAGAGTCTCCAGTTGTCTTGTCCTATCAGGATCCTAGGGTTGCCTGAATCATATGTCAATTGATCCTTTAAGCCTTTCAAATGCTTACAATTTTCTATGTCTGTTGCACGCACAGTCTGCGGCCCCAAGTTTAGGCTGGCGACCGTGCGTGCTCTGAATGGCACCCTTTTTCTATGGAGACTCTTCAGTGACACTTTGACTCTTTGGGAGTCCGGCGAATCGAGGGTAGTGTTCCCGATAGCTGTGATCTTGAATGGGTCCAACCGCCCTTTAGCTCCAATTTGATCGGCAATCTCTTGATCCATTAACGAGACTGTCGACCCATCATCCAGCAGAGCGTGTGTGTTTATTGCTCCCGCCGGTCCAATTACTCGAACTGGAATTATCTTCAAGTAAGCTTGGTGCTTTGATACAGCGAATGAGTTTGCCACTGTCTCTTGAGGTTCTTTTAGTGGGCCCTCTGTCTTTTCCTTTCTATTATTATGAAGGAGTCGATTGTGTGTCGCGTTGCATCCTTTTATTCCACACTTCGTGGTTTTGCATCTGTGTGTCTGACTTCTATAACGCAGACACCGGAAACATAAATTCCTTTGCTTGGCGAGTTGCCATCTTTTATCAATATCTGCCTCTTTAAACTTGTTGCAGTCGGATCCGTAATGACCCTCTTTTTCGCACACACTGCATTTCGGAGACGGCTTAGTGGTAGCCGTGTGCGTCCTATGCACTGGACGATTATTTTGCGCTCCGCTTATGATCTCAGGAGGCGCAAATGCACTACAGTAGCGAGCTTGTTCGGTGATAAATTCACTGAAGGAACCGAGGTCTGGTCTTGAGTCATACTTTTCTGTATAAATTCTATACCACTGCGCGCGTATAGAGTTTGGCAGTTTGTCTGTGAGGTGTCGTAGCAGCTCTGCGTTAACGAGGTAATGGTCTCGCTTGAGTGCTCGAAGTGTGACGACGCTTCCCCTCACTTTGCTCGCGAATGTACAAATATCTCTGGGTGCCTCTGTACAGCGTGGCAATCCCCGTAATTTATCGGTTTCTGCTTGCGCGATTGAATCTGGACGCCCAAATTGTAGCTCCAGTTCTCGCATAATCTCATCTGGTTTAGCATGCCCGATGAGTTCCGAATTAACTGTTTCCAAGGCTCTTCCTTGTAGACTTCTTTGTAGTCTAGCAGTATTTTCTATGTCATTGAAGTAGCCTCGGGTTGTTTCATAAATGGCACGGAACGAAAGCCATTCAGTATGTGCTCCGCTAAAGCTCGGCAGTGTCATTATCGCTTTTGATGCTGCGAAAGTATTTGACGATGCACTCTCTGGTTTTGGTTTATCAGCGAGTGCGGCTATAGCGGACGTGAGCTCCGATATGAATGGTCGGAGCACCCTGTCTTCATTGCTGACAGGTGCCTGGTTAGGTCTTTTTATTATGGGATTCTTGGTTGCTTCTTCCGGTTGGGGATCCTGGTAGGCGGGCTCTGATACAGCAGGTAGGAGCCCCCTGTCTTCATCAACCTTGGAGTCCTGGCAAGCCTTCTGAGGTACGGGACTCTTCGGTATATTTTCAGCATTGGGATCCTGGTAGGTGAGCTCTGATACAGCAGGTAGGAGCTCCCTTTCTTCATCAACCTTCGAATCCTTGTTTGTGAGCTTCATCGGCGGCTCACTGAGGTCGACAACCTCCGGGGGTGGCTTTGTGATGTTTTTATTAAGTGGGGCCTCCCCACCGGTGGTTGCGCCTTGCGTTGGCTTTTGTTTGGCTACAGAATTTTCGAGCCAAGATCGGACATACTCACTTTTGGAGTGACCATCCTCATCATAGTCGTCCGATTCATCATCTTCTTCAGCCATTTGTAATGAGATCTGTGCGAGTTCCAATTTTATTCTCAGCACTTCCTCACGAGCCTTCAAAACCTTTTTACTGGGCCGAGTGGTCTTCTTTGACCTTGTACTTTTATCGGTGTGGCCCCTTGGTGGCTCTTCGGCGCGGGAATATACCCGGGCTGTTGGCGGTGATGCACAGCGAATGTCATCGTTGCCTACTATTTGTTTCCTCTGCTTCGGTGTACCAGCTTTAACAACGGCTGGCACTGGCAGGTGTACCCCCCCATCGCAGGGGCAAGCTATCTGTTCTCTCTGCTTCGGTGTACCGGCTTTAACAACGGCTGGCACTGGCAGGTGTACCCCCCCATCGCAGGGGCAAGCTATCTGTTCTCTCTGCTTCGGTGTACCGGCTTTAACAACGGCTGGCACAGGCAGGAGTACCCCCCCATCGCGGGGGCAAGCTGGCGCCTCAGCGCCTTCTGTTGTGGATGGTGAGCGTGGTGGCATCTGGTGGCGGACGGTGTCGGTATTGTCCGACGGTCCATCATCCAGACCGACAGTCCACGCCATGGTTCCCCTTCCTTGCGAACGAGTGATCGGCATCTTGATTCTGAAATTTCAGCAACTTTAAAAACGGTAGTGATTATTTACCCGGTTCCGAAATACTAACGGATTGACGAATCCCGTTCGAATGACCAGCGTATGTGGTCCGGTGTATACGGATGATTCGGCTCAAAGGACCATAAAATGGTCCGGCTGGCAGTTCAATCGGAAGGATCCGGCTCGAAGGACCATAAAATGGTCCAGCCGGCAGTACAGGTGGAAGTATCCGGCTCGAAGGACCATAAAATGTGCCGGACGGGCGAAAGTTCTCCGGAGTAAATGTTGTCGGAGATACCCCGCGAGTCGCTCACGTCCTACACCTGTAGGTTCCAGACTCCTCCAACTGCTGTCTTTCACTGCCGTCTCTTTGGTTGCTGCGGATAAACTGTGGACTGAGGATCAAAATTAAAATGCACGATTTGTAAATTAAAATAGCAAGGGAGTGGCCAGCGGATCGACTAATTAATTTGTCGCGAGATTTTACACTGTTATTTATTTATCACTATTTTTCAACTATGATTGTTCACTATATATTTTAAAACACAGATTTAATTAAACACACAGTAATATTAAAATTTCTATTGGTTTTCTAAAATTTCTATTCGTATTTTTAAAATATCTGTTGGTAATATCAAATTTCTATTGGCAGTAACAAGTTTCTATTGGTATTCTCTACAATTTCTATTGGTAATTTTAAATATCTATTGAAAGTAACAAATTTCTATTGGTAGTATCCAAAATTTCTATTGGTAGCAGCTGGTTTTCTAACACTACTGACTAGCAGCTATTAATCAACTAAAATTAGTTGAATTTAAACACTTTTGTAACTGCGAATATCAGTTACCACTTTTTTCGTCTAGCTAACACTTTTCACGAAATGTAACGGCGAAATTTCCGTTACCACTTTTTTCAGCTAGCCAACACTTTTTCACTATATGTAACTGCGAATATCAGTTACCACTATTTTTGGCTAGCTGACACTATTTTTCTATGTGCAACTGAGAATTTTCAGTTGCCACTTTTTCCGACTATGTGTAACTGCGATTTTTCAGTTACGACCTTTTTCGGCTAGCTAAACTTTTCTATTTCACTTTAACTTTTCACTGTGTTCTGCTACTAGTCACTTCAGCTACTACCGGATACTGCTGCTTGTTACTGGTAGTTCTTCCTACTACAATGTTACTGTGATTTGCCCCCATAAGGTAGACTTCGGCTATACTCTATAGAGAGCCGCTTGCCAATTCCCATTTGCCTCTTTATTTTCAATCATTTTTCTTTATGCAAATGGCACAAATTGCAACTTTTCTATATAATACAAATCTTAACTCTAACATGCTATACATCATTAAATAGACATTTTTGTTCTACATTAGTATGCGATAAAGGATAATTAATATATTTACATTTAACAAAGTTATTCATTGAAATGTCCTTAACTTTTACACTAATTGGTCATATTAATTCTTTAATTATCCTATAACTTTTAAATCGTGCTTAATTATACAAAATATTTCTTTATTATAACGATCTATACATCATATGCTAACTAAATACCATATTTACAACTCTTTTCAGACATAAAATTATTCTCATTAATTTTTTGCTTAAAACTATTACGCAGTTAATTTAAATTTCCAGAAAGTTCTATAGCGCGGCGCGCTGTGATTGGTCGATATTTTCTTAAACAAAATAAAGTTGTTTATATTAACTATTGTCAAATCGACCTTCTATACAAACATATTGAGAGTTGTAAATACATGGTAAAACTATATTTAATACATTATTTAGTCAATTTTTCCGTATTTTCATTTTTTTAAACAAATAAATATTCCTTAATCACTTTCTCGTTTAAAGTCATTTTTGCCGTTGTGAACAGTCATTTTGGCCGTCTCGAACAACATCTTTAAAACTTGATTAAGTAGTAGGAACCCTTTTCATGATGAATGATTGCTATATTCTACCTTTGGCTCCTGAACATCTTGCTCTCTTGAAAAGGCCACAAACACAAAATACTTAGGTGTTATAATAGACCACGGACTCTTTTTTGCATAACATATGAACCACATTTCATCTAGTGTTCGAAAACTTACATACATTTTAAGCAGTTTTGTCTACTTGCTGATACCAGAGTCATAATATTCGTTTATACTGCCTTATGTTAGTCTGTTATTAACTATAGCATAACGTCTTGGGGTGGTGCAGCAAAACCCACATGATTAGAGTAGAGCGTGCACAAAGACTTGTAATTTTTTATAGGAGAGGGGGCAAACGAGCATGCTGATGGTGACTACCGCCGCTCATGAACAACTACAACACCAGGGGAATTGCAGATGCATTGCCGGCCTTTTAAAAAGGAGTAGGCTCTTTTTTGAAGCTCCCTTGGTCGTATCGGTCCGGAAAAATCGCCGGTGGTAATCGATTCCACAAGGATATACTTAAAATATCTTATAAAAACGTAGAAAATTTTTTTTTACAATTTCTATGAACTTTAGAAATTCTGGGACTTATTCACCGTACGTCAGCTCTATATTCTTGCGGCAATATTAGCAAATCATTCAAAAATGGAATATAAAAAATCCAATCTTATATTAAGCAAACTACTTCCTCATTATATATGCACATACCTGTTACCAACTTATTATTCACTCGAAGATTTTTCAATTACAGAGGTACACATCTTGCTAACAAATTATTAAATATACATCCTTTAACTAAGAGAGAGACAAAAACTTCCTTAATCAAATGGCTTAAATCATTAGTATAAGAACAGACAGAAAAACTATTTGAATGTATTGTTTAAATATATATCACACACTTATATACTACACACCGCACACATAGAAACATACACACTACACATTAATAACATTTAATACACCAACCAAACTTTACAAGTATTTAAAGCAGATTCTCCAAACTGAACAAGTCTTTTTTAATATGTTATTTATTACTAGTAGCTGTACTTTTTATTAAGTGTTTTAAAGCAATAACAGTGGTAGAGCCACGCGGCAGCTTTTGCTGTCGCACGGATGGGCCGGCTCGAACCGGGGTAGTACCACGACCTCACAGAAAACCAGCGTGAAGTAGAGGTTTACCTCAACGTTTCGCTTGGTGAGTGCAGGTTGCCGGAGGCCCTTTTTACTGGAAATGAGGCATTCCATCTTAGTCCTCACGGGTGACAACGCATCTAAATTTTGATTTGTAACAGAGGATAGATTTAGATGTCTATGGGCCGCAGCAACCACTTACCAACAGGTGGAATGTGTGCTCGTTTGTCACCCTTAATCCTATAAAAAAAAAATATCACTTCTGTTGAGGGAGGGGCTGGTTATCACATAACACAGGGCAACCTAGTCTGGGCACCAGTCTCCCACCTAGATCTTATTTAGTTAGTAGATATGGATGTTACTAAGTGGTATATGTTAATTGTTACTTAGTTTATTTTAATTTACTGATCAAATGCAGGGAAAATTAATAACAAATAAAAAGAGCGTAGAGGATAGGCTAAAATAGTAAGTGTAATTCTATATATTTTTTATATTTGTACCTTTTTACATTTAATTTTGGAGTAACCACGGACGTCCGAAATTTTCTCACTCAAACTGTGCGTCATTAGTCGGCCATTTAGTGTGTCTGGTACACACATAAAATACGAAAATTATTTTATATCGAGGTTCGAATCACATGGTGTAAATCAAAAATGTTGCTAAATAAGTTTGTTATATCAGCAAAAACATCACGAATTTCTGTGTTACGGGTAAAATATTTAATACCAAATTAATTTTGCTTAAATATTAGATGCAATTTTAAACTTATTTTAAATTAATTAATTGAAATAATATTAAAAACTATAATATTAATAAAAAAAAACGAAAACTAGAAACTTAATTGTCATATAGTACTACTCCCCGCGGTATCGTGCCAAGAACGCTGGCTGCGTTTCCCCGCTGAATGGCTATATTTAGCCTTTGAGCGAGAAAAGAACCAGCCCTCTTATCACCAGCAGCAACGACCAGCCGCGGATGGAGTTCCTTTAGAACTTCACCGCACGTGGACCCCATGGACCAATAGTCTCTACAGCAAATGGCACAAATATGTAGTCATCTCTCAGAGACTCATATTTGCGCCACTTACTCAGTTAAGCTGCCTCTAATGCCGCCCCGGCTCTAGATGATGTACCCCTGAGATGAGATGCCGCCAGAGTGTCGACACAAGTAGCATCCCACACTAGGGCTTTACCTCTCTCCCAAGGGACCAATGTCATACCTTTGGGTCTCCTGCCATCGTCTCTAAATACTCCACAAGGCTCTAAAACCGAGGGAACATTTAAAGAGACAAGAGCCCTTCAGATGACATAGTTCAAAGAACTGTGTCGTGAAAACCTACCAGCGCTTTTCTTACATAAAAGTCCGTGAAGACACTATGCACGGAAGCAAAGAAAGCAGGCAATGCAACGCTAGAAACATTTCTCACACCAATGCCACCAAATTTCATAGGTAAAGTAGCTTGAGTCCAGACTGTTGTATTTAAAATTTAATTTAATTTTTTTTCTGTAGCTATTTTAAGATTATTATCAATATCTTTTAAAATATCTGAACATTTCCAGACTGGACTCGAGCGAAGTAAGTATGTAAATCTAGGTACAAGGAGACAATATTTTAAAATAGTAAGAGCTACGTGTGGGTTTAATTTATACAATATATCAAGGTGGTTTAAAAACTCATCAAATTTTGTTTTTAAAACAGGTTTAATACTATCGAAACACAACTGAGCACCTAGCAGTTATCGTGATTCCGTACTGACAGTTTTTATTCCTGGAGAAACATGGTTGAAATTTTTAATTAAACTGTCTCTATGAGAAGTAGATAAATTATTGGAAAAAAATATTTTATATTTATTGCTATTTGGTTCATGACCAATATTTTTAAAATTTCGAAAAATATGAGTAAGATCACTGAGCACGGCATCTGCTCTATCTCCCAGTGTACCGTCGTCAAGGTACCAGATATTCAGCTTGGATTTCAAAATTGAAATAATGGGTTGAATTCCCAAACTGAAAAGTGGTAGACCTAGTGGATCACCCTGTTGAACACCGAAATCAGAATCGATAACATGGTTTTCGTAAAACATGTTAGTATTTTGACTATAACATTGCCAAACGTTATGATAAATTTCGGGGCTATTGTTAGCCACTTCTTTCAGCAAGGTTACCCTATCGATAGAGTTAAAAGCATTCCTTAGGTCAACCTTCACAAGAACATCTCCATCAGAGTTTGTTAAAAATGTACGCACTGAATGTACCGCCGCCTCACAGCCCCCTCTAGTTCCAAAGCCTAGTTGAGTAGGCTGAAATTTGGTCTTAAGGTTAGAGATTATGTACCTGCAAGCTAATTTTGAAGTTAAACGTCGCATGTGGAACCAACGGCAATAGGACGAATACCGTTATCCTTTTTTTAAGGCACATAATTTTGCCCCATATAAAAATGGAATAAAATTTGGATTTACATTACCAGAAAGCATAAAGTTACATAATTTTGTAATGTCTTTAATAAGAACTCCGCCGGCACCACCGGCACAAGCGTTTACAAGATCTTTAAGATGTTGAAGCGTAATTCCGTCAGTACCGCCAGCAGAGCCATTCGAAAATGACATAGTTGCTTCCATAGTGTCTTTTTCAGAAATTTGTAAAGGTTGCATAGAAGTCTTGGGAGTCAATGGTAAACCCTGAGAAGGTTTGACCGAAGAATGCTTCTGACGAAGGCTTTCAAGAGTTTCGACATTACGAGGAGCCAGGGTGTTGTCTGAGAATAAAATACGGGATGCATTTTTCAAGTCGCCATCCATGATTTTCGACTCTACTACATTTTTTAAATCAAATTTAGGCCGTGGTCGAGATAAAAGAGTATTAATTGGGTAATCTTAATTTTGAAAAGATATCTTTTTTAGTTGAGACGTCATTGATTTATTTATTGTTTTATCAAAATGAAAATATGCGAAAGTAAATAATTTTTGCCAACTATTTTCACTATTAGTGAATCAATTTTGAATAGCTTTAGCAAGCTGTATCCTCGCACCTCTAGGAATTCTTTCAACTACTGGTACATTACGATGATAATTGTAAATTTGATCTGAAAAAGGGAAAAATTTGTGTCATTAAAGAAATTGCTAATAGGGTTATGAATTTCTACGGTAGGCTGTGAAGTCGAAATACTTTTACTATGGCATTTTAATATGTATATTTAAACCCCTTTTACCTTTAAACAGCCTACCGTCGGCACAATTTTGACACTGAAGGAAATCCGGCTGTGAATGTAGCGGAGCAGAGATATTCATTAAAAAATCTAAACAAATCTCTACAGCACTCAAAAGTCTTTATATGTCATAGATTCATAAATTTAATTCCTGCTGTATCCCTCATCTTTCCCTAAAACAGAATCATTAACGGCCTAAATAAAAGCACTTTACTCTATAAATAAAATACTATCACATTTCTTCCCTGGATTTATTCCATATTGATAAAGAATTGTATGTAGTCGTTATGCTTTGATAGTTGACAATGACGCAGCAGAAATATTTTTCTTTATAAATGAGTATTATGTCTGAAATCAAAAAATAATTATTATAACAACTCTCTTATATATTTACTGATCTTTTTGTTGAAATTTGTAAGCTACGATTGGCCTCTAAATAACAAAATAAAATAAGTTAAATATACGTAGTGTGCACGACGCAAACAAAGTAATACGTCGAACGAAATACTTACTAAATGCTTGTCGTAACCAACGCTAGTTGAACAACCTAGGGGCGGTGGGCGGAGCCATGAGGGTGTTACGATCGTCGGGCCGTGCTCACGGTTCAACAACTAGCTATGGTTGCACACAGCACACAGTATATATATATATATATATATATATATATATATATATATATATATATATATATATGTATATATATATATATATATATATATATATATGTATATATTATAATTAAATGTATTTAAACTTTGAAAAAATAAAATAAGAAGAAACTTTTCCCCGACCTTATACAATACGTGGTAGAGCCACGCTGCAGCTATATTATGGTTGTAGCACGATTAAGTGGGCTCGACCTGGGAAGAACCACGCTTTTACAGAATACCAGCTTAAAAAAGCAGCTTAATGCTGCTACTGAGAGTTTTGGCGAGAACTTTACCGGCGGCGGTTTGCTGCTCCTGTATTATTGTTTAAATAACTGCTTGAAGTTGACTTTTATACGTAAAAGTGGTGCGATTTTATGTATTATGTGTCTACGCATGTGAACTATTAGTGAAAACGGTGAAACAAGTGCTCTAAAGGTGATGTGATACTCAAGATAAAGTTGTCTGCTTAGGCGCCTTGAGATACCATTGCCAACTGTCAGCTGTCTGCTGGCTCAAGTTGCCGTCAAAATCTCCCAAGGACTGCATAATGTGACGCATCAACATATTGTGAAGCAGTATACTATGAAGGATAATTATACATTGTAAATTGAAGCTCAGAATGGCAAGAACCCAGAGCCGGAAAGCCAGTTATAAAAACAATGCTGCTTCTGAGTATGAAGAATACCCGTTTTAATGGAAACGACGCATTCCATCTTACTTCTCAGGGGTGATAACGTATCGGCCTTTTGATTCAAAATCGGGTATAAATGTAGATGTATATATGGGCCATAATACCCACTTGCCATCAGGTGAACCGTGTGCTAGTATTCAACCTTATTCTATATAAAAAAAAAGTAAAAAGAAGTAACGCGCACAAATCCTAAAATCTAGACCATAAAACCAAAAAACTGGTCGCGCGAAATATATGCAGCGGTCACCAAAATACGCTTATTTGGATGCCTCTTCAAATGCCTATATTTGGACCTAAACAATACATATATATATATATATATATATATATATATATATATATATATATATATATATATATGTATATATATGTATATATATGAAGGTGGAAGGTCAGGACTATATGGTGGATGCTTTAACTCTTCCCAATCAAGCTCTTTGTGTAGTCTGGCGTTATTATTATGAAAGACCACTTCTTTTCTGTTGATCAATTCCGACTGTTTCTTCTCAATTTTTGCTTGAGTCTCATTAGTCGTTGGCAGTAGAGATCCGATTCGATGATTTTACGCGTTGGTAAAAGCTAATAATAAACGATGCCCTTCCAATACCGCCATACATACAGCATCACCTTATTGCATGTTAAACGGGTTTCGCTACAGTCTGTGGAGCTTGACTACCCTTTGTCCATCCATGATCAATTTTTACAAAAATGGTTCGTTTTTATAACGTTTCAATAGAGAATCGCAAATGAGTACACGATTCATTAGGTTTCTTTCAGTGAACTTGTGTGGTACCCAAATATTAATCTTTTTGTATAGCCAGACTTTTTAAAAATTTCAAAATTATTTTGTGATCAATCTTCTATTCCTCGGGTATGTTAAAACTACTGATATGCTGATTTTGTTCCACTTTTTAAAAAATGGCATCGACTTTAACCGTATGAGGGTGATCAAAGCGAGCTGCATCTTTGACAACAAAATTCCCGGACTAAAAACGCTTGAACCAACTTTGTGCAACTTGCATTGACACTGCATTAGGTGCATAAATGTCACAATATTTTTTACGGCTTGAGTCGCATTTTTCTCTTTTTTGTAATAAAACTTCATAATGTATCGAATTGCTCGTTAGATTCACTCATTTTAGCGGACGGAAAGGCAATTGAAAAATGGCGGGAAAATGTTATTTACAAAAATTAAATAATTTTTCTTTTTTGCATGCCGTAAACGCAACTCGCATAGGTATGTTCTACTAGCGCCTAAAAATCAAAATTCCAACGTTTTGTCGCACGAAATCGTATCTAGCAATCATATTATACATATAAATGATATAAAAAGTACATTGTCAGAAAGATAAATGATGGTTGAACTTATTTTTTTTTAATCGGTTAATTGATATTTTACACGGGTTTTAGTGGCTTATGGTGTGGATTTATCAAGTCCGTATGGCTCGTAAACACGATAACTTTTGAAAATATCAATTGTTCAACTCAATCTATTTTTAAAACTCTTCTTCTATCATGTGGGAAGCCATTGAATGTAAATGGCAGTTTAATTTAGTTTTGTTTAGTTATAATTAATTCTTTTCGGCTGCTCAATGTTGAATTTTTCGGTGCTTGAGCAGCATTGTGTGAAATCATTTTAGTAAACGGACTGCCTCACTCGGTTAGTACAGCGTCAACCCTCGTTGCGAGTGGACGTTGTATTGGTTGTTTGCAGCGGCCCTAGAAGATCGCTGTATAAATAAATACAAAATATTCGAAAAACAAATTTTTTACTTTTGTATATGTCGGACAATCGTTCAACAGAGGATCACAATTTTGATCTCGTGAATACATCAGGATAGCGTTAATTGTTAAAAATAATTAAAGTGTGAGAGCGGATGTTCAACTTGCTCTCTTGCTTACGCAATATAATCATTATCAGTAATAAGACAGCGTAACGCACTATACATTCAGTATAGTGAAATTACAGTTCGACCACACCGTAACACGTCTCCGCCACAATAACACATCAGTGTAACGTGAGGTACGTAATTACATGATAACACCAAAATATGTAAACCAACAGCAACACTACTTATCTCAATGTAACACAGGGCAGCCTCTCAGCAACACCAATCCTCCTTGCCTGCACTAGAAGAATTACAATAACGAACAGAACCACGACACTATCTTAGCACTAGTAGAATGACCACACTCGTTGAATGACTTAAGCGGAATGTGTGTTGGTGGGCTGCGGTGAGAGGGGTAGAGGGAGCGGTCCCTCTACCACTGCAGCCGAGGTGGAGTCGCGGAGGAAGAGGAGTGCTGGTATGGCGATGCGCCACTCGCCCTATCCTCCGCGACTCAGACGGGGCCGCACCGTTGATGCGGTATTGGTGGGGGCGCGGGGGGAGAGGAGTGTCGGTATTGCGAGGCGCCGCTCTCCCTACCCTCCGCGACCGAAACTTGGTTGGCGGCGGAGCCATAGACCAGATCTGCCGCTGGGGTCAGGAAGGCTGGTGCTTCTGAGTGCTAGTTTTTCCTGACCCCATGGCCTTTGCGCATCGGACACGGGGGCATTCGTTGCGCATGTTAAGTTGGAGGCCGAGGAGGAGGGCGCGCCATGTGTTCTGGTGCGCCTTACCTGAGAAGGATATGGAGGAGGAGTAGTCCTCTCCTGAGGAAAGGCCGCCATGGAGCGGCCAGCGCAGGTGGGGCCGCGGATGTGGGCGAAAGCGTTCCCGTGGCCAACACCATGGGGTTTTATTCGGTGCGAGTCCGCCATAACCCGTCTTAGCCCCCGCGAGGCGGGTATGCGTAGGCATTTCACCATGTAAAAAAAAGGGCAGCCTCTCAGCAACACTAATCCTCCTTGCCTGCACTAGAAGAATTACAACAACGAACAAAACCACGACACGATCTTAGCACTAGTAGAATGACCACACTCGTTGAATGACTTGAGCGAACTCTCCCGCGCACGGCACCTACAGTGAACTTTATACTACAGACACAAGAGGGCGTTTCTCGATATACCCTCCATTCCACCTCAATCCAACGGGTATTTTATAGACGCTCCGACATATATTACTTGATTATTATAATGATCAGAGATTTTTATTACAATATTTTAAAAGCACAGAAGGAATAATAGTAGTATGTACTAAAAGTAAATAGGATGTAATATTTATACTTAAATACGTCTTGGACTTTATGGAGTGACATGGATGATGATATGATTGTCATATGAGCGTTATGAGTCGTTCACTTTTGGATTTTCCAATCTTTTTTCAAATTGAAGTTTGACATTAAATTATCCGAAAATTGGAAGTATAATAAGGTTATTAGTGAAAACTTGTGTGTATTTAAACTACTTTAAAAAAATCCGTATAATCATGTTATACGTAATTTTTTTAATGCGATTTGGGCATGCTCAATTGGATTTACCAATAGTTCCTAATCTGCTATACGAATCAATATTAAAACTAGTGAGATACAAACAGTACAACCCAAGATAATTTTCCTTAATCTTATACAAACAAAACACGAAGAAACTTTTTCCCCGACCAATTATATAAATTTATAAGAAAAAACACGAAGCACCTCGAACATTACAAAAACATTTCTTGTAGACCAATCCGCGTTCTTCGTTTGGCGGCTTGTGATTGATAGTAAGGTGTCCGTGGAACCAGGCATGAGTAAGAGCGGGGATATATTGGAATTTCGATTGGTTATTTACAGAAGTCTCTTTTGTTATTGCTTTTACGCGAATATTTTATATTCCTTTTAACAATATATAAAATATATACTGTTTATAAATAGTAGAAATATTTTACAGTTTTTTTTTCTATAAAAATGAAGTGAAAAATAAACTTACAGTCCACTGTAAGTAGTTAATGCAATCTATGAAAACCTGCAGCCAACCTTAAGCAAGGAATGCTAAAGATGCCTTGTCGCCTCTGATAGCTATGATGGAATATCTCATAGCCTGTTATTATACTGGCTATTAATACCCTTCAGAACACACACAATCAGAAAATGACATTTTACGGGAGAAATAGATAAGAATTATAAAGGTTCAGCGTAGATCTATCATATTAAAAAGCATAGAAATTAAGCTTTAGCTAGTTGCGTTAAAATAATTACAATATTAGTCGTGTTGGGTCCGTGTGAAACTCAGGTTTTACTTGTGAAAAAAAATATAATTCCCAATATTTATTTTGTATAAGAATTTCAAAAACAACTTAAAATCAATATTAAGTCAGATCGACAGCATTTTCTACTCCAAAACTGTTCTACTCCAAAACTCTTTCAGGAAAAAGGTTTCTGCCGAGCTAGCAGATGTATTCAAGCGGTCGATTCAATTATTAAAGAGGATATACTGCCACTTATAAGGGCCTTCTTTTTTTTTAATATGGCAAAATATAAGATATCGATATCTATACTAATATAATAAAGCGGTTGTTTTTTTGTTTGTTTAAACACGCTAATCTCTGGAACTACTAGTCCGATTTGAAAAATTATTTTTCTATATTATAGCCAGATTCATGTGAAATAGTATACTCGTAGGCTATCTAGCATTAGGCTTTATCTCTCAACTAACCTTAAATATGAATAGAATAGAATAGAATAATTTTTATTCAATATACCTTACATGCGTAATTCATATTGAAAGTCATTTTTTACTTTACCACTGGTTCGAAATAAAAAAAACACTCTGTCCTGGGAAGAACCAGCAAGAAACCCAGCGGGACTTTTTTTTTAATAAATTTTACAATATAAATGATTACGAACTATTTACTTGGAAGCGACCATCTCATTCCCAGGGGTTATTATCAACCATGTATTAATTTATACTATAATAATCCCTTTTATACAGTTTCAGCTTAATAAAACATTTAAACTTGGTAATAGAGAGAACCTGTACACTTTCCGGCACCTTGTTGTAATAGCGTATACATTGCCCCAAAAATGAATTACTAACTCTGTGGAGTCGAGAAACTAGTATCACTAGCTTTTGTTTGTTCCTATCCTGTTTACAGAATATATATCACTTTTTTTACTAAAACCATCTTTGTTTTTGTGAACATACATTGAATTTTCGTAAATATACTGAGAGGCCAAAGTTAATATATTTATTTTTTTAAATTTATCCCTAAGAGACTCTCTCGGTTTTAGATTATAAATAGCTCTAATGGCCCTCTTCTGTAAAACAAAAATAGTTTCTGAATATGCCGCATTTCCCCATAGCAAAATCCCATAAGACATTATGCTATGGAAATAACTGAAATAAACCAATCTAGCTGTCTCGACACTAGTGAGACCTCTAATCTTTTTACAGCATAGGCTGCAGAACTTAGTCTGCTTTCTAATTTGGATATATGGGGGCCCCACTGAAGCTTTGCGTCAAGAGTGATGCCAAGAAAAACAGTGGATACAACAGGGCTCAATTCCTCCCTATTTAAAAACACATTGGTATTCAGATTTTTAACATTCGTTGTTGTAAACTTAACACAATTAGTTTTATTTCCGTTCAAATGCAGATTATTAACGTTAAACAAATGCACTAATTTTGATATAGCATTATTCACTTCGTTACATTTAAATGATTGACGTTTAAGTTTAAGAATCCAGGAAGTATCATCAGCAAATTATACTATATCATGACTATCCTCTACAAGGTGAGGTAAGTCATTAATATACACTATAAATAGGAATCGGCCGAGAATGGACCTCTGAGGGGTACCCATTTGTACAGGTAGCCCGGAAGAACTTTTACCACTGATAATAACCTTCTGCTTTCTATTACTTAACTATGAAATAATAAGTTTAAGCGCTGTGTTCTTTACACCATAGTACTGTAGCTTCCTGATTAATGTCTTACGGTGAACACAGTCGAAGGCCTTGGAAAGGTCATAAAATATACCCAAATTATCCTCTCCCGTGCGCAGGAAATATGTTTAATAAGCTCAACTCCAGCGTCAGTTATCGAGCGACCCCTTGTAAAACCGAATTGATTTTTATGTAGCAATTTATTAATATTAAAGAATCTGATCTAAAATAATTTTTTCAAAAATTTTACTAAATTTGGTAGTATAGAAATTGGTCTAAAATTGGCGGAGTCTAATGTACTACCAGATTTCAATATAGGTATGACTTTACTATGTTTTATTATATCAGGAAACACACCAGATTCGACGCTTATATTAAATATAGTGGCTAGATCAGGTGCTAATATATCTATTATAGATAAAATAACTTTAACGGAAGTGCCCCATAAGTCTGCCGTTTTCTTAACATCAATAGCTTTAAAATATTTTCGATATCTTTTGGCAGTACCCTATGGAATTTAAAAGTATTTGAACAAGCCTTTACATTTTGTTTGAGCAATGATTCGGCGACAGTAGGAGAAGAATTTAATGATTTTGTTGTCAAAAAAGGAACATCAGTAAAATATTTCTCAAAAGCCATAGCAACTTCTTGATCAGATCGTGTTAAATTATTATTAATATTCAATTGAAAATCCGAGTTACGCGGTTTGACCTTGCCCGTTTCACTTTTCATAATTCTCCAGGTCATTTTAATTTTGTCGGATGTAGTTTTAATTTTGTTGCTGAAATGGAAAGCCTTAGCAGTGGAGCACACTTTTTTAAATGTTTTAGAATATTTTTTTACATAATCTCTAAATATAACACTACTATTATACGATCTTTCATCATAAAGCTCGTATAACCTTCGCCTTCTTTTATAAATTCCTACTGTCGCCCATTCATTAAATGATTTGCGACTGTTAAAAGAGAAAGTTTTAGAAGTAAATATTCTACTAAATTCACAACTTATAATTTTAAATAATGTAGCATACAAATAATTAGCACTATTTTTAAACGAAAGTGATGGATGTCTTTTTATTATATTACTTCTAAACTTCTCCAAGCGATGTTCATATATTGGAACAAACACAACTTTCTTATGTTTTTGTTTTTTGTGTATGTAAGGTAGTGATACCAACTGTCTACGGTGATCTGAACTTACATTTTGAATAATTGATTTATGCCAGGGCTTATCATCTGTAAAAATGTTATCTATACAGGTCGAACTAGGCCCAGCAATACGTGTTTGTTCTAAGAATAAACAAACAAGATTATAAGATTTAAAAAATGAGCTAAACTTAATACTAATGGAAGAAGTTTCAAGGGGATTGATGTTAAAGTCTCCACATATTACAACAGACTTGTTCTTTCTGTTTACTAAGTTTGAGTAAAACTTCTTCCACAATCCTTTCAAAATAGTCATAAGTAGAACACGGGGGTCTGTAAACACTTACAACAATGATGTGCTCGACACAAGCCATTTCTACAGTTCGCTCAACAGAGAGGCTTACAATATCCTTACGTTCTTTACATAATAATGACTTATCTGCTAGTATTAAGGAGCCACCACGTAAACTTTTTTCTCTATTGAAGGAACTGACCACCTGGTGATTTCTGAAATTAAACATGAAATTATAATCTTTTAGCCAATGTTCAGTAATACAAAGGATGTTTATATTGTACTTAGACTTGCAAAAAGCGTTCGATACTGTGTCTATTCCTATACTTCTCGGACGTCTCGAAAATCTGGGTATAAGAGGTATGCCATATGCATGGTTTTGTAACTACCTTAAAAGCAGAACCCAAGTATTACGTATTGACGACGACCTAAGCGATAAAACCGAATGTACCTATGGCATTCCACAGGGTAGCATTCTTGGACCAACACTTTTTTTGACGTACATAAATGAATTATGCAAAATTAATATCCGTAGTGCGGACCTTTTTATGTTTGCGGACGATACTGTAATCCTCTTTCATGGTACAGACTGGGATACTGTGCAGCAATGTGCTGAAAATGGATTACGCATGGTTACAAAATGGCTGGAAAACAATATTTTAACTGTCAATTGTTCAAAAACGAAATATGTTTGTTTTTTCAAAACAATAATCTCAAAACCACCCCACAGCTTCTCTGTCACCATGCATACGTACCCTTGTAATACGTTCCAAAAAAAAGGGAGATGTAAATGTACAATATTAGAACGAACATCTACGATAAAATACCTTGGGGTAATCCTCGACGAAAGATTAAATTGGCAACCTCATATATCAAATATATCTAAACGAATTCGGAGACTCATTATAGTATTTAAGAACCTAAGAACTGTAGCGAATAAAAAAACTACTAATTCAGACATATAACGCCCTTTGTCATTGTCTCATAAATTATTGCATCTGCTCATGGGGTGGAGCTCCAAAAACATATCTTATTGAGGCCGAGCGAGCTCAAAGAGCTATACTAAAATTAATATTACATCTTCCTTATACATTATTACATTCCTTATACCCAACATCTAAGTTTACGTATTGTCAAATGTCCTCAGTGTACGAAAATCATATATATACAAATGCATAAAACGATATCATAATTTTTCCCCACTATATGTAGCTAAAAACAAAAGAACACAAAAATATCCAGTACCATTTGTGAAAATCACATTTGTGAAAAGGCAATATGACTACCAAGCACCTCATTTATATAATACAATTAATAAAAAAATTAAGTTAAATAACTTAAAAATTTACCAAGTAAAACAAGCTATTTTAATTTGGCTAAAAGAATACGACTATGAAAATTGTGAAAACCTACTTTAAGTTATGTACACATATTTTAATGAAAACAGTCGCGCGCACATACACACACACACACACACACACACACACACACACACACACACACACACACACACACACTTTTTTAAATATTTTTTATATATTTTAGAGTCTGTATTGTACACGGAAAATCAGATCACTTAATGGGTGGGAAACTGCCTCCTAACATACAGGGTAACCTAGTTTAGGAGTCAGAGAACCAATGAATTGTATATTATATCTGTGTTCAATAAAGAATTATTATTATTATTATTATTGTTACTATTTAAAAGCAATTCAACTTCCAATTATTTGCCCATCATGCCTTGTATATTTTGATGCACTAAGTGTAAACAATTTTTATTACTTATTTGTGGGCTGTATTCAAAATTAATTAAACTCTTATTATTGCTAGAGATTGCCTCTATTGTCTCATTCACTAATTTAAATTAGTTGGAACTGATTTCAAATTAAATGTCAAATGATTATGCTCAATAAAAGCAGTCTTGGTAGCCAAAAACATGGCTGAGTTAAAAAGTAAATAAGATAGCATAAACAAGATAGCACATTTGCTACCAGTCTTAAAATATATTTGGATAGGTAATACCTATCTTTTGTCTAAAACTTTTTTATTAAATTATTAATATCAACTAAATGAAATTTGTCATTATTTTCATTACACATATATGTAAAATTTAAATTATTGTTACATATTAAATTATTCATTTGTATATTTAAATTATGTCTTAGATTATTATCCTGTGGCAATCCCTGTAAGTAGCGCAGTGTGAACAAGATAATTTTGTGTACATTTAAGTTATTAAGTTGCTTAATATATCTTAATAACTGTTTGTTGTTTACACTGCCTCTTCTACCAACAAAAATTATTATTGTACTATTTGGGCAAATTTTAGTAACTATAATTTTATTTAGGATGTCACTAAAAATGCTCCAGGCATGCAGCAATTTGTATGGATATTTCCTCAGAAAAAGAGAAGAAAAAGCGTTCCCGAAATTATTTATACGCGTACGCTGGTGTTATGGTTAGGGACTAGAATTTTAATGTCTATCTGTGTATTCATAATACATACTATACTGTCTTACTTTGTTCCATAAGATTTGGTGGGTTGGTAATAAATTACCCATAACATATGCCTCTGGTGACAAATGATCACATAGTTAACTTGATGGTAAGTAGATGCTGTGACCGATATATAATCGACGTTGTCTTCCTAGAAGACTAAAGCTAAGATGGAATGCTTCATTTCTAGTGAAAATGGTCTTAAGATAAATTTCTTATTACAAAACATAATAAATTAAAATTTTTCGCCGAGTCTATATATATGTATGTTCACTATTATCTTAGAAATTACTTCATTTTCAGATTTAAATCAATTTTTAACTAATAGAAATTCTGATTTACATGGAAGAAGGCTTAGATTTATAACTTATAATTATTTTTTGCAAATAAGCTAATGTTAATGTGATTATGTTTGTAGATTGAGACAAAAAAGCCGAATTGTTCTTCTCAAAGCGTGAAAAAACTTCGAAACACTACAAATATGCGTGAATTATAGGTGAATTTTAAGATATGGAATTTGGCGGATGATGTGTAATTTTGCAAAGACTGTGGTGCCGCGGCTAAAGGATTTTTTTTTTATATTTGAAACTTTTTCTTAAACTAAAAATTACCAATAAACCATATTTCTTAATTAAGCTGATATTAGTGTATGGAATAAAACAAATTTTACGAATTTTATCGAGTTTAATTTTAAATTCTTAATTCGCGACGTTTTGGGCACTTTATAGCACCCATTGTCACAGGGAGACCGAGGTGTTGACATTCTGATGTCAAAGTTTACGAAGGCTACCTTCAAATTTTAATTATAAATTTTTGGCACGATTACTTTTATATCATATTAAAAATGTTCCGCGTAAATATAAGAATTCTTAGGAAATGATTATAAAATACATGGGATATTTCCGGTGCCTTTTTTCATTTTCTAGGAAATCAATCTTGTTCACTGTAGCGGATATAACAACTGAGCCGGAAACTAATCTAGTACTGGAAACGTTTTGGTGAGGATAGAAGCGAAAATAATTCTGAGAACAGCTGAACAGAAATACGAGTATTTGCTCAAAACTTTTATACTGCAAATATATCACTGAAAGTAAACATGAAATTGTAAATTATGTAAAACAAAAAATAGATAATAAATACCAGTAAAGTCTATATGTCTATTTTTTGATGTCTTCACTAATTTTTTACTGACTTCAAAAAGGAGACGGTACTGAATTCGGCAGTATGTTTTTTATGTGTGTTACCTCATAATTTTTTACTGGGTGAACCGATTTCGATGATTCTTTTTCTATTTGAATGCTGGTGCTTCATATGTGGACCCATATAAATTTGATCAAGGTCTGATGAATAGTTTTAGAGGTATTCTTAATAATTTATATTGAAGTCGGTTGTACAAAATTTTAAATTTTAAATTATTGGACTTTACGTCATGACTTGGGCATGGGCCACTCCCCTATAGTAATATTATTACCGTTACAGCCTATGAAAGTCCACTGCTGAACATAGGCATCTCCCATAGATTGCCTCATAGGTGAATATTTGCCATAGTTTCCACGCTTGGCAAGCGGGTTGGCAACCGCAGTTTTTTTTATTTTAATCGTTATTAGGAAGACGCTGCTACTCACCTCCTGATTTGTCTACCTCTGTTGCCTCTTACGACATCCCACGGGATGTTATGGAGTATTGGATATTCTTTCAGCGCCACTACACGCTATCATTGTAATCATGATTATTAGTATATATATATATATATATATATATATATATATATAGAGTATTTAAAAAGTTTTTTTCACCATCATCGGTCTTACTGTTCATTAGTAAATTTGTGCGACACTCAACTCGTATAACAATTACGAAGAGAAAGTTGGTATATTTTATATTTTACATTGTATATATATAATGCGCCAGTATTCTTGAATAAGGTTTTTGACTGCTCAGACTGTTTCTTGACTGATCGCGGTTGACAACGAAGCTGTATTCGCCCAGTTTTACAAGCGTTTCCATCCTGTTTTGAAGAAAACTAATTAAAGAACTCACCAAAAGTAGAGACCAAATGTGCAAAACCTTATTGGGCTAACCTTATTATAGTCACAGTAAATCATAGTGCAAAAATCACGTTCTCCTGAGCTCCATTGCTGCGAGCATAGAAAATACACATAAATAACCTGCACTGGCTGAAAGGAAAATTTCCGAAAAATAAAAACATTTTTCATAAAATACTATTTGAATAAGTGTTCTATTTTCAAAACAATAAGTATTAGAATAGTGTATAGCTTGCCACTGTCAAACAAATGATTATTATTAATAACAGGCATCATATTTGACGCTGCTTCTCATCGTGAGTCTGTTTGTTTTATCAGAAGCTATATTTTTTTCTCATTGATCCCACAATCTTCTTTTATCAAACACGTGGTAGAGACATGCTGCAGCTATATTATATTTGTATACACGAATGGGTGGGCTAGACCGGGGAAGGACCACATTCTCACAGAATACCAGCGTAAAATAGGAGCTCAATACTGCTGTGTTTCGTATTTGAGTGTAGAGAACCAGAGACCCTTTTTAACCAGAGACACAGATGCTCACTGAATTGTATTTATTGTTAAGCTGTATCGCAAAGTGTTTGCATTCTAGAAATTAAGATATTATTTGCTTGGAATAATAAATTATTAAATTATTAATTCATGAGATAAGTGGAGTTATTTCTAAATTTTTATACCTTATCCTGATAGCTAAATTACGCGGAATAATTTTAAATCGCAACTCATGTTGAAATAAGTTGCGTGCAAATAATAAACACATTTCTACCACGTACGCAAAACAATGTAGGGAACAAAATTTCAACAGAGATCCATCCATTACGTATAATCCTTTTTGAGCATTTCCTTTGCGAATGATGTGAGAATTTGCCTCTGAAGTTTAATGAACCTGAACCTCAAATCTCGGTAACTTTACGCTAATATTTTTTGTTCTGGGGCTTAAAAGAATCTACAAATTTGGGTGTGATACGAATAACGTAAGTAAAGAGAAGTGAATTTAAGGGATGGGACAGTTTTAAAACGATCCAGCAATAACTCATAAACCCGTCATTTTTTTAAAAATAAGGGTAACAAACAAGCACACATTCCACCAGATGGTAAATGGTTGCTGTAGCCCACAGACATCTACAATTATTCTCGATTAAGAATCAAAATGCAGAATAGTAGCAAACCCTAAGTTTTATGATTGAATGCCTCGCCATACGAAACTAAGCAGCATTGAGCTGCTATTTATGCTAGTATTCTTTCTATTCTTCGATCGGGTTTGGCACAAAGCACTTCTTTCGAAGCTTCCTTCCTATGGGCTTCCCGAGAAATTGTGCAATTGGATCACCAGCTTCCTTCCAGATCGGAGCATCAAGGTCGTTGTAGACAGTGCATGTTCTGACTACAAGCCTATTAACGCTGGTGTTCCACAAGGCTGTGTGCTATCACCAACGCTGTTTCTTCTGCATATCAATGATATGTTGCTAACTGGTAACATTCATTGCTATGCGGATGACAGCACTGGTGATGCTCTATACACCGGCCGTGCCAATATTTCTCGGGAAAACGTCGCCGAGTACCGGAACAAACTTGTGTCTGAAGTCGAGTCTTTGCTGAACAAAGTCTCGGATTGGGGGAGACTAAATCTAGTCCAGTTTAATCCTCAGAAGACACAAGTTTGCGCGTTTACCACTAAAAAGAACCCCTTTGTCGTATCTCCTCAGTTTCAAGGTACCCCCTTCTTGCCTCAGCCAGTATCCGTATCCTCGAAGTTGACATATCGAGGGACGTGCAGTTTCGTGGTCACTTGGAAGAGAAGGCCAAATTGGCCTCTAAAAAGCTTGGCGTGCTCAGCAGAGCGGGACAGTATTTCATGCCGGCACACCGCCTGCAACTTTACAAGGCGCAGGTTCGGCCTCACATGGAATACTGTTCCCATCTCTGGGCAGAGGCTCCCCAGTGCCAGCTCCTTCCACTTGACCGCATCCAGCGCAGAGCGGTTCGAATCATCGACGACCGAGCCCTTTCCGATCGGCTCAATTCATTGGCACTGCGAAGAGATGTTGCATCCCTTTGCATTTTCTTTCGCATCTACCATGGGGAGTGCTCTGAGGAATTGTTCGGATTAATCCCAGCCGCCAAATTTCAGAAACGCACATCGCGGAAGAACTCCCGATACTATCCACACCATCTGGATGATTGGCGGTCCACCACTGTGCGATTTAGAAGATGTTTTCTTCCTCGCACGACTTCCTTGTGGAATCGATTACCATCAACGATTTTTCCGGACTGATACGACTTAGGGACCTTCAAGAAAAGAGCGTACTCCTTTTTAAAAGGCCGGCAACGCATCTGCAATTCCCTCCCTAGTGTTGCAGTTGTTCATGGGCGGCGGTAGTCACTTACCATCAGGTGAGCCGCATGCTCGTTAGCACCCTCTCCTATAAAAAAAAAATTCTGTGAGAATGTGGTCCTTTCCTGGTCAAGCCAACCCATTCGTGCTACAACCATAATATAGCTGCAGCATGACTCTTCCACGTTAAAATTTATTATACGTCATAAATATATTTGCTATGTTTTATAACACTGCAGTGTCATATGGCGGCAAAAATAGGTAAGAGAGTGATGACTGCCCCGACGCAACTGCAGTCCTACCTAGTAAAATATTATTTGGTAGGCATACCTTTTTGTGCCAATTTGAATAATTATATATAGGTACATCCCAACTAATAATAATCATATCCTCCAGGTTTTTGGTTCCAGTCTCAATGGAGACTAGCTATCTATGTAGGACAGGCATATAGTGTATGGTTGTTTCTTCTTCATTCTTTTATTTCGATGGGACAGCAATCCGACATGGCCGATAGAGATCAAGCACAGGTCCAACAGCTTTGACCACTTGGGTAAAACGCCACTAACTTCCTGACTCCAGCCTGCTACCGAAAATTTCTTAACAGCAAAACCCAACTACTGATTTTGGCCCGACCCGGGAGTATTCAACATACAGCATGTTCGTTAAAGGTAATAGAATCAAGCGTTCATCATCATCATGAGTGATAACTTTAAAGCGTTATTTTAAAAAAAAAAAACAATATATAAAAGATGTACAAAATAATATAGTAAAGTAATTTAAAATTAAAAAAATTTGTACAACCGAATTCAATATACATTATTAAAAATAACTCAAAAACTATTGGGCAGACCTTGATCGAATATATATGGAATTGATCAAATATACATGTGAAGCACCGGCTTTCAAACAAAAAAATATTAATCGAAATCGGTTCAGCCAGTAAAATATTATGAGGTAACATACATAAAAAACCATACACTAAAAATTTTGTACAGCCGACTTCAATATAAATTATTAAGAATAACTCCTAAGAAACTATTGGTCTGACCTTAATCAAATTCATATAAAACCACATGTGAAGTACTAGCTATCAAATAAAAAACGAATCATCGAAATCGGTTCACACGGTAAAAAGTTATGAGGTAACACACATAAAAATAGTAGTCTCCTTTTTGAAGTCGGCAGAAAATAGCCTTTGGGGGTTATTCTAGTTCAAAGGTTACCTTTTTCCTGTATCAGTTTCGTGCACTATTATTCCCATTGCTGCATCTTATATAGTTATTTTTATATGTATTAATTAAACATCGTTTATATTAGTCTGAATGGTTACTATTACGTAACATGGAGTAAGCTAGAGAAAAAGAAAAAATAATATTCTCTGTATAAATGTCACACAAATAACACTACTAACAGTAACTCGAGAGCAAACTTTATTACGTACGCAAGATTCTATGTGATATCAACTTGAGTTACGTTACCATTTCGTCGAGGATTTCTTTATTTACGTTTAGTAATCGCATTGCTTCTATATGTCTCTTTCACCTTGCTATAGGAGCATAATTTTATTAGAACATAAAAGATAACGTCTTGTTATGCATACTTTTTACAAAAAAACTTACAATCCACATGTTGATAACTGGCCGAAGGAGGCCACATTTTTTTTATAGAATATGTGTGACAAATGCGTCTACAATCCCCCTGATGGTAAGTGAATGTTGTAGCCTATAGGCACCTATTTTAATCCTCGATTGTGAATCAAAATATAGATAAGTTGTCACCCCTGAGGACTAAAATTCAATGCTCTGTTTCTAGTAAAGAGGGGTGTCCGATTCTCTAGACTCACCATACAAAATAGCTGCTATTATACGTTGGTATTTCGTGAGAGCGTTGTCTTTCCCCGGTGGAGCCGACCCATTCTTGCTCCAACCATAGTGTATTGAAGCATGGCTCTATCACCTAAAAAAACTGGCCAAGTGCGTGTCGGGCCACGCACAATGTAAAGGTAGGGTTCCGCAGTCAATACATGGGCTTCCTTGATAATGAGCATAAAAAGTGAGTTTGCGGTTTGATCGCTATAACGACTAAAAATGGGCCCAAATACGTAGATCGGTTTTGAAGGACTTATTTTCAAATCAGCCTTATAGGAAGTGGTATTCAAAAAAGGTTTAAATATAATATTTGAGAGAACTTTTCGATTTTGATAATAATACTCTATCTATTCCGCAAATGAAAAAGTAAAGCTAATAGTAGTAATGCAATTAAGTTGTTTTCATTATAAAATGTTTATTTTTAACAGTTTACAATAACATTAAAAAAGTTATTAAAACAGCTAGTTTAAGGTCATTTTCTATGGAGTTGTAACTAAATTTTTACTAATGTAAGTGCATTTTATACATAAGTTAACTCTAATGACAAATAAAACTAAACGCTAATTATTTCGCAAATGGACCTCTGAATCGAAAAGATGTTGTTCCACACCCCCAATTTTTTTTGAAAGGCCTATCGAACGGTACCCCACATGATAGAATAGACGGGTAAAAAAAATCATCCTCCATTTATATATGTATCGGAAGTACCCAAAATAAAATTGTTTTTAAGATTTAATTTCACAGTATTCTAGGCATGATTAGTATAACTATGCCAAATTACAGATTTGTAGCACCTAGGATCTCTGAGTAAATCCGCGGACGGACGGACATGTCGAAACTATAAGGGTTCCTTGTTGTGTAACGACGGAACCCTAAAATTGCGTTGTAACCTCAAAGGACAGAGATGTATTGTCTCAGAGCCAGTATTGTAATTACTGTAATACTTTATCACTCTCTCTCTCTCTCTCGGTCTCAATATATATATATATATATATATACATTATTATATATAATTTCTCCCGCTGAAAAATAAATTTCATGGCGCAGCAATACTGTGTCAAATTTGGAGAAACTACGTATTTTTGTTCCGTTCTATTCATACTAAACGGAGCGAGCTACTTCGAAGTTTAATATTTTGTTGATATCTATTTTCGACGAAAACTTTTAGAATATTAATTTGAATATATCCAAGGAAAATATATGTTCTAGTAGCACGGATAAGAGCTTTTTTTTTTATAGAATATAGGTGACGAACGAGCACACAGTCCACCTGATGGTAAGTGGGTGCTGTAGCCCATAGACAGACACATTTATCCTTGATCAAGAATCAAAATCGGCGGCTCCTTGGCGCAGTGACTTAGCAATGAGTTGTTTCGCTGGGGGCCGCGGTTTGAATCCCGCACGGTACAAGTATTTGTATGGCCTACAAATAATAGTTCCGGGTCTGGATGTTTGTCCTCGTGCAATTTATGTTTGTAAACTGCCTCCACGACACAGGAGAAAATCCTAGTGTGGGGGGGGGGGTTACGTTTTTTAAAAAGAAGAAAAAAAATAAGAAAATGCAGATGAGTTGTCAACCCTGAGGACTAGGATGGAGTGCATCGTTTCCAGTAAAAAGGGTCTCCGGTTCTCTACACTCACCATACGAAACACAGCAGCATTGAGCCGCTATTTACGCTGGTATTCTGTGAGAGCGTGAGATTTCTTAAGTTGCTAATAAATAATTGATATTGTAAGTGTAATAAGAAGTTTATAAGTTTTGATTTTAGTGTATTTTTTATTTTGGATTTTACTTCTGGTCGATAATATCAGAAGTGGGATATTGCTTCAGAAACAGAAACTGAAACAGAAACAGAAACTTTTTGTATTCAATATAGATTATAAATAATACTTATTGAAAGTCACTCTTTTGTTTGATTACCACTGGTTCGGAAAAAACCTCTGTCCTGGGAAGAACCAGCAAGAAACCCAGCGGGACTTTTTTTTAAATAACAGCTTACAATCATGATGTTACACAAATTAACAACACAACAAATTAGAAATAGCTTGGTAGCGATCACCTCATTTCCAGGGGTTATTATCATCCATAAATTCCTTAATATTATAATAACCCTTTTTATACAAACTTAGTTTAATAAAGTTTTTGAACTTTGAACAGGTCAAACTTTGTATATTTTCTGGAATTTTGTTGTAAAAGCGTATACATCGCCCCAAGAATGAATTACTGACTCGATGGAGTCGAGTAACTGGTACTACTAGCTTGTGTCTGTTCCTAGTATTTACATAATGATTATCACTTATTTTTGTAAAACTACTTTTATTTTTGTGTACGTACATTACATTTTCATAAATGTATTGAGAGGCCAAAGTTAATATATTAATTTCCTTAAATTTTTGTCGCAGCGGCTCTTTAGGCTTTAAATCACAAATTGCTCTTATGGCCCTCTTCTGCAAAACAAATATAATTTCAGTGTCAGCTGCATGTCCCCATAGCAAAATAACATACGACATTATGCGATGGAAGTAGCTGAAGTAAACTAGTCTAGCTGTTTCAACACTGGTTAGACTTCTAATCTTTTTTACAGCATAAGCTGCAGAACTAAGTCTGCTTGCTAGTTTTGATATATGGGGGCTCCATTGAAGCTTCGCGTCTAGTGTGATTCCAAGAAAAATGGTGGTATCTACAAGACTCACTTTCTCCCCATTTAAAATTACATTAGTATTTAATTGTTTGACATTTGGAGTCACGAATTTCATACATTTTGTTTTAGTGCCATTTAAATGCAAATTATTAACCTCGAACCAATTCGTCGCCTAACCGCCTTTGGAACACCTGACTAACATTAAAGTTATAGATTAGTGTCGTGATTACATTTTAAGGTTTTAGTAGTTTTCTTTTTGCTTAGTGTTCAGTTTATAAATCTTAAAATGTCTGAACAACAATCTCGCACTCCTAAACGCAAGCATGAGTCGAACAAGGATGTGCTGAATGCTATCCTTGCTAGATTGAATACGCTTGAGTAACGTTTCACTTCACCGCCACCGCCGTCCGAGCCACTTTTACATGCCGCGTCTACATCTTCGGGGCAGGCACCGCACCCGGTATTGCCCGCGCTAATGATTCGTGCAGCCACCGACGACGTACGCGATGATGACTCGACGACAGTTCACACACCCGTTTCTGTATCACGGGAAAGCATTGCCACAGGCGGAGTCACAACTGGCAGAACCGTGGAGGTCATCACTTCGTTAGTTAAAGTAAGGTCTAATAATTATTATATTTCTAACTTTGACCCTCATTTTCACAATATCGACACGAGTGTTTGTCGCGAATCGGTAATTTTTTGAAGGGAGAAGCACGTGTGTGGCTTAGCGAGTGGTCCAGCACCGATCGTTCGTGGAGGAATTTCAAACAAGAATTTAAAATGCCGTGTCCACGAACCGTCGATATTGCGTCTATTCTTTACGAAGTAATGACCAAAGATTCTAAAAGTTATGCTTCTTACACCGAATACGCTAGACGTTCTTTGTTAAGGTTGGGTTTGTTTAGGGGACTATCTGACGAAATGATTGTCGCTATAGTATTAAGGGGCATCACAGATCCTCATATTAAAGCTGCATCTACTAATGCAAAGTTAGAACCCAACGATTTAGTGCAATTTTTGTCGATGTACATAAAGCCAAAAAATGATTTAAAAACAACGTTCAGAGTCGACAAAAATAAACCCGCACAATGAAAATTTTTGTAGTTAATTAGACAGTAATGTTTCGGGATCGATAATCGATGTTACGATTAATCGATGAATCGATTTATTAGTAGACAGCGGCTCCTGCATATCACTCGTATCGAGTTCCTTCTTCAAACATTTTAAGGTTAACCATATCGCATTTTACGAGGTATAGGAAGTCAGCTTATCGAATGTACCTCGTTTGCGATATTAATTGTGGAGCTACCTCACATATCTATTGAAGCCGTTTTTTATGTGGTACCCCAAAATTGTATCAGTACTCCGGTCATTATAGGCACCGATATTATGAATCGTGAAGGCATCACATATATTCGACAAAATGGTGTTCAAATTATGACGCGTATAGTCATACCTATACGGGTAAACCATGCTTTCGATATTAATAAACACACCTAGTAAACCAGAGTATCTTAAAGGTGAAGAGAAAGAACAGCTTCTGTTGGTTATCAGTGATTTTTCAAAGTTCTTTATAACTGGCACGGCTTCATCAACAGTCACGACAGGTAGTATGAAAATAGAAGTTTCCAATAATGAACCGGTATGTTATAGGCCGTATAAATTATCTTACGATGAGAAGCTTCGCGTTCGTACTATAGTTAAAGACCTAAAGGCATTATACGTAAATCCGAATCACCATACGCCAGCTCCGTGATCTTGGTAAAAAAAAAAGGCACAGATCGAATGTGCGTAGATTATAGGGTTTCGAACTCGCGCACTGAAAAAATAAGTTTCCCTTGCCACTTATAGAGGATCAAATTGATAGGTTAGGGTCAAGTAGATTCTTTACGAGTTTAGATATGGCGACTAGCTTTCATCAGGTACCAATGGAAGCAGGATCAATTGCCAAAACCGCTTTCGTGACCCCAGAAGGTCACTTCGAATATGTAAAGATGCCTTATGGTCTTTCTAATGCTCCAGTATTTTATCAAAAGGAAAGGTCCTTGTGTACATAGATGACGTCCTTTTGCTATCTGATACGGTACTCGAAAGATTAGCCCTACTACGACGAGTCTTAGAAACTCTTACTTCGTTTGGTTTCTCTGTAAATCTTAAGAATGTATCTTTCTAAGCAGTGAAGTAGAGTACCTTGGGAGGGTAATTAGTAATGGTCAGGTTAGGCCGAGCATGCGTAAGGTCCAGGCATTGGTTGATTCTCCAAAGCCTCGAAGTGTTAAACGAATTCGACAGTTCCTTGGCCTTGCGGGCTATTTCAGAAGGTATATTCCAAATAATGCCCAGCGAACAGCTTGTATCGCACATTTAACTAAAAAGATCATGCCGTTTGAGTGGGGAGTCGAACAAGATAAATCTCGTCAGTATATTATTGACCGTTTAACAAACGAACCCGTCCTTGCCATTTACGACCCTCAGTTATCTACGCAGGTGCACACAAATGCAAGCCCTATCGGTTACGGTGCAGTCTTAATACAGATTCATGAGGGTGGGCTTAGACGTGCAGTAGCGTATTTTAGTAAATCAACCCAAGGCGCGGAACCCAAATATCATTCCTATGAATTGGTAACTCTAGCCGTAGTTAAAGCTCTCCAGAATTTTAGAAAGTACTTGTTAGGCGTATCCTTTAAAATTGTTACGGACTGTAACGCTCTAAAGCTAACCGAGCATAAAAAGGACTTGCTTTCCCGTGTAGCTAGGTGGTGGTTATCCATGCAAGATTTCCAGTATACTTTCGAAAACAGGATGGGTTCTTTAATATCCCATGCCGATTACCTTAGTAGAAACCCTGTGGAGGTATACCATATTCAAAACCATGACCCAAAAATTGGACCAAGTTAGCTCAATCTGCAGATGAGGAGACACTTATTCTCATTGGTAATTTTTTTTATAGGATAAGGGTGACAAACGAACACACAGTCCACCTGATGGCAAGTGGTTGCTACGGCCCATAGACATCTACATCTATCCTCTATTACAAATCAAAATGTAGATGCGTTGTCACCCGTGAGGACTAAGATGGAATGCCTCATTTCCAGTAAAAAGGGCCTCCGGCCACCTGCACTCACTAAGCGAAACGTAGAGGTAAACCTCTACTTCACGCTGGTTTTCTGTGAGGTCGTGGTACCACCCCGGTTCGAGCCGGCCCATCCGTGCGACAGCAAAAGCTACCGCGTGGCTCTACCACAATTAATTTATTCAATAACGGTCAAATAGACTCTTCCCGAAACGAGTTACGAAATGGACTATTATAAGTCAAATATTTTCCCATTGGCGAAAAATCCCGCCTATTGTGCTATATTCCCAAGGGATTTCGACTGAGTCTGCTTCATATGTTTCATGATGACCAACATCACATTGGGTACGATAAAACGATAGAACTTATTTTACGTCATTTCTGATTGCCTGGATTACGCCCATTTGTCAGGAAATATCCCAAGCATTGTATTGTGTGTCTGTTACACAAACTGTTGCCGCATGCCCCTCATCAACCCATCGAATCTTGGAGTAAGCCAGACGTACCATATTCGGTAGTACACATGGACACACTTGGTCCTTTGCCTGAATCTCAAGGTTATAAAAACGTATCGATTATTATTGATGCATTTACGAAATATTGCCTTCTTTCTATACTCCCTCTGTCGTCAAGACACTGACGAAATGAAAAGAGCCTTCACTAACGCGGTTTCGATGTTTGGGTCTCCGAGACTTTTGGTCGCGGATCGAGTACGGATGTTTAAGAGTGCCGCTTTTCAAGATATGGTCAGTTCGTTTGGCAGCGACATTCACTTCATTACGCCAAACATGCACCATGAAAATGGACAGGCAGAGCGTTATTGCCGAACTTTAGTAAACCTTCTTCGTATCGAAGTTAACCAAAGAGGTCAAAGTTGGTCTGATGTATTGTGGAAAACCCAACTTATTTTAAATAGTACAAAACACAGTTCAACCAATATGTCGCCCTTTCAGTTGCTTATCGGAAGCGACTCTTCTACCCCAATTATACGTGCTCTTGTCAGAGATGTTGCAATAGATATTGCTACTCCAAACCGTGAAGCGCTTATGGCGCTGCGAAGACACAGTGTGTCGTCACTACTGTCTACTAACCAGCAAAAACAAGACTATCGTGTGAATAAAGTTCGTAGATCACCTTACGAGTTTGAGGTAAACGACAAGGTATTTGTGATTAAGGCTTCGCAGTCAGCGGGGAAATTAGATTCTTGGATGCGCGGACTCTACAAGGTATTGAAAAGACTTCCACATCATCGGTATAAATTGGAGCTGTTGGCTGGCTCGTACGGGAAGCGTACAGAAGCTGCAGCTGAAAACATGGTGCCGTGGGCAGGAGAGTGGACTCCCGAGATCTGTGCTGCCTTTTTTGATTGTAAGTCATCGATGTTATTATGTTTGACTGTCGTTTGTTCTGTCGTTGTGTTGTCGTTGTTTCGTTGTATGTATGGGTTAGTGTACTTATACATATCCACGTTGTCATTGAGATGTTTTCTCTGTCACGGCAGATGGACCACTCACTAAGAGTTTTCCATGTTCACGTTGGTATCGAGTGTAATTCTATACCACGGCAGATGGAAGGTTCCGAAGGAATCTCTTCCAAACTTACGTTGACATTGTGATGTTTTCTCTGTCACGGCAGATGGACTACTCATTCGGAGATTTTCATGTTCACGTTGGTATCGAGTGTGATTCTCTACCACGGCAGGACAGTTGCGCAAAGGAGGTACTGTCACGGTATACTAGTTACTACCGTAATATAGCCAACTGATGTATGGTGTATGAGGGCACTCCAGAGAACGATATGAATGAACGTGGTTAATTGCTTGAACGATTTGTATGAGAAATGAGTGTAATGTCATGAAGTATGAACGTTTTCTTTGTAAGAAGTATGCTGTTACGAGCTATGATGATAAATTCTAATGTGTTCAATTCAATTGTAACTTTTAGCGGAGTCGGATGACTCGTTCCATGACACTTCGGAGGAGGCTGAGGCGAGGTCAAACCTCGAACACATAAAGGTTGCGGACGAGGACGACCGCCTGTCAGGAGAGGCCGTGTTACAAGATGATGACTAAAAGAGGGCGTGGCTTACGGTTGCGTCACCGAGATGGTGGGGTAAAAGCCGGTCGCGGTTGCAGCAGCACTTTGGCTCGAACGGTCGGAGAGAACGGACGTGCTAGGAATTAGATGTTTGCTTATTTTGCTAATTAATAATTGATATTGTAAATGTAATAAGCAGTTTATAATACAAGTTTTGATTTGAGTGTATTTTTTTATTTTGAATTTTACTTCTGGTCTGGTATTTTTCAAGAAGTATGTGTAATACCTGTAATAAAGTAAACACTTGGTTTTTATGATTTTTTGTAAAAATATTATGCTTTTATTAGTGTATGTCTTGTTTGTGTTAAATAAATAAATAAGTTTCTATTTAATCAGTAGTACCTAACAGGGTTGATGAGTTAACCCACTACTTTCATAGGTAAATAAAACAAAATGCCTATAACGTTTTTTTATAGGATCGGGTGACAAACGAGCACAGAGTACACCTGATGGTAAGTGGTTGCTGTGGCCCAAAGACATCTAAATTTAGCTGCAGCATGGCTCTACCACGTATAAAAATCTTTTTTATATTTTAATTATATATTTTAATTTTAAATAATCATTCAAGTTTTGTTTACTAATCAATGAGTTTTCGGTTTATTTAACTTATATTTTAGAAAAAGAATACAAAATAAACATAAATCAAGCAAATTTCTTCCTGGTGTTTAAGACATGCCTTTGTTTACATTTTTCCCAGTTATTTTCACTTTCGCATCAATGTTTTCGCTTAAGATCCTCGTATGATTTGCTTCTCAGGCGAGAAGCAAATCATACGAGTTTGAATGACGCATATGAAATATTAATGTTTAGCTGGCGAGATAAAATTTTCGTTTGACTGCGTTTGGTGTAGTATGATTCCAATTGTATTTAGGAATATACTTACATAACACGTAATACTTCAATGAAGGGAATAGGAAATACCGGAAGAGAACTATTTAAACTTGCGATCTACGGAGTCAAGCTGCGTAAACGCTGACTTGCTACACTAGCTTAACGTGCGTTGCTGTATACGCTGTATATTCAATTGAGCTTTATGTAAACCGGTTCGCATCTTCGGCTCAGATACTTAAACCGTGAGCTGATGCTATCTCACGTTCATTTATTGAGCTACTTATGTCTATCATTTCGCGGTGGTATTCTACGCATGATTCGTTTTTTTGCTGTTATTACACGCTGGTATTCTTTGCGAGAATCGTCTTTCGGTCCAGCCGACCTGTTAATGCTACAGCCATAATACGCTACAGCCCTACAAGTTACGAAGTACCACGTGAATCTGTCTTGTTACCGTCTCCGTTACAGCCTATCAAAAGTCCACTACTGAACGTAGCTCTCCCACATTAATTGCTTCTCATACTATCCATTTTTTTAAGTTGTGAGGTTGCCGACCGCAGTTTAAAAAAAACATTAATAATTCAGGAATACATATACTTCAATAAATTTCATAAGTTCAACCGACAAGTGATCTGGATGAAAGTTTATTAAGTGACATCCACGAAAACAGTGTATTTTTTTTGACTTACTAAAGTAATATCACTTATAGTTTCATCGCAATCTGCCACGAAATATGATTTTTTTAATCATATTTTATCTATTTTTTTTTAAGTTTATATTTCTCCAAAATTATATTATTTAATTATATATGACTAAAGTAAAGAATAGGATATGCTCTTCAAAAAGAGGTATAATTTATTTCTAAACTCTCTTGCGGATATCACTTATGGTATCACTTTTTTAGGTGTAATAGGTTGATAGCAAATTTATCAAGAATAATTTAGTACCTATACACTTTTCATGTATCGTGTACGGTTTTCTAAAAATTCGCGCTTTGAGACACTTTCTGAGGTGCGGTGGGATGACGTTCACCCGGGAGAGGGAAGGAGAGTGGATAAACCTTCGTTCTATGACGTACATAATATGCAGATAGATGAAAGTACTCCATTAATTTTGCCATTTTTTCCATACATTGATATCTAGAATGCGTGAACAACTAACGCTTACTAATAGACTTGAAAAAGAGGAGGTTCTATAATAATTGAAGCGTGATAATATGTTTCTTTTGTATAAATTTGGTATAAGTGATCAGAACGTCATATATTCGCTTCATAATGGATGTGATTTCATCGATCCATGCACAACTTATCTTAATATAATTCTATCCAAAGATTTTAGGTTTTAAACATCATGAATTCTTGAAGGGCGTTTAATCTCTTTCTACTGAAAGCGCTTAGTTACGCTCAAAATAAAATTCAAATTTTCGTGATCGTTCTAAGTTGTTTTTATCGCCCACATTTTATGTAATTTTTATTTATTTATTTTAATATTTAATTTTTGGGGTAGACATAAAGTAAAATAAATAATCTATTATTACAATGGGTAATGAAACTAAGAGCATGATTTCTGTTATTAAGTTGAGTTAAAAGTGAAATACTAATAAATATTTAATTGAATACTTACTTAATTATTCAATATATTACTATCGAATTCCAACCTCTGGACGACCATTAGTGAGAATAAAAATATCTACACTATTTCTATTTCAATTACAACAGTGGTGAAGCAGTATAAAAATTAAAATTAGCCAATTAAAAAAGCCATAAACCAAATAAATTACTAACTTATTCGGCTTTAAAACTATCGAAGTAAAATATTCTTTGCGAACGAAGTAGCGGGCAAAGCTAGTAGATATTATATAATAGACATCAATCTTTATGAGGCAAATTTATTAATTCTTATTTTTATAATATAAGCAAAGTAAGAAAAGAAGGCGCAAACTACTTAGAGATATTTGAATAAGATTTACCTGATCTTTTCGTGTTGATCTTTTTCTTTCAGTCTTTTTTTTTTCAATATTTTTATCGCCGAAACAGTTTTATTTCTAAGAGCAGTTTAAGCTTTGTTTAGAATAAAAAGACACCTTTATTATAAAATCGAAATGATAAACGAACTTAGAATTCACACGATGTTAGGTAGTTATATTTATTTTACTTAATACAACTTATTATAATGTGATATAAAGGTGGACTTAACACCCGGGTCGTTCTCTAGCAGTTAACATTTATACACAGGGTGATAGAACGATAAAAATATGAAGTAGGTGTTTATGTTGATAAATTATAATTATAAAAATAAAGTTATTTTTAGACTAAAACGCATGACCATACCTATCAATATAAACCTCAGCTTAAGTGGATCACCAAACTTGTTCATTTTTTAATTCTAATTGATCCATATTCGCCTTCTTACCTTAACGATCTATTTTAGTATCTCTCTTCTTGTCATGATAGGGTTTTCCAATCTTCTTCTAACAACAATTTCATATTCCTAGTAATTTCACAAGGTTCTACGAAAACTCCTTCACTGTTCAGACTGCAATTCTTTAGAATTTTTTTCTCGATGACTTCAGTAAAGCGGCAAATATATACTCCTTTAAAAAGTTGGTTCTTAAGTATCTACTGAGGAATTATTTGAAATAAAATATTGGAATATTAAATAGGGAACCGGAAACCTTTCTTACTGGAAACAAGGCATTCTATCTTAATCTTCATGGGGACAACGCATCCGCATTGTGATTCTTGGTCGAGGGTAGATGTAGATGTCTATGGGCCACTGCATCCACTTAACATCAGGTGGACTGTGTGATCATTTCTCACTCTTCAATTGTGAACCGATTATAACGATCATTTTTTTAATATATAAGCTTATTTCTCCGGAGACCACATTTTGTATATTTGAAGACAAAAATTTTACCTCTTTTGATAGGTTGTAGTGATGATGACTTAGGTTAATATGATGTGTAAACGATCGCTTGGTAAAATGTGAAAAGATACCAAATCTAACAGCAGTGTCTTCACTGCCGTGTTCCGGTTTGAAGAGTGAGATATAATAACAGTCTGTAAGGAAATCTTAAGGCTTCTTTTATATTTGAAGTTGGTTGCAGGTGGTCATGGAGTGAGTAGCCACTTACAATGTGGGAATGGTGCTTTATAAATTTGTTTATCATCTTAATCATTACCCAACTGCACCAGGAGGTTAATAGTTTTCGAGTGTATGTAAGTATATTTGTCATTTTGTATATTTGTAAATATGTCTATTTCTTTGGCATTTTCTGTCTCTTAAATGGCTTGATAGATTTTAACGCATGCACCATTGTTAGATTTGTTTCAATTGTAGAAATTACACAAAGCTTAATTTTGTTATCTTTTCATAGAACTGTTTTACGAAGTCAGGGTTTTAATTACTGTTTTAATTAAAGAGCTTGTTTTAAAAATTATCTTGTTAATCCATACAAAGATTACAATATTTTTATATTTGAAAAGGTTCAGCAAAATAAAAATTGAAAAAGTAAACGAATGAAAGAAAAAGATCAACGTGAGCATCCCAAAGAGGTCAGGTAAATGTTATTCAAATATCCCTTAAGCAGTTTGGCGCTTTTTTTTTCTACTTTGCTTATGTAATAAGAATAGAAATCAAATCCACTTACCTTATAAAGATTGATGTATATTTTATTGTATCTACTATTTGTACGCACTACTTCATTCACTTTATCGTTTCTTAACGAATGTTGTTATCTTTTTGTTAAATATAAAATTACCAGCATCCCTGGGGAATCCCTCGCTAAGCATCCACGACCAGCATGGAGCTTCTGAGCGTGGGTGCTCAGGTGAATTTCTGCAACATCAGGGGACTTCACTCGAACCTCAACGCCGTCCACTACCATCTTGAGATGGCGAAGCCGGCCTTGCTATTCCTGACCGAGACGCAAGTGTCCTCTCCGGCTGATACTTCGTATCCGTCCTACCCGGAGCACAAATTAGTACACTCCGTTGTGCCTCGGGCTGGAGTTTGCGTATAAGTCAGAGATGACATCTGTTCTGGACGCCTCGGCAGTCTTAAAAGTTCGAACCTGTCCATTCTTTGGCGACAAATAGACAGCTACAAACAACTGCGCGTCTACGGGTGCCTCTATAGGTCCCATAGCGGTAATGCCGAAACAGAACGCGAGTCATCTACCACGTCCAAATGGCTAAAGATTCCTTCTTACAACAGGTCCCATCCGCAGAGAACATGATCCTTGGCGATTTCAACGCCCACCACGCCGAAAGGCTCGGTTCACGTTTAACCGATCATGCAGGGAGATCTGTTTATGACTTTACCATGGCATATGGCCTGACAGCCGGTTACTTCGCCTACGCGGATTCCATATGTGGAGAATCATACACCTTCCCTGTTTGACCTTCTGCTGACCTCTCATCTGGATGGATATCAGGTTTCCGTCGATGCCCCTCTCGGCTCCTCGGACCATTGTCTGATCCGGAGTGTGGTGCCACTCACGTTCCCCTCGCGGTTGCGTTCTGCAGGTTGCCGCCGTGTTTGGCATTACAGCTCAGCGGATTGAGGCGCAATGCAGTCTTTCTTTGCATCCTACTCATGGAGGTGGGTTTCCTTCTCGCCTGATAATCCCAGCGCTGTTGCCGATTCTGTTGCTGATGTGGCGCTACAGGAAATAGAACTATTTATTTCATCAACTGTGGTACCCATTGGAGGCAGATTTAAGCCTTGGTTTGGTCCCTTCTGTAAGACTGTATTACGCTGTAAGCAGGAGTGTTATCAGGCCTGGGCTGAGGCTTCAGCGGCTCGGAATGTAAACACCAGCGTGCTTAAAAAGAAGTATAACTTCTCCTTTCAGGTACTTTAAAAGAGTTGTTGCTAGGGCAAAGTCAGTCATCCACAAGTCGAGTGGGCTTGACGGAATCCCCTCAATTGTGCTGAGAATGTGTGTTACAGAGTTGCCACTGGTTCTAACGCGTCTTTTCCAGTACTATTACTCCCTAGGCGAAGTCCCGAAATCATGGAAGACAGCTTCTGTCCCTTTGATCCCTAAAAAAGGTGACCGCTCAGACCCATCCAACAACAGGCCTATTGCCATCACCTCCTAGTTCTACAAAATAATCGAATCCATTATAAGCTGCCAGCTCATGCGGTACCTTGAGGAGCAGCTGATTAGTGACCGATAATACGGTTTTCATCGGGGTCGATCAGCTGGTCATCTTCTGGTGTAGCTGACTCATAGATAGGCGGAGGCAGTAGAGTCCAAGAGGGAGGCATTGGCCGTTAGTTTGCACATTGCGAAGGCCTTTGACAATGACGACGACGGGTCTGGCACAAAGCGCTTCTTTCGAAGCTTCCTTCCTATGGGCTTCCCGAGAAATTGTGCAATCGGATCACCAGCTTTCTTGCAGATCGTAGCATCAAGTTCGTTGTAGATGGTGCATGCTCCGACTACAAGCCCATTAACGCTGGTGTTCCACAAGCCTGCGTGCTATCACCAACTCTGTTTCTTCTGCATATCAATAATATGTTACATACCGGTAACATTCATTGCTATGCTGATAATAGCACGGATGCTCTATGAACCGGCTGTTCCAATATTTCTCGGGAAAATGTCGCTGAGTACCAGAACAAACTTGTGTCTGAAGTCGAGTTTTTGCAGAACAAATTCTCGGATTGGGGGCGACTAAATCTAGTCCAGTTTAATCCTCAGAAGACACAAGTTTGCGCGTTTACCGGTTAAAAGAACCCATTTGTCGTATTTCCTCAGTTTTAAGGCACTCCCTTGTTGCTTCAGTCAGTACCGGAATCCTCGGCATCGACATATCGAGTAAAGTACAGTTTCGTGGTCACGTGGAAGTGAAGACCAAATTGACCACTAAAAAGCTTGGCTTGCTCATCAGAGCTGGACAGTATTTCATACCGGCACAACATCTGCAACTTTACAAGGAACATGTTCGACCTCACATGGAATACTGTTCCCATCTCTGGGCAGGGGCTCCCCAGTGCCAGCTCCTTCCACTTCACCGCATTTAGCGCAGAGCAGTTTAAATCGTCGAGGACGGAATCGGCTCGATTTGTAGGTGTGCTGCGCACACACATGCATAAGTAGTAATGTTGTATCTAGCTACCATATATATGTATACTTAATAATATTGTACCTCACTACTTAGTACTAAGATTTTCAGTCAGTCAGACAGTAGCTAGTTGCCCGTCAACTGTATTACACGCTCTTCTACAATAAATATGTCATTAAGTTATGCAATCTTTCATTATGGTCACCCGTAGAGACGCATATGGAGACAGCTCTTAAACTGGTGACACCGACGTGATAGACGTGATCGACGTGATATTAACACAGTAGTGGGCAATTTTCGCGTGTGTTGTGATCGGTCGGACAATTCATAATAGTAACATGAGTGTGCCGCTTCCGCCACCGCCACAAAACGTGCCGCTTGTTAACGTGCCACTCGTCCAGGACATCCAGCTGCCCGCGCCACCGCCCATTATGGCGCCAGGTGTAGATTCAGTGTCTCTACAGTCCCGGCTCTCGGACTTTTGGACGGATCAGCCGCGCGTGTGGTTCGTACGCACGGAGGCTATCCTCACACCGCAGAGGATGAGCGATGAAGCGAAGTTTGACCTAGTCGTGTCCAAGCTGAGTAAGGAGGTCATCGCGCAAGTGACAGACATATTACTAAGTCCACCTCCTACCCACAAGTACGACGCACTTAAAGCTCGATTGCTCCACATCTATGAGGAGTCAATGTCGAGACAGATCGAGAAGCTTATGAGCGAGCTAGAGTTGGGCCAGCAGAAACCATCCCAGCTGCTCCGTCGGATGCGCGAACTCGCTACTGATAAGGTTCCTGATGAAACTCTTCGCGTGCTGTGGCAGAATCGTCTTCCGACACAGGTGCGAGCCGTGCTCACCGTGTCTGACTCCAAGGACTTAGACAACCTAGCAGCAGTCGCAGATAACGTCATGGAGGCTGTGCGGCCTTCCTATGCCGCCGCCACTACCTGCGCTGCGCCAGCGCCGACATCTTCTGCTGCCCTTGACTTGGCCCTGTTGAGGGCTGAGGTGGCTAAAATAAAGGCTACAGTGAACCAGATCGATCAGCGGAGGTCGCGGTCTCGTCCCCCTGATCGCACCCGTCATCGTTCGCAGTCCCGGCGCCGTAGCGGTTCCCGCCGTCCCAAGAAGGAGAACTACTTGTGCTTTTACCACTACCGGTTCAGGGAGAAGGCAAACAAGTGTACGGATCCGTGCGCGTGGAAACATAAGCTGCCGGAAAACTGAGCGGCGAGGTACAGTCCGAGGATCTCGAGGTCTGTACCATAGTTTCATTTGATCGTTTGTGTGTGTCAGATATTAACTCTGGGCTTAGATTTTTAGTCGACACAGGTGCCAATGTGTCTGTTTTACCAGCTGTGAGAAAAGACCGTGCAAACCAATGCAGTGAATATAAATTATACGCAGCTAACGGTAGTGAAATCGTAACTTATGGTACCAAGACACTAGTGTTAAATTTAAACTTACGTCGACCTTATCGTTGGGAATTCGTGGTAGCAGATGTCAAACAACCAATTTTGGGCGCAGATTTTTTAGCGTATCACAGGTTACTAGTTGATTTAAACGCGCGTAAATTAATAGATAGAACCACAGAATTGAATGTTTCGGCATCTGTTGTCAAGGTATCCCAACCTAGTGTTAAAACTATTGATTTGAATCATCCGTATCAAGATTTATTGTTAAAGTACCCGGACATTACTAAACCGGCGTCATTCCGAGAAACTGCGAAACACGATGTCGTCCACCATATCGAGACCTCTGGTCCCCCCGTGCACGCGAAAGCGCGCCCGTTGCCACCCGACAGGTATAAAAAAGTTAAAGAAGAATTTCGCATCATGCAGGAACTGGGCATCTGTCGTCCTTCGAAGAGCGCGTGGGCTAGTCCACTCCATGTAGTTCCTAAGAAAAATGGAGATATAAGACCTTGTGGGGATTATCGCCAGCTGAATGCGATAACAAAGCCCGACAGATACCCGATTCCTCGCTTGAATGACTTTACTTTTATTCTCCCGGATAAAAATATATTTTCGAAATTAGATATTAATAGAAGTTATCATTTTATACCTGTCGCGCTAGGTGACGTGGAGAAAACCGCTATCATAACACCATTTGGGCTTTTCGAGTTTCCCCGAATGACCTTCGGTTTAAGGGGTGCAGCGCAAACCTTCCAGCGCTTTATGGATTCCATTTTACAAGGGCTTGATTTTGTCTTTTGTTATTTAGATGATTTACTTATCGCTAGTGACAACGAAGTTCAACACAGGCAGCATTTAGAAATAATTTTTAAAAAGTTTAATGAATATGGAATTTCAATTAATTTGGCAAAATGTTGTTTCGGACAAACAAAACTAGAATTTTTGGGACACGAAATTAGTACTGAAGGTGTCAGGCCGATGCAAGATAAGGTTCAGGCAATTGTGGAATTTCCGAAGCCGAAAACTATTTCAGAGCTAAGACGTTTTCTCGGCATGGTTAATTTTTATCGATCTCATCTCCCCAACGCTACTTTATATCTAACAGAATTAAATAAATATCTTAAAAGCTCAAAGAAAAATGATAAAACTCTTATCGTCTGGAATGATAGTGCGAACGAAGCATTTACGCAGTGTAAGGCAGGTCTCACACAGGCCGCTACATTGACGTACCCTAGAGTGGATTCCGCACTCGCTATAATGACTGACGCATCTAATACATGCGTGGGAGCAGTCTTGCAACAAAAGGAAGGAGATATCTGGAAACCATTGGGTTATTTCTCAAAAAAATTGACCACCACCCAACAGCGATATAGCACCTATGATCGCGAGTTGCTCGCTATATACTTAGCTATAAAACATTTTCGGAAATTATTTGAAGGTCAAGAAATAACCGTGTATACGGACCATAAACCTTTAACTTTTGCATTTCAAAAGGTAGGACGCGATGAAAGCGAAACGCCTCGGAGAACGAGACATTTAGCTTTCATAAGCGAGTTCACTACAAATATAAAACATATAACCGGTAAGAATAACATTGTAGCCGACACCTTATCACGCGTCGAAGCCGTGATTATGCCAACTGCGTTGAATTTCGATGACATTGCAAATGAACAGCGTAGCGATAGTTATATTACGAATTTTATGTCTGGTTTAAATACCGATAATATTTTGTTGAAAGAACTAGTTATACCTATGTTAGACAAGCCTATTTTTTGTGAAATGTCTACCAATATAGCTCGTCCGTACCTACCGGAAAAGTTTCGACGCCTAGCTTTTGATAGTTTGCATAATTTGAGCCATCCTGGAATTCGGTCTACACGAAAAATGTTAGCTAAAAAGTATTTCTGGCCGAGTATGAATCGCGATGTTTCTTTATGGGCAAAAACGTGCATACTATGTCAACGTTCTAAAGTTAACAGACATACGGTATCGAATTTGACTAAGTTTTCGGAAGTAGATCGTTTCGAGCATGTGCACATCGATATCGTGGGCCCTCTTGAGATTTCACCAGATGGTTATAGATACTTACTCACGATAATTGATAGGAGAACTAGGTGGGCCGAAGCATTTCCGTTACGCGACATTACGGCAGAAACTGTTGCCAAACATTTATATGAGGGTTGGATTTGTCGTTACGGTTGCCCGATGAAGTTAACTAGCGACCAAGGTCGCCAGTTTGAGAGTAGTCTTTTTAACCAGCTGTTAAAAATGTTGGGGGTTAAAAGAATTCGAACTACTCCTTATCACCCGCAAAGCAATGGCGCAGTCGAACGTTGGCATCGTTCTTTAAAGACAGCACTTTCGACTCGCCTGTCACATGGATCTTGGGTGGAAGAGCTACCCACGGTATTACTGGGGCTTCGCGCGGCCGGCCGCAGCGATTCAGGGGTTAGCGCCGCCGAGTTAACTTTCGGACGAAACTTACGTCTACCAGGAGACTTTTATGGCAATTCTTCGAACAACTGTAATGTCAACGACTATTGTTTAGTAGATAAGATTAGAGATACTATTCGTAGTTATAAGCCTACATCCGACAATTCACGTAACTGTCAAAGTTTTTTTGTGCACAAAGACTTACGTAACTGTGAATATGTCTTTGTTCGGGACGATTCAATACGTAAACCTTTGAAACCACCCTACGACGGTCCATATCGCGTGATCAAAAGGGCTTCAAAAGTTTACCTAATTCAATTACCCGATAGGCAGGTACATATTTCTATTGACAGATTAAAGCCTGCATATGTGTTAAAGGAATGCGATGGTAACATAACAACGCCAAGCGACAGTAACGCTGACAACGCAGCGGATGTGGTGCCTGCGCATGTACGGTTCGCGTTACCGCCGCCCACACCGGTGACATCGTCGTCGCCCGGCCCTAGCAACCCGATAAGCGTGAAAACAACGCGAAGTGGTCGCATTGTTAAATTACCTTCACGATTTAATATAAGTTAGTGTTAACATAAAATGTATTATATATGCAATATAATTACATGTTTAAATAATATTCAAGTTAGCTAGTATGGATGTGAAAGTATTATTTGCATTGTTAGGTGCAGAATATTTTCATTCAGACTATTCAAGTTACATTACAAATACAAATTGAATGTAATTTTAGATGTATTGTGTTTTGTATTTTGCGTTATTTTGCGTGTACTGCAGTTTCATTTATGTTTAGGTAGTTAGTTTAGTTATAATGTATTTCGTTTCATTTGAAATATTTCCTTTGCAGAAGCATTAGTGCTAAAAGTTTTACAATTTTTACTATGGGCAATTATCAAGAAAAACCAGTTATTGTTTCTCAGGCTCAGAATACTATAGAGAATAAAGTGGATAATTTTCAAATATGGTTATATGTGATAGCCAGTTTTATGGGAGCAATAATATTGTACACTATTTGGATGAAGTTTAATAAGAAGTTCAAAAACTGGCTTCGCCATCAAGTGTTCATGGCCAGCGTTCCAATGTCGGGCCAGAATATGGGTCAGATGATGAGCGCCTCTAGCGCCAGTCTGCAGCACGCGCCCGCGCCTGCCACGGCAGCCGCTCCCTTCACAGGGATCTCCGTACAGCCCTGCGCTTCAGCGCATTAACAAGTGTTTATTATATAGTTTTAAGTTTTTGTATTCTTTTTGTAAAGGGGGAAGTAATGTAGGTGTGCTGCGCACACACATGCATAAGTAGTAATGTTGTATCTAGCTACCATATATATGTATACTTAATAATATTGTACCTCACTACTTAGTACTAAGATTTTCAGTCAGTCAGACAGTAGCTAGTTGCCCGTCAACTGTATTACACGCTCTTCTACAATAAATATGTCATTAAGTTATGCAATCTTTCATTATGGTCACCCGTAGAGACGCATATGGAGACAGCTCTTAAAGATTCATTGGCGCTGCGAAGAGATGTTGCATCCCTTTGTATTTACCACGGCGAGTGCTCTGAGGAATTGTTCGGATTAATCTCAGCCACCAAATTTCACAAAAGCACATCGCGACAGAACTCCCGATACCATCCTCACCATCTGGATGATTGGCAGTCCACCACTGTGCGATTTAAAAGATGTATTCTTCCTCGCACAACTTCCTTGTGGAATTGATTGCCACCAGCGATTTTTTGCCGGACCGATACGTTTCAGGGTCCTTCAAGAATAGAGCCTACTCCTTTTTAAAAGGCTGGCAACGCATCTGCGATTCCCTTGGTTCCCCTTGTGTTGCAGTTGTCAATGGGCGGCGGTAGTCGCTTACTATCAGGTGAGCAGCATGCTCGTTTGCCCCCTCCCCTATAAAAAAAATATAGCAAATATCAAATTTCGATATTTGCAATAAATTATTTACTATTAATTATTTGCTATTAATTTAATTTAATTTTTTCCAACATTTAACCACGTTTTGTAATTAGATCAACTTACGTTTGTCAAAACTCTATGGCCGATATTTAGAAATCATTTGAGATTAAACTTAAACTTCAAATTTAATTTAAAATTTTCAGCGTCCAGCAGAAAATTATTTGTTGGCATATATTATATAAATTTTAATAAAACAATCAAAGTAGGTATTTATTTATATCCAGGAATTATTTTATTCATGTATTCCTTAAAAACTATAAGAACCCTTTTTATACAGGTTTTGTTTAATGAAAAAATAAAAATAGTTACAATATTCATTTATCACTTTTTGCATAACACTATTTACTAAGTTATACAAACTGGAAGTAGCCGTTACATCATAACAACCTGTTGAACCCAAATTGTTCTAAGTAAGCTTTTGGTATTAGGTTACTCGTAAACGCGATAATTGCAAGTAGCCATAATTTTAAAGTATAACTTTACAGAAGACGCTGACTCTACTGTATAGTTGTTATTGCTGGTCCAGCCAAGGCGTCATACTTTTAGTCAACATACTTGTTTTGACCATGCTATACAATATATATCGTAATTAATGCACACCCTCAGACATCCCAATTAGTATATTATGTTATAATTAATATACATACACTGACTTTTAAATTAAACATGTTTATGCATTGATTATTTATAAAATAAGTTACACTAATTCCGGAACAATGTTGTGGTCACAGTATAAATCCACGAACGCACGCAGTCGCTCACGTAGATATAGGTTTTGAGGGTCTTGCTATCCCAGTAGGTAGATATTCGCACGCGTTCGAGATGAGTTAACGCCGCCGCCGCTTGACACAACTGTAGGTAGGTGCCGAAAAAAGCCGACAATACACAATTGTTTATGTTAAAAAATACCTACCTATGAACACTAACTGATGTTCGTACTCCGAGCATCGAGTTGTGTAATGGAAAATGGAATCAAATGTTTAGTAGACCTAATAAAGGTCTACTAAACATTTGATTCCATTTTCCATCACACTTTTCAATCTTTGGAGTGTCGACTCTGAATAATTTTGTTTATTGATTATGATACAATGTTAATAGGCAATATTCTTTACAAAATGTTATGCATTAGCATAACATTTTAATTGTAATTGTAAATAATAATGAATTGCTAAAACTAAAAGGCAATACGAAAACACAATTCAAAGACGGCGTGTTTAAAATATGTGAATCAAGATTACAATAATTTTAAGAATCAAATATTTAACTTGCTGATAGCATAAACTCTCATGCAACGTTGTATTTAATATATTTTAGAAATGTCCATCACGGCCCCGTGGCGCAGTGGCTTAGCAATTGAGTTGCAGCGCTAAGGACCACGGGTTCGAATCCCGCATGGAACAATATTTGTATGGCCTACAAATAATTGTTACGGGTCTGGATGTTTGTCCTTATGCAATTTATGTTTGTACACTGCCCCCACAATACAAGAGAAAATCCTAGTGTGGATGTTACATTTTAAAAAAGAAAGAAAAAGAAAAAATATAATTTAGAAATCAATACAGTGTCATTTTTCACTATTCTTAAATCGTTCACTCATAGAATTACTATTTTTCCTCGGTCCTCGGCACTTGTTGTCTCACTAAAATAAACTTATGATTTAATACGTCGCCATAAAAAAAGTCATGGGGCGTCAAATCAGGTGATCTGGGAGGTCAATTGCCTGGCCACCGTTACCTCTATAAGGTACTCCAAACTCTGTATTTGCAAAGACTTTTACGTACTTGAAATAAGTTTAAATTTTCTTTATTTTGTATTGAATGACGGAATTTGTATTAATACAAATAAAACTGCATTTTAAAAGTCTTATTGCCTTGAGTTATGGTCCATTTCAGTTTGTTTTCACTGTTCAGGGTTAGTGTGGCTGTAAATAACGTAGTTTCAATTATTTTTGGGATAAAAAAATTACCTATATTAAAAATGATAGAAATCGATTCAGTAAACGATTTTGAACAAAGTACTTTCTCAAAGTGCGCTAATTATGTTACGTGTTGTATAAGCCGTTGCATTTAGAAGAAGATTAATTATAGTTCTCATCGTAGTAATGTAATCACGTAGTTAAGGAAGTTTATTATCTTAGTATACTAGTTGTTCCTCACGACTTCGCCCGCGTGGAGTTATTATTGAATTTTATGGGTTTTATTTTTTTGCACGGGACCCTATTTCCTTTTCTAAAATAAAAGTCTAAGTTACTCCTTCTAATATTAGCTATCTGCCAGTGAAAGTCCCGTCAAAATTGGTGCAGCCGTTTTGGAGATTAGCCGTAACAAACAGACAGACAAACGGACCGACAGACATAGAAAAATTTTAAAAATGGTGTTTTTGTTATAAGTACCGTATACATTTTTATATGCTTTATTTATTTTTATTTAGTTAAAAGCTGTTATTTTGACATTACAAATAGACACTTCAATTTTATTTATTTGTATAGATTATTTTTAATACAGTATTGTAATGAAATAGTTATAAATTTCATCGATACATATTTAGTTGTTTTAAAAAAGCTTCAGGACCGCTCCCGAACTTAACTGGCACAGCCGGTAGGATATCCGCAATTACAGCTGAGTTAAACTACACTCAAATTGGTCTTGTCCACGGTTCCGGATATCCTTCAAATAAATAAATGTGTTAAATCGTGCGCTGAAATAATCCTGTCCGAAGAAGAGCAGCTCCACGGGTAGACATGAGAGTGAGCGGACTGTAAGTAAACCTTTTTACTATGCTGTCTCATCCTAATTAATACCTGTGGTTGTTTCTTATTGGTTCTGTATCGTAACTTTTGAACTAAAATCGTTAAAAGTTATTTGACTTCTGCACAAAACTTGGCAGTTATTTATTAAGTAAATATTATTATTTAATATTTTTACGTTTATTTTATTTTTACGTGGTAGAGACATGCTGCAGCTATATTAGTAGTATAGTTGTAGCACGAATGGGTCCGCTCGACCGGGGAAGGGCCACGCTCTCCAGAATACCAGCGTAAAATAGCAGCTTAACACTGCTGTGTTTCGTATGGTGAGTGTAGAGAACCGGAGACCCTTTTTACTGGAAAAGAGGTATTCCATCTTAGTCCTCACGAGTGACAACGCATCTGAATTTTGATTCTTTATTGAGGATAAATGTAGATGTCTATGGGCCACAGCAACCATATACCATCAGATGGACCGTGCGCTTGTTTGTCACTCGATCCTTTAAAAAAAATTAAGAAAAATTAAGTAAATTAAATGAAAATAATGTTATTTTTATTAAAAAGTATATATAAAAGTTTATTAAATCTTTTTTTAATAAGTTTATCAGTTACCCCTTACATTTACTAATCATGTTAAACATCAAATTCGTACAAAACATGAAGATCCCATTTATATGCGACCATCGTTTACCACCGTCTCAAAATGGGGAAAAATACAAAAACAAATTAAAAAATTATTAAAAGATAACGTAATCCAAGAATCGCTTTCGTATTGCATTGCCCCCGAACACCTAGTCTCAAAGAAAGTAGACGCTTCGGGTGAACAAAAATTTGGGATGATGATTGATTACCGACGTCATAATGATATAACAACCGACGATAAATATCTGTCAAACATTAATTATTTATTTGACAAATTAGGAAAGTCTAAATACTTTAGTACTTTATATCTTTCATATTTAGCTATCACCGAATTGAATAAGATGAACAAAGTAGATTAAAAACAGTTTTTACTACTCCTACTAGGACATCATGAGTTTACACGCTTGCCGTTTGGACTCAAAACTGCACGTGCAACTTTCTAACGCGCAATGCACAACGTGTTGTCAGGCTTACAAGGTATCCATTGCCTTGTCTATTTAGATGATCATCGTCTATTCCAATAGTTTACAAGGGAATATAGATAAATTAAGACGAATATTTCACCGATTTAGGCAAACTAATTTCAAAGTGACAACAAGTGCGATTTCCTAATAAAGGAGGTAATTTACTTAGGTCCCAAAATTACAAAAAATGGTTAGTTGGACAAGATTAGAGCAGTAATCAACTTTGCACTTCTCCAAACTTCTACTGAAGTTAAAAGTTTCCCTGGACTAGTAGGATACTACCGTAAATTTATAAAAGGTTTTTGAAAAATAACACAACCGCTTACATCATGTTTAAAAAAGGAATAAGATAGAAATAACTAAAATATAGATAGATTTTATATATATATATATATATATATATATATATATATATATATATATACAAATACATATATATATATATAATAAAGTATTTTCTTTTATATGAAAAATTATCAAGCTAAAAGCTTTTATTATTATTCTGCAGATATATCAATTCACTGCTACTTCATCAAACCGATTTTGGACATTAAAATCAGTGTATAATGAGTCAACTAATTTATTATCGTTTATACTGTAGAGACAATGACAGTAAAATAATCCAAGAGAATGAAATAGATTTCTGTATTTGTATTTTTTAAACCTAATACTTCTTCCTAAGATATGGTAAATATCCAATTACATTGGAAACGAGTGTATATGACAGTAAGCTCATTATAGGCCACTAAGTCAACTATATTATCCTGGAAACTCACTAAAATATGTTTTCTGTTTTATTATGTAAGGGTCTCAAATATTATAATAGTAAGAATTTAAAAAATCAACATTCTAGGACGAAAATTGCAAAAGTTATAAACAATAAATCTTTGACAGGCACTCCTGTAAAATTTGAATTTCGTAGTTAACTCATTATAGTTAGGACGCATCCGTATTTACTATAGAGCTATCCCAATATCTGTTACCACTTCCTATAATCAAACTGAAATCATTATTCCTAAATATACCTACCTATTAGTAAAAGATTCTGAAATCGTCACGCTCACTCAGCAATGCAACCAACTCGATGAGGCTATGTTCCTGTGCTACGAAGATGAGTCACAACTTCAAATGGAAGATGCCTGTATCAAGGCTTTAATGAGATTCTCAGATAGTACATGCTCCTGCCATTCAGTACCAGTCGAAATTAGCTCAACGAAAATTCAATCATTAGGAAAAGAACTATGGATAATCTATAGCAAAGCCGAAAGGATATTTTCAAAAATATGTAATAACGGGAAAATAAATGACAATATAAATCATCATATCACTCTGAAATCAAGACAAATATTTACCAGCAACTTTAAATTCGCACAACTACCATAATATGTAAACATTCCGGATATAACAGTTTCTAAACCTCAACCGAAGAGGAAAACCATCGACTTGGACACAAGCTATTTAACAAATCTTGAATATTTAAATAACCTTTTAAAAATAAGTGAAAGTGAAATAAAAGAAAACTGTGAAAATTTCATCAACGTAAAAAGTGTTAGAATCGCAACTTGTTTGTTATATTTAATTTTAATTATGTTCATTTGTGTATGTCTAATTTATTAATAAACAAATTATAAAATGTTTTAAACAAAAAAGTGAAATTAATCATCCCTCTGAACGTTTTAAGCTTAAGGGGGGAGGAGTTATATAGTCTGGAAGTAGCCGTAACATCATAACAACCTGTTGATCTCAAATTGTCCTGATTAAGCTTACGGTATTAGGTTACTCGTTTACATTATAATTGCAAATAGCCATAATTTTACAATAACATGTCGATCACGAATTGTGCTTATTAAGTTTTAATTATTAGATTACTGAAAATATGTTATGAAGTATAACGTTACAGAAGACGCTGACTCCACTGTATAGTTGTTATTGCTGATCAAACCAAGGAGTCATACTTTCAGTCAACAGACTTGTTTTGACCATGTTACATAAGCTGTTGTATTTTTAATAAGATTCATTATAGTTCTCATCGTAGTAATGTAGTCACGTAGTTAAGGATGTCAGTATTGCACTAAATTAGTTTTAATACAATATTGTAATGTACTAGTTATTAAATGCCATCGTGACATATTTAGTTGTTTAAAAAAAAAGCTTCAGCACCGCTCCCGAAACTTAACTACTGGCAATGTGGTGCAAAATATTATGCATAGGCAACCGAACAACAAATATGAAAACATTTAATGAAAAAAGTAAAAACTCCTTTTGTAACTGTTGTGAAAATGATTTTTAAATCGTGTCTAATCGCTGTCTATCGAGGAAACCTTACCGCAATTTAATTATCCGACCGTGTCACTAATGGATTATAAAAATACTTTAGCATCTTTACGTTGTACAGGCACGCTGCAGCTTTCTTATGATTGCAGTACGAATAGGTCAGCTTTACCGGAGTAGGATCAGATTCTCACGGATGGTATCATCATGCAAATAGCAGATTAATGCTACTATGTTTCGTATGGTTGTAGAGAACCGGATACCATTTTCCTGCTAACGAGGCCTTCCTTCTTAGTCATTAAGGGTGACAACGCTTCTGCATGTTGATTCTTAATCGAGGATAGATGTAGATGTCTATGCACTACATCTTTATCCGCATCAAGCGGCCGGTAATGCATTTGCAATTCCCCTGGCATTGTTTTTATGGGCAGCGGTCAACACTTACCATGAGTTAAGCTGTATGCCCATTTGCTCCCTGTTCTATAAATGAAAAAAAAAACTGGCGAAATGCGTGTCAGGCTACGCACAATGTATGAATAAGGTTCCGCAGTTACCCGTTACTGTACGTGAATTTAGAGGGGACATTCTTGACAATATGAGCATATTGAGTACGCAGTTTGCCTGCAAAAATAGGACGATTGGAGCTGAAGGACTTATTTCTCAAGCAGACTTTATAGGAAGTGGTGTTCCATAAATATTTAAAAAAAAACTTTCGATTTTGAAAATAATGCAATCTACATAAAATCATTCAATGGCAAGTCCGTGGAAATATGGTTTTAGTTCCATATCCATCTATTAGTTCCCGGCAGTTCAGCCCTAAAATATACGTGACCGTAACGAACCTTCCCATAAACAACCACTGAAACTATCATGCGGATCGCCCGCGTAAAGAGCAACATGAATCGAAACTGTAGGTATACAATAACTACTAACTGTATAATGTAAAATAAAAAAAAATATATAAATAAAATATTCAATATAAATAATTATTAAAAATAACTAAAAACTATTGGTCAGACCTTGATCAAATTTTTATGGAACTACATGTGAAGCACCAGCTTTTAAATAAAAAAAAGAATCATCGAAATAGGTTCACTTAGAAAAAAGTTATGAGGTAACACACATAAAAAAAAAACAGTCGAATTAAGTGTGATATGTGTTTTACTTTTAACTATATGCATAGATACTAATATCGTGCATGATTTTAACATTTTTCAAATTAGCGGTTTAGGTTTAGGTGGTAGGGATTGGCTAAACATTTCGCAAACGGAACTTTGAAACGAATTTTTTTTATAGGATAGGGTGAAACACGAGCACACAGTCCACCTGATGGTAAGTGGTTGCTGTGTCCATAGACATCTACATCTATCTTCAATAAATAATTAAAATGCAAATGCGTTGTCACCCGTATGGACTAAGAGGAAATACCTCTTTTCCAGTAAAGAGGGTCTGCTGTATACGGCTAGGGTCTCTTTAAAAACCGGAGATGGACAAGGCGAAACTATCAGGGGTCCTGGTTGTTTAACTACTGAGCCCTAAAAGAGGTGGTGACTGCTTGAACGCCTTTTTAAATTTAAGAGTTTTCAATTTTAACACAATTTTTAAATATTAAAGCTTGTGAAAATTAAGCAAAATATATACAACATGTAGATTGCAGGAACAACGCTATATCGCTCGCAACGTGACAAGATTTTTTGTTCATATTTTTTTCAATCAGGCGTGAACAGACTGTATTCGTGCAGGTTCAACTTTTATGCACAGATGCGTTGTCTGCAACGAAATGAAAAAGAGTTCGTTTATATTGAGTTACTGGATGATACATCTTTCAATCTTTCAAAAACAGAAAATTCTTAAGGGTAATAGAATTATATTTCAAGATTAAGGAAATTTCTGAGAAAGAGTTCACGTGGTAGAGCCATGCTGCAGCTATATTATTCGTGTAGTTACCGCACGAATGAGTCGGCTCGACCGGGGAAGGTCCACGCTCTCAGAGAATATCAGCGTAAAATATCAGCTTAATACTGCTGTGTTTCGTATGGTGAGTGTAGAGAACCGGAGACCCTTTTTACTGGAAACGAGGCAGTCCATCTTAGTTCTCATAGGTGACAACGCATCTGCATTTTGATTCGTAATCGAGGATAGATGTAGATGTCTATGGGCCACAGCAACCACTTACCATCAGGTGGACTGTGTGCTCATTTGTCACTGATATCCTATCATAAAGGATTGAATGCTTGAGAAAGTATTGAAAAACAACACGTGTTAAAATTAATGTAAGGTTCTTTTTATAAAAGTTATTAGCATACTTAAAGGAAAACTGCTTCGTGTCGCAGTGCCTTAGCAATGAGTTGCAGTGGGCCGCGGGTTTGAAACCCGCAAGGTACAAGTATCTGTATGGCATTCAAATAATTGTTCCGGGTCTGGATGTTCGTCCTTGTAAATTTTATGTGTATAAACTGTCTCCGTATAGGAGAAAATCCTCGTATATACCTATCGTATTTAAAAAAAAAGTATGACAGAAACAGGTTCTAAGCTTTCCGGAGCTCTAAATATAACAAAAGCCTAATTACCTTGAAGACAACCAGATTACGTTTTATCGGATGAAAAGACCGATGCTGGCAAATATCACAGTAAATTAGATTTTTCTGGTTTTAAAAGTTACACTTTCATCAGGATTTTTGTCACTTCTACAACTAATACAAATATATTGACACTCCATATGTTAAAGTCCAACAAGCCTTTTAGACTACAGAGCGTGCGTTACCCCAAAGTTTTTCGATCACATTGATTTGTTTCCTAAGAGGACATTTGACAGAAATAGTTTGCGGGAAAAAAAGGTTCAAACTTAGTTTCGCCTTCAGAAAATGATAAAAATATAGGAAAGAAACACTATACAGTTGCTAGAGTAAAAACATGCACGGAATCCGTTATTAGCCAAGGTGTTTAAGACACTTATATGAGTACTATTTCGTTGTTCTGGTGGATTTCAATTAGAGTTTGAATTGCGGGTACGGTCGAACTAGTTAATAGCTTTTCCTGTCGAAAACTTCTCAGTGGCAGCGCGGAGTAAGGAAGTATGCGGTGTTTCAACCCCGTGCGTCGGAAAGCACGTAAAATCGTTGGTATTGCGTCTGATCTCTTTCTGGTCGTGTCGGATTACCCTATCATCACGCTAGTTCTACATTATCTCTCCTACTTTCTGTTTTTATGGCAGCATATTTATTACATTATATACCTACTATCGTATCACATGGAAAAGAATACCGTGTACGTAATATCTTTGACATATTGCAGACACTTTTCGTTACTATCTAACATTTTGCTGAACACGAAGATAAAGTAAACTAATGTCTGGACTTCACTCTCCAGTATTAAGCTTATCTTTATCGAATACAAATGCCTTTATTACATTTTAGCAAAACGTCTTTAATGATAAACTCTCATCATGTTACTTCTTACCTTATGGGAATATTCAATGGGTCACTTGTCTAACATTCACCTGCTATTAGTTTCCTTTTAAGGCATTTCTACCAAAACACCATCAAAACAACGTTCGCGTGTAATTCTATCTTTTTCTGCCGACTCCCAAAAAGGAGACTACTCAATTCGACTGTAACTTAAATTGAAGTCGGCTGTACAAAAGCTTTTATTTTATATTATTTAAGATAACAGACAGTTCCATGGCGTGTCAGAATATCTGATACCTCATATTATCCCGTGATTATCGTCAGAGGCGACAGAGGGAACAAAACTAGGAGATAAGCAGCATAGTCTTCCTAATAACATTTTTAATTTAAAAAAAACTGTGTTTCCAATCCGCCTGCTAAGTGGGGGAAATATTGCAAATATCCCTCCCATGAGGCAACCTATTGGGAAAACCTATGTTCAACTGTATACTTTGATAGGCTGTAACGGTAACGGATCACTCCATTTGAGCGTTCAAAGTTAACAACTTATCTACCTTTTGAGTTTTAATCGAAAATAGAAATAGGTTACTACGAGCGACAGCATTCACTCATCATTGGTAAAAGCACATCGACTTGTAAAATATAAAAATGAAGACAACAATTTTTTAAGTATAGAAAATAATATAAAATTCTATTTAATTCGAATGCATACAAAATCATTTGTGCATTTTTGTTCAGTAATGTAATCACCATAAAACTACAGAATTATAGAGTATTGTACCTTGCCAAATAACAGCGACAAAATGTCTTTCCCACGCCTCTGAGATTAACGACACACGTCTGCTACAATTTCAGCTAAAAGGATGAAAATTCAACTTCAGTGATAGCCATTATTATTATGATATATTAAACTAACAACTGTAATTACTATAATATTATACACCAAGACCACCAAGATCTGAGCAAGTTTATAAAAAACAATTGAAAAAATCGACTAACTTAGACTTCGCGTCACAGACGCAGCAAGGGTTATTTCAACCAAAAATTATCAAATGCTTTTAGAAAGATCGTTTGAAAAAGTTGTAGAGCCTGCATAAGCGCTGGAGGAAGCCAGTTCGGGCATTTTCTGTAAATGATTTGGAATAAAAATTTTTTTGGATATAACTCATTTTCTTGTCATTAATTTACGCATATGTACATAATAGAACATGTCAAGTTTCATTGATTGTCTCGCTCACACAGCTTAGAATTCGTCCAAACAAGGCGAGCGTAAAGTAAAATTTTAAAGGGCGCCAGATGTACTCATATAATAAATAAATGCAATTTTTAAAAAAAAAGCTATCTGCCAATAATTTTGTAATTTTGTAATGAAATGCCGACTTTTACACTTTAACAGCTATAGCTCAGTAAGTAATGACATTAACTGCATGGTATGGTACTGTTTTAGAATCCTCATAATGTAAGCAAACTTTTTAAATGATTGGCTACATAGATCCCATACGTTTTTCTTTCACCACAGGTGCTCAAACTTAGCAGTTAAATAAAGTAAAATATTAAAACTTATGTTTAGTGCCGTCTTGTAAAATAATACTCATAGTAGGTGAAAACTTTTAAGGGTAATTTGGAAACATTATTATTAGGGAACACATTAAAAGAGAAAATCCGATCTAGGCATTAAACTGCGGACATGATGTCCATAAATGTGAGCAGAAGTACGAATTTTCGGAAACATGTCGTAGTGCGCGAACCGTTCGTGATAGAATTTTTTTAGGGAAATAAGGCCACCTCCCCCCCGCCCGAACACGCACGTACCCGATCATCCACCAATACAGGTACAACCTGTATATGGGGGATGAGTCGCTCGCGTCCGTAGGCTTCGACCACCTAATCCTAGGCCCACCCTATACGTGTCCCCCAGGTGGTGCTAAACAAGCGAAAAGCCGAAAGAACAGACTCGGCTCCTCGCCATGTGGTAACGGCGTAGAAAAAATATACCACAACCTACTTTCGCACCATGAGGCAAAAAATTTACGAAATGGCTCCGAGTTCTCAGCGACCCTTTAATGGGGCAGGGGTGCGAAGAATCTCCGGGAGGAAAAACGGCGACGAGGTTCGCCACATGTCACGTTCTGTCCCCCGGAGGGGCGAAAAGTGGATTGCGGAAGCCCGTCTGGCTACATTAAATGTATGTGGAAGAATGAATGATAAGATGGATGAAGTATGCGATATGATGTATGATAGAGGAATAGACCTCTGATGTGTAAATGAGACGAAATGGAAGGGAAAGGATGCCACTACACATAGCATGTATACCGCGTAGTGGTCTGGTGTAGACGAGACCGAGCAGACATGCTAGGGAGTCGGTATCATCCTCTCAGAAAGAGTGGGTCATTGTGTGAAAGAGTATGAATGTGAAAGCCCGAGACTGCTATCGATGCGAATGAAAGTGGGCTTAAAGAAGTTGTTTGTTTTAGAAGTCTACGCCCCAGACATGTCTAAGCCCGCTTATATCCTAGAGCAGTTTTAGGAGTTGGTAAGGCTGGTGCTAATGAAATGCAAGGTTAATGAAAATATTGTGATATTAGGCGATTTTAATGGAAGAGTTGGGGTGAGGACGCTTGGTTATGAAAGGATATTGGGAACGTTTGGTGTGAAAGTATAAATGAGAATGGTGAAAGCCTCCTCACCGTGTGTGTGGAAAAGAATCTTGTTGTGACGAACACTTTCTTTCGTCATAAGAAGATTTACACGTATACATGGGAAAGAGGTGATGATAGAAGTATGATAGATTTCATAATTGTTGATGAAAGAATGAGGAGCGCGGTGGTAGATACAAGGGTTTACCGGGGCTCTAACTTAGGGACAGACCATTACTTGGTCTTATGCCGAATTAATGGTCTTTTCAGACGTTGGAGGCATCGGACATCTGTGCCTACCACTGCGTTACAGCGTAAAAGAACAGAGAGGTTACAAGATGAAGGTGTGAAAGAGAAGTTCAAATGTAGATTGAGAGAAAATATAAGTGGTATGACTGAATTATGTATGAATGATTTAGACTTGGAGACTGTGTGGTTAATGTCAAGAAAGGTTTAGTGGATGCGGCTATTGAAGTATGTGGTGTAAGTAAGAGAACAAATGAAAGGAAAAATAATACGTTATGGTGGGATGATGAGGTACGGATGGAAGTTGAAGCAAAGAAGAAAGCATGGCTAGATTTACTAGCAACCAAGGCTAGTAATTCTAGCAGTATGAATGATGACATTGAAAGGAAAAAGGCGGTCTTTAGGTATCTAAATAAGAAAGTAAAAGAAGTAGTTGAAAGGAAAAAGCAAGAAAGAACGGATAAGAATGATAGAAGAATGTCGGATAACTTCCAGGCAAACATTAAAATGTTCTGGAAACTCGTAAGAACTGCCAGGGGACATTCAAAACAGCCTAGAATGAATGCTATACGAGACCAGAATGTTTTCTGAATGACAAAATTTCGAGTTTAAGGAGATGGGAGGAATATTTTGAAACCATCTTTATGAGTGATGAGACGTATGGATTAAATGAAATAGAAATTCCGAAAGAAGAGGAAATAGATAGAGATATAAGTATAGATGAAATAATGAAAGCAATGAAAAGTATGAAAGCAGGTAAGGCAGCCGGATATGATAGAGTATCTCTCGAAATGCTAAGGGCTGGAGAAGGAATGGTGGCAGACATGGTGAACACCTTGTTTAATTTATGTTGGGAACTAAAGCGGGTACCGGGAGACTGATGCAAAGCCGTGATAGTCCCAATATATAAAGGAAAACGATCACAGCAGGACTGTAAAAACTACCGTGGTATCAGCCTTCTTAGCATTGTGGGAAAACTGTATGCTAAGGTACTAATTGAAAAAGTTATGAAAGAAATTGATGGTAAAATAGGGGCAAGCGTGCAAGCGGGATTTAGAAAGAGAATGGGATTTACGGATCAGGTCTTTTCCATGCGCATGGTCGCGGAGAAGTTTTTGGCCAAAAACCAAAAAGTTTTTTGTGCATTCATGGACTTGGAGAAGGCTTATGACAGAGTGGACAGGGATGTGTTATGGCAAACACTGAACTAATTTGGGTTGAGCGCTGAGTTTATACAGGCATTGAAGTATCTGTATATAGGGACTCTAGTGCTTGTGTCAGGATCAACGGGGCCTATTCGGACTAGTTTGGCTTAGTAATAGATAAAGGTGTCAGACATGGCTGTGTGGCTTCCCCGTGGCTGTTCAACCTATTTATGGACAGTTGTTTGGAAAATTTGAAAGTAGAAGAATGCGGGTTAAGAATGGGTGAGTTAACCGTCAAATGCCTTTGGTACGCCGATAATCAAGTCATACTTGCGTCATCGGCAGCCGAGTTGCAAATGATGGTTACATTAATGAACAGAACATTAAAAGAAAAGGGAATGAAAGTGAACGCAAGTAAGCCGAAAGTTATGGTTTTTGAAAGAGAAAAAGTAAAACGATATGTGAAATAAGAATAGAAAGGGAGTTAGTTGAGCAAGTAGATGTGTTTGTGTATTTGGGATGTGTGTTTAGTAGGGATGGTAGATATGATAAGGATATAGAACGACGAGTGAATGCAGGAAATATAGTTAATGGGTCTCTACACCCTATTGTGAAAAGTCAGAATGTGTCCAAAAAGGCATGTCATGCTGTGTTAGTACCTACTTTTTTATTTATTTATTTATTTGTTTTTAAGGGAAACATACAGTACATTAATAAATTACACAATTAAACATAATAAACGTTATCCTAAAAACCAATGAAGTTTCCACAGATATCTAATACATAATAAAAGCTTGCCACCACAATATTATGTTGTATATAATTAAAAATACAAAAGAATAAAACTAGCTAAATGGTATTCATAAATTAAAACATTAAGTAGCAAATAGTTAATAGTAACATTATAGGTATATACAACTCAAAGTTATACTACAAATTATATATTAAGTTTTACAACATTTTCTTTGTGACTATCATATTCAAGGTGAAATATATCTAATTTACAATATTTTAAGTTAAACTTTTTGCATGTACGAGATACAAAATTATTTGAGACATACCTTGTTTTAACTTTAGGTAATGCAAAAAGAGGTTTATTTCGTGTATAACCTAACCTAACCTGTGCCACGCAAGATTCACTTTGCCTAAAAGTAGGGGAGAGTCGATGATATTATGAAGCAATTTGTACAGCAACATTTGATCTTTTATATCACGGCGTTTCTCGAGAGTATTGCTGTCTAAGTTATCAATAATGGAGTCTACATAAGAATTATATCGCTTTAAGTGACGCAGAAACTTATTGTCGATTGTTTCAATCATTTTAGTATAAACTTTGTATTGAGGATTCCAACATGAAGAACAATACTCAAGAATAGACCGCACCAGAGTGTTAAATAGTAAGATAACTGTTGAAGACTTTTAAAATCTTTTGAGATACGCATAACAAAACCTAGCATCTTATAAGCTCTTTTAGTTATGACATTAATATGTGATCTCAGTAACAACTTACTATCCAACTGAACACCAAGATCACGCAGTTCATTCACTCTCGTTAGTAAATTATCATCAAGCTTATAATCAAAGAGGATGGGATTCTTTTTCCTGGTAAATAAGATAATGTTACATTTCTTAATGTTCAAGCAAAGATCATTTGCTTGACAATATACACTGAGCCTACATAGATCTTTTTGAAGTAGATGGCAGTCCTCTGTAGTTTTAATAGACCTGAAAATTTTCATATCATCTGCAAAAAGGAGAATTTTGGAATTATGGAAGCAGGATATAACATCGTTTAATTTAATATTAGTTTAATTAAATATTATAAACAATAGTGGACCAAGATGAGAACCCTGAGGAACACCTGATGAAACTGGGAGAAATGATGAACAGTATCCCTATATTGCAACCGCCTGACTACGATTTCTAAGATAAGAGGATATCCATTGAAGTAAATCACCATGTACACCGATTTGATCTAATTTATGTTTCAAAATATCATGTGAAATTTTGTCAAATGCTTTTTTATAATCGGTGTACACTGCATCTACCTGCAGTCCGCTGTCCATAGCAGTATAAAGATGATCAAGAAATTCGCAGAGATTACTTTCTGTAGACTTTCCACTTACAAAACCATGTTGTTCAGGAATTATAATTGGTCGAATTATTTGAGGGAGTGTGTCATAAATTATTTTCTCAAATAGTTTTGGAATCGAGCCTAATTTTGAAATAGGGCGGTAATTTGAAATATCGTGCTTATTACCACTTTTAAATATGGGAGTTACGAATTATTTTTTCCATTGTAAAGGCATTTCACCCAACTTCATAGAAGTTCTGAACAAAATTGCTAATGGTTTAGCCAATCAACGGTAACATCTTTGTATAAACAAGGGTGGGATGCCATCAGGTCTTGGTCCCTTACTGATATCCAAGCGTTTTAAATACATAGAAACTTGACGGACTGTAAATGTGACCGAATTTATACTGATCAACTGAGCCGAGGCAGAAATCTTTATTTGGACTATTAACACTAAAAGCTGAGCTAAAATGAGTATTAAATAAATCACATATAACGGTAGTGAAAGTTGGGTGTGGCAGAAGAAGCACGAGAGTAGAATAAATGCTGTAGAAATACGGTCATTGAGGAGTATGTTAGGGATGAATCTGAAGGACAGAGTGAGAAATTGTTTAATAAGAGAAGAGTGTGGTTTGCAAGAAAATGTTGTGACCAGGATTAAGAAAGGAATGCTTCGGTGGTTTGGTCGTGGAGAAAGAATAAAAGAAGAAAGAGTGACAAAGCAAATTAATGTTGCAGAGGTGAAAGTTTATCGACCAAATTGGCGATATATTGAAAATGGGCCAAATCAAGAGTACCTTTAACCGACGAGCGTGTATGCGTAGGTATATGCGTAGGTATACCCCTCTGGGTGACAGGCGTGAGTGTTTATGTTATGTTATGTAACATTATATATGCTACGTGGTCGTTGGGGTTCGTTTGACTAGGGAAGGACCACTTTCGCAACGAATAATAGCTGAAATAGCAGTTTAATGCTGGTGTGTATCGTATGTGCATTCCATCTTAGTCCTCAGTCCTTATAAAAAAAGCTGGCCCCGCAGCATCAGTAGGAGGCGTGATAAGTTTAAATCTGAATTTACTCTGGCTTTTGAACATTTAAATATCAATATATTATTACTCTTCCAGGGGAATGTAAAAAACACGGCCCTGAGCGACCATTGCATTTCTTCATTGCAATTCTACATGTGTCCAGAGTATCATTGTAATTTGCCAGTAATAAATTTAAAAAACAATAGAAAAAATAGAATAAATTTATTTCCGAATAAATACAGTTGAATTCATTATATTAAATTCGGTCGAGTAACTGCTGATTAACCTGTCTCTTTATAAACGAAAAAAATACGAAGCAAGAAAATAAAAACTGGCGCCAAAATTATACGGAATGAAGATAAATGTGTTCCTAAAGGATCCATTGTTCCTTTTTACTATCATCAATGGGAGTTTCTTTGGCTCTAACAAGGTGGATTTTTCCGAATACTGTAGATAGCTTTACCAATGTAGTTATATTATCTTTCTCATCATCTGCAACCCTCAGACTAACAATACGAGATAGACAAAACAATCCGTATATTTTTATGGAAGAGTAGTTAAATGGCATGTTGCATAGACAGAATACTACGTATGATTATTTTTTATAGAAGAGGTGGGAAAAGAGCTTACTGCTCATCTCATGAAGCCACTACCGCCGCTCATGAGCAACTGCGGCACCATTGCTGTTTTTGGGATTTGCAGGTGTGAATTGAATTTCAAATGTAGAATAGAATTATTTTTATTCAATACAGATTACACGAATACTTATTGAAAGTCAATTAAGAATTGCCACTGGTTAGGGAAAAACCTTTTAGTCCAGTCACTTCAGCATAAAAAGGGTTAACCCCCATCGGAATGAGAAATAATTAGTAATCTGAATTTTCGTATATATACCTTCTTTATGGCGTTCTTAAAGTTGTTTTAAGTTTCATAAAATCTCGTTATGGTGTAGGTATTATGACAAAGTTCCATGTAAGGAGTAGAAATAATATATATTTAATTCAGTAAAATAATATTAAATTTATAGAAGAAGACATCATTCATATGTCTCTAACTGTAACCACGTAACGCAAACACTACCCCCCCTACCTATGTACCTACGTCAAAATTACCGTACATACAACAGTGGTAGAGCCATGCGGCAGCTTTTGCTGTCGCACGGATGGGCTGGCTCGAACCGGGGTGGTACCACGACCTCATAGAATACCAGCGTGAAGTAGAGGTTTGCCTCTGCGTTTCGCTTGGTGAGTGCAGGTGGCCGGAGGCCCTTTTTACTGGAAATGAGGTATTCCATCTTAGTCCTCACGGGTGACAACATCTACATTTTGATTTGTAATAGAGGATAGATGTAAATGTCTATGGGCCGCAGCAACCACTTACCATCAGGTGGACTGTGTGCTCGTTTGTCACCCTTATCCTATAAAAAAAATATGTCTCCTCCAAATCAATAAAGAGAGAGTTATTAAACTGCATCAGTGAGTCATAATTTATTGCATTGTCGCAACGTTACATGGTGACCCCCCAAGCGGTGCGCTGCCACCCACTTTCCGATCACAACGGCCATCAATTTAAATAAATTATTGCCATTAAGTAAAGGAAATTATTTAAAAGAGCTTTATGTGATTTATCAAATTGCGGTCTCTAACGGTTATATATATCATTGACAATGTAATAAAAAAGAAACTAAAACTTGTTGTACGCAATTCTCTAAACGCGGTTAAACCTCAAAGTGATCGTCGATATTTTGGCAGTTTGACCTACTTAGGTTCCATATCTAAAAAATAGCTAATACTCTTCGACAGAGTGGCATGTACGTGGCATTCAAAACAAACAATTCACTTAGAAATATCTGCAATTATAAAGATAAGTTAGATATTCCTCTAAAGTCTGGTGTTTATAAACTTGTTTGTGACGAATGCCAAGCCTTTTTCAAATTCGACACTGGACACAGCCTAGCCAATGACCACTCCTTTTAAGTCTTACATACTTGTAATAAAGGGTTACGACTGTGTGTGCTGGAACAGTTAGAGATATTAAAAAATAATAAAGGTAATGTTGCACTGCTGAATGAACAAACAAATGTTTCCAACTCGCCTCTCTTAAACATGTTTAAGCCTGCTCCTTGATGATATATAGCCTCGCTACATGGTCGTTTGTCACCCTCACGGTGTGGTGGTTAGCGTTTGGTTGCGTGGTTGTAGGGTAGGCGGACGTTTCGCAGTAGTTTGTTGTTAATTTCACAGCAAATATCGGCGTACGTCAGGCGGTGATTGATCGCATGACGTAACCGCTTGCTACGTTATTGGAGCGTGGTTGCGCCAGCAAGTAGTATAAATAGGAGTAGTTTCGGCTCGCCGCTCACTTAGCGGCCTGTCTCCGCAGAGTCTACTTCACTTGAAGATGCCTCGTGTAGAGGCGAAACACGTGTCGTATTTTCGAGAGTGGTGTGTCGTGCCTAGTTTGGTAGTGCTGGGGGTGGTAGTGCTGGGATTAACGGCGACAAGTATAGTGCGCGCGATTAAGGGAGGGTGGGAGGTCCTCTTAAAACTGGGCAGGATACATCATTTTCTTTCTTTACGCGGAATTAAGCAAATTAGTTTATAACAACCCCATTATAATGGATTTCCGCCAAGAAACGCCTGATTCTATCAATTATCTTGAAATAATGGTTTGAATTCCCAAACTAAAAAGTGCTGGACCTAGTGGGTCACCCTGCACCACCCACAGCAGAATCGATAACATGGTTTTCGTAAAACAAGTTAGTATTTTGGTTGTAATATAACCAAACGTAATGTTAAATTTCGGGGGTATTGTTAGCCACTTCTTTCAGCAAGGTTACCCTATCGATAGACTTAAAAGCATTCCTTAGGTCAACCGTCACAAGAATATCTGACAAGTGACAAGAAAACTATAATATGAAAAACACAAGGAGAGGCCACAAAATATATTGTTTTAGAAGCTGTCTAAAAACTAAAACTGGCGGATTCATTGAAAAAGGGAAAGCAGCAGTTGTATTCTAGCGAGAACCACACAGAAGAATGTGAAAATTGAGCCAAAAAGCACAAAGAAGAAATAGAGAGGTAATTTCGCGCCTAAATGATTTTTAATTTCACTTTTTTTTGTCAGATTTTTCTTAGTGCAACTAATGAACTGAATTAAGCTATGGCGTTCTATTTTGAGCTGCGTGACTGGGTGTACATGTTTAATAAAAAGTTGACAAAAAGTAACAACCAAAAAGATAGGCGATAGTCAGACTAAAGAAAAGACCATGATTGTGCAAAATACAGTAGAAAGCAATAAGGCAGGAGCGGATAATTGCAATTTCACCCAATTACCAGTAATATTTTGCTCAATCTCACTTTTTTTATAGGATAGGGTGACAAACAAGCACGCAGTCCACCTGATGGTAAGTGGTTGCTGTGGCCCATCATCATCATCATCATCATTACAGCCCTTCACAAGTCCACTGCTGAACATAGGCCTCCCCCAAAGAATGCCACAAAGCACGGTCCTGAGCCACCTGCATCCATCGACTTCCTGCATGTCTTACCAGGTCGTCACTCCATCTCGTAGGGGGACGCCCTACACTTTGCCTACCGGTAGGAGGCTGCCACTCGAGAACCTTTCTTTCCCATCGGTTGTCAGTTCTTCGAGCTATATATTAACAGTGGTAGAACCATGCGGCAGCTTTTGCTGTCGCACGGATGGGCCGGCTTGAACCGGGGTGGTACCACGACCTCACAGAAAACCAGCGTGAAGTAGAGGTTTGCCTCTGCGTTTCGCTTGGTGAGTGCAGGTGGCCGGAGGCCCTTTTTAGTAAAAAGTAAAAAACTGGAAATGAGGCATTCCATCTTGGTCCTCACGGGTGACAACGCATCTACATTTTAATTTGTAATAGAGGATAGATGTAGATGTCTATGGGCCGCAGCAACCACTTACCATCAGGTGGACTGTGTGCTCGTTTGTCACCCTTATCCCATAAAAAAAAATGGCCGGCCCACTGCCACTTCAGCTTACTAATCCGTTGGGCTCTGTCGGTTACTCTGGTTCTACTGCGGATATCCTCATTTCTACGTTTATCACGCAGAGAAACCCCGAGCATAGCCCTCTCCATAGCTCGCTAAGCGACTTTGAGCTTCCTCATACGGCCAGTATTCAAGGACCACGTCTCAGATCCAACTTTCAACCGTGAGTTTCAACTTTACAAAATTCTAAGGAAAAATGTAAACAACTTAAGCGGACGCAACCAGCGTCGATCTATCGTGAGCCTACTTAAAAATGAGACAAAAAATAGTTTTAGTCTCTGCGCGCGCGTTTCGTCCTGTCAATTTATCGTAAGTCGCATGAGGGATGGCTGCGTTTTTTAATCCCGGTGCCCTCGCACGTAAGTGGATAGATTTTTAGTAATTGTATTGGAATATTTCATATTATTTGATGCTTTTTGATTAGATACGAGCACTTGTAGGTTTACTTATCAAGTTTTTGCAAATGGCAGCATTAGTTTCGTAATAATTTTCCGTCAAAATTGAATACGCGCAATCATGCAACATCGTTCGTAGTACGTGATGTTGTTACATTTTGTTATTTTGATCCTATACAGTGTTAAATGGCCTTTTCTTCTTTATTAGGGGTTGTAATTACGGATGATGTAATATTAGACCAATTGATGAACGGAAATCTATCGGAGATTGAAGATTTTGATGATGACGACTTGGAATTTGAACCAAATACCCTATTTGATCAATTGGCTTGCGAAAATCTCTTCAATAGTAACAATCCCAATGAAGATGTAGAAACAAGTCACCAAACACTACTATTGATGTGTCCTCCGGTGGTGCAACCTGCATCTACATCGACGCCGCAACCTCCTACTTCATTAATGATGCAACATCCTCCTCCACCGGTGTAAACACTATGTTCTCAAGGGAATATATCGGCATCAAGATTGAGTGGTAGGAAAAGAATATGGAAGCAGGTTCCATTTGTAGATAAACTGCATAACTATCTTCCCTTTTCTAGAAAAGTAGTAAGGCGTCCTATCGACTACTTTCGTGACTACATAGATATCGAATTTATAGAAAGGATATCTCACTGCACTAACTTATATTACTTACGTACTATGGGCCGTGAATTGAAAAGTACAAGCAGTGAGATCGCAAAGCTAATTACAATACAAATAATCATGGGATATGTTCCTTATCCTCGACTGCCTATGTATTGGAGGGCTGGTAATAGGTTGGAAATTGTCAGTGGTTTAATTTCACGGGACAGGTTCTTTACCCTTCTTGACTCAGATTCTTCATCTGCATCCGAAACTGGTAATCCACTATGGAAGGTTCAACCTATGATCGACCAAATTAAAGGTGCCTGTAGTAAATTAGAAAGGGTGCCGGGATTTTATCGATCGATGAGCAGATGATACCATTTACAGGCCGCTGTCAACTTCGTCAGGTAGTGAAGAACAAGCCTAGATCAGTGGGGATTAAAAACATCGTCCTCACAAGTAGTGTAGGATTAATGTTAGATTTTGAAATATACTCGTACAAGGGTGCAAAGACGATGTTTGGTAATACGAATCTCGGTCTGGGTCCTTCGGTAATCTTACATCTTGCTAAACTTATTCCCCTAGGTGGCTGCGTTTACCACGAAGAAGAAATGAACAAGTTAAATCTGCATTCGAATGGGACAATAATATTAAATCGTATCCCTGACCGAGCTACAATAAAATTTAAAATGGATTCTCAAATGAGTCGTTGTGAAAGCCAACATTTTGTTTGCGAACTTGTTACAATAGTAAAGTGGGAAAATAATAAATCCGTATTACTTGCATCCAACTCTACTAGCTCTGCCGGGACGATTATCGTTAAAAGGTGGGATAAAACCATTAGATGGTACATTGACGTGACTGCTCCAAAAATAGTGAAAAATTCAACCCAAAATCAACACATGGGAGGAGTTGATGCCCTCGATCAACAGATGGAGTGTTATAGAACTTTCATAAAAACAAAAAATGGACCTTAAAATTGTTAACGCACTTTTTTGACCTCGCGCTCGTAAACTCTTGGAGGCTGTATAGAAACGACTGCAACAGAAACAATTATGCAAAGAAAGACACGTTGCCTTCACTCGATTTCCGTTTAGATATGGCAGATACCTTATTGTGTACACCAAGTAGAACTCGAAGGGATAGTGAAGATGATGACCAGTTATCATCTCCTCGTCATGACTATAAAATATACAGACCAGCAAATAGACCGTTAGAAGAAAAACGATATGATGGGTATGAGCATTTTCCCACCAGCGACGACATAAAAGCGCCGAGGATTTGTAGGTTTGAAACCTGCAGCAGTCGTTTAAAAATCAGGTGTGATAAATGTAATGTGGATTTATGCTTATCCCGTCATAAAAATTGTTTTAAGGCTTATCATATACAATAATAAGTTGAGCTCATTGATTGTAAAAAAGTAAAAGCTAAGATCTTGTTGATTGTTGAATTAATTATTGTTTATTTTTGTTCCGATTATAGAAATAAAGAAGATCTCATTTGTACACGATTTTATAAATAATTACAGTTTATTTTTATATATGATTGTAATACAGACAGTTTATTTTTAAATTGTAGTAGATTGATTAAAGTAATAGGAAAACATAAATACTTAGTCATGTCATAAATTCTGTCAAAAACTTTTTATAAAATTAATGATACACTTTTTGATAATTATATAGAAATTATATATGAAATGAAAGGTAACTTAATTTAGAATATAATCTTATTTACATTATTCAAAATGCCCTCCCCTGTTTTGAATACATGCCCTTAATAAACGCGGCCAATCATCAATCGCAGCAAGCACCACATTCATATCTATTTCTGCCGCTTCTTTAGCCGAAGATGCTCGGATATTTTCCAAATTCTGATGAGATTTAGCGCAGATTTTCTCCTCTAAGTATTGCCATATCTTGTAATCCAGTAGGTTTAAATCTGGACTAGAAGAGGTTCATGTCCGATAAAGTCATATCTACGGGCGGTCAACCAGTTCTGCTTGCTTCGTGCCCTATGACCTGGTGCAGAGTCCTGTTGGAATATTCAATGTCTGTTTTTGAACATAGTTTGTAAAAGAGGTTCCACTATGTTTGTTAGGACGGTATTTTGGTATACCTTGGCACTGGTTTTTACATCTTTTTCACAGAAAAACACCTCAGTTAAGCCTGAATTTGAGTCTCCAAGCCAAACCATGAGTGACGAAGGATAATGTCCTCGTTAAACATTTTCATCTGAAAACAAAATTTGGAGGCATTTTTTTCCGCGCACCGCCGTAACAAAACGCGGTATCTATCCAGGCTATTTTTTTTCAAACACTCGTTCAAAAAATGTCCGGTCTTCTTACGATAAGCTCGTAGTCCTAGATCTTCATTGATCACTCTTTTGACCGTGGTTCTGCTTAGGCCCATCTGAAGAGCTAAGATTTTTTGTTTACGAACAGGATTACATTGGAGTCGCGCCTTCACTGCTTTGATGATCGCGGGTGTCCTAACTGTACGAAGTCGGCCGGTACTCCTACGATATTCGAAGCTTGAATCTACAGTGAATCGTTTGATAGTGCGATAAACAAGTCCTAGGGTTATTTTCAATTTTTGTAGAATATTGAAAATCTCTTTAGGAGCGTAACTACAGCGGTGCATCGCGATAACCGCTACACTATCTTCTTTCTTCGACCACTCCATATTTGAAAATTAATGAAAATTAATGTTTTTTTTATATTCGGCAAGCGTAAACGTTATCTTTTTAAAATTGATGAAGTTCATCTAGCCAGTAATCAAAAATTTTAAATATTTATGTTAAATATTTAGGTTTTGACAGAACTTATGACCCGACTAAGTATTCATATTTTATTTTAATTGATGTATATTATTTCATTTATTTGCCCTAAATCATTCATTATTTACATACACTCACAATCGTGCAACTAGCAAATTATTCCTGAGCCTCACGTATGTGAGTAATTATGTAAGTATATATATGTATGTAATTTTTCCATGACATCTGAACAGTTTCGAAACGTATTCTAAGTTCTTACTAATGTATGCGAGTTAACTCCCGGTTGCAAAGGGATAGTTAGTATAATTTAACAACATGTTTGCAACCTTAGTATTCTAGTATAGAGCATATTTTGGTAATAGTTAAGAAAATAATTCTTATTTGTGCAAATGAAAAGTCAACCAATCAGAGCGCGACACGTTATAGAACATTCTAGGCATTATTAATTAACTGCGTAATATTTAACCCCAAAATGATGGAAATAATTTTTATGACCTAGAAGAATTGTAAAAATGTTGTTTAATTAGATTAAGGTTTATAGATTAAGGAAATAAAAGAATATTTAGCATGATGAAACTTATATTACAAGTCTTTATTTACAATTTTACATAATACTTAATTTCTAACAAATTTAAAAAATCTACAATATTAAAAACTATGATAATAAAAATAAAAAAAACTAAAACTAGAAACTTAATCTTAAACTTATATCTTAAACTTAAGCTTTATCTTAAACTTAAACTTATATCCTACTTATAGTGAAATTAAACATTTAATGTATCTAAATATTGTGAAAATTTAGGATATTTTGGTTAATAACTTTTTACATTGTTAATATATTAAGAAACCTTTATGGTGTGCTAATATACAACTAAATTACCGATTTAATAATGTATAGTACATAAGGGTAGGAATTAATCGTGTATAGAAACATTATGATATAAACAATTGTATAGAGTAAATATTATACAATAAAGAAGCAAAACGGACAATGGCAAGTGGCTCACTTTAAAGTAACCAAAGTAACCCTCGAGTCTACCTTAGGACGTCGGGGTCCAGTAACATCGTAGTAACTGAAGTTCCCAGTAGCAGAACCAAGTAGTAGTAGAACATAAAACATAGTGAATAGTAGCTAGCAACATAGTAACTAATAATAGCAGTTACACAGATGATAGCAATAGCTAGTTGTACAACATAGTATCTGATAACAGCAGCTATACAAGTGATAGTAAAAAATAGTTAGCTGATAATAGCAGCTAGATAGACAGTGATAATAGAAGTAGATAGTACTTGTAAAAGTAAGTGACTACCAAGCAACTTGAAGAAATAGTCTACTGGATAAATTATCTGAAAAATATAGTGACCAACCGATAGCGATAAACCGATATAGAACAACCGTAGTTTAACAACTATATTCAACAACCGTGGTCAATAACCAATAGCCAGAAAATTTAGGAGAACAGTTGAGTAGTCGAACCGCTGGCCACTGCCTTGCCATTTGTATTCTACAGGTCATGGATTTTGATTAAACGTCAGTCCACAGTACCCAAGCCGCACCTACAAAGACGACAGTAGAAGTATCCACCGTAACCTATAGGTGTAGGACGTGAGCGACCCGCGGGGTGTCTTCGATAACATTTATTCCCGAGTTTCGCACGTCCAGCACATTCGTAATCGAGGATAGGTGTAGATGTCTATGAGCTACAGCATCCACTTACCATCAGGTGAACTGTGTGCTTGATAACTCGTATCATATAAAAAAATACTATATAAGTATTAATATTACATATTTTTAGCTCAAACTTAAATAAAAATAAATTAGTTCTGATGTTTGTTGTTCAGCCAAGCGTTTCATCCGAAGACACATTACGTCTTTCCGGCGACAAAAATATTAATTTATCATTTTTATAACGTTTCACGAAAACTGTATTAACTGCTTTTATAGGCAATTCGAGAAATTGCAATGGCGGCACGGAAACTATTCTTAGAAATGTGTGTATTGTTTACTAGATTTAAAAAAAAGTGTTAGAATTGTATTATAATTACGTAATTTAAAAATATTTTAATTAATTGTTTTATCTAATATAACTAACAACTTTTAAATAAAACTAATTTTACGGATTTTATCTCGTATATTCACTTATTTTATATTCCCGACGTTTCGAGCATTTTCCAGTACCCATGGTCATGTTGGGGACTGAAGGGTATGACGTCCCAATATCATAGTTAACAACGGCTACCTCCAGATTAAAAATTATTAATTCAAAATTAATAGTTTTTAATCTGGAGGTGACTATGGGTGCTGGAAAGTGCTCGAAACGTCGGGAATATAAAATAAGTTAATATACGCGATAAAATCCGTAAAATTAGTTTTATTTAAATGTGTAGTTTTTTTTTATAGGATAAGGGTGACAAAAGAGCACACAGTCCACCTGATGGTAAGTGGTTGCTGCGGCCCATAGACATCTACATCTATCCTCGTTTGCGAATCAAAATGCAGATGCGTTGCCACCCCTGAGGACTAAGATGGAATGCCTCATTTCCAGTAAGAAGGGCCTCCGGCCACCTGCACTCACCAAGCGAAACGCAGGGGTAAACCTCTACTTCACGCTGGTATTCTGTGAGGTCGTGGTATCACCCCGGTTCGAGCCGGCCCATCCGTGCGACAGCAAAATCTGCCGCGTGGCTCTACCACTGCTAAAAAGTGTTCGCGTAAATATAAAAAATCACTAACTAACAACTTGTTAACTTTTATTTATTATGTAACTTATGTTAGGCACAGGCCTGTAAAATATAACAAGTATTCTAATACCTGAAAAGGGTGGTTAAGTTTTAAGACACGTAATTTTATAAATGAAGACCTAATTAATCACAATTAAATTTAAATTTGTATACTCCATTAAAAATATTGTAGAAGACGTATTGGTAGAGTCTTAATCAATTATGAAAATTTCTTTACATTGCTGCTGCGGGAACGGATGTTAGGTGATAGGACACCTTTTCTGCCTACTAGTAATTCTGGTCAGGGACTACAATGCTAACTTTTTCTGCCGCCAAATAGCAATGTGTGAACAGCTGTTTGGTCTGAAGCTGGTCATAATTACAGGCAATCTATCTTGGTACTCAGAGGTGATATAACATCTGTAGACTCCTTTGTTTTAAGTTGATCGAAGGTAGGGTTACCAGATGACAGGAATTTTCCTGACATGTCCGGAATTTTGGCTCTCTGTCAGGAAAACAGGAAAACTTTGAAATTGTCAGGAATTTTTAAATAAAATGTTTAGTTAAAATTTTTAAATATTGTCAGCCTATCCTATAAAAAAGACATTTTGGGTAGGTATTTGAGGCGTGCTGAAAACTTATCAAATACCTATCTAAAAATGTATACCAGCTCTCGAAATATTTACTGCCTCTGTGTTAATGTAAGGAAATTTATTGAAAAGTCAGGTACTTATATTGCCAGGAAAACTCATTATAGGATCTGGTAACCCTAATCGCAGGTGTCCATGGGCTGCTGTAGTCTGTGGTAGTGTAGTAGTAGTCGAGGACTGTATGTTTATTTTATTTTCAAATTCCCTTATATCACTTATATTTACCATATGAGCGATATAAAGATAAGTTCAAATTATTCTATAGTCTTGAAATTTGTAAACAATTAAATAAAAGTAGGACAATTTTTATGAATTGACACTACATTGTATGAAAATATGTTACAATACATTACAATACACTTTATGTGCACCAAGGAAGGATAAACATAATAAATATACAAATATTGAGAGAAAACAAAAGGCGGTCTTATTGCTAAACATCAATTTCTTCCAGACAATTAAAAATAGTCTTACTGTGCCCCTGCCAGTATATCTTGCAGCGTAATATACTGGCCGAAAAAAACTACATGCTAAAAATGCAAAAATGAAGAATATAATAGTTAAAAATGATTTTTTTTTGTTGCGTATGTTATTTATATTTAAATATAACTATTATATGTGAGATTATATAATTATCATAAAATGCACATCCAAACTCCACGGTATTAATTAGGTTTATTCTTATAGAACAATATTCTTATTCAAGTACAAATAGTGCCAACCACAAAAAAAAACTTGCGCCTATTTGGTATGAGGCTAACGTCAAGGCTCTATGTATTAATAAATTTCCTCGCAGCTTTGGTCCGCGACCAAGCGTTTCATCCGAAGACACATTACGTCTTTCCGTCAACGAAAAAAGTAATTTGTCATGCGTATAACGTTACCGCGGCTTGCCGCTGCTTACAGCATTACTTTATTTTTTTTTTCGGATGATACATCTGGCTGAGATTATTTTTGTTGTGTTGAAATTTTTTTAAATTTTACAAAAGAGCTCACAGTTTACCTCCATACAGTCACATCCTCGAATTAAAATAAAATTGTAGATACTTTGTGCCCTGAAAATTATGATAATATGCACTGTTTCTAGTTACAAGAGTCTCCGGTTCTGTACACTTACTATATACAACACAGCAGCATCAAGCTGCTATTTTACGCTGGTATTCTCAGGGTCGAGCCAACCAATTCCTGCTACAATCATATTATGTCTGGACCTAGGCTCTAAGACGTGTAAAATATCTATATAGATATACAGGGTTATGTTGAAATAACCGACCAAATTCTCAGAGAAGATTCAGAATAAGTAATATAGACCGATGGTGAAGAAAAATAAATTAAAAAAAAATACCGAGCATTCTGTCCTTTTAATCTTTTAAATTCAAAATGCGTGGTGATGTGTTATTTTAACTGATTTTATTGCACACGTACACATTTGTTAGGGTCGATCTGTAGGCAAAAACGTTGTGAATTGAACACATTCAATTTGGGTTACTTTCAAATAAAGGTAGAAGAAGAAGAAATTTTGCTAATCTTTGAAAAATAATAGTATCTTCTTTTCCTTGGACGGTCAAAATTGTTAATACTTTCTAAATCCAAATTGATAAAGTCACGGGTAGAAGCTTGTATTACATAAAATTGTTATATGATCAAATCTATGTAAAAAAAAATTTAGAAAATGTAGAAGAAGTTATGAAGAGTACTCCGCAAAGTGAAGTGAAGTATTCCATCCAGTTCATTCTGTAGAAATGATCTGAATCGAATCCCCGTTTTCATAAAACAATGATTTCTGAGTCAACAAGGGCTCTCCAAGTTCGTAATTGGTATCCTTTCGAATACAGCGAAATAAGAAAATCGGAACAATATTGCCTAACAATAGTGAAGCCGTAAAATTGCTTGCTAATAAACCTCAAAATGAAAAATATTAATTCAAAACAAGACATTGTTAAACAATGCGGATTTTGCCGATAATCAATTAATATTTTGTTTTGATGATGAATAATAGAAATAGTAATAATTATTTGGCCATTCCTTACAAAATATAATAGACTCAAATAGCTCAATAAAACATAATAATATGTATTAATTTTGAATTTTTAAGTGAAAATACACATTCTTAAAAATATATACATTTATTAAAAAATAAAATTCTTTTTTCTTTTCTTTTTTTTATAGGATAGGGTGACAAACGAGCACACAGTCCATCTGATGGTAAGTGGTTGCTGTGGCCCATAGATATCTACATCTATCCTCGTTTGCGAATCGAAATGCAGATGCGTTATCACCCGTGATGACTAAGATGGAATGCCTCTTTTCCAGCAAAAATGGTCTCCGGTTCTCTACAGTCACCATACGAAACAGAGCAGTGTTAAGCTGCTATTTTACGCTGGTATTCTGTTAGAGCGTGGTACTTCCCCGGTCGAGCCAACCCATTCGTGCTACAACTATATAACATGGCTCTACCACGTAAGAAAAAAAAATAAAAAATAAGTGAAATCTTCAGAATTTGAAATTTTTTTTTATAGCTTGAAGTCGTCTTTTACTTTTTGTTAACATTTAATTTTTTTAACCTTTTGAATAGACTAAGGAATATCACTGTCTCAATATTCTAGATATTATACCTTAAAAACTTCATATTTATTGGGTTCTTCATATATACGTTGTCTGTCATCTATCCTTTATTACGAATCAAAATACAGATGCGTCGTCACCCCTGATGACCAAATTTGAATGCCTCTTTTCCAGTGAAATGGGTTTCCAGATCTCCACACTCACCAACGGCAGCATTGAACTGTTTTATGCTCGTATGTTTTGAGAGCGTGGTCCTTCCCGGCCGAGTCGAGCTATTCATGCTACCGCCGTAACAAAGCTGCAGCATGGCTCTACCGCTCTACCGTACGGGTTCAGAATTTAAGTCTGATGTATATATATATATATATATATATTTTATATTTTAACGGTGGTAGAGCCACGCAGCAGCTTTTGATGTTGCACGTATGGGCCGGCTCAAGCCGGGTTAGTACCACGACCTCACAGAATACCGTTGTGAAGTGGAACCTCTGCTTCCGCGTTTCGTCTGGTGAGTGCAGGTGACCGGAGGCCCAATTCCTACCCCCCCCTCATCAACATGATAGCGGAATTACATCATAAAATACCCCAGGAGGGTACCAGTACCCCTGGATAATCCCTCGCTGAGCAGCCACGACCATGCTATTCCAACCCTGAGCGTGGGTGCTCAGGCTGCCCCGCGTATTCTGGGGGGGGAGGGGGGGCGAAATTCCACTCAACACAATAACTGCTCGGAGCAAACTAAGCAACAAGACCAAGGCGACCCCTGCCACGCTATCCGTGAATTTCTGCAACATCAGGGGACTTCACTCGAACCTAAACGCCGTCCACTACCATCTCGAGACGGCGAAGCCGGCCTTGCTCTTTCTGACCGAGACGCAGGTGTCCTCTCCGGCTAATACTTCGTATCTCTCCTGCCCGGGGTACAAATTGGAGCACTCCTTTGTGACTCGGACTGGAGTTTGCGTGTATTACAGAGAGGACATTTTTTCTCGACGCCTCGGCAGTCTTGAAGGTTCGGACCTGTCCATCCTTTGGCTACGACCATCCGCGAGACAGCGACGACCATCCGCGCGTCTACGTGTGCCTCTATAGGACCCATAGCGGTAATGCCGAAACAGACCGACTCATCGACCACGTCCAAATGGCTACAGATTCCTTGCTACAACAGGTCCCATCCGCAGAGATCGTGATCCTTGGCGATTTTAACGCCCACCACGCCGAATGGCTCGGTTCACGTTTAACGGATCATGCGGGGAGATCTGTTTATGACTTTGCCTTGGCATATGGTCTGACACAACTGGTTACATCGCCTACGCGGATTCCAGATGTTGACGATCTTACACTTTCCCCGTTGGACCTTCTGCTGACCTCTCATCCGGACGGATATCAGGTTTCCGTCGATGCCCCTATTGGCTCTTCGGACCATTGTCTGATCCGGAGTGTGGTGCCACTCACGCTCCCCTCGCGATTGCGTTTTGCAGGTTGCCGCCGTGTTTGGCATTACAGGTTGGCGGATTGGGACGGAATGCGGTCTTTCTTTGCTTCCTACCCATGGGGGCGGGATTGCTTCTCGCCGGATGATCCCAGCGCTGTTGCTGACTCTGTGACTGATGTGGTGCTACAGGGAATGGAAAAATTTATTCCATCATCTGTGGTACCCATCGGAGGCAGATATCAGCCTTGGTTTGGTCGCTCCTGTAAGACTGTATTACGCAGTAAGCAGGAGTGTTATCAAGCCTGGGCTGCGGCTTCGGTGACTCGAGATGTAAACACCAGCATACTTAAAAAGAAGTATAACTTCGCCTCCAGGTCCTTCAAAAGAGTTATTGCCAAGGCAAAGTCAGAGAACATAGGCAAAATTGGCGAGAAACTAGTTCGCCTTCCTTCGGGAACCCGTGCATTCTGGTTCCTCGCCAAGGCTGTCCAAGGGAATTTCTATAAGCCATCACTATCATCTCTGTACAGGGGGGACGACTCACTGGCCCGCGACGCATAAGAGAACGCCGACCTTTAAGGCTCCCTTTTTGCGTTCAACTTGACTGTTGATAAGGGGGGGAACATACCGCCGACCATCCTGCGGTGTAGTGCTCCAAGCCGGATGTGCGGTTCTCACAGCACTCGGTTCGCAGAGCACTCTCTCCCTTGATATCCACAAGTCGAGTGGGTCTGACGGAATCCCCCCAATTGTGCTGAGGACGTGTGCTTCGGAGTTGGCATCGGTTCTAACGCGTCTTTTCCGGTACTCCTACTTCCTAGGCGTAGTCCCAAAATCATGGAAGACACCTTTTGTTCACCCGATCCCTAAAAAAGGCGACCGCTCAGACCCGTCCAACTACAGGCCTATCGCCATCACCCCCTTGTTCTCCAAAATAATGGAATCCGTTATAAACTGCCACCTCATGCGGTACCTTGAGGATCAGCAGCTGATTAATGCCAACTGATTAAACGCCAGTACGGTTTTCGACGGGGTCGATCAACTGGTGATCGTCTGGTTAAAGCCATAGCATCGTTTTCAGCAACTAATTGATCAATTTATATTCTATATTATACAGTTACATAGTTTTATTTTAAAAGACTTTTTGGAATATGAAAGAAATTTGACCGTCACTAGACGCCCAGCAGTTGTGAAACTATATAGTTGATGGTAGTGCTTATATTTAATAAAAATGACTAAGAATTTTTGAAAAATATAAATAAAAAACATAGAGTTTCGTTAATATAACCAATATATTTTTCTTATTATCCTAATCATGATAATGAACGCCTCAAATAAATTATAGCGGACACAGAGAAGCAACGAATTGTATAGTATACTCGCACTCCTATCATAAAATACGTACAATACACATAATACATGCGCATATATGCGATTCTACGTGGTAGAGCCATGCTGCAGCTATATTATGGTTGTAGCACGAATGGGTCGGCTCGACCGGGGAAGGACCACGCTCTCACAGAAAACCAGCGTAAAATAGTAGCTTAACGCTGCTGTGTTTCGTATGGTGAGTGTAGAGTACCGGAGACCCTTTTTACTAGCAAAGAGGCATTCCATCTTAGTCCTCACGGATGATAACGCATTTGCATCTTGAGTCTTTATTGAGGATAGATGTAGATGTCTTAGTAACCACTTACCATCAGGTGAACTGTGTGCTCGTTTGTCACCCGATCCTATTAAAAAAAAGTATATACCTTCAAAATATATATGTAAAGTGTCTATGGGTCACAACATCTACTTAACATTAGGTGATTTGTGTGCTGATTTGTGATCCAAAAACAACACTGTCATTAACACAACCAGGTTAGCCATCGCAGTCTACTTTTCGTGATGATACCTCGTTGAGCGTCGTGTTTTGCTTCTAAGTTTGGCACCATCAGGACTCATCCTTTTCTCTAGTTACGAGGTATTCCTTCTTAGCTCTCAGGGGTAACAACGTATCTGCATTTTGATTCTCAATCGAGGCGACATGTAGGGGTTTATATGCCACAGCATCATCCATGGTCGTTTGTCAACCCTCTATTTGTAATAAAAAAATTGATACCATTTATTTATTGCTGGTTACAAAAGCTGCAACAATTTAACCCCAGTATAAAATCTCTTTGACAGTTTTGCAAGGCGACTTGGTACACCACAGAAATTGTACATTATAGAGGCTATGGATCGTTAAGCGTATACTTTGCGATATATGAAAACGGTATTTTGTAAGTGAAATAATATTTTACTCCAATCATAATAATACTTTTGTTTAAGAAAAAAATTTATATGTTTTCATAATAACATTGTAATATCGCATTATATTTAAAAATGAATCGAGTGTTTTTAAATAATGTCACAAATGAACAATTCATCTCATGGTGTGTGGCTACTGCAGTCCGCTTTAAGCAAAATTGGCTGCAGATGTGTTGTCATTTCTGGGGACTAAGTTAGAATACCTTAAGGTAATCATAATAGCTGTATATGTCTTTCACACATTCACAGCAGAATCGATAACATGGTTTTCGTAAAATAAGTAAGTATTTTGAATATAACATTGCCAAACGTAATGATAAATTTCGGGGACATTTTTAGCCACTTTTTTCAGCAAGGTTACCCTATCGATAGAGTTAAAAGCATTCCTTAGGTCAACCTTCGCAAGAACATCTGCATCATAGTTTGTTAAAAATGTACGCACTGAATGTACCGCCGCCTCACAGCCACCTCTAGTGCCAAAGCCTAGTTGAGTATGCTGAAATTTGGTCTTAATGTTAGAGATCATGTACTTTAAACCTAATTTTGAAGTTAAGCGTCGAAATGTGGAACCAACGGCAATAGGACGGATACCGTTATCCTTTTTTTTTTGAAGGCACATTATTTTGCCCCATTTAAGAATGGAATAACATTACCAGAAAGCATAAAGTTACATAATTTTGTAATGTCCTTATGAAGTACTCCGCCGGCGTCGCCGGCAGAAGCGCTTACAATTTCTTTAAGATGTTGAGGCGTAATTCCGTCAATGCCGCCAGCAGAGCCATTCGAAAATGACGTAATTGCTTCTAAAGTGTCTTTTTCGGAAATTTGTAAAGGTTGCATAGAAGTCCTGGGAGGCAATGGTAAACCCTGAGAAGGTTTGACCGAAGGATGCTTCTGATAAAGGCTTTCAAGATTTTCGATATTACGAGGAACCAGGATGTCATCTGAGAATAAAATACGGGATGCATTTTTTAAGGGACTACTCCATGCGAACGACCTTGAGCATTTGCCGGCGGCGCGCCGCTCGTTTCAATATATTGCTTATTTTAAATATGTAAGACGCCACCTATTACGTAGTATTATTTTTTCAAACTCAATAAACTAATTTATGAAAATACACACAACGTACAACGATAAATGTATTTTAATTTTTTTATTCGGTATATTAGTTGCATTATATTAGAATTATGTATTTTCATATATTATCTAATTATGAAATTTTATAATTAATTATATATTAAAAATGAAGCATTGAAAATTGTCAGTTTAAAAGATACCTATTCACTATAGGTAAATAAATAGATAGCTCGCCTTTTGTACAAATATTTGGTGCAATAAAGAATAAATAAATAAATAGGATGTTTCGTAGATGTGTTTTTGATTATTGTTAATTTTTACGTGTCACGTATTGAAAAGTAACATATCCTACCTACAAATTTTTGAACTGAGCACCTTGTAACTTAGCCTGCTTATTACTTATGCTGGCAGACATTATCCTCGCCCCAATGATTGATGAGGATGAAAATCAATTTTATTTCTACATACGTAATTATATTTATTTATACATAAGGGTAACTTTAATAAAGGTAATACAAAAATCAACAAGAAGTATAAGGGTTCAATCTTTCAATTTCAATTGTAAAAAAACGTTACCCCCACACTAGGATTTTCTCCTGTGTCGTGGAGGCAGTTTACAAACATAAATTGCACAAGGACAAACATCCAGACCCGGAACAATTATTTGTAGGCCATACAAATACCTGTTCCGTGCGAGATTCGATTGCTAAGCCACTGCGCCACGGAGCCGTCGACGGGTTATAGCTAAAGTGACCATACGTCCCGTTTTGAACGGAACTGTCCCTTTGCTCGGTCACCTGTCCCATTGTCCTCAAACAAAGCTCCGGGACACAAAATTGTCCCGTAACTCGTTGGATGGAAGTATTCAAAGTCAACAATCTTCAACATAATTTTTTTAATCGAATATATTTTATGTCTACCTGGTACGAATGCTCCGGTAGAAAGAGTTTTTTTTTATTTTGAATAAATTTTAGACGTCTGAAAGAAACACTTACGGTTCCAGAGTTCTAAAGGCGATGTTGTTAACAAAGATAACAGTAGAAAAACTTGAGCAGAAATTTATTTTTATTTAAAATCATCACCGACTTTATTAAAGCAAATTTAATCCACTGACAAATGTAATTAATAATTTAAAAAAATATGTTGCATTTTATAATTACCGTCTATACCGAATATAATTTTACAGTGAACACTAATTGTATATAGTTTTTAGAGTATAAATAAACCCATGTCCTGTTTTAAGTTAAAAAATAAATGGTCAGTTTAGTATTTTTAGTTAAATTTAGTTTTAAATTTTTTTAGTTAATAGTAAAAAGAAGGTATATTAGTACCTACTTAGATACTTTTTACCGAATTATAAGTATAGAACACCTTATGTACTCAATTATTTTTTGAAAAAGAAGAAAAAACAAGCAATAAATTATATACTATATTTTAGCAAAAAACTATAACTTAGTAATACTAATTATAACTTAGAACATAAATGAAAAACTCATAACTGACTTTTTGGCCCGACCCAGGATTCGAACCCGGGACCTCATGATCAGAAGTCGCACTACTACAACCACTAGACCAACGAGGCAGTACTATACTTAATAAGATATTGTAGTTGGGTGATAATATTGAATTAGCCTTTTATAGTGTAAATTATAATATTTGTCGAAATTTTAATTATGGATTCGAACCTTACATGCTAATGGTGCTTTAATTTTTTATTTGCATTTACTTCAAAGAAAATACACGCAAAAAGCTTCATCGCGCAGTAAAAAACACAACAAATATATGTATAACTAATACGAAAAATTATACCCAAAACAAACAAATAATACTACCTATATATAACCTAATAAGTAATATTATTATCGACTGATATGACGTGAGTGTATGTGCTGGTCGACGCTCTAACGACACGGGCTTCATGTCGAAGAGCTCAGGGCTCACTGACTTCAGCAAGCCCGTGAGCAGTGAATATGCCCAGATTTTAAAATAAATTCTAAATAAAATCAAATTTTGGTCTTTTGAAAAAAAATTACTATAGAAATGTTCATTAATAAATTGCCTATCCATTGGTGTAAATCGCAAAATAAAATAATACTTACTTTACGAGGAGATGCATGTTATCAATAATAATTTCACATTTATGTGGTTTCGTTGTAAGGAGATTATATTAATATTTATTCCTTTAAAAAAAAATTGGATAAAGATTTTATGGAATCAATATTATGTTGAAATATAATGTGTTTTTTATTTGTTGATGTATATTTTAAATAAAAAGTAGATAGCTCCTAAAAACCGCACAAATAACGACTAGCGCGACATTTTGCTCAACCTGCGTCTTAAGTCGCCATCCATTACTTTTGACTCAACTACTTTTTTTAAATCAAATTTAGGATATGATCGAGATAAATGAGTATTAATTGTGTAATTTAAATTTTGAAGAGATGTCTCTTTTAGTTGAGACGTAATTGATTTATTAATTGTTTAATCAAAATGAAAATGGGAATATACGAAAGTAAATAATTTTTACCAACTATTTTCACATGTAGCGGAGCAGAGATATTCATTAAAAAATCTAGGCTAATCTCTACAGCACTCAAAAATCCTTATATTACATATTTAATTGCTGCTGTACCTCACATCTTTCCCTGAAACACAATAATTTACGGCCGAAATAAAAGCACTTTACTCTATGAATAAATATTTTCACATTACTTCCGTGGATTAATTCCACATTGATAAAAATTGTATGTAGTCGTTACACTTTGACAGTTGACAACAACGCAGCAGAAATATTTTCCTTTATAAATGAGTATTATGTCTGAAATCAAAAAAATAATTATTATAACAACTCTCTTATATATTTACTGATCTTTTTGTTGAAATTTGTAAGCCAGAATTGGCCTCTAAATAACAAAATAAAATAATTTAAATATACGTTGCTTTTGACTGTGAAAAATTTTGACATAAATATAATATAAATAAAATAGAATATATGCAAGTTTCAAGACAAAATGTCATAAAACTTTCATAAGTATAATATTTTGTTAATAAAAGTAAATTCTATTCAATATTATTCCATTCTATCGCAAAGATATTTCCTTTTATTATAACATTAATAATAAAGCAAATCGGAATATATAATCATTACAGTATTTTCTCTACTATGATTCTCAGCGGAGCCAAGTACTTACAATTTGGCCGATATGCTTCAGAGCTACAGCGTACAGCGTGGAACGGACGGGGAGACTTTTTATTGCTTGTTTATAGCACTTGGTGCTTTGAACTGCAAGAAAATTTCGTTTGTATCACACTTTTAGCAGACTGCGAAAACAGCTCACTAAAGATTTGACTTACATCTCGCTTCCTTATTTTAACTTACTATTGCGTTATTTTTTTTAAATAAGAACTGTAGTAACTCTATTATATTGAGTAATTTTACGGCATTTTATGCCCCTATTTGTGGGTACAGACGTTATCTCATTTCTAAAGGAGAGGAGTGAAGACACCGGTGAAACTGCTAATTAAAAAATATATTTGAACAATCCAGGGGATGGGCAGCAGAGTGTTCTTAATAGTATTTTAGAAAAATAAAAAACTGCAGTTGCTAACCCGCCTACCAAACGTGGAAATATGGTAGAGCCACGCGGCAGCTTTTGCTGTCGCACGGATGGGCCGGCTCGAACCGGGGTGGTACCACAACCTCACAGAAAACCAGCGTGAAGTACAGGTTTACCTCTGCGTTTCGCTTGGTGAGTGCAGGTGGCCGGAGGCCCTTTTTACTGGAAATGAGGCATTCCATCTTAGTCCTCACGGGTGACAACGCTCTACATTTTGATTTGTAACAAAGGATAGATGTAGATGTCTATGGGCCGCAGCAACCACTTACCATCAGGTGGACTGTGTGCTCGTTTGTCACCCATATCCTATAAAAAAAAAAAACTATGAGAAAACTATTCCCCTCGTGAGACAGTCCTAGCAGCGGGGGTAACAGCAGTGGATATTGATATGATGAACGAATGAGTAAATTAGTATTTATTTTTAAAAAAGAACCTTAATGTTTCTTATTTACACCAACGCCATTAGTCTAACTCTAACAGAAGGCCCTCATTTTGGAACGGTACGACAAAAAATATTATATGTCTTACGTTCGAGATTTTAATATCGTAGGAAATAGAAAAGTTTTATTTTATTTCAAATTATCGACACATTATAATGTTTGTACCTCGCTCCACGCTCTTTACTCAGGCCTTTTCACAGTCAATACTTTATAGGCGTCACTTAAAATGACACTAGAGAGGATTCGGGACGTGCCATTACTTCACGAGTTGACCACAGCTGAACTTAATCGACTCAGATGCACTTACCGCTCGTATATTTCTACAGTTGTCATACCGACATATAATAACGAGGAGGGAGAAGACACATTGGTTCAAAATTTATGGATATACTTGTATAGTACCTGTTCCTTATAATTCTTAAGAAATCTTAAGAATTTTAAGCAACAGGTACTCCAGTAATTAACTCATTTATTACTATATTAATATAAAAGAAAGAAATATATTTATTCAGTATCAACACAATACACAATCACTACAAGTTTCCGTAAGGTAATATTACTATATAATTAATAGAAATAGGTCAAATTTATAAAATAAAATAGAAAACAAATTATTAGTACTGAAATAGTAGCCAGCTCAATTAAAGCTTGAGCAAATAGCTACAGCGCTGATTTTCAGCTAATACCAAACCTTTCGTATGTAACAGTTACAACATATATACGTCCCATTTCTAGACCCCCGCAGATGTGATAGGAGACCTATTATTACTAACTTACTAGGGTCTTAGGCAAGGAAATATTCGTCGCACTGCACCAATAAATGTTAGCGAACTTCTTATGTTTGATTTTTTGAACTTGCTTTGAACCGACACCGGGTTTCCCGAGAAATTTACAGTGAGTGCATATACTAATATAAATTAAATAATTATATCAAATGGCATTAAACCCGGGTTGGACAAAATATTGTATTTTATAGACGGTTTTGACGAGCGATAATTGATACTTCTTGAAATAGTATATGTTTCGAAAAAATATACAGATTCAGAACAAACTCTAAAAACTACACATTCATGAAATACTTTGTTAAAATTATATATCGAATGGATTTGTAAAAAAAAATTATATTAGTTCTCGATTTAGTTGATAATGAGGGGCATAATATTACATTAGTTTCTTCATCAGGTACTTTTTTATTTAGATCCTTTATTTCCTGATAATAACCAAAAACGTTTCAATTTAAGTAACCTTTTGTCCACCAAATGTCGCACGCTTTCTCCGTGCTGAACAAATATGTAAGTAGCAGAGAGGGGAGAAAATCCCCGTCTTAATGTTAAATAACAAAATGTATGCCGCAAGTATTTTTCTACTCGATAAAAACATTCCATAAGGCATATATTTTTTGCAATAAATCTTAACGTGAAGAAAATTTCAACGACTGCGTAGCCCCATAATTCAATGAGTAAGGGGGGCTTAGCCGCAGAATTATAAATCAGCAGGCGTTCCATCCATAAACCAATTGCCTAACAACCCTCTCAGAAATGAGTGAAGCTATGGAATGTGTCATTAAAGGCTGTAAATTTACTTTATCACACTTGGCAGGCATATTGGCAACCGGTTTTTTGTTATTTTATCTGCTGCCAGGAAGATGCTGCTGGCAATCTACTGATTTCTTTACAAATCATATTTATCAGAAAAAGTCGGAAGCCTAAATATTACAATTTATTCTTCACTGTACTCTACGTATTACCCCATGCGCATTAATAACGCGGTATCAGGAAAATATTGCGCCTATTATGACATGAAGTTTAATTTTATTGCTGTTTTAGTGAGCAGCCGAGCGTATCATCCGAAGATACATTACGTCATTTCGGCGACGAAAAACTCAATTTTTTATTGGTATGGACCTAACAAGTACCAACATACTGCGACTTGCTGATTTTTTTTTATAAAACTTAACTATCGAGCCTACAGTTCACTTAATGGTAAGCGGCTACTGCAGTCCATTGACACTTGCAGCCAACTTAGACAAAAGCTACAGATGCGTTGTCGGCATTACTTTCAAATACAGCAAACGTGTAATAGTGGTGTATGAATATTCACGACCCCATACCCCAGGAGATTACCCCAGGAGGGTACCAGCACTCCTGGAGAATCCCTCGCTGAGCATCTATGACCAAGATACTACACTCCTGAGCGTGGCTGCTCAGGCAACCCCGCGTATTCTATGGGGGGGGGGAGGGATTACATTCAGGACAATAACTGCTCGGGGCTAGCTAAGTAATAATATCAAGGCGGCCCCTGCCACGCTATCTATATATATCGTGAATTTCTGCAACATAAGGGGACTTCACTCGAACCTTAACGCCGTCCACTACCATCTCGAAACGGCGAAGGCGTAGGCAACGACGGCCATCCGCGCATCTACAGGTGCCTCTATAGGTCTCATAGCAATAATTCCAAAACAGACTGATACATCAACCACGTCCAAATGGCTACAGATTCCTTGCTGCAGCAGATCCCATCCGCAGAGATCGTGATCCTCGGCGATTTTAACGCCCACTACGCCCAATGTTTCAGTTCACGTTTAACCGATCATCTGTTTCATGATTTTGCTTTAGCATATGGTCTGACACAACTAGTTACTTTGCATACACAAATTCCAGATGTGGAGGATCATGCACCTCCTCTGTCGGACCTTCTGCTGACTTCTCATACGAACATATATCAAGTCTCTTTCGACGCTCTCTTGGCTCCTCAGACCATTGTCTAGTCTGGAGTGTGGTGCTATCCACGCTAAAATCGCGATGGCACCCTGCAGGCTGCCGCCGTGTTTGGCACTATAGGTAGGCTGACTCGGATAGGATGCAATCTTTCTTTGTATTCTACCCTTGGGGGCTTCTTGCTGAATTATCCCAACGTTGTTGCTAATTCTTTCGCTGAATTAGTACTCAGGGTATGGAACTTTTTATTCCTTCCTCTATAGTGTCCATCGGAGGCAGATCTTAGCCATGGTTTGGTCGATCCTGTAAAACAGCATCACGCTATATGCACGAGTGCTACCGTGCTTGGCTGGGCTTGTAAACACCAGTGTCCTTAAAAGAAGTATAATTTGGCCTCCAAGTCCTTCTAAAGAGTCCTTGCCAAGGCAAAGTCAGAGCACATAGGCAGAATTGGCGAAAAACTAGTTCGCCTTCCTTCGGGAACCCGTGCATTTAAGTCTCTCGCCGTGGCTGTCCAAGGGAACTTCTGTAAGCCATCTCTTCTTTCTTTGCACAGGGAGGATAAGTCACTAGCCAATGCCACAAAGGAAAAAGCCGATCTAATAGGCTATTAATTTGCGTCCAATTCGACTCTCGATGACGGGTGGATCACACCGCCGACTATCCTGCGGTGTGAGTGCTCCTTGCCGGATGTGCGGTTCACACAGTACTCGATTCGCAAAGCTCTCCTCTCCCTGAATATTCACAAATCGAGTGGGCCTAAAGGTAACCTAATTGTGCTGAGAACGTGTGCTCCAGAGTTGGCACCTCTTCTAATGCGACTTGTCCGGTACTCCTAATCCCTAGGTCCACCCTATCTTTACAAAAATGCAACTACTCAGACCCGTCTAACTGCAGGCCTATCGGCCTCACCTTGTTCTCCAAAACAATGGAATTCATTATAAATTGCCAGCTTGTGCGGCACCTCGAGCATCACCAGCTATTAGTGACTGCCAATACGGTTTTTGTCGGGATCGATTAGCTAGTGATCTTCTTGTCTACCTGACCCATAGATAGAGCGGAGGCAGTAAAATCGTTACGAAGGCCTTCGATCAGATTTAGCTCAAAGCGCTTCTTTCGAAGCTCCCTTTCTATAGGCTTCCCGAGAAATTGTGCAATTGGATCACCAGTTTTCTTGCAGATCGGAGCATCAACGTTGCAGTCGACGGTGCATGCAAGCCTATTAAAATTCGATTCACTGGCGTTGCGAAGAGATGTTGCATCCCTTTGCATTTTATTTCGCCTCTACCACGAGGAGTACTATGAGGAATTGTTCGGATTAATACCAGCCGCCAAATTTCACGAACGCACACTGCGACAGAACTCACATTACACCATCTACATGCTTGACGGTCCACCATTGTACATTTCGCTAGAAGTTTTATTCCGCGTAAGATCTCTCTGTGGAATAGTTTACCACCGGCGATTTTTCCGGACCGATACGACTTAGGGACTTTCAAGAAAAAACTTATTCCTTTCTAAAAGGCTGGCAACGCACCTGCAATTCCCCTAGTGTTGCATTTGTTAATGGGCGGTGGTAGTCACTTACCATCAGGTGAGCCGTATGCTCGTTTGCCCTCTATTCTATAAAAAATACTGAACTGTGGGTGCCGTAAAAGGCGACAAAAGGAAAAATATCAGGGAATAGGCAGCAGCATCTTCCTATTAACAAATATAAAATAAAAGACAAATAACCCTGTACATAGAAAAGCTCCGAACTACCACACGGAGCGTTGGCCGCTCCACTGGCCGATCACCTTGCTTGGCGGGAGATTTTTTTTATAGGATAGGTTGACAAACGAGCACACAGTCCACCTGATCGTAAGTGGTTTGCCTGTGGCCCAAAAACATCTACATGTGTCCTCTCCCTTTTCTTTCACGGTGAAACGTTCTTTACTATATATATATATATATATATGTAAGAAGTATAGTGGGTATAGTACAGAGACTGATTTTGTAGTTAGGAATAATAATTAATTCGTTTACACGAATTAATTATCCAACGAGTCGAGGATAAACTAGTAACGGAATACGACAAGTGCACCGTTCCACGTCAGAGCCAAGACTGTCTTAACGGCGGCCGCTCCGTCCGTTTTATACAAGCAAAACGGGCACCATCGCAGGTGCAATAGTGCAGGTGTGCAGAGCATGTGTTATTTACAAGAATTCTGTCTAGCTACACCGACGTCGTCGCACGTGCCGTCACGGCCATACTGACATGCGTGCGTCCTCGCACGCGCTCCGTCACAATCTTAGTTATCTGTACACAGAAAAACATCGGTCGATACTCCTGACAAAACAGCGTCTGGTCCGGTCTATATTGACCCTTCAGACTCGGGTGACAGTCTGTTTTGTTCCGGCAGTAAGCCCTACAAAACTTTAATCATCTTTATGTTAGATCGGAATGATTAGTCTGTAGCTTTTTCTATTTTCTCTTTTTTTTTTTCAAGTACTGTTTTCGCTAGTCCGGAATAACAACTATTCCCTATAGCCATATCATTGGACCGGCACAAAGCCCTGCAATGATAGTAAGAACTATTTTTTTTCTTACGCTTTTTTTTTTTCAAGTACTATTTATGCTAGTCCGGAATCACTATTCCCTTTAGCTATATCATTGGACCGGCAAACGCCCTGCAATGATAGTAAGAACCTCATTTTTTTTTCTTACACTCTTTTTTTTTTTCAATTCAGTATAGAACAGTTACAGACCAACCATACCGCAAACATGTCCCCGTCACAATCACACAAAAGTGTATTGTGAGGGACGTAGTGACACACGATAACACCTAAGTATGTAAACCAACAGCAACTCGACACATATCCCAGTGCAGCACAGACCAGCCTCCCTGCAACTTCATGTTCCTTTCCTGCACTGGAATAATTACTTCGCTAGAGTGTTGCAACGTCTCTAGTATTTTCTAGATGCACAGACACGGCTACCTCCGATTGTCTCACGTCCTCGTGCGGTTGACAGTGAACAGCATACGGTCTATCAGTTATCACCACCTGCTAACAGATATTAACTCTTGTTAAATATTACAACGGTCGACCAGCCCAGACTTTATTTCAGTCTGGAACGCGCTGATATGGCTACCTCCAGGCAAACGCACTACAGCTTTTCGTTCTGCTGCGTTCGTACCACATTCGCGCCAGCAAGCCATCGCGCCGTACTAGCGCTAGCGAAGCGTCACACTGCTTTGGAAAATTAAAAGCAAATCGAGATAAATGTATTGCGAACCATGGAATTCAGAGCTTCCAAAATTCATCACATATTCTCTTAAGAAACGGCAATTGTATGACATTTGAAAACATTTCAAAAAAACGGAAACTATGTGTAGGGATGGATACCATCACATATTTCAAAGGGAAGGAGGCAACTGCGCAAAATCTACGAAAGCCGACCAAGCCTCAGACGTTCATTTACAGCACCAAAGGACCATGTGTTCGGCGGCCGCTTGAATTGCCCTGCCGTAAGATCAGCCGATAAGTAACCGAATGTAGCGGTGTAGGCTTAATCTAACCAGCGCTCGGCCGTACCTGACCATGTTCGATTAGCCATCACAACGTCTTCCTCATTGATCATTGTTGTAGAGACTTCTACGAATCCCTCGAAATCAAACCCCAATCTTGTCAACGACACAATATTCGGAGCAAACTGCAACACTGGTCAACACATTAGAACACAAAAATGTCACTTATTATTTTTAATTCATAGCGTGTTTAAGTTAATCCTTTATTGTAGTACAACCCTTAAAAGTTTTGAACTTCAAAATATAGCAAATGATAATCATGTTTTGCGTGAACTATCAAATTACAACAAAACGAGAGCAGCAGGAGCACCTGAGGGTTTACAAGCATTGTCGGGGTTGTAGTCATCATGATCTGCGTGAAAAACAAATTGTTAACTATAAGGACAACATACACAGTTGCCTGTTCTCTCATCTATCACACATACGAGGCCCTAAAACAGAAATACGTTCTCATACCTTGGACTATGATAAAGCACTTCGCTTTCACAAGTAAACATAGGTCTTCATACGAAGTATCTGACACATACTCTTACTTGAACTTGCGAGTACCCACGTTAACTACGTGAACCACATTAAAAACGTGAACCAGGACAGCGCCTGCCAGGACAGAGCCTAATACATGTTCAGAAAACATTACCGTGCACACAGCATACGACTTCCGCGCACACAGTGCGACTCCCACGCATACAGAGTACACGACTTCCGAGGCATCGCCATGTACAGCATACGCGTGCTCCGGGATGGCGCATGCGTATACGCGCATAAGCATCTGCCGAAACCAGGCCACGTTACAGCTGGACCTGGCAGTCCGTTACGACCAGCAAGGCACACACTCACGCACTTGTAATCACATCACACGTGCTACTGTAACACATAAAAGAAAACATTAAAAATACTCAGTCGGAACTTGATTTCAAGAAATGCAGCACCACTCTTGGTACACCATTCGCCTTTCTAGGGCGCCAAATACTGAGCTGCGGCTACACGACAACCTCAGAACTAATTGGCTCTACTTCATTTTCATCGGTTATACTTCGGTTTTCCGGCATTTTTCGCAACCAATTTAAAATGTAAACACTCATTCTTACAAAATAGTTTCTGAGCCAATGTTTAGGATAAATTTACTTTCCTCATGTATCTAATGGTGATCAGTAGCAGCGACAAATAATAAGTCCGCGGCGTCATAAGCCGACAGCATACTCAAAAGCGAGCGCTACAGCTCCACGCTTTCCACTAAACCATTCCAAGTTTGTCGACTACGTAATGCTCGGAGTAAACTGTAACACTTTATCATCACATTAGATCATAAAAATACTACTTAGTGTTTTTAAGTCATAGCACGTTAAAGTAATCATGTTCTTTTTTTTTCGGTACATCGTTTAAACATTTTGAACTTTAAAACTAGGCCATGTAAATCACACCTCGTGTATCAAATTATAACATTACTTGAGCAAGTTAAACTTCCACTGAATGCAAACTATAACTCATTCAGAATATCTCCAACATTTCTTTCGACATCTGTTATCATATTTGGGTACGTTAAGAAATAATGAAATTACTTGCGGGTACTTTCTATTATAAATTGAATAAAAAGATTTAACTTTTGACTTAAATAATTTCACTTTATCTTTTCTCTACACTTTAATGATACGACAATATCGTAAGTAGGACAGCAAATTTCATTACGGTATTTAACATAAAAATAGAATCATCAATGCAGAATGCATTATAGTCTTTCACAAATGTAATAATCCTCATACTATTCGAAGATTGTATGTGGGCAAAAATGGGGACTTTATCCCACTTCTGATGTAAGAAGTATAGTGGGTATAGTACAGAGACTGATTTTGTAGTTAGGAATAATAATTAATTCGTTTACACGAATTAATTATCCAACGAGTCGAGGATAAACTAGTAACGGAATACGACAAGTGCACCGTTCCACGTCAGAGCCAAGACTGTCTTAACGGCGGCCGCTCCGTCCGTTTTATACAAGCAAAACGGGCACCATCGCAGGTGCAATAGTGCAGGTGTGCAGAGCACGTGTTATTTACAAGAATTCTGTCTAGCTACACCGACGTCGTCGCACGTGCCGTCATATATATATTTTATTTTACTGAATTGTCTAACTCATGTACGCCTTCATAAGTTGTAAACAACAGTTCTCAGTGCAAAAAAGTTATTTAGAAAAAATCACTTACAGAGCGATAAGACCTTTTCACCGATTTTACCTTATTTATACTTTATGTCATTTGTTTTCGTTTTAATGTGTATTAGTGTACAGTAAATCATATAATGATTGATTGTTAAAAATTGATTTAAAATAATCAATTTTAATAATAATAATAATAATAACGTTTATTTCTCACCACAAACAAAGTTACATTTAGAGTTAAAAGTAGCATATAGGTAGTACAATACAACTTTGCCCGTAGATCGCTGGTGCCTATGGTGGGTAAGATACCCGTATGGCATTAATCTATCAATCTTGATGCAGTGTCGGCTCGACTGGGGCAGGATTACGCTCCCACTGCTGTAGCTTACTAGCAATTAATCTCAATCAGTGGGTGTAACGATGCAATAGCAGCCACGTTTTACTTCTATCACGGGTTCGGACAAAACCTCTTTCCTGTAAAGAACCAGCAAGAAACCAAGCGGTACTTGTTCTTGTAATTAGCATTTAACAATTTAAAAAAATATACATGGTAGGGCCATACTGCAGCTATATTATGGTTGCATCACGAATAAGTCAGCTCGATCAGGGAAGGATACTGAGTGAAATAGCAGCTAAATGCTGTTATGTTACGTATGGTGAGTGTTATAAACATTTTTACTAGAAACGAGACATTCCATTTTAGTCCTCACGGGTGATTACGAATCTGCATTTTGATTCTTAATCGAGGATAAATGAAAATGTCTATATGTAAACGGGCCACAGCATCCACTTATCAGGTGAACTGTGACGTCGCTTGTTAAACTTATTCTGTAAAAAAGGTATGTTGTATGGTTGTTTGTTACTTCGAATTAAAACTACTATATTCTTTTTCGAAGACACCAGGGCAATCAAAATAAGATAAGATTTGAGAGAAGATTTAAATATTAAAATATCAAAGATTAGTGGGAATATTGATATCATGCGGTCCGACTTGGATACACTATCTGTGACCACGAAGGACATAAAGGGAGAACTTGCGTCTCTGCATCATGAACAGACTAATTTAAAGCAAAAAATACACCAAATAGACAACAAGCATGATAACTTACAAAGAGATGTATTGGAGATTCAGAATGCCCTGGATTTTAATTGTGATATAAATGATAAATTGGGACAACGCGTCAAAAAGCTAGAGACTGATTGTGTAAAAAATAATAAAACCATCGAAATCATATCTTCTCTTAAATCGAAGATTGAAGCTCTGGAGCAGCATGCTAGGAGCTGTAACATTGAGATATGTGGTATTCCAGAAAAAAGAGATGAAAATTTGATGGAACTAGTGGCAAATATTGCTAAACATATTAATCTATCTATACAGCAGAGAGATATCCTTACTATACAACGTGTTCCACAAGCGCAAACCCATACAAATCGGACAAAAAATATTATCGTAAAGGTTTCATCACGAATATTAAGAGACAACATACTGAGTACATTTCGTAAGGCTAAAGGCGTTACGACCAATGATATTGGCATTTCTGGTATACCCAGGTTGGTCTTCATGAATGAGCATCTAACATTGGAAAAGAAGAAGCTCTTTCGTGACTGTCGTGAAGTTGCAAAGAAAGAGAACTACCAATACGTTTGGATTAAGCATGCTACTATTCTTGTACGGGAGTCCAACAATCACGCGGCTATCGCTATACGAACGCAGGGAGACATCTCTAAGATTAAAGCCGGTTCTAGTAAGAAACTTAGCGATATTTCCTAATAGTTTAGTAAATACATTTACCTACTATCCTAAAATAGTGTTTTTTTCTAATTTCGATTTTATATTTGTTTTTTGTTGTAGCTTATTTGCTGTTGATATGCTGTATCATTATAATCTGACAAGTTTAAGTGTATGTGCAGTCAAATTGTTAATAAATTTTTTCCATGGCCATTTTAAAGTTGGGAGTGTATGCAATCATCTATTATGTAAAATGTCATATTGTGCTGGGTTCGTATTCATTATTTATTTTATATGCCTTAAGGTGACGTTTTTAACTCATTGGATGGTAACATTAATTTGTTATTCTGACCACAAGAATGGCTAATATAGTGTGTTATTATTAAAATTGCAGAGGTATTCGTACTAAGCTACATACGTTGTATATGAATATATTATCTCATGCATATGACCTTATTATTCTCACGGAAACTTGGTTAATACCAGAAATTGATAATAGCGAATTCATAGATCAGCGTTATACAGTTTACCGTTGTGATCGCAATCGTAGCGTTACTGGCAAGAGAGACGGGGGTGGTGTCTTGATTGCGGTTCTGAAGGGTTTAAGACCTATGTCTATTGTCTCGGGGTATTGGAACACTTTGTTAGATAGCATCGAGAATGTATGCGTTTGCCTTCCTAGCTCATGTGGCCTTAAGCGCCATATCGTTGCTGCAGTCTATATACCCCCCAATACTTCATTTGAAACGTATTCTGCGCATTTAGAGTTATTAACTACATTTCTTGAGGACACCTCCGTAGTAGGTTTTTCACTTTTTGGTGATTATAATTTACCTGAGATCACTTGGGTTCCTAAAGATGGATGTATTGGAGCCTTGGACTGTATTGCATTGTCACCGCTATCTACGCAACTGTCTAACTTCATGTCGCCTCATGATGCTAGTCAGTATAATTTCATTAAAAATATTCGAGGTAACATACTAGATTTATTGATCTCCAATATTGAATGCAGAATCACTCCACTTACGAATACTCTTTTACCTAGGGACAATCATCACCCGCCGTTTAGTATCAATTTCATATTTAATACCATACCATCACCTACTATGCGTCGAAAATCTATTTTGAAATACAACTTCCACAAAGCTAATTATGAGTTTATAATTGAGGATTTGAATAAACTGGACTGGTCTACATTGCTTAATACGAATAACGTGGAAGAGGCAGTTGAGATTTTCTATAATGTAGTTTTTAATATAATCGATAAGCATGCCCCACCGGTATCCTCCAGATCTGCAAGATATCCGGTGTGGTTTACATCTTCTCTAATTCACATCGCAAATAACAAACGTAAATCATGGATTAGATGGAAGAAGTATAAAAATGCATCTGATTATGAACAGTTCTCAATTTATAGGCAACGTTTCAAATTGGAAGCTCGTAAATGTTTCTCTAGATATATTAGCTCAGTTGAAAATAGTATTCAAAGTAATGTTAAACATTTTTGGTCTTTCATTTCTAATAACAAAACTTCGTCTTGTGTTCCCTCGTACATGTGTTATAATGGTTCTGTAGTCGGTGAACCTGATATGATCTGTGCCTTATTCTCTAAGTTTTTCTACTCAGTATATGAGCCTTCAACTTTGTCTATTGAAAATTGGTCTGAACCCTCGACATCTATTCCTAATAATGTTAACTTATGCGATCTATACTTTAGTAAAAGTAAGGTCCTCAGAGAACTTCAATCCTTAGACCCGTCAAAAGGTTCTGGCCCAGATGGACTTCCAGCCCTCTTTCTAGTTAAAACTGCTGAAAGTATTTGTGAGCCTCTGTGTATTATTTATAACCAATGCATTACAACTGGGATCTTTCCTGAGATCTGGAAAAGGGCAAACATAGTGCCCGTATATAAAAACGGCTCAAGGCATGAGGTGGAGAATTATAGACCAATCTCTATTCTGTCTGCCTTGTCGAAACTTTTCGAGAGACTGGTTCATAATGAAGTTTATCCAGTTTTACATAATAGCATCTTGAAAGAACAACATGGCTTCGTAAAGGGAAGATCCACAATCACTAATCTCATGATCTATGTATCCTTTCTTTTTGATAATATGGACAATAATGCGCAAACGGATGCTATATATACCGACTTTCGAAAGGCCTTCGACAAGGTAGACCATGAACTGCTTTTAAAGAAAATTGCCTATAATGGTATACGGGGTAATCTGTTGCGCTGGTTTTCGTCATACATTATGAACAGAAGCCAAAAAGTAGTTATCAATGGGTTTCAATCTCAGAGTATTCATGTGACTTCAGGCGTGCCACAGGGGTCCATCCTTGGTCCGCTTTTATTTATCATTTTTATTAATGATATAGGACAGTGTTTTCATAATTGTAACTTTTTGCTGTATGCAGACGATTTAAAAATTTATAAATCTATTACATATATATCTGACTGCAGTCTAATTCAACAGGATTTGAACAGACTTACTGAATACTGCAATAACAATAAATTGCATTTGAACCTGTCCAAATGTAGTTATATTAATTTTTCGAAAAAACAACATATTGTACATTATGAATATTCTCTTTGTAATGTCTTAATAAACAAAGTAACATCTTTGCGTGATTTAGGTATCATATTGGATAATAAGTTGCATTTAGACCTCCATATTGACAAAATTATTAAAAAAGCTTTTCAAATGTATGGTTTTGTTATGAGGTCATCAAAGAATTTTAAGAAACCCTGTACGTATCTTTATCTTTATCTTTATAAAACCTTAGTACGCTCCCAACTCGAGTATGCCATACCAATATGGAACCCTCTCTACAATAAGTATGTAGATTTAATTGAAAATGTGCAGTGTAAATATCTGCGATCCATGCACTACAGGTGTTTTGGCACATATATGTCATATGATCAGTTGTTGAATAGGTACAAACTGCACTCTCTTCAGTCCAGGCAAAACTCTTTGTGTGTATGGTACTTCATAGTATCATTAATAATAAATTTGATTGCACTGACTTGACCAGCAGATTGTGTTATATTGTCCCAAGAACGGTTCATAGGCGGGAGGTGCGCGTTCGTAAGCTGTTTGCAACTGCTAAATGTCGTACTAAAGCAGGTATCCGCTCACCTCTGCGTCGAATGGTTGATATCTATAATAATAACTTTGTTGACTTTGATATATTCCATCTTTCTGAGTCTCAGTTCAAGCGTTTCATCTGTAATACTTTTTAGTGACTTATTTTAACAATTTATTTTTACTATTCTGTTTTGTTGTGTTGCTATCTAGATTTAGATGGGAACTTTTTATTATATACCACTTAAAGTATCGATAGCGTACGGAATAAAATGTACAGTTGCACAGTGCTTAACAGCAATTTCTCCTAGGCCACCTTTATAAACATGTTAATTTTAATTATGATTTGATAACGATTAATTTCGGTATTATGTGCAGTCGCTGGCATTGGCATGTGTGCAGCTTTAATTGAGTACAAACTTTAATGTTACTATAATAACGTTAAACGAAGGTGTTTACATCTTATTGCTGGCGACTGTACCTAACTAAGTACTCAAGATCAGCTGTTGTTGCTTAGCATCTGATCGCGTCCGGTAACTTAAGTTTATGTTCACATTTGTTAATATGTGGATAGTGTATTTGACTGCATATTTATTCCTCTTATTATATTAACCAACATTATTTTGTGTAACATTATACTATGTAGTTGTTGGCTATTCCTAATAAAGAGAAAAAAAAAAATAAGATAAAAAGTACGAAAAATCAACAATTCCAGGCTCTGGCTTAAATTCTATTAAAATTTAACGACAACTCAGAGCGTAGCTTAACAGAAATAAAATAACGTCAAGCACTATTTCCAAATTCCCTTTATTCAATTGCAGGAGTGAATATTTTTTGCGTGTTGAATGAGAATATTTATCGCTTGAACCAGTCCGTAAAGCGGATACCTGACTATTCTGTGAGCATTTTCGTCGGCCTAATGATTTTTCCACTATTTTTGCAATGAAAGTTAGGTCAGTAAGCCGTATATTTTTACTTATACCTTGTTTTACTTTTTTATATACTGAAGTAAAAAACGAGCTTAAAGTCCACTTGATTGTGCCTACTACATGGACGCCTGCAACCAACCTTAAACTACTAAGGCTACAGATGCGTTGTCATCTATGAGGTCCAAAATGGAATAACTAACGGAACACAGCAGTACAACCACAGCAGTGGCTAATTCTGCCATCAGCAAAAATAGGTAATAAATAGCCTATATCCTAGATATCTAGCCAGACGGTCCCTAGGAAGGAAAGGAATCCTACAACCTATTAGTATATAGTATAAAATTTACTATGGCCTGCCTGAAAACCTTGTGAGAGAACGCTCAAAACTTCGTCTACCGGTACGAGGCGGCTACTCGAGAACCTTGCTTCCCCATTAGTTGTCGGTTCTTCGAGCTATATGGCCAGCCCATAGCCACTTCAGCTTACTAATTCGTTGGGCTTTGTCATTATATCTGGTTCTCTGGTAAACACGCAGAGAAACCCCGAGCATAGCCCTCTAAATAGCTCGCTGAGCGAACTTGAGTTTCCTCTAACGGCCAATAGTAAAGGATTATGTCTCAGATCCATAAGTCATCACTGGCAACATGCACTAGTTTTACAATTCCGTTTTAATGTATGCCTGACGAGAAGATCTGCCGTAATCTCCCAAACGTTGCCCGGTCGAGTTGAATCTGTCGATTAAATTAGAGAGTACCCTATCTCGTCTATGAAGGCCTGATAGGACGAGTGCAAATTGGGACTTCTCATCTGTATTTTTGCGTGGCAACAAGACTGTTGTATAATTTAAGTTTTAAGTTATAAATTTGTTTCTGATTATTAATATTGTATTTGTTATTTCATTGTAACGACTTCCCCCCCCCTACATACTTATTTATGTAATTAACGTGACGTTTAGAATGATATATTGATCATTCTAAAGGTTTTAAACCTTTAGGCCCGTTTAATAAATTTATGCCGTGATCGTCTTAGGACCCTTATTTAAGTTTTTTTTATTTTTTAGTGACTTAGATCTTTTAGGTGTCTTTTGGAGGAATGAATATTCACTTGAGCAGTCGAAAGCTGTTAGTAGTACCTTATAAGCTATAGGACCCCGATCACGAAGACAGAGCTCAAAAAATTTATCAGGTTTACATCAATCAATTCCTTATTTAATAATCCCTTCCCGCTTGGAAAAGGTTCACAATATTTATATCAAATACCAGATGCAAGGGCATCGCTCTTCCACATTTAAAAAAATGGGGGGGAGGCACACGGCTCCACACACGCCGTGCGCGTGGAGCGCCAATCATTTAACGCGCTCCCCCCGAAGGGAACTTTAAGTTGGGAACTGAACCGTAATCCACAGCAAACTAACTGATGTACCAGTAAAAGAGGACTTGGCCCCTTGATAGTGCATTAGCACAAACATCGACCGAAGTCGCGCATGTCAATGCGTGTAAACGCCATACAGAGTACGATCAAATTAATTAAAAAATATCCAGCCACAGAGAATGTACGTAACACGGGTTAGGCAACAATAGGCACACTGGCCATAAAAATCCCTCCCTGAGCGCCACCACCTGCCAGACCACCGTTCCTGCAGACGTGATATAAGTGTTAGGCATCACCACCAATTGCATGATCAGCACCTGCAGCCTCGTAATGAAGAGACCCGACTAGGGCAAAGCTAATTAGGTTGTGAGTAAAACCAAGATGCAGGGAGCGCCATTGAGAATAGCGAATGAGCGCAATGCTGCAGAACGCAACAAGCATCTATACGACTATCGTCGGCTTACACCATCCCAAGGTCCCCATACAGTCCCAGCAGACATCGCCACCCGCATATCTCCATCGACAGAAACCGCAAAATGCGTCGAATCAGGCGCAGCACACCTGCAGATCTATCACAAGACGCAATACCGCAAGTAGCAGTAAGCTTCAATGCAACTATCATACGGATGGCGCCACCTCACAACATACCCACATGATCCTTATTGACTTTGGTAACAAAATTAATAATGTTGTTAACTAAAAATCCACTATAATAATTCTTATGAAGTCCCATTTCTTTTAAATATATTGTTTTTACATGTTGGCGACCTTCCACGTATTTGCTTTATTTCATAGGCTATACTATTATATTTCTTATACCCATTTTTTTTATTTATTTATTTATTCTTTATTGCATTCCTTAACCTAAAAGAATACAAAGGGCGGACTTAATGCCTCGTGGCATTCTCTACCAGTCAACCCATGGAGTGGTGAGAATTTGAAGTAGGTGTAGCAATATAGAATAAAAAGAAAATAGAAATGTATAATTAATTACATTTTATATACATTTTACTATTATATACAATAAATAAACTATAAAAATATATCCTATTTATACATGTATACAAATATATACGTACATACATAAGCATACATATATTCATACCAACATACATATACAAATAATACATATAAATAACTATAAATATATACGTCTAAAATATAAATGACATGGATGATTCATCTAAGTAGCGTTGTCTTTAACAGATAGATGATTACGCACCAACTTTTTAAAAGCAAACTTATTGGGAGCTTTTCTGATGTCGTCAGGCAAGGAGTTCCAAAGGCATGCAGCCTGAACTGTAAAGGAGTTACCATAGAACTCGGTGAAGTGAACTGGAATACATATTTTGTTGTTAGAAGACGAACGTAGAACCCTATCTTGAGATGAGGAGAGATAGTGAAATTTGCTCTTAAGATAAGAAGGCGAAAATGGGTCATTTAATATGGAAAAAAGAACAAGTAATATTCTGGAAATACGCCTCTGCCGGATTGTAAGCCAATTAAGCTTAGATCTATATTGCGAAATATGGTCATACTTACGAAGCCCGAAAATAAACCTTATACAGTTATTGAGAAGGCGTTCCAGCTTGTTCAGAAGATCCTGGGACAGATCTGGGTAACACACATCTGCATAATCAATTATGGGTAATATGAGTGATTGGACAAGCATGATCTTAGACTTTGTGGGGAGAAAATGTTTTAAACGATACAGAGTACGTAACGTAGCAGTGACTTTACGACTGACTTCAGTAACCTGAGTTCTCCAATTCAGCGTGTTGTCAATGTGTAGGCCAAGATTTTTTACAGACTTACTGAACGGTATTGTAATCCCATTGTAGTAGATAGAGGGTATGTCTGCAAGATTAATCTTGGCTAGCATCCTTGAGCTACCCACCAGTATAGCTTGGCATTTTGAAGGATTGACCAATACTCCATAACGAGTAGACCAATCCTTGATAGCTTGTAAGTTGTTATTTAATTTTTTAATCCCATTATGGATATCCCCAATTTCAGCTTGCACGTATAGCTGAAGGTCATCGGCATACAGATGGTACGAGCAATCGAAGATGGAGGTAATAAAGTTTATAAAAATAGAAAAAATTATAGGAGAAAGAATACCGCCTTGCGGTACACCAGCTTCCACATCAGCCCAAGCTGAGGTTATTTGCCCCACACAGACTGACTGCTGTCGACCGCGAAGATAAGATGCAAACCATTCCAATGCTGTAGGGCCAAAATTTAGATGAGACAGTATGGATAGAAGGATTTCATGATCAACTGTGTTGAAAGCATTTGAGAAATCAACTAGTACCAGTACTGTTACTTTTTTTTCTTCCATACCATTTCTAATATCGTCTGTGACGTTAATTAAAGCAGTACTGGTACTATGACCAGGGCGAAACCCAGACTGATATATACTCAGTAGGTTATGTTTCGAAATGAATGTAGAAATTTGCTTGTAAACACAGGATTCTAAAATTTTGGATAGAAAGGGTAGAATGGATATAGGGCGAAAATGATTGGGAAGAATGGGAGAAGGAACTTTTGGAAGGGGCTTTATAAAAGCCCTTTTCCAAAGATTAGGGTACTGACCTGAATCAAGGGAAAAATTTATAACATGGGAAATTGCCGGAAGAAGGTGCTCTAGTATAAATACTACCATTTGTCTACTAATCTCATCATAACCCACCGCCTTGGACTGAATTGCTAAAATAGACTTTTTGACATCATCCTGCGAAACAGGAGAGAAATTAAAGGTAGGTATATTAGGAATTTGCACAGAAGCAATGGAAGCCAGAGTTTGAGAGCGAATTGTAGGGTCCATTGCTGTTACAGAAGCGAAATGTTGGTTGATTTCATCAAGTGATAGAGAAGGACCACAATCCAATGTAGCTGGCCTGCAAAGACCAGAAGATCTAAGAAATTTCCACACTTCGGCGGGAGAAGAGTTGTTAATACAATTATGGAAATATCGGCGTTTAGCTGCCCGTACCATTTGATTGCACCTATTCCTCGCTGCTTTAAAAGATGACCAATTTTCTTCATTACGTTCTCTCTTAAAACGAAGAAAAGCTCGATTACGTCTAGTCATTGCCATCCTTACGCCCTCTGTCATCCATGGGGCTGGAGGACGCTTCAATCTAACCTTGTGAATTGGGGCATGAGCATCATAAAGGCTGAGAATATTTTGATTAAGGATAGAGACTTTATCGTCAACAGTAGGTGCTGCAATAAATGAGGTTAGATCCAGACTAAGAGCGTCATCCCTTAGCTTGTCAAAATCTATTTTAGAAAAACTGCGCAGATGCAGTACAGAAGGGGAATATTTGGGAGGTTTAAGCTTATACGAAGAATAAATCAAGTCATGACGTGAGATGCCCAAAGCAGGTAACTGTCCGTGCATCATCACACGATCAGGAGAAACAGCAAGGATGAGATCAATCAATGAGTCATCGGTTCCAATATTGTGATGAGTAGCCTTTAAAGGGAGAATAGAAAGATTAACCGACTCAACAATTGAAAGAAGTTTTTTGGAACGAGGAGAGTTTTTCAACAAATTTGTATTGAAGTCACCCATGATTATACAGTGTGCGTACTCAGAACAAATATCAACAAGAGCCATATCTAAAGTGGCGAAGTAATCTGTCGAAGGGGGGCAATACACTACCCCTAGAAGCATCCTTATACCCTTGACATCAAGTTCCAAAAATAAAAACTCAGAAGAGGCAGAGTAACAGGAAGGAGATGCTGAAACAATTTTATGAGGAATTGATGCGTGTAGGTAAATGGCTACACCACCTCCACCTTTTCCAACCCGATCATTCCTAACAAGTACAAAGCCGGGTAGGGGATATAAAGTTGACGGTAAAGAAGGCTTTAGCCAACTTTCCGACACTAATATGGCATGAATATGCTCGGGTGAAAATGAAGCTTCGAGTTCGGTGTAGTGGCTCGGGATACTTTGAGCGTTTATGTGACATATGTTCAGAGAGTTGTTAAAAGGCTTAAAAACCTCTTTGAGTAGTTGGTGTAAATCAAGCACACTGTCGGTAAAGGAATCATCACAAGAGTAAAATGATATGGCAGAAGAATCATTTGCAGAGCTAAATGACTCAAAATCAGACATAATTCATAGACTAAGATAATACATAAATAAAATAAATATACAAAAAAAAAACTAAACAAAATTATATATAAAATATAAAAGTAAGGAATGTAAACTATAAAACTAATTTATATGCTAAAACGTAGTAAACATAAACAACACCATCCCATCAGTTAACCGTTTACAAAGTAAACTTAATATAAATAAATTTTATGTGCAAACTATAAAATATAATATCTGAAGTGGCAAAATATTTTGTCTAATAATATTAATATTCCTAAATAGGTATCTCACAAAATAATAAGAGTCTACCATAATAAATCGATTACAAAATTAAAGTACAAAATCGATAGTGGCTGTATGGTACATGTGTCCTTTGTCTACCAAGGCTAAAAAAAAATAATATCAAAGTTATAAATCAAATAGAAAATATTATGTATAGTTTTTTGGTCAATTTAGGGTACATTTATAAAAGTAAAAAACAATAAGTATTGTTAGCACAAATTATAAAGATGATTGTAATTAGATTATTACCATTAACATGCATAGCATAGATAAACCTACTAAATAAGTAAGACTCCTCTACTAACTAACTAAAGAGAAAACTAAGCATAAGCAAGTGATATACTAGACATGAAACATGACTAAATTCTATTCTGATTTACAAGGACAAACATTCCAAAGGAGTTTATTTTATAAGGAAAAGAAATTTAAAAAAAAATGCAATAAAACAGCTATTACAAGCGAACTACTCAACAGTATAGGCATAATAGTGTTCTATGCTAAAGTTGAAATCAGAACCATGACATGTACCTTATATTAAATATAAAAAAAAAGGATACCTAAGAATATAACAAGATAATTTAAATAAGCTACTTTTTAGCTATTAAACGGCGGGACCCATTATGGGACTTCAAGTCATAACTCTGCTATCATAATGCTTATGCATCATAGAAACCTTCTATATTACTGCTTTGGTTCCATAGACCTTACTACCATTAGTCCCTAATATAGGACTATACATAGTACATCAGCTCCTGTAGTAGTCGATCAGCCGACCACCCCATCTATATGTACAAAATTGGGTATGTGTCGCCGGCAACGCCCTTACACATTACATTACATGAACACCGTCATTATTTTGAATATTTTAAACAGAATTTTAATAAATTTAGATATTTTTAAAGACAATTTTATGCGTTTACTATACTACGAGTATTATATTTAATATTCCAAGTGAATATATTTGAACTTTTTGCTTATTATTGCATTTTAATTGTTTAAAATATAATTTCTGATACATTTTAAATGTCTTTATGATGAATTTAATTATTATTTATTAATAATAAGCGTCGCATCATGTTAATAAATGTATTAAAAAAAGTAATTTGAAAATAACGAAACACAGCAGCATTAAAAGGCTATTTTACGCTGGTATTTTATAAAATATCAGCCTAACGCTGCTGTGTTTCGTATGGTGAGTATAAAGAACCGACGACCCTTTATACTGGAAACGAGGCATTCTATCTTAGTCCTCACGGGTGACAACGCATCTGCATTTTAATACGTAAATGACGATAGATATAGATGTCTATGGGTCACAGCAACCACTTATCATTAGGTGGACTGTGTTCGTATGTCACCCTTATCCTCTTAAAAAATATTACTTAGCCTACTTAAGGAGGTATAAAAATTAATCTTAAAAAAATTAAACTGAACTCAAAAACTAAAGAGAATAAAATAATTTCACAAATTTTTTTAACTTCTATGGTATGGTAACTTTAATACTTTTAGCACGAATTGGTCAGCTCGACCCGGGAAGGAACACGCTCTCACAGTAGACCAGCGTAAAGTAAGGTGAGTGTAGGGAACCGTGTTACCAATAAATGGGTCACTGCATTCACTTACCATCAAGTTGACTATGTGCTCGTTTTTTTAACCTTATTCTATAAAAAGAATAATCTTTAATATTTCTCTTATTTCGATACTTCTACACTACGCGTGTTTGAAAGCAATAATAAAAATACGGAAAAGCTTTCAAGAAAAATCCATCCATCAAATGCTTTACCTTATATTAACTTTGAGGCTTTATGAATGGCTTTTCCTTATTTCGCTACATTCATATTTTATATTGATACATAGCGTCACGCCTGTAATCTCAAGGAGGTTATGCAGAGTCTAAAGAGCAGCGTGCTACACAAACCACGTTCAGTGAAAAAATGAGGACTTGAGGAGGAAAATTATGAATGAATTGATAGGTGGCTAGTCTATCGCCGACACAATCTTAAACCTAATATCCCAGTATTTGCATTTTGCGACATGCTTGGCAAGTAACACAGTTGGTAAATTTTATTTTGTTACAAGTCCCACACAAAAATATGTCTTAGTCCCAGAACAACTTGGGACTGTTTAATTTATTTTCTCCTGTGTCGTGGCGGTGTAAGAATATCCACTACGCTACCCATCGTCCCGTAGGCGTCGTAAGAGGCGAGGCGAAACAAACCAGGAGATGGGCAGCAGCGTCTTCCTAATAACGACCAGAAAATTAAAATGATTATTATATGGCGTCACGTTTTAATTCCTACAACATTCCATGAGTGTCGTAAGAGTGAGACTCTGAAACAGAAGATGGGCTACTACAACCTGATAACAACTGAAAATGTGAAATGTGTGTGTGTGTGTGTGTATGTGCGCGCGTCTGTTTTCATTAAAATATGTGTACATAACCTAAAGTAGGTTTTCACAATTTTCGTAGTCGTATTCTTTTTTTGTAGAGGTAGTCATATTGCCTTTTCGCAAATGCGCTTTTCACTAATGGTACTGGACATTTTTGTGTTCTTTTGTTTTTAGCTACATATAGTGGGGAAAAATTATGATATTGTTTTATGCATTTGTATATATAAGATTTTCGTACACTGAGGACATTTGACAATTCGTAAACTTTAGATGTTGGGTATGTATAAGGAAGATGTAATATTAGTTTTAGTAAAGATCTTTGAGCTCGCTCGGCCTCAATAAGATATGATTTTGGAGCTTCACCCCATGAGCAGATGCAATAATTTCTGAGACAATGACAAAGGGCGTTATATGTCTGAATTAGCAGTTTTTTATTCGCTGCAGTTCTTAGGTTCTTAAATACTATAGTGAATCTCCGAATTCGTTTAGATATATTTCATATATTAGGTTGCAATTTAATCTTTCGTCGAGGATTACCCCAAGGTATTTTATCGTAGATGTTCATTCTAATATTGTACATTTACATCTCTCTTTTTTTGGAACGTATTACAAGGGTACATATGCATGGTGACAGAGAAGCTGTGGGGTGGTTTTGAGATTATTGTTTTGTAAAAACATATATATTTCGTTTTTGAACAATTGACGGTTAAAAGATTGTTTTCCAGCTATTTTGTAACCATACGTAATCCATTTTCAGCACATTGCTACACATTATCCTAGTCTGTACCATGAAAGAGGATTACAGTATCGTCCGCAAACATAAAAAGGTCCGCACTACGGATATTAATTTTGCATAATTCATTTATGTACGTCAATAAAAGTGTTGGTCCAAGAATGCTACCCTGTGGAATGTCATAGGTACATTCGGCTGTATCGCTTAGCTCGTTTGAGACAATGACAAAGGGCGTTATATGTCTGAATTAGCAGTTTTTTATTCGCTACAGTTCTTAGGTTCTTAAATACTATAGTGAATCTCCGAATTCGTTTAGATATATTTGATATATGAGATTGCAATTAAATCTTTCGTCGAGGATTACCCCAAGGTATTTTATCGTAGATGTTCGTTCTAATATTGTACATTTACATCTCTCTTTTTTTGGAACGTATTACAAGGGTACGTATGCATGGTGACAGAGAAGCTGTGGGGTGGTTTTGAGATTATTGTTTTGTAAAAACATATATATTTCGTTTTTGAACAATTGACGGTTAAAAGATTGTTTTCCAGCTATTTTGTAACCATACGTAATCCATTTTCAGCACATTGCTACACATTATCCTAGTCTGTACCATGAAAGAGGATTACAGTATCGTCCGCAAACATAAAAAGGTCCGCACTACGGATATTAATTTTGCATAATTCATTTATGTACGTCAAAAAAAGTGTTGGTCCAAGAATGCTACCCTGTGGAATGTCATAGGTACATTCGGCTGTATCGCTTAGCTCGTTTGAGACAATGACAAAGGGCGTTATATGTCTGAATTAGCAGTTTTTTATTCGCTACAGTTCTTAGGTTCTTAAATACTATAGTGAATCTCCGAATTCGTTTAGATATATTTGATATATGAGGTTGCAATTTAATCTTTCGTCGAGGATTACTCCAAGGTATTTTATCGTAGATGTTCATTCTAATATTGTACATTTACATCTCTCTTTTTTGGAACGTATTACAAGGGTACGTTTGCATGGTGACAGAGAAGCTGTGGGGTAGTTTTGAGATTATTGTTTTGTAAAAACATATATATTTCGTTTTTGAACAATTGACGGTTAAAATATTGTTTTCCAGCTATTTTGTAACCATACGTAATCCATTTTCAGCACATTGCTGCACAGTATTCTAGTCTGTACCATGAAAGAGGATTACAGTATCGTCCGCAAACATAAAAAGGTCCACACTACGGATATTAATTTTGCATAATTCATTTATGAACTTCAAAAAAAGTGTTGGTCCAAGAATGCTACCCTGTGGAATGTCATAGGTACATTCGGCTCTATCGCTTAGCTCGTCGTCAATACGTAATACTCGAGTTCTGTTTTTAAGGTAGTTACAAAATCATGCATATGGCATACCTCTTACATATTATATACCCAGATTTTCGAGACGTCCGAGAAGTATAGGAATAGACACAGTGTCGAACGCTTCTGCAAGTCTAAGAAAACACAGATGCACTTATCACCTTTGTCTTCATAAGATGTTATTTTCGAAATCAGTTGTAAAATCTCTCTTCTGTTGAACGATGTGCCCTAAACCAATTTGATTCGCAGCTAGATATCCATAACGCTCTAGATATTTTATAAGTCTGTTGTTCACAAGCTTCTCAATTATTTTTGAAAAAGTATGTAACAAAGAAATCGGCCTGTAATTCAAAGGAACGGACTTATCACCAGATTTGAATATTGGTGTTACTAAGGCCTGCTTGAATGGTGATGGAATTTGCCCTGTCTGAAAACTACTATTATATAGATGTGCTATAGGTGCGCAAAGAATATGACTATACCTTTTAACGAAATTTGTAGTAATTTTGTCCCAGCCAGGGGACCTATTTGATTTAAGTTCGTTAATAGTAGTTTTTACTTCTTCAGGATCTGTCTGTTGGACCTGTCTGTTTGAAATAATCAGCAAGTTCTGAGACTGATTTGCCTATGGTGTTCAGAGTATAATTTGCAAGCTGTAAACCAATTGTTGTGAAATAGGTGTTTACTAGATTAAGTGAAGCTTTTGGCGTATCTTTAATTTTTAACAATTCTGTTGTCGGTTGTTTTGATTAGCTTAGATTACAAACTTTTTAACTATCTTCCATGTCTTTCTAACGTTTCCAGTACTGGTAATAAGTTCTTGTTCGTAATACTGTCGTTTTTACTGTTTTATTATGTCGTTACATGTGTTTCTGTATTTCCTATAGTGTGATGATAAATCTTCATTATTATTTTCCTTTTTTAATTGTTTATGTATTTTGTCCCTTTTTCTTAACTGCTAATGTTATCCAGGGTTTTAATGGCCTATATCTTTTAGATATAGTTATTCTGGTTGTATTAACTTGTATTAAATCTTTTATAATTTTTAAAATATACTCTGCAGCATCATTGACATTGTCTATTCTATAATATTCTTCCCAGTTATGCTCATTTATACCTTTTTTTTTATAGGAGAGGGGGCAAACGAGCATGCGGCTCACCTGATGGTAAGTGACTACCGCCGCCCATGAACAACTGCAACACCAGGGAGGGAATTTCAGATGCGTTGCCGGCCTTTTGAAAAGGAGTACGCTCTTTTCTTGAAGGTCCCTAAGTCGTATCGGTCCGGAAAAATCGCTGATGGTAATCGATTCCACAAGGAAGTCGTGCGAGGAAGAAAACATCTTTTAAATCGCGCAATGGTGGACCGCCAATCATCCAGATGGCGTGGATGGTATTGGGAGTTCTGCCGCGATGTGCGTTCGTGAAATTTGGCGGCTGGAATTAATCCGAACAATTCCTCAGAGCACTCCTCATGGTAGATGCGAAAGAAAATGCAAAGGGATGCAACATCTCTTCGCAGTGCCAATGAATCGAGCCGATCGGAAAAGGCTCGGTCGTCGACGATTCGAGCCGCTCTGCGCTGGATGCGGTCAAGTGGAAGGAGCTGGCACTGGGGAGCCCCTGCCCAGAGATGGGAACAGTATTCCATGTGAGGCCGAACCTGCGCCTGGTAAAGTTGCAGGCGGTGTGCTGGCATGAAATACTGTCCCGCTCTGATGAGCACGCCAAGCTTTTTAGAGGCCAATTTGGCCTTCTCTTCCAAGTGACCACGAAACTGCACGTCACTCGATATCTCGACTCCGAAGATACCGATACTGGCTGAGGCAAGAAGGGGAGTACCTTGCAACTGAGGAGATACGACAAAGGGGTTCTTTTTAGCGGTAAACACGCAAACTTGTGTCTTCTCAGGATTAAACTGGACTAAATTTAGTCGCCCCCAATCCGAGACTTTGTTCAGCAAAGACTCGACTTCAGACACAAGTTTGTTCCGGTACTCGGCGACGTTTTCCCGAGAAATATTGGCACGGCCGGTGTATAGAGCATCACCAGTGCTGTTATCCGCATAGCAATGAATGGTCCAACAGGAAAGGTGTATGATCCTCCACATCTGGAATCCGCGTAGGCGAAGTAACCAGTTGTGTCAGACCATATGCCAAGGCAAAGTCATAAACAGATCTCCCCGCATGATCGGTTAAACGTGAACCGAGCCATTCGGCATGGTGGGCGTTAAAATCGCCAAGGATCACGATCTCTGCGGATGGGACCTGTTGTAGCAAGGAATCTGTAGCCATTTGGACGTGGTCGATGAGTCGGTCTGTTTTGGCATTTCCGCTATGGGACCTATAGAGGCACCCGTAGACGCGCGGATGGTCGTCGCTGTCTACGCGTAGCCAAAGGATGGACAGGTCCGAACCTTCAAGACTGCCGAGGCGTCGAGAACAGATGTCCTCTCTGACATACACGCAAACTCCAGCCCGAGGCACAAAGGAGTGCTCCAGTTTGTACCCCGGGTAGGAGAGATACGAAATATCAGCCGGAGAGGAAACCTGCGTCTCGGTCAGAAAGAGCAAGGCCGGCTTCGCCGTCTCGAGATGGTAATGGACGGCGTTTAGGTTAGAGTGAAGTTCCCTGATGTTGCAGAAATTCACGGATAGCGTGGCAGGGGTTGCTCAGTTTGCCCCGTGCAGTTATGTTTTTGAGCGGAATTTTGCCCGCCCCCCCCCCCCGAATACGCGGGGCAGCCTGAGCACCCACGCTCAGGATTGGAATAACATGGTCGTGGATGCTCAGCGAGGGATTCTCCAGGGGTGCTGGTACCCTCCTGGGGTAGTCTTAGGTGTAATTCCGCTACCATGTTGAAGGGGGGGGGGGGGGGGGAATTGGGCCTCCGGCCACCTGCACTCACCAGACGAAACGCAGAAGCAGAGCCTCTACTTCACGCCGGTATTCTGTGAGGTCGTGGTACCAACCCGGCTCGAGCCGGCCCATACGTGCAACAGCACAAACTGCTGCGTGGCTCTACCACCGTTAAGAGTTTAGTTTACCTACAGTTATTTTGTCAATGTCAATTTTTACTTTATAAAATTTTGATTTATTTTTACTAATTTTTACTCTGTCAATAAGTAATAAAATAGGGTGATGGTCAATAAATTCATCAAAAACAATAGATGTAATCCCATGTTGGGCTCGTACCATAAAATGATCTAAGCACGCTTCCTTCCTTGTTGGAAGATAAACGCATTGTTTTAAGCCATGCATAGAGAGCATATTGAGGTATTCGGCAGAATATCCTTTTATAGTACAAGGCATAACATCTTAGTTTATATCTCCAGTTAAGACTACGATACTTGTGTTTATGCTATGAAGTATTTTATCAAGTGATGTGATATACTGTGTTTGATTTCGAAAACTTGGTGGTCTATATGTACAGATAGCCGTGGTATCTGTATCAACAGTGAGTATTAGCACATTGCCATCATCTACTAATGGTTCATATGATGTGACGTTTACACATATGAAAAAAAATGTATAAGTTATTTTTAACGTATGCTACCACACCGTCATTCTGGGTTAATAAACGTTTAGTATAGTATGATGTCTAGGTGTCTATTTCCGGTATTATGGAATCATCTTTTAACCAACATTCAGAAAAAACTACAATGTCTATATTAATATTCAATTGTGACATGAAAACTAGAAAAGCGTCTAAATTACAATTGAGACTTCTTATATTAACACATAATACACAAAAGGAAGACAAGTTTTTATCATGAAAGTTTTTTTACATCCCTACAAAGGTACTTGACTAGCTCAGTAGGACTTGACAAGCTCATACACCTTACCTCGTTTACTAGGTCAATCTCATCAATGATAGTTTCACTAGGAAAATTGAATTTTAAAAGTATTCATTTTTTATGACTTATTTTCAGTGATGCTTGGGGATATACTTGAATATATGGCATATATTGACATAATATTTTAATTGAGTTGTAATAAGTTATTATTTTTCTAACAGACATATATATGTGAATAAAAGAAAGTGTATTTGATGTTGGTTTTAGGTGTGAAATTGTTATGTGTATCTTTCGTGATAGTTATTGTATGAATTACGTGTGTGTACCTGTTTTTATTGTGTTGTATGTGTTACTTATGACTAACAGGAAAATTATAAAATAAGAATAGTTATAAAAGTAAGTTCGGTAAAAATAATATAATGGAAAGTTAATTATTTTCAAGTTACATCGATAGCGAAAATCTAGTCATTTTTGCGTTTTTAATTTTAAAAAAATCCGATTCCGATTCTATACGTATTGTTGGCGAGCCCACTTCTCTGCGTAGAAATACCCTTCCATATGTAGTCCAGCAGAATTTAATATTTTCTTGAGTAGCAAATTCTCTAGCCAAGTAGAATAATCTTTTTTTTTAGTGCTGAGATTTTTCCGAAATGTAAATTGGAGTCTTGGGCCCTCCAATTCCCAGATGTTCAGTGCTCAGTTTGTTATGCTTATTTTCTTTATTGAAGGTTTTAACTAATTTGAGTAAACTCTCTTTGACTATATTTGATGTAAATTCAACAATAACATGCTTATTCTTGGTCTTAGAATTTGTACGAAAGACGTCTTTTATATCAGTTGGTGGAATTGGAGTCTTAATAACTGTACCTGTTTTAAGAATTAGATTTTTTAAGTCTTATTTGGTTTCAACATTATTTTTGGGTACATTTCGAATTTTCAGGCTACTGTAGCGGGTTGGGCGTTCTAGTTGATCTATTTTAGCTTCCAAATAAGCGAATATAATTCTTATCTTCTTTTATATTTTCTTCCATCTTTTGCACCTTATCTGTAATTTCATCATATTTCTTTGATGTGAAGTCCACCGATTCTTGCAGTCTAATGTTCTTTTCTTTTATTTCCTTCATATATATATATAAATTTTAAGTCCATAAACATGCTCAGTATTTCATTTTTGAAAGTCGACATATCAGAATTTTTATCTACTTTCTCTCTTCTCCTTTTATTACGCTGGGCAACGTAAGTTATTTCGAGTTCTGTGTTATCTGTTATATTGTAATACTGTGTCAATTTTTTACGTGGCGTTCACTGTTTAGATGTCGCCAAGTCAGTTTACCTTTATTGCAGGGCATGCTTCAAAGTGGACTACCTAGGTATAGAATAATTTGATTTTGTTCTCTTCTGAGACAAAAACAAGCCTAACAATAGGTTTTTACAATTGTTGCGTATATATTAATGTTTTCATACGCAACGTTGAAACTTCGCCTAAAGAGTTATAAAAATATATTAATATTTATTCACCTTAAGCAGTGAAACGCAAGCTTTTAGTGAATTTGTGTCAAAACAACATACAATGTAATTCGTTTGTATCTAGGCCACAGAAGATAAATTGTAGACGTATGAAAATTTAATAGTAAAAATGACGCATCATAAATTTTTATTTGAACCAAATATAAGTATAAAAGTAAAATCATTTACAGATAATATTCATTCGAATCTTGTTTTTTGAAATTAGAAAAGATTCATTATGGTATATACTTAGGTTGGAGACAAAGCAAAAAGGAGAATCTAGTAGTCGCCAAAACCCAAGTGTCCGAGCAAAGTTCTCTCGCTGATATTGACTTAAACTATCTTGGCAAATTAGTGTCTAATTTGCCATGGGTAATCTCATCAACATTGTTTTGCGACCCGGCTAGTGTGAAGTAAGTCTATTTCATATTTTAGGACGTAATTAATTCTTATTATATTCCATACATAATGTTATCAAATATCTTTCAAAATAAAATATAAATTGTGGCAATATCACACAAAATGATTTATTTCGATTTAAAGATCGAGCACTCTTAATGAAAAATCTTTCTAACAATGACAGAAGATAATTAATCTTCTAATCATCTCTAATAAATATTAAAGATGTTAAAAAATTAGCTAAGATCTAATAAAAAAATTACAATTTTTTTTATTAAGTAATAAAATAAAATGATGTCTACTTCACCAGATTATGTCTCGTTTAGAAGCGAAACACGACACCTGTTATCGGCGGTGTTGTGTCTTTCCTGAGATGACGACGGTGAAGTAGTTCTGCTGGGATTAGTGGTGACGGAGATACTGCACACAATCGAGGGAGGGCGGGAGGTGCTCTTCCAACTAGTTAAGACACATCATTTATCACTAGGATCTTTGCTAATGAATTTTTAGCATCTTTTATGATAGAATAGGAATGAGAGATGGAAAATATTATAGGAAGAGTGTAGGAAAAGTTTACATCGACTACTCTGTACACAGTTATACAAAATACCTTTTAAATTTTCTATGTATTAATCATTAGATTTGACATAAATGAACTGGCAAGACGAGCAAGAAAGATGAAAATAAGCAAATCGAACAAACTTTGTTTTGGAAACTTCAACGAGGAAATGTTGAAAGTTATAATGAATTGCGATTTAACTTTTAATTAAAGATGTAATAATTTTTTGCATTTACTTTTCTTTTTTTTACTTTGCATTTTGCTTTGCATTGACTTTTCAAGTACTTTATTTATTAACAATCATCACAGAACATACGCTAAAGTGATGATCACCATTTAGAAGGATTCACAAATAATCAGTGGTTACTAAAATTCATGTTAAATATAAATTTTAACATAATTATTTGCTCGTATTTCTATCAAATTTATTTATAATTATTTATTCTCGGATGATAATAAAATTTTTACCAGTTAAAAAGAAGACATCGTGAGGAAAAAATATTTCCAGCATATTTGAAGTTCAGTTATACGCACAGTGCGTGGTTAGCACTCGACTACTTGCTCTATAACCCTCTCAAAACTATAAGACGAGGTTATTACTTAAGATATGCTGGAACCTTTCTTTAAAAATTTGTATTCTAGTAAGATTAAAATAAATATCCACGGCCAAGCCACCCATTTGGTCCCACAGTTTAAAATAAAATTCAAATCATCCACTAAGTATAGTCATCTGTAAAGGATGTTACATGTTCTCCACAGAACAGATGACTGTCTTATTGATCTAGTGGCCGTAAACGTGAATCCTGATCAATTGGTCCTAGGTCCAAAGCTCGGGTCACGACCAAATCAGTTTTTGGATTTTTGTGTCGAGAAATTCTCGGTATCTCATCCCGGACGTGTCGAATTGCCCTCTTATCGGACTCAGCAATCGTGTGAACAATGAGATATACCCATGTAATGCAATCTATAAAGAATATAATCATTTATATGTCTTATATGTTGGATAGTCTCACACCATCACTACACTTTAATACTACGTATTCATATTAAATTTTGACATCAGAATTGGTTTTGTTTGAATATTACGTGATGAAACAGTTAATTTTATTACATAATTTAGAAGGCACAGGTAAGAATAATTTAAATTGCTAAATAAGTTGATTTTGTGTTTTTTTTTTTTAGATAATTAAACTCACCTTCTTCACTCAGGTTCTCGGAACCTTCTCACAGAATGCTTGCGTAAAGACATAAACATCTAAAATCATCTTGGCGTTTGCGTTTGCGTTGTCACCCCTGAGGACTAAGATGGAATGCCTCGTTTTCAGGAAATAGGGTCTCCAGTTCTCTACACTCAGCATACGAAACACACCAGTATTAAGCTGCTATTTCACGCTGGTATTCTGTGAGTGCGTGATCCTACTCCAGTCGAGCCAACCATAATATAGCTGCAGCGTGGCTCTACCACGTAATCGTAAAAGGTTCATCATCACTGGTATGAAATCAACCCGTAAGTTACACACTAAAAAATATTCCCATCAGATTGCCTAAAACACGGTCCTGAACAATCTCTATTCAATGATGCTGCACTCGCTTAATTTGCTACCAGCGCATGGCAGATTGATCGTTGTCTGTCATGCCTTTTGTAGGCCTTGCAACAGACCGAGTCCCATTTCAAAGAAAAATGGAATGACTACTTTCAACAGTAAGATAATCCTAAAAGAAATCCTTAAACGATTCTGTGTAAGCGTAACCCTATCGTAGTCCATTCTTTGCTATAATAAGCTGCGAAGTGGTTCTTTCACTCAAAAACATCTTCTTATGAGTCCTAGATTCGAGTTTTAAAGCAGATTGTTAGAATTAATTTCACATAACGGCAAGACTAATAGCATCTTTCTTCTTGCTCGTATAAGTCTTCTACTGGACTTGAGACCCCTCCCGTTGCGGTGAGTATTTGCCTTAATTGCCACGATTGGTAAGCGGATTAACGATCACAGTACCCGACGTGAGTAGATTTGATACGAGGTATTTCATTTTAGCCCTCAGGCGTGAAAACCCATTTACACTTTGATACTTAATTGAGGATAGATATAGATGTCTACGGGACACAACATCCATTATCTTACGATTATGTTGACTGTGGCTTGCTTGTCACCCTTATTCTATTAAAAACGAAACGCTACGAGATTTTACACTGGTATTTTGTCCAGGCCGGTTGAGCCGGCCCATTCTTGCTAGCTGCAGCGTAGTTATATCACGGTTTTCTTACGTCTGACTTTAACAAAATGGTTTAGGTATCATACACGCACGTAGTTTTTTATTAATATGATAAATGTAGATTTAGCTCAACACTACCTTGTGGTGTTGGCGTAAGATAATCCATACATACTTCAATTTCCTCCCGTGGGTTTCCTTTTTTTAAATGTATATCGTAATTTTTTTTGAATCTTCGCGCAGCCATAGGATGGACAGATCCGTACCTTCAAGACTGCCAAGGCGCCGAAAACAGGTGTGCTCTCTGACGTACACACAACCTCCAGCCCGGGACAGAAATGAGGGTTCTAATGTGTACCCCGGGTGGGAGAGATACAAAGTATCAATCGCAGAGGACACTTGTGTCTCGGTTAGAAAGAGCAAGGCCAGCTTTGCCATCTCCAGAGGGTAGTGGACGACGTTAAGGTTTGAATGAAGTCCCCTGATGTTCGTCTTGATAGAATCCCTTCCACTGTTATTTAATTCAATTTAGCTCTTTAAAAGTCCCATGCTGAACCCTATCTCGAAAAAATGCCACAAAACACTATCCTGAGCCACCTCCGAGCATCACCGGTGCATTCGTCAACTTCCTATATGACTTACCAAATGGTTACTTCGTCTGGTTTTTTTTAAAACTAATACTTTTTTTCTTTAATATTAATTTGGCATTCTTGGCATAACTTATGTTCAGCTGTGGACTTTTGAAAAGCTATATTGAATTATTAAATGAAAAAGTAATTAAAAACAGATTTTAGAATTGTAAAGGAATATAAATTGCACGTAACAATTTTAAATCACCACTCATTTTAAAACAAGTTTTTTTATAGGATAAGGGCGACAAACGAACACGCAGTCCACCTAATAGTAAATGACTGCTGCAGCCCACACACATCCACATCTATCCTCGATTACGAACCAAAATGCAGATACATTGTCTCCCGTGAGGATTAAGATGGAATGCACCGTTTCCAGTAAAAAGGTCTCCGGTTCGCTACACTCACCATACGAAACACAGCAGCGTTAACCTATTATTTTACGCTGGTATTCTTTGAGAGCGTGGTCCTTCTCCGGTCAAGTTGACGAATTTGTGCATCAACTCTACTACTTATATAGCTGCAGCATAGCTCTACCACGTAAAATAATAAATACATTTGTACCGCGTACGCAAAACATTGCAGGGAACAATATTCCTGAAGCGATCATCCGTTAAGTATATATACTCCTTTGTGAGCATTCCTTTTGCGAATAATGTGAGAATGTGCCTCTTTGAAGTTTAATGAGCCTGAGGCTCAAATCCCGTAAATGTTACCCTAATAATTTTTGTTCTCTGGCTTAAAACAATTTATAATTCTATGTGTGCTATGAATAACGTGAAGCGTGACAAAGAGAAAGAGAAGTGCATAAAAGGGATTAGAACAAAGTTGGAAAAATCAATCGATAACCCATAAATCTTTATGAGTAATAAATCTGTCTTTTTTAATAAGGGTGACAAACGTTCCGATCAGATTCAGATTTCAGATGTTAAGTGGATGCTGAGACATCTACATCTATCCTCGATTAAGCATTAAAATGCAGACTAAGACTGAATGCCTCGTTTCTATTAATAAGTGTCTCTGGTTCCCTACGCCTATCATAGGATACACAGAAGCATTAAGCTGCTATTTTATGCTGGTATTCTATGAGAGTGCAATCCTTCCCCGGTCGATCCAATCCATTCGTGCTACTACCATAACATAGCTGCAGCGTTGCTCAACCAATTATAAAACTATTATACCTTTTAAATCTATTTACTATATGTTTTATAAGACTGGAGTGACAAACGAATTGACAATTTACCTGGAGCTGAGTTACTACTGAAGTCCGTGGAAGAAGTGTAAACATATGTTCTATGGATACTAAATGAAGGGATTAAATAGTGATGCGCCATGATTGACGCTTATATGTTAATTAAATTAAATTTATAGAATAGAATAGAATATAATACATTTTATTCAATATTAATTACAAGTAATTCTTATTGAAAGTCATTTTTTTACTTTACCAATGGTTCGAAAAAAATACTTTGACCTGGGAAGAATCAGGAAGTAAACCCAGCGGGTTTTTTAAAATAAATTTTACAATATCAATGATTACAAACTATTTACAAAATTTATTTTAGAAACAGCTTGGAAGCGATCACCTCATTCGCAGGGATTATTATCAACCATGTATTCATTTATATTATAATAAACTTTTTATAACAGTTTTATAACAGCAAGTTGTACAGAAGTCCGAAGAGTACAATTTGCCACTATGTCTGGCGTATGTGGACTATGAGAAAGCCTTTGATTCCGTCGAAATTTGGGCGGTGCTGCAGTCCCTTCAGCGGTGCCAAGTTGACTGTCGGTATATCAAAGTGTTGAAGTGCTTGTACAGTAGGGCTACGATGGCTATCCGAGTACAGAACCAGAGTACGAAACCTATCTAATTGCAGAGAGGTGTAAGACAGGGTGACGTCATATCCCCGAAACTCTTCATCGCTGCATTGAAAGACGTTTTCAAGCTTCTGGACTGGAAAGGATACGGTATCAACATCAATGGCGAGTACATCACTCACCTTCGATTTGCCGACGATATAGTCCTTATGGCAGAATCGCTGGAGGACCTAAGCACTATGCTCAATGACCTCGATAGTGTTTCCCAACGGATAGGTCTTAAGATGAACATGGACAAAACAAAGATCATGTTCAATATCCATGTCACACCTATGCCGGTAGTTGTCGGGAGCACTAAGCTCGAAATTGTTGACGAGTATGTTTACCTGGGACAAATAGTCCGATTAGGTAAGTCCAACTTCGACCGAGAGGTCAATCGACGGATTCAACTCGGCTGGGCAGCGTTCGGGAAGCTACGACACATCTTCTCGTCAGACATACCTCAAAACCTGAAAACGAAATTGTACAACCAGTGCGTGTTGCCAGTGATGACATACGGAACTGAGACGTGGTCCTTCACTGCTGGCCGTATCAGGAAGCTCAAGGTCGATCAGCGAGCTATGGAGAGGTCTATGCTCGGAGTTTCTCTTCGTGATAAACTTAGGAATGAGGATATCCGCAGAATAACCAGAGTAACCGACATAGCCCAACGGATTAGTAAGCTAAAGTGGCAGTGGGCCGGCCATATAGCTCGAAGAACCGACAACCGATGGGGAAGAAAGGTTCTCGAGTGGCAGCCTCGTACCGGTAGGCGAAGTGTAGGGCGTCCCCCCCACGAGATGGAGTGACGACCTGGTAAGACATGCAGGAAGGCGATGGATGCAGGTGGCTCAGGACCGTGCTTTGTGGCATTCTTTGGGGGAGGCCTATGTTCAGCAGTGGACTTGTGAAGGGCTGTAATGATGATGATGATGGATTGTGTGCTCGTTTGTCACCCTATCCTATAAAAAAACAATAAATGAAAATTATGCATGATATCATATGATAGATTAAATGAAAAAAGTACAAAAAAGAAAAAGTAATTTATATAATACCGTTCTAACTAACACGATTTTATAAGACTTTTGAAAGAGTGAAGAGATTGAGCACGACGAATGTGGAGAGGTAAAAAGTCCACAAACGTTCAGCAGTTACAGTAAAGGATTTCTTAAAAAGGGAGGAAGAGTGCGAAATATTGACAGAGGTTCGAAGAAACCGATTATGGGTAAGGGAAAGATACTGGAAACGGACTTTTAAGTAATGAGGTGTGGAAGGATTAAACAGCATTCCATACAAAGTGGAGAGAATGTGAGTATTCCTGCGAAAGCGGATCGTGAGCCCTTTGTGCTGTTTGCGAAATTCAGAGATATGATCATATTTGCGAAGCCCAAATATAAATCAATAATACATATATTTTGCATGCGCCCAAGGCTATTAAGCTTCTGCTCGGTAATGTCAAGATAGCAAATATCAGCATAGTCAAGAATAGGCAGAAGTAGAGACTGGGTGAGCGTAACTTTAGTTACTGTGGGAAGAAAATTACGTAAACTACGTAAAGAGCTTAAAGCAGCAAACATTTTTCTACTAACGTCATTAACCTGTGAGGTTCAGGACATACAAGAGTCGAGATACAACCCCAGGTTTTTAACCTTGTTACTGTAAGGGATTTGAGTGCAGTCTAGTGAAATAGGAGGGAGGGAAGACTAGTTAATTTTTCCAATTAATCTCGAAACCATAAACCATAACGTTTACTCCAATTCGAAATACAAGTCATATAAGCGTTAATAGTGTCAATTGCTTTAGACAAATCTTCAAGAGAGGATTGAGTATAGATTTGGAGATCATCAGCATACAAGTTGAGGAAGAGGCCAAAGTATGACTTAGCCAAATTATGAGTTAATGAAAATTGCAAACAGAAGAGGAGACAACACGCTACCTTTTTTTACGCCAGCCGCTGTATTAGTCCAGGTGGAAAAGACATCTTGCACCTGAATACGCTGTCAGCGACTAAACAAGTAACTTCGAAAACAGTCAACTACAGTTGGAGATATGTTAAGAAAGCGCAGGATGTCCAACAAGATATCAAAATCTACTGTATTAAATGCATTACTAAAATCAAGTAACGTAATAATGGTAAAGTTTTATTTCTCCATACCATACCGAATATCATCAGTGATTTGTAAAAGTGCAGTAGTCGTACTATAGCCAGGATGGAAACCGGATTGCAAAGGATTTAAAAGATTATGTTTTAAAATATAGGTGCTTAATTGATTCTGCACAAGACGTTCAAGAACTGGAAAGGAAAGGCAAGATAGAGATAGGTCTGTAATCAGAAAAACTAGAGGGATTCGACTTTTTCGGAAGAGGAACTACAAATGCATCTTTCCAAGCTGAAGGGAAAAAAAGAAGAATTCAGTGAATTATTCAGGATGGATGTGATCGCAGGTGAAAGGAGATCAAGGAGAGGGATGACCATTTCCGACTAATGCAGTCACTACCAATTGAATCTGAATGGATGGACATTATGGTTCTCTTAACATCAAAACTGTTAAATTGACGAGAGATTAAGAATCCAAAGTATTGTCTTTTGCTTTATCATTAATGCAAGACAAAGATGATAAATACAAATTAATTTGATTGAGATCAAAGTTATGGTGAGTGAAATTTTTTCATATTTTAGGATCTTGTACTGATTCATGGATATAGCGTCATTGTGCTTTTCTACACAAATTGTTGCAACGATTCCTAACAAATCTATACTTCTCTCGATTCAGGTCGCTAGGAACTGACTTGTATTTTGCTTTGGCACAATTTTTAAATGGATGATTTTTTATATCATCAGTCAGCCAAGGAGACAGAGGATGCTTTACATGCACTGGACAAACAAGAGCATGAAAGTCATAAAGCTAATGTAACAAAGAGTTTGACAATGCAAGGGGATGCAACATCTCTTCGCAGTGCCAATGAATCGAGCCGATCGGAAAGGACTCGATCGTCGACGATTCGATCCGCTCTGCGCTGAATGCGGTCAAGTGGAAGGAGCTGGCACTGGGGAGCCCCTGCTAGAGATGGGAACAGTATTCCATGTGAGGCCCAACCTGCGCCTTGTAAAGTTGCAGGCGGTGTGCCGGCATGAAATACTGTCCCGCTCTGCTGAGCACGCCAAGCTTTTTAGAGGCCAATTTGGCCTTCTCTTCCAAGTGACCACGAAACTGCACGTCACTCGATATGTCGACTCCGAGGATTCCGACTGGCTGAGGCAAAAAGGGGAGTGCCTTGAAACTGAGGATATACGACAAAGGGGTTCTTTTTAGCGGTAATCGCGCAAACTTGTGTCTTCTGAGGATTGAACTGGACTAGATTTAGTCGCCCTCAATCCGAGACTTTGTCCAGCAAAGACTGGACTTCAGACACAAGTTTGTTCCGGTACTCGGCGACGTTTTCCCGAGAAATATTAGCAAGTAGGAAGAAGTTTTAATTTATTTTAAAAATTCTTTTTATTTTTTCTTATTTTTATAATAATATAAGCAAAGTGAGAAAAGAATGCGCAAACTACTTAGGGATATTTAAATAAGATTTACTTGACTTCTTTGGATGATCTTTTTGGTCCTTTTCTTTCAGCCGTTTCCTTTACAATATTTTTTTCGTCGAAACCGTTTTATTTCCTAAAGTATGGCAAGCTTTTCTAAGATCACAAAGACACCTTTTTTATAAAATCGAAGTGGTGAACGAACTTGCAGCTCATGTGATAATAGATATTTACTTATTCAAGATTACACAACATAATATATGATATGGTGGACTTACTAACTAAGACATTCTGTACTAGTCAACAATTGGGTGATACAACGATAAAAATAATAACTAGGTAATGAAATTGATAAAATATATAAATGTTAATTAAAGTTATGTGTAGACTGTAAAGGTATGGTCTTATTTCTCAAAATAGACTTTAGCGTAAGTGGCTCACCATACTTGTTCTTTTGTCAATTATAAAAGGTTCCATATTCGCCTTCCTACCTTCAGGATCAATTTCAGTATCTCTATTCTTTTCATGAAAGGTTTCTCGATCTACCAGTAACATCGATTTTTTTTTTGCTAGTAATTTCTTCACTGTTCAGGCTGAAGTTCTTTGGAATTTCTTTCTCGATGACATCAGAAAAGCGACAAACAAATACTCCTTTAAAAATTTTAAGGAGGAATTATTAGGAGTTGATAAAAATATTGGTAAAAAAGGTAACGTGTGTTTAAATTTATTATATATGTATTTGTATGTATGTACACACTTGTATTTATATACCTATTTATATAAATTACATGTTTTAAGACATGTATGTATACTAGTATATACAATGTGTATTTACTAACAAAATTATGACATAATATATTTTGTTACATATATAATGATATTTGTTCAACAGTTAGATTGATTTGGAGAATATTAAAATGTCATCTATGTAAGTTATTGTGAACTCTGCAAGTTTGTGTTTTCTTATTAAACACATTATTCTCTGAAATATTGCTGGCGAAGTTTTTAGGCCAAATGGTAAACACGTCCACTGGAAGTGACCTTCTTGTGTCACAAACGCAGTTTTGTGTCTATCCGTAATACGTAGAGGTATTGACCAAAACGCTGAGTTTATGTCCAGTGTGGAGAAATATTTGCAATCTCTTGTTTTTATCATTAGGTCCTCAATAAGAGGAAACGGTTGTGATTGCGGCACAACAATTTTATTTAGGTCTCGAAAATCTATACACAATCTTGATCTTGTGTTTTCCTCTTTTTTGTAAGCTAATGTTACTGGTGCCGCAAATGGACTATATGATTCTTCGATCAAATTTCTCTTTAATAATTGTGCAATTTGTTGTTCGATTTCTTTTTATCTTCGATTGTGCAACGATATGGTCTTTTACTGCAATATTTTTCTACTAATAAATCAATGTGTGCTTCATAATCCTTTACTGTGCCAATGTCATATTTATCTTTTGCAAAAACAGATTTATTCTTTGTTATTAAATCATCAATTATTGCCTGTTTGTCAATGTCTAAATGGTTTATCCAAATAATGAAATTTTCTTTATTGAAGTATTCGTTAAAGTTAATAAGGTTTTTTTTGTCATTTTGAGAATTTTCAAATTTTATTTCCTTTCGAATTATTTCATTTTCTGACTCTTTATTTTTCATTTCTTTAAAAATATTGTCAATCTCTAACCTTTTTGTTATTGTTTCCTTAGAAACGTTGTTTGTCTCTGAATTTTTAATAAATTTTTTTTGTATTGGAACTTTTTGACTGATTTCTAAGTTTTCATTTTGAATTAAATGGAATTTTTTAATACAGTCTAGCCCAATCAAAAAATCATGATCAAAATTTTCTTGATCTATTACAAAGACATCCATTTTTCTTTCTACATTAAAAATATTTACGTCAAGTGTTATTATACCACTTGCCTTTTTAACGCCATTAATTGTTTTTAAATTAGTATTGTTGGAATAACCTAATGTTTTATGTTTAAATTTCAGTAATCTTGAATTTATCAAGGACACGTTTGAGCCTGAATCATAGATTCCAAATACTTCAAGGTTTTTATTCAATACTAACCTTACTTTAATTAATGGCGGCACTATTGGTTTTTTGGTTCTTCACACTGCAGTTCACATTCCAATTCTGAATTATTAATAAGTTTGATTTGTTTCTTTTCATTTTCTTTATTGTCTTTTGTTTTAAACCAGCATGAATCTTCTGAGTGATAGCGTACTCCTTTCTTTAGCTTCTCGCAAATGCTACATTTTTGCATCTTTTCTTTCGATGGTTTAGTATCATCTTTCTTTTTCATAAACTTTTTCTTGATGGCCAAATGTTCTAATTTACCAACTTCATTGAATAAGTCTTTTGTTTCTAATATTTCTACTTTGTTGATCTTATCTGTTATAAAGTCTGGCAATCCAGCAGCGATTAGATCAATCAAGGTCCCTTGATCAATTGTCTTTCTTACTTCAAGTAAAAGTTTTTCCTTTTTAATGGAATATTCCAATAAAGATCCTGATTGATACTTGAAAGCTAAGGCATATTTACTACTAGTCCAACCCTTATTTGCATAGGTTTCTACAAAGTTTGATTTCCATTTCGACCATTCCGATTGCAAACTTAGCTTAATCATCATGGAAGTATACCAATCAGTGCATGATTTTTATAGAAATAATCTGAGGATTTCAATTTTCTCTTCATCTTGTACTATATCAAATCTTGTACATTCCTTTTCGAAAACTTCCATCCACTGACATGCACTAACATTCTTGCCATCAAATTTATCTAGTACAAATCTGTCTGCTAATTTTTTTACGCTTTGTTTTTCCTTTCTTTGTTGACTTTCAACTAATTTTTCCAAAATTTTCACCATGTGATCTTCGGAATTGTTTTTGTTCATAGTAGCCAATTGTTCTTCAGTAACTTCCTCTAGGTATTGGTCCTCAAATATCATGTTTTCATCTTCATCAAAGTATGTTTTTTGCATATCTGGTGTTAGTTTTATCCAAACACTTCTAGTTTGATGTCTTTTCTTTATTGTATTTCGCACTATATTGTAAGCCTTAGAGGCGTAAACATATTTGTGAAGTGACGCTGCTTCATACTCCTCAGGGATCAGGAAAACTTTATCATTTTGTGTAATGATTGAGGTTATGGCGATATAGGTTGTTTTTCCATCTTTTGTAGCTTTTGATCTGAATACGAATTTTAGTTTCTCCATTTTCTTGATAATTACAAGAAATGTCGTTTTATAATGATATTTGTTCAACAGTTAGGTGATATGATATCGTAAATCAAAACACAACTGAGTTTCTCTGTAATAAAAGATTTATGTTAGTTAACATGTTTGTTTAGTACTAATTACAAAGTATAATATTCTATTTATTATAAACCTTACCTGTAATAAAAGAAACGACATTTAATGTTATTAATTACAATATCAATTCCTAACGTCAATAGTTTTCATAATGGAATTCATTCGACCACAGACTAACTAAAAAAAGGCTGAGTATATTCCCTGGCGCTAGCAGCACAGCCTTTATTTGAACTAAAGAAAATATATTTTCTTTACACATATAATATGTTTTTTTTGGTTCTATACTTTTTTTATTACTACACCTACGTCGAATTCTCACCACTCCATGTGTTTACTGGTAGAGAACGCCCTTAGGCGTTAAGTCTGCCCCTTGTTTCCTTTCTATATGGGAATGCAATAAATATTTTAAATAAAATCTAAATAAATATAAAATAACCGGCTAAGTGCGAGTCGGACTTGTACATAAAGAATTCCGTACTATCGTAAAACACGTTTCTAGTAGGAAACCTTAAAATTTATTTATTGTTATTATAGCGGCACACATTCTGTGAAAATTTCAACTGCCTACCTATTACGGATCATGAGATACAGCCCACTGACAGACAGACGGACGGACAGCGGAGGGTTAGTAATAAGGTTCCATTGGTTATTTTTCGAGTACGGAACCCTAAAAAGGAGTGATATGCTTTTGTAAATCTAAGTCAGGGACGTTTTACCATCTTAAAATACAACCCAACATACCAAAGGCTGGGATAATAATCAAACCCTGGCTTAAAATACTTAAAAGGTAATATTTACTATATAACATACTCGTATTATGTAAAATCTTCTTTTTTATTGCAACTAGCACAAAACTGTTCCATACCTGCCCGCAAATACGCTTGTCAGTCAGATTGATGAGCACACACGCAAGCAAGAACACCTTCGTGCTACGGCTTATGTCCTGTTATTATCATCATTTTATATTGAGCCCATTTCAATTTATTTGCAACTGCGGGTGAAGCTTGCAGTTAAAAATGTAGGCTTTATCTACTGCTTTTTAAATGACAGCAGGTGTTGCAGCTTTAAAACTATCCAATTCATTTTCTTCTGTTTCTTCTCCATCGTCATCAACCCTACATCATAAAAGTCTTTTGCTGACATGAGCCTCATTGATTGTAGAAAAGTTTAGCCTTAATCATCTTGCTTTACGTATGGATTAGCAATCGCAGTACCAGATCTTAGATGATGTTTTCCATCGCCGGCCTGGGTTTTTAACGACTTGGGTAAATGAGATTGCAATACCATCATCTATCAGAAGCTATAAAATTTTTTTAGCATTTAGAATAGACGTCTCAAACGCTGCGCCGCCACCACGCAGTAAAACACAACAGACTACTAAAATAACAAATCAAAAATAGATACATTTCCTCAGACTAATTAAAAAAAGGGAATATAGTCGTATAATTTGACTAAACAGAGTAAAGAACCACACCAAGCAAATGAACTGACCTCAGCTTTTCCAGTTTAATTAAATAAAAAATTTCCAAAACTTCTCCTGTGTCACTATATTTTAAATAAATTACTAAGCACGAAAATAAATAGAAAAAAAAGGAAAACGTTTGAAAGTCGCATACAGCCATTTGAGTGGCAAGTAAGATTTGAAATAGACAGTGTAACAATCAGACTATACAAGAGGCAGACAGTATTTGAGATAATTAATGTAATTGGGGGTCATTGTAGAAGCGTGCTCGTCGCGACCCCTGCCAGCCCTTTTCAGGGCTGCAATTCTACTCAGCTGCGCACCCATGCCAACGAGGGTTAGGGCGTCCCCCCTAGGTGACGCACACCAGCTCGTCCCCGTTGGTGTGGAATGCAGCGCGCAAAGCGGCGATGGGGACCGCCACCCGTCACGGACAGCCCGACACGGCGGAAGGTAGAGGACAGAGTGCAGAGTTGGCACGTGGAATGTTAGAGGAGGCATGAGAGATAAGACGAATGAGTTGATCGAAATAATGAAAGAAAGAGAATTAGATGTCGTGTGTATGTCGGAGACCAAACGGAAGGGCAGTGGAACTGAAGAGCTCCCTGGCGGGGCGTTAGCTCTATGGTCCGGAGTCCCGGAGAGCGAGAACGCCTGCCAGGGAGTGGGGGTGCTGCTGTCTTCTCGGTTGGTCAATGTTATGACTGAATATAAGGTTGTGAACTCAAGACTTCTCTGAGTTCGCTTTAAATTGGGACTGACGAAGTTATTCCTTTTGGCTGTTTATGCGCCGGTAGCTTCGTCGTCCAGGGCTGAGCTGGAGGATTTTTTGGGAGAATGTAAGAGAAGTTCTAGATTTGGCTAGGGGAAACGAAAGAATTGTTGTATGTGGTGATTTGAATGGATGGGTTGGTACCGCTCGACCAGGGTACGAGTCGGTACTTGGAAAATTTGGCGATAAAAGGGTTAATGATGCTGGCAAGCTTATACTGGCGGTATGCAAGGAAAAGGGTCTTCTTGTGTCAAACACTATGTTTAATCACAAGAAAATCCATATGTATACTAGAGAACGAAAGAATGTGAGAAGTATGATCGATTTGTTCCTGGTGGATGACCGACTGCGAAAAAAGGTGATGGATACGCGAGTGTTCAGGGGTGCTGACCCGAGAACGGATCACTATCTAGTGTTCGCGGGTTGGCGCTACCGGACGGCAGTAACAGAACCACAGTCGGTCTGTCGCATCTGAAGCTGGAAGCTTCAGGAAGCGGATACTAGGGACAAATATCATGCGAGGGTAGCCGAAAAGCTTGACATCTTCGATGGCAGAAAAGAATGTGTAGAAAGAACATGGCAGAACCTTAGGGATGGAATAGTAAGTGCAGAGGAAGAAGTGTGTGGAACAATAAAAAGAGGCAGTAGTAAAAGAAGAGATGCATGGTGGAATGATGAAGTGAAAGTAGCTGTAAAGAAGAAGAAGAAAGCATGGTTAGACTATTTGGCCTCTAGTAATGATAAGGATATGAGAGAGAAGATGAAAGAAAGATATAGGCTGCAGAAAGTTCACACGAAAGCATTGATTGAGGAAGTGCGTGAAAGGTGTAGAACGAAAGGTTGTCGCACAACTTTAAGGAGAAATCCAAACTCTTCTAGAAAGAGGTTGGAAGGACCCGAAGTGGTGCGACGGCCTTAAGAATGAACAAAGTGTTTTCGAGAACTAAAGAGATTGAACGTGCGATTCGAAGTTTGAAATGTGGTAAAGCTGCGGGACTAGACAGAGTTACTGCTGAAATGGTCAAGTATGGTGGGCCTCTCGTCTGGGACAGCTTTCATCTGCTGTGCAATTTGTGCTGGCGGACGGGGGATGTCCCGGATGATTAGCGACCCGCAGTCATTGTGCCATTATATAAATGTAAAGGTTCACATTATGACTGCGGGTGCTATCGGGCGATCAGCTTGACCAGTTTAGCAAGTAAAGTTTACTCGAAGGTTTTGACACGTAGGATGCAAGAGAAATCGGAAAGATTTCTATGGGAGGCACAATGCGGATTTAGACCTGGAAGAGGATGCACGGATCAAATGTTTTCTCTCCGCATGATCACGGAAAAGCTTTTGGCTGCTTGCTAACCAGAAGATTTTTTGTGCTTTTGTGGATCTTGAGAAAGCATTTGATAAGGTCGTAAGGAAGAAAATGTGGGAACTGTTGCCGGGGTATGGTGTGGATGGTCGATTGCTAAGGGCTGTGCAGTCTCTTTACTGTGACTGTAAAGCCTGTGTGCAGGTAGGGCGTGACCTGTCACCCATGTTTAGCGTCCAAACGAGCGTAAAACAGGGTTGTGTCATGTCTTCCTGGCTGTTCACACTGTATCTCGACAGCTGTTTACAGAAGCTGAAAGATAGCTGTTTGGGTGTGAAATTGGGTAACATAAAAGTAAATTGTCTGCTGTATGCTGATGATGCAGTGCTTATTGCACCATCAGAGGCAGAACTGCAGGCATTAGTCACGTGTATGAAAGAGGAATGTGAAATTAAAGATCTCCGTTTGAATGCTAATAAAACTAAGGTTCTGTTATTTGTAAGGGACGAAGAGAGAACGAAGTGTGAAATATGGGTAAATCAGGAATGTCTAGAACAGGTAAATGAAATTGTATAGTGCTTTTAGCCGGGATGGAAGATGTGATTCAGATGTGGACAGGCGTGTCGCTGCCGGGAACAAAGTCAATGGTGCCCTGACTGCGTTAGTCAAAAGGCAAGGCGTAGTGAAGAGTGCACGCCTTGCAATACATAACGCAGTGTTGGTACCGACTTTGTTATATGGCAGCGAAACTTGGGTATGCCAGAAGAAGCATAAAAGCCAGTTGAATGCAGTGGAGATGCGATCTCTTCGTAAAATGTGCGGCGTTACCATGGCCGACCGAAAGCGAAACGAAGAGATTCGCAATATGGCAGGTTTGAAAGATGACCTTATCACAAAAATTGATAAGGGCGTGCTTCGGTGGTTTGGGCACGTTGAGCGAATGAGTGAAGACCGAATGGTGAAGAAAATATAAAGCGCGAAAGTTAATATTAAAAGGTGTCGAGGTAGACCGAGACTAACTTTCGAAGACGAAGAACCGGAGTTCGATCCCCGCCGGTGCTAATGAAATTTTTAATTGCAATTTTAAGTGCTGATTTACCACGTGCTCTGCTGTGAAGGAAAATATTGTGAGGAAATTTGCATGTCTGAGAAAAAAGCAGAAAAATATATTTGGAAGACATGTGAAGTTCGTCATCACGAATTGGGGCAGGGGGCGGACATTTCCTTACCCTTAAACCCTCTCCGAAATTAAAGTAAGCCTGTGCCCGGCAGTGGGACGTATAAAGACTGTAACTTTAACTTTTTTAAACTAACTTTTGTCTATGGACGATGACAGATATTTTTGAGTGGTGAATAGACAAATATATCTAGGAAAGCTAAGAAATCATTTCACTCTTACTCCATCGAAAATAGAATTTTAGAGTTTATGGAAATAAAATGTTCTAAAATTCAATTACATTGCGGTAAAATTGTGAAAGTAGTTTTTTTACTAGTTCTTTTTTTACTTTTCTAAAGTTTTTTTTAGTTTGTTTTAGTTAGTTGATTAGTTAGTGATAAAATAAGCGACACAAATAAGGTATTAATATAAGTTATGAGTATGACATAGAATAAATAATATTACTAATGAGGCTCGCATAGATTATTTCCGACTACTACACGGATAGTCACTGGAAAAAAATTATCTTCTATACAATACATATTCAATACAAATAAATAAAATTGGAGTGTCTGTTCGTAATGCTAACACAACAGCTTTTTACTAAATGCATATGAAAGTATATATTATAATACTAATAAAAAAAACAGTTTTTAAAATTTTTGTCTGTCGGTCTGTCTGACACATAGAGATCTGTTTGTTCCGGCTAATTTCCGAAACGGCTGAACAAATTTTGACGAAACTTTCACTTGCAGATGGCTGATGTTAAAGAAGTCACTTAAAAAAAAATAGGGTTCCGCGTGTAAAACATTTAAACCTATGAAATCGTAGTAAATTCCAGGCGGGCGAAGTCGTGGTGGCTAGTATACAATAAAGTTGAACGTGAACTACGATTTTTCGAAATTATGTAGTTTTTCTGTACCTTACGCGGACGAAGCCGTGGGCAAACGCTAATTATACAAGGCGACGTTAAAGTTTTGTTTTTTATAATTTGATCGTTTTTGAATCTATTTAAATGTTATTTTTGTGTAACAACAGAATAATTTTATAAAAAAGTACTATACGGGCAAGGGTTGTGTGTTCACAGAAACACGAATTATAACCATTAGCTGAATAATAATTCAAGATGTATGACTGACACTCTTGCAGAGATTCATTATTGAAACCGTGTAGAATTTATTAAAAATAACTTAAATTACAAGATTTAAAAACCCGGAAACAAAAAGAGCTGACGATCTTCAAATGGCTGAAAAGGTTTTCTTGAATCATAACTAAGAACACTATTGAGTTTTTCAACATTTTCAAGTTACATTTCATACAAAAAAAAAAACAAATCAAAATTGGTTCATCCATTTGAGAGCTACGATGCCACAGACATACCAGACATACACATACAAACAAGTTAAACTTATAACAACCCTCTGTTTGCGGCGGGTGTTAATGAAAAGGCTTATTATTTTTAGGTCATATTGAGAACATGTTTAACAAATAATTTTTATTGGTATTCATATTAGTGGTATAGCCACGCTGCAACTATAATATTATGGTTGTAGAACGAATATGTCGGACCGACCGGGGAAGGACCACACTCTCACAGAATACCATCGTAAAATAATGCTGTTGTTGTATGATGAGTGTGGAGAACCGAAGACCCTTTTTATTGAAAAAAGGGCTAACCGTCTCAGTCCTTAGGGGTGACAACACATCTATAATTTGTTACAGATGTGTTGGTCACAGCTTTCACTTACCATCAGGTGTACTGTGTGCTCGTTTGACACGGCCAGTGTCTGCCGAGACGTCAATTTCCTCTGCTTTAGTACTAATTCACTCTACAATGGCGGGGAGCATAGTAATGTTTTCATATCTACACACTAGATACACTATTAATATTATAGGCTACTAAATATGTACTGATGAAATAGAAATAAAAACCACGACGTTTTTTCTCATGTTGTTACTGAGTTATTTTATTTAAAAACTTATTTTATTTTACTCTCACGTTTGGATTTTGTTTTCTATTTTTCAAAACTAAGTATGTTCCGCGGTCAAAGAAAAAGGGGAGATCTCCCGCTTGACAAAGTGATCACTAGGGAGAAGCCTTATATATATGGGATTCGTACTGATTAAGAATTTCTGTTTTTATTACAAGCTTTTATTTAACTTGCAACGTAACTATGTTTGTTCGGGTGGAATCTTGCAACTCAATTTTGAAGCAGATATCTTCAATCGATTGAGCTGAAATTTTGTACACACGTTAAGTTTGGATGAAAATGCATAGATAGCTGCGTGATGTCATTCTAAATCCAACATGGCGGAACACCGAAGATGGCGGACTAGTTATTATTTAATGCACTCCTACAATATGGGTATCAAATGAAAGGACTTGCTGATAATACGAATGCGAGTTAACCAAAAATAAGACGGTGATTATTAACTCGGTTTGTCAAATCCGTCAGAAAATTTGGTGTACTGAGGTTTTTACAGTCCTCGATAATGATATTGACGTTGAATTTTTCGAGTCTGTAGCATCGGTTGGTTAACTTTGACTTATATATAACGGTTGGACGAATCGTATGTACTCTAAACTGAATATGTAGTGCAGTACGCTGTCTCCTTTTTGATAATGAATTGCGTAAGCAAGAGAGCAAGTTGAACATCGGCTCTCACAATTTTATTATTTTTAACAATTAACCTTCAGAGTAATTTTATTTTATATAAATAATTTTGAGATAAGTTTCTAATATCGGAAGTGGAATGATTTCTTACAATAGAATAAGTGTGACAAACGAGCACACAGTTCACCTGATGTATGCTGTGGCCCATTGACATCTACATACATCGATCCTGGATTAACAATCAAAATACAGATCCGTTGTCATCACGATGACTAAGATGGAATGCCTTGTTTCCAGTGAAAAGTGACCTTGGATCTTTACACTCACCATCCAAAATATTGGATGATAAGTGAAGAGTTAAGATAAATTATAATAATTAAGCTACTACTTTACGCTGGTATTATATGAGAACGTGAATCTTCCCTGCTCGAGGCTAACCTCTTGAGTTACAAACAAAATATAGCTGTAGCATGACTCTATCACGTTCTGTTTTATTTGTACTGAATATACCCACAGTAAAGCTATAGTAACCAATATATCACAATGAATCAGCAATATAAAATAGCAATTGACCTGCTACATAGCTCGAAGAACCGACAATTGATGGGTTATAAATGAACGCAAACTGTCGCAAAATGACAGCCTCATAACTGTAAGCGAAGTGTCGGGCGGCCCCACACTAGATGATAAACATGCCGTTGTATGCTCGTGGATGTTTTGTGTCATTCTTTGGGAGAGTCCTATGTTTGGCATTCGACTATGAAGGACTGTGATTTTGATGATGGTAAAATTATGCAGTTTTTCGGTAAATTCTTTAGTGCGATTAAAAACTTGTTTATTCATTGTGACGCAGTGACAGTTTCGATTTAAATTTAAATTGTTAAACCACTTATCAAGAAATTACTTCACGACTTAAAGCCTTTTTTATATTATTCATCTCCTTGAAGCAATCATTTGCATTTAATAGAAAATAAAATGGAAAAAATTTAATGGAAAATAGCGAGCTTGTTTTTTTATTTTTATTCCATTTCCAATTCTCGGAATCGTTGAGATATTTTTTGCATATATTTTCTGCTCAATTTAAGCTTCAACGGTTTAGTGTATATTTCATATTGAAATGTATAAAATATATGAAAATTATTCATGAAATTTGCGTAGCCAGTTATATAATGAAGACATTAAAATAGTTTGAATGTTTGGTGCAGAAGTAGGTGGTTTATAAAGATGCATCTTGTATTCCGGCATGTATTGTCTGATACGGATGCGAAGGTGGAACAGAAGCAGATTTTCTCTCCGGAGGAATCGCCAAAAAAACTTTTTTTTTACTATTTACAAGCCAGTACTTGAACACAATCCCACCTGGTGGTAAGAGGTGGTGAAGCTCTAGATGGTGAAATTTTGTTTTAAATTGCACTGCCCTGACCAAAGCTATTATATTAGACGGCTTCGTGGCGGGTTCAAATCCCGCACGGATCAAGTACTTGTATGGCCTACAAATAATTGTGCCGGGTCTGGATGTTTGTGCTTGTGAAATTTATGTATGCTAACTGCCGGCACGATACAGCAGAAAATGCCAATGTGGAGGTAACGTTTTTTATAAAACAAATTAAAAATAATATTCGTATGTGTTCAGTTTTGCGTTGAAAATGCCCAACTTGTATTTGGACGCAAAGACAGATGCCGGCTTATTATTTTACTCCTTTGCTGTACGCATTACGAAATACGAAGCAAACGGTTTGGTCCTCATGCGTTTTTCACGAAAAAATGAGGTAAAGACCTGTCGGTCTCGTTGTGCGATGGTGGAAAGGAGAGGGAGGAAATAAATCATGATAAAAAAATAAAAATAAAAACTTGTTATTGAAATTTTCTTAAATCTAACCATTCTTAGTTATTTCAGGTTCAAGTGCTTCATCTCAGGAGATTTTTTTCATCCACAACATGTTAGAGTTAACCAGCCAAATGAATCATACAACCGTTTGATTTCTGCAATTATACTTTTTCCATAATGACTTCAGCATTGTACTTCGGTATGTCTTTGAAACCGAGTAGTTGTGTGAATGTCGCGAAGCCAAACAATTGTTAGATAATTTCCTTACACAATCACATCTCTCCTCATGTACTTGTATTAACTTTACAAAAATCTACAGTGATTTATAGTGTGCTCTTCATTACATGTGAAGCAAGTTCTCAGCAGACGTATGGAATTAATTTTCCTTTGTTACATTGGTCTCTCATGAAATGAATTAAGATTAATAAAAATAAGTGTTTTTTTTTTTTTATTTATTGATCCACCAACATTTGTATCATTCCTTACTTGCTATTTAAATACAAGGAACCAATAATAACTAAAATGTACAAATAATTACAGGCGGATACCACATGCTAATAACTATCTCAGCACTGTACTTTATTTCTAGGGTAAAAAAAAATAATAATGATATACAGTAATAAAAATACATAGAGCGAAAAGAAAAGAAAATGTTTTATAGAATATTACAAGAAATGGTCTCTTAATGTGCGACGGAGCTTGTTAGGAGGGTCGAAAATATATCGATTGTTTCGCTAAATTTGTTAACAATTTTACTCATTCTCGCAATTGGGGAATTGGAGCCAAACACTGTTCTACGATGTGGTCTAGTCAACGGTGTAATCTTACGAGCAAAACGCACAAATTAAATTTACTTAAAATTTCGGGACAGTCAATAACACCATTAATAATTTTCGAAGCAAAAATTAAATCAATAATATCCCTGCGGTTTTCTTGAGAAATCATTTTGAAATAGACCAAGTTATTTTCATATGATACACGCTTCTTATAACTTCTAAACCCACGCGCGTAAGACAAATGTCTTATGAATCTTTTTTGGATCCGCTCGATTCTCAGTGAATGTGTAGCATAATGAGGTCTACAGACTACAGCACAGTATTCTAATATACTTCTTACCAAACTGTTAAACAATAGAATTTTAATTTTAGAGCTTCGAAAAACTTTTATATTTCTTATTACAAAACCCATCATCCTAGAGGCACGCTTAGTAATGTTTTCAATGTGAGGCACAAAAGTTAATTTTTTATCGAAAACAACCCCTAGGTCTCTAATTTGGTCTAACTGCTGTATATTATTATCTCCAATGTGATAGCTATAATCGATGGTATTACTTTTTCTCGCATATTGCACATAAAGACATTTACTAATGTTTAAGTCAATTCGATTTACTTTGCACCATTCCACCAATTGATCCAAATCATTTTGTAGCTTCACTGAATCATTCTCTTCCGTTATCATCTTGCAAATTTTTAAGTCATCCGCATACAAGTACGCACAAGAACTTTTCATCAATTCTGGTATTTCATTAACGAACACTCCAAACAGAATCGGTCCGAGATGTGACCCTTGGGGCACACCAGAATGAATGTTTTTCAAGCCTGACTGATATCCATTCACTACTACAAAAAACGCTCGGTCATTTAAATATGATTTTAGCCAATTCAACAAACTACCAGTAATACCATAGGCAGCTAACTTTTGAATCAATATATCATGTGGGACCCGATCAAACGCTTTGCTAAAATCGGTATATATTACGTCGACTTGTTTTCCCGCATCAAGCGCTTCAATTAGTGTTTCCGTAATATGTACCAAGTTAGTACTCGTGGACCTAGCTTTAACGAAACCATGTTGGCTAGTGGTTAAGTAAAGATTGATATGTCTCTTAATAAAAGGACAAATTATTGACTCAAATAATTTAGCGAAGACTGATAGTATAGAGATTGGTCTGTAATTTTTTACATAATCCGCACTACCCGCTTTATGAACCGGAACGATTTTAGCTATTTTCCATTCTGTAGGAAACTGCCCAGTACAAAGAGAAAGATTGAAAATAATTAAAAGTGGGTTAACAAGATGTTCAGCATATCTGACTACGAACACTGGAGGTATTCCGTCAGGACCTGCCCCTTTATTACAATTGATGACTTTTAGTTTATTTAATAGGGTATCATGATTAATTGTCAGCTTTGCTAAGTGAAGGCTATTAATTTCTATTGATTTCAAAGACTCTGAATGGTCATAAACATATTCCTGCTCAGTACATTCAGTATTCTCAGAGTACACGGATGAAAAGTGTGAAGAGAAAAGTTTGCAAGTTTCCACTCCATCAGAAGTTACTGTCATTCCGTCAGTCATTGCGAGGGGACAGGCGCTTGAACCACCACGTTTCGCCTTAACAAAGGACCAAAATAGTTTCGGGTTTTTTGCTATGTCACTCTCTATTAGCTTTATATACCTATTGTAGCAATTTGTGGCCATATGTGTACACCTTTTACTCAGCAATTGCAGTTCAAGCTCATCTCTGGGATTCTTATATTTTTTGTGACGGCACCTAATTTTATACTTATCTTTTAGCGTTCTAATTAGATTCCGATCAAACCAAGGTGGATAGTTGTTATTTTTTGGCGATTTACTGGGGACAAATTTAATAATAACATCTCGAATTTTCTGGTAGAAAATTTGTAGCATATCATTTACATCTGTCAACCCGTCAAGCAGTTTTACCCAATCACAACTCTCTAATTCTTTACAAATACTATCATTGTCAGCTCTGTAGAAATTTAATTGTACGTTTTCAATATTGTAAGGTAATCTAATGTCATTCAATAGCTTAACATTTATGTCAAGGGGAGGATGGTGCCTATCAACTTTACTGAGGGGACAAAGTGCCTGTTCCACTGTACAGTTAGGTAAATTTGAAATAACCAAATCAAGTGTTCTATTTAAATTCTTATTTTTTATACGATTGTACTGTTTCAAATCATTTACATTTAAAAAATCAACAAATGACTGACTAACAGTGGAAAGCTCACATTTTGCAGTATCCTCATCTAACAAGCTCCAATTTATGGAAAATAGATTAAAATCACCTACTATACAATGCAGGCACTGTTCTTCCAGGACGCTAGTACAAGTATCATAAAATTTATCATAAGTTACACTTTTTACAGGAGATGGTAAATAAATGGCACAGAAGGCAATTTGATCAATTGACTGTGATGCTGGTGCATCGACTAAAACCCAAAGATCTTCCAGATCCGACTCCCAAGCGTTCATACGCTTCGATTTTAATTTACTTGATACTGCTATTAAAACCCCCCCTCCCTCTTTCTTGTTACTACTGGTAAAACATCTATCTCTTCTATATACCACATATCTAGGATCAAAAAGTTCACTACTCGAAACAGAATCATTAAGCCAGGTCTCAGTGAGTATTATTATTTCATAGTTGTTACATAATATTTGATTATAGAAGCTATGTGTTTTGGTCTTAAGACCACTACAATTTTGATAGTACAATTTTAGAGTATCGAATCTTATAAAAAACCGTACCACATAAAAGACTATAAAATAAGAAAGGAACAACCAGAATAATTTAAATAAGTTTTTTTAGGCTATCCAAATTTTTTACTAAAATATAGTCACTGTCATCAGTCTTTCTCATAAACACTCTCCCATTACGCACCCACATATATTTATATCCTCTCTCCCTTGCTTTAAGCCTGGCCGCCGCATGAATGGCCTTGTTCGCTGGGGATAGATGTTCAGTAACAAAAACAGGGGTGGTGTGTCCTGTTAATCCAAGATGTGTGGTATTCAGTTTGTTGTCTGAGTTCGCCTTGTTGTATTTAGAGGTCATCGCTAACATTTCATCTCGAATTCTAGGCGAAGCTAAATGAACTATTATAGATCTTGGACGCCTGGATTCACGATTTATTTTGGCTGTGCGTGTGCAGTTTAGAATGTCATTTTCTTTCAGAGAGCTGCCGATGACTTTACCCAACTTTGTTATCATCGTTATAAGATTTTCATTTCTTGACTCCGGAACGTTCTGGAGCTCTAAATTACATTGGCGGGAGTGTTGTTCGATTTGATTTACTCTCTGAGCTAAGGCTGAACAGTTCCTTTCAGTTCTTCATTCTCTTTCTCTAAACAAGTTATTTTTAATTTAGAGGCTACATTTTCTTTCTTTATACCTTCATACTGGTCATTAATGAACGTTAAAGATTCCTTAATACTCAACAATTCATCTCTCATAGGTTTTATCTCCTTCGCGAAGAATCCAGCCAAGTTTTCATTAAATCTTTTAAATAGATCATTCATTTTATCTTCCATCACACCTTCTACCACTAGACGGATGTCTTCCATAGAAATGTTCACTTTCTCCGAATCAGAATGCGGCGAACCAATAGCTACTCTTTTGTTTCCTCTAACGGTAGTAACGTTTCTCACAGGTGTATTTTCTTTATTTGTAGGTTTTGGTAGTTGGTGGACACATTCAGGGCAGGCCCATGTCGCCAATAAATCAGAGGAAATAATTTTGCGATCAATCATCATACATGCATAATGATATTTTTTATCGCATTTAATGCAAACAATAAATTCATCACAGTTATCTTTTTCAGAAAAACAACAGCCCCAATTTGCATTAGACATCATAAATCCACTCAAATTTAATTATGTTATATTCAAAAAACGAACCGTGTAATCTTGTCCTCTCAAATGCAAAGGTAATGCACGATATTATCGTTGTTCTATCTGCATTACCTTATCAGTACTGGGTCGGGCGTCGCATCACAAACAGGCCGGGCGTATGCGATTATTACCAGTCAACAGGTCGGATAAGCTCGCAGTTTGCTTAGCAGCGAGCTCAGCACATCGGCACTCACAATTGTTCCTCTACCGCTCAATATAAATAAAAACAAACAATTTCAACTTTTATTTGTTTAAATAATGATTTTAGACCAGGTTTTCTTGAGGTTTTTATATCACAACACAATCTTTACGCACTATAATCATTAGATCTTAATCATTTAGACTTTAAACGTGATTAAAAACTCTCGAATCAAAATATTACTTAGGGAACACAAGTACAGAGCTGCTTTTATAATTGTGTCCAAAGACTGTTATTAATCTGAAATTAGATTTGTACTAATTCATAACACATTGTCATTTGATTCATAGGCATGTTCTTCCAATGCTTTATGTGAACAATTTCTGTAGAAATATAAATATTAATAGTGAAATATTATATATTGTAAGTAGAATTGGAAGATATCTGAAGGTTATTTAAAGTATTTAATCATCTCTAGAAATAATTTTATTTGAAAAGCTGTTTGTGTAGTCACCATTTTTTGCCCAAATAACATTTTCATTTGAGAGTTGACAAATAAAACTTTTATTTTCTACCTTGCATGTTCTTTATTGCCTTTTATAATACTTATATGTTTTTATAACGATCCAGCTTGTTTGACGATGTTTGGTTTTAAATAATCCTACTTTTGAACAATACTGGGTGAAACTAATTTTTACGGATTATATCTCGTTTAATTTAACATTTTTAATTCCCGACGTTTCGGGTGCTTTACAGCATCCATAGTCACGGGGGGTCTGAGGTATTTGACGTCTTGATGTCATAGTTAGCCCGGCTGTCTGGAGTTTTTGAATATTTATTTTTGGTCCAATCTACGCAGAGTGATACGCGAAAGAATCCAAAAAAAAATAGTTTAATTTATGTGTAGTCTTCGCGTAAATATAAGAAATTTTGTTATCGCGCTCAAAATGCCATTCAAGGCATCCTTTACAAATGTTTGACGAAACAATAATTTTATTTAACAGAGTATCATAAAATATTTGTTTTATTTTCCTTGGGTACACCTTTAACCAGGTCTTGGTGCGTAGTTTTAAACGATCTTGCCAAAGATATTCTTCGGTGCACTGTTATCTCGTTTTTATAACCTTTTGTTAAACTTTGCTTCGGAAACTTTTTTAGGTTAACTTGTGCCTTGAGCTCATCTTCGTGATTTGTAATAGACCACATCAATTTGATTCAGTATAAAATAACGATGCTATTAATATTATCACTTAAGAAATGGTGACTGTTAACTTTTCTTCGTTGCCAGCCACTCAATGAATTAAACAACAATTGGTTAGTCTCAAAGGACCATCATCATCATCATCATTACAACCTTTCACAAGTCCACTGCTGAACATAGGCCTCCCCCAAGGACAAAACTGTGGTTGTGGACTGACTGGTGGCTCAGGACCGTGCTTTGTGGCATTCCTTGGGGGAGGCCTATGTTCAAAAAACCATATTTTCATGGAATTAGAATTCACTTTGCACTGACTATGATATTGAAAATAACACAGCTTTTTGTTCTTATAATTGCTTTAACTGGTTCAAGATTTACACGATGCATAAAAAATATTATGTATCCATAGTTGTAAACTTAAACACTGACTTAAAAAGGTATATCTCATTATCTTCCAACTCGCGCTCGTTGAACTGGTGAAGAATTACGCTCACATCGAATACCTACGTAAAATAGCAGCATAATGCTGCTTTCCAAATGCTTAACGTATTGAGTGAGGAGAACCGAAGACTCCTTTTACTGGTAACAAGGCATTCCATCTTAGATCTAAATGTAACAACGCATCTGCCTTTTAGCTAACTTCAAGTCGACTGTTAGCTCATTTTTGTTTGTATTTTATGCGATATCTTTGTCTATTGTGAACTGATTATATTTTATAATGTAGGTGTATGTCACGGAAAACAACTATTGTAAATTTTGTCTTCAAAATTTCACCCCTTTTGATAGACTGTAGTGATGATGTGATGACTTAGGTTACTACAATTACTAAATAACCATGTGGTTATATTTCTCTATGTGTTAATGAGCACATTGCAAAAGTGTGATAAGATACCAAATCTTCTTTTTTGTCTAGAATTTACATTTCTGCCGTCGAGCAGTAGTATGTTCACTACTGTATTCCAGTCTGAAGAGTATATTGAGCCATTATAATAACAGTCTATAAGGCATTACCTTCCATTTTATTGAAGTGATGACTGAAGATTTCAGGTGTCCATGGTCTGTAGTAGCCACTTATCTTGAAACGGTCTAAAAATAACTTTATCTCTTAAATTATTTCTAAAAGTGTCTCGTTGTACAAACAAAGCTAACAATATTTTTATTTATAAAAAGTTTCAGCGAAAAAATATATTGAAAAATTAAACAAAGGAAGAAAAAATATCAGCGTGATCAACCCAAAGAGGTCAGGTGAATCCTATTCAAATATCTCTGAGCAGTTTGCGCTTTTTCTTTTTTTACTTTGCTATGATAATAAGAATAGGAATCAAATAAAAGTGTCTTATAAAGATTGCTGTCTATTATATTATATCTTATATATTATTTATTTTCGTTTTGTTTTAAAGCCGAATACAATTATTTTATTTTGTTTCATTCATCATCATCATTACAGCCCTTCACAAGTCCACTGCTGAACATTGGCCAAGGAAAGCCAGAAAGCACGGTCCTGAGCCACCTGCATCCATCGACGTCCTGCATATCTTACCAGGTCGTCACTCCATCTAGTGGGGGAATGCCCAACACTTCGCCTGCCGGTACGAGGCTGCCACTCGAGAACCTTTCTTCCCCATCGGTTGTCGGTTCTTCAAGCTATATGGCCGGCCCATTGTCATTTCAGCTTACTAATCCGTTGGGCTATGTCTCTGCTATGCCTCTGCATAGCTCGCTGAGCGACCTTGAGCTTCCTCATCCGGCCAGCAGTGAACGACCACGTCTCAGTTCCGTATGTCATCACTGGCAACACGCATTGGTTGTACAGTCTCATTTTCAAGTTTTGAGGTATACCTGACGAGAATATGTGTCGTAATTTCCCGAACGCTGCCCAACCGAGTTGAATCCGTCGATTGACCCCTCGGTCGAAGTTGGACTTACCTAGTCGGACTATTTGTCCCAGGTAAACATACTCGTCAACAACTTCGAGCAAAGTGCTCCCAACAACTACCGGCATAGGTGTGACATGGACATTAAACATGATCTTTGTTTTGTCCATGCTCATCTTAAGACCTATCCGTTAGGAAGCACTATTGAGGTCATTGAGCATAGTGCTTAGGTCCTCCAGCGATTCTGCCATAAGGACTATATCGTCCGCAAATCGAAGGTGAGTGATGTACTCGCCATTGATGTTCATACCGTATCCTTTACAGTCCAGAAGCTTGAAAACGTCTTCCAATGCAGCGGTGAAGAGTTTCGGGGATATGACGTCACACTGTCTTACACCTCTCTGCAATTGGATAGGTTTCGTACTCTGGTTCTGTACTCGGATAGCCATCGTAGCCCTACTGTACAAGCACTTCAGCACTTCGATATACCGACAGATCACCTGGCACCGCTGAAGGGACTGCAGCACCGCCCAAATTTCGACGGAATCAAAGGCTTTCTCATAGTCCATATACGCCAGACATAGTGGCAAATTGTAGTCCTCTGATTTTTGTACAATTTGCCGAAGGGTATGTATGTGGTCTATGGTGCTAAAGTCTTTTCGGAAACCGGCTTGTTCGGGAGGCTGGAAGTCGTCAAGTCTGCGCGCGAGACGATTCGTAATGACTCTCGAAAACAGCACGTAGACGCAGCTCTGAAGGGAAATCGGTCTGTAGTTCTTCAAGAGAGCGTTGTCGCCTTTCTTGCAGAACAATACCACCGCACTTCTGCTCCACGCCTCAGGTGTAATGCAACCATGCAAGACGGAATTAAAGAGCTTCTGAAGGACTTCAAGTACCGGTTTTCCACCCGCTTTCAGAAGCTCCGCTGTAATTCCATCCTCGCCTGGGGCCTTGTCGTTTTTAATGTGCTGGAGAGCCCTTCTAATCTCGCTCAGACTGACGTCCGGGATATCTTCGGAATAGTGTCGGATGAGACTCGCTCTTGGATCGTTACTCACACTTGCGTGTGGCTCCAACGATGACGTATACAGCTGCCCATAGAACCTCTTAATCTCACTCAAAATCTCAGGTGCTTCGGAAACGATGCTGCCACATTCTGTCTTCAGCTTCGACAGTTGGCTCTTTCTGGCAGACAGATCTCTGGCAAAAACTTTGGAGCCTTGGTTCCGCTCGATCGCTTCTTAATTACGAGCTGTATTGAAGTTGCGTAAGTCCCGCCGCATGCATTTGGAGATCTGTCTGTTCACTTGCCTGTATGCTGTCAAATCTGTTGAAGAATCTAGCTTCATCTCCCGTCTAACAGCCATGAGATTAAGAGTGTGATCGGAGAATTTTTGTATTCTTCTGCGGCGGGTCTTGAAGAACTTAGCTCTGACCGCATGGACAGTTTCCACGAGCTTGCCATTCATATCGTCCACTTCATTGCAGACTTCTAGGCACTGAAAACGGTTTTGTAACTCGAGATGAAAGGTTTCGGGACTTTGGATTAGAGCAAGAGGGGGACGGAGCGTTGACTTCATTAGACGAGACCTCTTTAACTTAATGTTTAGGTTCAGTATGCCTCTAACCATTCGGTGATCGCTGCCGGTTTTCACCCTCGCGATCACTGAGACATCACTGAACAATTGTCGTCTGGTCGTCATAATGAAGTCAATCTCATTTTTTGTCGAACCGTCGGGGCTCGACCAGGTCCACTTCCTGTGGGGCCGCTTGTGGAAGAAAGAGTTCATCATAAAGAGTCCCTCTTTCTCCATGAAGTCGGCGAGCTGCTGTCCCCTTGGGTTCCGTTGCCCTATTCCAAATTTTCCTACTTTCAGCTCACCATTCTCTCTTATGCCTAGTTTTGCATTAAAGTCTCCCATTAACACCGTATATTGGGTTTTGGAGGAATGCATGGCTCTAGAGATATCCTCATACATTTCTTCCACCTCCTCATCGGGGTGTACCGAGGATGGTGCGTAAACCTGTATGATCTTCAGCGAATACCGTTTGGTGATTCTAAGGTACGCAACCCTCGTTGACACACTCTTAATCTTTACAACGTTGTTAACGAGAGACTTTTGGACGATAAATCCGACACCTCCTTGGGACAGATGGTCGCCCTCCCGGTAATAGAGCAAGTTGCCGGATTCGAGGATTACCGTGTCCTCCCCCTCTCTTCGGACTTCGGATAATCCTATAATATGCCAGCGTTACTTGTCTATCTTTTCTTCCAGCTCCACAATCTTCTCGTCAGTCCTCAGGGTGCGTGCGTTGTATGTTGGCAGGTCGAGTCGTCGTAGGTGGCAACCGAACCTCCACCGGAGATTGTTAACACCCCCTGCCCCGCCGTTACCATGGTCGCTACCGTAGCCAGAAATAGCGGGGCCACCGGGGACTGGGGGCCGTCTCTTAATAACTTTATCCATTTGGGGGGTATTTGCCATAGTTGCCACGCTTGGCGAGAGGGTTGGCAACCGCAGTTTTTTTATTGTATTTTTGCTGTTATAAGGAAGATGCTGCTGCCCATCTCCAGCCTGCTTCCCTTTATCGCCTTTTACGACACCCACGGGAAGACATGGGGTAGTGGATAGTCTTAACCTCCACTACACGGCAAATTAAAAACTACACCATTGTTGCAACTAAAATTGTTTTTTTAATCAGCTTTTGTCAGCATTATTAATACATCTAGTCCTAAAACTATTATGATAAAAGATAAATTGTTCCAAGATGAAACAGTGAATATATAATAAGCTAAACTTATTTTCTGATTTTATATATAAAATTATTGGATCATCAAGTAAGTAAATATAAATGTTTTAATGCTGTTGTATACATAAATGGGATGGAGTAATATTATTTTAAAAGGTACTTATTTTTTGTTGTTATTTTAATAGAAGAGGAGTCAAACGAGCATGCAGTTTACGTGATGGTGAGTGATCACCGCCGCTCATGAACATCAGAAACACCAAAAAATTGCAGCTGTTTGACCAGCCTTTAAAGAATGAGAAGGCTCTTTTCTTCAAAGCCCCTAAGACATATAGGTCTATATAAATTGCTGGTGGCAATAAATTATATAGAGATGGATACGTGGTGGTGGACTACCAACCATCGATAGTGGAACGAAGTAGTTGAAATTAATTAACAAAATCTCTTGTATAAGAATTGTGATAATTTAGAACGTAAATATAATAATAGGAAACAATTACATTCTATCAAAACTCTCTACACTCTATTACCACAATGCATTTCGACAATAGGCTTCTAAGGCGTTAGGTTTTGTCATGCGCACTGAAAAGGAGTTTAATAACATTAAAACGAATAAAATCTTGTACTGTGCTTACGTTCACAGTACCCTTGAATATGCTTCGCAGATCTGGAATCCGATGTATAAATACATACTTTCATTTCACAGTTTTAAGGTATCCTACGTGATTTCAACGATATCATTGCTATCGTGCCCATACAAACTACCGATCGGAAGTCTACCTATCCTTATGCAAGCAGCATCATCTGTTACCTTCAATAAAGCCTCGATAGATTGCTGACATTATATTTTTATTAAAAATCTGTTCTGGCAGTGTTGACTGCTCTGATTTTCTATCAAAAATATCATTGAGAACGCCTACAGTGAAGTTTAGAACGAATGCATTACTCTACTTACCAACTTCATCTACTAATTATGGAAGAAATATTTTCATATGATGATCTAGTAATAATTTTAATAATTTATGCAAAATCTTTTAGTACTAGCTATGCATCGGCAATAGAGATATTAAGTCGAGAGTTTTTTTGGCTATTATTGTCGATTCACTTAATTTTAATTAGATTCCTTTTTTAACAACGTTTTAATATAGTAATAAAATTTATATTTATTGCGCTGTTTTACATGAAAGAGAATGATTATTATCTATATAATACAAACAAATTTATAAATACATATTATTTTTATGAAATTTTATCAATTGGATTTTCAACATTACATTCGTCAATTTTATCTATCTAAACATGACGGTCACGCGAGTTCAGTGCTTTTTCAGCGTGCCAAAAGTGCCCGACGTGCCTAAACACAGACATCCCCATATTTCTAAAAGGGTTATAGAGCAATTACTCCAAGCTGCTCCAACTCGTGTTGGTGGACTATTATACAACAACGTGGTAGAGCCATTCGTGCTACAAGCTATATTATGGTTGCAGCACGAATGAGTCGGTATGACCGAGGAAAGACGATGCTCTCACGGAACACCAGCGTTAAATAGCAGCTCAATGCTACTTTGTTTCGTAACCTGAGACCCTTTTTACTAGATACGAGGCATTGCATCTTAGTGGTGATATTCTGTCTACATTTCAATACAAAATCGAGGATAGATGTAGATTGTCTATGGGGCACAGCAATCACTTATCATCGGGTGGACTATGTGTTCGGTTCAGCCTTATTCTAGAAAAAAAATATTATTCCTTGAATAAACAAATTTTCTTAAAATGTTTTCCTTTACCTTACGTTTAGAACGTGCTAAATCAGCTCTTAAAGTTGCAATTAACAATTTCATTGGTTCCGTCGGGGATCAAAACCAGGCTGCTCGCTTTAAATAGCAAGCATTTAGCCCCTGAGCTTAACACTCAACTCTCCGGAAAATACATTTATATACGTACATATCTTATTTTTACATTTTTTTAAACGTTACCTATATTAAGATTTGTTCCTGTATCGTGGGGTCAGTTGACATACTTATACTAGGACAAGCATTCAGACCCGGCACAATTATTTGTAGGCCTTACAAATACTTTTTCTTGTGGGATTTGAACCCGAGGACCTTAGCGCTGCAACTCATTGCTAAGTCACTGTGCCACATAGCCATCACTAAAGACGAGTGCATCCACACTAGTTAATAGCAACAGTAGTTAGTGATCTAACTTCCTGCACTCATGATTAATAGTCCTTCGCGGTAAAGCTAATTACCGAGAGAGCTAACAAAGTAACAAATGGAGAATTTACTTTGTTCTATATTAGTTCTAAGTGCATTCTTTTAAAACACTCGCTTTAATTTATAGCGTTTGTGCTATTCCACATATACCTGTTGCTTTTTAGCCTGTTTAAAAAAAAGAGGTTAACAATTCGACTGTATTTTTATTTTTTTTTATTTTTTTTGTATGTTACGCGATATTTTTGACATTTGAGACCTGATTTTGATGTTTTTTTTTGGTTAAATAGGTTACATACACTAAAGATAACAATACGGGTAGTTCCATATAAATTGAGAGAAAAAATTCTATTCCTATTGATGGCAATACAGGGGATAAAGTTTTCAATGTATATATTTAGGCAACATTGAGATTGTGATATTCCTTAGTCCATCAAAAGTGCAAAAAATTAACTTTTAATTGAAAACAAAAGCCGACTTCAAAAAAGTTATAAAAATAAAATACTTTCACATTCTGAAGGGGCTTTAAGAGGGGCCCTTCCCCGTCCGTCGGTCATGATTGAAATGCTTGTTGTTTCATCCAACGCAATGTTAGAAGAAGAGACGATCATCCCCGCGTCTACGGGTGCCTCTATAGGTCCCATAGCGGTAATGCCGACACAGACCGACTCATCAACCACGTCCAAATGGCTGCAGACTCCGTGCTACAACAGGTCCCATCCGCAGAGATCGTGATACTCGGTGATTTCAATGCCCACCACGCTGAATGGCTTGGTTCTCGTTTAACCGATCATGCGGGTAGATCTGTCTATGACTTTGCTTTGGCATATGGTCTAACACAACTGGTTACTTCGCCTACGCGGATTCCAGATGTGGAAGACCATGTACCTTCCCTGTTGGACCTTCTGCTGACCTCTCATCCGGACGGATATCAGGTCTCCGTCGATGCCCCTCTGGGCTCTTCGGACCATTGTCTGATCCGGAGTACGGTGCCACTCACGTTCCAATCGCAGTTGCGATCTGCAACTTGCCGCCGTGTTTGGCACTATAGGTCAGCTGATTGGGACGGGATGCGGTCTTTTTTTGCATCCTACCCTTGGAGGCGGGTTTGCTTCTCGCCGGAAGATCCCAGCGTTGTTGCCGATTCTGTTGCTGATGTGGTAATTCAGGGTATGGAACTTTTTATTCCATCCTCTGTGGTGCCCATCGGAGGCAGATCCCAGCCATGGTTTGGTCGCTCCTGTAAAATAGCATCACGCTATAAGCAGGAGTGCTACCGGGCCTGGGCTGACGCATCAACGTCTCGGGATGTAAACACCAGCGCACTTAAAAAGAAGTATAATTCCGCCTCCAGGTCCTTCAAAAGCGTCATTGCCAAGGCAAGGTCTGAGCACATCGGCAGAATTGGCGAGAAGCTAGTTCGCCTTCCTTCGGGAACCCGTGCATTCTGGTCTCTCGCCAAGGCTGTCCAAGGGAACTTCTGTCAGCCATCTCTTCCATCTCTGCACAGAGAGGACGACTCACTGGCCCATGCCGCAAAGGAGAAAGCCGATCTGTTCAGCTCTCTTTTTGCGTCCAACTCGACTCTAGATGACGGGGGGAACACACCGCCGACCATCCTGCGATGTGAGTGCTCCATGCCGGATGTGCGATTCACACAGCGCTCGGTTCGCAAAGCACTCTTCTCCCTGGACGTCAGCAAGTCGAGTGGGCCCGATGGAGTCCCTCCCATTGTGCTGAAGACGTGTGCTCCGGAGTTGGCACCGGTTTTAACGCGTCTTTTCCGGTACTCCTACTCTTAAGGCGTAGTCCCGAATTCATGGAAGACGGCTTTGGTCCACCCGATCCCTCAAAAAGGCGACCGCTCAGACCCGTCCAACTACAGGCCTATCGCCATCACCTCCTTGTTCTCCAAAATAATGGAATCCATTATAAACTGCCAGCTCATGAGGTACCTTGAGGATCACCAGCTGATCAGTGACCGCCAGTACGCTTTTCGTAGGGGTCGATTAGCTGGTGATCTTCTAGTGTACTTAACTCATAGATGCGCGGAGGCAGTAGAGTCCAAGGGGGAGGCATTGGCCGTTAGTTTGGACATAGCGAAGGCCTTCGATCGGGTCTGGCACAAAGCGCTTCTTTCGAAGCTTCCTTTCTATGGGCTTCCCGAGAAATTGTGCAAATGGATCACCAGTTTCCTTGCTGATCGGAGCATCAAGGTCGTAGTAGACGGTGCATGCTCTGATTTCAAGCCTATCAACGCTGGTGTTCCACAAGGCTGCGTGCTATCAGCAACGCTGTTTCTCCTGCATATCAATGATATGTTGCTACTCGTAACTGGTAGCATTCATTGCTATGCGGACGACAGCACTGGTGATGCCTTATATATCGGCCGTGCCAATATTTCTCGGAAAAACGTCGCCGAGTACCGGGACAAACTTGTGTCTGAAGTCGAGTCTTTGCTTAACAAAGTCTCGGATTGGGGCCGACTAAATCTAGTCCAGTTCAATCCCCAGAAGACACAAGTTTGCGCGTTTACCGCTAAAAAGAACCCCTTGGTCGTATCTCCTCAGTTTCAAGGCACTCCCCTTGCTGCCTCAGCCAGTATCGGAATCCTTGGCGTCGACATATCGAATAGCGTGCAATTTCGTGGTCACTTGGAAGGGAAGGCCAAATTGGCCTCTAAAAAGTTTGGCGGGCTCAGCAGAGCGAGACAGTATTTCATGCCGGCACATCGCTTGCAACTCTACAAAGCGCATGTTCGGCCTCACATGGAATACTGTTCTCATCTCTGGGCCGGGGCACCCCAGTGCCAGCTCCTTCCACTTGACCGCATCCAGCGCAGAGCGATTCGAATCGTCGACGACCGAGTCCTTTCTGATCGGCTCGATACACTGGCACTGCGTAGAGATGTTGCATCTCTTTGCGTATTTTATCGCATCTATCACGGGGAGTGCTCTGAGGAATTGTTCGGACTAATTCCAGCCGCTCAATTTCACCATCACACATCGCGACAAAACTCGCGTTACCATCCATGCCATCTGGATGATTGGCGGTCCACCACTGTGCGATTTAGAAGAAGTTTTCTCCCTCGCACAACTTCCTTGTGGAATCAATTACCACCAGCGAATTTTCCGGACCGATACGACTTAGGAACCTTCAAGAAAAGAGTTTACACCTTTCTAAAAGGCCGGCAACGCATCTGCAATTTCCCTGGTGTTGCGGTTGTTCATGGGCGGCGGTAGTCACTTACCATCAGGTGAGCCGCATGCTCGTTTGCCCCCTATTCTATAAAAAAAAAAAGACACTGAAAAGAGCCACTCACTCGCGTGCGGTCGGCTACATTTAGAAGTTGCCATATTATTTTATAATACTACTCTTTGTCTTGTATAGTCGTAGCACTTGTCCTCGGAGATATGTGTGTGCTGTTTTTACCAATGTAGGTACCGCACTTGCTCTATTTTTGACAACATGGAAATTATTTATAACATACATTAGCTTTTTCGTATTTCATGTATATAATTACCTCATGGGCGAACAAGGAAAGTCAGACAGAATATTGCTAATAAAAAAACTATGACACAGAGTCGGCTAACTCGCTGCACGTATACTCGGCAACATATCAAGCTACAATTTCCAGTATAACATGCCCTCGCTTTGTATCAATTTCCCATACATTGAGAGATCTGCTTTAACTACAAATGTAGATACATTTGTAGTTAAAGCGGATTGGTCTTCGTGCGTACAATCCCGGCACACAAATATTTATTCACACATTAGTCGGCCATCACACGCGCAACCGTCAATACTCATACATAAACCGAATTCAATTTTGGTTTGGCAGAGAGTTCCGACCTACTTTTGTTCGTTCATGACATATCTAAATAGAGCACAAAAATGTAAAGTTTCTGCTTATAGAGTAGCAGTACAAGCAGAATAAAATTATTTATCCATCCATTCTGTCTGTATTGAGGAAGCTGGAGAAATTAGGTAACGTAAAAAAAGCAGATTTGTGGAGGTTTATACTGAATTTGATTCTCCAAATTTTGTTTTTTTTTGTTTTTATAGAAACCTAACCACAAGATACCTATCAGTTCCAGAATTTCAAAGAAAGATCGGTTGCAACGCTATAATCACGTACGAGCTTTTGTACGAAAAGTTAGACGGGTTGCCCGCTCTTACCTGTTCTATACACTATGACTTAGCGCTGACTTGAGAATGAAAAAATATTTTAGTATCAATTTTTAGTTCCTTGAAGTCTGCTTTTACTTCTCCTAAAATTATTTTTTTTATTCTTTTCGTTTATTGTCGAACCTATAACTATTTCATCGTTTTGTTAAATATAAATACAATTGACAGATTTCACCAGAACTTGCATTTATGAAATATGCATCATCGAATATTAAAACTGAATCTACCTTATTTTAAAAAGAGTCTATGGCATGAAAAAAGTTCCGTTGAAAATATTTGAACTAAAATTTTTAGTATGAAATTCAACAGCACATATCGTGTTTCACAACTAAACTGGGGACTAAAGGACTTTTTTTCTGAAAATAAAAAGACTCTCAAACCATAGTTTCAGCCCGTGACTACCAATGAACCAATTTTTGTAATAAAACTGACTCAGTTTTGTCGAAACTTTATGGCCGATATTATGTAACAATTTCAGATTAAACTCAAACTTTTAATTTGTTTTAAATTTTGACATTGTGATGTTTGAGTGCAAACTGGATTGGAAAATACCTGTGTTCTGGAAGGACGGGCAAAAACCCAGCTGCAATATATTTTAAATATATATATATATATTACAAATAAGTATTTATATTAATTTAATAGAACCAGCATTATAGCGATCTCCATATACACAGATATTATGTATATCATGTATTCCTTCAAATTAAAAAAAATTAAACAATATATATTTAACATTTACTATATTAAAACTTATTACAGGCATAAACCATGTAGTACCTTATATGATACATAGACAGCCGAACAACAAAAATTAAAGCTCTTCATTGTAAGAACTAAACAAAGAAAAACTTTAAAACTGTTATAAGATGCTTTATTAAAACATGTCTAATCGCTTTCAGTCGAAAAAATCTTACCTTAAGCTATTTATCCGACCGTATGTATCGCTAATGGATAATAAAAATACTTTTGTATCTTTACATGGTAAAGGCACACTATAGCTTTATTGTGGTTGCAGTACGAATAGGTCGACTGGGGTTAAAAAAATGGCAGATTAATACTACTAAGAAGGTTTCGTATGGATGTAGAGAATTGAATACCCTTTTACTAGTGACGAGACATTCCTTCTTATTCCTCAAGGGTGATAACGCATATGCATTTTGATTATTAATCGAGAACAGAAGTAGATGACTGGTAAAAAATCATCTGACTGCCGATTTTATATTACTAAAACTTTGTAAGCATGAATAATATCTATAACTTTACCAATAAATAGGTCTCTTTGAAATACCGGGGACGGACATAGCGAAACTATCAACTAAACTAAAAACTAGAAACTAAAACTATCCTTGTTGTTTAACTACTGAGCCCTAAAAAGTTTGTGACCGTGTTCACGCCTATTTAATTTTAAACATTTTTAATTTTTATACATTCTTTAAATATGAAAGCTTGTGAAAAAGAAGAAAATATATTTACAACATGTAGACTGCATGAACAATGCTATATCGCTCGCAAGTGTCAACGTAACAAGATTTTTTGTTCATATTTTGTACGATCTGGCGTGAACAAACTGTACTCGTGCATGTTCAACTTTTATACATAGGTGCGTTGTCTGCAACAAAATAAAAACAGATTTCGAGTTACTGGATGATACATTTTTCAAAAACAGATAATTCTTAGGCCTAATAGAATTAACTTAAATTTATTAGAATTTCAAGGTTAAGGAAATTTCTTGAGAAAGTATTTTATGTTTATTATTTCCGTTTGAACAACAACACGTGTAAAAAGGAATGTAAGGTTTTTTTTTATAAAAATTATTAGCATACTTAAAATAAGGCCGCTCCGTGTCACAGTTGCAATGAGTTGCAGTGGTAAGGACCGCGGGTTTGAATCACGCATGGAACAATTATTTGTGTGGCCTTCAAATAATTGTTTCGCATGTGGATGTTTGTCTTTTTAAAATTTATATACGTAAACAGCTTTCCTACAGAAGAGAATCCTAGTGTGTAACGTATTAAAAAAAGTATGACAGAAACAGGTTCTATTATTTCCGGAGCTACAGATGTAACAAAATGATTTCTTATATTTACGCGAACACTACACATTTAAATAAAACTAATGTAGTGACGGGAGCGATCCTGTACGCGTTCACAGACTGCAGACTTCCCGGAACGTCGATTCGATACACATAGCTGACTTCACATCGACGTTCCGGGAAGTCTGCAGTCTGTGAACACGTAGAGGATCGCCCCCGTCACTACATTAGATTTGATAGACCACAAATCCTCGCTAAAGAACACCGATTCCTCCCCAGGATGATTTGCGAGGCTATTGAAATTAAAAAACATCCTAATTTCAATAGAGAAGATGGCTGGGTGCTACCATCTGCTTGGGATCCCATAATTAATAAAATTAAATCCCAACCCAAGCATACAACTGCAAGACTTCATGATACTGTTAGTTCATACTGCGTAGATCGGAACAAAAATTAATAATTTTTAATCTGACGGTAGCCGTGGTTAACTATGATAGTGGGACGTCATACACCTCAGTCCCCCCCGTGACCATGGGTGCTGAAAAGTGCCCGAAACGTCGGGAATATAAAATAAGTTAATATACGCGATAAAATCCGTAAAATTAGTTTTATTTAAATGTAACAAAAGCCTACTTACAGTTGTCTTGAAGACAGCCAGGTTAAAATCGGATGAAAAGACCGATGCTGGCAAATATAACAGTAAATTAGATTTTTCTGTTTATAAAAGTGACACCCACATCAGGATTTTTGTCTATCTACAACTAATACAAACACATTGACACCCCATATGTTAAATTCCATCAAGCCGTTTATGCTGCAGAGCGTGCGTTACCCCAAAGTTTTTCGATCACATTGATTTGTTTCCTAAGAGGACATTTGACAGAAATAGTTTGAGGAAAAAAAAGGTTCAAACTTAGCTTCTCTTTCAGAAAATGATAGAAATATAGGTACGAAGAGACTGCAGGTTTCTAGAGTAAAAACATGCACGGCATCCGTTATGAGGCAAGGCGTTTTAAGACATTAATATTAGTGTTACTATTTCGTTGTTCTAGTGGATTTCCAGTAGAGTTCGAACCTCGGGTAAGGTCAAAATCAGTGAATAGCTATTCCTATCAAAAATTCTAAGTGGCAGTGCGGATTTAGTAAGTTAGCGGTGTTTCACCCCCGTGCTTCAAAAAGCTCGTAAAATCGTTAGTCTTGCGTCTGATCTCTTTCTGGTCGTGTCGGATTACCATCTGATCGGGCTACGACATGTGCATTATAATTTGTATCGTATTCTTGTCTGGCTGGGTTTCATAAATACATAAATATATATTAATTGTATTCTACTCTAAAAATAAATAACATAAAAGCCATAAAATACTGATGTACCCACCGTAGCCCATGAACAATTACAACACCAAGGGAAGTGCAGGTGAGTTGCGGACTTTTAGAAAGCTCGGTTCTTGAAACTCCCTAAGTCGTAACGGTCCGGAAAAATCGATGTATCCACAAAAAAGTCGCGCGAGGAAGAAAACTCTAAGTAAATCGCACAGTTGTGAACTGCCAATCACCCAAATGGTGTGGTTGATATCGTGAGTTATGTCACGATGTGCGATGTCACCTCATAAGATGCCCACGGCACAAAAAGAAGTGATGAATTTACAACTTTTTACAGTATTTTATCATTAGTAAGATTACAAATGAAACATATTTTTATTTCAATTTGTCTTTTTCAATTAAATGTAGTTGTAGGACGAATGGGTCGGCTCGACCGCGGAAGGACCATGCACTCACAGAATACCAGCGTAAAAAATAGCAGCTCGACGCTGCTGTTTCAAATGGTGAGTGTAAAGAACCAGATACCCTTTAACTGGTTACAACGCATTCCATATTCGTCATCAAGGGTGACAACGCATCTGAATTTTGTTTCTTATTTGAGGATAGACTTAGATGTCTATGCGCCACAGCAACCACTTACCATCAGGTGGACCGTATGCTCGTTTGTCACCATTATCCTATAAAAAATTACCATAGGTATCGTGAGAGGGAACAGAGGGAAGCTGAGACAAGGGATGGGTAGAATCATTGTAGGAGGGATATTTGTCATTCTTGCTACGCTTGGTTGGCAATCATATCTCTCATCTGTTTCATTATTCTCTATCGTTTCTTACGCTATCCACGAGTTGGTTTAGGGTAGTGGGTTCTATCACGCTGCTACTATACGTCAAAAACATTTAATCGCCAATCGATTTCAAAGATAATATAGCAATTAGAACCTGACATTTAGATAGATTTCTCGATGTGAATTTATTTTCTGAGAAATACTGAAAATCGCTAGTCCAACTTTATTTCTCCTACATTCTATTTCTATGGCTGCATGATTACTACTATTAATCATTATATACCTACTACCGTCTCATATGGGAAAAAATATCGTGCACGCAATACATTTGACAAATTGCAGACACTTTTACTTATTATCTAACATTTTCCTGTGCACGAAGGTAGGGTAAACGAATATTTGGACTTCACTCTCTAGTAGTAAGCTTATCTTTGTTGAATACAAATGTCTTTATTACATTCACCGAAACGTCCTTAATAATAAACGCTGATCATGTGACTTATTACCTTATGAGAATATTCAATGGGTCACTTGTCTAACATCCACCTGCTTTTAGTCTTCTTTTAATGATTTGTACCGGAACACAATCATTAAGATTGCGCGTATTTCAATCCCATTTATAGGTAACGGATTACTCCAAGGCGTGTCAGAATATTCACTGCCCCATTTCGTCCCGTGGGTGTCGTAAGAGGCGACAAAGTGCAACAAACCAGGGGATAGGCAGCAGCGTCTTCCTAATTAAAACTCAAAACAAAAAAATTGGTTGCCGACCTGCCTGCTACGTGTGACAACTATGGCAAACATCCCCCTATGAGACAATCTATGGGGAGGCCTTTGTTCAGTTGTGAACGGTAATGGATTATTTCACCTCAGCCAGCGGTTTTAATCAAAAATATATAATGACTGCTACGAGCTACAGCATTCGCTCATCCTTGATAAAAAACACATCGACTTCAAAATCAATTTGAATAAAATATTTATAAAATGATTTGTGCATTTCTTTCAGTAACGTAATCACAATAAACCTACAGAAATAATAGAGTACTGCAGCTTGCCAAATCGCAGCGACAAAATGTCTTTGTCACGCCTCCAAGATTAACGACACATGTCTGCTACAATTTAAGCTTAGGGAGTGAAAATACAACTTCCTTCAGCATAATAATTACTAACAGTATTATTACTGTGATATTGAGGTAATATATTTACAAAGTGGTAGAGCTATGCTGCAGCTATATTATGTTCGAAACCACTATTGCTAATCATGAATTCCTTTCCCTTTTCCATTGACCCGGGTTCGAATTCCAAGTTAGGTCAAAATCAGTTATTGCGTTTCCTGACAAGAAATTCTCAGAAGCAGCCCGTAGTCTGGAAGTTGCCGGTGTCCAAGCTTAATGCGGCTATGTTTCGTATGGTGAGTGCAAGAACATGAGACACTTATTACTCGAAACGAGGCATTCTCTCCTCTTTTATTCTATCTACTCTTTTGTTTTTTTTAGGATAGGATGACATACGAGCACACAGTCTACCTGATGGTAAGTGGTTGCTGTGGCCCATAGACATCTACCTATATCCTTGTTTGCGAATCAAAATACAGATGAGTTGTCACCCGTGAGGACTAAGATGGAATGCCTTTTTTCCAGTAAAAAGGGTCTCCGGATCTCTACACTCACCATACAAAACACAGCAGTGTTAAGCTGTTATTTTACGCTGGTATTCTGTGAGAGCGTGGTCCTTCCCCGGTCGAGCCGACCCATTCGTGCTACAACTATACTACTAATATAGCTGCAGCATGGCTCTACCACGTATAAAGGTGACAAATCATTTTGCGTTTTGATTATTTTTCGAGGATAGATGTAGATCTTTGTAGGACACATCATCTTCTTACACCATCATGAGAACTATGTTCTCGTTTGTCACCCATACTCTATAAAAAAATATCCGGCAGACGTTGTTTTTCCGTTTGCGTTAGGAGTTGGGATAAGTTACATTCTGAATTCACTCTGACTTTTTACAGTGTAAATAATAAATATAATTTCAAGAAATGCCGAATATACGGTCCGGAATGACCTGCATTAATTAACTTCCTACATGTTCCAGGACGTCACTTCATTCTAAATAAATATTAAAAGAAATATAAAAGTTTTAACTTTATTTATTTATTTAAGAATAAATACATTGAAATAGCCTTCCGACTCCAATCATATTATTGGTACAATTATTGTGAAGCATATTTGAATTTTGAAAACGGAACAGGAACAATAGTCCGCTCGCAGGTAAAATAGATTATCAGTGTTAACAATACACTAGTTAATTTCATTCAAGTGCTCTCCTGTGCAATATGCATTTGAAATTAAAAACAAACTGTCATCGTTCAACAGGATCTTGTTGCAGTTTTCATGGTCTTTACCTACGTAAATTACGTAATTATATATGATATAACTAAAGTAAGTTAAGCACAAGTTACTTTCTTTTTGTTGACAAAATGTGTCAATATTTGTTATAATACGTTTATAATATAACTGTATAGAAGACATTCTAGTTGTCACCTTTCGTTTAGTCTACTCAATATTAATATTTTAATTAAAAGTACAAGCTGACTTCAAGGAACTAAAAATAATATAACAATTGTAATAGCATCTGAAGCTCCTCCGAAGCATCCCGTGGGTATCGTAAGCGGCGACGAAAGGGAACAGAAATACGAGTAGATAAGTGGCACCGTTAGATGATGATAATAACAAATAAATACTCATAAAAAATTGCGTCTGAACACCCACCTGACAAGTATGACAACTGAAAAATACCCATCCAATGAGGCACACTGTGGTTCCCCCACCTATTTTCAGCTGTGAATTTTTGATAGGTAATTATAAATGAATGAATTAATATATATATATATATATATATATATATATATATATATATATATATATATATATATATATATATATATATGTAATCTGCTCCATGCCTCCGGTGTAATGCCACCATGGAGGACGGAATTAAAGAGCCTCTGAAGGACTTCAAGTACCGGTCCTCCACCCGCTTTCAGAAGCTCCGCTGTAATTCCATCCTCGCCTGGGGCCTTAACGTTTTTAAGGTGCTGGAGAGCCATTCTAATCTCGCTCAGACTGACGTCTGGGATATCTTCGGAATAGTGTCGGATGAGACTCGCTCTTGAATCGTTACTCACACTTGCGTGTGACTCCAACGATGACGTGTACAGCTGCCCATAGAACCTCTCAATCTCACTCAAAATCTCAGGTGTCCCTGAAACGATGCTGCCACACTCTGTCTTCAGCTTTGACTGTTGGCTCTTTCTGGCAGACAGATCTCTGGCAGAGACTTTGGAGCCTTGGTTCCGCTCGATCGCTTCTTCAATACGGGCTGTATTGAAGTTGCGTAAGTCCCGCCGCATGCATTTGGAGATCTGTTTGTTCAGATGCCTGTATGCTGTAAAGTCTGTTGAAGAATGTAGTTTCATCTCCCGTCTAACAGCCATGAGATTATGAGTGTGATCGGAGAGTTTTTTTGTTCTTCTGCGGCGGGTCTTGCAGAACTTAGCTCCGACCGCATGGACAGTTTCCACGAGCTTGTCATTCATATCGTCCACTTCATTGCAGTCTTCTAGGCACTGAAAACGGTTTTCTAACTCGAGCTGAAAGGTTTCGGGACTTTGGATTAGAGCACGAGGAGGACGAAGCGTTGACTTCATTAGACGAGACCTCTCCAACTTAACGTTTAGGTTCAGTGTGCTCTAACCATTCGGTGATCGCTACCAATTTTCACCCTCGCGATCACGGAGACATCACTGAACAGTTGTCGTCTGGTCGTCATAATGAAGTCAATCTCATTTTTTGTCGAACCGTCGGGGCTCGACCAGGTTCACTTCCTGTGGGGCCGCTTCTGGAAGAAAGAGTTCATCATTAAGAGTCCCTCTTTCTCCATGAAGTCGGCCAGCTGCTGGCCCCTTGGGTTTCGTTGCCCTATTTCAAATTTCCCTACTTTCAGCTCACTGTTCTCTCTTGTGCCTAGTTTTGCATTGAAGTCTCCCATTAACACCGTATATTGGGTTTTGGAGGAATGCATGGCTCTAGAGATATCCTCATATATTTCCTCCACCTCCTGATCGGGGTGTGCCGAGGTTGGTGCGTAAACCTGTATGAACTTCAGCGAATACCGTTTGGTGATTCTGAGTATAAGGTACGCAACCCTCGTCGACACACTCCCGATCTTTACAACGTTGTTAACGAGAGACTTGTGGACGATAAATCCGACACCTCCTTGGGACAGATGGTCGCCCTCCCGGTGATAGAGCAGGTTTCCGGATTCGAGGATTACCGTGTCCTCCCCCTCTCTTCGGACTTCAGATAATCCTATAATATGCCAGCGCAACTTGTCTATCTCTTCTTCCAGCTCCACGATCTTCTCGTCAGTCCTCAGGATGCGTGCGTTGTAAGTTGCCAGGTCGAGTCGTCTAAGGTGGCAACCGAACCTCCACCGGAGATTCTTAGCACCCCCTGCCCCGCCGTTACCATGGTCGCCACCGTAGCCAGGAATTAAATCACTGTCCTAGGAAGAACCAACATGAATCCTACCGGAACATTTCTTTTAAAAAAGATTGATTTACAATATATCACTTTATACAATTATGAAATATACAGATCACGTTGATAAGAAGAGAGCTAATCAATTATAAATTGTAACGGGACTAATTTTATAGTTGAGAGTAACAATTAATTCGTTTGCACAAATTAATTATCCAATGTGTCAAAAATGATATAGTAGCCGAAAACAACAAGTGCACCATACTACGCCAGAGCCATGATTAGCCCTAACAGCTGTCGTTCCATCTGTTTTCTACAAGCAAAATAAGTTGTTAATGCACAGGTGCCGTTGTAGATGTAACAGCGCAGGAGTAGCTACAGGTCTAATGGCACAGGTGTGCGGTGCACGTTTTGTTTACAAGAACTCCTGCTAGGCATGCGTTGGCATGGCGCATACGTTGTCATATACAAAATTTATATGGGTAAATATTTAGGAAATCAGAAAATATTCCAAATACATCGATTATACTAAGTTCGGTCGAATAACTGCTGCTTAAGCTGTCTCGTTATGAAGGGAATGAATGCGAGGCAAGAAAATAAAAACCAGCGCCAAAATTGTACGAAATGAAAATAAATATGTGCCTAAAGGATCCATTGTTTCTTTTTGCTGTCATCAATGAGAGTTTTTTGTCTCTAACAAAGTGGAATTTCCCAGTACTATAGGCTGCTACATCAAAGTAGTTGTATTATCTCCCGCCTCAACTGTAACCCTCAGACTAACAATATGAGATAGACAAAACAGTTCGTATATTTTTTTATGGAAGAGGGGTCAAAGAGCATGCTGCATTGACGGAACAATACGTACATTTTTTATAACAGTGGTGGCAAACGAGCATACTCCTCTGATGATAAGCCACTACCGCCGCTAATGAACAACTGCAGCACCATTGGTGTTTTTAGGAATCGCAGGTGTGATTTTTGGTCTTGATTTTTAGTATTTGTGCGCGTTAATTCGCTATTGAATTGTGGTTTCGTGAAGACCGCCTCGGTTTAGTTTGTCTAAGTTGTAAGTTCGTGACAAGAGGCTTGTATTGAATTTGACTGATTTAAGTAATTTCGTTTGAAAGTAATTGCGTCAATTGTATAGGATTGCAGTGAGTCTACTCGGGCCGCGTGGTCACGTAAATAATAACCTCTGATTGTATCGATTTTGTTAGCTAATTTATGCAAAGACGAGGAGTTGTGGAGTCTAGAAAATTAGACGTCGGGTCGATTAATTGTTTGAAAGTTAATGTTTAATTGCACCGTCGCGTTAAGAGCCTTTTGTGTGTTGACTCTGTAGTTAGTTTTCTTGTCAGCTAGGCTGATATTGAATTATTATTGCGGCGTGGTATCTAATATCGTACGAAGGAATTTAGTTTGTTGTTTGGGAACGCTGATCATTTTGACACTCGAGAAGAGACCGCGTTCGATCCGTGTTTGTAAATTTGTGCTACGTGAACCCGGAACCTTGAATATTGAACTTTGAACGACTGTTAGTTACTTGTGTCGGGTAGCACGTGTTTGATTTCGATGAACTTTGAATTGGTTGACTTTGAAGTTAATTATATGTACAAGAAGTTGATAGACGGAAATAGTGAAATGAAGAAAGAAGTTGTCAATTAGTGATGTCCGCTGGAGTGATACAACATGGTGGGGCAGCATCGGACCAGACGGCTGCCCAGTTACCTCAGCTGGGCCAGGTCACATAAATATAAACACTACCAAACACCACTTACATGCACTGCACCTACCTACGACCTGACCGAGCCTTGGGGCGGTCTTAGCTTCGGATCCAGGTACGTACTATTTATTTACCTTGCCTTCACCCTATTGTGTAGTATGGTAGGTCAACTGTCCATGTGGCCATTTGGGCCCGAACCCTCAGCTACCCGTCGAGGAGGCTACTGTGGGCCCTAGCCAAGGGGCAGCTGGGGGCCGTAACATTTATTCTATAATATAGATTACAAAAATAGTTATTGAAAGTCTTTTAAGAATTACCATTGGTTAGGGAAAAATCTTCGTCCTGGGATGAAGGAGCCAGAAACCCAGCGGGACTTTTAAAAAAAAATAATTTACAATATAATATTTCATACAATTAAGTATGAAGATAATTAGAAAACGAATTAGCGATCACCCTATTCCCAAGGGCTATTATATAGCATGTACTCTTTAGTAGTATAATAATAATTAATTTAAAAAAATTCGTAATAAAATTTTACAAATTTTCATTGATAAGTCCTGTATCTGGCTCTTTTTTAGATGCAGGCGGTTCAGGAACTTAGTTTGTGGCATTACTTGAAGGAAGCCTATGTTCAGCAGTGGACTTGTAAAATTATTGCCGTATATAGTAATGAGTGACTTTGTATAAGTCTATGATCTTTTATATAGCATATATATGTGTTTGCTATAAGAATACCGAACACACATTTGCTATCAGTTTTTATAGAATAAATTCGTAGAGATAGTATCATTGTTAGATGAGTATATTTGAAGACGAAACATATAATTTTTTTTTGTCTTTAATCTGCTGTCAGAAATAACGTATGACATGTTATGTGAGGAAATAGTTTTTAATCTGATGCCTAAGTATTTTATAAAGCATTTTGTTGTCTTTACGAACAATAAAGTCGTAACTATTGTGCATATTTATCATCATCATAATAACATATCAAAAGTCCACTATTGAACTTAGGTTTCCTACTTAAATTGCTTCATAGGGGAGATTTTTCAATAACTAACAAGCTAGGGAGGCAGGTATAGATTTTTTATTGTTCGGTTGCTTGTCGCTCCTTACGACACCCACGACATGATATTAGTGGACTCCCTTAAGCCATTACCACTCAGTGCCTACTTTACATTTCAAATTAAGTTAACCACTTGCCGTGTGGGGTAGAATATTCCTGCCAATTATGGCAAATATGGCATATATCCTGTCTATACAGAAGGCCTATTCTCAGCATTGGACGCTTTATAGACTGTAATAAATGATTGAATGAATGAATGAATGATAACGCAGTGGCGTTCGACTGTGGCGTAGCGGGTCCTGGTTCAAATCCCACATAAAACAAGTGTATATAAAAATAGTTGTTTCTTTTCTGGATGTTTGTCTATGCGCTATTTACATAAAGTGTATAATGCCTCCACGATAAAGGAAAAATCCAACAGTTAAATTTGGTATTGATTCTCACAGAATACCAACGTAAAATAGCAGCCTAGTGATGCTGGATTTGTGTGTTGAGTGTAGAAAACTGGAGAGCTATCATTATCATTAAAGATATAAGCAGTTTTTAGCAGTAACGAGACATTAGTACAATGAATCGATTTTGATGCTTAATCGAGTATAGATGTAGATGTCTGTGAGCCACAGCATCCACTTAATATCAGGTGAATTGTATATTTGATTGTAACACTTATGCTATAAAAAATATTATATATTGTGTATTAATATTACATATGCTTGGCTCAAATTTAAGTAACAATAAATTAGTTCTGCTGTTTGTTGCTCAGCCAAGCGTTTCATCCGAAGACACATTACGCCTTTCCGACGACAAAAATATCAATTTATCATTTTTATAACGTTCCACGAAAACTGTATTAACTGCTTTTGCAGGCAATTCCAGATATTGCAATGGTGGCACGGAAATTATTCTTGAAAATATGTGTATAGTTAACTGGATTTAACATAGTCCAAGAATTTTATTATATTTACGCAATTTAAAAATATATATATATATTTTTAGTTTAATTAGTTTTTTAAGCTTATTTAACTAACAACTTCATAACATGATAAACTTGATAAATTTGATAAAGATATCACTGTGTTAAATGTAGTAAATAATTCATTATGTAACTTATGTTAGACACAGGCCTATAAAATATAACAAATACTGTAATACCCTAAATAGTTTGTTAAGTTGTAAGATACGTTATTTTATTAATTAACACCAAATGTCGTATAACATTTACTTACCATAAATATTTTGAATAAATTTGTGTAATTGAAAAATATTAGGGAAGTTTTTTTTAAAGAAGTAAGAGTTTTTTTAAGGATGAAAAACGAGCACACAGTCCACCTGATGGTAAGCAGATACGGTGGCCCATAGATATCTATATTTATCCACGATGAAGAATCAAAATGCAGATGTGTTATAAACCCTGAGGACTAAAATGAAATGCCTCGTTTCCAGTAAAAAGGACCTAAAATTCTCTACACTCAGCATACGAAACACAGCAGCATTAAGCTCTATTTTAGGCTGACATTCTGTGATAGTGTGGTACTTCCCCAGTCGAGAGGACCTATTCGTGCTACAAATATATTTTAACTTTAACTTTATACCACATATGAATAACATAAATGTATAATATAATGCAATACACTTTATTGTTTACCAAGGAAGGATAAACATAATAAATATACAAATATTTAGAGAAAAAAAAAGGCGGTCTTATTGTTAAACATCAATTTCATGCAGACAAGCCATAAAAACAATTAAATAAAGAGGGAACTGGATTAACGGATAGGGCGCACTGTGCTAGGTAAAATACTGAAATAGTCCTTGAGTAACTATTATTATTATTACATTTTATGCCGAATTAATTCACAAATTGTGACACCAACGAGAATGACAAAAAAAGACAGCATAATAGCGGCTCTGGTCTTAATAAGAACTTATTATTGGTTTCTCAATTAAAATATATACTACGTTGACGTTTATATATAAGGAATCCTTATATGTAAAGAAAGGAGATAAAATAAACTACGTCATTGTTTAATCCATTTGGAATTTGAGTTTGACCCCTTGCAAGTATCAAGCGACAGTCCTAATGGTCAGATGCGGACAAAGGTCGTGGGTTCGAATCCGCCGCCGACCGACTATTGTTGTATTTTAGTTCTCTAGTACTGGTATTTCAAAGCCAGTGTATAATAGGGAGTGGTTAAATAGAATATAAGTAATGTTCATAGCATTGCTAGTATTTAAAAATAAATAATGTTACAATAAAACGATATCAAGTTATACACTAAATCGACAACGTTTTTACCCAACTTATAAAAAAACAAGGTTCTCAATTCTAAATAACGCGATATCTTAGACAATTGTGAACCGATTTTGATGATTTTTTCCTTGAAATAATTTGTACTATAGGGGTGGTTTTTCATTCCAACCCTGAGGGTATAAAATTTGACTATTTAGAAGACAATCTATTTTTTTATTAAAACTTGATCTTTTAATGAAAAAAATCATGAACAAGATGTAAACTACCTTTTTTTTATAGGATAAGGGTGACAAACGAGCACACAGTCCACCTGATGGTAAGTGGCTGCTGCGGCCCATAGGCATCTACATCTATCCTCGTTTGCGAATCAAAATGCAGATGCGTTGTCACCCGTGAGGACTAAGATGGAATGCCTCATTTCCAGTAAAAAAAAAAAACAATTAAAAGAATTATTTAAAAACCCACATAATAACTTCAGAAGTCAGTGTTTAGAAGATATTGGTAGTGTGTAGAAGAATTAAATTCCTAGTTTTCATAATTTTTTTTTTTCATAATATATATATCTTTATAATGTTTGAAATAGTACTCCTTTAGAACGTTCATCATTTATATTCGTTATTAATGGGTAAAAGATAAACAGAGCCCTTCGCTTGATAATTGCTCCTCTTTAATCTCTTTTTTTTTTCTCTTTTATTTCATTAAGCATTTCACAATTTGCATAAGGTAGGGAGCGTCTTTTAAGCACCTTAAGGCACTTGTGTCAGAGACTTCCGCTCTTTCATAGCTATACAAAACTTTCTAGAAACATATAATTACATATTATACAAAAAAAAAAAACTAAAAAACAAAAGTAGTTTAAAATTATTCAACAATAAATGTGTGTGTGTGTGTGTGTGTGTGTGTGTGTGTGTGTGTGTTAATGTGTGTGTGTATGTGCGTGTTTGTTTGTGTGTATGTGTGTTTTTTGGGAAATATTATTTTCACCTTATGTGTTGAAACATAAAAGTTTTTCTGTGCTTTCCTAAGACAGGGTTTTTAGCCAATTTATAATTAATAACTTGCAGTCCTTGGTATTTCTACAGTTAATATTAAGATTTTTGTTGACAGAATTATACAGATAGATAGATTGGTTAATGAACTGAAGTCTAGCAAATGCAGTTTTAACACGAAAAGAGTTAAGTACAATGTCTTTTCTTCTTTTATGCAAAATATTTGGGTCATAAAACAAATCTTTATGCTTTTTTAATATTGTGTGTAAAATATATAATTTTCTTACACTTAGTACATCAGATTTTAAATATAGGCTCTCTGTTGGGAATTTATAAGGCAAAAAGTACATTGTCTTTACTAAGGCACGCTGAGCTCTTTCCAATTGCAATAATTTTGTTTTTGTTGCTGCACCCCATATCGGAAGGCAGTAAGTTAATAACGATTGGGCTAAAGCTACATAAATTTTGTTAATAAGATTATCTGAAGTAATATGTCTAAGCTTTTTAAAAATCCAGGTTATTTTTCTAAATCTACATGTTATTATATAAATATGTTCATGCCAAGTTAAACGTTGATCTATAATGATTCCTAGGTACTTGGTTGAAGAAACTTTCGTAATGACAGAGCAGTTACAGTTTTGAGATTTGTCAATGCTGCAAGTGTGAATCTTTATGTTGAAGTTATTTCCCGGTTGGGTACTATTTTTAATAGTAAAACAAATATAATTAGTTTTAAGTGCATTAATTGTCAGAAAATTGGATTGAAGCCAGCTTGCAATTTTAGTGAGGCCAGATTCTGTACCTTTACGGATGTCATCCCATGATGTTCCAGTAAAAACTACAGCAGTATCATCGGCATATGTGAACACTCGGGCACCATCAATTTTCAGATTACAAAGATCATTGATATAAATTAAAAACAAAGTTGGGCCTAAAATACTGCCTTGTGGTATACCGTAGGTAGTATATGTGTCCTCACTAATAAACTGATCTATTTTAACTTTTTGTGTACGGTTTAATAAGTAATTTTTAAACAATGTCAAGGTTGTATCCCTTATGCCAATATTTTCTAATTATTGTAAAAGGATGGGGACACAGATAGCATCAAAGGCCTTTTTGAGGTCTAGAAAGACTGCAAGACATTTTTTACCCTGATCCAAGTTGTTAACTATGAACGAGCTAAGAGCTAAGATTGCATCTTCTGTGGATTTACCATGTCTGAAACCATACTGACAGTTAGACAAAATATCGAACTTAGTAAGATAACTTAAAAGTCTTGTGTTGATAAGCTTTTCTAATATTTTGGAAATCGAAGGTCGTACTGAAATTGGTCTATAGTTGCTAGCATCACACGTATCCCCATTCTTATAGACTGGTGTCATAACAGCTCGTTTTAAAGGTTCAGGAAAAACGCCATGCTTAAAACAAAGATTTACAAAGTGGCAGATTATAGGAGTGATTTTAGTTACTGTAAGTTTTAGAAAGTGCACTGGAATATTATCCCATCCAGGAGCACTGTTTGATTTTAGGTTCATGATGATATCATGTACCTCTTGAGGATCCGTATCTAGCAAGACAAAGGAAGAAAACTGGGGCTACCCTAATACTGTTGTATATTTACTATCATTATTTCTAGTTATAATATTTTTGGAAAGATTTTTACCTACATTACCAAAAAAGTTATTAACATAGTTTACAGAATCTAATGGTGTTGCTTTTATATGTAGTAAATCTGTATTACTTACTTTTGTTTGATTTAGATGTGCTATCCTTTTAATATTATTCCAAAGACTTTTACTGTTATTGAGGGACATCCTCAGGACCTGTCTTTCATAGCTCTGTTTTGCTTTTTTTATTATTTTATTACAATTGTTACGATATCTTTTATATATAATTATTTCAATTTCAATGTGAGGATCGCAACGTAACTTTTTTTGCAAATTGTTGCGATTTCTAATACAACGCATAATGCCAGGAGTTATCCAAGGTTTTAATATGCGTTTATTTTTTGGAAGATGCACAATCTTTGTATTTTCTTGTAAGGATTCACTCAATTTATTAACTAATGTTTCTATAACTGTATGGGGATTTTCACAAAAAAGTAATTCATTGATATTCTTTTGTAATAAACTGTTAAGAGCATTTTTAAAATCTGTGATTGTTTTTGTCTTTGTGCATTCATTTAATAATTTTAAGTTGGATAGGTTTAGTAGTATCATTGAGTGATCAGTTTGTTGTAAGTAAGATAGCAATTTGAGCATAGACCTTACCCTGTATTAGCTTTAGAATAAAATGATCTAGGCAACTACTTTCTCTTGTCGGTGAGTAATGACCAGGTATTAAGCCGTGCATACTTAACATATTTAAATAATTCTCTGTTACTACGTTCATACGAATTTTCATTTATTTTAGGTGCAATTTTAATGTTTATGTCACCAGCTAGAATTATGATTTCTTTTGATTTAATGTTTTCTAGGTATAAACTTAATGAATCACTGAATTTGTTGGCATTTGTGTTTGAAGGAGAGCGGTATATTGCTAAAATAGTGTTATTATATATCTCTATTTGTAAGCATGAAGCGTGTTCTAACATTATTTCTTTAACCTTAGCATTTATAGTATTTTTGATATACACTACTACTACATCACTCTGGTTAAGATGACATGTTGTAGCAAAATGAGTATAGTTAGAAATACATGGAATTGTTTTTGGAGGCTTAGTCGGCATTCGGTCAAAATCAAAATATCAGGTTTAAATTTCAAAAAAGATAGAGTTAAATTTAGGTCATCTATGTTACTATACACACTTCTTATATTTTGAGATATTATAGTTAAGTCATTATTTTTCACAGAAATGTAATTTGAAAGGTCTTCAATGTCGCACTCAATAACGTTTGCAATTTCGATGTCATCCAATTCTTTCCAGGTAATTAGGGAATTGTCCATTTTAAAAGTAGTAAAGTTAACTGTCGTTTGCATGAGTATAAATACGTGTATATACCTATTGTGCATAATATAATGTATATATTTACAGATAAAAAGGCATGTTTGAATCCAAAAATATAAATTACACTTCCCGTTTACTGTTCTATTTGATTAAAATTTTTCATTTTACAATTGAGTTGTATTTTAATGATAGTATTATATATAATGAATTTTTGTGAAAGTGTTAGGGTTTTAATAAGTGTAAGTGTAAATTGTGTGTTAGAGTGTATAAGTTGTGTGTAGTACATATAAATATTAAAGATTATTGAATTAATTACATTTCTTAGAAAAAACTTACGCACTAAGAGAAATATAGAAAAAGGTAAAATAATTTCATTATTCCGGAGAAATTGCACCTTCTGATCTAGTCATGCAGTCTGCAGTAACTGGTGAACTTGGGCTTCGTTCTTGATGGTTATTATTTGCGAAGCCTCATCCTTGCGTAAATAAACTTTTCCATAGGCAGTCCAACAAAACTTGTACTTTTTTGATTTGACAAGTTCTCTAGCCAGGAAGTGCAATCGTGTGCTTTTAGCAGTTAGATGGTTGGTTATGAAGTCCTAGAGGACTTGTACTGTTAAACAACTTATCACTTGTTCAATATAAGGCACCGATTTTATTAATGACTGTCGTCTACAGGATACACCTTGGAAACCCTGACTAGACTCAGCTCTTTTTGTTAAATGATGATTTCTTATACTTACGCGAAGACTACACATTAAATGAAGCTAATTTTTATGGATTTTATCGCGTTCAATTTAACTTATATGTGGTAGAGCCATGCTGCAGCTATATTATGGTTGTAGCAGGAATGGGTCGGATCGACCGGGGAAGGACCACGCTCTGCTCTCACAGAATACCAGCGTAAAATAGAAGCTTAACCCTGCTGTGTTTCGTATGGTGAGTGTAGAGAACCAGAGACCCTTTTTACTGGAAAAGATAATTCCATCTTAGTCCTCACGGGTGACAACGAATCTGTATTTTGATTCGTAATCGAAGAAAGATGTAGATGTCTATGGACGCCAGCAACCATTTACCATCAGGTGGACCGTGTGTTTGTTTACCAGCCTTATTCTATTAAAAAAAAAAAACTTTTTAATTCCGGACGTTTCGGGTGCTTTACAGCATTTAGCTGAGAACATATAGCCAACTTGAAGCACCGACGTTCCGGGAAGTCTGCTGTGTGTGAACATATTCAAGATCGTCCACGCCCTTACATTAGATTTGATAGACCATAAATACTCGCAAAAGAACACCGATTCCTACCAAGGATGATTCGCGAGGCTATTGAAATTAAAAAACATCCTAATTTCAATGGAGAAGATGGATGGGTATTGCTTGGGATCCTATAATTAATAAAATTAAATCCAAACCCAAGCATACCACTGGAAGACTTCAAGATACTGTAAGCACATTCTTCCTAGATCGGACCAAAATTTAATATACAAAAACTGAAGGTAGCCGGGCTAACTATGACATCGGAACCTCAAACACCTCAGTCCCCCCGTGACGATGAGTGATGTAAAGCACCCAAAACGTCGGGAATTAAAAGATTAAATTAAGCGGGATAGAATCCGTAAAAATTAGTTTCATTTAATCTTTTTGTTAAACTTTAAAATTAGGGGACAAAGCTGACTTTACTAATAATTTAATCTTAATTAATGTATTACAATATATTCATTTAGATTTATTCTTTTAGAACATTATTCTTATTCCCGTACACATAGTGCCAACCACAAAAAAAACTTGCGCCTATTTGATATGAGCTTAACGTCAAGGCTCTATGTATCAATAAATTTCCTCGCAGTTTTGGTCTTCGGCCAAGCGTTTCATCCGAAGAAACATTGAGTACGTTTTTCCGGCGATGAAAAATCAATTTGTCATGCGTATAACGTTACCGCAGCTTGCCTCTGCTTACATTATTTAATATTTTTTCCGGATGCAACTGTCTGAGATTATTTTTGTTACGCTGAAACATTTTTTTTAATTAAAATGTTATAAACGAGCACACAGTCACATCCTCGAATGAAATCAAAATGCAGATAAGTTGTCAACCCTGCGAACTAAGATGAAATGCACTGTTTTCAGTAAAAGTTCTCTACACTCATCATCCGAAACACAGCAGCATTAAGCTTCTAATTGACGCTGGTATTCTGTGAAAACCTGGTCCTTCCCCGGTAGAGCCGACCGATTTACGCTACAATCATAATATGTCTGGATCGAGGTTCCACCACGTGTAAAATAAATAGAATAATATTTTCCTTCCACGGAAAAATTTGTTCATAATCTCGAAATTCACATGGACAAAGTCACGGGTATATCCTAGTAAATATAAAATTGTTGTGGGATCAACCTTTTAAGCGGCTGAAGTGGGGCATTTCCTAAAGTATTTAATGAAGAAGTAGTTATGAAGAGTACTCCGTAATGTGAAGTGAAGTACGTTCTGTAGAAACCTAAATCTGAATCGAATTCCCTTTTTTCGTAAAACAATGATTTCTGAGTCAACAAGGGCTCTCCAAGTTCGTAGTACCCTTTCGAATATGATGAAATAAGAAAATTGGAACAACATTGCCCAACAACAGTGATGGCGTAAAGTTGTTTGCTAACAAACCTCGAAACGCAAAAATAAATTCACAATAAGGTTAACCAATGCGGATTCTGGCCATTCCCAATTATTAAATGAAATGTTGGTAAATATTTTTGTAGACTGTACGGTTTCAAACTAATGGAGAATGAAATTAAGATTTGAAAATGTAAAAATAAAGAGATATATTTATTAGGCTCATCATTCATCATTACAGCCCTTCACAAGTCCACTGCTGAACATAGGCATCCCCCAAAGAATGCCACACAGCACGGTCCTGAGCCACCTGCATCCATCGACTTCCTGCATGTCTTACCAGGTCGTCACTCCATCTCGTGGGGGGACGCCCTACACTTCACCTACCGGTACGAGGCTGCCACTCGAGAACCTTTCTTCCCCATCGGTTGTCGGTTCTTCGAGCTATATGGCCGGCCCACTGCCACTTCAGCTTACTAATCCGTTGGGCTATATCGGTTACTCTGGTTCTACTGCGGATATCCTCATTCCTAAGTTTATCACGCAGAGAAACTCCGAGCATAGCCCTCTCCATAGCTCGCTGAGCGACCTTGAGCTTCCTCATACGGCCAGCAGTGAAGGACCACGTCTCAGTTCCATAAGTCATCACTGGCAACACGCACTGGTTGTACAATTTCGTTTTCAGGTTTTGAGGTATGTCTGACGAGAAGATGTGTCGTAGCTTCCCGAACGCTGCCCAGCCGAGTTGAATCCGTCGATTGACCTCTCGATCGAAGTTGGACTTACCTAGTCGGACTATTTGTCCCAGGTAAACATACTCGTCAACAACTTCGAGCTTAGTGCTCCCAAGAACTACCGGCATAGGTGTGACATGGACATTGAACATGATCTTTGTTTTGTCCATGTTCATCTTAAGACCTATCCGTTGGGAAACACTATCGAGGTCATTGAGCATAGTGCTTAGGTCCTCCAGCGATTCTGCCATAAGGACTATATCGTCGGCAAATCGAAGGTGAGTGATGTACTCGCCATTGATGTTGATACCGTATCCTTTCCAGTCCAGAAGCTTGAAAACGTCTTCCAATGCAGCGGTGAAGAGTTTCGGGGATATGACGTCACCCTGTCTTACACCTCTCTGCAATTGGATAGGTTTCGTACTCTGGTTCTGTACTCGGATAGCCATCGTAGCCCTACTGTACAAGCACTTCAACACTTCGATATACCGACAGTCAACTTGGCACCGCTGAAGGGACTGCAGCACCGCCCAAATTTCGACGGAATCAAAGGCTTTCTCATAGTCCACATACGCCAGACATAGTGGCAAATTGTACTCTTCGGACTTCTGTACAATTTGCCGAAGGGTATGGTGCTAAAGCCCTTTCGGAAACCGGCTTGTTCGGGAGGCTGGAAGTCGTCAAGTCTGCGCGCGAGACGATTCGTAATGACTCTCGAAAACAGCACGTAGACGCGGCTCAGAAGGGAAATCGGTCTGTAGTTCTTCAAGAGAGCGTTGTCACCTTTCTTGAAGAACAAAACCACCGCACTTCTGCTCCACGCCTCCGGTGTAATGCCACCATGGAGGACGGAATTAAAGAGCTTCTGAAGGACTTCAAGTACCGGTCTTCCACCCGCTTTCAGAAGCTCCGCTGTAATTCCATCCTCGCCTGGGGCCTTACCGTTTTTAAGGTGCTGGAGAGCCATTCTAATCTCGCTCAGACTGACGTCCGGGATATCTTCGGAATAGTGTCGGATGAGACTCGCTCTTGGATCGTTACTCACACTTGCGTGTGGCTCCAACGATGACGTGTACAGCTGCCTATAGAACCTCTCAATCTCACTCAAAATCTCAGGTGTCCCGGAAACGATGCTGCCACATTCTGTCTTCAGCTTTGACAGGTGGCTCTTTCTGGCAGACAGATCTCTGGCAAAGACTTTGGAGCCTTGGTTCCGCTCGATCGCTTCTTCAATACGAGCTGTATTGAAGTTGCGTAAGTCCCGCCGCATGCATTTGGAGATCTGTCTGTTCAGATGCCTGTATGCTGTCAAGTCTGTTGAAGAATGTAGCTTCATCTCCCGTCTAACAGCCATGAGATTAAGAGTGTGATCGGAGAGTTTTTGTGTTCTTCTGCGGCGGGTCTTGCAGAACTTAGCTCCGACCGCATGGACAGTTTCCACGAGCTTGTCATTCATATCGTCCACTTCATTGCAGTCTTCTAGGCACTGAAAAACGGTTTTGTAACTCGAGCTGAAAGGTTTCGGGACTTTGGAACAGAGCACGAGGGGGACGGAGCGTTGACTTCATTAGACGAGACCTCTCCAACTTAACGTTTAGGTTCAGTGTGCCTCTAACCATTCGGTGATCGCTGCCGGTTTTCACCCTCGCGATCACTGAGACATCACTGAACAGTTGTCGTCTGGTCGTCATAATGAAGTCAATCTCATTTTTTGTCGAACCGTCGGGGCTCGACCAGGTCCACTTCCTGTGGGGCCGCTTCTGGAAGAAAGAGTCCATCATAAAGAGTTCCTCTTTCTCCATGAAGTCGGCCAGCTGCTGACCCCTTGGGTTCCGTTGCCCTATTCCAAATTTCCCTACTTTCAGCTCACCGTTCTCTCTTGTGCCTAGTTTTGCATTGAAGTCTCCCATTAACACCGTATATTGGGTTTTGGAGGAATGTATGGCTCTAGAGATATCCTCATACATTTCCTCCACCTCCCCATCGGGGTGTGCCGAGGTTGGTGCGTAAACCTGTATGACCTTCAGCGAATACCGTTTGGTGATTCTGAGTATAAGGTACGCAACCCTCGTCGACACACTCTCGATCTTTACAACGTTGTTAACGAGAGACTTGTGGACGATAAATCCGACACCTCCTTGTGACAGATGGTCGCCCTCCCGGTGATAGAGCAAGTTGCCGGATTCGAGGATTACCGTGTCCTCCCCCTCTCTTCGGACTTCGGATAATCCTATAATATGCCAGCGCAACTTGTCTATCTCTTCTTCCAGCTCCACGATCTTCTCGTCAGTCCTCAGGGTGCGTGCGTTGTACGTTGCCAGATCGAGTCGTCTAAGGTGGCAACCGAACCTCCACCGGAGATTCTTAGCACCCCCTGCCCCGCCGTTATCATGGTCGCCACCGTAGCCAGGAATAGCGGGGCCGCCGGGGACTGGGGGCCGTTTCTTTGTTACTGTCATTCATAGGGGGGTATTTGCCATAGTTGCCACGCTTGGTGAGCGGGTTGGCAACCGCAGTTTTTTTATTGTCATTTTGGCTATTATCAGGAAGATGCTGCTGCCCATCTCCTGCCTGTTTCCCTTTGTCGCCTTTTACGACACCCACGGGAGGATATGGGGTAGTGGTATTCTTGACCGCCACTACACGGCACTTTATTAGGCTATTCATTACAAAATATTGCAGGCCCAGATATCTCAATAAAAAACTTGTTAATGTCTTAACTTAGAATTTTATACCGCAGAAAACAAGAGAAAAGACACATTCTTAAAAAAATACTTTTATCAAAAAGTAAACGTTTCAGAATGCGACTTTATTTATTATTTTTAGTAGTTAGAAGATGTCGTTTACTTTTCGGTAAAAGTTAAATTTTTATACGCTTTTGAGTAGACTAAAGAATATCACAATCTTAATATTCTAAATAGTTACCATAAAAACTTTATCTCTAAATAGAAGTATTTTGCTACTTTTAGAGGTGGAATTCTTTCACAAAGTTTATACGGAGACTAAAGATTAATATGGAAAAAGTTTCACGGTTCTCTACACTCACCATAAAATACGATAGTAGGTATTCTGTGAGTAGGTGGTTCTTCCGCGGTCTAGCCGACACTTTCATGCTACAACCGAATTATAGCTGCAGCATGGCTCTACCACTGGTCTGGGTATTTAATCCTGACGTATTAGTTGTTTACCGCCATCTATCGCCAGCCATAACACTTATTTGGCTTATCTCGCAGTATGTTCTTACGACACCACCACTAGGTATTATATTAATTTTGTAAAATACATTCAGCGTTCGCTTAGTTATAAAACTTTATTCATTCCTCACACGCTACAACGATAACGTTGAACATTCTTTTGATTTAGTGCGATGTTTTTCGCAATCTCGTCGACATAAAGACAATAAAAGCATCGGTTTCATCAGTAAATTGATTACATTATTTTCCTATTCTTTGATAAAATAAAAAAAAAAAGATGTTTTGTTAAAATAAAAAAGCTGACCGTCACCGGACGCTCAGCAAATGTTAAACATCATAATTTATGGAAGAATTTATAATTAATGTAAACCTAAAAAGAAACATGGAGCAAAATTAATAAAAAGGAAACAGAGTTTTGCTGGTAAAATCTATATATTTTACTTATGATTCTAATTGTAATAATGAAAACGTATAGCACACACAAGCAACGAAGTGTATAGTATACGCGCTCACGCACAAAGGAGTCGAGAGCGGTAGCGTAGAGGGGACATTATGGTATAAGAGAGCGTCATTCCATTACCCGTCACGGCATACGAGTCGGTTTTTTTGTTTTATATATAAGATAGGATGACAAATGAGCACACAGTCCACCTGATGGTAAGTGGTTACTCTGACCCATAGACATTTACATCTATCCTCAATAAAGAATCAAAATGCAGATGCGTTGTCATTTGTGACGACTAAGATGGAATGCCTCTTTTCCAGTAAAGAAGGTCTCCGGTTCTCTACACTCACCATACGAAACACAGCAGTGTTAAGCTGCTCTTTTACGCTGGTATTCTGTGAGAGAGTGGTCCTTCCCCGGTTGAGACGACCCATTCGTCGTACTTACAACAGCTATACTTCTAATCCTTTAATTCCTGAGAGGATTTCTGGGCAAGGAAAAGTCTGCCATGAAAACACACCATGAAAAGGCGAAATTCATTCCTAGAAATAATTATCTGTCTACATTTACTAGTTTTTTGTTCGCGCTGTTTTAGGTCAAAACCGAGCACGCGGTAAATCATAACTTTTAAGTGATGAGTTTTGGTGATGTAACTTTGGTTGCTCGCGTGCTGTAATATTTACAGCTAGCGCTTAAATCCTGAGCTAGCACGGCTCTGTTCGTTTCTATACAGGAAAGTAGGGATGGGATAAGAACTATTAATTATTTTCCCGATATCTGTAAAACATGTTTGGTGCGCGTCTGTACTCAATGGAAATTTATTTATTTTATTTATTTATTTTTGCCTTGGGTTAACTTTGTTTGAATTTTTATGTAATAAGCAAGAATTCAGCAACGACAAATATCTTTAACATACTTTATTTGAACACGGTAAGTATAACATGAAGCGCATAAAGAGAAAAGGAAGAAGGTTGATAATTTATTAAAAAATAAAAAGTAAGAGGCAAAGGTTACTAGCATGCAGCCTTAATATACATTATACATTTAAATTATATAATATATGTCGGAGCTTACAACAGAGGATCCCAATTTTGATCTCGGAAATACGTAAGGATAGCGTTAATTGTTAAAAATAGTTAAAATGTGAGAGCGGATGTTCAACTTGCTCTCTTACTTACGCAGTTTATCATTGTCAGTAGTAAGACAGCGTAAACGCACTATATATTAAGTATAGAGCAATTACATTTCGACCACCGTAACACGTCTCCGCCACAAGCACACACCAATGTAACGTGAGATACGTAATTACATAATAACACCAAAATATGCAAACTACAGCAACACTACTTATCTCAATGTAATATAGGGCAGCCTCTCAGCAACACCAATTCTCTACCTGCACTAAAAAAATTACAACAACGAACAGAACCACAACACTATCTTAGCACTAGTAGAATAACCACACTCGTTGAATGACTCAAGCGGAATCTCTGGCGCACGGTGCCTACAGTGAACTCTATACTGCACAAACAAGTGGGGGTTTCTCGATATACCTGCAATTCCACCTCGATCCAACCGGGTATTTTATAGACGCTCCGACATATGTTTATTAATGAACTCCTAACTAGTGCAGTTCGAAATTGATGTAACCATATAATAAAATAATAGAACTCAAAATCTACTGGCGAAATATGAACTTGTCAGAGAAGGACTGGCAAGCAACTACTTTAGTTGGTGTTAGAACTTCTTTTATGTCTAGCAGTCCGTCTGTTTGGCACCGCACTGTCATATATCTACCATCAAACAGCGCATTGCATTGCAAGTACACTGCTGTGTTCTGAACGGCATAGAGCAGTAATATAATTACAAGATGTGAGTCATTCTTCCTTAGTCTTTAGAAGTGACAACGCATCTGCAACCATTGTGTTGGAAGCGGTTTGCAGGAGTCCATAAGCACCAGTGGCCACTTATCATCAGGTGAATTCTTTGTTAGTCAGTTCAAATTCAAAAAAGAAACTCTGGGAAAATTTTTGAATTTTATGCAATATTATAATATTATTAGGAAAACTTATACATAAATGTTAGGTTTATACATTTCTAAACTTTTAAAATGCTATTTGTATACAAAAGTATTATTATGATTGATGTTAAATATTGTTCCACTTACCGAAGACTCTTTCATATATCGCAAAGTATACGGTTAACGATCCGCAGCCTCCATAATTTGCAGTCACTGTGGTGTGCCAAATCGCATAACGAAACTGTCAAAGAGCTTTTATAATGGGAGTAAATTGTTGCAGCTTTTGAAACCAGCAATAAATAAATGGTGTCCAATATTTTTAAAACAAGTGACAAACTAGCACATAGTACATCTGATGGTAAGTTTATGCTGTGGCCTATAGACACCTATATTCTTTCTAAATGTCTCGTTTCCTATATAAAGAGTGACTCCTGGTCCTGATGATGCTAAGCTTAGAGACGAAACGCGATGTTTCTTAACAAGGCATTATCAGGAGACTGCGATGGCTACCCTGGTTGTATTACCGACGGTGATGTGTTGGAATAACATACGAGCACACATTCTACCTGATGGTAAGTAGAAATTGTATCAAAATGTAGGTATCTATGGGTATAGATACCTACATTTTGTCCTCGATTAAGAATAAAAATGCATTATGCTGCCATTTTAAGCTGGTACTTTTAGTGAACGCGTTACTTACTCGTTTGAATTGATCTGTTCCTGCTACAGCAGTAATACGCTCATAAAATATCTGTCTAGCTATAGGTCCAATTCCAACCGGAACCATTAAAATTGTTAATTGTAATTTAAAGTGCTTATAGACCACGTGCTCGGCGATGAATGAAAACATCGTTAGGCAACTTGCATTTATATATAAATAAAAATATTTTGAAGGAATATACGCATGTGTAGAAAAGGTAGTTAAGAATAATAATTAATTAGTTTGCACGAATCAATAATCTCACGAGCCAAGGATAAACTAGTAACGGAATACGACAAGCGCACCGTTCCACGTCAGAGCCAAGACTCTAAGCGATGTGTAGGGCGACCCCTACTAGATGAAGTGTCGACCTGGTAAGATATGCAGGAAGTCGATTGATGCATCATTTCTTGTGGAGGCCTATATTCAGCAGTAGAAATGAATGATGTATTGATGGGGGTCTATGTTGAAGTTGATGATGATGAAACAAAAATGAAATAAAATGTTTTTTTGGTAAATCCTTGTTAAATGTAAATTGCATTTGAGATAACGTTTTCTGAACTACCATAAATTTGATATTTTTAAAACTTATTGTAACTATTGCATAGGTATTCTATTGGTTATTTGTACGTGAACTACAGTTATATTGATTACACTGAAGTTTAATAAGAAATTTGGCGGGAAACATTGCCGGCATATTATTTAATATATTCTGTATATATAGCTCATAATGGTCTCTACGTATAAAGCCCCCGAGACGTCGGGAATCCAAAAACTTATTAAAAACAATAAATTCCTTAAAAATTGTTTTATTCAACTTTATTCAATTCTGCATATAGAGAAACGGAGACCTTTTATGAGCTGTATTACGAGTATGCAGAATATAAGGAATAAATTGCGTCTAAGTTTTTAAATTCCCGACGTATGGAGAGCTTTAGTTATATCACCCATGATCAAGAGGGGTAGACTGAGGTAATGGACTTCCTGATGTCACACTTCACCGAGGCTTATTTCAACATGTAAATATTAATTATTGGTTCGATTTAAGCAGAACGAGCTTACAGTATTTTAAGATCAATTCTCAAGCAGATGGTAGCTCCCAGACATCTTCTCTTTTAAAATGAGAATATTTAAAAATTCAATAGGCTCACGGATCATTCTTGGTTGTAAGCTTTAGCGGGATTAGCAGTCTCTCAAAACTAATATAATATTTATGGCGATCCTGAACATGTTAATATACTGCAAACTTTATGGAGTGTCAATGCCATATTTAAATCAAGCGTGTACACTCTTGCATCTTGTAGAGGGATATTACACTTGACGTAAAAATCATTAAAGAAGTCTAACTTATTTACTTACTGGTCGCTGAGTTTAATTATCCTGTTGCGGGGCGTGACGCAAATTAATTAGAGCTTGTCATCTATTTGTTATTAATTTGCTCTGCGCAAATTACGTAGTATTGTAGTTCATTCTGCTATGCGCTTGTTTTAACAAATGGTAAAATTAGAAAAAATTTACAAAAGACTTCAATATAAATAAAATGAGAACATTTTAATTTTAATTAAGGATATTTCAAAAACTACTAATAAGACCTTGATCAAATTTATATGATTTGTATGAATTGAGAAGCACTAGCTTTCAAATAAAAACAGAATCGAAATCGGTTCACCTATAAAAACTTCTGAGGTGACACACAAAAAATACCTATTCATTTTATTGAAGTCAGTAAAAAAACAGGTTCACGCACATCCAATTTTATATGACACTCCCTTAATGAAGTATTAAATTAAAGTGTCATGGCAAACTTAGGACCACGCATGGTAGAGCAACGCTACAGCGCATTACGGTTACAGCACGATACGCTCTAATGGAGAAAGTCTGAACTCTCACCGTACCATCGTAAAATAGCAGCATAATACTGCTGGGTTCCGTTTGGTGTGTGACGTCAAATATTTTGACCGGAATGGTAAATATTTTCAAAATCTATTAAAATAAGGCCTACTCTATATTTTATATTTTAAACCTGCTGTAGTATGGAAGCGGTAAGAATGAGTCAGCTCGAGCGGGGGACCACGCTCTCACAGAATACCAATGTTTTTGTATGGTAAACGTAAAGAACCAAAGATCCTTTTAACAGGAATCGAGGCGTTGTAACTCAGTCCTCAGAGTTGACAACGTATCTGCATTGGGATTCTAAATCGTGGATAGATTTAGATGTCTATAGGCTATACAGCATCCACTTACCATAAGTCAGAATGTTTGCTGCGATCAAGGTAAATTTCTTCTTAGCCAAGGGGGGGGAGAATATGTCCAACAATGAACAAGAAGGAAAAACAAGAAGAAAAAAGAAGTTGAAAAACGGGTAATATAGCTTGTTTTTTAAAGGCTCGTATAAAAAGTAATTAAAAACAAAATAGAAAAAAAAATTTCTTCCTTAACCTAACGAAATTCGCTACACTATATTGAATATTTGAGCTTTAACTGTACCATCCAGACATAATGACTTTGTTGTAGTGTTCTTCAAGAAGAGCGGTGAAACTAATTTACGCTCAGTGTGTCCAATCATTGAGGCTAGTAGGTTAAATAATTACAGTATACAGGGTATTTTTGGAACGCTCCCGAAAACTAAGACAGGCGACAGCACCAAGTATGCCTTTGATCATGGGTTATAAATAAATTTGATCCTGATGAAAAAAAAACATATTTTTACAACGTTTTATTAGCTTTATTCACGCGCCATCATGTTAGTACAGCTAAATGAAACGATAATTTCATAAAAAAAAATCATGAAAATACTGAAACATAAAACCAGCAGTGGAAACTGAATTGATATCACCTGACTAATGGAGGTTAATGTACGCGCGAACGGTGAAAAAAGAACGCTGGCCTTGAACTTCGGCACTGAGCGATTTATCACATATTGGCCAGTATTACTGTGCCTGCATGCTATTGGTTCCCGCGCTTTGTTCGCTCCAAAAATACAGTCGCATACACAGCTTACTTTGCGACTCGCGACGATGTTTTAAAAAGGAAGGAAAAAAAATTATTTATATCTATTGTTTTATGACTAAACTAGTGAACGAAAAGGTAAATATGATAGGAGAAGGTGAATGGGGAAAATTGTGCAGTAAAGTTAAAATTGTTGAGGAAGAATACCGAAAAAATTACCATGTGATCGACCTGATGACGGAAGCTCAAGCGAAGATGAAAGTGATGATGAAGTAGCATCCAGTAACACCAACACACTATCAACATCTGGCTTCCATGTGACCCAAGACGTCATAATGGACGGCGTGTCACCCTTAGCTTAAGTTTTTTTGTTACAAACTACTTTATATTTTACGATAGAAATAACAAACAATGCTCAAGTAAACATTATCTATTTTTAATTCCCACCTCTTCCAAAGTTCTAAGTAGCTAGTAAAACACCTATTATGATTCTACAATAAAACAATTAATTACTATAATATTATAAAACAATAGCCCAATACCATGTAGTACTTTAGAACGCGACTGTACCCACACTCACTCCGCTGTCGACCTGTATCTAGCTCGGTATGAAACAATGCTGCGGTCATAAGAAAAAAAGGCGCATCTAACAATTTTCGAATAAATTACCATTCGACTCATGATAAGAAGACGCATCTACTAATTTTTTTTAATATTCACTAATATCAATATTTTAGAAATTATCGTCAGAATTTTAGACGTAGCTGTTGATCACAGATGACATTTTATTAGTAGAAAAGACTTATACAAATTCAACATAAAAGAAAAGACTTATTTAACCAGTTGCTACGTCATCTTTAACAATATTTGCATCGATTACTTAAGTTTAAATTATTCTTGTCTATTTTTTTTATATCTTATTATTAAGAGCTCATATCTTATTATTAAGAGCTGGTGTTTCACATGTGGTCCCATATAAATTTAATCGAGGTCAGACCAATAGTTTTTGTGTTATCCTTAATTATTTATATTAAAGTCGGTTGTACAAATGTTTTAATTTTTAATTATTATCGTAGTAAGTCTTGTATGATATCCCCTTTAAAGTCATTACTCAAGAGTTGCGGTTTGTTATTTTTTGTGACTCACTACCAATGCTTTTCTAATATTTACTAAGAAAAAAGTAGTAATTACTATTAGCGTCCTTTCAACTTCAAATGACCTTTCCAAAATATGTAAAAATGTTAAATGAATGGTAGTTTTGTTTTATTTATTAGGTTGGGAAGACCCAAATAGTTATATGCGTCTTTCCTTCGATGTTTTTGTGTTGCCAGGTGTACTTTTTTAATCTAAAATGAAAAGGAAAATTCGTTTTATTTAAATAAATAAACAAATTAAAAAAAATAAGTTCGTCCTTAATATCTTCATGTCTCTACGTATATATTTCAATATAGATACCTTTTAATATACTTTAGACACGGGGTCTGAAAGAAAAATTCATCAATTTATATTTTATTTCCATTTTACGTTTTTGTTAGTTACTTCCTTTTTTATTATGACGGCAGAATGCCTAACCCTGTCGCCTCACGCTTGTGACGCAGTAGGTTTCAGCCTTGACGGGGTTCGTTCGTTTTAGTTTTTGAGACAGTTCCGTGTTGATTTTGTACACGCGTGCGTGAGCGACAGTTCAATCGTTTTGTTTAATAAATTAACTTGTGATTACGTGTTGATATTAAAGTTTTTGTTACGTTTTTGGATTCTTTTTTGTTTTAATAATGCCTAACGCGTACGTTTATAGTGGTCAACATGTTAGTTATCCGAACCTAGATACACGAAGTATCGCTAAATAAATTGTTAAGACGTCGGGATGGTACAAGTGTGTCATACTGTGCAGTGCACAAAGTGTTGAAGCGTAACCAATGCGCCCATACAAATTGCACAAAGTGCAAGCTTTAGTTCCCGGCGATCACGACCGCCGACGAGTTTTCTGCCGTTGGTTATTATACCAGCAACAACGTGTGCCTGGTTCCATTGAGCACATTATCTGGACGGATGAGTCGACATTTACCAGAAACGGCCTGTGGAACCGAAGAAATACACACGTGTATTCAGAGGTTAACCCGCACGCTGTTCGACAAACCGGGCACCAAACCCGATGGTCGGTTAACGTATGGGCAGGTTTATTTAAGGATCGCATACTGGGACCAGTGTTTCTGCCAGAGCGACTGAACGGACAGCGATACCTAAACTTTATAAATGAAAAGTTGGTTGACATTTTAAACGACCTATCGTTGGCTGAATATCGCCGCACATAGTTCCAACATGATGGTGCCCCTCCACATTTCGTGAGGTTCGTCCGTGAGCGCCTCAATGAGCTATTTGATGATCGCTGGATCGGCAGACTAGGACCACACGCTTGCCCACCTCGCTCACCAGATCTGACTCCGTTAGACTTCTTTTTGTGGGGTATGTGAAAGAAAGGGTTTTTAATCGTGAATGTGATAGTGCTGAAGAAATGCGCCAAAGGATCGTGGATGCTTTCGAGAAACTACGTACGGACTGTGTCGAAGACCACACGATGATGCCCCGCCTGCACCCAAATCTGCCTTGAAATGAATGGAGCACAATTTGAGCCGCATCTCATAAGACCACGGAGGATTTAGAGCAGTAAGCTGTTTCATAACTATTTTTTTTAAAATAACTTAGTACTAGACTAATCTGAATAGGTACATAACTGAATACATGAGAATAATAAACATACCTACACGATGAATAAAAACGCATGACTCCAACCTTGGTTACATTTCATTTAAGTATTTCTTCATTAGCGGGGAATCGAACCAGTTATTTGGGTTATTTAACCTGTAAATTCGGATTAAAGTGGCTACGTGGAGATAAGCACAGTGGCAAAATAGTAGGTTAAGTAGATAAGTTAGGTATTTAGACACGTGTTGTAAATTATTATATTGTGGGATGGCCCGCTAGTTGCGGGCCGCGCGAATTTGTGTTCGCGCGTACAATGACCTTTATCTAGCTCAGGTCAGGTGATATCAATTCAGTCATTCCACTGCTGGTTTTATGTTTCAGTATTTTCATGATATTTTTTATTAAATTATCGTTTCATTTAGCTGTACTAACAAGATGGCGCGTGAATAAAGCTAATAAAACCTTGTAAAAAAGATGATTTTTTTTTCATCAGGATCGAATTTATTTGTGACCCATGATCAAAGGTATACTTGGTGTTGTCGCCTGTCTTAGTTTTCGGGAGCGTTCCAAAAACACCCTGTATATGTCAGGAAAAAAAAAATATATATATATATATGTATCTATATATATATATATATATATATATTTTACGCGTACGCGCGTCGACTAGATATACGGTCTAGGATTCGAACCGCGCATTCCTAGTTTGAGAGCTTCTCCCGGTTAATTGGCTAAATATCGTTAACGAAACAAACACAGTGATCAAACATCACTGTGTTTGTTTTGTTGAACAGAAAATTAAAATTGTATTGTGTGACCTTTAAATGCTGCTCCCAAGCTACTCTCGTCACCCACTGTCTCGCCCGACCGGCAAGACGCTGAGAAGCTCCCTTCCGCTGCCCCCTCTCCGACACACGCGTGACACCTGGTACGATCGGGAAATTGGCAAAGTCGAACGTGATTGGGTGCCGTCCTAACATAACCAAATTTGGGCATAAACAAACCCCCGGCCCGGACATAAGGACTTAGGTCCGCAAGGAAACCGACAAGCCGGACCGGGTCGCGACGGCACGTTGCAAGACCGAATCTACACCAAAACTAGGCCCCATTAGGCACCCCATCATATCTTGCAACCCTAGCCACCGCCTCAAGAGATAGCCCCAATGTGGCAAGCCGGAGGGTCAACCTCCGCTGGATGCCCCTGCTAAGCATCACAGCACCTTAACAAGTCCTGTACTGGACAGAAGTCCGACGACCTCCTTCAAACACCTATCTGTGCCCCTATGATTAGTTCCGCAATCCGACCGGATCAGGTCTGCAAACAGCGACGCTACACGAAGCGGCCCAGAGTGGCCTCCTAAGCTTCAGTGCAGAGCACACCCACAAATTCCACATGAACGTCGTCTGTGGAGAGCCGAACGAAACGCACAGATAGTCCCTAGTATGAATTTTCAACAAGTAGGCCTAACCAAGCCATCCACCAAACAATCATTTACTAAATAGTGCGGCTGCTAATTCCAGTCTGATAATCTCCAAAACTAGCTGGCCTGTTAGACAAGTAGTCCTATGCTCATATTTCAACTAATTTTTCAAATGCATCAATGTTCAACTACAGAATTAATTCAAACAGACCAATCACCGATGCACATAGGTCAACTGACAAATTAAACAAAAGAATAAACGTAAGAGACAGCCCTATTTCTCATCTCAAATAAATATCTTAGACAGTGCCTACAAATGCGAAAACCAAAGGAGCAATGACTCTTTATTTCTTTCGGCACAAATAGGGTAATCCAACCTCAGCTTTCTCTTCTAGAAACACCATGACAGAACACATCCACAAAACATATATACAAATATCCAAATAACGCGTCCTTCAATTTCAAATGAACTCAAATTATCCTTTCAGCAAAACAACGCAATAATCAAATACATTACAAAACATATGCAAAAGCATTCAAAAAGGCACATAATTCAATTTCAATTTTCTGCGCAAAAACAAACACAGTAATCAACTACAATTACAAACATATGCACAAGCATTTAAAGGTCACACAATTCAATTTCAATTTTCTGTTCAACAAAACAAACACAGTGATGTTTGATCACTGTGTTTGTTTCGTTAACGATATTTTGCCAATTAACCGGGAGAAGCTCTCAAACTAGTAATGCGCGGTTCGGATCCTAGACCGTATATCTAGTCGACGCGCGTACGCGTAAACAATATATTTCTTTTTTTTCCTGACATATATACTGTAATTATTTAACCTACTAGCCTCAATGATTGGACACACTGAGCGTAAATTAGTTTCACCGCTCTTCTTGAAGAACACTACAACAAAGTCATTATGTCTGGATGGTACAGTTAAAGCTCAAATATTCAATATAGTGTAGCGAATTTAGTTAGGTTAAGGAAGAAATTTTTTTTTCTATTTTGTTTTTAATTACTTTTTATACGAGCCTTTAAAAAACAAGCTATATTACCCGTTATTCAACTTCTTTTTTCTTCTTGTTTTTCCTTCTTGTTCATTGTTGGACATATTCTCCCCCCCCCCCTTGGCTAAGAAGAAATTTACCTTGATCGCAGGAAACATTCTGACTTATGGTAAGTGGATGCTGTATAGCCTATAGACATCTAAATCTATCCACGATTTAGAATCCCAATGGAGATACGTTGTCAACTCTGAAGACTGAGTTACAACGCCTCGATTCCTGTTAAAAGGATCTTTGGTTCTTTACGTTTACTATACAAAAACATTGGTATTCTGTGAGAGCGTGGTCCCCCGCTCGAGCTGACTCATTCTTACCGCTTCCATACTACAGCAGGTTTAAAGTATAAAATATAGAATAGGCCTTATTTTAATAGATTTTGAAAATATTTACCATTCCGGTCAAAATATTTGACGTCACACACCAAACGGAACCCAGCAGTATTATGCTGCTATTTTACGATGGTACGGTGAGAGTTCAGACTTTCTCCATTAGAGCGTATCGTGCTGTAACCGTAATGCGCTGTAGCGTTGCTCTACCATGCGTGGTCCTAAGTTTGCCATGACACTTTAATTTAATACTTCATTAAGGGAGTGTCATATAAAATTGGATGTGCGTGAACCTGTTTTTTTACTGACTTCAATAAAATGAATAGGTATTTTTTGTGTGTCACCTCAGAAGTTTTTATAGGTGAACCGATTTCGATTCTGTTTTTATTTGAAAGCTAGTGCTTCTCAATTCATACAAATCATATAAATTTGATCAAGGTCTTATTAGTAGTTTTTGAAATATCCTTAATAATGCGTATTTAAATGACTTCGACTGCATTGATGATGTTCTCATTTTATTTATATTGAAGTCTTTTGTAAATTTTTTCTAATTTTACCATTTGTTAAAACAAGCGCATAGCAGAATGAACTACAATACTACGTAATTTGCGCAGAGCAAATTAATAACAAATAGACGACAAGCTCTAATTAATTTGCGTCACGCCCCACAACAGGATAATTAAACTCAGCGACCAGTAAGTAAATAAGTTAGACTTCTTTAATGATTTTTACGTCAAGTGTAATATCCCTCTACAAGATGCAAGAGTGTACACGCTTGATTTAAATATGGCCTCTCTTGCATAATCATTATTCTCGTCATCATTACATCAAATTAAAAATTCAACAAAACTCGCGTAAACAAACATATTATAGTTGACGAGATGCATTGACGCTCCATAAAGTTTGCAGTATATTAACATGTTCAGGATCGCCATAAATATTATATTAGTTTTGAGAGACTGCTAATCCCGCTAAAGCTTACAACCAAGAATGATCCGTGAGCCTATTGAATTTTTAAATATTCTCATTTTAAAAGAGAAGATGTCTGGGAGCTACCATCTGCTTGAGAATTGATCTTAAAATACTGTAAGCTCGTTCTGCTTAAATCGAACCAATAATTAATATTTACATGTTGAAATAAGCCTCGGTGAAGTGTGACATCAGGAAGTCCATTACCTCAGTCTACCCCTCTTGATCATGGGTGATATAACTAAAGCTCTCCATACGTCGGGAATTTAAAAACTTAGACGCAATTTATTCCTTATATTCTGCATACTCGTAATACAGCTCATAAAAGGTCTCCGTTTCTCTATATGCAGAATTGAATAAAGTTGAATAAAACCATTTTTAAGGAATTTATTGTTTTTAATAAGTTTTTGGATTCCCGACGTCTCGGGGGCTTTATACGTAGAGACCATTATGAGCTGTATATACAGAATATATTAAATAATATGCCGGCAATGTTTCCCGCCAAATTTCTTATTAAACTTCAGTGTAATCAATATAACTGTAGTTCACGTACAAATAACCAATAGAATACCTATGCAATAGTTACAATAAGTTTTAAAAATATCAAATTTATGGTAGTTCAGAAAACGTTATCTCAAATGCAATTTACATTTAACAAGGAAACGGATGAACCATCCGTTTCCTTGTTAAATGTAATTTCCTTGTTAAACCGGGGAAGGACTCAGAATACCAGCTTGATGGTGTTGTTTCATTCGATGAGTGTAGAGAATCGGAGCGGAGGCCCATTTTACTGGTATCGAGGCATTCTATTTTAGTCCTCCGAGATGACGACGCATCTACTTTTTGATTTTGGGGATAGATGTAGGTGACCACGGGCCACTTGAAACACCATAAATTGCTGCATCACGACAGAACAGCAGAAATTGAAAAGGAACCCGCTATGGAAACCGCAACATCGGCAAGGGAGGTCATCACAGCGACTCAACCGTACAAACACCGCCGCGCTTATCTAAAGATTGCGCCCGTAACAATAAGGGGGCCGCTAAGCTGCGTCGAAACATACGCATTATTGGATGAAGGAAGCACGGTCACCTTAGTCGATGCCTCGATCGCCGACATCATCGGCGCCGACGGCCCAGCCCACGCAATGTGGATACAAGGGATCGGCTCGGAGGTGAAACATGAGAAGAGCAAGATCGTCAGCCTTAAAATAAGAGGAAAGTACGCGCAAGAGGAACACAACATAAAAGCAGCGCGTACGGTAGAGCGATTGGATTTCGCGCCAGAATCCGTGAATGAAAATCACTTAGAGAATTGCCAACATCTGTTGGATATCAAAGAAGATATCACCTACGAACGCGCCTCACCGAAAATACTAATCGGACAAGATAACTGGCACCTCATAGTGTCTAGAAAACTGCGCGTCGGTCGTCGAAACCAACCAGTCGCCTCACACACCAACCTGGGCTGGGTTCTGCATGGCTGTCATAGCTCATTGACGTCGACGGTCACCTTCTGCGGCAGACTACATCAGAGGGAAGATACACAGCCGATAGAAGAGGAAATAAAAAATTATTTCAAATTGGAATCGCTGTGCATCGAGCCAAGAAGACCGAAAGAAGATCCCGAGCAGCGAGCTATGCAAATTTTGAAGGAAACCAGCTAGAGGTCAGCGGCCGGCAGATTCGAAACAGGGTTGTTGTGAAAACAAAAGGATTTCCAAATACCGAATAATTACAAGGACGTGGAAAGGCGCCTGCATACCTTAGAGAAGAGGCTCGACCGATACAGCAATCTCAAGCTACAGTACGAAGAACGCATACAGAACCTTTTCAACTCGGGTTACGCAGAGCGCGCGCCCATACCACCGCCACAAGGAAGGACATGGTATCTGCCACACTTCCCAGTCATCAACCCTGCGAAACCAGACAAGCCGCCGAGATTGGTGCACGACGCCGCAGCGAAGACAGCCGGAATATGTCTCAACGATATGCTTCACTCGGGGCCCGACTTATTACAATCATTGCCCGGAGTAATCATGAGGTTCCGACAGTATCCGTATGCAGTGAGCGCCGACATTAAAGAAATGTTCATGCAGATCAAGGTGCGCAAAGAAGATAGAGACGTTTTACGTTTCTTATGGAGAGGCAAGCGGCGGGAGGACCAACCGGAAGAAAATAGGATGACATCAATCATCTTTGGAGCGACATCATCACCGTGCACAGCATTATACATCAAAAATAAAAATGCTGAAGAACATGCAGAGGCATACCCAGAAGCTGCGGTCGCCATAAAAAGAAATCACTATATGGACGACTACTTGCAGAGCTTCCACTCTGTCACGGAAGCTCAGCAAACGGTAAAAGCAGTCGATCACGTCCACAAACAAGCGGGATTCGTACTCAGCGGGTGGACATCGAACGAACAGAAAACAATAGAAGAAATAACGACAGAACATAAACAACACGACGCGACCGTGAGCCTGGGCGGAAAAGAAACTGAGAAGACGCTTGGCCTGCTCTGGCATGTACAAAGCGATCATATTGGATTCAATACTAACAATATGAAGATGCCTGCCGACGTAAAAGAAAAACAACGCTTGTTAACTAAACGTGAAGCGTTGAGCATCATAATGGCATTATTTGATCCGCTGGGATTAATATCACCAGTGACCATCCCAGCGAAGAGAATATTCCAAGACACATGGCGTTACAAGGCGAACTGGGACGACCCTCTGCCCACAGAATTAAAAAATGGGAAGACTGGATTACTTCACTTAACGCCATAGAACAACTGAGACTACCGCGATGCTACAATTACAACCCGGTGTCGACGCGCCAACTACACACATTCGTCGACGCAAGCGAGGAGGCCTACGCAGCACCCGTGTATTGGAGAACGGAGCGAGCAGACGGCAGCGTTAACGTATCATTGGCTGCCGCCAAGAGCCGCGTAACACCACTGAAACCAGTCTCCATACCACGGCTCGAGTTACAAGCGGCACTGCTGGGAGCTCGTCTCGCGTAGACCGTGGTCGATGAGCACGATGGTGATATAGCGGGCAAGACATACTGGTGCGACTCTCGTACTGCACTGGTGTGGATAAGGTCGGAGCCTCGCGCGTACAAAGCTTTCGTCGCTCATTGCCTGGCGGAGATAGAAGATACGACCAAGAAAAACGAATGGCGTTGGCTACCGTCTAAAGAAAACGTGGCAGACGACCCGATCCACGCCAGAAAGATTCGAAGAGTCGCACCGGTGGTTCCGAGGGCCCCCGTTTCTGCAACGTCCACCAGAAGAATGGCCGCAGGAAGAGAAAACGACACAATAAGGGGAAGAACGAGAAGTGTGTAACATCGCAGTTAAAAAGGGTAGACTCGCCAACAACACATCTGCCACAAATAGAAAGATTTTCAAAATGGATTCGCCTCATAAGGGCGACAGCGAGAGTTCTCCTATTCATCGACATGTGCAGACCAAACAAGCACGTGGTGAAGGCTGGGCGTAAACGCAACAGAGCAAGATAAGATAGCGACCCTGGCTGGCGAAGAACAAACAAACGCAACATCCCCGCTAAGGAGAAAAAGGCAACTCCTACTGTCTCATCGCTTGTAGGAATACCGGCCGCTTATCACGTAAGAGCCGAATAACTGTGGGTGCAAGCCAGTCAGCGGGAAAGCTTCACGAAGGAGCTCAAGAGGATCGCCAACGGAAGTGTTCCGGGAGGTGACGACAAATTAGGCCACATGAGCACATACGTCGATGAAGAGGGGACCCTACGCCTCAGAGGTCGAATAAAAGCAGCATCAGAAGTAGAAGAGGACACGTACGACCCTCTCATACTAGACGGGAAGCACGCATACACTCGTCTGTACATAACACACGTACACGAGAGGTTGCATCACGGAGGCGTGGAAACAGTCGTGAACGAATTAAGACAGAGACTGTTCATAAGAAAAATACGTCCAGTGGTGAAAACTGTCATCAAAAGCTGCCTACCGTGCCGTCTAAGAAAAGCCAAGCCTGATACACCATCTACAGGAAACCTGCCGTCCGCACGCCTCGCTCATCACGCACGTCCGTTCACATACACCGGACTGGACTACTTCGGACCAATAGAGATCACAGTGGGACGACATCGTGAAAAGCGCTATGGCGCGTTATTCACCTGCATGACATCACGAGCAATACACATAGAGGTAGCCCACTCTTTAAGCGCCGACTCAGCCGTGTCGGCGCTCAGACGTTTTATAAGCAGAAGAGGATGCCCAAAGGAAATATGGAGTGACAACGCTACGTGCTTCAAGGCAGCAGACAAGGAGCTGGCCGAAGCAGCACTCGCAGCCCTCGAGCACGAAACCACATGTCGACAAATTGTGTGGAAGTACATACCACCATCAGCACCGTTCATGGGCGGCGCATGGGAGCGAATGGTTCGCTCCGTGAAAGAAAATCTACGCGTCACCCTCAACGAGCGCTATCCCAGTGACGAGACATTGGTGACCCTGCTCGCCAAGGTCGAAAACACGGTCAACTCAAGACCTCTCACACACGTCTCAGTCGACCCAGGAGACCCAGAAGCCATCACGCCGAATCACATCATCATCGGTCCCAACTCGCACGTACCTGCGCCGGGACACTTCAGCGAGAGCGACGTGACGGCCCGCCAGCAGAGGAAACGAGCTCAAGGCCTGGCTGACGTGTTTTGGAGAAGGTGGGTAAAGGAATACCTGCCCCTACTCCAACACCGGCGGGAGCCCAGCGGCATAGGCGTATCACCGAAGATTGGAGACCTAGTCATCATTTGTGACTCCAATCTACCACGCAACATCTGGCCCAGTGGAAAAATCAGCAACGTATATCCTGGCGTCGACGGAGAGGTACGAGTAGTGGAGATAACCACAAGCACGGGGCATGTACTACGAAGACCGACAAAGAAGATCGTCGTGCTACCAGAGGGATCGCAGCGTGGCGACGGCGGGAGAATGTGCACGACGCAAACATAGTAATACGTCGAACGAAATGACTTACGGATTGCTTGTCGTAACCATCGCTAGTTGAACAACCTAGGGGCGGTGGGCGGGGCCAGGAGGATGTTATGATCGTCAGGCGCTCACGGTTCCACAACTAGCGGTGGTTGCCCACAGCAACGCGGGAAAAGCCGTAGCAATAATATTTAGAAATATAGCTTTTATTTTTAAATAAATAGTATTGTAACTATGTAATAACTCTCGCAATAAAGGCACCGAACAACTGGCAAGAGTTAACATTATAGATTTAGAATATAGAAATTAATTAATGCCAAATTGTAGAATAAGTATTGTATGTAAATTATATTCCCTTGTAAAGTGCAATTTAATTTCTTATGTATTAAGCCTTTAGGCACGACAAATAATAAACAGGGCATGTTACCGTGACGCGGCCGCGGAGCGAATGAGGCTACGCGCGCCGCTTTTTTTTTTTTTCTGAATGAGTATGCTGTTGGCCCTGCGGCATTGACAGCTTCGTCTAATTAGGTTCGTAAGTGAGTACTTACGAACTATTGAGTGCAACGATTCTGCCGTCGGCGAGGCGGCGCGAAGCGCCGCTTCGCCGACAGCAGTCCCGAGGCACCCCGACCCCTGCTTTCGGAGTGAGGCTCCTCGAGCTAGGGGGGGGGGGCTCGATGCGATTCAAGGGCCCCTCAGAAGGAGGTACCAACCTCGGCTTGAATCGCTATCGCAATTTTATTAACGAGTCGCAAAAGTTAGAAACGCCCCGTATCACGGGTGTTAAACCTCGTGTACGGAGTGTGTCTGTGACGTCGCATTCGCCGGCGATTGCGGTGTGCCCTAGTGTTCTGTACTAGAGTAGTGTCTGTGTGTGTGTTAGTGTTTATATTTACTAATCTAATTCCCTCATCTGTGGAGGGGGGGGCGGGATCGACCTATTTATGGAAGTGATCTCGTCATCGGGATCAAGAAGAACGTTCTTGGGACGTCTCCTGCGGGGGGCAACATCCCTCAGTGGGGAGTACGAGCCCGCCGCATTCACCAACGGATTTTCGTGCTCTTTTATCGACTCGAAGTATCTTAAGGATAGTTCCTTAAGATACGTATGTAAAGTGGGTATATCGAGGTCGCGGTGGAGATCCGCGTTCCTCACATAGTAAGGAGCTCCTGTGATCTGACGCAGGAACTTGTTCTGAACAACTTGAAGTTGTTTTAGGCTCGTTTTATTGGCATGCGCAAAGGAGACACCCGCGTATGTCATAATAGGACGTACGCAGGTTTTGTAAAGATGCAGTTTGTGTCTTAGGGACAGCTTACTGCGTTTGTTGGTTAAGGCAAAAAGACGACACACAACGAATTTTGCCTTATTTCTGACTGTTTTGATGTGCTGGGAGAAGCTCATTGCACAATCTAAGGTTACCCCCAGGTATTTTACCTCTCGGAGCCACGGTATTGGGTTTCCGTAGAGGGAGATCGTACCTGTTTTATGTTTTTTAATCTTTAACAGTAAGTTGTTATAATAACGCCTTCTGTTGAAAAAGATGGCTTTGCTCTTATCGGGATTCAGTTCGATTCTCCATTTTCTGCACCAATCTCCTAGTGCGTTTGCTGCAGCTTGGAGTCGACTGCAGATTGTAATGGGATGGAAGTCTGAAGAGTAGATGGTAGTATCATCCGCGTATAGTGCGAGATGAGTACCTACTACCGAAGGGATGTCACTTATGTAAAGTAAGTACAGGGTCGGAGAGAGCACCGAGCCCTGAGGAACTCCTGCTCTGATTGATCTGGAAGAGGAGAATGTACCCTCCACGCGAAAACGGAAGGATCTATTTGTAAGAAAATCTTGAACGATTTTGACAAGTCTTAAGGGCACCCCTGTATGGATAAGTTTGAAAACTAGTCCATTGTGCCAGACTTTGTCGAAGGCCTTGGCCACATCGAAGAACAGTGCTCCTGTGTAAACAGGGCGCCTGTTCGCCCTTGCAGCCTGATCTAAAATGTGCTCCGTGAGGCGGTGCACCTGTTGAACACTTGAGTGTTTGGCTCTAAAGCCAAACTGCTCGTTTGGAATTAGGTTCTTACTTAGCACTGCATCCTTCAGACGGCTGAGGATGATGCGCTCATAGATTTTCCCCATGGCACTGAGGAGACTGATAGGTCTATAGCTAGAAGCTCTGTCTCTAGGTTTGTTCGGTTTGTGAATACCGATTACTTCTGCTTCTTTCCACACTTGTGGGAAGGTGCAGGTGGACAATAGAACATTGAAAATAGCCACTAGAAGGCAGATCAATTTTGGGGGAAGAGCTTTAAACACTTTGTTATTTATACCGTCGGCGCCTGGCGCTTTTCGAGGTTTGAGATTTTTGATGATGGTTTTCACCTCATCAAAAGTAACGGGAGGGAGTGGATCATCCGTTGGTGGGGTGGCGGACAAATTGGCCGCTTCCTCGTCCACTTTGTTCAGGTGGACGGGGTCGATTGGCAAGGTGCTTGGAGAGCATTGGCTCTCGATGCTATCCGCCATGCACTCGGCCTTCTCCGAGTCGTCGAACGCTAACTGACCATCAGATCTAACTAATGGGGGCATCGGAGCGACATTTTCTGATTTAAGAGATCTCGCCAGCTTCCAGAAGGCTGTATGCGAGGGCGAGATATCTTCCATCAGATTGTCCCATCGTGACTCCCTCAGCTGGGCCATGCGCTCCTTGACCTCTCTACAGAGGCGGCGCAGATTGGACCTATTATTGTCTGTTCTATAACGATCATAGGCCCTCACCGCAGCGTTTTTCTCTCTCAGTAATCGCCGTACATCCCCTGGGAGCTCAAAACGACGATCGTTCGACGCCTTGAGCCGCCTCGAGGATTCCTCGGCAACCACCTTTATGTGAGAGGAGATGTGAGAGATGGCTTCTAAGGCCACTTCTTTAGTGTCTATAGCGTCTGGCACTTGATCTAAATATTCTGTGTTCATAGTTTCGAGGTTGGCCTCGAACCTATGCCAGTCCGTAACAGTTTTGGTTGTAAGAACCTCATTGCTGGACTGTCCTAACGACATTATAACCGGACGGTGGTCCGAAGTTAACTCATGCACCACTTCTATGGAGCGTAACGTTAAGGTTACGTTCCTGAGTAGTGCTAAGTCGATTTTAGTCGGATTATGAGTTCTATTCGTTGAAAAACTAGTGTCCTCCGGAGGAGCTATTATATTGAACTCTAGGCTATCACTAAGTGCAAATAAGTCATAGCCGTTGAGGTTGTCCTTAACTTTCCTATTATTAGTCCAGACTTGATGTTTGCTATTAAAATCGCCTGCTAATATGACCGAATTACTAAGGTTAAATAGAGCTTCAAAATCGCTCTTTACTATCTTTTTATTGGGTGAGAGATATACAGAGGCTACCGTGATCGGTTGATGACCGGTCATGGCTACTCTGCAAACGGAGGCCTCTAGATCAGTTAATTGAGGCGTGTCTATGGGAACTACATGTAGGGACGACCTATAATAAATAAGAGTCCCTCCTAATCTATTCCCTATACGATCGTTCCTAATTACTCTGTAATTGGCTATTTTTGGGTCTTTAATGCTAGGCTTGAGAAAAGTCTCTTGCACTAGCAATATATCAATCTGATGATCAGTGAGGAAGGTTCTAACTTCGTCAATTTGATTTTTAAGGCCGTGCGCATTGAAGAAAGCGACAGCTATCGATCTAGGTTTTATTCTAGCTGTAGTTGTATTATCCATTTAGAAGAATAAAACCGAGACAAATTAACAGTAGGCAAGAACTTCGGGCCTAATTGGCCCTGAAGTTCTTTATCGCCTCTATTACCTCCATGTGGTCCAGGGAGGCCTGGAGGCGCTCTTTAGCAGAGCGCGCCGTCCTAATCTTATGCGCTAGAGTGCGCAATTCGTTTACGTCAAAACTGTCTACGAAGTCGCAGACAAGGTTGACAGCCTCAGTTAACTCCTCCATGGCCGGGGTCGATTTGGTCACCGCTTTGGGCGTTGGCTCCTTTCGCGGGGCACGGGCGACTGAAGGTGCCGGTGCGCGCGCGGGAGTGGGAGCAGGAAGAGAGGTGGGCACCCTCTTTTGTGCACCACTGGCCAGGCTCAGCGACTTGGCCCAAGCACTTTGCTTGGGGGCCGGAGCCGGAACGAAGGCAGGGGGAGAGGGACCACCCTTTTTGGGGGGGTCCTGTGCTCCCTTCTGCTTGGGGGGCTGCTTGCGACCCCCGGCATTTCTTCCCCTCGGCTTTGTGCCTTGGGGGCTTTTGGACATTTGCGGAAATTCGCAGTGTGTCCAACCGCCCCGCATAACACACAGCTCGGGGGGGCCGAAGCGCCACGGGTGCACTCCTTAGTGCCGTGGTCCCCTGTGCATTTTACGCACCTGGGACGGGCGAAACAGTTTCGAGCCGAGTGCCCATAAAGTTGGCACCTATGGCACTGACCCGGCATCTTTTTCTTATGTGGGGGTTCTACGATTACCCCCGAGAGATGGCACACTGTGCGCACATCGAAAATTTTCTTGCCCTCCTCTGAGAGGTCAAGAATTACTAACACCAGGTTGTAAGGGGTATTGGTCGATTTGTTGACCATGCGGTGCACCTCTTGCACCGGCAGGCCTTGCCTTAACAGATCCTCCTTTACGAAGGCTGTTTCGAATTCCTTTGGGATTCCGCGGATTACCACGCGGAGACGCTTTTCCTCCTCCAAGGAGTAGGTGTGATAGGGGATGTTCTTTCCCCTTAGGAGGCTCGTAAGAGCCCGAAAGTCGTCGACCGTATTGGCCGAGACGATGATGCCCTGTCCGGAGGGCTTGGCTTTTGAGTAGCCAATTTTCTTATCGGCCATGACGCGGGAGATACGCTCCCACTTGGCCATATCCTGGATGATAATCGGTGGCGGGCTTTTGGGACCTTTTGGTCCCTCAGCTGCCTTTGCCGATACCCCTTTGTTAACAGGGGATTTACCCCCCTGAGGGGGGGTGCAACGGAGGGGGAGGCCGAGGCGACTTTCTTCGCCGGCCTGGAGGAGTCCGCCTTTTTTGCAGGTCGACGTCTTTTCCTGCCTTCAACGAGGGTGAAGCCCTCGTCACCGGATGAGGACGCTGCCCCCTCTGGGCGCCTTTCCACTTCGGTGTCCTCTCCCGAGGAGGCCGCCGAGTCGAAAGAGCCCTCACTCGCGGCCCTAGAGGGCGCGCGGGAGGAGGCCCGAGAGTGAGGCTGAGAAGGGGTCGGGGAAGGGGAGGGGGTGGGTGGCCTCGCCACTTTGCGCGCGCCGCTTCCGGTGCGGCGGGCTGGCATGGTCACCTTAGACCCCTCTTCTACTGGCGTCATTGCGCCGGAGTGCTCCATATCGGAGTCTTCGCGGGCCGGTGATGATTCCGGCGAGAGTGGGGTGAGCATAAGCTCACCCGGGTTTACGTCGGGGAAGCGCTCCGCTAAAAAGCGGAGCATTTCCCTTTGGACGTCCAAAAGGTTGGTCATCCTAGTAGCACATTCGATCTTATATACTCACACAATAGCACTAAGTCCCGACACCCTGCTGATGGCAGGGTGTTGTACGAAAACCCGTAACGGACACCAGTCCCGTTACGGCTTTTGCACCAAAAACTATTACTAAACAAATTTAAAAGTCCCCCCAAATGGGGAGGAAGGCACTAAAAAATTAAAATATATACTTAAATATAATAAAATATGTGTGTGTAATTAGTGTGTGTATAACTTACCCGAGAAAACGCGAAGAAACGGCTATAATCACGTTTAATCACTTTCGCGCTTAAAGAATTTAATGAATTAAATTTAAAGGAATTTAAAAACTGTTAAAAAGACGCCCGACCTTGTGTACGATAACGTAGGCGCGGGGCCACGCAAGGAGCCTGACGGCTGCCTGACTCGACGGCAGCCGGCCTAAACCTACCTTAGGTGGAGCGAAACACGGTCTACAATCGCCTAGCACACAAAGAGGAATTTAAATTATTGCAAAAAACCAGAGTCTATTTTTGGAATAACCCGACGCGATGAACTAACGGTATTCTCCACTGAATTAACAGTTTCGAATACCGGGTTAACTAAATGATTTTTCTAAAACGAGATTAACGTCAGAACGTATCCTCACTTTATTTAAAATTTAATGAATTTTTAAATTTAAATTTAAGTTTAAAGTTTAAAATTTCAAGTTTCAAATTTCAAAATCGCAAAGGAAACAAACGGATCGGATGGCTGTTAGCGTTCGAATGCAGATGCAGATCTACGCGCGCCGCGCCACGACGTTTTATATTTATAGTACTGAGGCGGGGGGCAGGATCCTCAGCTTAAAATTGCTAGAAAGACAACATTGTAACCTTTAGTATATAGAAAAATTGTTATGTAAGTATTAGTTTAATAAGTAGTTGTAAGAATGTTATATATTTAAGTCTGTGCATTAGTTTGTAAGAAATCTACCTAATAAAGAAAGGCGCGGGGGTGAGGCAAGGGTCCGCTGGCCAGCAACGGCCAAATCGTATATAAGACGGGCCGGCCGGAACGGTAGTCAGTCGCTCTCCAGCTACAGAAAAGAAAACAGCAGCAAGAAAAGAAAAAGTTCCTCCTCACCGCCGCTTGCCTGCAGTTTAAGCAAGACCAACGTGTTTCACTCATTTTTCGAACGGCGTTACGGCAATCCGTAACAGTATACTTACAGGATGTAAGTCATTCTACCTTAGTCTTCAGAAGTGACAACGCATCTGCAACCATTGTGCTTGAAGCGGGTTGCAGGAGTCCATAGGCTCCAGTCCAATTTCATAAAACGAAACTCTGGGGCATTTGTTTTATATGATAGGGTAACAAACAAGCATACAGTCCATCTGATGGTAAGTGGTTGCTGCGGCCCATAGACAACTACATCTATCTTCGTTTGCGAAGAAAAATGCAGATGCGTTGTCAGCCGTGAGGAATAAGATGAAATGCCTCTTTTCCAGTAAAAAGGGTCTCCGGTTCTCTACACTCACCATACGAAACACAGCAGTGTTATACTGCTATTTTACACTGGTATTCTGTGAGAGCGTGGTCCTTCCCCGGTCGAGCCGACCCATTCGTGCTACAACTATACTACTAATATAGCTGCAGCGTGGCTATACCACGTATATTTAAATATTATGCTATATTATAATGTTATTATAAAAACTTATACACAAATATTAGGTTTATAAATATCTAAACTTTTAAATGCTATTTTATGCATAAGTATTATTATGATTGATGTTCTATATTATTCCACTTACAGAAGACTCCTTTTATATATCGCAAAGAATACGGTTAACGATCCGTAGCCTCTATAATTTGCAGTCACTGTGGTGTGCCAAATCGCATAGCGAAACTGTCAAAGAGCTTTTATACTGGGAGTAAATTGTTACAGCTTTTGAAACCAGCAATAAATAAATGGTGTCCAATATTTTTAAAACAAGTGACAAACTAGCACAGAGTACATCTGATGGTAAGTTTATGCTGTGGCCTATAGACACCTATATTTTTTCTTTAATTAAAGATCAAAACCCCTTAAGACTACTGAAATGAAATGTCTCGTTTCCTATATAAATAGTGGCTCCTGGTCCTGATGATGCTAAGCTTGGAGAAGAAACGCGATGTTTCTTAGCAAGGCATCATCAGGAGACTGCGATAGCTAGCCTGGTTGTATTACCGATGGTGTTGTGTTTGAATAACATAAAGGGTGAAAATATTTACCGTTCCGGTCAAAATATTTTAGAATAGAATAGAATAATTTTGTGTTCAATATTGATTATTACATAATTCTTATTGAAAGTCATTTTTTATCTACCACTGTTTCGGAAAATACCTCTGTCCTGGGAAGAACCAGCAAGAAACCCAGCGGGACTTTTTTTTTCAAACATAATTTCGTTTAATACAATTTTTAAATAATTTTTCATAGAACCAGCATGGTGGCGATCACCTTATTCCCAGGGGTTATTTTTATTCATGTATCCCTTGATATTATAATAACCCTTTTTGTACAGTTTTTCTTTAATAAAACTTTTAAACTTGTTTATTGACAAACTTTGAATATGTCCTGGGATTTTGTTGTAAAAGCGTATACATTGCCCCATAAATGAATAACTGATTCTGTGGGGTCTAGTAACTGGTATTACAAGCTTATGTTTGTTCCTAGTGTTTAAAGTATGCACATCCTTATTCTTATTAAAGCTATTTATGTTTTTATGTACATACATTACATTTTCATAAATATATTGCGATGCCAAAGTTAATATGTTTATTTCTTTAAATTTTAGTCTGAGGGACTCTTTACAATTTAGGTTGTAAATCGCCCGAACGGCTCTCTTTTGCAAAACAAATATAGCTTCAATATCAGTCGCATTACCCCATAGCAAAATTCCATAAGACATTTCGCTATGAAAGTAACTAAAATACACTAATCTAGCTGTCTCAACATCTGTGAGACTTCTAATCTTTCTTACAGCATATGCTGCAGAACTAAGTCTGCTTGCTAATTTAGATATATGGGGGCCCCATTGAAGTTTCGCGTCAATAGTAATACCGAGAAAAGCAGTGGTATCCACAAGACTCAACTCCTCCCCATTTAACAGCACATTGGTATTCGAATGTTTTACATTAGGTATTGTAAATTTAATACACTTTGTCTTATTGCCGTTTAAGAGCATATTGTTGGCGTTAAACCAATGTACTAATTTCAATAGAGCAAATCTATGACAGTGCCATAGCAAAGGATATTAAAATAATAAATAACTCAAATATTACTATAAATAATATAATTGTTCATAGCGATGACATGGGAAAAAATCTAGGCATAACTTTAAATAACTCTTTAAAGGGACAAAAAGTTACAAATTGCTGCATGCCTGGAGCATCTTTTAGTGACATCTTAAATAAAATTATTGTTACAAAATTTTGCCCAAATAGTACAATAATAATTTTTGTTGGTAGAAGAGGCAGTGTCAACAACAAACAGTTATTAAGATATATTGAACAACTTAATAACTTAAATGTACACAAAATTGTCTTGTTCACACTGCCTTATATACAGGTATTGCCACAAGAAAATAATTTAAGACATAATTTAAATATACAAATGCATAATTTAAAATGTAATAATAATTTAAATTTTACATATAATTGTAATAATAATAATCAAAAATTTCATGTAATTGACATAAATAATTTAATAAAAAAGTTTTGAACAAAAGATAGGTATTACCTATCCAAATATAATTTAAGACTGATAGCAAATGTGCTATTTTATTATTTACTTTTTAACACAGCCAAGTTTTTGGCTACCAAGACTGCTTTTATTGAGCATAATCATTTGACATTTAATTTGGAATCAGTTCCAATTAATTTAAATTAGTGAATGTGACAATAGAGGCAATCTCTAGCAATAATAAGAGTTTAATTAATTTTGAATACAGCCCACAAATAAATAATAAAAATTGTTTACACCTGGTACATCAAAATATACAAGGCATGTTGGGCAAAGAATTGGAAGTTGAATTGTTTTTAAATAGTAATAATATACACATCCTTTGTATTACTGAACATTGGCTAAAAGATTATAATTTCATGTTTAATTTCAGAAATCACTAGTTGGTCAGTTCCTTCAATAGAGAAAAAAGTTTACGTGGTGGCTCCTTAATATTAGCAGATAAATCATTATTATATCAAGAACGTAAGGATATTGTGAGCCTCTCTGTTGAACGAACTGTAGAAATGGCTTGTGTCGAGCTTGAACACCTGTTGTAAGTATTTACAGACCCCCATGTGCTACTTATGACCATTTTGAAAGGATTGTGGAAGAAGTTTTACTCAAACTTACTAAACAGAACAAGTCTGTTGTAATGTGTGGAGACTTTAATATCAATCTCCTTGAAACTTCTTCCATTAGTATTAAGTTTCGCTCATTGTTTAAATCGTATAATCTTGTAAATTTATTCTTAGAACCAACACGTATTGCTGGGCCTAGCACGACCTGAATAGATAACAACAACAACACACCGCCTGCAACTTTACAAGGCGCAGGTTCGGCCTCACATGGAATACTGTTCCCATCTCTGGGCAGGGGCTCCCCAGTGCCAGCTCCTTCCACTTGACCGCATCCAGCGCAGAGCGGCTCGAATCGTCGACGACCGAGCCCTTTCCGATCGGCTCGATTCATTGGCACTACGAAGAGATGTTGCATCTCTTTGCATTTTCTTTCGCATCTACCATGGGAAGTGCTCTGAGGAATTGTTCGGATTAATCCCAGCCGCCAAATTTCATGAACGCATATCGCGGCAGAACTCCCGATACCATCCACATCATCTGGATGATTGGCGGTCCACCACTGTGCGATTTAGAAGATGTTTTCTTCCTCGCACGACTTCCTTGTGGAATCGATTACCATCAGCGATTTTTCCAGACCGATACGACTTAGGGACCTTCAAGAAAAGAGCCTACTCCTTTCTAAAAGGCCGGCAACGCGTCTGCAATTCCCCTGGTGTTGCGGTTGTTCATGGGCGGCGAAAGTCACTTACCATCAGGTGAGCCGCATGTTCGTTTGCCCCCTCTCCTATAAAAAAAAATATATTTACAGATGTTAAGCCCTTGCATAAATCAATTATTCAAAATTTAAGTTCAGATCACTGTGGATAGTTAGTATCACTACCTTACATACACAAAAAACAGAAAAATAAGAAAGTTGTGTTTGTTCCAATAAATGACCATCGCTTGGAGAGGTTTAGAAGTAATATAATAAAAAGACTTCCATTGCTTTCGTTTAAAAATAGTGCTAATTATTTGTATGCTACATTATTTGAAATTATAAGTTGTGAATATAGTAGAATATTTACTTCTAAAACTTTCTCTTTGAACAGTCGCAAATCATTTAATGAATGGGCGACAGTAGGAATTTATAAAAGTAGGCGAAGGTTATACGAGCTTTATGATGAAAGATCATATAATAGTAGTGCTATATTTAGAGATTATGTAAAAACATATTCTAAAATATTTAAAAAAGTGTGCTCCACTGCTAAGGCTTTACATTTAAGCAACAAAATTAAAATTGCATCTGACAAAATTAAAATTACCTGGAGAATAATAAATAGTGAAACGGGCAAGGTCAAATCGCGCAACTCGGATTTTCAATTGAATATTAACAATAATTTAACACGATCTGATCAAGAAGTTGCTATGGCTTTTGAGAAACATTTTACTGATGTTCCTTTTTTGACAACAAAATCATTAAATTCTTCACCTACTGTCACCGAATCATTGCTCAAACAAAATATAAAGGCTTGTTCAAATACTTTTAAATTCTATAGAATACTGCCAAAAGATATCAATAAATATTTTAAAACTATTGATGTTAAGAAAACGGCATACTTATGGGGGATTTCCGTCAAGTTATTTTATCTATAATAGATATATTAGTACTTTATCTAGCCACTATATTTAATATAAGCGTCGAATCTGGTGTGTTTCCTGATTTAATGAAACATAGTAAAGTCATACCTATATTTAAATCTGGTAGTACAATAGACCCCACCAATTTTAGACCAATTTCTGTACTACCAACATTAAGTAAAATTTTTGAAAAAATTATTTTAGATCAGATGTTAAGTTACTTTAATATTAATAAATTGCTACATAAAAATCAATTCGGTTTTACAAGGGGTCGCTCGACAACTGACGCTGGAGTTGAGCTTATTAAACATCTTTTGTACTCGGTGAGAGTTTAGACTTTTCCAATTAGAGCGTATCGTGCTGCAGCCGTAATGCGCTATAGTGTTGCTCTACCACGCGTGCTCCTAAGTGTGCCAATACTATATAATATTCAATATTCCAAATGAATATATTTGAACTTTATGTTTATTATTTGCATTTTAATTGTTTAAAATATAATTTCTATGACATTTTAAATGTGTTTATAATGAATTCAATTATTATTTATTAACAATAATTATGAGGCGTCACAATATGCAGATGAAACAGCGTTGGTGATAGCATGCACTCTTGTGAAACACCAGCGTTAATGGGCTTGTAATTGGAGCATGCACCGTCTACTACGACTTTGTTGCTCCGATCTGTAAGAAAACTGGTGATCCAATTGCACAATTTCTCAGGAAGCCCATAGGAAGGCAGCTTCGAAAGAAGCGCTTTGTGTCAAAGTTCCCCATACATCGGAAATTTAAAAACTTATCTTAAACGCAATTAATTACTTATATTCTGCATAATACAGCTCATGAAGTTCTCCGTTCCTTTATATGCAGAATTGAATAAAATTAAATAAAACCATTTTTAAGGAATTTATTGCGTTTAATATAAGTTTTTGGATTCCCGACGTCTCGGGAGCTTTAGGTATAGAGACCATTATGAGCTGCATAATTATGCAGAATACATTAAATAATATGCCGATAATGTTTCCCGCCAAATTTTTAATTAAATTTTAGTGTAATCAATATAACTGTTGTTCAAGTACAAATAACCAATAGAATACCTATGCAATAGTTACAATAAGTTTTAAAAATATCAAATTTTGGTAGTTTAGAAAACGTCATCCAAAATGCGATTTACATTTAACAAGGTTTTACAAAAAAATACTTTATTTCATTGTTGTTTCATCATCATCAACTTCAACATAGTCCTCCATCAATACATCATCCATTTCTCTTGCTGAATATAGACCTCCACAAGAAATGATGCATACATCGACTTCCTGCATATCTTACGAGGTCGACACTTCATCTAGCGGGGGCCATCCTATACGTCGCTTACCGGTTTGAGGCACAGTCGAGTATCCATCGGTTATTCTTCGAGCTATGTAGCCGGCGCTATTGAATTTTTTTTTATAGGATCGGATGACAAACGAGCACACAGTCCACCTGATGGTAAGTGGTTACTGTAACCCATAGACATCTACATCTATCCTCAATAAATACTCAAGATGCAGATGCGTTGTCACCCGTGAGGACTAATATGAAATGCCTCTTTGCCAGTAAAAAGGGTCTCCGGTTCTCTACACTCACCATACGAAACACAGCAGCGTTAAGCTGCTATTTTACGCTGGTTTTCTGTGAGAGCGTGGTCCTTTCCCGTTCGAGCCGACCCATTCGTTCTACAACCATAATATAGCTGCAGCATGGCTCTACCACGTGAATCGAGGGTAGACGTCAATGTAGTCACAGTATTCACTTATCATCAAGTGGATGCTGGATGCTCATTACTACTGTTCGCTTAATATTTCTATTTAAAAATAAAATATTTACGAAACAAAAAAAATATTTTGCTTAAATTAAAGACCGATTTCACTATTTTAAGTGGACTAAGGAATACAACAAGCAAAAGTTAACAGCTAAAATGTGAGCTAAATAGTGTCATTAAAACTTTCGTCCCCTATTTTTCCGTGCTTTCAGGATTTTCTCCAGAAATAATGAAGCCGCTACTGAAATATAACCTATTTAATGAATAATAATAATTAAAATCGAATCAAAATTGATGCAGATATCCCGTAACACAAGTCCAAAAATTTGATTATAAAAAGTAAAAGCTGACTTAAAAGAACTAAAAAGAATATCAAAGATGGTAGAGTCGTGCTGCAGCTATATTTTGGTTGCAGTATGAATGGGGCGGATCGACCGGGGAAGGACCACGTTCTCACAGAATACCAGCGTAATGATATTTTGTCTCGTATGGTGAAGGTAAAAAACCGAACAACCTTATTACTGGATGAGGTGAAATGTTTCATATTCCTCTTCTTCGTCTTAATCCGCAGTGGTGACAACGCATCTGTATTTTGAATTTTTTATCAAAAATAAAAATAAATTTCTATGGGCCACAGTATCCACTTACCACCAGAAGAACTGTATTCCCGTTCCCGTTTTTTGTTTCCCGCCGTAAGGTTTACCCCCACCGGCGGGAGTATATTGTCAGTTTCCACAGATTTGTTCACATTTTAAACAATTTTTAATTAAATCTAGGACACACGGAGAAGGTTACGCATTTCTGCGATTTGATACATACCACATATGCCTTCTCCTTAAATTAATATAATTTGTTAAGAATTGCTCGCGTATTATTATAAAGTTATTATTCTAAAAAATAGTCGTTTGATTTACATTAACATTTTGTGTTTCATGATCTGGTACATGCCGCATACCACGTTAGAAAGAGAAAGGAAATGACAATAAAAAGAAAGAATGAAATTAATTTTAGAAACTAATGAAAAAAAGTAATCTTAACTCTAATCAGAATCTATAATATAATGACAATAATGTAATGAATTAGTGTAATGACAATAGGCATGAAGGAAGTCGATGGATGCAGGTGGCTCAGGACCGTGCTTAGTGGCATTCGTTGTGGGAGGCCTATGTTCAGCAGTGGAATTGTGAAAGGCTGTAATGATGATGAATGACAATAAAATAATAAAATAATCGAATAATATAAAAAAAGTAAAATAAAGTAATCTTATCTCTAAACACAGACAAAGTAATATCCCGTTTGTGACTGACTGTTATCCTATAAAAAAGAGATAAAAATAATTTCCCATTTTAAACACATTGGGTATAGAAGAAATAAAGGCCCCATGGAACAAATGGAACAATTTATTGCATGCCTTAAGCGAAAGCGCAAGGTATGTTCTACTATCGCCTAAAAATTAAGATTCCAACGTTTTATCGAATGAAATCGTATCTAGCAATCATATTATACATATAAATGATATAAAAAGCACATTGTTAGAAAGATAAATGATTGTTGAACTTATTAATATTTTTTTTAAATCGATTAATTGCTATTTTTAAATAAAAAAGGGGATTTAGTGGCTTATCGTGTGGATTTATCAAGTCCGCAAGGCTTGTAAACACTATAACTTTTGAAAATATCCATTGTTTAACTCAATCTATTTTTTAATCTCTTCATCTATCATGTGGGAAGCCACTGAATGTAAATGGCAGCGTAATTTTGTTTATTTAGCTATAATTAATTTTTTTCTGCTCCAAAATAACGAAATTTTCGTTGATTTGGTAGCCTTGTATGTAAATTATTTCTGTAAATAGGCAGAAGCCGCACTCTGAGCTACAGACACAGAGTACTTTACTCACTCACTCAGTTCGGCATTAGTTGCCGTCGTGAGTGGACATTGTTTCGGTTGTTTGTTGTACACAATATTCGAATAACCAAATTACTTAAATACTTGATTATAATAATAATGATAGATTTTACGTGGTAGAGCCATGCTACAGCTATATTAGTAGTATAGTTGTAGCACGAATGGGTCGGCTCGACCGGGGAAGGACCACGCTCTCACAGAACAACAGCGTGTAATAGCAGCTTGACACTGCTGTGTTTCGTATGGTGAGTGTAGAGAACCGGAGACCCATTTTACTGGAAAAGAGGCATTCCATCTTAGTGCTCACGGGTGACGTCGCATCTGCATTTTGATTCTTTGTTGATGATAAATGTAGGTGTCTATGTGCCGCAGCAACCACTTACCACCAGGTGGACTGTGTGCTCGTTTGTCACCCTATTCTAGAAAAGAAATTTTTTTTATTACAATATTTTAAAAGCACAGAATAAATAATAGTAATACGTACTAAAAGTGAGTAGTATAAATTTTTGATCATGGGTGTCATTCTCATGGTTTTCGAGGGTACTGAAGCCGATAGTACTGTCAAAATGTAAATCCAAGATGGCGTCTGCAATAAGCATCAATTTTTTCATCATGGATGTCATCTTTATGGTTTTCGAGAGAGTTGAAGCCGATAGGGTTTTCGAAATGTAAATCCAAGATGGCGGCTGCAATAAATATCAAGTTTTTCATCATGGGTGACATTCTCATGGTTTTCGAGGGTGTTGAAGCCGATAGTGCTGTCGAAATGTATTTAAAGTACTTTAAAAAATTCCGTATAATCATGTTACACGTTATTTTTTTAATGTGCATAAGGCATTTCCAATTGGATTTACTAATTTTTGTATTATTATAGACATTATTTTATGGGAAAGTTAATCTTGTATGCTAGTCTGCATTCGTACAAACACTTAAAAATCTTTTAATAGGGCCACGCGATCAATAAACAAGTGGAAGAATACGTTACACAAAGAATTCTGTAGAAGAAACTTCATGACATTTGGTACGTTTTTTTTAAATATAGGTACAAATAATATACAAAATAAAGAAAAAGTTTAAAAATAAAAAATATATTCTTACAAATTTTATATATAAATAAAATAGTTTATTGAATTAACTAAGTCTTAGACAATTTTAAGTAATTGGAGCTTCCTTTTAATCAAATAATCTTGCTTGTGCTAGGAAGCACCGCTCTTCCATAACGAGGTTACACAATTGACTAGAAACATATAAATGCAAATAAGGATTTTTATTTCAATTTTAAAAATAAATAAGGTACAGCTATCACAAATCGACGGCCCCTAAATAAATAAGGACAACAAAATTTTAAAAACATTTTTTTTTTATAAATATTATCTAGTTTATTGACGGCTCCGTGGCGTAGTGGCTTAGCAATAAATTGTAACGCTTGGGACCGAGGGTTCGAATCTCGAACGGAACAAGTATTATGGTTACACAGTATTATGGTATAATTAGGTACACTCTCTCACTCTCTCAATTACAGTTATCACAAATATAAACAACAAAAGGTGTTTTAGCGTTGTATAAAATATTTCCCATTACTAAAATACACGTTAAAACAAGACTAATACCAGAATTAAGCACACATGCACTGCCGTGACGAGGGCACACGGCTACTGAATACGTGAAAAAAGTCCGTTTATTATCCAGCTTAAAGCTTTCAGAGCTTTACTACACACGTTAAAATGTTATAAGTTTTAAATTTGTAATTTATCACTGTTTGCCATAAACGAGAAACAATTTTGAATCATTAAAATTCTTTATGGTAGATTTGCGACAGGATTATCCTGTTAGAATACACTATCGTAATTATGTATAAGTAGCAGTTAATAGCGTAATAGGATGTGGAAATGCTATTTTTGTCTGATTCTTATCTTAATTGATCTTGCAAATGTTTATTTACTGAGTTTAACGTTTATTGACTTAATAAAATTAAAAATTTTGTACAACCGCCTTTAGTATAAATTATTAAGAATAACTCAAAAACTATTGGTGTGACCTTGATAAAATTATATGCGACTACACGTGAAGTACCAGATTTCAAATGAAAAAGAATCACCGAAATCGGTTCACCCAGTAACAAGTACAACACCCTATTTTATACAAAAAATATTGAATAATAAAACTAAAACATAAAAAAAATCAAAAGACGGAAAAATTGCTAAACAGCTATTTATTCTAGACAACGAGAAAGAAATAAAAAATGGAGAAAAATTTATGGGTAGGTTGGACTAAAATAATATTATTAACCAAAATATGAACTATACAGTAAATGTAGTTTCAGGAACACCCATGGTGATTGGGGCGACTGAGGTGTTACATGAGTATGGGCTATACTTACGGAGTATGTCCTACCCGATTGAGACGAATCGGAAACACATCTACAATTTGTCCGAATTTGCAGTTGTGGGGTAGTCAATGGGTGGTGGTGGTCACCACCGGGTGAGCCACAGGCTCGTTTGCCCATTTTATTTACCAAAAAAAAACTACTGAGAATGAAATGATCGCTAACCTGCTGGGAATAATATTAAAAAAAAACTGCTGGATATCCTGCTGGTGCTTTCCAGAAAAAGATGTATTATATCCGAACCTGAATACATAAATAAAAAATTGTTTTTATTAACAATCTCTATATAAAATATTTTATTTCTATTTTATTCTAGCAATAATATAAAACATTGACGACGATGTTTAATGGAATTCTGAATAAGCAATTGATAGAGTTTACAAGATTTAATTGCCATTGGCGATACTTAAGCAAACTTTAGCAAACACGACAATTTCTTACGACTTTGATTAAATAGCAACAGTGCTTTGTTCACTAGTATAATAACAATTAAGATCGTTAAGATTATCATGGATATAAACGTGCAGACGCGCACAGAGGGTAATGAAGCAGGAGATAGCTCGCAGTATCTTCCTTAGTTAGATTTTTTTTTTGCTTTTTAAAAGCAAATTTAACTAATATCTCGCTTATGAGGTAGTTCATTTATGGTGGAGGACTGTGTTTAGTAATGGGCTTTTGATAGGCTGTAATGAAAAGATGAACCAATATGATCAACCGTGTCTTAGTTGTTCGATAATAACACTTTGTAGGTGCAGAATAAAGTTATTTAAGCTTGCAGATTTGAAAATAATAGAACGTTTATTTTGGAAGTAAGCAACAGTATTAACCAGGCGTTCATCACGTCACGGAAGTGCTCCGTTACTTAATACTGATATTAGTCTTGCTCTCACGTTAACTTCAGTAAACTTATAAATGAAATTTTAATTGCAATTTAAGTGTTGATTTACCACGTGCTCGGTGGTAAAGGACAACAATATGCGGAAACCTGCATGTCTGAGAAATAAGAAAAATATATATTTCGAAAGCATGTGTAGTTTGCCAATGCACTGGGGCAGTGCGGCGGACACTTCCTTGCCCTAAAGCACTCTCAGAAATGAGCCCAGCAGTGGGACATATATATATATATATTATATAGGCTGAAGCTTCTAACTACAGTAAACGAAACGGTGTAAAGCATCCCGAATACACTCACTGACATAAAATTTATTTGAACGTAAAACCGGGTAAAAAAATATAAAAAAATTGTAACGTACAATTTTACAATTTTTCATTTTTATTATTTCATTTTTCATTATATTCGAATATGTAATTTAATTTTTTTTAACATTTCTCCACACACAACAAACACAAATTGCACAAGGACAAATATCTGAACCCGGAACAATTATTTGTAGGCCATAAAAATAATTGTTCCGTGCGGGATTCGAACCCGCGACCCCAAGCGTAGCAACTTATTGCTAAACCACTGCGCCACGGAGCCTTCAAATTTAAAAAGAACAATGGTTTTTAATTAATTTTATTTTGATTTTTTTTCCTTTAAATTTGAGTTCAATATCATCAACATTACAACCCTTCACAAGTTCACTGCTAAACATAGGCCTCCCCCAAGGAATACCACAAAGCACGGCCCTGAGCCACCTGCATCCATCGACTTCCTGCATCCAGGTCGTCACTCCATTTAGTAGGAGGACGCCCTACACTTCATCCGCTGGTACGAGGCCGCAACTAGAGAACTTTTTTCCTCATCGGTTCTCGATTCTTCGAGCTATATGGCCGACCCATTGACACTTCTGCTAACTAATCCATTGGACTGAGCCAGTCACTCTGGTTCTACTGCGGATATACTCATTTCTAAATTTATCACGTAGAGAAACTCCGAGCATAGCCCTCTCCATAGCTCGCTGAGCGATCTTGAGCTTCCTTATCCGACCAGCAGTGAAGGATCACGTCTCAGTTCCATAGGTCATCACTGAAAATACGCACTGGTTGTACAGTCTCGTTTTCAAGTTTTAAGATATACCTGACGAGAAGATGTGCCGGAATTTCCCGAACGCTGCCCAGCCGATTTGAATCCGTTGATTGACCTCTCGGTCGAATATTGATTTCTTATATGTATTTCCGGGAAGTGTGCAGTATTTGAACATGTTCAAGATCTTCCCCGCCATTACATTAGATTTGATAGACCTAAAATCCTTGCAAAAGAACGCCGATTCCTACCAAGGATGATTCCCGAGGCTATTGAAATTTAAAAAAAAAACATCGTAATTTCAATACAGAAGATGGATGGGTGCTGCTATGTGCTTGGGATTCTATAATTAATAAAATTGAATCCAAACCCAAGCATACCACTGCAAGACTTCAAGATACTGTAAGCTCATTCTGCGTATATCGGAACAAAAATTAAAATTAAAAAACTGAAGGTAGTTGGACTAACTATGACATCGGCACGGCAAAACATCAATCCCCGTGACCGTGACCATGGGTGCTGTGCTTTAGCACCCAAAACGTCGGGAATTAAAAAGTTAAATTAAGCGAAAAAATTAATTAAATTAATTTCGTTTAATTTTCACTCTCGATCAAGTTTAGATATTTGTATTATATCTATTTGTCCCAGATAAACATATTCGTCAACAACTTCGAACTAAGTGCTTTCAAAATTACCAGTATAGGTGTGACATAGACGTTATATATGATCTTAGTTGTGTTCATGTTCATCTTAAGACCTATCCGTTGGGAGACCCCATTGAGGTCATTGACCAAAGTGCTTAAGGCCACGTTCACACGGCGACCATTCGATTCGATTTTTTCACGGTTCTACTTTATACGATGCAATCATTCACACGGCACTCGCGCGAGTGCGTATGATGCGATTCTCGAATGCGCGGGTCGTGTGAACTAGACACCATGAACATAAGCGGCACTGCGTGTCTTATTCAATAAAATCGTTACAAAGTATAGACGTGTGAACGTAGCCTGAGTCCTCCAGCGATTCTGCTATATGGGCTATATCATTGGCAAATCGAAGCTGAGTGACGTACTTGCCGTTTATGTTAATACCACATCCCTTTTGAGTCCAGTTGATTAAAAACGTCTTCCAATGCAGCGGTGAAGAGTCACGGGGATACATCGTTACCCTCTCTTACAATTCTCTGCAGTTGGATATGTTTCGCACAAACACTTCAGTACTTCGAAATACTGACAGTCATCTTGGGACCGCTGAAGGGACTGCAGTACCGCATAAATTTCAACGGAATCATAGGCTTTCTGATAGTCCACATACAAAATACATAGTCGCAAATTGTACTCCTCGGTCTCCTGTACAATTTGTTGAAGGTTATGTATGTGGTATATGGTGCTAAAGCTTTTTCAGAAACTGGCTTGTTCGGGAGACTAGAAATCGTCGAGACGATTCGTAATGACTCTCGAAATCAGAACGTACATAGACGCGGCTCAGAAGGAAAATCTGTCTGTAATTCTTCAAAAGAGCGTTGCCATCTTTTTAGAAGAACAAAACCACCATGGAACGCCTTAAAAAACTCTTTAATTCCGCCGAATTAAAGAGTTTTTGAAGGACTTCAAGTACCGGTTTTCCATTCGCGTTCAGAATTTTCACTTTAATTCCAACCTCGCCTGAGGTCTTGCCGTTTTAAAGGTGCTGGAGCGCTATTCTAATCTCGCTCAGACTGACGTACGGAATATCGCCGGAATAGTGTCGGATAAGACTTGCTCTCGGATTGTTACGCACATTTGCATGTGGCTCCAACGACAATGTGTACAGCTGCTCAAAGAACCTCTCAATCTCACTCAATACAACTTAAATATAGCTGTCTTTGGGCCACAGCAACCACGTACAATCAGGTGCATTGTGTGCTTGTTTGTCACCCTTATTCTATGAAAAAACTCTCAGGTTTCCCGGAAACGCTGCTGTCATACTTGGTCTTTAGTTTTGACAGTTGGCTCTTTCCGGCAGACAGATCTTTTGCAAAAATTTTGTAGCTCTGGTTCCGCTCGGTCGCTTCTTTAATACGAGCTGTATTGAAATTGCATAAGTCCTGCCGCATGCATTTGGAGATCTGTCCGTTCAGTTGCCAGTACGTTGTCAGATCTACTGAAATCTGCAGCTTCATTTCCCGTCTAACAGTCATGAGATTAAGAGTGTGATAAGAGAGTTTTTGTATTCTTCTGCGGTGGGTCTTGCAGAACTTAACTCCGACCGTATGGACAATTTCCACGGGCTTGTCATTTATATCGTCCACTGCAATCTTCTAGGCACTGAAAACGGTTTTGTAGCTTGAACTGAAAGGTTTCGGAACCTGTGGATTAGAGCACGAGGGGGACGGAGCATTGATTTCAAAAGACGTGACGTTTTCAACTTAACCTTTAAGTTCAGTGTGCCTCTAACCATTGAGTGATCGCATCTGGTTTTCACCCTCGCGATCACTGAAATATTACTGGACAGTTGTCGTCACAATCTCACTTTTTATCGTACATGCGGGGTTCGACCAGGTCCACTTCCTATAGGGCTAGTACTGGAAGAAAGAGTTCATCATAAAAGTCCCTCTTTCTTCATGAAGTCAGCCAGCTGCAGCCCCTTGGGTTCCGTTGTCTCATTCCAAATGTCCCTACCTCCAGCTCACTGTTCTGTTTTGTGCATATTTTTGCGTTGAAGTCTCAATTCCAAGAATTAACACCGTTTGGAAGGCTTTGCAGAAATGCATGTCTTTAGATATATCCTCATAAATTTCCTCCACCTCCTCATCGGGACGTGCAGAGGTTGGTGCGTAAACCTTTATGACCTTCAGCGAATTCATTTGGTGATTCTGAGTAATGTTTACACGTGGTAGAGCCATGCTGCAGCTATATTAATATTATAGTTGTAGCACGAATGGGTCGGCTCGACCGGGCAAGGACCACGCTCTCACAGAATACCAGCGTAAAATAGCAGTTTAACACTGCTATGTTTCGTATGGTGTGTGTAGATAACCGGAGACCCGTTTTATTGGAAAAGAGGCATTCCATCTCGGCTGACAACGCATTTTGATTTTAATTCGCAGACGAAGATAGATGTAGATGTCTATGGGCCACAACAACCACTTACCATCAGGTGGACTTTGGGCTCGTTTGTCACCCTTATTCAATAAAAAAAAGGTACACAACCCTCGTTGACCCACTCTCAATCTTTACAATGTTGTAATATGTGGTAGTGATTATTCTTACCCGCCACTATACGCGATATTATAATTTTGCGTTCATTTAAATTAATTAAGTCGCGATCAGACCAGTTACTTTACCCATACAGCAAAAGATTTGAGAGCTTGGCTGAGGAGTGCTGAATAATGATGTATTTAAGACCAAATTTTGACCAGGCGGCTATTCCTAATGGAGACTAGCCATCTGCGCAGGACAGGATTAGAGTGTACGAGTTTATGCACAAGCATAGTTTCACTCTCTATTCCCTCACTTTAATAGTCCGTTGGGAGTTGGAATCCGACACGACCGGAGACTGGTCAGGCCTACGGATTTTACGTGTTTTTCGAGGCACGGGGTGAAAAAACCATCAACATCCTAACTCCGGGCTACTACTGAGAATTTCATCACAGAGAAATCCAATAACTGATTTTGGCACGACCCGTGATGTGAACCCCGGACCTCATGATCAACAGTCGCACTTATGAACACTAGACCAATGAAACAGTCACCACTAGAACAACGAGGCTAAATTTTCAAATTTTATTACTCAGAACTCTTTGAGTAGTGCAAGGTCAATCGTTCTGATTAACCCGATTGTTCTGATTTATCGAACCAAACGCTTTAGCTTTAAGAGTGAAAAATAAAGTAAAGCAAACTCTCAGTCTTTATACGTCCCTTTGCTTGACACAGGCCTCCTCTTAGTCCTGAAAGCTTGCTTGTAGAACTCTTCTTTCCATAATAATACTAAAAAACTACTACTACAAAAAGTAATACTGCATATTATGTATGCATGTTGTTATCTTCTGGCTTTTTAGTTACAATTGAGATGCAGTATTCAATATGTAAGCATGTGAATAGTGACTAAATATCAAAACTGTAAAAATATCATACTTTAATTGTCAGCGATATGTAGGTCTTTTATCTCACTAACAAAATAGTATAAATCCTTTGTGTGTGTTCTGGTTTGTCCTCTCAGCGGTGACAGAATATTTGCCAAGTGTTGAGCCAACTTATTAGTTGGTGAATCGTTCTGGCTTACTATGGGATGTAGTGGAGCGTTTGGTTTGTGTGTTTTCGGTAACCCATACAACCTCGGTGGTTTAGTATACCGTGATATTATCGAATTTACGTCGAGATTTAATTTTTCGCAGTAATTCTTCATAAGATCGCTAGTTGCAAAAAAAAAAATTAAGGAACCGAAGGTAATTGGTGACATCGGGACGTCAAACATTCCAGCAAACATTAAACGCGATTAAATTTGTAAAAATAGTTTTATTCAATGTATAGTATTCGCGTTAATATAACAAATCATTAGGATGCAAAGAAATTATCTCGAACACGTTTTTAATATAATCTGCCAATAACGCAAGGACAGAAAAGGAGTAAGAGTGATAAAATGAAGAGTTTTAACAAGGAATTTGCATAGTTTTATCCGGAGTATGGCTGAAGCAAAATCGGCTTTTGAGGTATGAAGTTTTTAAGCAGTAAGACTGCGATGGCTATCCGAGTACAAAATCAGAGTACGAAACCTATCCAACTCCAGAGAGTTGTAAGATCGGGTGACGTTATATCCACTTAACTATTCATCGCTGTTTTGGAAGACGTTTTCAAGCTATTAGAATGAAAAGAATACGTTATTAACATCAATGACGAGTTCATAATTCACCTTCAATTCGACGACGATTTAATCTTTATGGCAGAATCGCTGGAGAACGTAAGCACTATGCTCAATGACCTCAAAAGTGTCTCCCAACGTATAGGTCTTAAGATGAATATGGACAAAACATAAATCATGTTTAATGTACATTTCAAACCTATGCCGATAGGAGTTGGGAGCACTAAGCTCGAAGTTGTTGACGACTACAACTAGGTAAGTCCAAATTCGACCGAGAGGCTGGGCAGCGTTCGGGAAATTACGACACATCTTCTCGTCAGGTAAACCTCAAAACTTGAAAACGAGACTGTACAACGACTTATGGATCTGAGACATGGTCCTTCACTGCTGGCCATATGAGAACACTCAAGGTCGCTCAAGGTGGCTCTATGAAGGGAGCTATGCTCTTGGTTTATCTGTTTATTATATTAGATATCTGCAGTAGAAACAGAGTGACCAAAATAGCTCAACAGATTAGTAAGCTGTAGTGGAAATGGGCCGGCCATAGGTGGATAAGAAATGACTTCGAGTGGCACCCTCGTACCAGTAGGCGAAATGTAGGGCAATCACTCACTAGATAGAGTGATGACCTGGTAAGACATACATGAATTCAATGGATGTAAGTGGCTCAGGACCGTGCTTTGCGGCATTCCTTGGGGGAGACCTATGTTTAGCAGTGGACTTTATGAATGGCTGTAATGATAGGATGATGTTGTAATTATTCCATTATTTTCAGTAATTTTTGAAAACAATTGCCGTTTTGTGTTTATAGCCGTTCTGATTCATTGTGTTAATAAGTGTATCTAGTGACATACATTGACCACTTTTATAAGAAAGTGATCAATGATATGGCACTACGACAATAGTGTCGTGACAGGATGGCTTCCAGAGGTCTAAAAAACGAGGAAATAAGGCAATTTCTCTTTGGTTGTGCTGATAGTGAAGATGGGTTTGACGGTTTTTACGACAGCACCGCAGATACTGATTTTGTTCCGTATTAGTAGTACACATGCCAATGGAAGTTGACTATTTTGAAGACGTTGATTTTTTTATAGAATAAGGGTGACAAACAAGCACACAGTCCACCTGATGATAAGTGGTTGCTATGGCCGATAGACATCAACATCTATCTTCGTTTACGAATTAAAATGCAGATGTGTTGTCAACTGTAAGGACTAAGATGAAATGCCTTATTTCCAGTCAAATGGGTCCCCGGTTCTCTACACTCACCATACGAAACACAGCAGCATTAAGCTGCTATTTTACGCTGGTATTCTGTGAGAGTGTGGTCCTTCCCCGGTCGAGCTGACCAATTCGTGCTACAACTATACTGTTAATATCGCTGCAGCATGGCTCTACCACGTAAAAGTGGAGTGAAAATTGACACCGACATTGATAATATTTAGAATTCTTGTAGTACCTCACAACTATCACCACCTTCTGAAATCCTACCTTAACCAGGACTATCATTTAAACCTGGACCATGAGGACGCAATGAAGCCAAGTAGGAATTGAATTTACGTTGGAATACAAGTGGCAAAATTAAAAAATTTGTACAACCGACCTCAATATAAATTATTAAGGATAACTAAAAACTACTGGTCAGACCTTGATTAAATTTATATGGGACCACATGAGAAGCACCAGGTTTCAAATAAAAATAAAGTCATCAAAATCGGTTCACCTAAAAAAAATATGAAGTAACACAAGTAAGAAAAAAATACAGTCAAATTGATTACCTCCTCGTAGCAGTCAGTAGAAAAAGAATTTCGAGCTAAATGAGCAGCAAATCTACTTTAGAGGTAACGAATATTTGCCAACAGAGTTCCTAAAACTTGATAGGCCAGTACAGTTCTTCTTCAAATTATTTCCCACGGACATTTTGGGGAAATAAACTTTATATTGTGCAGAACGATAACTAAAATGCCATTTCAGGTCACAGAGATTGATATCCAGCAATTTTTTGGTCTGGTTTTTATCGTGTTATTGGTCCATCTTCTAAGAGTGACGAAATATTGGAGTGGTGCTTTAGGAATACCTCTGGTAAAAGACACCATACCATTCAATAAATTCGAAAATACAGGCGATTTATTTACTTCAACGGTAACTCGATAATCGTTCCTCGCGATCACTCAGACCTCAACCGCCTCCACAAAATCAGAACACTTGTAACCAAGCTAAATTAAACTTGTCTCAATATTCCATTCGAGAAGTATCTCTGCGTGGACGAACAGATTTGTTCCACAAAAGCAAGACACAACCTGAAGAGATGAAATCCTAAGAAGCCACATAAAGGGGGTAACAAAATTTACGTCCTAAGCGACACCAGCTGGTTTGCATATAACTTTGAGCCAGGAACAGGTGCTGAGAACATATGTAGTTGCGCCTAATGAACCGAACCTGTATATTGCATCAAATGTCGTTGTTAGACTAACTCGTGAGGTACCTCGCAATCAAAATTACGGCCTGTATTTCGATAATTACTTCACCTCCCTGCTACTACCAAAATATCTCGCTAAGCAAGGAATATAGAGCTTGGGAACAATTTTATGCAACCGTATACCGGATTGCAAACTACCCACGGAAAATTAAATCTCCAAAAAAAAGGAAGTGGGTATTCCGCCGAGTATGTTGTCCGTATTAGAGAAATAGATATATCTACAGTGGCTTGAAAGGACAATAAAATAGACACACATGCATCAGTATTGTGGGTGAACTACTAAATTACAAGTACTTAGATATGACAAAAACAACAAAAGGCATGTGATACGACAATTGGGTGGTGTCGATGTGATTGACAGTATAATGGGTCGACATAAAATAATACTACGAAGCAATAGATGACAGGTTCGCATGTCTACCATTTATTGAACCTTGCCATGTCCAATATCTGGTTACTATACAAAAGGTTTCATTAAACCAAGAAAAGTAATGAACCACTGATGGCATCTGGTGAATTTGGTGAAGAGATTGGTACGGTGCTCTGTAAGATGGAAACAAAAGCACACGTACAACGCCGAAGCATTGAATCAAAGATCCAGGTCAAAAACCGAAGGGTCCAGTTCAATTCGTCAGTGGCCAGTATGGGTGAAAAAAAGATCAGTTGCAAGCTCCCTAAATGCTCTGGCAAATCAGAGAACATTTGTGAAAATTGTTGCGTTATGCAATAACAAACTAAATAATTGCTTCAAAGCATTACATACTTCGTAGAGGAACATTACTGCAATGTTCCCGGTAAGACACACTCCTTTTTTTCTTATTTTGTAAGGTAAACTAATAAATTCTATAAACAAAAAAAAATACATGTTTTTAGTCTAAATACTACCCCAAAAAGCTACTTTTTAATATATAATATGTTGTTAAGTCAAGAGTTAAAAGATATAATTATTTTACTTTTCACAGTTTAAATTATATTTTTTTTCATCTATTTTTAAATTGTTATCAAAAGAAATAGCACGTAATATTTTAAATATTTTTTATTTTTATTTTAGATATCGTGTAAGCCTCAACAGAATATCAAAAATCGAAAATCCAGTGTCTAGACTAGATAATTTCCCTCAGGGTATGTTTTATTGTAACTTAATAAATGCCTATTGCCTACTGCCAATATTAAATTCTTTCTTATAATAACAAAAACATATTTTACATTTCAAAGTAATAATTTGGTTGCTGTTAAGTTTGATGTAATAATAAATATTTACGTGGTAGAGCCATGCTGCAACTATATTAGTATTATAGTTGTAGCACGAATGGGTCGGCTCAACCGGGGAAGGACCACGCTCTCACAGAAAACCAGCGTAAAATAGCAGCTTAACGCTGCTGTGTTTCGTATGGTGAGTGTAGAGAACCGAAGACCCCATTTTACTGGCAAAGAGGCACTCCATCTTAGTCCTCACGGGTGACAACGCATCTGCATCTTGAGTCTTTATTGAGGATAGATGTAGATGTCTATGGGTCACAGTAACCACTTACCATCAGGTGGACTGTGTGCTCGTTTGTCGCCCTATCTTATAAAAAAATATCTATTCAAAACATTTTAACTCATGAAATTGCCGTTTTTTATAAAATAAATTAAGGTAATTTTTTTCAATATGTTATTTTTATTAATCAAAGTAATCAACCATGCAATCGATGCATCTTTGCCAACTCAGTGACATTTTATCTATTCCCTTCTTGCAGAAATCAGCTGGACGGGAGGCAAAAAATTTTTCAAAGGCATTTTGTACTGCCTCTAGGATATTGTTTTTTTTTTCCGCCAAAAATTTTATTTAAAATCTAGAAAAAGTAGAATTCTGTAGGCACAAGGTCTGATGAGTACGACGAATGGAGCAGATCTTCCTTGGTACTTGTAGACCGTCTGATGTGCAGTATGAGGTCGCGCGTTATCGTGCAGGAGCAGCGGGGATGAATTATTAACCAGAGCTGGTTGGAGACGTGCGTGCTTCTCCATTATTGTGGGCAGTTTTGCATAGTACACATTTGCAGTAATGCTCATCCCGATGTCCATCACTTTTCTAGGGGTAAGTTATAATTTAGGGCATTGTTTGCTCTACCAGGGTCTAATCAACTTGCTGAGCCCTTGCTGTTGTTAAACAGAATCCATTTTTCGTCGCAGGTAAAAACGCGGTTCAAATTTGTATGCCTGTTGAGCAGTGCAAGGCACGTCTTGACGAGTACTTCGCGCTGGCGAACATTGAGTTCGTGGTGCACCCATTTATCAAGCTTTTTTACCTTGCCAATTTGAAGCAAATTGACCAATATCGTTTTGATGGTAACCTAGAAATCTTAAAACGTCGATTAAAGTTTGCGGACGACCACGGGGTTCATTCTTCAGGTCAAAATTTTAAGAACGTAAGCGAGCAAACCAATAACAGGTGGTGCGTTCGTTTGCAGTCTTTTCTCCGTAAACGTCGTTGATGTTGCGTGCGGCTTGTTCCGTGTTTTTGACACGACGGTGCTCATATTCCAATAATTACTAGATTTTTAACGTATCCATGATGACGAAAAAGATTCAAATGCGATGATAAAATAAAATGACGGTAATCAATAAGCAAAAATAATAATCAATAATTTAAAAAATATTTCCATGTTTTAAAATAAAATTAATTTGAAATTATAATTTTTATTGATTTCATATATTTAAAATACAGGATTAAAATGGGGACTGTTTATGCCCAAATTTGGTCATTTTTGAACGGCATCCAATTGCGTTCGAGCTGGTGCGTCACCCGATGGTATGTAGGTGAATAAAACGCCGCCAGGTGGGGCGGCCGTGTGCGGCTTGCAGTGGCTCGACGCGTGGGCAAAGAAGAGTAGTTCGCTGGCCTCGATGCGGTGAAGCAGCGTACCTAGGTCATTGCGGCCGAAGTTAACGCGACCGTATAGGGTCCAGATAGTTTTTAGTGCGTGCTACTTCGCTACGTATATATGTGAATTTTGCAATATTTAACTTGTACGGGTTATGCGGAATTGTGCACGCGCGATTCGAGTAGAGATACGGTCTAGGATTCGAGTCGCGCATTCCTTGGTCGAGAGCGTCTCCCGGTTGATTGTTTAGAAATCATTATAATTGTGCCGTCGCGTTAAATGCCCTTTTTTGTGTGTTGGTTGGTTTGTTAGTTTACGTGTCAACGAGGCGTATTTTGAATTATTTTCGCGACGTGGTGTTTTGGTGTCGAATGAAGGAACTTAGTTGTGTTTAACGCTGAACCGTATGACTCATTAAGAGATCGCGTTAGTTCCCTATTTATAATTTAGTGATAAGTGAATCCGGGACATTAAATGTTGAATTTTGAAAGAAATAGTCCAGCGGTGGAGCCTGCTGGAGCGATGCAGCATTGTGGGGCAGCCTGGAACTCGGCCGCTGTTGATAACCTAAGCTGGTCCAGGTCTCAGACACATACACATCACTAAACACTACTTGCCATGCACCTTACAACAACTTACGGCTGACGGAGCCTTGGGGCGATCTTAGAGTCGAAAACAGGTACGTACTATATTTTCCTAGCATTCTCCCATATAGTTTAGTATAATAGGACATTCTTCAATATGGCCATTTTGCCCGCCCCACGTCTACCCATCGATGCGCCTATTTAGTATGAGCTTAACGTCAGGCTCTACGTATCAATAAATTTTCTCGCAGTTTTGGTCTTCGGCCAAGCGTTTCCTCCGAAGAAACATTGAGTACGTTTTTCCGGCGATGCAAAATCAATTTGTCATGCGTATAACGTTACCGCAGCTTGCCGCTGCTTACAATATTTAATATTTTTTCCGGATGCAACTGACTGAGGTTGTTTTTGTTTATTTTTTTAATTAAAATGTTATAAACGAGCACTCAGTCACATCCTCAAATGAAATCAAAATGCAGAAATTAAGTTGTCAACCCTGCGAACTGAGATGGAATGCACTGTTTTCAGTAAAAATCTCCGGTTCTCTACACTCATCATCCGAAACACAGCAGCATTAAGCTTCTAATTGACGCTGGTGTTCTGTGAAAACCTGGTCTTTCCCCGGTAAAGCCGACCCATTTATCATCATCATCATCATTACAGCCCTTCACAAGTCCATTGCTGAACATAGGCCTCCCCCAAAGAATGCCACAAAGCACGGTCCTGAGCCACCTGCATCCATCGACTTCCTGCATGTCTTACCAGGTCGTCACTCCATCTCGTGGGGGGACGCCCTACACTTCGCCTGCCGGTACGAGGCTGCCACTCGAGAACCTTTCTTCCCCATCGGTTGTCGGTTCTTCGAGGTATATGGCCGGCCCATTGCCACTTCAGCTTACTAATCCGTTGGGCTATGTCGGTCACTCTGGTCCTACTGCGGATAACCTCATTTCTGAGTTTATCACGCAGAGAAACTCCGAGCATAGCCCTCTCCATAGCTCGCTGAGCGACCTTGATGCTAAATCATAATATGTTTGGATCGTGGTTCCACCACGTGTAAAATAAATAGAATAATATTTTCCTTCCACGGAAACACTTGTTCATAATCTCTAAATTCACGTGGACAAAGTCACGGGTATATCCTAGTAAATATAAAATTGTTGTGGGTTCAACTTTTTAAGCGGCTGAAGTAGGGCAATGCCTAAAGTACTTAATGAAGAAGAAGTTATGAAGAGTACTTCATAATGTGAAGTGAATTACGTTCTGTAGAAATCTAAATTTGAATCGAATCTCCTTTTTTCGTAAAACAATGATTTCTGAGTCAACAAGGGCTCTCCAAGTTCGTAGTACCCTTTCGAATATGATGAAATAAGAAAATTAAAACAAAATTTCCTAACAACAGTGAAGGCGTAAAGTTGTTTGCTAACAAAACTCGAAACGCAAGAATAAATTTACAACAAGGCATTGTTAACCAATGCGGATTCTGGCCATTCCCAATTATTAAATGAAATGTTGGTAAATATTTTTGTAGACTGAAAGATTTCAAACTAATGGAGAATAAAATTAAGATTTGAAAATCTAAATATAAAGAGATATTAGGCTATTCATTACAAAATATTGCAGGCCCAGATATCTCAATAAAAAACTTGTTAATATGTATTAACTTAGAGTTTTATACAGCAGAAAACAAGAGAAAAGACACATTCTTAAAAATATACTTTTATCAAAAAGTAAACGTTTCAGAATGCAATTTTATTTATTAGTTTTAGTAGTTAGAAGATGTCGTTTTCTTTTCGGTAAAAGTTAAATTTTTATACGCTTTTGAGTAGACTAAAGAATATCACAATCTCAATATTCTAAATAGTTACCATAAAAACTTTATCTCTAAATAGAAGTATTTTGCCACTTTTAGAGGTGGAATTCTTTCACAAAGCTTATTCGGAGACTAAAGGTTAATATGGAATGCCTTGTATCTAGAAAAATGGTTCACCGGTTCTCTATACTCACCATAAAATACGATAGTAGGTATTCTGTGAGAAAGTGGTTCTTCCGCGGTCTAGCCGACACTTTCATGCTACAACCGAATTATAGCTGCATCATGGCTCTACCACTGGTCTGGGTATTTAATCCTGACGTATAAGTTGTTTACCGCCATCTATCGGCAGCCATAACACTTATTTGGCTTATCCCGCAGTATCTTCTTACGACACCACCACTAGGTATTATATTAATTTTGTAATATACATTCAGCGTTCGCTTAGTTATAAAACTTTATTCATTTCTCACACGCTACAACGATAACGTTGAACATTCTTTTGATTTAGTGCGATGTTTTTCTCAATCTCGTCGACATAAAGACAATAAAAGCATCGGTTTCATCATTTAATTGATTAAATTATTTTCCTGTTCTTTGATAAAATTAAAAAAAAGATGTTTTGTTAAAATAAAAAAGCTGACCGTCACCGGACGCTCAGCAGATGTTAAACATCATAGTTGATGGAAGAATTTATAATTAATGAAAACCTAAAAAGAAACATGGAGCAAAATTAATAAAAAGGAAACAGAGTTTTGCTGGTAAAATCTATATATTTTACTCATTATTCTAGTTATAATAATGAACGCGTCAAGTATAGCACACACAAGCAACGAAGTGTATAGTATACGCGCTCACGCACAAAGGAGTCGAGAGCGGTGGCGTAGAGGGGATATTATAGTATAAGAGATCGTCATTCCGTTACCCGTCACGGCATACGAGTCGATTTTTTTGTTTTATATATAAGGTATGAATTATATCTCTTTATATTTAGATTTTCAAATCTTAATTTTATTCTCCATTAGTTTGAAATCTTTCAGTCTACAAAAATATTTACCAACATTTCATTTAATAATTGGGAATGGCCAGAATCCGCATTGGTTAACAATTCCTTGTTGTAAATTTATTTTTGCGTTTCGAGTTTTGTTAGCAAACAACTTTACGCTTTCACTGTTGTTAGGAAATCACAACTCGAAGAAATGATAAAAGAACTTCACTCTGTCAGTCACGCTATTGGCTTGGAACTAAACACAGATAAAACAAAAATATTGTCCAACAACTTAGAAAGGCCTATTGAAGTAAACAACCAAACATTGGAGTATGTTCAAAAATATGTATATCTAGGTAAAGAGGTATCTTTTAAGAAATCTAGACACCGTGATGAACTTAACAGACGTGTAAATTTGACCTGGGCAAAATTCTGGAATTACAAAGAAATCTTAAAGTCGAACTTTCCTCTAAAACTTAAAAAGAAAATTTTAGATTCATGTATTCTACCTTGTCTGTCCTATGCAAGCCAAACTTGGATATACAACACCTACACGAAAAGAAAAATTGAAACATGCCAGAGAGCTATGGAACGAAGCCTACTTAATCTGAAACGTAAAGACAAAAAACGAAATACTGAAATTAGAAAAAGAACAAATGTTATAGATGCTCTATCTCATTGCAAGAAACTTAAATGGAAATGGGCGGGGCATATTGCACGTATGGAAGATAAAACATGGACTAAGAAGGTCACTACATGGGCTGGCCCTACTGGAAAACGAAAAGAAAGAAAGATGGACGGATGAAATTGAAAAGTTTGCTGGAGACGATTGGATTTCAGTGGCCAAGGATAGGGAAAAGTGGAAAAATCTGGAGGAGGCCTATACTCGTAGAGAGGTCCTTAACAATAATTAGATAAATAAAAAAAAAATATTGATTGTAACGATAATTTTATCTTATTTAAATGTATTTTCTTTCATGATCTGATTATGTTTGTTTTGTTTCTATTTTAAATTATTTAATGAAATTAATAATTAATGAAATGTATTTTAACAATTTTGTTAAGGAAATAAATGGCTTTATAATAATAATAATATAAGGTAGGATGACAAATGAGCACACAGTCCACCTGATGGTAAGTGGTTACTCTGACCCATAGACATTTACATCTATCCTCAATAAAGAATCAAAATGCAGATGCGTTGTCATTTGTGACGACTAAGATGGAATGCCTCTTTTCCAGTAAAGAAGGTCTCCAGTTCTCTACACTCACCATACGTAACACAGCAGTGTTAAACTGCTACTTACGTACTTACAACAGCTATACTTCTAATCCTTTAATTCCTGGGAGGATTTCTGGGCAAGGAAAAGTCCACCATGAAAACACACCATGAAAAGGCGAAATTCATTCCTAGAAATAATTATCTGTCTACATTTACTAGTTTTTTGTTCGCGCTGTTTTAGGTCAAAACCGAGCACGCGGTAAATCATCACTTTTAAGTGATGATTTATGGTGATGTAACATTGGTTGCTCGCGTGCTGTAACATTTACAGCTAGCGCTTAAATCCTGAGCTAGTACGGTTCTGATCGTTTCTACACAGGGAAGTAGTGATGGGATTAGAACTATTAATTGTTTTCCCGATATCTGTAAAACATGTTTGGTGCGCGTCTGTACTCAATGGAAATTTATTTATTTTATTTATTTATTTTTACCTTGGGTTAACTTTGTTTGAATTTTTATGTAATGAGCAAGAATTCAGCAACGACAAATATCTTTAACATACTTTATTTGAACACGGTAAGTATAACATGAAGCGCATAAAGAGAAAAGGAGGAAGGTTGATAATTTATTAAAAAATAAAAAGTAAGAGGCAAAGGTTACCAGTATACAGCCTAATTATACATATTAAATTATATAATATATGTCGGAGATTACAACAGAGCATCCCGATTTTGATCTCGGAAATACATAAGGGTAGCGTTAGTTGTTAAAAATAGTTAAAATGTGAGAGCGGATGTTGTAGTGTTATGCTATTTACTTATCATTTTACATTATTTTAAATTCATTTTTTCATTCTGTTTCGATTTTCTGCATTCACTTCAAAACTGGATATTTTACATCATCTTTATTTCCATAGGATCCTGTAACGATTTTAAACCATAAGAACACAATAACAAATCATTTCTACTTCGTATTTTCACATTATCAGCACTTTTAAATTGGTGTCAATGGAGTCTACCTTTTTTTGATCTTTTAGTTAGTTTTCCGTAACTCTACAATCTTGGGCTTTGTGTGGGCAGTTGCGCTACCTTTTTTCCTATATCAATAATATCTCATTTTCCACTTATATCTTGCCGTTTTCTTATTACAAGACCAAAACCAAAATTTGACATGTTTTGACATTGTTGTTTATTTGGTCTCCATAGCAATTATATTCAAATTTGCTACCGGTCTGTTGTTTCTATTTCAATAATTCCACATAAATACTCTTTTCTCTTGACCATTTACAAAAAAATTTGCGTTTAATTTAAATAATTTTTCCGTTCTCTCTAGAAAGGTATAAAAGCCGAACAATCGGTGAAGAAATTGAGTCTCGCTTCAGTTCTCGAATTGGAAGCATCTCCTAAAGGCCTTATCCCGGGGCCGCACTGCCCCGGGATCCTGCAAGACTCTGTCCTGCCAGAAGCCACTGGACTCTACGAACCTCTGCTCTACCCGAAGTCGCTGGAATCTACAAACCGTTGCTCTGCATGAAGTCGCCGGGATCCTACAAGTCTCTGCTCTACCTGGAGTCGCCGGAACCTGCAAACCTCTGTTCCGCCTGAAGTCACCGGAACCTGCAAACCTCTGTCCCGCCTGCAGTCACCGGTTCCTGCAGGCTTCTGTGTTGTCTGAAGCCTCTGAGGATCCTGCAAGCCCCTGCTGGCCTGAAATCGCCGGATCCTGCAATTACCACATTCACCGGAGGTCGTCGCCTAGAGACACCCACGCCTTCTCACCTACGCCGTGCGTGCTCGTTCCAGGCGCTGAGAGCACACCTTGGATCTTCAGACTCAGCCTGGGCACTAATCTCTTTTTTTTTTATTACTTTTTTTTAAATAATCTGTAAATCGCATCATCCATCCTCATCTTCATACTCCATTTTTGTAATATAAATTTGTAAATATTTTTGAATCTAAAATATATTATTTGTTTTTGTTGTATTTTTGTTGTTTTGTTGTTCTTAGGTTAGATTCTTTTTGTTCTTTATTGTCGCTTCACGACATTTGGCGCCTAACGTAAAAGTTCTCTTTCTCTTCTCTTCACCTTTACTGCGCCTTGTCCATTCCTTTTGATTTAATTGCTTCCTCTTTCGTTCTTAACTCTTTATTTATTCATCCTTTTCATACCTTCCAAATTCTAAAACAACACTTCATCTAGTGTTTCAACTTATCTGGATTATATTTAGACCTACATTTAACACTTACTTACATTCATCTTCCAAATTCTAAAACAACACTTCATCTAGTGTTTCAACTTATCTGGATTATATTTAGACCTACATTTAACACTTACATTTATCACTTTAATATTTTTATTGTAGATAATCTTCCAAATTCTAAAACAACACTTCATCTAGTGTTTCAACTTATCTGGATTATATTTAGACCTACATTTAACACTTACATTCATCACTTTAATATTTTTATTGTAGATAACCTTCCAAATTCTAAAACAACACTTCATCTAGTGTTTCAACTTATCTGGATTATATTTAGACCTACATTTAACACTTCATTTACATTCATCACTTTAATATTTTTATTCCAGGTAACTTAAAGAGGTATAATTTTTTAATTAAATTTTTATTTCTTAAACTTAACTTTACAAATTTGACGCTATTACTTAACAATTCGAATCCTTGACTCCACCTTCAACTGAAAATGACTCTCCATCACTTGACCCTCCTGTTGACCCGACTGTCATGGAACCCCCTCTTGTTTCTCAAACTTCACCATCATTCTCATCTTCACCATCATTTTCACCTTATTATTTTTATTTCTTTTAATTTGTTTGTTTGTTTGGTTGGTTAATCTTCACTTTTTATTATTATTTCAGACACATCTCGCTAGTGATGTTGCTGATCTCTGGCTTTGAGCCCTACCGCTCTGGTCGTTCTTAATCTTAAGTCATAGCGACTAAAGCTTGCTTAAGATTAATTTCTTTATCTTCACTTGGGAGCGGCTGACTACTCCCTTAATATTTTTTTTTCCACGCAGGAGCGGATGGCTACTCCTTAAATAAGCCTGAATGTCATTTCGAAAACACACTTTTAGAGTGGTAGTCATTGAATGTGAACTCCACCCTTACCTGAATGGCAGATGATGAATGTAAGAGATAGTATATCTGATTTTGCCTGGTGATGTCTGTTTCTGTAAAGCTGTGTTTTTATGGTTTATTTTAGAATGTATATATAAAAATTTTTGCTGAGTCAAAAATTTTCCAGGGTCGGGGGGAAAATGTAGTGTTATGCTATTTACTTATCATTTTACATAATTTTAAATTCATTTTTCCATTCTGTTTCGATTTTCTGCATTCACTTCAAAACTGGATATTTTACATCATCTTTATTTCCATAGGATCCTGTAACGATTTTAAACCATAAGAACACAATAACAAATCATTTCTACTTCGTATTTTCACATTATCAGCACTTTTAAATTGGTGTCAATGGAGTCTACCTTTTTTTGATCTTTTAGTTAGTTTTCCGTAACTCTACAATCTTGGGCTTTGTGTGGGCAGTTGCGCTATCTTTTTTCCTATATCAATAATATCTCATTTTCCACTTAAATCTTGCCGTTTTCTTATTACAGGCCTAAAACCAAAATTTGACATGTTTTGACATTGTTGTTTATTTGGTCTCCATAGCAATTATATTCAAATTTGCTACCGGTCTGTTGTTTCTATTTCAATAATTCCACATAAATACTCTTTTCTCTTGACCATTTACAAAAAAAAATTGCGTTTAATTTAAATAATTTTTCCGTTCTCTCTAGAAAGGTATAAAAGCCGAACAATCGGTGAAGAAATTGAGTCTCGCTTCAGTTCTCGAATTGGAAGCATCTCCTAAAGGCCTTATCCCGGGGCCGCACTGCCCCGGGATCCTGCAAGCCTCTGTCCTGCCAGAAGCCACTGGACTCTACGAACCTCTGCTCTACCAGAAGTCGCTGGAATCTACAAACCGTTGCTCTGCATGAAGTCGCCGGGATCCTACAAGTCTCTGCTCTACCTGGAGTCGCCGGAACCTGCAAACCTCTGTTCCGCCTGAAGTCACCGGAACCTGCAAACCTCTGTCCAGCCTGCAGTCACCGGTTCCTGCAGGCTTCTGTGTTGTCTGAAGCCGCTGAGGATCCTGCAAGCCCCTGTCTGGCCTGAAATCGCCGGATCCTGCAATTATCACATTCACCGGAGGTCGTGGCCTAGAGACGCCCACGCCTTCTCACCTACGCCGTGCGTGCTCGTTCCAGGCGCTGAGAGCACACCTTGGATCTTCAGACTCAGCCTCGGCACTAATCTCTTTTTTTTTAATTACTTTTTTTTTAAATAATCTGTAAATCGCATCATCCATCCTCATATTCATACTCCATTTTTGTAATATAAATTTGTAAATATTTTTGAATCTAAAATATATTATTTGTTTTTGTTGTATTTTTGTTGTTTTGTTGTTCTTAGGTTAGATTCTTTTTGTTCTTAATTGTCGCTTCACGACAATGTTCAACTTGCTCTCTTACTTACGCAGTTTATCATTGTCAGTAGTAAGACAGCGTAAACGCACTATATATTAATTATAGAGCAATTACATTTCGACCACCGTAACACGTCTCCGCCACAAGCACACACCAGTGTAACGTGAGGTACGTAATTACATGATAACACCAAAATATGCAAACTACAGCAACAATACTTATCTCAATGTAATACAGGGCAGCCTCTCAGCAACACCAATTCACCTTGCCTGCACTAGAAGAATTACAACAACGAACAGAACCACGACACTATCTTAGCACTAGTAGAATGACCACACTCGTTGAATGACTTAAGCGGAATCTCTGGCGCACGGTGCCTACAGTGAACTTTATACTGCACAAACAAGTGGGGGTTTCTCGATATACCTTCAATTCCACCTCGATCCAACCGGGTATTTTATAGACACTCCGATATATGTTTATTAATGAACTCCTAACTAGTGCAATTCGAAACTGATATAACCATATAATAAAATAATAGAACTCAAAATATACTGGCGAAATAAGAACTTGTCAGAGAAGAACTGGCAAGCAACTACTTTAGTAGGTGTTAGAACTCCTTTTATGTCTAGGAGTCCGTCTGTTTGGCACCGCACTGTCATATATCTACCATCAAACAGCGTATTGCAGTGCAAGTACACTGCTTTGTTCTGAATGGCATAGAGCAGTAATATAATTACAAGATGTGAGTCATTCTACCTTAGTCTTTAGAAGTGACAACGCATCTGCAACCATTGTGTTTGAAACGGTTTGCAGGAGTCCATAAGCACCAGTGGTCACTTATCATCAGGTGAATTCTTTGTTAGTCAGTTCAAATTCAAAAAAAGAAACTCTGGGGACATTTTTGAATTTTTTGCAATATTATAATATTATTAGGAAAACTTATACATAAATGTTAGGTTTATACATATCTAAACTTTTAAAATGCTCTTTGTATACAAAAGTATTATTATGATTGATGTTAAATATTATTCCACTTACCGAAGATTCTTTTCATATATCGCAATGTATACGGTTAACGATCCGCAGCCTCTATAATTTGCAGTCACTGTGGTGTGCCAAATCGCATAGCGAAACTGTCAAAGAGCTTTTATACTGGGAGTAAATTGTTGCAGCTTTTGAAACCAGCAATAAATAAATGGTGTCCAATATTTTTAAAACAAGTGACAAACTAGCACACAGTACATCTGATGGTAAGTTTATGCTGTGGACACCTATATTCTTTCCTTAATTAAAGATCAAAACCCCTTAAGACTACTGAGATGAAATGTCTCGTTTCCTATATAAAGAGTGACTCCTGATGATGCTAAGCTTAGAGACGAAACGCGATTTTTCTTAACAAGGCATCATCAGGAGACTGCGATGGCTAGCCTGGTAGTATTACCGACGGTGTTGTGTTTGGATAACATAAAGAGTCTTTGGTTCTCTACATTTACCATACGAAAAAGATTGGTATTCTGTGTGAGCGTGGTCCTCCCCCACTCGAGCCGACTCATTCGTACCGCTTCCATAATATAACTGCAGCAGGGCTAAAGTATAAAAATATGAAGTAGGCTTTATTTTAATGGATTTTGAAAATATGTACCGTACCGGTCAAAATATTTAACGTCAAACACCAAACGGAACCCACCAGCATTATGCGACTATTTTATGATAGTACTCGGTGAGAGTTTAGACTTTCCCAATTAGAGCATATTGTGCTGCAGCCGTAATTCGCTGTAGCGTTGCTCAACCACGCGTGCTCCTAAGTGTGCCATTACACTTTTATTTAATACTTCATTAAGAGAGTGTCATATACAATTGGATGTGCGTGAATCTCTTTTTTAACCGACTTTAATAAAAAGAGGAGGTATTTTTGTGTGTCACCTCAGAACTTTCTAAAAGTGAACCGATTTTAATTCTATTTTTATTTGAAAGCTAGTGCTATTCATGTGCTCCCATATAAATTTGATCAAGACCTGATTAGTAGTTTTTGAATTATCTTTAATAATGCGTATTTAAATGACTTCGACTGCATTGATGATGATATTTGAGAACATTTTATTTATATTGAAGTCATTTGTACAATTTTTTTTAATTTTACCACTTGTTAAAACAAGCGCATAGCAGAATTAACTACAATACTACGTAATTTGCGCAGAGCATATCAAATTTTGGTAGTTTAGAAAACGTTATCCCAAATGCGATTTACATTTAACAAGGTTTTACAAAAAAATACTTTATTTCATTGTTGTTTCATCATCATCAACTTCAACATAGTCCTCCATCAATACATCATCCATTTCTACTGCTGAATATAGGCCTCCACAAGAAATGATGCATACATCGACTTCCTGCATATCTTACGAGGTCGACACTTCATCTAGCGGGGGCCGCCCTATACGTCGCTTACCGGTTTGAGGCACAGTCGAGTATCCATCGGTTATTCTTCGAGCTATGTAGCCGGCGCTATTGAATCGAGGGTAGACTTCAATGAGTCACAGCATTCACTTATCATCAAGTGGATGCTGGATGCTCGTTACTACTGTTCGCTTTATATTTCTATTTAAAAATAAAAAAAATATAATAAAAATAAATATTTTGCTTAAATTAAAGACCGATTTCACTTTTTTGAGTGGACTAAGGAATACCACAAGCAAAAGTTAACAACTAAAATGTCAGCTAAATAGTATCATTAAAAATTTCGTCCCCTATTTTTCCGCGCTTTCAGGATTTTCTCAGATGTAATGAAGCCGCTACTGAAATATAACCTATTTAATGAATAATAATAATTAAAACCGGATCACAATTGATGCAGATATCCCGTAACACAAGTCCAAAAATTTTGATTATAAAAAGTAAAAGCTGACTTAAAAGAACTAAAAAGAATATCAAAGGTGATAGAGTCATGCTGTAGCTATATTTTGGTTGCAGTATGAATGGGGTGGCTAGACCGGGGAAGGACCATGTTCTCACAGAATACCAGCGTAATGATATTGTGTGATGATATGGTGAAGGTAAAATACCGAACAACCTTATTACTGGATGAGGTGAAATGTTTCATATTCCTCTTCTTCGTCTTAATCCGCAATGGTGACAACGCATCTGTATTTTGAATTTTTTATCAAAAATAAAAATATTTTTTATGGGCTACCGTATCCACTTACCAACAGAAGAACTGTATTCCCGTTCCCGTTTTTTCCCGCCGTAAGGTTTACCCCCACCGGCGGGAGTATATTGTCAGTTTCCACAGATTTGTTCACATTTTAAACAATTTTTAATTACATTTAGGACACACGGAGAAGGTTACGCGTTTCTGCGATTTGATACATACCACGTATGCCTTCTCCTTAAATTAATATAATTTGTTAAGAATTGTTCGCGCATTATTATAAAGTTATTATTCTAATAAATAGTCGTTTGATTAACATCAACATTTTGTGTTTCATGATTTGGTACATGCCGCACACCACGTTAGAAAGAGAAAGGAAATGACAATAAAAAGAAAGAATGAAGTGAATTTTAGAAACTAATGAAAAAAAGTAATATTAACTCTAATAACAATCTATAATATAATGACAATAATGTATTGAATTAGTATAATGACAATAGACATGCAGGAAGTCGATGGATGCAGGTGGCTCAGGACCTTGCTTTGTGGCATTCCTTGGGGGAGGCCTATGTTCAGCAGTAGACTTGTGAAGGGCTGTAATTATGACGAATGACAATAAAATAATCGAATAATATAAAAAAATTAAAATAAAGTAATCTTATCTCTAAACACAGACAAAGTAATATCCCGTTTGTGACTGACTGTTATCCTATACAAAAGAGATTAAAATAATTTCCCATTAAACACATTGGGTATAGAAGAAATAAAGGCATATTTCCCCACGGGACAAATGGAACAATTTATTCCATGCCTTAAGCGAAAGTGAAGGTATGTTCTACTATCGCCTAAAAATTATGATTCCAACGTTTTATCGAATGAAATCGTATCTACCAATCATATTATACATATAAATGATATAAAAAGCACATTGTTAGAAAGATAAATGATTGTTGAACTTATTAATATTTTTTTTAAATCGATTAATTGCTATTTTTACATAAAAAAGGGGTTTTAGTGGCATATGGTGTGAATTTATCAAGTCCGCAAGGCTTGTAAACACTATAACTTTTGAAAATATCCATTGCTTAACTCAATCTATTTTTTAATCTCTTCATCTATCATGTGGGAAGCCACTGAATGTAAATAATAGTGTAATTTTGTTTTTTTTAGCTATAATTAATTTTTTTCTGCTCCAAAATGGCGAAATTTTCGTTCATTTGGTAGCCTTGTATGTAAATTATTTCTGTAAATAGGCGGAAGCGGCACTCTGAGCTACAGACACAGAGTACTTTACTCACTCACTCAGTTCGGCGTCAGTCGCCGTCGTGAGTGGACATTGTTTCGGTTGTTTGCAGCGGCTCAGAAAGATCTCTGTACAAATACACAATATTCGAATAAACAAATTTCTTAAATACTTGATTATAATAATAATGAGAGATCTTACGTGGTAGAGCCATGCTGCAGCTATATTAGTAGTATAGTTGTAGCACGAATGGGTCGGCTCGACCGGGGAAGGACCACGCTCTCACAGAACACCAGCGTGCAATAGCAGCTTGACACTGCTGTGTTTCGTATGGCGAGTGTAGAGAACCGGAGACCCATTTTACTGGAAAAGAGGCATTCCATCTTAGTCCTCACGGGTGACGTCGCATCTGTATTTTGATTCATAATTGAGGATAAATGTAGGTGTTTATGGGCTGCAGCAACCACTTACCATCAGGTGGACTGTGTGCTTGTTTGTCACCCAAAGAAAAAGATTTTTTTATTACAATATTTTAAAAGCACAGTATAAATAATAGTAGTACGTACTAAAAGTGAATAGTATCAATTTTTTTGTCATGAGTGTCATTCTCATGGTTTTCGAGGGTACTGAAGCCGATAGTGCTGTCGAAATGTAAATCCAAGATGGCGTCTGAAATAGGTATCAATTTTTTCATCATGGGTGTCATTTTCATGGTTTTCGAGAGAGTTGAAGCCGATAGGGTTGTCGAAATGTAAATCCAATATGGCGGCTGCAATAGATGTCAATTTTTTCATCATGGGTGTCATTCTCAAGGTTTTCGAGGGTGTTGAAGCCGATAGTGCTGTCAAGATGTATTTAAACTACTTTAAAAAATTCCGTATAATCATCTTATACGTTAATTTTTTAATGGGCATAAGGCATTTCCAGTTGGATTTACCAATTTTTGTATTATTATAGACATTATTTTATGAGAAAGTTAATCTTGTATGCTAGCCTGCGTTCGTACAAACACTTAAAAATCTTTTTATAGGGCCACGCGATCTATAAACAAGTGAAAGAATACATTACACAAAGAATTCTGTAGAAGAAACTTCATGACATTTGGTACGTTTTTTTAAATATAGGTACAAATAATATACAAAATAAAGAAAAAGGTTTAATATATTCTTACACATTTTATATATAAATAAAAATAGTTTATTGAATTAACTAAGTCTTAGACAATTTTAAGTAATTGGAGCTGCCTTTTAATCAAATAATCTTGCTTGTGCTAGGAAGCACCGCTCTTCCATAACGAGGTAATACAATAGACTAGAAACATATAAATGCAAATAAGGATTTTTATTTCAATTTTAAAAATTAATAAGGTACAGCTATCACAAATCGACGGCCCCTAAATAAATAAGGACAACAAAATTTTAAAAACATTTTTTTTTTATAAATATTATCTAGTTTATTGACGGCTCCGTGGCGTAGTGGCTTAGCAATAAATTGTAACGCTTGGGACCGAGGGTTCGAATCTCGAACGGAACAAGTATTATGGTTACACAGTATTATGGTATAATTAGGTACACTCTCTCACTCTCTCGATTACAGCTATCACAAATATAAACAAGAAAAGGTGTTTTAGCGTTGTATAAAATATTTCTCATTACTAAAATACACGTTACAACAAGACTAATACCAGAATTAGGTACACATGCACTGCCGTGACGTGGGCACACGGCTACTGAATACGTGAAAAACGTCCGTTCATTATCCAGCTTAAAGCTTTCAGAGCTTTACTACACACGTTAAAATGTTATAAGTTTTAAATTTGTAATTTATCACTGTTTGCCATAAACGAGAAACAATTTTGAATCATTAAAATTCTTTATGGTCGATTTGCGACAAGATTACCCTGTTAGAATACACTATCGTAATTAGGTATAAGTAGCAGTTAATAGCGTAATAGGATGTGGAAATGCTATTTTTGTCTGATTCTTATCTTAATTGATCTTGCAAATGTTTATTTACTGAGTTTAACGTATATTGACGTTATATATGATTACGTGGTAGAGCCATGCTGCAGCTATATTAATAGTATAGTTGTAGCACGAATGGGTCGGCTCGACCGGGAAAGGACCACGCTCTCACAGAATACCAGCGTAAAATAGCAGCTTACAGCTTGGGCCGCAGCAACCACTTACCATCAGGTGGACTGTATGCTCGTTTGTCACCCTTACTCTATAAAAAAAAATATTGACTTAATAAAATTAAAAATTTTGTACAACCGCCTTTAGTATAAATTATTAAGAATAACTCAAAAACTATTGGTGTGACCTTGATAAAATTATATGGGACTACACGTGAAGTACCAGATTTCAAATGAAGAAGAATCACCGAAATCGGTTCACCCAGTAACAAGTACAACACCCTATATTCTACAAAAAATATTGAATAATAAAATTCAAACATAAAAAAAATCTAAAGACGGAAAAATTGCTAAACAGCTATTTATTCCAGACAACGAGAAAGAAATAAAAAATGGAGAAAATTTTATGGGTAGGTTGGACTAAAATAATATTATTAACCAAAATATGAACTATACAGTTAATGTAGTTTCAGGAACACCCTTGGTGATTGGGGCGACTGAGGTGTTTGACGTCCCAATTGACGATACCTACATGGGTATGGGCTATACTTACGGAGTATGTCCTACCCGATTGAGACGAACCGGAAACACACCTACAATTTGTCCGAATTTGCAGTTGTGGGGTAGTCAATGGGTGGTGGTGGTCACCATCGGGTGAGCAACAGGCTCGTTTGCCCATTTTATTTACCAAAAAATAACTACCGAGAGTGAAATGATCGCTAACATGCTGGGAATAATATAAAAAACTGCTGGATATCCTGCTGGTGCTTTCCAGAAAAAGATGTATTATATCCGAACCAGGGATAAATAAAAAAATGTTTTCATTAACAATCTCTATCTAAAATATTTTAATTCTATTCTATTCTAGCAATAATATAAAACATTGCCGACGATGTTTAATGGAATTCTGAATAAGCAATTGATAGTTTACAAGATTTAATTGCGATTGGCGATACTTATGCAAACTTTAGCAAACACGACAATTTCTTACGAATTTGATTAAATAGCAACAGTGCTTTGTTCACTAGTATAATAACAATTAAGATGTATTATCGTGGATATAAACGTGCAGACGTGGTGTTAAAATATTCACTACTATCCTACTACCCACTGTAAGAAGACACAGAGGAAAATGAAGCAGGAGATAGCTCGCGGTGTCTTCCTTAGTAAGAATTTTTTTTTGCTTTTTAAAAGCAAATTTGACTAATATCTCGTTTATGAGGTAGTTCATCTATGGTGGAGCACTGTGTTTAGTAATGGGCTTTTGATAGGCTGTAATGAAAGGATGAATCAATATGATCAACTATGTCTTAGTTGTTCGATAATAACACTTTGTAGGTGCAGAATAAAGTTATTTAAGCTTGCAGATTTGAAAATAATAGAACGTTTAATTTGGAACTAAGCAACAGTATTAACCAGACGCGTCATCACGTCACGGAAGTGCTCCGTTACTTAATACTGCTATTAGTCTTGCTCTCACGTTAACTTTAGTAAACATATAAATGAAATTTTAATTGCAATTTAAAGTGCTGATTTATCACGTGCTCGGTGGTAAAGGAAAACAATGTGTGGAAACCTGCATGTCTGAGAAATAAGAAAAATATATATTTCGAAAGCATGTGCAGTTTGCCAATGCACTGGGGCAGTGCGCCGGACACTTCCTTGCCCTAAAACCCTCTAAGAAATGAGCCCAGCAGTGGGGCATATATATATAGGCTGAAGCTTCTAACTTCAGTAAACGAAACAGTGTAAAGCAATTGCACAAGGACAAACATCTAAACCCGGAAAAATTATTTGTAGGCCATACAAATAATTGTTCGGTGCGGGATTCAAACCCGCGGCCCTCAGCGCAGCAACTAATTGCTAAACCACTGCGCCACGGAGCCGTCAAATTTAAAAAGAAGAATGGTTTTTAATTACTTTTATTTTGATTTATTTCCTTTAAATTTGAGTTCAACTTCATCAACATTACAACCATTCACAAGTTCACTGCTAAACATAGGCCTCCCCCAAGGAATGCCACTAAGCACGGCCCTGAGCCACCTGCATCCATCGACTTCCTGCATCGAGGTCGTCACTCCATTTAGTAGGAGGACGCCCAACACTTCGTCTGCTGGTATGAGGCCGCAACTCGAGAACTTTTTTTCCGCATCGGTTGTCGATTCTTCGAGCTATATGGCCGACCCATTGTCACTCTGGTTCTACTGCGGATATACTTATTTCTAAGTTTATCACGTAGAGAAACTCCAAGCATAGCCCTCTCCATAGCTCGCTGAGCGATCTTGAGCTTCCTTATCCGACCAGCAGTGAAGGATCACGTCTCAGTTCCATAGGTCATCACTGAAAATACGCACTGTTTGTACAGTCTCCTTTTCAAGTTTTGAGATATACCTAACGAGAACATGTGCCGGAATTTCCCGAACGCTGCCCAGCCGAGTTGACTCCGTTGATTGACCTCTCGGTCGAATAATGATTTCTTATATGTATTTCCGGGAAGTGTGCAGTATTTGAACATGTTCAAGATCTTCCCCGCCATTACATTAGATTTGATAGACCTAAAATCCTTGCAAAAGAACGCCGATTCCTACCAAGGATGATTCCCGAGGCTATTGAAATTTAAAAAAAAAACATCGTAATTTCAATACAGAAGATGGATGGGTGCTGCCATGTGCTTGGGATTCTATAATTAATAAAATTCAATCCAAACCCAAGCATACCACTGCAAGACTTCAAGATACTGTAAGCTCATTCTGCGTATATCGGAACAAAAATTAAAATTAAAAAACTGAAGGTAGTTGGTCTAACTATGACATCGGCACGGCAAAACCTCAATCCCCGTGACCGTGACCATGGGTGCTGTGCTTTAGCACCCAAAACGTCGGGAATTAAAAAGTTAAATTAAGCGAAAAAATTAATTAAATTAATTTCGTTTAATTTTCACTCTCGATCGAATTTAGATATTTGTATTATATCTATTTGTCCCAGATAAACATATTCGTCAACAACTTCGAACTTAGTGCTTTCAAAATTACCAGTATAGGTGTGACATAGACGTTATATATGATCTTAGTTGTGTTCATGTTCATCTTAAGACCTATCCGTTGGGAGACACCATTGAGGTCATTGACCACAGTGCTTAAGGCCACGTTCACACGGCGACCATTCGATTCGATTTTTTCACGGTTCTTCTTTATACGATGCAATCATTCACACGGCACTCGCGCGAGTGCGTATGATGCGATTCTCGAATGCGCGGGTCGTGTGAACGAGACACCATGAACATAAGCGGCACTGCGTGTCTTATTCAATAAAATCGTTAAAAAGTATAGACGTGTGAACGTAGCCTGAGTCCTCCAGCGATTCTGCTATATGGGCTATATCGTTGGCAAATCGAAGCTGAGTGACATACTTGCCGTTTATGTTAATACCACATCCCTTTTGAGTCCAGTTGATTAAAAACGTCTTCCAATGCAGCGGTGAAGAGTCACGGGGATACATCGTTACCCTCTCTTAAAATTCTCTGCAGTTGGATATGTTTCGCACAAACACTTCAGTACTTCGAAATACTGACAGTCATCTTGGGACCGCTGAAGGGACTGCAGTACCGCATAAATTTCAACGGAATCAAAGGCTTTCTGATAGTCCACATACGAAATACATAGTCGCAAATTGTACTCCTCGGTCTCCTGTACAATTTGTCGAAGGTTATGTATGTGGTATATGGTGCTAAAGCTTTTTCAGAAACTGGCTTATTCGGGAGACTAGAAATCGTCGAGACGATTCGTAATGACTCTCGAAATCAGAACGTACATAGACGCGGCTCAGAAGGAAAATCTGTCTGTAATTCTTCAAAAGAGCGTTGCCATCTTTCTAGAAGAACAAAACCACCATGGAAGGCGGAATTAAAGAGTTTTTGAAGGACTTCAAGTACCGGTTTTCCATTCGCGTTCAGAATTTTCACTTTAATTCCAACCTCGCCTGAGGTCTTGCCGTTTTAAAGGTGCTGGAGCGCTATTCTAATCTCGCTCAGACTGACGTACGGAATATCGCCGGAATAGTGTCGGATAAGACTTGCTCTCGGATTGTTACGCACATTTGCATGTGGCTCCAACGACAATGTGTACAGCTGCTCAAAGTACCTCTCAATCTCACTCAATACAACTTAAATATAGATGTCTTTGGGCCACAGCAACCACGTACAATCAGGTGCATTGTGTGCTTGTTTGTCACCCTTATTCTATGAAAAAACTCTCAGGTTTCCCGGAAATGCTGCTGTCATACTTGGTCTTTAGTTTTGACAGTTGGCTCTTTCCGGCAGACAGATCTTTTGCAAAAATTTTGTAGCTCTGGTTCCGCTCGGTCGCTTCTTTAATACGAGCTGTATTGAAATTGCATAAGTCTGTCCGTTCAGTTGCCAGTACGTTGTCAGATCTACTGAAATCTGCAGCTTCATTTCCCGTTTAACAGTCATGAGATTAAGAGTGTGATAAGAGAGTTTTTGTATTCTTCTGCGGTGGGTCTTGCAGAACTTAACTCCGACCGTATGGACAATTTCCACGGGCTTGTCATTTATATCGTCCACTGCAATCTTCTAGGCACTGAAAACGGTTTTGTAGCTTGAACTGAAAGGTTTCGGAACCTGTGGATTAGAGCACGAGGGGGACGGAGCATTGATTTCAAAAGACGTGACGTTTTCAACTTAACCTTTAAGTTCAGTGTGCCTCTAACCATTGAGTGATCGCATCTGGTTTTCACCCTCGCGATCACTGAAATATTACTGGACAGTTGTCGTCACAATCTCACTTTTTGTCGTACATGCGGGGTTCGACCAGGTCCACTTCCTATAGGGCTACTACTGGAAGAAAGAGTTCATCATAAAAGTCCCTCTTTCTTCATGAAGTCAGCCAGCTGCTGCCCCTTGGGTTCCGTTGTCTCATTCCAAATGTCCCTACCTCCAGCTCACTGTTCTGTTTTGTGCATATTTTTGCGTTGAAGTCTCAATTCCAAGAATTAACACCGTTTGGAAGGCTTTGCAGAAATGCATGTCTTTAGATATATCCTCATAAATTTCCTCCACCTCCTCATCGGGATGTGCAGAGGTTGGTGCGTAAACCTTTATGACCTTCAGCGAATTCATTTGGTGATTCTGAGTAATGTTTACACGTGGTAGAGCCATGCTGCAGCTATGTTAATATTATAGTTGTAGCACGAATGGGTCGGCTCGACCGGGCAAGGACCACGCTCTCACAGAATACCAGCGTAAAATAGCAGTTTAACACTGCTATGTTTCGTATGGTGAGTGTAGATAACCGGAGACCCGTTTTATTGGAAAAGAGGCATTCCATCTCGGCTGACAACGCATTTTGATTTTAATTCGCAGACGAAGATAGATGTAGAGGTCTATGGGCCACAATAACCACTTACCATCAGGTGGACTTTGGGCTCGTTTGTCACCCTTATTCAATAAAAAAAAGGTACACAACCCTCGTTGACCCACTCTCAATCTTTACAATGTTGTGATATGTGGTAGTGATTATTCTTACCCGCCACTATACGCGATATTATAATTTTGCGTTCATTTAAATTAATTAAGTCGAGATCAGACCAGTTACTTTACCCATACAGCAAAAGATTTGAGAGCTTGGCTGAGGAGTGCTGAATAATGATGTATTTAAGACCAAATTTTGACCAGGCGGCTATTCCTAATGGAGACTAGCCATCTGCGCAGGACAGGATTAGAGTGTACGAGTTTATGCACAAGCATAGTTTCACTCTCTATTCCCTCACTTTAATAGTGCGTTGGGAGTTGGAATCCGACACGACCGGAGACTGGTCAGGCCTACGGATTTTACGTGTTTTTCGAGGCACGGGGTGAAAAAACCGTCAACATCCTAACTCCGGGCTACTACTGAGAATTTCATCACAGAGAAATCCAATAACTGATTTTGGCACGACCCGTGATGTGAACCCCGGACCTCAAGATCAACAGTCGCGCTTATGAACACTTGACCAATGAAACAGTCACCACTAGACCAACGAGGCTAAATTTTCAAATTTCATTACTCAGAACTCTTTGAGTAGTGCAAGGTTAATCGTTCTGATTAACCCGATTGTTCTGATTTATCGAACCAAACGCTTTAGCTTTAAGAGTGAAAAATAAAGTAAAGCAAACTCTCAGTCTTTATACGTCCCTTTGCTTGACACAGGCCTCCTCTTAGTCCTGAAAGCTTGCTTGTAGAACTCTTCTTTCCATAATAATACTAAAAAACTACTACTACAAAAAGTAATACTGCATATTCTGTATGCATGTTGTTATCTTCTGGCTTTTTAGTTACAATTGAGATGCAGTATTCAATATGTAAGCATGTGAATAGTGACTAAATATCAAAACTGTAAAAATATCATACTTTAATTGTCAGCGATATGTAGGTCTCTTATCTCACTAACAAAATAGTATAAATCCTTTGTGTGTGTTCTGGTTTGTCCTCTCAGCGGTGACAGAATTTTTGCCAAGTGTTGAGCCAACTTATTAGTTGGTGAATCGTTCTGGCTTACTATGGGATGTAGTGGAGCGTTTGGTTTGTGTGTTTTCGGTAACCCATACAACCTCGGTGGTTTAGTATACCGTGATATTATCGAATTTACGTCGAGATTTAATTTTTCGCAGTAATTCTTCATAAGATCGCTAGTTGCCAAAAAAAATGTTAAGGAACCGAAGGTAATTGGTGACATCGGGACGTCAAACATTCCAGCAAACATTAAACGCGATTAAATTTGTAAAAATAGTTTTATTCAATGTATAGTATTCGCGTTAATATAACAAATCATTAGGATGCAAAGAAATTATCTCGAACACGTTTTTAATATAATCTGCCAATAACGCAAGGACAGAAAAGGAGTAAGAGTGATAAAATGAAGAGTTTTAACAAGGAATTTGCATAGTTTTATCCGGAGTATGGCTGAAGCAAAATCGGCTTTTGAGGTATGAAGTTTTTAAGCAGTAAGACTGCGATGGCTATCCGAGTACAAAATCAGAGTACGAAACCTATCCAACTCCAGAGAGTTGTAAGATCGGGTGACGTTATATCCACTTAACTATTCATCGCTGTTTTGGAAGACGTTTTCAAGCTATTAGAATGAAAAGAATACGTTATTAACATCAATGACGAGTTCATAATTCACCTTCAATTCGACGACGATTTAATCTTTATGGCAGAATCGCTGGAGAACGTAAGCACTATGCTCAATGACCTCAAAAGTGTCTCCCAACGTATAGGTCTTAAGATGAATATGGACAAAACATAAATCATGTTTAATGTACATTTCAAACCTATGCCGATAGGAGTTGGGAGCACTAAGCTCGAAGTTGTTGACGACTACAACTAGGTAAGTCCAAATTCGACCGAGAGGCTGGGCAGCGTTCGGGAAATTACGACACATCTTCTCGTCAGGTAAACCTCAAAACTTGAAAACGAGACTGTACAACGACTTATGGATCTGAGACATGGTCCTTCACTGCTGGCCATATGAGAACACTCAAGGTCGCTCAAGGTGGCTCAGCGAACTATGAAGGAAGCTATGCTCTTGGTTTATCAGTTTATTATATTAGATATCTGCAGTAGAAACAGAGTGACCAAAATAGCTCAACAGATTAGTAAGCTGTAGTGGAAATGGGCCGGCCATAGGTGGATAAGAAATGACTTCGAGTGGCACCCTCGTACCAGTAGGCGAAATGTAGGGCAATCACTCACTAGATAGAGTGATGACCTGGTAAGACATACAGGAATTCAATGGATGTAAGTGGCTCAGGACCGTGCTTTGCGGCATTCCTTGGGGGAGACCTATGTTTAGCAGTGGACTTTATGAATGGCTGTAATGATAGGATGATGTTGTAATTATTCCATTATTTTCAGTAATTTTTGAAAACAATTGCCGTTTTGTGTTTATAGCCGTTCTGGTTCATTGTGTTAATAAGTGTATCTAGTGACATACATTGACCACTTTTATAAGAAAGTGATCAATGATATGGCACTACGACAATAGTGTCGTGACAGGATGGCTTCCAGAGGTCTAAAAAACGAGGAAATAAGGCAATTTCTCTTTGGTTGTGCTGATAGTGAAGATGGGTTTGACGGTTTTTACGACAGCACCGCAGATACTGATTTTGTTCCGTATTAGTAGTACACATGCCAATGGAAGTTGACTATTTTGAAGACGTTGATTTTTTTTATAGAATAAGGGTGACAAACAAGCACACAGTCCACCTGATGATAAGTGGTTGCTATGGCCGATAGACATCAACATCTATCTTCGTTTACGAATTAAAATGCAGATGTGTTGTCAACTGTAAGGACTAAGATGAAATGCCTTATTTCCAGTCAAATGGGTCCCAGGTTCTCTACACTCACCATACGAAACACAGCAGCATTAAGCTGCTATTTTACGCTGGTATTCTGTGAGAGTGTGGTCCTTCCCCGGTCGAGCTGACCAATTCGTGCTACAACTATACTGTTAATATCGCTGCAGCATGGCTCTACCACGTAAAAGTGGAGTGAACATTGACACCGACATTGATAATATTTAGAATTCTTGTAGTACCTCACAACTATCACCACCTTCTGAAATCCTACCTTAATAATAATAATAATAATAATAATAAATCATTTTTATTTCCTCTTCACAAAGGTATAAAATTTCACATTATTACTTAGGTAAATGATACGGTTGCAGAGAATTTGTAACCTTTGTGAGAGACTGGTGTCCATACTAGGGTAATCCCTGTGTTATAGATCACCAGGCCCTCACCCTAACGAATTGCACATAATATTTACATTTTCAATTATACTACAAGGAATGATTCTATATGGTTTTTTTAAATTATTTCTATATAAATAAAAATAGTGCGTGCGTGCGCGCGCGCGCGTGTGTGTGTGTGCGTGTGTGTGTGTGTGTGTGTGTGTGTGTGTGTGTGTGTTTGTATTAGGTATGTGTTTTTAGGATAATACTGTCAGTAAATTTTCAGCAGCCTTATAATCGATATTTAGCAACCATTTCTGTAATGTTTGTTTACATGCATGTTTTGTTAGAGAGTAAATTAATAAACGTTTATTCAATTTATTATAAAGGTAACCTCCCAGGAAACAGAAAAATCTATGTGAAAATTGGGTCTTTAGACATTTACTAGGACAAACTACATATTTCCTTCTTTTGTCATTATTGGAGGACTCATACTGTATCATAGAATGTTGTAGTAGCGCAGTGTGTAATATAAACAATTTGCGAACAGATAAGACACTACACTGTTGATAAAGGTCAGTTGTAGGGAAAAGGAATGGTAGAGAATTGCTAACTTTTAATACCGCCCTCTGAGCCCTTTCTAATTGCAACATGGTTGTTTTAGGTGCGCCTCCCCAGATGGTAATACAATATGTCAACAATGATTGACATAGTGCAAAATATACCATTTTTATTACATTAAGATCTGCAACACGACGTAGATTTTTAAAAATATAAATTAACTTACGTATCCTTGTACTTAAGAGGCCAATATGAAAGTGAAAGCTAAGGGTGTTATCTATCATTACGCCGAGATATTTTATGCAATCCGTTCTAGAGAGAGTAGGACAGGAGCAAGAGCTATCAATTTGGGAGCAACAGTGAGCTGTAATGTGGAGGTATTCTAATTCAGGTACATTGATGTTTTTTGTAGTAAATGCTATGTATTTTGTTTTATCGACATTTAATGTAAGTTTATATTCTTTTAGCCACTTATTTACTAAATCAAACCCATTTTGTGCGAGGTTAAATACCTCAGACCATGTATCAGCCTGGAAAAGAAGAGCCATGTCATCCGCAAAAGCAATGATCCTCCCATTGTGAATTTTTACATTACATAGAATTAATATATGTAAGAAATAGCGTTGGACCAAGTACACTACCCTGTGGTACACCATATGATACGGGAACATCATCACTGCAGCAACCACCAATCCGTACCCTCTGATATCGACCCGTTAAATAGTCAGAGAACAGTTTCAGCTGTGTATTTCTTATTCCAAGATCTTCTAGCCTATTCAACAAAAGCGGAACGGAGACGGTGTCAAATGCTTTAGCTAGATCAAGGAATATAGCAACTACTTTCTTTTTACTGTCAAGGTTTGTAACAATGAAATCAGTTAGTTCATGAACTGCATCCTGTGTAGAACGTTTTGGTCGAAATCCATATTGGCAATGTGATAACAGATTATGTTTCTCTAAGTAATTAGTCAAGCGCTTGTTGATTACTTTTTCTAGTATTTTTGACACAGTGGGAAGAATGGAAATGGGTCTGTAGTTATTGACACAGCCCGCATCACCGCTCTTGTAAATAGGGTGAATTTCAGCTAGTTTAAAACAGTTGGGGAATTTACCAGTTTTAAGGGAAAGGTTACATATATATGTAATGGGAGGGACTAGTAAATTTCTGTACCTTTTTAGAAAGAAAGTAGAAATATTATCTCTACCTACGCTACAATTAGTTTTCATATTTAAAATAATTGTCTCTATTTCATGTTCGTCCGTGTCAAGAAGTACTATGGAATGGTGATATGTGTTTATAGGAAAAATGCTAGACGTGTTGTTATTAATGTGATGTTTTTCTGCCAAAGATTTACCCATATTTATAAAAAATGAATTAACATAATTAACTGAAGTTATGGGGTCAGATTTGTTTAATAATTTATCGGCTTTATTATTTTGTTTATTCATATTTGTGACTATTTTAATTGTGTCCCAAAGTTTTTTATTACTTATTTTAACTGCTGCTGTTAATTCTGATTTTTCATATTCCTTTTTCAATTTTTTAAGTAGTTCATTACAGTAATTACGGTAACGTTTGTATGTAGTTATGATTACGTCATCATCCGGATATTTTTTACATTTTTGGTGTAATTTGTCACGATTTCTTAAGCATCTCAAAATACCTGGGGTAATCCAGGGCTTTTTAATAATTTTGCGATTAGAAACTTTACTTGTTTTTGTATTAATTTTTAAAGCATTACTTAAGGATTCTGTCAGGAATGTAGCTGCTAAGTCAACGTCCACCATAGAATAAATACTTTTAAAGTCTAAAGTGCTAAGGTAACTATCTAATTTATCATAATTTATACGTTCTCTAATTTTTGGTGGCAAGCTACGTGTACTGAAATTAGCCTCAAATAGAAATATAAGAGTGTCATGATCAGTAATGGAAGTCTCCGCAACGTAGCAGGTTGATTGTAGTTTTGTTTTCAATACAACGTGATCTAGACACGTTTTGCCATGGGTAGGGAAGGTGTGGGCAGGTAACATACCTTTAGATGCTAGACTATTTAAGTAATATGAAGCGTACGAGTCTTTACTATGTATGACAATATCTATATTAATATCGCCAATAATAATTATGTTTTTATAATGTGAATATTGATCGAGCATATTACTAAGCGATTCAATAAAATTTGTGGGATCCTTAAATCCAGGTGGTCTATAAATTACAATGACTATAGTGTCCTTACATATTTTTAGAAAAATAGAATTACAATCTGATATTGACAACTCCTGCCAGGTTAAATTCAAAGATTTTTTGAAATACACTACTATACCCTCATTTTGGGTTGCATTATTAAGAGTTTTACAGTAGTTATAGCCATCCATTATCGGAATATAGTGGGTGTACGGCAACCAACATTCTGTAAGAAGAATTAAGTCCCATTCTAAAGCTGTCCTATGTATTAGAACTTTAAGTTCATCCATATTGCGAGTTATGCTTCTAATGTTTTGATGCATTATTTTTAAGTTACAATTTTGATTAGATATTAACCTAGACAAATTATCCATATCATAAAGTAGTGAGGCGTTTGATATTGAAAATTGGTCAAGATCATCGCTTAAGTCTTTTGTGCTATCGCCTTTTAATTATATTAGTAATTAAGACCAAACATTTAAATTGTGTGCAATAAATATGTAAAGCAACCACTATAAGTAAGTGCCCATAACTAAGTATTTGGGATTTACTTAAATACGTTCCATAGTGCAATTTAAACTCAAATTCTTTCACTAATAGTATAAAATAAACAATTGGAGTGATAATGTTAATTTTAAAGCTATAATTAATGTATAGTATAATCAAAATAATAATTACGAGTGTGTGTTTAATAATAATATACGAATTTAAAAATTTAAGGATGTTTAAGTCACTTAGTGAATAATACTTTACCCTAATGTATATGTACACTCCGACGGTGATAAAAGAGTTATCATCCGTTTCGAATAAAATACCGATCGGTTGTAGTGCGCAATAACAATTAACATATTTCTGAAAAATAAGTATTGCAAAGTAAAGTAATATAAGATATCTAGGTTGAGAGGCCAAGAATTGATGCATATTACTGAAGTATTTAATACTTGTTAATCTTAAGTGTAAAAGTAGTGTGTAAGTGTGAATTTTGTGTAAAAAATTTTGAAATGTAAGCAAATGTAAATTTATGTATATTAAAGTTATGTATTCAGGTGCCAGTGATAGTATATGAAAAGGTATCCGCGAAATACGTTTATAAATTAGTGTTAAAAAAGTTCTAATTAAACAAAAAACACTTATATAATTTTGAAAAAAATCAAACATGCATATTTTATGATAACCTATAGTATAAATGAGTAAATCTAGTCATTTTTTATTAAGGTTTTCAAGGTCGGTTTCGCTATTAACCCTTACAAATGGTGCTCCATCCTCCTTACGAAGATATATTTTACCTCTTGATGTCCAGCAGTATTTAAAGGCATTATTCTTAGCAAATTCCCTGGGTAAAAAGAAGAGTCTCTTTGCCTTAATTGTCAAACTCTCAGAGACGAAAATTGGTTTGGGTGGTCCATCAAGGTTTAAGTTAGATGTATTTAACTTGCAAGTCGTATTTTTTGTGTTAAATGCCTTGACGGATTCAACTATTTTATTCTTAAAGAGCACACTTGAAAATTCCGCTACTTAACCAGGACTATCATTTAAACCTGGACCATGAGGACGCAATGAAGCCAAGTAGGAATTGAATTTACGTTGGAATACAAGTGGCAAAATTAAAAAATTTGTACAACCGACCTCAATATAAATTATTAAGAATAACTAAAAACTACTGGTCAGACCTTGATTAAATTTATATGGAACCACATGAGAAGCACCAGGTTTCAAATAAAAATAAAGTCATCAAAATCGGTTCACCTAAAAAAAATATGAAGTAACACAAGTAAGAAAAAAATACAGTCGAATTGATTACCTCCTCGTAGCAGTCAGTAGAAAATGAATTTCGAGCTAAATGAGCAGCAAATCTACTTTAGAGGTAACGAATATTTGCCAACAAAGTTCCTAAAACTTGATAGGCCCGTACAGTTCTTCTTCAAATTATTTCCCACGGACATTTTGGGGAAATAAACTTTATATTGTGCAGAACGATAACTAAAATGCCATTTCAGGTCACTGAGATTGATATACAGCAATTTTTTGGTCTGCTTTTTAACATGTTATTGGTTCATCTCACAAGAGTGACGAAATATTGGAGTGGTGCTTTAGGAACACCTCTGGTAAAATACACCATACCATTCAATAAATTCGAAAATACAGGCGATTTATTTACTTTAACGGTAAGTTGATAATGGTTCCTCGCGATCACTCAGACCTCGACCGCCTCCACAAAATTAGACCACTTGTAACCAAGCTAAATTAAACTTGTCTCAATATTCCATTCGAGAAGTATCTCTGCGTGGACGAACAGATTTGTTCCACAAAAGCAAGACATAACCTGAAGAGATAAAATCCTAAGAAGCCACATAAATTGGGTAACAAAATTTACGCCCTGAGCGACATCAGCTGGTTTGCATATAACTTTGAGCCAGGAACTGAGAACATCTATAGTTGCGCCTAATGAACCGAACCTGAATATTGCATCAAATGTCGTTGTTAGACTAACTCGTGAGGTACCTCGCAATCAAAATTACGGCCTGTATTTCGATAATTACTTCACCTACCTGCTACTACCAAAATATCTCGCTAAGCAAGGAATATAGAGCTTGGGAACAATTTGACGCAACCGAATACCGGATTGCAAACTACCCACGGAAAATGAAATCTCCAAAAAGAGGAAGTGGGTATTCCGTCGAGTATGTTGTCCGTATTAGAGAAATAGATACATCTACAGTGGCTTAAAGGGACAATAAAATAGATACACTTGCATCAGTATTGTGGGTGAACTACCAAATTATAAGTACTTAGATATGACAAGAACAACAAAAGGCATGTGATACGACAATTGGGTGGTGTCGATGTGATTGATAGTATAATGAGTCGACATAAAATAATAATAGGAAGCAATAGATTACAGGTTCGCGTGTCTACCATTTATTGAACCTTGCTATGTCCAATGTCTGGTTACTATACAGAAGGTTTCATTAAACCAAGAAAAGTAATGAACCACTGATGGAATCTGCTGAATTTCGTGAAGAGATTGGTACGGTGCTCTGTAAGATGGAAACAAAAGCACACGTACAACGCCGAAGCATTGAATCAGAGATCCAGGCCAAAAACCTAAGGGTCCAGTTCAATTCATCAGTGGCCAGTGTGGGTGAAAAAAAGATCACTTGCAAGCTCCCTAAATGCTCTGGCAAATCACAGAACATTTGTGAAAATTGTTGCGTTATGCAATAACAAACTAAATAATTGCTTCAAAGCATTACATACTTCGTAGAGGAACACATTACTGCAATGTTCCCGGTAAGACACACTCCTTTTTTTCTTATTTTGTAAGGTAAACTAATAAATTCTAAAAACAAAAAAAATACATATTTTTAGTCTAAATACTACCCCAAAAAGCTACTTTTTAATATATAATATGTTGTTAAGTCAAGAGGTAAAAGATATTTTACTTTTCACAGTTTAAATTATATTTTACCATGGCCGACCGAAAGCGAAACGAAGAGATTCGCAATATGGCAGGTTTGAAAGATGACTTTATCACAAAAATTGATAAGGGCGTGCTCCGGTGGTTTGGGCACGTTGAGCGAATGAGTGAAGACCGAATGGTGAAGAAAATATATAGCGCGAAAGTTAATATTAAAAGGTGTCGAGGTAGACCGAGACTAACTTTCGAAGACCATGTGAGCAAATTGCTCGAAGAGGGTAGGGTCAAGAGTACTCGGATACCTAGACGTGCATGCATGAAGAAGATAATGAATCTGAAAGAAGCGAAAGAGGTTTGTAAGGATCGTGACACTTGGCGATCTGTTCTCTCTGGCTACCCCGTCAGGGATTGTGCGTGAAGATAAGTAAGTAAGTAAGTAAATTATATTTTTTTTCATCTACGAGTATTTTTAAACTGTTATCAAAAGAAATAGCACGTAATATTTTAAATATTTTTTATTTTTATTTTAGATATCGTGTAAGCCTCAACAGAATATCAAAAATCGAAAATCCAGTGTCTAGACTAGATAATTTCCCTTGGGGGTATGTTTTATTCTAACTTAATAAATGCCTATTGCCTACTGCCAATATTAAATTCTTTCTTATAATAACAAAAACATATTTTACATTTCAAAGTAATAATTTGGTTGCTGTTAAGTTTGATGTAATAATAAATATTTACGTGGTAGAGCCATGCTGCAACTATATTAGTAGTATAGTTGTAGCACGAATGGGTCGGCTCAACCGGGGAAGGACCAAGCTCTCACAGAAAACAAGCGTAAAATAGCAGCTTAACGCTGCTGTGTTTCGTATGGTGAGTGTAGAGAACCGGAGACTCCTTTTACTGGCAAAGAGGCATTCCATCTTAGTCACCACGGTTGACAACGCATCTGCATCTTGAGTCTTTATTGAGGATAGATGTAGATGTCTATGGGTCACAGTAACCACTTACCATCAGGTGGACTGTGTGATCGTTTGTTGCCCTATACTTTAAAAAAATATCTATTCAAAACATTTTAACTCATGAAATTGCCGTTTTTTATAAAATAAATTAAGGTAATTTTTTTCGATATGTTATTTTTATTAATCAAAGTAATCAACCATGCAATCGATGCATCTTTGCCAACTCAGTGACATTTTATTAATGCCCTTCTTGCAGAAATCAACTGGACGGGAGGCAAAAAATTTTTCAAAGGCATTTTGTACTGCCTCTAGGATATTGTTTTTTTTCCCGCCAAAAATTTTATTTAAAATCTAGAAAAAGTAGAATTCTATAGGCACAAGGTCTGATGAGTACGACGAATGGAGCAGAGCTTCCTTGATACTTGTAGACCGTCTGATGTGCAGTATGAGGTCGCGCGTTATCGTGCAGGAGCAGCGGGGATGAATGATTAACCAGAGCTGGTTGGAGACGTGCGTGCTTCTCCATTATTGTGGGCAGTTTTGCATAGTACACATTTGCAGTAATGCTCATCCCGATGTCCATCACTTTTCTAGGGGTAAGTTATAATTTAGGGCATTGTTTGCTGTACCAGGGTCTAATCAACTTGCTGAGCCCTTGCTGTTGTCAAACAGAATCCATTTTTCGTCGCAGGTAAAAACGCGGTTCAAATTTGTGTACCTGTTGAGCAGTGCAAGGCACGTCTTGACGAGTACTTCGCGCTGGCGAACATTGAGTTCGTGGTGCACCCATTTATCAAGCTTTTTTACCTTGCCAATTTGAAGCAAATTGACCAATATCGTTTTGATGGTAACCTAGAAATCTTAAAACGTCGATTAAAGTTTGCGGACGACCACGGGGTTCATTCTTCAGGTCAAAATTTTAAGAACGTAAGCGAGCAAACCAATAACAGGTGGTGCGTTCGTTTGCAGTCTTTTCTCCGTAAACGTCGTTGATGTTGCGTGCGGCTTGTTCCGTGTTTTTGACACGACGGTACTCATATTCCAATAATTACTAGATTTTTAACGTATCCATGATGACGAAAAAGATTCAAATGCGATGATAAAATAAAATGACGGTAATCAATAAGCAAATATAATAATCAATATTTCCATGTTTTAAAATAAAATTAATTTGAAATTATAATTTTTATTGATTTCGTATATTTAAAATACAGGATTAAAATGGGGACTGTTTATGCCCAAATTTGGTCATTTTTGAACGGCATCCAATTGCGTTCGAGCTGGTGCGTCACCCGATGGTATGTAGGTGAATAAAACGCCGCCAGGTGGGGCGGCCGCGTGCGGCTTGCAGTGGCTCGACGCGTGGGCAAAGAAGAGTAGTTCTCTGGCCTCGATGCGGTGAAGCAGCGTACCTAGGTCATTGCGGCCGAAGTTTACGCGACCGTATAGGGTCCAGATAGTTTTTAGTGCGTGCTACTTCGCTACGTATATATGTAAATTTTGCAATATTTAACTTGTACAGGTGATGCGGAATTGTGCACGCGCGATTCGAGTAGAGATACGGTCTAGGATTCGAACCGCGCATTCCTTGGTCGAGAGCGTCTCCCGGTTGATTGTTTAGAAATCATTGTAATTGTGCCGTCGCGTTAAATGCCCTTTATTGTGTGTTAGTTGGTTGGTTAGTTTACGTGTCAACGAGGCGTATTTTGAATTATTTTCGCGACGTGGTGTTTTGGTGTCGAATGAAGGAACTTAGTTGTGTTTAACGCTGAACCGTATTACTCATTAAGAGATCGCGTTAGTTCCCTATTTACAATTTAGTGATAAGTGAATCCGGGACATTAAATGTTGAATTTTGAACTACTGTCCTTACTGTGTCGGGTATCACGTGTTCGATTCTACGATGAATGTGGAATTAGGCGAGTTTAAATAAGTAAAATGTACAATGAAGCTAAAAGACTGAAATAGTGACAATGAAGAAAGAAATGGTCCAGCGGTGGAGCCTGCTGGAGCGATGCAGCATTGTGGGGCAGCCTGGAACTCGGCCGCTGCTGATCGCCTAAGCTGCTCCAGGTCTCAGACATTTACACATCACTAAACACTACTTGCCATGCACCTCACACCCACTCACGGCCTGACCGAGCCTTGGGGCGATCTAACAGTCGGAAACAGGTAAGTACTATATTTCCCTAGCCTTCTCCCATATAGCTTAGTATTATAGGAAATTCTTCCACCAGGCCGTTGGGCCCCGTCCCTCTGCTGTCCGTCGATGGGATAACTCATGGGCCCTAGTCCCGTCAACTTTTGTTGGGGCAGCTAGGGGCGTGTACATTTTTGTTAGCAGGGAGCGTTGGTTGGATTGGTTTAATTTTGTGTCTACAATCACGCCCGGTCGTAATACGTAATAATAAAATTATTTTCTTTTGTTGCTTGCTTTTTTGTTTGTTAGCAGGTAGATTGGGAAGCCACGCCCGTAGGTTGAGCAAGCGGGAGTTTTGTTAAGGCAAGGTACTTACCGTAGTTTTGTTAAGGCTAGGTACTTTGACTAGGTAGATAAGGTTATCACGTAATCGGATAATTATCGTTTTCGTATAATTATAGTAGATTAATTGTCGAAGGGTCGGTTGTCTGCGCGAGGCATTTTTTGTAGGTCGACTAAGATGTGTATCTATATTTGTATTGTGGGTTGTATTTAATCTAATAAATAGTAATTTGTATTTGTGTAATTTGTATTTAACTTGATTTGATAGGAACGGTATTTGTTACTTGTTAATTTTTTTTGTATTTGTTATTTGTTAATTTGTAATTTGTATTTGAGCCGCGTAGTAATTTGTATTTAGAAAGTGATGCCGTCGCGCTGCCAGGACTGTCAACATGAGACGGCTCACAGAATTAGTGGAGGCGGCCGTGGTGGGAGCTAGGGCGGCAGCTACCTAGCTGGGGCTGCCTGCATCAAAGACGGAACGGTAGTACCCCGAGCCGTGGCCACTTGCTGCTGACGGGGTGAGAAGGGTCTAGCTGACCTCTGAGTGGCAGTTAAGTTCCTCTCAACATACTGAGGGAGGGGGAGATAACCCCCCGCCCCTGGGAGAACAACCCTCCGACAGGAGGCGCGGCTGAGCGCCCCCGCCCGTGGGAGTCGAGGGCTCGGGAGAGCCCTGAGAGGAAACGCCGTTCACACCTAGACAAAAAACTGTCTGGAAATGCTTACATGCTTGTCTGGAAATTATTATAATTGTGCCGTCGAGCTAAGTGCCCTTTTTTGTGTGTTGGCTGGTTTGTTAGTTTTACGTGTCAACGAGGCGTATTTTGAATTCTTATCGTGGCGGGGTGGTTTGGTATCGAACGAAGGAACTTAGTTGTCTTTAACGCTGAACCGTGTGACTCATGAAGAGATCGCGTAAGTTCCCTATTTATAACTTTGTGATAAGTGTATCTGCGATATTAAATGTCGAACTTTGAACTACTTTCCGTAGTGTGTCGTGTATAACGTGTTGGATTCTACGATAAATGTGGAATAAGGCGAGTTTAAGTTAGTAAAATATACAATGAAGTTAATAGACTGAACTAGTGACAATGAAGAAAGAAATGGTCCAGCGGTGGAGCCTGCTGGAGCGATGCAGCATTGTGGGGCAGCCTGGAACTCGCCGCTGTTGAAAACCTAAGCTGGTCCAGGTCTCAGACACATACACATCACTAAACACTACTTGCCATGCACCTTACAACCACTTACGGCTGACCGAGCCTTGGGGCGATCTTAGAGTCGAAAACAGGTACGTACTATATTTTCCTAGCATTCTCCCATATAGTTTAGTATAATAGGACATTCTTCAATATGGCCATTTTGCCCGCCCCACGTCTGCCCGTCGATGAAGCTGCTATGGGCCCCAGCCAACACGATCTTTGCAGGGGCAGCTGCGGGCCGTAACATTTTTGGTAGCAGGGAGGGTTGTTTGGATTTGTTTAATTTTAAACACTGATTTATAAAAATAAAAATTGTAAACAACTGGACAGATTTAGAAGTAATATGGTAAAAAACCTTCCATAGCTTTCGTATAAGAACAATGCAGATTATATATATTGACAATTATTTACCTTTATAAGCAACGAATTTAATAAAAAAAATGACTTCTTAATATTCTCCAGAAACTGTCACAAAGCATTTAATGAGTGGGCGACAGTAGGAATTCATAAAAGCAGACAAAATTTATATCACTTTTACCATGAAAGGTCATATAATCTTTCCGATGCTTTTGAAGAATGTGTCAAAAATTATTCCAAAATGTTTAAAATAGTTTGTTCCACAGTCAATACGTTACATATTAACAACAAAATTAAGACGGCTAAGAATAAAATTAAAATGACGTGGAGTATTATTAACGGCGAAACCGGTAAAGACAAACCTCGTAACTCAAATTTTCAATTAAAAATTAATAATGAATTGACCAAACCAAATCAAGAAGTCGCAGCTGTGTTTGAGAAATATTTAACTTCTCCAACTGTCGTCGAGTCATTACTCAAACAGAGTGTTAATACCTATTTAAAAGAATTTAGATTTGAAAAAGTATTACCGCAAGATATTGTAAAATACTTCAAAACCATTGATGTAAAGAAAACTGGGGGATTTCCGCTACAGTTATTGCGTCCATAATAGATTTAATTGCATCTCATCTTGCTATTATTTTTAATACTTGTATCGATTCTGTAGTGTTTCCTGATTTAATGAAGTAGTAAAGTTATATCTTTATTTAAATCTGGTAGTACATTGGACCTCGCTAATTTTAGACCCAGATTTCTGTACTACCAACTCTCAGTAAAATATTTGAAAATATTATTGTGGATAAATTGTTATTTTTTTAAATACAAATAAATTAATGCATAAAAATCAATTTGGTTTATGCGAGAACAACAGTTTTATAAAAAATGTAATACAATTTAAAATATACATTATTTAAATATCTCATAAAATAATAATTTGTTGTTTTTTGTATTATATACATATCTATCATAATTATAAAAAAATCAAACCCTAAACAAAAATAGTACTAAGAACAATTAGTTGAAGATCGCCTTAAAATAAAAGAAAATAAAGAAATTGGACTGAACAAAAGCTAAGAGTCCAGGGTATGACATCAATGAGTTAAGATTAAAAAATCATAGAAAAAAAGTGGCTATAGGTTATGTTAAATTGTAAATATTTACTTACTGCACATTATAAACAAAAAAAAAACTAAACTAATACTAGATCTTGAACAAACACAAATTCATAACATATGCTAAGCAAATTAATAACCAAACTTAGTAATACAGTAGTGCAGGGCAAAAACAATGTTAGAACCTTTGAAATATATAATCATAAAATAATATTATTTTATTATAACACGGACGGATCTCTTCGCTCTCAAATGTTGCTCTGAGGGAGCTGTAGCCACAGGGACTTGGCTGACTGTTCGGGCTTTTCTCAGCAGACGCAGTTTGTTTATTCGTAATGTCAGCGAAAATAGAATGATCCTTCTCTCAACTAATACGATGGCGCGTTCCGTCTTATGCGTTAATTAAAATATTGCAATCTGCGGTAGTCCAGCAGTTGCGTATGCCCAGACATTTGCGAGTAAGTAGGTAAAGAGCCTGTCGTTGGCAAGTTAAGAATTCAGATACAACAGATGTGCGTTTAAAAGTCACAATTTTTTTATATACACAATCTTAATAAAGGATAAGAGCAGCGTAGTAATATGAGGTGACTCTTGCCTTCTGTGATTTTGCCAAGAGGATGACATATTTTCAGAGCATCACAAGTAAAATTTTGAGGCCAAGCTTATTTGCAAAAAGTCTAACAAAATAATCAGAGAGGCTGCCAGCAGTATCTTCTGGTACACCATGAAACAATAGATATTTCATACGGTGTCTCATTTAATTATTTCAATAGATTTTGCGCACTCGGATATTTGATGCCAAAGTAAATTCATTATGCTCCAGACTTAAGCTTTGAACTTCTGAAATTATTTTGAAGACGTAAAGTGGAGGTGCTTGCCTGTGGTGTTAATGGTTTGAGTAGGGATTCAAAATCGGATTAATTCTTCAACAAGTAGGCTTTAATGTTTAGCTGATTTTCCTAAGCCATGGATCATCATCATTAGATGCCATCTTAGAGTGTAGTGAAGTGCAATAAGAAATTTTATGAAGTGAAGAGGCAGATAGTGTGTAAGTTAGCCGGCAGGTCGGTACAAATGCAAAATTACAACATTTAATAATATTTCACTCAACTAAACTGTAAGTAAACTTATTATATGTAAGTTATATGTAAAATAGAGAACTGAATGTGATTAAATGTAATTTTAATTAAAATTAAACTTAAGAGCACAATATCAACTTTTTCTACACCTATCGACGAAAAGTCATTCTTCGCATAACAAAATTATTTTGATTTGAAATGGCCAGTACTGCAGAACAGCAATTCCATAGGTAAAGACCTATCTATGACTTTGAAGAGAAAAATTTAAAGTATTTTGAATTAATGACATTAATAAAAACATATTTATCATTTATCACGGCTATAATTTTACAGTGTCCATCAAACGAGCGCACAACATGCGTAAATACTTGACATATTTAAAAACGTTGAAATGCCAATGAATATTTTTCATGTATCATGAGAACTAATGAATGTCACTCAGGAGAACATGCACTTAATGTTACTATAAATCAAGTCATGGATGTAATTCTGTAAAACGAAGCATTAATATCGCGCATAGCAATGAAATATAAATGGTTTACGGTTTTGAATGCGTTTTTAATACTTCAGTTCAGTGCATTCTGAAGTGAATTTTCAATCTCGTTGTGTTCTATAAAATTACGAAACCGTGCGATTGCCGTTTCCTGTGAAAGCTCTTTACAAATTTTTAATTAACATTCACTCCTTTTTGCTATAAATTTAATATTCCACTTATTAATCACTCCCTGTGAAGTAGTGTCGCTAAATATTTGGGTAACTAATAATCGTTCGTGCATTATCAAATCAAAAGCGTTACAACACACAAACACTCACGCCTGTCACCCAGAGGGGTAGGCAGAAACTACGGACTTCCATTTGGCGCGATCCTGACACACCTCTCTCGCCTTCTTTACATCCATATATCAACGCATACACGCTCATCGGTTAAGGGTACTCTGAATCTGGGCCATTTTTAATGTATTGCCGATTTGGTCGATAAACCTTCGTCTAGCGCGTCCCTTCCCGACCCTGCCGTTCATTTCAGCAACATAAATTTGCTTTGTCACTTTTTCCTTGTTCATTCTTTCTACGGAACCACACCACCGAAGCATTCCTTTCTTAAACCTTGTCACAACGTCATCTTGTAAACTACACTTATCTCTTATCACACTATTTCTCTCCCTGTCATTCAGATTCAGCCCTAGCATACTCCTTAAGGACCGCATTTCTACAGCATTTATTCTACTCTCATGCTTCTTCTGACAGACCCAACTTTCACTACCATACATTAAAGTAGGGACTAACACAGCATTATGAATTGCCATACGTGCCTTATTTGACACAATCTGACTCCTCATAATAGCGTTTAAAGCCCCATTCCCTCTATTTCCTGCGTTCACTCGTAGTTCTATATCCTTATCATATCTACCATCCCTGCTAAATAAACATCCCAAATATACAAACTCATCCACTTGCTCAATCAACTCCCCTTCTATTCTTATTTCACATAATTTTTTACTTTCTTCTCTTTCAAAAACCATCGCTTTCGTCTTACTTGCGTTAACTTTCATACCCCTTTCTTTTAATGAACAGTTAATTAAAGTAACCATCATTTGCAATTCGGCCGCCGACGATGCAAATAGGACTTGATCATCAGCGTACAAAAGGCATTTGACGGTTAACTCACCCATTCTTAACCCACATTCTTCAACTTTCAAAGTTTGCAAACAACTGTCCATAAATAGGTTAAACAGCCACGGGGAAGCTATTCAGCAGCATTTCTGGCACCGGTTTTCCAACGAGTACATTACTACCTTACAACAGCGAATGAAGTGGAAGACCGCTGATCAAGAGCTGAAGACAGGCACCATGATTTTAGTGAAAGACGTCAATCGACCTCCTCTTCTTTATTTGAAGGGTAGAGTGATCGCCATAAGGCCAGGATCAGATGGTCACACCAGAGTTGCTGAAATTTTCACCACAAAGGGAACAATCACAAGAGCATTTAATAACATCTGCCCTCTTCCAGTGTCTCCTGCGTCATCTTGAAGCCTTGCTTCAACCAGGGGAATATGTTCCTGACGTCGCTACCTATTATTCTCCCCGGCTCGTGTCGTCAGGCGGCGGACCTCAAACCGGTTCTGCGAGCGCTTCAAGGCCCCACCACCTTTATAGACACAACGCGGCACTACTACAAGCACTCTTGCTCGGAACCAACCGGCCGTGAACGCACGCATTACGGCTACCTCTGTTAAAGCAACTAATAAACTACCTATTTACAGTCTACATATTAAAGTAATTATTTTAGTCAAGAATTCCACCAGCACAAGTGGAACTTGATATTCAACAATGCGAAAGGAAGATTTGAAAGCGATACGTCAAGACAGTTCGTCTGTGTTACGTCGAAGTTCAGCTCCAAAACCGAATATACCTAAGGACGAATTTAAAGCGTTGAATAACCTACGAAATAAACCAGAACTCACGATTCTCCGCGCAGATAAGGGAAATGCTACGGTAGTCATGGATACGTTGGATTATAATTCTAAAATACAAGAACTTTTGTCCAATATAAGTACTTAGAAAAAGATTAAAAACGACCCAATATATTACACACTAAAAACAACTAGTGACCTCATAAAGAAACACTTCGAAAAATTAAATCTAGACGTACAATCGATAATACCTACGTGTGCTAAACCACCGAAGTTGTATGGGTTACCAAAAATACACAAGCCCAATGCTCCACTGCGTCCCATAGTGAGCCAAATCGATTCACGAACTTACCGATTGGCTCAACACTTAGTGAAAAGACTCTCACGGCTCAAGGGACATACAAGAGCACACACAAAGGATTCCTACCATTTTGTCAGCGAGTTTAAAGACCTACATCTGGCAGACAATGAAACTATTGTCAGTTTTGATGTGCAGTCTTTGTTCACATGCTTACCTGTTGAATACTGCCTCTCGATTGTTACTAGAAGGCTGGAAGAAAACAATATTCCCGTAGAATATGCAGTATTACTCAGACACTGACTTATATCTGGCTACCTATTGTGGAAGGAAGAATTCTACAAGCAAGTAGATGGAGTGGCGATGGGCTCACCTGTATCTCAGATTGTCGCCGATATATTCATAGAAGACTTTCAGGAGAAAGCCCTGCTTACTTCTCCCGTAAACCCAAGATTCTACAAGCAGTACGTAGACGATACTTTCACAATTCTACTTTTGGATAAAGTAACTGCATTTTTAGACCATCTTAACTCCATAAATTCTAAAATTCAGTTCACAATGGAGTTAGAGGCAAACAATTCTTTAGCTTTTATAGTTGTGTTAGTAATTCGGAATCCTGATAACACCTTTAGCCACACTGTGTATAGAAAAAAGACCTATACAGATAGATATTTAAATGGTGGTTCTCATCACCATACTTCACAGTTAGCTACCGTGGGTAAGTCTTTGTTTTAGAGAGCACGAGGGATCTGTGACAGTAAACACCTGGCCGCCGAGCTCCATACACGTCAAGCAAGTTTACACGACAATAAGCTTCGGGTCCCGCGCCTACGTCACAGTGAACGAGTGAAGTTGGCCACAGTCGAGCGAGTGCCCGCTGTACTGCCATATGTGAGAGGTGTCAATGACAAGATTGGCTACATCTTGATGCATACTTCCATTAAAACATACTTCAAGCCGCCGAAGAAGATTAGTCAGATTTTACCATCAGTCAAGTGTAATATCTCTCTGCAAGATGCAGGAGTGTACAAGCTTGATTGTGAATGTGGTCTCTCTTATATAGTACAAACTAAAAGATCCATAAAAACCCGCGTTAAAAACATATAGCTAATGTGATGAATCGACGCTCCGGGAAATCTGCAGTCTGTGAACACGTACAGGAACGCCTCCGTCACTACATTAGATTTAATACACCACAAATCCTCGCTATAGAACACCGATTCATCCCAAAGATGATTCGCGAGGCCAATGGAATTCAAAAACATCCTAATTTAAATTGAAAAGATGGTTGGGTGTTACCATCTGCTTGGGCTCCCATAATTAATAAAATTAAATCTCAACCCAAGCATACAACTGCAAGACTTCAAGATACTGTAAGTTCATACTGCGTAGATCGGAACAAAAATTAATAATTTTTAATCTGGAGGTAGCCGTGGTTAACTATGGGACATTGGGACTTCATACAACTCAGTCCCCCCCGTGACCATAGGTGCTGAAAAGTGCCCGAAACGTCGAGAATATAAAATAAGTTAATATACGCGATAAAACCCGTAAAATTAGTTTTATTTAAATGTGTAGTGTTCGCGTAAATATAAGAAATCATTATAGAATATAATAACTGTTATTCAGTATAGATTATTAATTAATACTTATTGAAAGTAATTTTTTCATTTTCCACTGGTTCGGAAAATACTTCTGTCCTGGGAAGACCCGGCAATAAGCCCGCAGATTTTTTTAAACGTATTTCATCATCATCATCATCATTACAACCCTTCACAAGTCCATTGCTGAACATAGGCCTCCCCCAAGGAATGCCACAAAGCACGGTCCTAACATATTTCACTTTATGTATGTACGATTTTGAATGAATTTTAATAGAAGCATCATGGTGGCGGTCACCTCATACCCAGGGGTTGTTTTCATTTACGTATTCTTTGATATTATAATAACCCTTTTTGTAAAATTTTTTTTCAATTAAAATATTTTAACTTGTGATAAATTTTGTACATTTTCTGAGATTTTGTTCGAAAAGTGTATATGCCCTATAAATGAATTACTTATTCTGTGGAGTCTAGTAACTGGTATTACTAGCTTATGTTTGTTACTAGTGTTTAATGTATGAACATCTTTATACTTATCACTGCTATTTATTATATTGCAATGTCAAAATTAATATGTTTATTTCTTTAAATATTTCTCTAAAGGACTATTTACAATTTAAATAGTAAATCGCCCGTACGGCCTTCTTTTGCAAAACAAATATGGCTTCTATGTCAGTCGCATTACCCGATAGCAAATTTCCATAAGTAACTAAAATAAACTAATCAAGCTGTCTCTGCATTGGTGACACTTCTAATCTTTGTTACAACATATGTTGCAGAACTAAGTCTGCCTGCTAATTAATATATATATGGGGGCCCCATTGAAGTTTAGCGTCAATAGTAATACCAAGAAAAACAGTGACATCCACAAGACTCAACTACTCCCCATTTGAGAGCACATTGGTATTTTAAAGATTTACATTAGTTATTGTAAATTTAATACATTTTCTCTTATTGTCGTCTAAGAGCAACTTGTAGGCGATAGAGCATTATTTATATTGTCAAAATTAATTGACTCTCGTTTGAGTTCAAAACTTAAAGAGGTATCATCAGCAGCACCCGTGTCGGCTGCCATATTGACGGTATTTGTGTCAGTTATATTAGTTATGTGGACGACATGGTGCTGCTGAGTGCCTCGGTGTGTGGTCTGTCCAGGTTGCTGGGAATCTGCGAGCGTTATGCGCTGGATCACGGGTTGCTCTATAACGCAAAGAAGAGTGAACGCGTGGTCTTTCCGGCTAGGGGGCAGGGCTGCCCGGAGACTGTTCCATCTATTAGACTGAACGTTGTGGAGTTAAAAAGAGTCAAACAGCTTAAATATCTCGGGCATATCGTGACCCCTGACCTGAGGGACGATGCGGACATCGATAGGGAGCGGAGGGCGTTGTCTGTGAGGGCCAATATGATCGCCCGCAGATTTGATCGTTGCTCGAGGGCCGTCAAAATAACTCTTTTCAGAGCATTTTGTCAGTCCCTGTACACGGCCAGCCTGTGGGTATCATATACCCAAAAGCAGTACGACGCACTCCGTGTGCAATATAATAATGCGTTCAGGGTGCTGTTGGGGCTGCCTGGGCACTGCAGCGCGTCAGGGATGTTAGTCGACGCCCGTGTCGACTGTTTCTACACAATGATGCGAAAGCGGTGCACATCTCTGGGGCGCAGGCTCCGGACTACCTCCAACACCATCTTGAGCGTATTTGCGAACAGGTTTGATTGTCAGTACATTAATCATTGTTATATGATTAGTGTAAGGACAAACAAACAATGACTCAGATGCAGTCATAATTTTTATATTTAATGATGTTAATTTGGTTTTAATGTTTTTAAGTCTGATTAATAATTTTAATTTAATATAATTAAATTTTATTTTAATTTAATTCGTATGTAATTCAAAATTTAAATTTCATTTCAAAGGTGACTATGATCTGATGGATTGAAATAAGTGATTATTATTGTTATTATTATACTAAATCGTGACTGTCCCCTTCAAGATAAGGTAAGTCATTAATATAGATTAAGAACAAGAATGGGCCAAGAACCGAGCACTGATGAACGCTCATTGATCCTGAGGAACCTTTATAATTGATAACGACTTTTTGAGTTTTGTTATTTAAATATGAAATAATGAGTCTAACTCCAATATTTTTGACACCGTAATATTGTAGTTTCCTGAATAATATCTCATCACTTACAGAATCGAAAACCTTGGAAAGATCACAAAAATTATCTAAGGGATCTTGTGAATTCTCCCAGGCATTGAAAATATATTTCATAAGCTCAACACCTGCGTCTGTCATCGAGCGACCCTTTGTAAAACCAAGAACTAGTATTAAAAATAATAGCAAGATGAGGTGAAATTATCATGGACGCAAAAATTGTAACGGAAATTTATCATAAATCTGCGGTTTTCAGAACTGATCAAATTAAATTCAAAACCCTTGATGTGGGACATCAAGGGTTTTGAAATCTTGTACAATATCTTGTAGTAATACTTTTTCAAATTTAAACTTATTTTTAACAGGTGTTAACATTCTGCTTGAGTAATGACTCGGCGAAAGCTTGAGAAATATTAAATGAATGTTGTCAAAATAGGAATATCTTTGAAATATTTCTCGAAAACCGTTGCGATATCTATCTGTAGTTAATTCATTATTAATTTTCACTTGATAGCTTGCGTTATGAACTTTGTTTTTACCGGTTTCGCTATTAATTATATTCCACGTCATTTTTATTTTATTTTTAACAGTCTTCATTTTGTTGCAAATATGTAAAAATTTGTATGTGTGCTCCACAATCTTTTAAAAATTTTGGAATAATTTTTGACATGTTCTCTAAAACTATTAGATATAATATGATCTTCCATGGTAAAGTTCATATAATCTTCGTCTGCTCTTATGAATTCCTACTGTCGCCCACTCGTTAAATGCCTTGCAACTGTTACTGTAGAATATTTTAGAAGAAATGTTTTATTAAATTCATTGCTTAAAAGTGTAAATAATACTCCATATAAATAATCTGAATTGTTATTGTAAGAGAGCGATGGAAGTTTTTTTTTAACCATATTACTTCTAAATCTATCCAGATGTTTTGCGTTAATCGGTACTAGCACAATTTTCTCAATTTTCTGTTTTTTAAGCACATTGGTAATGAAACCAGTTGTCCACAATGATCTGAACTTATGAATTTTTGATTGGTATAACTTGTGTAAAAAAATTATCAAACCAAGTTGAATTATACCATGTTATACATGTAGCTTCAAAAATTAATTATCACAATTGTATGATTTGGAAAATTAACAAAATTTAACAAAATTAAGGGTCTGTAAACACTGGCAACAATGAGGTGCTTAAGCTCGTCACATGCCATTTCTAAAGTTTGCTCGACAGAGAGTTTAAAAATATCTTTACGTTCTTTAAATGATATGGATTTACGAGCTAATATTTAGGAGCCACCACGCAATTTAGTTTCTCTATTGAAAAAACTGACTACCTCGTGATTACTTAAATTAAATATGGAGTTGTAATCGTTCAACCATTGTTCAGTAATACATAAAATATGTATATTGTTACTATTTAAAAAAAAATCTATTTCTAATTCTTTGCGTAACATACCTTGTATATTTTGATGCACCGGGTTGATACAGTTTAAATTATTGCTATTTTGTGAAATTACACAATTATTATGTATTGGTAAGTTGTATTCTAAGCTAGATAAATTATCTTTGCTTTGGTAATCTCTATTACATCTACTCGTATTATCTTATTGTCTAATTTAAATTACTTAGATGTGATTTCAAATAAAATATAAAATTATTTTACTGTTCAATAGAAGCAGGTGTCAAGGTAGCCGAAAATTTGGATGAATTAAAATATAAATAATAAGATAGCGAATAAAATAATAAGATAGTGGATTTTAGGGTAGAGAAACGGAGTTACCCGCTATTTACAAATAATCTCGGCTTTGAGCTATCTGGCACAAAATTTTTGTAAAAATTAACAATATTTTGTTAGTTTTTAGGTATTCCTAGGCCTTATTTCCCCGTGTAAAACAAAAGAAGACCTGGATGTCCCTGGCACTGAAGTGTGCATAGGTACACACTAATGAATGCAAAGAAATAATAGGTAGGCACCGTTGATTTATCTCAATAATCTTCTTGTCTGGAATTAGGTAGTACTTTTTACATTTGTTTTCTCCTGAACTGCATTTATGATATGCAATATCAACAAGAACGTTAGTTGTTTTAAGACCAAAAAAGCACATACACAATATTTAATATATGATCAAAAAAATAGCACTTTTTTTGCCCCACTTTCGTACTAGTTTCGAGATATTTTAGCTATTTTACATAATAAATCTACCTGATAGGCTAAAATAAGTATATTTTAGAGTTGACAGCTAACGTCAAATGAAAACGACATCAGTTAAAATATTAATACCACTGAAATTAAGGCAAATTCGTGGATTTGAATGATCAAAAGTGGCTTTATATTTTATTTTAATTTATTTCCATACTAGTACAAAACTAGGCCTACACTTCATACAATTTTGGACCGTCTCCTTTAAATTGTCTTAGTTTATGTTCCTGTGGCCACCCCTGTATGTAAGCCAATGTAAACAAGATAATTTTACGCACTTTTAAGTCATTAAGATATTCAATTAATTTTAATAATTGATTCTTGTTCATATTCATCATCATCATCATCATCATCTTCTCTCAATAAGAATGATGAATTCTCTGCTGATTTATATTTGACATAAAAATAACAAAAAAATAAATAATTTGAATAAAAAAAAACAAATTAGAATAAAATAATGTCGCATTCTGATGTCGTCGCTATGAAATAGGGTTGATAGATAGATAGATAATACTTTATTTGACGTCAAAAAATATATAAATATTAACAAAAAAGAAGAATAGAATGTAATACTGGGCAGTCTTATCACTAAATTCGATTTCTTCCAGACCAGGTATTAGGGCTTATAAAGGAGAACAGAAGAGGGAGACATACTATGGCAACCTGAAATTACTTGTGATAAGCGCAGGAAGGAAAATAGTGTTCCAGCCCACACGGCCTCACAGTTTGGCAAAAACCTTGTTTAGTTTTCCGGTTACGTACTTTTACAAATAATCATTGTTTTATCGATATACAATAAAACCTATTTAATACTTTGAATAGTAAAAAGAAAACAGAAAATATATGTAAAGTAATAAGTAACTCGTTCTGTTCAATAATTTAAATAGTAAAAGTAAAACAGGAAATGTATGTTTAATAATAAGTAACTCGTTTCTCGAAATGGCTCTAACGATATCAATGAAATTCTGTACTTATAATATAATGTTTAACTTCACAAGATTTTCTAGATTTTTTATAGAATAAGGGTGACAAACGAGCACACAGTCCACCTGATGGTAATTGGATGCTGTGGCCCATAGACATCTACATTGATCTTCGATTAAGAATCTAAATGTAGATAGGTTGTCATCCCTGAGGAGTAAGATGGAATACCTTGGTTCTAGTAAAAAGTGTCTCCGGTTTCCACACTTACCATACGAAACTGTATTCCGTGAGAACATGGTCCTACCCTGGTCAAGCCTACCCATTTGTGTTACAACCATAATATATCTGCAGCGTGGCTGTGGCGGATTGGGATTATTTTACTAGATATAGTGGACTGTATTGAGAATCTAAATCCCCTGAAACGTTCAGTTACCGCAGTCACAAAATCACACCAAAAACAGCAATAAACTACTCACGGTCTTACTAGCCAGCCTCCCAAGATCAGCAAACGTTGACAGCTCCTGGTAGCTTCTTCTACACGGTAGAATACACTAGCAATTAGATTGTACACGGTACACTCTGGCGTAGTCCCTTTTTAAAGTTTTTGGAGAGATGTTCACATCACGAACACAAAGAGAATGTGTGTGGCTTGTCTCGCCTCCTACCCTCCTCTTCTCTTTTTTTTAACTCCACAGATTATTACAACGCATATTACGTCGCAATGTTGCCACTAGGTGTGACCGGCGCTCCGATCGTAGCAGATCATTGTGCCTCGGTATAAATTTTGTGAGTTGCGGTTTATTACTGAACACACCCCCCACCGAAACCATCTTGATGGTTTCTCCTAACTATATGAAAAAGATATTAGAGAAAATATTATAACTTAAGCTACGGAACATGCAAAATAACGCTGAGACACAGAATGTCCTCAACGAGAAAAAAAAATATTAATACACGTAAAAACTAATTTGAATAAGGTAGAGGACTCAGTTTATTAACTGGTCTCTGTAGAGTACTCTTTTGAGTGCGAAGCGTAACACAACGAACAATCCCATCTGGACCGGGGTGAAGAGCCTCAATTCTACCCAAAGGCCAATCGCACGGCGGTACATTATCAGTTTTTATGATTACGAGATCACCTATTTTTATATTAGATCTATCCGAATGCCACTTTGCTTTCTGTTGCAGCGTATTTAGATATTCGTGACTCCATCTACGCCAAAACATTTGTGAACATTTTTGAATATATTGCCAACGTGATAATCGATTTATTGTTATATCCTCTACATTATACTCAGGTACTGCTGTTAACCCTTTTCCAATTAGAAAGTGTCCCGCAGTCAAAACGTTGAACTCATCAGGATTATCACTAGCTGGTAACGGACAAAGCGGCCGCGAGTTGAGAATCGCTTCTACTTTACAAAACACTGTTGTGAGTTCCTCGAACGTCAAACTTTTTTCTCCTACGGCTCGCGTTAATAGATACTTGGCGGATTTAATTCCAGCTTCCCAGAGCCCACCCATATGTGGTGCACCAGGGGGATTAAATCTCCATATAATTTGACGTTTTGAGCAACCCTCTAATATATTGTTTTTTTGTTCGAGCATAAATCTTTGTACTTCGGTTAAATGCTTACTAGCAGCTATGAAATTAGTTCCGCAATCCGAATAAAGGAAGGAGCACACACCGCGTCGCGCTACAAATCTGTCTAAACACGCGAGGAAACAGTCCGATGACAACGACGATAAGACTTCAAGGTGTACAGCTTTTGTCGAATAACAAATAAATAATGCTAAATATGACCGTTCAACCCTAGCATTTCGTCGTAAACTTTCTTTTGTAAAGAACGGACCACCGAGGTCCACCCCTACATGCTCAAAAACAGTACAAGGTATCAATCGGGCTGCTGGCAAAGGTGCCATCTCAGGCTGTAAGAGCACTGGGTTGTGTTTAAAACAAATTTTGCATTTGGACAAAACTGACCGAATAATGCGACGGGATGCTAAAATCCAAAAATTTTGATTAATAATGTTTTGTAAGGTGCGTGGACCTACGTGTAAATATTTTTTATGTAAATATTCAATAAGTAAAAAGGTAAATCTACTATTTTTAGGTAATAAACGAGGATGCTTCGCGTTATAAGGTAACGCTGAATAATTTATTCGACCCCCCACCCTGAGGTATCCGCGTTCGTCAATAAATGGAGATAATTTTCTCAACGACGGAACGTACTTTGTGCCCTTTGACAATCTATTTATTTCATTTGCGAAGTATGCACTTTGTACTAATTTAATTAAAACATCTTGGGCAGTATTTAATTCGTTAGTCGTCAGTATTGATTGCTTCGAGTGACCGGATTTGAGTCGGAACCATCTCAATATTCGAGCAAACGTACGTTGCAGTTTATAATAAGAAGAGAAATTGGAAAAGATTCGGTCACAGAACTCTAACTTAGTCTCCTCTATCGAATTATTTTCATTTGTGATTAAATTGAAGGAGCCTAATGTATGATTTGATTTCATTTCGGGTGTATTACTTTCATGTTGGTTGATAAATGTTCTCACTGGCCACTGCGAATAGTCGTCGTACAACCAAGATGGGCCCTTCAACCACTGCTCACTGCACTCCACGAGCTGTGACGGAGACGCTCCGCGCGAGCATATGTCTGCCATATTGCACTCACTACTCACGTGACGCCAACAGTGTGGAGGTAACACTTCACATACCTGAGTAACACGGTTACTAACAAACGGCTTTAATTTGTAAGCTTCTGTCTGAAGCCACGTCAACACGATAGTCGAATCGGTTAACGCAGTAATACGAGTAATTTTTACACGAGTTAAAATGTCACGGACATATCTAATTAATTTGCTTAACAAAACTGACGCCATTAATTCCAACCTCGGGATAGTTAATGGTTTGACGGGGGCTACTTTAGATTTTGCTGTCACCAGGCGTACTTTAGTTTGACCTCTATCGTTACGACTGATCACATACACACAACTAGCATAACCGCGAGAGCTTGCATCGCAAAAGGCGACCAATTCACATTCGGTCTGTTCTGGTAGCAGCATATGTCTATCTATCTTGATTGCCGTTAGTCGCGGGAGATCATCAACGTAATTAAGCCAGCGCTTAGTTACGTCAGTTGGCAGCTGCTCATCCCATCCTATGCCCAGCTTCCATAAATCTTGCATTATCTCTTTCGCGATGAAAATGCACGGTGAAATAAAACCCACGGGGTCGTAAATAGAAGCTAATAATTTTAAAACAGAACGTTTAGTTGTTACTTTATCAGTCTTATCTACTGTGAAATAAAAACAGTCAGTCAAAGGGAACCATTTCAGACCTAGCACTTTGACTGAATATTCGTTACAATCTTTCATAAATGTAACAGGACACTCTCGGTTTTCTAACGGAACGCGTTGTAAAACTTTTGCACTATTACTCGCCCACCTTTTGAGTATAAAGCCACCGGAATTAAACATCTCTAAAAGTTCATCTTGTAACCGAGATATCTGTGACAATGAACTACAAGAATATAGAATGTCATCCATGTACACGCCCTCGCGCACAACCTTTGCAGCGAGTGGGAAACGTTCTTCCTCGTCATAGGCTAACTGTAAGAGGGTGCGGATAGCTAAGAACGGTGAGCAACTTAAGCCGTAAGTGACAGTTTTTAATTCATAAACGTCAATGGCATCGTTAGGCGAATGACGATACAAAATATGTTGATAACATCTATCTGACTGATTCAGTTTAATTGCCCGATACATTTTGCATACGTCACAAATCAAACAATATTCAAACAACCTAAAATTCAATATTATAGCCCCAATATCTCGATACAGATTAGGCCCGGTCAATAGAATATCATTAAGCGAAACGTTCGTGGACGTTTTAGCCGAGGCATCGAATACCACACGCAAAGGAGTAGTGGAACTACTAGGCTTAAGTATACTGTGATGAGGTATCACATATTTGCTCGGGGTGTCCCCCGAATAAAGCTCCATGTGCCCTAAATTTTCATATTCGCACATGAACTCTGAATAGGCTTGCCGTAATACAGGTGAACGATTCAACTTGCGCTCGGTGAACAAGAGTCGCCGCTCGGCTGCCGCTCGTGACGCGCCCAACGGAGGCGGGTCTGGTATGAATGGTAACGGCACTGAATAGGTACCATCCTCAGTACGACTATAACGAGCCACGAAAATGTCTTCCGCTAATTGTTCCAAAGGATTAATCGAGGGTTTGCTTGGCAATTCTTCGATTTCCCAAAATTTACGCAACGTTTGATCTAAAGACTCTTGTTCATCAAATGAGACTGATAAATTATAATTTTTTAAATTGTCCTTATCATTGCTATAAAGTTTACCACTTACAACAAACCCGAAAGCGGTATCGATCACGCTTGGTATATCCGATGAAATAATATAAGGTTTATCCTTAATTAGTTCCGAAACTATATCATTGCCCAATAGTATATCGATACGCGAACGCTTATAAAATAATGGATCAGCTAAATTAAAATTCTTATATTTATTAATAACGTCCGAGTGGAATCGAACGTTAGGCATATCAGCAGATACCTTAGTCACTACGACCATGTTCAGTGTAAAACTAGGTAGGTCAGTGTGTAGGGACCTTAATGTGCATGTAACCATGCCGTGATTTTTTACAGCCTCTCCACCGAGACCATAAATATTAAACGAACACTTCTTTCGAGGTAAGCCCAAACGTTGAGCACACTCAGTTGTAATAAATGAGCTCTGAGCTCCAGAGTCAATAACTGCACGGCAGTATTGAAGCTGGCCGCTACTATCAATTACTAACACGCGCGCCGTTCCCAATACAACACCGTAACCCGAGTGAGCGTTATTGGAATGAAGCGTATCTATCGTATAACGCTCTGAGTCACTCATAGCCTGAGACGAGACGAGTGCTTGTTGCACTTGCGAGTCAGAGCACAATGGACGGGTGGATGTTGGCACGAGCGTGTCGCTCACTGGCTCCCTATGCAATAGATAATGATGTAGTGACGCACATACACCACAAGACATCTCACTTTTACAAGTTGAGGTATCATGATTTCCTTTTAGGCAATTATGACACAATTTTAAGGTATTGACACGGTCAATCCTTTTATCTACGGTCAATTTACGAAATTGATCGCACCTATAAATCATGTGATTTTGATTGCAATGCGCGCAAATTATTTTTTTATTTTTATTATAATTTGACACATTAGTATTTAAAACTGTCTTTGAATAACTTTTGTAGTGGTTATTATTGTTGCCTTTGTAATTGTTACATATAGACTTATTTCTTGATTGTAACGACATCGTACTATTCGATGAATGTTCGAGTACTTTAACTTGTTTATTTACAAAACTAATTAATTCCGAAAAAGATGGAAGTGAATTTTGATCCCGATTTTCTTCAAAAAGCCTCCTAGTATGCGCATCCAACCCACGTAAGGCTAAATGACAAAATAAATAGTCATGTAAATTTTTAATTTTTAATGCCTCGATGGCTTTAAAAGAGTGATCGAATGTTTCGATAAATAAAGTAAGATTTGCGGTAGTGTCTTTATTTAACGGCGTAAAGTTTATCATTTTGTCGATGTACCTACCCACGAGTATTCGATCATCTTGATATTTATTACATAAACTTTGCCATACGACAGTATAATTAGCGGCTGTTATGGGCAATTTTTTAACAATGTTTAATGCCGAACCTTTAACACATGAAAGCAAATAGTGAAACTTATCTATTTCGTCGAAATCTCGATTGTGGACAAGTGATACAAATGTATCGTAGAATGTGGTCCACTTCTCAATATCACCATCGAATTCAAATAAACGTAATTTAGGTAATGACGGCCTTACATCACTCCTATCTTTCCTACTGAGGGATGCCTGCTCGTCCGGTTTTAATCTTAAATATTGCAACCTACATGCCTTATAAAGTTCATCAAATGTATCTAATTCTCGCGTTGACAATCTTGTCTCCGGTTTTAATGATATATCTATTTCAATAATATTTAACACTGTTTCTTCAAACTTTGAGCGGACACTTTCTAATTCGGAATAATCGGCTAAGAAATTCTGAATTTGTGTGGGATCATTTATTTGGGATCTCGCGATATCGAAAACCTTTTGTAATTTAGCAAATAGGTATTCCTTTTTAAAAATAAGTGTTTGCCTTTTTATTTGTAATTTATCCGACATTATGAACAAATTACAAAATTAATACTTTATAAACGCACCGCGAGCAATGGACATCCAGGTAAAAAAGAGGCAAATTAAATAAGGGACATTAAATTAATTAAATGCGTAGTTTTACTCAAATATATGACGTCCACGGGACGCGAATTAAGGGTAGAAAATTATTATTCGAAGATCACTAATTCGAATATATCCGGCTCGAAGGACCAGAAATGTGGCGGATTGGGATTATTTTACTAGATATAGTGGACTGTATTGAGAATCTAAATCCCCTGAAACGTTCAGTTACCGCAGTCACAAAATCACACCAAAAACAGCAATAAACTACTCACGGTCTTACTAGCCAGCCTCCCAAGATCAGCAAACGTTGACAGCTCCTGGTAGCTTCTTCTACACGGTAGAATACACTAGCAATTAGATTGTACACGGTACACTCTGGCGTAGTCCCTTTTTAAAGTTTTTGGAGAGATGTTCACATCACGAACACAAAGAGAATGTGTGTGGCTTGTCTCGCCTCCTACCCTCCTCTTCTCTTTTTTTTAACTCCACAGATTATTACAACGCATATTACGTCGCAATGTTGCCACTAGGTGTGACCGGCGCTCCGATCGTAGCAGATCATTGTGCCTCGGTATAAATTTTGTGAGTTGCGGTTTATTACTGAACAGTGGCACTAACACGTAAATACTACCCTATCCCTGAATTTTTTACTAACTTCGAGCAAAAGTCATTCGATAAAGTACATACATTAACATTCACAATCAGTGTTTTTTTAACCGCACAGCTTAGTAATGGGGAGAAAGCGTATGCCCAGTGCGAGGGTAAATAATTGTTATTAAGGACCGCTGACGCAATATCCACTGAATTACATATTTTCACGCTTAGTTACAACAAATCGTGGAAATATGCAGTCGTGGTTTTAAACAACGATAAATTCATTTCCTGTTTTTGTTTTCCTAAACATAAAAATGCTGACTTCATTTCATAATACTTTGGAGCGTGGAATAATAGAGCATAATTTAAATTTATTGTAATTACTAGATTTTAACTGCGACTTCGTCCGCGTGGAATTTAAAAAGCTGCATTTCTATAATATTAGCCTATAAGCTATTAGTTTAAATATTGCAAAACCAATTTTAACTTAGTTTTGCTATTATTTCAAAAACTATGTGCGATATGGAATTATGTTTTAAATAAAAGTTGAAAATATATTAACTTCAGATAAAAAAATATGGCAAATCGTATGGCATTCGTAGTTTCTTTGTAAAATGGTATAAAGAAGAAAGAAATATTAAAAACCGATTTCGCATCAAAACTTTTAAAAGAGTGAAAAAAAAATACTTAAAAAATAACCGGTCAATTGCGAATTGGACTCGCGCTTACCATACTATCGTAATACACAATTCTAATATTTAATTTTTATTTAATTAATTTTTATTATTTGTTGTTATAGCGGCAACAGAAATACACATTCTGTGAAAATTTAAAGTATCTTCCTATTAAGGATCATGAGATACACCCCGTTGACACACAGACGGACGGACGGTCAGCGGGGACTTAGTAATAGGGTCCCGTTGGTTACCCTTTGGGTACGGAACGGGTAAAAAGAACTAAAAATAATAAAATATTTTCCACATAATAGATTCTGGAGTCGGCTTTAAGTCTTTGATAAACTATGTACTTTTTTTCGCGGGTAGGAGTTGATTAAGTTAGACATATTTTAATACACTGAAATCTTTAATTTGTATAATATTATATCTAGGGACTATTTAATATAAATTTAATGTTCCTGTGATATATAAACTCCTGCCAGTCAAGTCTGAAATATATTTAGAATAACTTGAACTCTTTAGCACATTCACTTCACTACCACATTGTTATAACCTTAAAAACAAATGGAGTCAATCAAGAAAACTGTTGCGGACCTCACTGAACATTTCAATTTAAGGATGGCTGAGTTCCAAAAAGATCTCAGGAGTTCAATTCCAGCAACAAGCCCCACTTCAAATATTAATCACCAATTTCATTCATTCCGGTGCTTTGTTTTAACTGCTTTAGAAAATTTGCAACTGCAAGTTGAACTATTAGCTCAACAAAATGATAACATGGAGATGAGATCTCGAAGAAAAATCCTGCTTGTTCATGGTATAGCCGAAGACAAGAAAGAGAACACATCCTCTAGTGTTGTCAAGATTCTATCTGACCACTTGAAAGTCCCTGGTATTACCACTGATTCAATAGGCCGGTCACATCGTCTTGGTCAACCTGGCACTGATAAACCCCGGGCTGTGCTTGTAGAATTTAGAGACTATGGGACAAAAGAGAAGATATGGCTTGCAAAGAAAAATTTGAAAGGCACAGGGATTACATTGTCCGAATTTCTTACAAAGAGTCGACATACTACATTCCAAGCGGCGCGCCAACGTTTTGGAGTTTCAAGGTGCTGGACGAGGGATGGCATCATCTTCGTACTAGGACCTGATCAAGTACGCCATCGTATCCATTCTAGGCTTGATCTTGATGCTATTTCTACCTCTGAATCGGTGACTCAAGCCACATCTGCTGTAACCTCGGTTCCAAGTGTGGTGAAAGACTCCAGGTCTGCTCAAGTAAGAACCAAGAGAATTGGTAAAAAATGAATCCTTTTTTTTGAGCTGGTTAAATCTGTTGTATCTCGTGCGACTACCGTATTTCTGGTTTGTTTACATTCTTCTATTGTAAAAATTTTTAATTTATTTTTATTAATATATATCACCATTTTTCTTTTATATTTTCGATGTGAGGTAGTTGGTAGTAAGAGAGAGGGAAGGAAAAGAGAAAAAAAGCATTTAAGCATTCAATGTAAACAATAAGTGAATTGACATGACATTGGATAACAGTTGCACATTTTTATTTCTTTCTTCGGCGTGGGCAAAGGTCTCATGGTCATACAGCCGTACCTTATGGTATTTTTGCCTTCTACATTTCATGTTTTTGTTTTTTTTTCTCTTTTCTTATCACAAAGCAACATTTCTATAACAATTCTCTTTGTGCTTATTACATATTTTTATTTGTAAAATGCTATTTGTTTACAGTTTTTGGTAGTTTTGTTTTGTTTAAAAATTGTCTCTTTTTATTTCAGTTATTCTGAAACATCTATTATTATTATTATTATTTTTGTTTCATCTCTTTCAGACTGCTGGCGGGATAGAGATCTGTTTAGGTACTTACTTATATATTTAATTTAACTTTAGTTTTATATTTATATATCATATATATTATATATTTTATTTTATTTTACTATGTTGTTAGATAATTATGATGTAGGTAATGATTCTGACGATTTCTTGTCTTTATCGTCAAATGATAATGCATCTAGTGAACACAGCTTCCACAGTACAACATCTTCAATTCCGATAAATGTAGCACTTAATTCATATTTCTCAGATTCCCTGAAAAACTTTAATGTAATTCATATAAATGCGCAAAGCATTCCGGCTCATTATCCCGACATGCTTGCGTCCCTTGAATCCCATAACGTTCACGCCATTCTAGTCTCTGAATCTTGGTTGAAACCATGCTTGCCATCCACTTCTTATTCATTACCAGGATTCCATCTTATTCGCAACGACCGTATTGGAAGGGGGGGTGGTGGTGTGGCAATCTATCTTCGTTCTTATTTACCTTTTGCGGTAGTAAGTTTGTCCCCCCAACCATCTCCTTCTAATGCGGCTGAGCATCTCTTCATTGAAGTAACCCTATCCAACACGAAAATTCTTCTTGGCGTTTGTTACAGTCCTTCTCTTCATATTGACTATTTCTCTTCTTTCGAATTTTTATTAGAAAATTTAATCCCATTATATACTCACACTATAATCATGGGTGACTTTAACACATGCCTACTCAAGGGTGACTATCGGTGTGAAAAGCTAAAATCATTAACCGAGGCATGTAATCTACATATATTACCACTATCTGCTACGCATAAAATGCCTGACTGTACTCCATCACTACTTGACTTAATTATTGTATCCTCTCCAGATTTTGTCCTGAAGCATGGCCAGCATGACGCTGATCTTTTCTCTCATCATGATCTCTTGTTTCTTGCATACAAAGTTCGTCCTCCTAAAGCAAAATCGAGAATTCTTCTGCAACGTAATTTTGGTGGAATGGACAAAGAACTCAGCTGTTGAAAATGCTTCAACAGTCGACTTGAAAGTCGAGTTATTTAACTCCTTTCTTATCCAACTTTATGACATCCATGCCCCAGTAAAATCAATAAAAATGAAACATTTACCTGCACCTTGGTTAACTGATAGTCTAAAAAAACTTATTATAAAAAAAGGATTTGCTAAAAGTAAGTTAAAAGCTGATAAATCTGAGAAAAACTTACGATATTATAATAAAGTACGGAATCGCTGCAATACATTGTGTAGGGATGCACAAAGACGCCATATTCATAAATCCGTCGAAAACGGCGACGCAGCCAAAGTTTGGAAGTTTCTTCAGTCTCTTGGAGTTGGTAAAACATCCAATAATTCTCCTCATCATAATGTTGATGTTGAATTCCTTAACAAATACTTCACCTGTTCTAGCACATTAGATAGCTCAGATAAAGATCGGACTCTGAGTATTCTTTCTTCAATACCAACTCCTGATTTTCCACCGTTTAATTTCTCTCCTTTCACTGATAGTGATGTTAAAAAGAACATTTTGTCCATCTCGTCCAATGCCGTGGGTGATGACAATGTTAGTCGTAACATGATCTTACCTATCCTAGAATTTGTTACTCCTATCCTTACCCATATCTTGAATAAATTCATCTCCTCTTCAAAATTTCCTGATGTTTGGAAAAGTGCACTTGTAACGCCTCTCCCAAAAAAACCCCATGCTTTGCATTTTTCCGACTTTCGTCCTATCTCAATTCTCCCGTTTTTATCCAAACTCCTGGAGAAACTAGTTTTCTTTCAGTTAAATCTCTACCTAAATAGAAATTGTATCCTGGATCCTCTCCAATCTGGTTTCCGATCGGGTTATAGTACGACAACAGCGTTGGTTAAAGTTACTGATGACATTCGACGAGGTATGGATAACAAACAGCTCACTGTGTTAGTATTGCTTGATTTTAGCAATGCGTTTAACACTGTTGATTTTGACATCTTATTGAGTGTGTTACGTTCTATTAACATATCTCCTCCGGTGATTGGCTGGTTTCATAGTTATCTTTACGGCCGACGGCAGCGTGTTCGCATCGAAGATGAGTTCTCATCTTGGTGCGAATTACGGGCTGGAGTGCCTCAGGGTGGTGTGCTGTCTCCTTTACTTTTTGCTATATTCATTAATTCTATCTCTCAAAATATTACTTCTCTCTATCACATGTATGCAGACGATCTCCAAATCTACACTCAGTCAACTCTGTTAAATCTGCCTTCTGCTGTTGCCACCATCAACAATGACCTAGCGGCGATAAACCAGTGGAGTCAGCGTTATGGTCTAAAAATTAATCCGTTCAAGTCCCAGGCTATAGTTATTGGTGGTGGAGGGATGGTCTCCAGAGTTGACTGGAACAACCTACCCTCGGTGACACTAAATGACGTTGTCATACCCTACAGTAAATCTGTAAAAAATCTAGGAATATATCTAGATTCTACCTTGTCGTGGTCGCAGCAGTTAAAACAAGTGAGCAAAAAGGTGTTTGCTACTATGGGTTTACTTCGTCGTTTACGTTCTTTTCTCCCCATTCCCACTAAGATTATGTTAGCACAATCCTTACTTCTCTCTATTCTCGATTATGCGGACGCAAGTTATCTCGATTTAACTGAAGACCAACTGAACAAACTTGAGCGAATTCAAAATATTGCTATTAGGTTCATATTTGGTTTGCGTAAATATGATCATGTATCCGAATATCGTTTACAGCTCAAGTGGTTACCCATTCGCTTTCGCCGGAATCTGCAAACTGTATCTCTTTTGTACTGTGTGTTGTTCAATCCTTTGACTCCAAGCTACTTGAAGGAAAACTTTAAGTTTCTTGGTCATGATCGACCTGAGAGAGTTCTTCGGTCAGCCGGCGAACTAATTCTAGAACCATGTTCATTTCGAACAAAATTTATGAAATATTCTTTTACGAGCCAAGCCATAAGGTTATGGAATGAACTTCCACTCCAAATTCAACGTGCTCAAACTTTGAAAAGATTCAAAAGTGACGTCAAGAAGCATTACCTAACACTTTGTGGTTATTGATAACCAATTCTAGCAATATTTATTATCTTTGTATATATATATGTATGAGTATATATTTATATATATATATATATATACCTATTTATTAATATGTATGTTTATTTTATTATTATTTTTTATGTATTATTGTGGTATTTTAACAAAATATAGTTTAGTTTATTTAGATATTAGTATGTAAGTGTAACATAAAGCGCACCACCTCCTACTGTTCTTAATTCCAGTTTCTCTTTAGCCCAAAGGTTGTCTGGAAGAGATCGCTCTTTAGCGATAAGACCGCCTTATTGTACATACGTATGTATTAAGTTTTCTCTGTAATGTATTTATTCGTTGTATATGTGTGGTGTACAATAAAGTATATACTACTACTACTACTATGTCTTAGCACTGTTTGACAGTACGTGTAGCAACCCTGGCCGTACCTCTAGGCTCTAGGTACACTAGGGTTGAAATTGGACTCGCCGATATTACTAGATAGGTGCTTTCCTTTTATTATATAGCAAAAAAAATTAATGGGTAAATCGACAAACGTTCACATTTTAATGATATAGCCAGCGGTAATTAATCATATCATGAATTGGATACGTTTCATGAAATCGTCAGGCACTTAATTAAGTGCTCAATTCAATATAAATATTTGTAATATAGTAATACTTTTTTTTATAAAATAGAAGTGACAAAGGAACTTACAGCCCACTTGATAATAAGAGCTACTGGAGCGCGTGACAGTTATAACAAATTTCAAATTAAAAAGGCTATAGATGCATTGATTAAGATGGAATGCCTCACAGCATGTAATCATACTGTCTCTATGCCTTTTTATTTTTATAGAAAAAACGTTACCACTACACTAGGATTTATTCTTTATCTTGGAGGTAGAAAATACATACATTTCACAATTACTCAATTACAAATATTTAAATAATAGACTACGCAACGGAGTCGCTATAGGACCGAAATACATCAGTACAGCCACTACTATTTGGTAACATAAATAAGTAAGAGAGACAGAAAATTAGTCCTATCATCGATTACTTCTTTTATGTCATATACTTGGCCATAAAATATTAAGTATTTATTTCGTATAAACGTGGATTTATACAATGGTGATAACAAAAAAGTAGCATCTCAATTCTAAATTTTATGTCATGTTCACAATCCTCAAATAAATTATTGCGGCTTTTCCCTTCACCCACTTGCAAACAAATTGCGGGGTATTCAGATCGATTTATGTTAAGTCACGAACTACTGATGTTATCGCAGGTGCGAGGAAATGTTTACTTTACTTTGTCTAGTCAGTTTTATCAAACATTTTTCGTGACTTCTTAATCGGAAAAATATTTTTTCTTTGAATGATGTGTATAGCACACATCGAATTTATAAACGTATTGTGTACAGAACTATATGGCTAAATTATAGAGAAAAAACTGAAGTCACTTATATTTTAAAAGAAATATCTCTTTTTTTGTAGAATATGGCTGATATACGTGCTCACAGTCTACCTGATCGTAGAGGCGGTGAGTGGATGCTGAGGCTTATACACATCTACATCTATCCTCTATCAATAATATAAATAATAAAGGGTATCCGGTTCTCTACACTCACCATAAGAAACACAGCTACATTTCCAGCAAAAACTTGTATTTTCTGCCGACTTCCAAAAAGGAGACGGTACTCAATTTGACTGTATTTTTTTTATGTGTGTTCTCTTAACTCATTACTCTTTACTGGGTGAACCGATTTCGATGATTCTTTTTTTATTTGAAAACTGGTAGGTACTTCTCGTGTTATCCCATATGAATTTAATCAAGGTCAGATTAATAGTTTTTGAGTTATTCTTAATAACTTATATTGAAGTCGGCAGTACAAAATTTTTAAATTTAAATTATGCATTTTGTGAGGGTATACCAACATGATTGTTAATCAATTTTGGTTAGATAAAATGACTTTACTTATAGAATAAAGTAGATGGCGTTATTAAAAAAAGGAAGAGAAGAAATAATTTTTGAAGCCCAATAAGGCAGAGCAGCGTTTATTTTAAATTACAATTTATAAATTTTGAGATAATTTCTCTTTTTAAGATCGAAGAAGATGATGCACTGTGACACATATGTATTTAATTTTATGTAAATAAATAAATGAATGATATACACAATCTATGCTAAAAGTCATTGATGTGTAACTGAAAAGTTTCCCTGTAATACAAAAGCTTCAATTCTATCGTGTGTCTTCACGACACACTATTTTTTACTTCTAGATAAACCAATTTTAATGATTATTTTTTTATTTAAAAGCTGGTACTTTTCGTGTGCTTCCATATAAATTTTATCAAGATCTGACTAGTAGCTTTTGAATTCTTCATAATAATGCATTTTTAATTGACTTCGACTACATTGATGATGTTGACATTTTATTTATATTGAAGTCGGTTGTACTACATATTTAATTTTACTACTTGTTCACATCAATTTCTGAGTTTTCGTGAGTCAATTAAGGTAGCGAATGAAAAGCAGTGCTGTGGCACCCCGCAGATTATCACTGAGACTTTTTGACATAACACAACTTCATAATTACCAATTTGTCATTTGTACGAATTTCAATGTTTTTAATGTTGTCTGTTGGTCAAATAAATGTTTCTTTCTATCTTTCTTTCTTTAATATATATCTGCAGCATGGATTTTATTTATACTTGTAATTCCTTTATATTGTGTATTGTGTTGTGTGTCGAATAAATCATTTCATTACCGTTACAGCCTATTAAAGTCCATTGCTGAACATTGGCCTCGCCCATAGATTGTCTCATAGGGGTGATATTTGCCATAGTCGCCTCGCTTTGCAAACGGGTTGGCAACATCAGTTTTTATTTTTAGTCATTATTGGTAAGACGGAAATAGAAAAAGAATAGAAGCAGGAAATAGAGTGAATGGGGCTCTACACGCTATTATGGGGAGTCAGAATGTTTCAAATAAGGCACGTATGGCAATTCATAATGATGTGTTAGTCCCTACTTTAATGTATGGTAGTGAAAGTTGGGTCTGCCAGAAGAAGCATGAGAGTAAAATAAATGCTGTAGAAATGCGGTTCTTAAGGAGTATGCTAGGGCTGAATCTGAATGACAGGGTGAGAAATAGTGTGATAAGAG